>OY728123.1:651763771-653112342 GCA_963277665.1 Viscum album
ATGTCCCATAACAAGCATCTGAATACCATCATTTATCCCCCATATATCATAAGATATATCTTGTTGGTCACATTCTAAACATGTTAATACCTTAATCACGTATTATTTTGATACATGAATTACCATAGAAACTTATTGAAAACATGAATGATGTAAAAAGTTAACTCATTCCACATACCAAAATCCCAAAATTTCCATATACTCAAAACATGATATCACTTTGTCCTTATATCAGTCATGAGCTCATGAATAATATCAAACATTTCATTTTCTCCTTATCCCTTCATTATGGGCATATCATCAGCTTTGAAAAACTATTTCAATCACTTTTTATGGTTACTGGTACCATACAATTATTGAAAACCAATACATAGATATTCCAAAATTCCACGATACAATAAATGAGATTCCATGATACTATTTTGAAATCCCATTATATAAATACTTAATCATTCCACAACATCATTGTCATACTCAACATCACAAATAGTGATCGCATGTGAATTCCTTTTGTCCTTTTCCTTAAGTGGTTGCTCAGGTCGATCAACATTAACCCTTGGATTAGGGCATTGATTAACATAATTCCCCATTTCCTTGCACTTGAAGAATTGAAGTGTTAGTGGAGTGTTCTCTATATTCTTTTCTCTATTCACGTCATTAGAAATATTTTTCTAATTACTTTGGCACTCCGCTACTCGATGACATTTTTTTCCACACTTGAATCATTTTCTAGTACCTTTTAGACAATCTTAATCTGGCTTCTTTCCACACATTGAACATAAAGAAACAATAACCTTCTTCTCACCATTGTTCTATGATTTTTTCTTGAAATCCATCATTCGATTCATGTCAAAATCATGAGATAGATATGTAACACCAACTTCTAGTTCTACCTTGATAGCACAATTAACAATTTCATCATAGGTACTGAATCCTCTTATAGCTAATTCCCTTTAAAGACTTGGTTTTAAGCCACTGAAGAATCGATCAGCTTTACTTTCAAGTTGGATGATAAAGCCAGATGCATACCTTGTAAGACATGTAAAATTCTCTTTGTATATACCAACAGATTCATCTTCCTTTTGTTTAAGCTCAAGGAACTCATTTTCCATATTTGTTCGAAGAATACTAGGGGAGTACTTATTGAAAAATAAGTTGCTGAACTCATCCCATTCCATGGATTCAATTTCATCTTGGGGCCTTGTTTTCTTAATTAGAGTCGACCATTGGTCTGCTTCACCTTCTAACTGGTAAATAGCCAAAATGACTTTTTCATGTTCTGAATCGTGAGGTACCAAAAATATCTTTTCAATGCTACTTATCCATTGTTCAGCAATAAGTGGATTTGAAGACCCACTGAAAGAAGGTGGATGTTGCCTCATGAAGGACTCAATAGAATATTGTTCCCTTATCTACTCATTAAGAATTCCAGAATGATTCATATCTTGTGTAAGTATAACAATAAGATTTTCCAATCCATATCCCATAATATTGGTTTGTTCAATAGGACAATTATTGAATTTTCCATTACATTGATCAACACGGTTCCTTCGGGTTGCAGCCATCGTCTAAAACCCAATAAGAATAGTGTGAGAGGCAAAAATCATGCTAGGAAAACAACATAATAAAGGGGGAGTACCTTCAATATCCAACATCTTAGGTTTAATTCTAATATCATTACCATAATTATATAATTATAACCTATACTTATACTTAACCTTAGGTACATCCCTAGACATACCTTAGAAATATATCTAGGGATATCACTAATTTTTTCACATCCTAGTTTCCAAACGTTAACTAAACCCCCGCTGATACCAACTATACAGACCCCAAACATGACGTACATGGACATTGCATTACTTTTTCGGAAAACCTAATACATAACAAAAACCAACACTCAAGGACTGTAATAGTTTAGTGTCTTTGGAAACTCAGAACATAATATTCTAATCATGGTGAAATATTTTCAACTTATCCCACAAAGATCTTCCCATTTTTGTTTTCTTACTTAAACCTTTCTTTATATCTTGGGGAAAAAATATAAAGGGTGAGCTCAAATTCTTAGTAAGGGTAAGCATGGAGAAAAAAAACAAACCACATACATTTTCACTTCAAAACATGAACATAAAGTTTAGACATCAAAATCTTGAGTTGTTGAATAAATCTTGGCAGTATGTAAGGAATAGATCATAAAGGAACATCAACCATGATAAAATATAATGGTAATAAGACATTTAATTGTGTAAAACAATTTAGAAATTGATATTATTTCCATAATAGAAAAGGCATTTCTGCCAAGAACATCTTAGTGGACAAAGTCCCTTACTAAATTGAGTTCACTCCTCGTTCCAGTCCTGTATCACTGAACCAGATTAACTTTCCATTCCAGCCATCTCTATCTCATGAGATATAAATCTTTACCTAATTCATTAGAGGGTGATATAGGTCCCACCCATCACATAATTAAATCATTATTATGTGTTGCGCAACATAAACATAAATCATTCATCATAACCCAAAGAATAAAATGGGTTTCATAAACATCATGCCATCATAACATAATCCATATAAAACAAATGGATATCAATTCATCATAAGAAAAGTGAAACCATATAAATCATAAATTCATTATACTTGAAACATAGACATATGAAATAATGTCATCTTAGATGGAAAGTGGTTTTGATAAAACACTTGAAATGGTTTCTTGATTAAAATATCCCTTCTTCTTCAAAATCATTTTCGTTTCACAAAATGACATGAAAATTTAAAAAGAAAATGATTTTTTCGAAAATAATCATGAAATATTGTAGATTATGCTTCATGAAAACAAGGCGTTATAAAACCTTAAAAATCCGTTCATGTCGTATAAGTTAAAAAAACATTGTTCTCGTACTTTTGCCGGAAAAGTCAAAAGGTTCCTCGTTTGGTAAACAAAAGAATGATTGCTTTCATAACACAATGTAAAAGTCAAAGAGGGGTAAACATGACTTTAAACATACATGGAATAATGTTCAAAACTTTATGAAAAACATTTTTATGGACTTTGATGAAAAATATAACCCCAGTAAATACTTACGTATAAGCAATCTCGGATAAAAATTAGATTTTCAAAATTATCCCTTACCTTTGGTCTGATATGCTTCGTACGTATCCGAACCTTCTATATAATAATTTAAATAATGTCATTGGATTTTTAAAGAAAAATATTCATTGTTATGATATCATATATTGTTCACTTATGACTTTATATTATCTGTTCTTTTGTAAATTCATTGTTAAAGCAGGGTTTTGGGTAAAATCGTTTTATTTATCATATGTGTTTGGACTAGTTTTTCTCGATATTAATATTACTTATACCCTGATTTACTTACTTACAGAATGTAAATCAGGATATATATATCATATATATTAATTATATATATATATAATTGATAGATGAAGGAAATGAAATACACCGTTCATTGAGACGGTAGGCCATACGTATGCATGAATGATGTTTTCCATTCCTTATTTACTTGAATGGAAGTAAGTAGATGACATATATACATAAATCCATTAGCTTTATCATGTCATATATTTCATTATTATTCATTATAAATTCTTTATAATCATTCTTGAATGTTTAACATGGATAATGAATCTCATCGCATCGTGGAGACGGTAATCCATACGTACGTACGAGCGATGATATCATTCCCATAAATATTTAATTGAATTGGAGTGGATGAAATAATATCGCAGAATCCATATAATGTTATAATAACTATTTATAGTTATTCTTTACACCATTATACCCATCCAAGTATGGTGGTGGTGGAAAAACAGATTACACCACGGTGTGAAGATGTTAATCCATACGTACGCACGCGCGATGATTTCGTTTTCCGTAGGATGGATAGAAGGTGAAATGGGGTTGTTTCATATTTATAATAACATATCAGTATATTAGTGATACATATGTTATTACTTTATAATTAAACAACTGATGAAGAATAATTTGAAGAAGAATGAAAACAAGAAAGAATCGGTTGAAGAGATTACCTCTTCTTCGACACTCCTCTTTTAAGCTTCCTCTTAAGGATCTACTGTTGGTCTTTTGAGGAGAAAAAAACCTCTATAATGTTTCTAGGGATGTTTAAAAGGTAAATGGGCAGGGGTTATCCGAGCTTGGAAGCTCAGAATTGTGTAAATAGAAGAGGGAGGAGGTGCCCTTTTATAAGGGAGGAGAGGGGCACCATAGGAAAAAGTTAAAATATTATTTTATAATAACATCATATTCAGTTAATAATAGCTCCAAATTTATTTATTTCGAATATAATGTGGGGATGGGTCAGAATAATCTCAACCAATATTTTTTAGACATGTTATGTTACTAATTTAACCTTATCATTTAGAGTTAACTCCAAGTTAAATAATTTAACTATTATCGTGTCTTCTTGTTTTATTACACTTTATGGTTAATAAACATGCTATAACAAGACAAAAATAACCCAAGTGGTTAATTATTAATATACATAACTTTATATAAGTCATTTTGCCAAACATTAGATTTTTAGAAATAGAATAACATTTAATAATATAATATTTGTTTTAAATACTATTTTATGTCAATTTTGACACTATTTGGTAATTGTTTTCTGTGAAAATCATAACAGCATGATTTGTTCGAAAACAATTAATTAAATCAATAATTAGATGTCATTGTAACCTATAAAATTAGTGTAATTCAGAAAAAGTCTCAAATTATATTAATTTGGGTATTTATAACATCAATTATGTTAATATTTCATTAATAAGGTAATTACTGCATCATCATTGTTTCATTATTAAATTATATAATGTCTAAAAATTATAAATAAAATACCATTATGTAGGAAATGTTTTTATATTTCTAATTAATATTTATAGATGAATTTATCTTATATATAACCCTATATTAAAAATGTTTTAGTTATTAAACATTGATTTTAACTCTTTTAACTATTCTTTAAATAAAATAATAATAAGGGTCCAAATCTAATCCATATGGACCTAAATGGTAATATTTTATTCCTAAGGTCATTTTTGGTCTAATTAAACATATCCAATAGAATTTGGTAATGTGTTAGGATAATAATAATATCAATTTTATCCTTAATTACCCTATTTACTTTTAACCGTGGTAAATAAAAGTAAAAAGCAACTATTCACCAGAAATTATTTTTATCTTATTAAACCAAATTTTACTCCTTGATATTAACCTTTTCTATCGAATTTTCGAAATTCAACTCACAGAAGTGGTAAAATTCTGTTTTATGTACAATTGCAAATTCTCTTAGGAGGTGGGTAAAAGACGGTGAAAAGTTCAATAAAATTTTAATATATCTAAATTTGTTATAAAATGAATTCAATGAATTACATTGAACATATCTAAGTATTATGTATCTATTTTTACCTAAAATAATTTTAAATAATATAAATTATTATTTAAATAAAAATTCGGTTTTAACCAATAACTCAGTACTTTCACTATTCATCAAAAATAGAAAGTTTTCAAAAAAATACAAAAATTTCACCCTACGATAATTTCGATATTATGAATCCAAAAATGAAGTCCATTGTGAAATATAAAATTTATATAATTTCCAAAAGTTGGTATTAATATTCATAACGGCTAGTGTATATAATATTTTAATAACATTTCGTTGTTTAGTGAAACTGGGTATTGCGTACAACACAAGCTATCGTTGAAGGTCGCGATTGTGTTTAACGCAAGCCATGTTAGAGTTGCGTGTAGTGAAATATTTATTTGTTGTTTTGTATAGTATAATCCAACCATATTTCATTTATACATTAAATATATATTTATATATATACTCAATGTTGCGTAGAATATCTTTGGTTTCGCCCAAATTTACCCATGTTTTGAGAGTCAAGCGGTTTCTTGTAGTGTATCTTGGGTTGTCGAATCCTCAGAGACATAAGAAGAACCTTAAGACACTCAATAAAAAGAGATTGATTTTTCGATATCAAGTGGCCAACATAGGTTGATTTTAGATGGTTTTTAAAGAGCCCAAAAATATCTATGTGAATTCAAATTATGAGAAAATGAGTTGATCCTAGGTTATTGCTCGGGGAGGATTGAACGAATTCCTTTTTTTACGATTTTATTTTCATTGAATCGAGAAGGATTCATTCAATGAATTCAAACTAACCTCATCACTTACTGATTAAAAACCTTCAAAACACATGATAATCACCTATACACTTGTAGGATCATTTTCATGAGCACACCAAGGTAAAAGATGTAATTAGCACATGAAAGTGGGGTGACTAAATTCAATAAGGAAGAGGAAGAATAAAAATCATTGAATGAAAGAAACACAATTAAAAGAAATTAATAACTTTTAGGGAATGAGAAATAACATTAAATCCAGCCCCTTTCTACTCCCTTGGAACAACCCATAAAAGAGTTATCCCTCCATTGATGACAAGTTCTCAATGGAAGTGGACAGTAGCTTTACGAGGGTGGAATTGAAGAAGTAAAAACAACAAAAATAACGATCACTCCACTGTTGTGTGAAAAAAATCATAAGGTTTGGTGTGAATAAATTCACACCTTGAGGCAACGGTATCAAGGTGATAAGAGGAAGAACAGAAAAAGAGAAGAAAAAGAACTTATATTAAAAACTACGGTGATTCGAACAACATACATGGGAAGGAAAAATGCTACAAAGAGAATTTGGTATAACAACATTACAATCAAAACAATGCTCCAAGATCCCTAAATCCTTCACCACTACTTCCCTAAATAGGAAAAAATGAAGTCTTGGCCGAGCCCCCAACATCCCATGTGACTTTAATTAATTGTGTTGGGGAAAGGTGGGTGGAACATTAATGCTGAGATACTTTTCCGCTTCTTTCCCCGAAGTTGCAGCCATCTTGCCTCCAGCGGAAATACGCGCCTAAAGGGCCTTCTCAAAGCCGAATTGGATTGTTCCCTAAAATAATTAAATGAAGCCACGGATGGCCCCTAACATCCTGTAAAATTTCAGCCCAAAATTATAAACCTTTCGCGAGATATGATATAAATAGTAGCCTATTTTTTTGGTCCGCAGAATCTGGCCCAGAATTGAATCTTCAACTTGGACTGCCTTAATCACCACCATTTAGGACACATTAGCACTAGATCAAGAAGAATTATTTGTTCCGCTATATTTCTTCTAGTCTCCCATGAATTTTGGGCTTCGTTGGGCCTGTATTGTGGGACCCACATTCCCATTAGTGGGATGATATCCAATCTGCCTTCTCCAGAATTGTTTCCTTTCATCACCAAATATCCTCATCATCCTTTATGAATCCTCCATTGATCGCTGAATGAAAAATGTTCCTATTTATGTTTATATAAATTTCCCAAAATATAAAATTAAAATATGGATAATTACATTCTTTAAAATCAGATGAAACATTGGGCCTAAATTGGTGCATATTAGGCATGAAGTGCACAAATGATGAGAATTGATGTTCAAAATTAAAATCCAAAAACTCAGGCCCATAAGATAAAAAATGAACATTTAATTCCCTTTAAATGTAATCAAAATATTTGTTTTTATTGGCTAATCACACCCCCAACTTGAGTTTTTCTAGTCCCGAAAAAATATATCTCACAAAAATGAAATTCAAATAACCTTTTCCAAAAACATTTTAATACACATTTCTCACCAAAAGATCACATACCAAACAATTATGAAACCCATCAAAATAATTTAACACACGCTATGTACACAGACATATCTCAAGACCAAGACCATTCCTTTGTTCAAATTCATTTCCATATTTCATCCAAATTCAATTAAGCAAGATGAAGTGTTGTGCGTCACAATAGACATGGGGGTTCATTTCCATTCGAGGGAGAAAAGATGGAAGTGATAGGAGGAATCAAATTTTAATAATAAGATGAGTACTCATTTTTTTATTTTCTTTTGTTTTGGTTTTTTTTGTTGCAATTTTTCCATGGTAATTGAAATTGAACTCAATCGAGTCAACCCATGTAGCAAGACTTTTCCGATGACTCCCAGGCTCAAAGACCTTAGGGAACAAAGTGAAGCTCATATACTTGGGCATCATCTCGAGTTAACTCAATCAAAAACAAATTCAAATTACCAAAAATAGAGATAAAATTCCCAACTCTGGGCCAAACAACTATGGAGTCACGATACCAAAGTGCCGAAAGCCACAAATTAGGTCAATTAATTCCTCTACGCGCAATTGATTTTTTTTATTTTGAATACTCATGTTAAAATTAAAATGATCTTCAATCCTATGCTATTTATTATGGGTCCCCAAGAAATCAACTAAAACCCCACAATCTAGAGGACGTGCATTGTGTTTTTTTATTAAATGGATGAAAATATAACAGTGAAGAATTACATCGGACAACCACACTTTCCAATATATATGCACATGAACATAAACATTCATTAAAATTAGAATCAAGGCATGGAAAATTATTTGATATCCAATTTTAGTGTTTGGAATGTGTGTTATCATGTTCAAGGTTAATGACATTTTCATTCCACACATTTTCATCTCCCCCCCAACTTGGAATAACTCTGTCCCAGTGTTTAATGAATTGAAACATAGAATCGGAAGGATAGAAGTTCAACGAAGATATTTAAAATGAAAATTATGGAATGAAGTCACCTGGTGGTTGATGTTGAAAATGCATTCCCATGTATCCCTTTAGTACTGGATTATCTCCCAATGGCTTGTACGGTTGTTACCAGCTTTTCCCAATGAACTATGAAATGCCTTTAAATTTTTTTAATATGTATATTTTTTGTATATTTTTTAACCTAAAAAAATGTATAAATAACATAAACTGATGATACATTGTCTTCATTATATTTTCTGGGTAAGGTATCACTCAGAGATCACACCGCATGACACGGATGAATACGGTGCTCCCCTTTCGTACCTGTAGAGACCCGAATCTTAACGTACATGGACATTACATTACATTTGTGGAATACTTAGTACATAACAAAAACACACACACAAGGATCGTAATAGTTTAGTGTCTTTGGAAACTCGGATCGTAATCTTCTAATCGTGGTGAAAGATCTTCAAAATCTCCAATAAAGATCTTCCTTTTTTTTACCTAAAACCATTATTTATATCCTGGGGAAATGAAAACATAAAAGGGTGAGCTCAAATGCTCAGTAAGGGTAAACAAAAGAAATATCAATCACATCATATGCATAAGCACATAACTTTTGGAAATCTTAACCTGCAAAAGAGATCATAATTTCATAACATTGGGTAAATCATAGTAGTGAAATGTAATCACAATAATCATAACATAAAACATGAAACTTTGTGGCATTCACACATAATCATAGAGAATCATTTCTTGTTAGTCAAGTCTCATTGCCAAGACTATCTTAGTGGACAAAGTCCCTTTCTGAATCGAGTAACCCTCGTTTCAGTCCTGTTTCACTGAACCAGTATAACCTACCGTTCCTGCCATGTCTATCTCATGAGATATAAAATCTTTACCCAATGCATTGGAGGGAGATATAGGTCCCACCCATCTTATAATGAATCCTTTCTTATGTGTGCCACATAATCATAAATCATACATCATCGCATAACCCATGTAATAAAAATGGGATTCTTAAACAACATGACATCATAAAACAATTCATATAAGATAAAGGAATTCATAAAAATGTTTCCATAACAACATAATCAAATCCATGTAATAATATGGATAAAAACAGAACCCTTTTATTATCTTAGATGGAAAATAATTTGGATAAAATACTTGAACTTCATTCTTGAGGAAAATATCCTTTCTACTTCAAAAACACTTTTCCTTTCTTAACATGTCATAAAATTTTAAAATAAAAGAATTTGATTAAAAACAAACTTGAATACTTGTAAAGGAAGCTTCTTGTAAATAATGTTTTAAAAATCCATTCATGCCGTATAAGTTAAAAAAACATTCTTCGTACTTTTATCGGAAAAGTCAAAAAGTACCTCGTATGAAAAATGAAAAAAGTTTCCTTTCATATCTTTTACTAAAAACTCACCGAAAGGTAAAATTGGATTTAAACTATTGTAAGTGTATGGAAACAATATTACATATTGAGGTAACATCGATGTGGATGATAAAATACACCCCTGAAAATACTTACGAATAAAAAATCTCGGATAAAAATGAGATTGTGGTATTTTCCCTTACCTTAGGTCCGATTTGCTTTGTACGTGTCCGAAGCTCCTGTATAATGGTTTAAATAATGTTATTGACTTGTTCCAAAATCATACATATTGATATGATATCATATATGTTCATATTCTTAGATTCTTGTTAGTAATATTTCATTGTTACTTGTTACTCGGGTCTTTATTGCCTTTTGTTCTTATGCGTGTTTTGCCGAATACATTCTTATTCTTCTTTTAAGGTTATAGATACCTTATATCCAGAATGGTATTAGTGGAACATATATCATATTTATTCATTCAATTCATTTATATAATTACTATGTAATGATGATCATGTAGAACGAGTCGCATCACATCGTGGTGACGGTATTCCGTACGTACGCACGAGTGATGATATCGTTCCTATGATCATGGAACTATATTTGAGTATATATATATATTCTTTAAGTTTCAATATTACTTTATAATAATCATAAATAGTTACTCATTACACCATTATACCCATCATTGTAAAGTGATGGTGGAAAAATAGATTACACCACGGCGTGGAGACGGTATTCCGTACGTACGCACACGCGGTGATTTCATTTTTTTCCGTAGGATGGATAGAAGGTAAATTAGGGTTTTTTTCATATTTATAATAACATATCAGTATGTATTTAATACTGATGTTATTACTTTATCATGAAACAACTAAAGAAGAAGAAGTTGAAGAAGAAAGAAATTGAAAAGATCGGTAATGGATATTACCTCTTCTTTGGAACGCCTCTTTGAATCCTCCACTTAGGGAACTAAGATTGGACTTTGAAGAAGACCAGGACCTATAGGATTATTCTAGGGAAGTGGAGAGGAGAAAATGTCAGGGGTTGGCCGAGCTTGAGTGCTCAAATTGGTGTGAGGAGGAGGGGGAGTAGGTACCCTTTTATAAGGGAGGAGAGGGGCACCTTAGGAATATCTCAAAATATTATTTTATATTAAAGTCAAAATCGGTTTATAATGGTTCCAAAGGGTCTTATTTCGAAGCTAAAGTGGGTATGGGTCGAAATCCTATCAACCAATACTATTTAGACAAGTTTAGGTTATTATTTTAACCTTATCAATTAGATTTAACTCTAAGATAAATAATTTAACTTTTACCGTATCTTTTTGTTTTCTTACACTATATGGTTAATACACTTACTATAACATTCCAAACGAACCCCAAATTGTTTATTATTAGTATATATATACTTATCTAAGTCATTTGGCCGAACCTTAGATTTTTAGGAATAAAATAACATTTAATAATATAATATTTGATTTAAAAACTATTTTGTGTCAATTTTGACACTATTTGATATATGATTTTTTTGAAAGTCATAACAGAATTATATGTTCAAACCAAGTTTATTAAATCAACACTAATATATCATAGTAACCTATAAAATTAGTGGAATCCATAAAAAGTCTCTAATTACATTTATTCTGGTGTTTATAACATCAATTATGTCAATATTTCATTAATAAGATAATTACTACATCATCATTGTGTCATAAATAAATTAAATTATTTAATGTCTACAAATTATAAATAAAATACCATAATGTAGGATATCTTTTTAGCTTTCTAATGAATATTTATAGTCGAATTTATCGTATGTATAACCCCATATTAAAAATTATTTACTTATTAAACTTTGATTTTAACTATTTTAACCCTTCTTTAAATAAATTAATAATAAATGTCCTAATCTAATCCAAGTGGACCTAAATGGTCATATTTTATTCCTAAGTTTGTTTTTTGTCGAATTACACTTGTCCAATAGAATTAGGACATGTGTTAGGTTAATAATAATATCATATTTACCCTTAGTTGCCCTATTTACTATTAACCGTGGTAAAAAAAAGTAAAAAGTTACTATTCACCAAAAATTATTTTCGTCTCATTTAACCACATTTTAGTCCTTGATATTAACCGTGTCTGTCGGATTTTCGAAATTCCATTCACAGAAGCGGTAAAATTAAGTTTTATGAAAAATTCAGTTTTTAACCTACCACTTAGTGGTTTCACTATTCATCAAAAATTGAAAGTTTTCAGAAAAGTAACAAAATTTCACCCTAGGCTATAATTGATATTCCGAATTCAAAAATTATTTCTATTTTACAAAATTCCCAACATATAAGTTGCATTAATTAATTTTATAATTAATTTCCGCTGTCACAACAAATAGCGTGTTTTTAAGAGATAATAACTATCAAAAGATTGACACTTGTTTATAACTGGTTTAAATGTGAAATTACATCCAATGTCCAACATTGTATTAAATTGTAAAAATATATTCTAAATATACTTTAAAACCACTCAAATTAATAATTTATAACTATTAATTATTTCGATTGAAAAAGTTGTTTTTAATTAAAATTTAGTAATTTCCACTATTCATCAAAATATGAAAGTTATCCGAAAATTACCAAAATTTCACCTTAGGCTAAATTCGATACTCCTAATCCATAAATGAAGTCCATTTTGAAAAATAAAAATTAAAAAATTTCAAAAAGTTGTTATTACTATTCATAACGGCTAGTTTTATTAATATCTTAATAGCATATCGTTGTTTAGCGAAACTTGGTGTTGCGTACAACACATGCTATCGTGGAAGGTCGCGATTGCGTGTAATTCAAGCCAAGTCAAAGATGTGTGTTGTGAAAGCTCTTTTTTTGGTGTAGCGTATAACACAAGACATTAATGAAATTAAAAATAATATTTTTCATAAAATCACGGGGTGTTACATTCTACCCCCCTTAAAATGAATTTCGCCCTCGAAATTCGTCGGGGTTATAAATGGTTTACTATTCAAAAGTTTTTTTAATAGAAACCCACATCGTAAAAAGGAATACCAAAACCAATCTTTAAAAAAAAAGTATGACACCTAACGGTTACCCAAATAAACTAATCACTGGGTTTCCACATAGGTGAAAATATGGATATGGAAGAGAAATCTAACCATCATGTTCTGATGGAGAGTGGTAGAGAACATGGCTATGGAAAAGCCAGCAATCACAAAGCCATAAATTTGTGAAGATCTAAGGTACCATCTGATTCATCAGATATAAGATCACTAGGACAACATTTTTGGTTTTCAAGATCGTTTCCCTAAAGTTAAAGAATTTAAATTAGAATAAATACTTACTTTATTTTGGTACAATCTCACTGTTGTTCGTGCCTTTAACAATTTCCACTTCATCTCTTAAATAAATGAAGTTGAATTTGTTATTCGTGAAGTGTTAGCAGATCATGTGATAGAATAACGGGTCATTCCATCTGTCTCAAACAAAAGGTTAGCAAAAAAGATTATATACATAAGTCGATCTATAGTGAGATTAATCATATATGGTTCCTAAAATGGACTTATACATCGTATGTCATATAGCTTAATATAATAAAACTAGTTTCTACTAAACAAGGACTTCCTGTAGGCCAGTGGTAGGCAATAAAGGCCAGTCGCACTTCGGTTGTGGGTTTGATTCCCACAGCCTTGTCCGAAGCGATGGGCTGTCGCCCGTCCTGCAGGTTGTCCTTTTTCTAAAGCTATATTACTATAACATCCCATCAATAATATCGAAAATCTTCTATCCTTAAACAATACTAACTTATGTGCAACATAATCCATTCTAATCTTTAGGCTTATCCATAATACTGCAGTCCACTCTCATAATATAGTGAAAACGATTACCAGAGATTTAATACCATCGTTGATCCCCATATATCATAAGATATGTCTTGTTGGTCACATTCTAAACATTCAAAGTCCTTAATCATGTATTCTCTTGAATACCCATTGAACCTTAGTGAAAACATGAATGCAGTTAAACGTTAACACTTTCCACATACCAAAATCCTCAAAATTCTTTATAATCAAACCATGATATCACTTAGTCCTTATATCAATCATGAGCTCATGAATACTATTAAACAATTCATTTTCTCGTTTTCCCTTCATTATGCGCATATCATCTTATTTCCAAAAATATCTCAATCACTTTGAATACCACATTAGATCAATACACAAATATTCCAATACTCCATGATACAACATTATTTTGGAATCCCATTACATAAACACTTAATCATTCCACCACATCGTTGTCATATTCAACATCGCCAAAAGTGATCGCATGTGACTTCCCTTTATCCTTTTCCTTAAGCGGATGCTCATGTCAATCATCACTAACCCCTGGATTAGGGAATTTATTAGCATAATGCCCCATTTCCTTGCACTTGAAGCATTGAAGTGTTGGTGGTGCATTCTCTGCAGTGTTTACATCATTAGAAACCCTTTTTCCATTACTTCGACACTCAGCTGCTCGATGACCTTCTTTTCCACAGTTAAAACATTTTCTAGTCCCTTTAAGACAATCTCCACCATGCTTCTTTCCACACTTTGAGTATAAGGAAACATTCATTTTCTTTTCACCATTATTCTGAGATTTCTCCTTGAACTCCATCTTTCGTTTCTTGTCAAAACCCTGAGATGGATATGTAACACCAACTTCCATTTCTACCTTGATAGCACAACGCACAATTTCTTCATAGCTACTAAAGTCTCTTATAGCCAATGCCCTTCGAAGACTTGGTTTTAAGCCACTGAAAAATCGATCAACTTTACTTTCAGGTTGGATGATAATGCCAGATGCATACCTTGTATGTCTTGTAAAATTCACTTCGTATATACCAACAGATTCATCATCCTTTTGCTTTAGTTCAAGAAACTCCTTCTCCATATTTGTTCGAAGAATACGAGGGAAGTACTTATTGAAAAATAAGTTCTTGAACTCGTCCCATTCCATGGAATCAATTTCATCTCTTTGCCTTGTATTCTTGATAAGATTCCACCACTGATCAGCTTCACCTTCCAAACGATATACTGCTAAGATGACTTTATCATGTTCAGAACATTGAAGAACTGAAAATATCTTTTCAGTGGTACTGATCCATTGTTCAGCAACAAGTGGATCAGAAGACCCACTGAAAGAAGGTGGGCGTTGCCTCATGAAGGAGTCAATAGAATATTGTTCCCTTCTCTGCTCATTTGGAAGTCCAGAATGATTCATAGCTTGTGTAAGTATAGCAATAAGATTTTGCACTCCATCTCCCATAAAATTTGTTTGTTCAGGAGGACAATCATTGCATTTTCCATTGCATTGATCAACACGGTTCCTTCGGGTTCCAGCCATCGTCTAAAAGCCAAAAAGAATAGTGTGAGAGGCAAAAATCAAGCTAGGGAAAACAACATAATAAAGGGGGAGTATCCTCAATATCTAACTTCTTAGGTTAAATTCTAAGATCGTTACCGTAGTTATAGGACTGTATCCTATACATATACTTATCCTTCGGGACATCCCTAGACATACCGTAGAAATATCTCTAGGGATCTCACTAACGTTTTCGCATCCTAGTTTCCAAAGGTTGACTAAACCTTTCCTCTGATACCAACTGTAGAGACCCGAAGCTTAACGTACATGGACATTACATTACATTTGCGGAATACTTAGTACATAACAAAAACACACACACAAGGATCGTAATAGTTTAGTGTCTTTGGAAACTCGGATCGTAATCTTCTAATCGTGGTGAAAGATCTTCAAAATCTCCCATAAAGATCTTCCTTTTTTTACCTAAAACCTTTCTTTATATCCTGGGGAAAAGAAAACATAAAAGGGTGAGATCAAATGCTCAGTAAGGGTAAACATAAGATATATCAATCACATCATATGCATAAGCACATAACTTTTGGAAATCTTAACCTGCAAAAGAGATCATAATTTTAATAACATGGGGAAAATCATGGTAGTGAAATGTAATCACAATAATCATAACATAAAACATGAAACTTTGTGGCATTCACACATAATCATAGATAATCATTTCTTGTTAGTCAAGACTCATTGCCAAGACTATCTTAGTGGACAAAGTCCCTTTCTGAATCGAGTAACCCTCGTTTCAGTCCTGTTTCACTGAACCGGTATAACCTACCGTTCCAGCCATGTCTATCTCATGAGATATAAAATCTTTACCCAATGCATTGGAGGGAGATATAGGTCCCACCCATCTTATAATGATTCTTTTCTTATGTGTGCCACATAATCATAAATCATACATCATCGCATAACCCATGTAATAAAAATGGGATTCTTAAACAACATGACATCATAAAACAATTCATATAAGATAATGGAATTCATAAAAATGTTTCCATCACAACATAATCAAATCCATGTAATAATATGGATAAAAACAGAACCCTTTTATTATCTTAGATAGAAAATAATTTTGATAAAATACTTGAACTTCATTCTTGAGGAAAATATCCTTTCTACTTCAAAAACACTTTTCCTTTCTTAACATGTCATACAATTTTAAAATAAAAGAAGTTGATTAAAAATAAACTTGAATACTTGTAAAGGAAGCTTCTTGGAAATAATGTTTTAAAAATCCATTCATGTCGTATAAGTTAAAAAAACATTCTTCGTACTTTTATCGGAAAAGTCAAAAAGTACCTCGTATGAAAAATGAAAAAAGTTTCCTTTCATATCTTTTAATAAAAACTCACCGAAGGGTAAAATTGGATTTAAACTATTGTAAGTGGATGGAAACAATATTACATATTGAGGGAACATGGATGTGGATGATAAAATACACCCCAGTAAATACTTACGAATAAACAATCTCAGATAAAAATGAGATTGTGGTATTTTCCCTTACCATAGGTCCGATTTGCTTTGTACGTGTCCAAATCTCCTGTATAATGGTTTAAATAATGTTATTGACTTGTTCCAGAATCATACATATTTATATGATATCATATATGGTCATATTCTTAGCTTCTTGTTAGTAATATTTCATTTTTACTTGTTACTCGGGTCTTTATTGCCTTTGGTTCTTATGCGTGTTTTGCCGAATACATTCTTATTCTTCTTTTAAGGTTATAGATACCTTATACCCAGAATGGTATTAGTGTAACATATATCATATTTATTCATTCAATTCATTTATATAATTACTATGTAATGATGATCATGTAGAATGAGTCGCATCACATCGTGGAGACGGTATTCCGTACGTACGCACGAGTGATGATATCGTTCCTATGATCGTGGAACTATATTGGAATATATATATATATATATATTATTTCAGTATCAATATTACTTTATAATAATCATAAATAGTTACTCATTACACCATTATACCCATCCTTGTAAAGTGATGGTGGAAAAATAGATTACACCACGGCGTGGAGACGGTATTCCGTACGTACGCACACGCGGTGATTTCATTTTTTTCCGTAGGATGGATAGAAGGTAAATTAGGGTTGTTTCATATTTATAATAACATATCAGTATTTAATTAATACTGATGTTATTACTTTATCATGAAACAACTAATGAAGAAGAAGTTGAAGAAGAATGAAATTGAAAAGATCGGTAATGGATATTACCTCTTCTTTGGAACGCCTCTTTGAATCCTCCACTTAGGGAACTAAGATTGGTCTTTGAAGAAGACCAGGACCTCTAGGATTATTCTAGGGAAGTGGAGAGGAGAAAATGGCAGGGGTTGGCCGAGCTTGAGTGCTCAAATTGGTGTGAGGAGGAGGGGGAGGAGGTACCCTTTTTATAAGGGAGGAGAGGGGCACCTTAGGAATATCTCAAAATATTATTTTATATTAAAGTCAAAATCGGTTTATAATGGTTACAAAGGGTCTTATTTAGAAGCTAAAGTGGGGATGGGTCGGAATCCTATCAACCAATAGGATTTAGACAAGTTTAGGTTATTATTTTAACCTTATCAATTAGATTTAACTCTAAGTTAAATAATTTAACTTTTACCTTGTCTTTTTGTTTTCTTACACTATATGGTTAATACACTTACTATAACATGCCAAACGAACCCCAAATTGTTTATTATTAATATATATATTCTTATCTAAGTCATTTGGCCGATCCTTAGATTTTTAGGAATAAAATAACAATTAATAATATAATATTTGATTTAAAAACTATTTTGTGTCAATTTTGACACTATTTGATATATGATTTTTTTGAAAGTCATAACAGAATTATATGTTCGAACCAAGTTGATTAAATCAGCACTAATATATCATAGTAACCTATAAAATTATTTTAATTCATAAAAAGTCTCAAATTACATTTATATTTGTGTTTATAACATCAATTATGTCAATATTTCATTAATAAGATAATTACTGCATCATCATTGTGTCATAAATAAATTAAATTTTTTAATGTCTAAAAATTATAAATAAAATACCATCATGTAGTAAATCTTTTTATCTTTCTAATGAATATTTATAGTCGAATTGATCTTATGTATAACCCCATATTAAAAATGATTTACTTATTAAACATTGATTTTAACTATTTTAACCCTTCTTTAAATAAATTAATAATAAATGTCCTAATCTAATCCAAGTGGACCTAAATGGTCATATTTTATTCCTAAGTTTGTTTTTGGTCGAATTACACTTGTCCAATAGAATTAGGACATGTGTTAGGGTAATAATAATATCATATTTACCCTTAGTTACCCTATTTACTATTAACCGTGGTAAAAAAAAGTAAAAAGTTACTATTCACCAAAAATTATTTTCATCTCATTGAACCAAATTTTAGTCCTTGATATTAACCATGTCTGTCGGATTTTCGAAATTCCATTCACAGAAGCGGTAAAATTAAGTTTTATGAAAAATTCAGTTTTTAACCTACCACTTAGTGGTTTCACTATTCATCAAAAATTGAAAGTTTTCAGAAAAGTACCAAAATTTCAACCTAGGCTATAATTGATATTCCGAATTCAAAAATGATTTCTATTTTACAAAATTCCCAACATAAAAGTTGCATTAATTAATTTTATAATTAATTTCCGCGCTCACAACAAATAACGTGTTTTTAAGAGATAATAACTATCAAAAGATTGACACTTGTTTATAACTGGTTTAAATGTGAAATTACATCCAATGTCCAACATTGAATTAAATTGTAAAAATATATTCTAAATATACTTTAAAACCACTCAAATTAATAATTTATAACTATTAATTATTTCGATTGAAAAATTTGTTTTAATTAAAATTTAGTAATTTCCACTATTAATCAAAATATGAAAGTTATCCGAAAATTACCAAAATTTCACCTTAGGCTAAATTCGATACTCCTAATCCATAAATGAAGCCCATTTTGAAAAATAAAATTTACAAAATTTCAAAAAGTGGTTATTACTATTCATAACGGCTAGTTTTAATAATATCTTAATAGCATATCGTTGTTTAGCGAAACTTGGTGTTGCGTACAACACACGCTATCGTGGAAGGTCGCGATTGCGTGTAATTCAAGCCAAGTCAGAGATGTGTGTTGTGAAAGCTCTTTTTTTGGTGTAGCGTATAACACAAGACATTAATGAAATTAAAAAGAATATTTTTCATAAAATCTCGGGGTGTTACAATACCCATCCATACTCATAAAATAAGAACAGGTCAACAATCTATTTTTTAAAAAAATACCCACAAAAATATAAAATAAAATAAAATAAACTGATGATACATTGTCTTCCTTATATTTTCTAGGTATGTTATTACTCAGGGATCACACCACGTCATACCGATGAATACGGTGCTCCCCTTTCATACCCATCCGTACTCATAAAAGAAGAACAGGTCAACAGTCTATATTTTTTTTAAATAAAAATACGAAGAAGAAGAAGAAAAAAACGATTCACAAAGATTAGAAACATGAAGACCACAGGTTTCCTCCCATGCAGCGCTTTTGTTTAATGTCGTTAGCCCTACATGGATCCTAAATCTATCAATTTTTTCCTGGTTCATAGGTTGGCTCTATTAACTCTACCTCTATTTCCTGTTTATTGAATGATTCAATGAATGGTTTTAACCTATGACCATTGGCCTTAAAAATGTTACCACTTGTGGGATCCTGAATCTCTACTTACCCATGGGGGTACACATGATTCACTATAAATGGACCTGACCATCTAGACCTTAACTTTCCTGGGTGTAAATGAAGTTTTGAACTATACAAGAGCACGGGTTTTCCGAGTTCAAATTGTTTGACTTTGATATTCCTAGACTGGTGGGCTTTATCTCTAGATTTATTTATCCTTGAATATTCATAAGCCTCCATCCTAAGTTCCTCAAGTTCATTAAGATCTAATTTCCTCTTTTCTTCAGCTAAAGAAATGTCGAAATTCATTTTTCTGATTGCCCAAATTGCCTTATGCTCAATTTCCACAGGTAAATGGCATGCTTTTCCATAAACCAACCTATATGGTGACATTCCTAGGATGGTTTTGAAAGTTGTACGATATGCCCAAAGAGCATCCAAGATTTTCTTAGTCCAATCTTTCCTAGAGGGTTTGACAATTTTTTCAAGAATTTTCTTAATCTCCCTATTTTCTAACTCAACTTGACCATTGGTTTGAGGATGGTATGGAGTGGATACATTATGAGAAATTCCATACTTATACATGAGTGAAGAGAATGGGTGATTATAGAAATGGGTTCCAAGATCACTAATTATCGCCCTCAGAACTCCAAATCTTGAAAAGATATGCTCTTTTGGGAATCGGATCACAACATGATGATCATTAGTCTTAGTGTAAATGGCCTCAACCCATTTTTAGATGTAATCAACATCTAAGAGGATGTAGAGGTATCCCTTAGAGTTAGGAAAGGGTCCCATGAAATCAATTCCCCAACAATCAACGATTTCAACGACCAGAATGGGAGTGAGGGGCATTTGATTCCTTTTGGAAATGGATCCTAATTGCTGACACTGAGGAAAACTTTTACAGAATTTGAAGGAATTCTTAGTGAGGTTCGGCCAGTAGAAACCACTTTGGAGGACCTTTGAAATGGTTTTCTTTGTAGAAAAGTGGCCTCTATGTGCCTCTCCATGACAAAATTTTAGAATGGACTCTTGCTCAGACTCGGGAACACATCTCCTGAGGATTTGATCAGGCCAGAACTTGAAGAGGTAAGGATCATCAAACATGTGTTAATTGGAATCATAAAGGAATTTACTCTTAGCTTGGGTCCCCAGGAATTTTGGAATGTCACCCATCACCAAATGGTTTACTATGTCAGCATACCAAGGGAAATCACTTACTGAATAGAGGTTCTCATCGGGAAATGAATCAGACACAGAGAGGTGGTGTGAGTTGTCTTTAAATTCCATCCTAGAGAGGTGATCAGCTACAACATTTTCAACACCCTTTTTATCCTTAATGGTTAAATCAAACTCTTGAAGAAGAAGGACCCACCTAATCAATCTAGCCTTGGCATCCTGTTTTTGGAAAAGGTATTTTAGGGCTGAATGGTCAGTGAAGACAATGATGGGTGATCCTAAGAGATAAGAACTGAATTTCTCTAAGGAAAAGACAACATCAAGTAGCTCATTCTCAGTGGTGGTGTAGTTTATTTGTGCATCATTTTAATATTTGCTTGCATAAGCAATGGCACATAGATTTTTCTCACACAGTTGTCCTAAGACTGCCCCTACAGCGAAGTCACTTGCATCACACATGAGCATGAAAGGAAGTTTCCAATTTGGAGATTGCATGATAGGTGGAGATATAAGAGTTGACTTATGTTTAGAGAAAGATTCCTCACAGCTTTCTGTCCATAAAATGGAGCATGTTTTACCAATAGAGCACAAAGTGGTTGAGAAATAGAGCTGAAATTCATAATGAACCTTCTATAAACGCCAGCATGTCCTAATAAGGACCTCACTTCCTTAACATTTTTAGGAGAGGGAAGGTGATGAATGATTTCAACCTTAGCTTTATCAAATTCAATCCCTCTACTAGATACCAAATGACCTAGAACATGTCCTTCCCTTACCATGAAAATGCATTTTTCCCTATTTAGTATGAGATTATTATCCTCATACCTTGACAAAAACTTTTTAACATTTATAATTCATTCCTCAAAAGTATCCCCAAAGATGGAGAAATCATCCATGAAGACCTCTAAACAATCCCCCACCATGTCCGAGACGATTCCCATCATGCACCGCTGGAAGGTACCAGGGGCGTTACATAACCCAAAGGGCATGCGCTTGAAGGAAAAAGTGCCGAATGGACAGGTTAAGGTTGTTTTTCCTTGATACTCTAAGGACACTTCGATTTGATTATACCCTGAGAATCCATCTATAAATCAGTAGAATTGATGACTCGCCACTCGCTCGAGGACTTGATCAATAAAGGGCAAGGGGAAATGGTCTGTATTGGTACAAGAGTTGAGCTTCCTATAGTCAATACAGACTCACCACCCACTACTAACCCTTTCTGGAAGCATCTCTCCATCATTATTGGTTATTACTATGATTCCAGCCTTCATTGGAACCACATGGATTGGGCTAACCCACTCACTCTCAGCTATAGGATAGATGATACCAGCTTTTAACAGTTTCAAAAGTTCTTTTCTCACTACATCCATGAGATTAGGATTGAGTCTCCACTGAGGTTGACAACATGTCTTTTAATCGAATTCTAGAACAATTATATGAGTCCCGATAAGTGGTCTATTCCCAGGAATATTAGATAGGGTCCATCCAATGGATTTCCTGTGTCTCCTAAGGACATCTAGAAGCATCCTCTAATGAATGGATTCAAGAGAGGAAGAAATTACAACAGGAAAGGATTGATTATACCCTAATAATGCATACATGAGTGATGAAGTTAAAACCTTAAATTCAAGATCATAGTGGTTATCACTTTCCAATAAAGGATGAGACATTGTATTGAACTCAGTTTCTTCATTCAGATTTCTTGACAAAATTGGTTCCTTGTGAAAATAATTTTCATCCACTGTATTAGCTAGAGTAGTTTCATGAATGGGTATGGACTACATTTTATTGATTTCACCCATGGTATCATTGATTGGTGATTCTAGAAAATCATCAATAGAGAAATATTAAAGAGATTCAAGTCAAGGAGACAAATTTCCCTCATGTGTAAAAATAAAATCAATCTCTTCTTGACGTAAACATCCTTCGGTAATTCCTTGATGTTCCTTGAGTTCACTATCAACACTACCTATCCAATTAACCTCATGGATCTCTTCATCATCCCCAATTTGAGAGTTTGAATTGTAGATGTTCAAATATAGACTCATGTTTCCAAAGGTGATAGTCATGTTCCCATTTCGGACTCGGATAACATAGTTGATTGTTGCAAGGAAGGGACGACCAAGGATGATTGGGGTTTTCTCCCTAGGACCTATGCTTGGGTGATTGTCTAGAACAACGAAGTCAGCTGGGTAAATGAAATTTTTAACTTTCACCAAAACATCCTTTAAGATCCACTTTGGCACTCGAATACTACGATCAGAATGTTGAAGAGTGACAGATGTGGGTTGTAGTTCTTTCGAGCCCTAACTGACAATACATAGCATAAGGAATGAGGTTCACACTGGCTCCTAGATCACACAAGGCTTTGAAAACTTTGTTCTCTCCTAGTTCAACATTTATGTAAGGGCATCCTGGGTCTTTCATCTTTGGTGGAAGGGTTCCTTTGATAGTTGTGCGAACATTTGCTTCCAGAAAGACTTGGTTCTTATGTGAGAATTTCTGTTTAAATGTGCAGAGGTCCTTAAGGTATTTTGAGTATGCAAGAATGGTTTTAATGGCATCGAGGAGTGGAATGTTCAACTTGACTTGTGAGAATAATTCCCTCAATTTTTCACTCAAATTAGGCTTGGTTTTCCCCCTCATGCGTTGAGGAAGTGGGGCAGGTTGTGGGGTTGTTTTTTGAAGAGTTGGTTCTTTCACATTTTTATAAGTATCTTCAGTTTTTTCATGTGTTTCATTAGATTTTGAATCTTCAGGTGGGTTTTGAACTATTTGTTTAGGTTTCTCAATTGATTTCCCACTTCTCAAAACGGTCACAACCTTTAGTTGTTCATGAGTTTTTTGAGTGCAACATATCTCCCCCTTGATGTTTATTGTGGAATGGCCTGTGTGGGCATGGGTGCCTTTCTAGTTTTTATGGTTTGAAGTTCTTGTTTCAGGGAAGAGACTTCTGAGTTCATCCTTTCCATTTGTTTGCACAGTTGTTCAAGGATTGGGAGAGGGACAGATTGGGAAGGGGCTTGTGTTGATTGGGTTATCCCATGGGGATACATTGGTTGTTCAATGGGTTTTTGGTATTGGACTAAAGGATGTTGGTATTGGACTGGTTGTGGTTGGAATTGGTTATGGTTTTGAAAATTTTGTGTAGAGTAGGGGTTTTGTCCTTGTGGTTGGCTAGGTTGTTGGTTATCTTTCCATCGGAAGCGTGGGTGGTCATTATACCTTGTGTTGAATGTGTTTGGGTATTGAGACTTTTGAAAGTTTAGGGCAGTTACTTCAGTAGGCGGTCCTCCTAAAAGAACATTTTTGATGGATGGAATAGTTGGGCAGTTGTATATTTTGTGGTCATGTTTTTCACAGATTGTACAAACAGGGTCTACAGTTTCGATTTCATGGATATTCCTATGGTCTATCTGTTCATCCTTCATAAAGAGTGCTGCAAGTTTTGCCTTAAGGATTTCATCTTTTCTAAGTGTATTTATTCCAGCAGTTCTTTGAGGCTTTTCATAATAAGGTGATGTTCCCCATGTTTGGTTTTGTTCAGCAAGGATTTCTAGATACTCGTAAGCATCATTAGGGGATTTGTTTTTAAAGGTCCCATTACACATCATGTCAATGAATTGTTTGTTCCCTGGGCCCAAACCTTCATAGAAAATTCATACATGTTCAGGAATAGAAAAACCATGGTGTGGAACCATGTTTAGGGTGTCTTTTAACCTCTCCCATGTTTCATATAATTCCTCTCCATATTTTTCAAAAATGTTTTGGATACTCTTTTTAAGTACAATTGTTTTTTGGTGGGGAAAGTATTTCTTATAGAATACTCTTTCCAGTTGGTTCCATGTGTGGATTGATGAAGGTCTCAGATTATTTAACTATTTCTTTGCTCGATCCTTAAGTGAGAATGGAAAGAGCCTCATCTTACCTGACTCA
Organism: Viscum album; assembly: GCA_963277665.1. Lineage (NCBI taxonomy): Eukaryota > Viridiplantae > Streptophyta > Magnoliopsida > Santalales > Viscaceae > Viscum > Viscum album. Next base: position 651,789,056 of record OY728123.1, read on the forward strand.
AGTTGATGTGGTGAGCACATGGTTTCAACAATGTCATTGAACTCCTTGACATGAAGGTAAGGCATTTCTGACTCCATCCCATAGAATGTTGGAAGGTGGTTTAGGGTATGATGTTTAAAGACATAGTGGGAATCTCTTAGGGAAGCATGCCTAATGCAAGATGGTGCATTGATCCAGGTAGGTGTAAGGTAGTCATTCCTGGTTTGATCGACTGCATTCCCCAAATTTGGGGCTGCCTCATTTGGATTTCCATTTTGGTTCCCGCCCGGGTTTATGAGTTGGTTTCTTTGAAGAACCTCCATTGAAATTGACTCAATCGTTAACTCTGGGGTATTAGGAAGATTAGGATCCAATGGTGTACATGACTCTCCTATCCTATGACTTTCCACCCTAACTAGCCTGTTTGAGTTATCGCGGGAGAAGGCGGACATGCGCCAAAAGAAAAAAAAGCGAGAAAGGGAAAAGATAAGAGATCCTTGCTGAGAATAGAATAATGGGGGTGAGGAAAGATGGTTTTTGTCTAAGGAACTTACTTGGTCCCTGGAAACGGCGCCGAAATTTGGTTTCGCCCAAATTTACCCAAGTTTTAAGGGTCAAGCGGTCGCTTGTAGTGTAGCTTGGGTTGTCGAATCCTCAAAGACCTATGAAGAACCATAAGACACTCAATAAAAAGAGATGGATTTTTGTCTATGAAGTGGCCAACATGGGTTTATTTTAGGAGGTTTTGAAAGAGAACTAAAAGATCTATGTGAATTCAAATTATGAGAAAATGAGTTGATCCTAGGTTATTGCTCGGGGTGGATTGAATGAATTCCTTTTTTTTACGATTTTAATTTCATTGAATTGAGAAGGATTCATGCAATGAATTAAAACTAAACTCATCACTTACTGATTAAAAACCTTAAAAACACATGATAATAATCTATACACTTGTAGGATCATTTTCATGAGCACTCCAAGGTAAAGGATGTAATTAGCACATGAAAGTGGGGTGAATAAATTCAATAAGGAAGAGGAAGAATAAAAATCATTGAATGAAAGAAACTCAATTAAAATAAATTAATAACATTTAGGTAATGGAAAATAAAATTCAATCCAGCCCCTTGATACTCCCTTTGATCAAACCATAAAAGATCTAGCCCTCCATTGATTACAAGTTCTCAACGGAAGTGGAAAGTAGACTTACGAGGGTGGAATTGAAGAAGTAAGAACAACAAAAATAACGATCATTCCACCGTTGTGTGAACAAAATTACAAGGTTTGGTGTGAATAAATTCACACCTTAAGGAAACGGTATCAAGGTGATAAGAGTAAGAATAGAACAAGAGAAGAAGAAGAACTTTTATTAAAAACTATGGTGATTCGAACAACTTACATGGGAAAGAAAAATGTTACAAAGACAATTTGGCATAATAACATTACAATCAAAACAAACCTCCAAGATCCCTAAATCCTCTACCACTACTACCTTAAATAGGAAAAAATTAAGTCTAGGCCGAGCCCCAAACATCCCATGTGCTTTTAATTAATTGTGTTGGGGAAAGGTGGGTGGAACATTAATGTTGAGAGAATTTTCCACTTCTTGCCCCGAAGTTTCATCCAGCTTGCATCCACCGGAAAGACGCGCCTAAAGGACCATCTATAAGGCCGAATTGGAGTGTTCCCTAGAAGACTTAAATTAAACCAATGATGTCACCTAACATACTGTAAAATTTCAGACGAAAATAATAAACCTTTAGTGAGATACGATATAAATAGTGGGATGTTTTTCTGGGCCGCAGAAGCTGGCATAGAATTGAATCTTCAACTTGGGCTGCCTTAATCACCACCATTTAGGACGCATTAGCACTGTCTCCAGAAGACGTATTTTTTCCTATATATTTCTTCTAGTCTCCCAAGAATTTTTGGCTTCGTTGGGCCTGTATTGTGGGCCCAAAAATCCCATCATTGGGATGATATCTAATCTTCCTTCTCCAGAATTGTTTACTTTCATCGCCAAATATCCTCATCATCCTTTATGAATCCTCCATTGATCCCTGAATGAAAAATGTTCATATTTATGTATATATAAATTTCCCAAAATATCAAATTAAAATATGGATAATTAAATTCTTTAAAATCAGATGAAACATTGGGCCTAAATTGGTGCATATTAGGCATGAAGTGCACAAATGATGAGAATGGATGTTCAAAATTAAAATACACAAACTCAAGCCCATAAGATAAAAAATGAACATTTAATACCCTTTAAATGTAATCAAAATATTCTTTTTTATTTGATAATCAATATTCTTTCAAACGATCATGAAATTTTGTGTAACATGATCCAAGAATTGTGTTGCGTATACTTCAAGTTAATACGGTGTTGCGTATAGCGCAAGATAATCTTGGTATAGCATACAACACAAGACATCAATTAAATGAAAAAGAATAATTATCATAAAATCTTGGGTTGTAACAAAATCATACTGGTATTTTGGTGAAATATTATGTAAGTGGTTTCCAAAAAAATAAATCCCAATATGGATTTGAACAAGTGGATGTGGATCTATAACAGATGTACCTATGAGTGAAAACACTGACAAGTAGTTTCAGGCTTGACCAGGGGTATCCTGGTACACAACAATCGGCCATGCTGCACTCCTACTTTGACACTCTTCGGGGGTATGTTTGGTTATTCATATAATTTTTATGATTCACTATGAAGGATTTATAAAAAACAATTATTGTTTAAGAAATATATTTTAATACATAAAAATCTTTTAAAGTTAAATGATTCATAAATGAAATTGGAATATAACTAAAGTAGTATTCTTTATGAGTATTCTGGGAAATAGGAGGAACCCTGAAAATGGTTATCACAAGGATCCATGTGCTGACAACCCTCTAATGGAAGCTGGAATGGAAACATTTATCAGAATGACGAAACAAATAACTCTAGTTATGGGAAATAACATGAATCAAGAAGAGAGATTGATATCACTATGAAGGAAACAACATTATGTTGAGTCTTTTATGCATCAACGACCACCATCCTTTAGTGGATCGACCGACCAATTGATTACTAAATAGTCGATTTGCTATATCAAGAATATATTTTTTGTGCTCTATTGTTTGGAACAAGAAAAGGTCACCCTGGTTGTTTACAACTTAGAGGGAGAAGCTGATCAGTGGTGGGAGCTGATTAAAAACATGATGCCAAGAGTGGAGGTTGAAGCATTGGAGTGGGAAGAGTTCATAGGGATCTTATTCAATAAGTATTTCCATCATTCCATGAGTAAAACAATGGATAAGGAGTTTCTCGAGCTGAATTAGAAGGAAAATGAATCTGTTGGAAGGTAAAAGATGAACTTCATAAGACATTCCCGTTATACCTCATGCTTTGTCATTGATCCTAGTGAAAAGGATAATAGATTCATTGGTGGACTGAGACCCATCTACGGAATAATATAGCCAACTGAGACTATGATAGCTATTAGTAGATCCTACGAAGTGAGATGAAGCTCGAACTGTAGTTTTTTGAGACATAGTGGTCACAAAAAATCAATAAAAAGAAGAGATAAATGTATCCCTTCATAGGGAGGAACATTGATCAAGGAAGATGAGGAATGAAAGTGCAACATCCGACGTGTAAAAAATGTGGGTAGAAGCATTCGGGGAAGTTCTTTCTTGGGAGAGGGAAGTGCTAAAAATGTGGAAGAGTTGGATATATTGAACTAAATTGTCGTAGTGAGGTGAAGCCTCAACTTCCCAATAGTAATGACAAGGGGAAGATGGTTAAAGGACTACATGATGTTGGATGATATAAGTGTTGATAACATTGGAACTTTTCCAATCACTACCAAAATCTGATGGAAGTAGAGGGGAACCACCATCTACCTCATCAAAGGCCTAGGGAACAAGGTAATTCTTTTGCAATCACTACGGCTGAAGTTGAAGCGGAAAATGATGTGGAGGAAGGTACTATTATTGTGCTCTCAAAGCTTGACAATACATGGTTTGATCTTGGTTCTACGCATTCTTTTATTTCCTCCATGTTAGCAAATAATTTAGAATGAACCACCTATTTTATAAATATAGATTTATAAGTCAAGACTACTAGTGGGATCATCCAAGCATCATCAGTGATTAGAAACACAAGTTTTAACTTTAGTGAGCCCAATATTATCGAAAATCTATTTTTCATTCACATGCTTGATTTCAAAATTATACCAGGGATGAACCGGATCACAATGTATAATGCTATGATCAAATGGAGAACTATGGAAATATCAATAGTCTGGAATTGAAAGCCTACAATTATCTTCCATAGAGAGATATCTCAACCTGATCTTTGTCCAGGAATATGTTGACGTATTATTGAGGAGTTACCTGGACCTTCACTGGAAAGAGAGGTGTAGTTCTCCATTGAACTCGTACCAGGATCTCATCTAATATCAAATATCCGATATAGAAGGGAAATGAGGAGTTATAGTAATTAAAGAAGGAACTCTGATATCATTTTTTGAAGGGTTTTACCCATCCAAGTGTGACTCCATGGGGAGAACATATTCTCTTTGTGAAGGAGAAGGATGGATCAACGTGTCTTTGAATTGATTATAGAGAACTAAATGAGATTAGAGTGATGAAAAATACTTTCTTCCAAGAACTGATGACTTATTTGACAATCTTCCAGGGGACCAATTATTCTCTAAGATTGATCTTCAATATGGTTATCTTCAATTGAGGGTGAAGAAAAAAGATATTACAAAAAACTGCCTTCTCATCCAGATATGGTAATTCGGACATTGTTGTTATTCCATTCAAATTGACTAATGCACCTGATATTTTTATGGATAAGCTGAATAGATTCTTTAAGGATGACCTTGATAACATTGTGGTAGTTATTATTGATGATATTTTGATATATTCCAAAATTCTCGAGGTGCATGATGATCATCTAAGGGTAATTTTTTTATCTATACAGAAGGAGATACTTTATGGAATGTTCAGAAAATGTGAAGTCTAGTTACAACAAGTTTTTTTATGGCTAACATTGTTACCAATGATGGAATAATAGTTGACCCTATAAAGAAACAAATTATATAGGAGTGGACTCAGCCTAACAAAACAACTGAAATTCATAGTTTCTGTGTATTAGTGGGATATTATATGAGTTTTGTGAAAAATATTTCATGACATTCTAATCCATTAACCAAGTTAACTCAAAAAGGGGTTAATTTCATCTAGAAAAAGGTGTGTGAGGAATGTTTATTAGAGTTGAAGAAGAGATTGGTAACTTCATGGGTGTTAACTCTTCGCTCGAGTGGAGAAGGAGTAGTTATTTTTAGAGATGAATCTCTAAAAGGGATTGGTTGCATCCTCATGAAAAATGACAAAGTCATTGATTACGAACCTCGACAGTTGAAGAATCCTGATCAGAACTATCCTACACATTATATGGAGTTGTATGTGGTCATTTATTCTATAATGATATGGAGAAACAATATTTATCGGGAGAAAATTGATATATACACAGACCATCATTGTTTTAAGTATTTTTTCACATAAAACGTATTGAACATTAGACAAAGGAGATGGCCAGAACTTCCTAAAGACAATGATATTTCAATTCATTATCATACCGGAAGGGAAAAAAATCTATAATGCATTAAGCAGGACATACCCATTTTTTCATTACATGATGAGGATTCAATGAGATCCTTGGATCAATGACCTAGTAAATCCAGTCATGGAAATTATAAGGGAAGGGACATCATCAAGCCTAACCTAAATGATTTTGAACCTTCATTACTAGATAATATCAATAAATCATGGATAGAATAACATTTTTTTCAAGATATGTTTGAGGCTATGAAGGATAGGAAGTTTATTGAGTTCTATATTGATCAATAAGGTGTACTGGAATTTCATAAAAGATTATGAGTTCAATCTATTCCAGAAATAAAAAAGGAGCTGATCAATGAAGCACATAGCTTTACATTCTCTATACATCCAAGAAGAAAAAAATGTAAATAGACCTTCATAGTAATTATTGGTGGGATAATTTTAAATGGTAGATTTATGAAAACACTTCAAGGTGACTGGTATGTGAGAAAGTGATGGTATAATGACTACATACTAAAGGGGAATTACAACCATAACCCATAACAACATGGAAGTGGGACAATATCCCTATGGACATCATCACTAGTCACCTGAAAACATCCAAAGGAAAAATGAGATATGGGTCATTGTGGACCGTCTCACCAAGACAGTAAATTATATATCAATTTGGGAATATTTCTATCTTGATCAACTTTCCATGATTTATGTAATGGAATTGGTAAGGGTGCATGTAGTTCCACATTCTATCATATCAAATCATGATCTCATGTTCACATTAATAATCTAGAGAAGACATCCACATGCTCTAAGAACTGAATTGAATTTCATTATGACATATCACCCCCAAAATGATGACCAACATAAAAGGACTATTCAAAAACACAAGGATATGTTGAGAACATTCTCAATGGAATTTAAAGATGGATGGGATCAACATCTCCCTTTAGTTGAATTCTCCTACAATAACAGCTTCCAGTCGAGCATTGAAATGGAAACTTATGAAGATTGATATGGGAAGATGTGGAGAACTCCTGCTTGTTGGGATGAAGATAGTGAGATAAATCTTCTTCAGCCTAATCTTGTGCAAGATATGACAGAAAGGGTCTATTCCATCTAGAAAAACATTAATGTTGCTCATAGTCAGAAAAAGAGCTATGCAGACAACCATCAATGGGAATTTATGTATGGTGTTGGTGACAAAATAATTATTCGAATTTCAACTCAGAAGAGTGTCATTGGATTTGAGAAGAAAGGGAATATCAACCCTAGGTACATTGGCCCCTACAAAATCCTTGGCCGCGTGGGAGCAGTGGCCTATCAGCTTGCACTTCCTCCCTATCTAGAACATGTTCATGATGTCTTCCACGTATCCCTCTTGAGGAACTCCATACCTGAAACTTCACATGTACTAAATCCAGAGGCGGTACAAATGGAACATGACCTATCTTATTAAGAGTATCCAATGGAGATCTTGGATCATAGGGACAAGGTTCAATGAAACAAGACTACCAACCTTGTTAAGGTGTTGCGGAGAAACCAAAAATGAGAAGAAACCACATAGGAACTAGAGGAGTCTATGATGAAAAAGTACCCACACCATTTCTCTTTTGAGGGTACATGGTTAAATTTCAGGGATGAAATTTCTTATCGGGGGAATAATGTAACAACCCATAAATTTGAATAATATTTGTTTCTTGAATTTTTGTATTATATTATTTTATACTAAAAAAGATATATTCTTTAATTAATGAAGTGAGTATAATGAAAATAATACCACTAGGTTTTGACAATTATATGAGCATTGGTCAATATGGAAATTGGAAACTAAATTCTTGATGTTATGAATATTGTTTATAAATACAAGTGAGCATGGTTAATTAATACAGAAAGAGGAGTCAATGGCCTCATCCAGTAGTCTTGTGGTATATGGTGCTCATCTGTTTGTGATTCAAAAGGAGGTCATGTCATCGGGATTTTCTCTGGACCAAGCCCAATCTGAACTCTAACCTATGAATGTTGAATGAATTTGGATACGGGTGATGTTCAAGCTGATATAAGTCACCACTCGGGCAATGTTGTCGGAGCCACCCCAAGATTTTATCACCATAGCACTTCTTACACATATGTCTTATGCCGGTGTTATAAGGGTCTATGTAACGAGACCTTAGTTACTTTTTTTAATCTTCTTGTATCAATAAAATTGTTATTTCTTATTATGGTGAAATTTGGGAATTTAAAATTTCATGATAAATATAGGATGAATTTAAATAAGTTCCATATTATTGGTGAATTTTGAAAAATTGTATTTAAATTTTTTTTTATAATTTAAATAATTGATAATGTGAAATTATTTTAAAAAACGGTCTTCTAAAATAGTGTTTAGTAAAAAATTAGAGTCTAATAAGATCAACATAATTTTATGTGAATAGAAAATCATGAATAGTAATATTTCCCTTATGAATAGTAATCTGACCAATGGAATAGTAATATGATTTAATTATGTATAAATATAATATAATAATCATGAATGGTAATTTGATATAATTTCATAAGTAAGTAATTGTTTCAGAAATTATTACTTATGTATTAGTAACATTTCAGGTAAATAGTGTTTTTACTTAAAAATTAAATATATAGTAATTAATTTTTTATCATAAAATGGAGTTCATTTTTAAATTCATATCCTCGATATTAGTTTAGGGTGAATTTATGATATTTTTTTAAAATGTTTTGTTTTTCAGTGAAAAGGTAAAAACGTAGTTTTTGGTTTCGGGTGTTTAATGAAATCATTAATGGTGTAATAATGATGAAATAATTATGGTGGAAATTTTTTCAGTAATATATGTTATTAATACTCCCATGTGGAAAATACCAGGGGCTAATACGAGGGGAAATCCCATGGTTTTTCATGTACACTGATGAGGTGTCCCTTAGAAATTATTTAAATATTACCTCACTTTTTCTATAAATACAATCCCATTACTTCATTAGTTTGATTAAAAATTCATCATAAATGATGATATGGTCTTTTGGCCACCCAAAACGTCCATTAAAGGTTCCTGGAAGCCCCCAAGGCCCCAATATTCAAGCATTCGAAGTTACTCTTCAAGTTAAGGGAACCTTTCACCCTCCTCTTTTAAGTAATGACTTCCTTTTTGTTATGTATTCCAGTTTCCATTTTATTATATGGGGGTATATTATTCTATATAATTACTTCTGTTCATTTTATTTCCAAATTATGAGAGACCCTTTCCACTCTCATCAACTGGTATTCTTTATTTTTAAGTGATGTCATTAGGTTGACGAATATTCGTAAAATAAATCACATGTTCTCTTTTCATTCAAGTTTCATTTTTATGTGGTATGTCATTCAAATATCTATACCATATTATTATTTATATTTTATTATGTCTCTATATTGTATTATGAGTTTTTTATGAGTGTTTGATCCTTTTTTCCTCTTTTTTAATGTTTCCTAATAACATGTAATGTAACCGTTATGCTCTAGAATATTCATTTCAAAATATCTCTAATTTTTCTCAACAAATTATCTAGATTTATTTATGTTAATAAAAAAATCTATTATCATTTTCATAAGTATTAATTGAGACATAAAATTGATCTAATTTATTTTTGAATTGAAATACATATACCCCTCACTCCCTTTCCAAGGGTTATAAATGACATAATGATCTTATTTTTAAGAACTTTTAAAACATCGCAATTTTGAAGTGAAACCCATGTCATTTACTCTCATTTGGTTGTTTAATTAATGTATGATTATGATCTATGTGTATCAAATGAAAATAAAAAAATATTAAGGGTGCAATCTAGTAGCACTCTAATGCATTGGTTAATGAATTTAATCTCTAGATATTGATAGTTTCACGATACCTTGGTGATAAACTTGGTAATTGTTTTATGAACCCTCATGGATGAACCTTGGTGATATGTTCATGAACATATAAATTAAATTTTGTAGACACATGTTCAAGTTATTATTAATTTTATTTTATCTAGGATATTCCTCTTTATCTATTACACATTTCATTATGTTTTTCATCAAGTTCTTATTGATATCAAAAGTAAATAGATTCCCTTACATTCTTTACAGAGACTTATTCTCACCCTTTCCTTTGATGTTTTTCTCCATGTTATGAGATGCAGTAGTCGTTCATAAGATAACCTTTTCAGGAGACATTTAAAGGGTATTAAAAAGTGTGTTTTACATTTTCATGTATTTTGTTCCCAATTTCCCAGACACTAGACTTAAAAGGTCCTCTGTTTGTAAAATGTAATGAAACGTTATGTAATAAAAAGGCAGAATTCCATATAAATACAACAATACAAAGAGAGAATTCTAATGAAATAATAAAAACATACCTATAATTTCATATATATCTATGAAATATTTTGATCAGAGTTATTTATCCAATATATATTACCATTAATTTTCTTAAATAGTTTATTTAATTTTTCTCCCAATTGAATAAATACTATATCTATAATGCCTAAGAATTTATAATAATTCTTTAGTAAATAAAAATATAAATAAATTATAATTATAAAAATTATGCATATTTCAAATAACATTGATGAACTTAAAATATCTTGTATCTATCCATATAAAAAATGTTATATTTATTAAATTCAAAAAATTGTAATTTTTTAATATTATTTAATTTAAAATTAAATAGAAGAAATTAATGAAATTAAGAAAAATGATTCAATATTTTAGAAAAATATTTTAACAATGATGGACTCCCCTAATCCAATAGGATAATGGAATATGTTATGGTCATTTTTAGTACATATCATATTATTTTCAAACATAATTACCCAAGATACCATTACTATGTAGAAAATTGTTTATAATGGTTACAATTCATAATAACAGAAAATAAAATGGACATATCTACCAAATTTGGTTCTATTGATTCAAATTTAGGAATGCTTTCTACAAGATTCAATTTTAATAATTTGGTTATATTAACTTAATAATAAAACGTAAAATGCAATGACAGTATGTTTTCTGAAAAATTCATTATTATGTTTTGAAATGCCCTTATACTACATACAACCATTAAATTGAATCCAGTAATGTTAGTTAGAATATTTATCATAAAATATAAATAATTTATATTTAAAACCATTTTAAATTAATTTGGAACATTTTAAAATTTTTAATAAAAAATATTATTTTGATTGAAAATTTTTATTTTCACAAATCAATGGAAAATATATCTTTTCAGAAAAATTAAAAATATGATTATAAGTTAACTTTGATATTATGATTATAAAAAATATTCTTATTTCATAAATAAAAATTTCTAAAAAAGCATAAATTATTTATAATTCTGATATAAAAAGTGGAAAATAATACCATTTTGGATGAAATTTTATTTTTGAAGTGCAATATGATTTTACGAAAAAATATGCACTTAATTTTTAATAAAAAATATAGTATTGAAAAAAATATAAATATTTTCATATTGTTCTTAATCATTTTTATACCCACTACTACTAAACTGATTTTATATTTGGAATATTAAAATATTAATATATCCTCGTTTGTTTATGCTCGGTGTTGCGTATTGTATACTCTATCCAACATAATGTTCGTTTAAAATATTATTTTGTTACACTATTATTTTTTGTCAAATATATCTGAGTAATCCAAATGAATAACATATGTTTGAAAGAGATGAATTCTGATATATGTTAAAGCAACATCATCTCATAATTTTTTTTCTAAAATAAATTGTGGTATAATCCTGCATGGATAAAAAGATTTATATTAGGTTGGAAATCGAAATGAAAAAAAATGCATCAATATGAACATTTTTCTTCGCATAATTTTGAGTGATATGGCATAGTAAGAATTGGACTCTATTGACCATGAACATAAATGACATAGAATAGGATGTATCTAAAATATCCTGTACTAGAATAATTCTACGAAATCTCATCGATATTATTAGAGACCAAAATTATACACACCATTGAGCTAGATTGATTTTCTAGAGAGTTAGTAAATTATTAATAGTTGAGGTCCCATAACTACCTACACAAGTTTAGTATAGAAATAAAATACAAGGTATTTATGATGATGTTTTCAAATTTTCTGAAGATGGTAGATAGATATACTATTGATAAGATGAATATGGTAGGAAAGATGGATATTCTGCTTCTTATATTCTATCTAGCCGAATCATAAGAGGAATACATGGGAATAATATGATGTTGTGGGATCATGGAAAGAGTATTGGAGGTGGTTAGCTATATTAGGCCTCTACTAAACCCTCAACTATAAGAAGCACTATGGATCTGACTTTCTGTTAGTATGGAATTTCTATTAATGAGTGTGACTGTCTATGTTTAGGTATGAGTGTCCAACCTACCTAGAATTTTAGTGATCCTTTCTATGGTATTTCTTATTTTATGTATTATATTTACAGAGCTCTTATTAAAATGGTTTTATATAAGATGAGATATATTATTTTAATGTATTTCATATTTCTACTTTTATATAATAATATAAAACTATTTGAATCTATTTTACCATGTTTTTTTGAGAAATATAAGAAGGTAAAATTAAATGTATTTCAATACATTTATATAAATACTATATAATGAATATCATTAATTTTTTTTCATTAATGTTAAGAATGTCCAGATTGTTATAAAAAGACTTTAAATGGAACATCTAGGTGGGATCTTACTGAGTAAGTAAGCTCACACCTTACACACACCTTCTTCGATGGGTATACCATTGTATGTATTTTAGTGCAGCTAAAGTCAACGTACCATAGTTAGGTGGTGAGGATTCTTGTTAGATATGACTGGGTTTTTGGTGTGGAGATAGTGGGTGTTTCCTTTGGTATCACAAGGATTTTTCATTATTTTTCCTAGTATACCATTTATGTTTAACATGTAGATTTTTTTGACTGATTTTAGTAATATTGTTTCCCCTATCATGTTTTATTTATTGAATTTATTTATATCATACAAATTGTGTCTCTATTAGATATATTTGTACATATATGTAACATGTTTTTTCTTTATGTTGGGAAAAGTTATTCTTTATGGTTGTTTTTTTATTCTCTGTTTCTAGTCGCCAGCCCGTGGGGATCAGGAATTCCCTTTGGGTACATGATGGCTTGGGTTAGTAACTAGTCTATTAGAGTATTAAGGATAGGTTAATCAAAACAAATGATAAAGATATATATTTAATTAATAAGAATCATTTATAGTTTTTTATTTTATCAAAATTAGATAATGATAATCGAGAAAAAATCAGAGTGGAGTTTTAAGCATAGAGGTTTTGTTAACCAGATATAACAAAACATATAAAAGTGGTTTAGTTTTTGTGAGATTCACCAGCAACTATTATAATAGATGGAGGAATAGTTCATTATATTTATATTAATTTGTCATATAAATATCTCAATATATTTACAATACTAGATAGTGAATATTTTATGTAATTTATGGATAAACATTTTCGAGATGGATTTATAAAGTTAAACATTTTTTGTATGACTAAATTTTATAAGAATAATATTATAAAACATTAAGAGTCTAGATAATCATAACTATCTGGTGATAAATGGATTCTACTGATAGATGGTTCATATTTTTATTCACTTCATTCTAATATTGAATTTATATATACCAATAGGAGTTTCCATGGAAAGGAAGTATCATATCATCCTGATGCCAAACATTGAAACTCTTATATTCCTCTACCCTTTATTAAAATTTCATGCTACTAATATTATTATATAAGATGATTAAGAGACTCTTTATAAATTTTAAAATGTTTTATATTTCATATTTTTGAAATTTGTAAAGTACAACCACTATTTGAACCCCCTTTCAATGGTTTAATGATCCTAAGTAACTTTAAGTGATATTAGAGTGAAGGTTCCACATTAGTGCAATGAACTGATTATTTATGAAGGTATAGATATTTTTTAGGTTTAAATCCTTTATTATCTAAGGTATATTATTCCATAATTACTAACGATTGTCTTAGTGGAATCAAATATTTATTGGATCCTAAATCCCTAAATTTTAGAAGAAACAGGTGGGCTGCAGGGTTTATTAAAACTATGCTTCCTAGGAAACATGGTTTTCATAAACAATTCATGTTGTTTTAGTAAATAATAGAGGTTTTAAATGTTTTACATGAACACAAAACTATTGATTGAAACCCATGGATGTTTTTTAGACCTATTAATATAGGGGTTTTTGTGAAATCTATGGACGGATTATTGTAGAATTCACCCAGCCAATGCATAAGAGTTTCATAGAAAATACATTCTTCATGGTTGTTCTAACCCTACATCCAAAATAAATGAATCCATTAATGAAGGAAAAATTTCCCTTTTACATTAACTCATTTATTAACGTAAATTTTATCTCCATCCCCTTGTTTCTAGAGTATCACATGCTAGGATCTCTCTAATCCCTTTGAATTTAGGGTTCAATACAACTATTCCATTAGATCTTGGTTTTCATTCTATATCAAATGATTTGGATTTATAATGGTTGGATATCTAATCATATTATTAATTTCATAGTTTCCCTTTTTATCTCCTTTTCTTTTTTTGTGAGCGCATACTCATTATTCTTAGTTAATTTGGCTATTTCGTTGACTTCATCTATTATACTCCAATTGTGAAGACAATATTAGATGAGGATTATTCCACAATCCTAAATAAGAGGGACTTGTTATTTTTATTAAATATATATATATGTTTTCATATAAATTTATGGTGTTCCTCATAGTATACATTTCAGTTTGTTTCATTAAATTGAATTTTTCTATCTATATTAATTAAAACAATTAATAATATTCCCTTAGAGAAATGTTAAACTATATATTGGATGTATACCGCATTGGTTGGAACCCATTTGAGTGTAAAAAATTAAATTCATTATTTTATATAGATGTTTTATTTTCCAACCACCTATTAAGTGGTTTGGAATGACATAGAAATGGGTTTTCCTTAGAACTAATTTAAATGGTAAATTTTCATAATGGAATGTGAGTTGAAAGACCACATCACATGTTATGATTTGATAACATGTTGTATAACATGTGATACACATGGTTATAAAGTGTTAGATGAATTTAATTGATTTTAAAGGAAGTTGAATATTATTATTTTGATTAGGACATGGGAATTGGATTGTAATAAAAAGTTATTGTACATTTTGAGAATGGAATTTTAAACTCCTTTGAAATGGGTGTCAGGCATGTCATATCACTTCATTTACCTAGATTATGTGTATGATGAGCCATGTTACATTGGATTGGGTGTTGGGAATGGGGATACAATAGAACATATAATTTATTGGGATTTAAGACTCACCCCAATATCTCAAGTAAAGAGAATGAAATATCACATTCTTAAGAAATTCAAGCCTTGTACCCTTGTTGAACTTTATATCTCATTATACTATGCATGGATTGAAGATTTATTCCACGGGTCCAAAGGGAACTACGTATTCATGTAAATTATTATATGTTTCTCAAATATATTATTTATATGAATATATTGATATTATGTATAGTTATTTTCAAATTAATGTATATGATAAAGTAAGATCAAACTTATACCAGCCTATAATGAAGCAGGTATAGTCAGCCATGTGTCCTATATGAACATGAGATGACCGATATTTATTTATCATCATACTTTTTCATCTATTTTACCTACACTCTATTATGGTACATTTTCTTATTGAATTATTCTAAACACCATTTGTGTTGGACCACTAGGATTATTCTCACAACAAATTCAGGCCACTGATTCGTTCCTAGAGAGAACATATAGATACATGTAGGGAAAATGAAAATCACCTCTTCTTTAAATCTTGGTATAATTTTATAGTATCATGGAATCATGGGAGAAGAGGGTTGATAAAACTATCACGATTCTAGCGGATGAGTCTTTCTTTCTTATTTCATTTTAATAATAAGATCTATATTTAAATACTATGTTTCTCATGTATCACCATTTTGTACATCACCATGCCATGAAATAATTTTTTATATGACTCAGTCTATGGATTGATGATTATTGTCCTTTCTTGGGTGATTATAATTGTTTTTTCAGTTTTTCCTTATTCTATTATGTTCTTAGTTATATTTTATGATTTCATTATTTATTATATCAACTTATTTCTATTGTGTGATTCTGATATGTGGGTGTAGTTTTACCCCTGTACAACCTCGGTCCCTCACTACTAGTTAGCAAGCTCGGGAATATGGGGAGGCACACTAGAGAATGTGTTACCCCCCAACATGGGAAACCATTTTAATGGGGAATTGGTCAATACATTACAATTTTGTATTATAGTATTATCTTTTCCTTTTGTCTTATTATTAGGGAATTTTATAGGATACTAGGAGCATGTTTCGATTTTGTAACAACCCAATATTTTTCAGTAGATAACCAATGTACATGGGAAACCCAATTTACCTAGTTTAGGACACTATGATTTTTAGATTATTTATTTTATTGTTGATTGAATTTCAAAATTTTATGAAACAAATGTTTTGGGACGTGATTGTTTTTTATGTTGTTAAAACAGATTTTATTTTTACTTAGTCAGTATGGCTTGGTGATAGTCGCTCATACATTATTATAGGAACTTAAGGATTTGTATTCCACATAATCTTTTGTTCCATTCTTACTCAATGCATGAATTATAATCTAGATGTATTTTGGGTCCTACCTATATATTTATATTGTGATCATGTTTTGTGCTGGAATAGGATAATTGGACTAATTATTGTGTCTATATAAATTTAACGAGTATCTTACTATATAGATTAATGAAGAAACCTTAATTATCCAATTATTCCATGTTTTTATTTTTGGGCCTATAATTTTTATGAACTAAAATGTTGTTAGATGATTTGATTTCATGACTTTTAATTGTAATTTGTAATTTATGTACTTATAGAAATAAAAAATGATATTTAAATTAATCATATCATCTAGTATAACCAAAAAATAATAATAATGAATATGGAGGATGAGTATTAGTTACATGAGGTGAAAATTTCAATTTATAAAACTGTGGATTTTAGAAATTTTTAATAGTGTTACATTTAATAGTATCATTATATATATAATTGTATGAAAATTAATGAAATTAAACCATTAAATAGAATGGTAACCACTAAATGAGGACTACAATTTAAATTAATAGGTTTTTTTCCTCTTTACAATTAAATTTAAACTCCATATACCAGAATCCTTGAGGTGTGATATCAGACCTAGACCCATACCGGTCCATTGTAATGGGTAGTTGGGGGAGTATATTGCATTGATTAGGACCTTTTACGGTATTATTTTGTAACCTATACAAGGATTTTTGAGTAGGTAGAGTGTTGTGACAATTTTTTCATTTTAATTCTACGTTACTATATTATTATGAATCTACACTATTTTAACTATTATGTTATCCTTATAGTCAGGGGTTTATAATTGTATAGTCATTCCACCACGATGACCTTGATTCATATTCTAGGAAGGTGGTGACAACTAGGATATGGAGGTGGTGGTACCAGAGCAGCAAGTATTACATCTAGTAGTGACGCTAGTGGTACCACATGGTAGTATAACCTTGATAGAAACACCCATTTTCAAGAGGATTTCCTTCATATGAAACATTATATGCAAGAAGTTTCTTGACCTAACTCGACTATGGAAGTGTTAAACTAGGTGATCCAATTACAGGACCCATCAAAATTTCAATGTTATTGTGGACCTTAAACTATAGAATTTGGGATAGAGTTCATGATTTCTTTTTTTGAACATCCAACGATTCCACTTGAAGGGAGGGAAAATAATCCTTCTTATAGGTTTTTTCATTTTTATAAGTGGTGGTGGGATGTCATTACCTATGTGGACCGGCACTGATATATTATTTGGATGGTGTTCATGATGTTCATTAGTGATTAATTCTTCCAACATAAATTGAGGGAGGAAAAAGATATAGTTTTCATAAACATACAGTGAGGAGTTATGTATGTATTGTAGTATTCTACAGATTTTAACAAGATTCCAAAAAGTTCACTGACTCTATCTAGAGATGATCTCATTATTAATAAGTGATTGGAATAATGTATTGTATAATCCATATGATGGTAGGTTAATTTATTTGAGTTGACTAATATATATTTGATAATCAACAAGAAAATAATTATTGAATTTAATTTTTCTGAATCCATAGGTGCGAGATAATGTGTTTTGACACCCATACATGGAGGTAGATCTTGTATTAGTTAGAAGCATCCGTTTCTATTTTATCATAGAGGTAGTAGTAGTAATTAATATCTTATTGATATTGTCATTATTTTTCATGTTTCTGGATAAAACCCCATTGCATGTGGGATCTTAATGAATGCAGATTTTATGGATGTATGGGACATATCCAATTCTTCTTAAATATATTTCCACTAGTTTTGGTTTAGAGGGTATCTATACATAATCAGAATTTTGTATGAGGGATAATGGTATCTTTTTAGGATGGTAGTTAGAATAAAACTGTCCACTTAGGCCAAGGATTTCGATGAGGTATAGTAATTGAGACTCCAAATTCACATTTACAGTAGAGTATGATTATGTAGGGTAGTTAGGAAAGGACATAGAGTTGTAGTATGGGTGAGTTACATGTAGTGAAATATATTATAGTGTAGCATATCCCTAGTACTTCTATTGTCATGTAAATTTTTTTGGTTTACTCTAAATTAGTTTCCTCATTTTTTGACGTGGTTTCATCACAAATTTTTATATCTATGAAAATTATTGAGTGTAGGGGTCTTGAGATAGAGTACTTCTCTAAAATAATGACCAAAATTACCTTATTGGGTTTTCGATCAGATGGAATTATTCTATTTAATGATTGTCCCTTAATGATTTTTGGATTTCCATTCATGTGGTATATTTTCATCCTTGTCATTACATGGTTTGAAGTAATTATTGAGATGGATTGGATAATTCCATTTTGAGAACATATTTACTGCCATCACTGAAGGGTGACATTTACATCTATAGAGGGAAGTATATATGATCAAATGTAAGAATTTTTCATCTGTGTGACTGAAGGTGGACCAAATAATATAGTGGTGGGGAAGAGTGTACAGTCAAATCTCTAGTACAATCTTGGATGATCATGGGATATAAACAAATATTTTATCTCATATGGTGGAAAATATAGGGATGTTCTTTATAAGGAATATTTTGCTCTACCCATAGAGAGAAAGAATAAATTCCCCTCTAATCATGTCCCTAGAGAGTAACTGATGTCAATTACTTTATAAAGGATTACACCTATAGAGATTTCAAAGATCTATTAGCATTAGGATGATCTGGAGCCTAATGGTTTTATCTGAACAAGCACCACAACATGGGGTTCAATGAACCTTTTTTCCCTTTATTTGGAAGATAGGATCTAGAATTGTGTAGATTACCGATGGAATAAACATATCACAATCAAGAATTTATATCAACTACATTTATTATATGACCTTATAGATTGGATCTGAAATGTGAGTGTGTTCATAGTGATTGATTTGAGGTCAATCATCAGGTTCATATGAGTCTTTTAATGAATACTTATATATATTTCTGAAGTAAGTGTGGTATTTAATAGTACATAGTCATATCATTTATTCTCATGAATACACTACCAAATTTTTTGGACCTAAAGAATCTATGTTTTTAGTCATATGTAGACTCATTAATGGAATTATTTGAAGAATAAAACCCACTATATTCCCACACATTACATAACTGTGCTCAATATCATGAGATCATGCTAAATACACTAAGTGATCACAAATAATTACAAAAATATAAAAAATTGATGCTTTTGGATTAATGAAGAAAACTTCTTGGATCTCGTATAATCAGAGTCAGAAGTACTAGTGCACCAAAGAAATGTTATAGCTATATTTTCCTCACAGTATCCTAAGATAATAATTGATGTAATATTTATCTTGGGGATAATTGGGAATTAAATATTCATCATAATTTATTTCAACAACCTTTAAACCATATTAATATATTCACTATGAATAGAATGAAATCCATTTGATCAGAATCTTATGAAGGATAAATTTAGTAATTGAAAGGAGTTTTTACCTCAGTGCCGATCTAGAATGATTATCTGGTAGGTATGATCTATATTGTTTATTGTGATGAATTGGAAATCTAGATTAGAGTTTTTCTATTTTAGTATAAGTAAGTTATGGTTTATAGGTCTCATCTTTTGACAAACGATACTACGATTTACCCAACACATGACCTTAAGATGGAAATTTTTGAGAAATGTTATGATATTGTAGAAATTATTAACATGGGGAGTATTTTGTGGAATTCAAAAACAACAAGAACCACATGTATATCATTAGATAGTGTGATCGTGATCGTAGAGAACATTGATAGATTGAATTATATTAGTCATATGCATTTATTCATTCCAATACACCTAGTAAAATCAATAAAATAGATAATTCCCTAATACGGTATACTCATATCAAGGTGGTTTAGAAGGCTAGTAGTGGGTAAATTCTTATTTCCTTGTTTTTAGAAATGCATTTGATGTTTAGGAAGACTGGGGGTATAATGTCCACTCATCTTTAGCAATGAAATATACCCTTCCATAATAGTTAATGATGATGCAAAATTTAGATCCTAAATCCCCAGTATAAAGGTATTGTTTTTCAAATAAAGTATAATATTTGGGTTAAATCATGGATGTGGATGTGACATTATACATTATGGGTGTGTCTAGGTTCCAGAAGGCATCTAAGAGGAGTTAATGCAGTAATATGGTCCATTATATTGAGATGTAAATACTAGTTTCACCAAGATGTTTCATTAAATTTGTCAATAGTATTGGTGTAATGGTATGAAAAGGGATATATCATGCTTTATGAATCAATGTTCCCCTAGTCAGTAGGTGATAGAAGAACCTTAGTGACTGGAGAGACATATAAATTCATTTTCTATTCTCAATTAGAAATGTTATTATGTCACCAATGACATTGAGAATGTTTTTCAAAAATCACATTGAGGAAATGAAACATTTTGGATATTTTTTTACAGTTTGATTGTGCTCTCCCACTTCTCACATGTTTGAGAGACTATCTCAATGGATGATCCATGGATGGTACAAGGGAGGAAGGTCATATTCCTTAATAGAACACCATGTTATATCATATCTAACAGCGATACTAACTTCACAAATCAATTTTGGTATAGGATTGATAAGACCTTTGGTGGACATGTTATTATTATAATGGAATTTCATCCATAGACCATATAAAAGACAGAGCACACAATTTAGGTGTTATAGGCCAGTATTAGATAATGTGTACATGAATTTTGATATTACTAGGAGAAACATACATATTTCTCTGATTTCAGTCGTAATAATAGTTTCCATGATACTATCAAGATGGATCTATATGAGGCCATATATGGTAGTATATGCTGATCACCTATGTGATGGTTAGAGGTAGGGGAAGAAACACTTCTTAGACCATGTCTCATTCATGACCCATAAGAGTAGGTATGGAAAATTTGTATGTTCATTATGTCTGATTAGTATTGGTAGAATTCATATACAAAATTATATAGATGACATGTTGAGATTGCTTTTGGGGTCATATTTTCTTTCATGCATCACCCACGGTGGGCCATTTATAGATCAGAATGTAGTTTATGAAAGCTCATATATTCATCAAAACTTTTGAGATATTAGAGACAATTATATAAATCCCACACTACATATAGCTTCCTAATATATACATACCTATACATGATTATTTTCATGTATCTTAGCTTCATTAGTGTTATCTTGACCCACAAAACATTTTACAATGTTATTAGGATGAGTTATATGTTTATTCTTCCTTTTAAGTCTACCCAATGTGTATATTGGATCAAAGAATGATGTACCTATGAGGATTTTCATTCCCTTTTGAACATGTGATATGGTAGAACAAATAAGTACATGATGAGCACCGGTATAATGATGTAGTCATATATTTATAGTGGAAAGATATTTTCTAAGATGCTCCTTTATTACCCTCAGAATTCCATCACTAGAATGATTTTATTTAGGGAGGGTGGGATGTAACGACGCCATTTTTTAATGATGGTAAGTTTACTTTTCAAAGTTTTAACTCGTTTATTATCTTTGTAAATGTTCCCAATGTCTTAAATAATTTCTTAGGGGGTGTTCGAGTGTTGTCTGGAGACAAAATCCCCAAATTATGGAGGAACAAATAGGTTTCCTGGTT
Organism: Viscum album; assembly: GCA_963277665.1. NCBI lineage: Eukaryota > Viridiplantae > Streptophyta > Magnoliopsida > Santalales > Viscaceae > Viscum > Viscum album. The sequence continues at coordinate 651,810,996 of OY728123.1, forward strand.
ATTATAAATCATGAAACCTAGGCCACACATATTGGTTAAATTTGTTTGTGTGTTTCAGTACATATCCATGGGACACATTGTTTTCCCTAACCATATACAATGGACACACCTGTTTGTGTGTGGTAGATTTCTTATTTGTCAGTTTTTCTATGGGTTGTGGACAATTAGTGAAAGAATGCAGTCAACCCATGGGAGGGGGTTCCTTGGGCTGTATTTTCCACATGGTTTTTGAAACCTTTGTCCAAATACGTGGGAAAACTATGTGACCCCTATAATTAGGTTTAAATTACGCAATTCCATTATTTCCTTAAGTATCCTAAATTGTTCCTCCTCCCTCTTCTTTTGGAGGACTGGACCATGGAGATCTTATTTTCCTTCTATTATAGGATTATATCTAACTATAATACATGTTCTCAATTATCTTCACTATTAAATGCATTAGAGAGATAATGGTAATAAAAATAATCCTATTAAATCTTATTTTAGTTTTCATTTCCATATCTTTTTCTATTTTGGAGAAATCTCATATGCTCTATTCTCATGAAATGTTTCTATTTTGATGATTTCCTGTTTTCTACTACAAAACAAAATCTAATATTAGATGAGGGATCATCCATGACCCTAAGGTAGGACAAAAAGTCATTTTATATAAAATTTTGTAAGTTTTCATATCATATTTCGATATTCCACAGACCAGTCCTTTCTACGCATGGACATAAAATGTGTCTTTCATTCTATATTAATTAAAAACGTAATAATATCCCCATATAATCCTGTTAAAATGTTTATAGTATTTATAACTCAAAGGGTTCCACTACATTTGGTGTGTTAAATTAAATTCTCACTTTTATGTATATTATTAATTGACATAACCCCTATATATGGTTTTTCTTTACATAGAAATGGTTCCTCCAAGATTTAAAATTAATTGGTTAAATTAATTTAAATGAAATTGAGTGCATAGTCTATGTGACATGTTATAATATTATAAAGACTTGAAAAAAATGTGATACCCATATATTAATGGGGTTTAAAAATTAATTTATTATAAAATAAATTACATATTGATATTATGTTTTTTCAATTAAAATTGGTCAATTAAAATAGTTATGATATTTTCTGGTCATGGCATTTCACGCTCCCCAAAAGTTGGGTGTCAATCATTGTATCTCCAACTATTTTAATTGAATTATGGAAATGAGAATCCACCTTCACTCGCATTCAGTGTTGGAAATGAAGACTCACCCATCTATCTTAGCTGTTTGGATAAAAAATTGACCCAGTACCTCAAGTGATTAGAATGATGTTGTTCATATTTATGAGATCTGATGATATTTCTCTTGATGGATCATTTACCACATTAGAAAATGCACGAATGCCTATGTTAAATCATTAGTCCAGCTGGAACAAAATTTCAAAGTATATGCCTACATCTGTCCTAAATTATATATTTTAATACATATATACTTACTACTTATAGTTATTTATAAAAGGATTTATATGATAAAATGATATTGCAATAATCCACACTTATTCCAAACATGGAAGATTTATCTAGTTGTCTTATAGGAAAATGATCCTACTAATATAAATTTATAAGTTTCTTTTTTTCATCTATTATACTTGAATAGTACTATTCAATATTCACTTAATGAATTATTCTATACACCATTGGTGGTGTGCTACTTGTATTATCATCACATCCAATTTGGGTTACAGAATGACACCAGGACAGAACATATGGGTGTAGGTCAAGACAAGGGAATGCTATCAGTCTTGGATACATTATATGATTTCCATGTACTATGTGAGAAAGGTAGTAGAGGACTGATAACACTCTTATGATGATAGTGGAATTCATTTTTTTTACTTTTCATTTTCTATATAGTTTGAGGTATATGCTTGTACTCTGAATCCCATGTATCCATATCTTTTTAAATTTATATACCATTATATCATTTTTTTATATGAATATGAAAATTTCTTGAGTATTATTACATTATCAGGGATGTTTTTACATAATCATTATATGTTTATTTCTTTTTTAAAACTCTAATATGATGTTAATGTATAGTCACAATACAACCTTGAACCCTTATTACTATTTGACATCCATTAGCCTTTAGGGAGGGGTTCCTGAGGTCATGTGACACACCTGAAAAGGAAAATATTTAACTGGCTCCCAATAATGGACATTACATATGGAATCCTTATCATGAAAAATATAAACATATTTAATTGTATAGGTATTCCCATAATTAACGAAAATTATTATCTTCAATGAAAAAATTTGATGATACCATATTTTCTGTAGTATGACCTTGAGGTTATAGGTGTAGAAATAACTAGTTTTACAAACATTGGTAAGAAATACCCTCTGACTTTTTCTAACCAAATAAATATTAGGGTTGATGGTAATGATATATTCTATGCTCTTACTTTATCATCCAAAAATGTTTTGATGAAGGTGATGGGTATTATAAAAATTTGGAAATGTGGTAAAAACTCAAAAATATCTTGGATTAAAAAAGTAATGTGATGGGTGTGAAAAGTGTAATCTATCATATAATTTTTCAAGTTATTATAATGGAACATGAGGAATGAATTTTTGAGTAATTCACCAGATTTATATGGGTTTTTTGAAATATAAATGTTTATAGATATATCTTAGAACACTCTATCATTATTAAGAAACCCATCATGAACCTACAAGATAGGTTTCACTCCAAAATATCATCCATAAAAGATAATTATTATTTATCTCTTCATTAATTAGAAAACAATATTACTACTCATAACATGAGTAAAGATACTTTATTCAAAAAAATATCCTGTGTGAAATAAATTTTTAAGACAAGATAAAGAACAATAATCCATGATGTAGGGAATTTAAAAAATATTGATCCAAATGATAAGGAAGAAGATAAAATGAATGAAAAGTTCATGTATCTTGCCATTAAATATTGTTTAATAGGTCCAATTAATTATGAAGGAAAAAATGGAATCAATATTTTTACTATAGATGTATTGGTTATTTTCCAATGAATTTTTTTTCAAGAAGAAAATTATTGGTTTTTAAGACCATTATAATGAAAAAAAAGTGGAAGATATAGAAGAAAGATTATATACATTATAATAAGTACAAAGGTTTTATGAAAAATATTACAGAATAATAATAAGTATTTTTAATAAAAATAAATAATCATACTCAATATAATACAATTATTTAGATGATAAAACATTAAAACCATTAATAAACATCAATTAAAATGTTGTGAAAAGGGGTATTATTCAAACAATTGGGAAGAAAAAGTAGATGAAGAAACATAAATATATTATTATTGGACATGAGGATATGTTTCATGTATTGATAAAAATAAAATATTCATTAAATAAATTCGAATGATGAATAAAAAAGTGGGGAGGAAAATGAAATAATAAAATTGGTCCCCAAATAGGGAGATGATTATATAATGGAGATCATAAACATCAAATTGAATCGTTATATACAAGGAAATATGGTGAAAGATATCAGTAAGGATATTTTATATAAGAAATATGTTGTTTACGAAACCAAATAGAGACATCCTTGGGTAAACATTTCCTTGAGAAATGTGAGTAAAAATTTCAGAAGTCATTAAAAATAATAAACGAATCATCATAATCATAATGCAATGATCACAACAAGATCTGGGATAGATGTATACTTATGAAATTTAAAATATTATTTATGTTTTCCAATAAAGAAATAGTTATAATTTTTTGGGAAATATTGTGTTAGGAGTGGATGTGATAAGTCCAGGACATCAACAAAAGTTAAAAATTTCTTATTTATGGATGTTACCTGATGTTATAGTGAAAATTGTTAAATAATAAAAATGACAGCAAAGTTGTTATAGGGAAAACTCTTATTTCTAGAGAAGACCCATATTCATTGGATATTCATTCTTTAATTTTATTTTGTGGAATAATTAATATAATATTTGGGAATTATGACTCTCACCATAAGTATCTATGTATTTAATGGGAGTATTATCAAAATTAATGGGATTAACCAACCTAAGTCATAGTAAGAAGAAAATGAAAAATCTAATGATGTTAGAAATATTATAATGAAAAAATTAGTTTAATGTTTGGGAGTAAGTTTCTGGGATATGCGACTAATTGGATCACTTTTATGATAAATGTTTAATAGGTATTCTAAAAAAAGTTCTAATTTGAGAAAACTAAATTTTTTAGAAAGATGAATGTTTTCAAAATACCTTTTAAATTGAAAAAAGTTTGATAGGGGGAAAATGAACAACCCATAGATTCTTGAATAATTGTTTTCCTCCCACATGATAGGTGATATGAAAATTAAAAAATGTTAAAAACATGAATGGTTTGTTGTTATTTTTAAAAAATAAATGTATTTAAAAATTTTATGGATCGGAACTATTGATACAGATGATCGAAAAATAAAATGAAAAGAAATTTTATTGAATATTGGTGTCAAACACAACAATATGAGTTTCAGTGAAATATTTGATGACGAAAGGGAATTAAAATTTAATAAAGATTCATTTGTAATATAATTTTTAGAAGATTGGAAAATTGTTATAAGGGGGAAAGAACCATAGAAAATCCATTTTAGATTAGATAAGTATGAAACTCATGTTTCATTAGTGTTAAAGATATAAATAGGTTTTCAAATAAATTATTTCATTATATTATTTAGAAATTTTAAAAATTATTTACAATGTATATTCCATAAGAATATTAGAAAAGATAATGAAAACATGATGTTCCTCGTAAAACATATAAAAATTTTAATATGATCAATAACAGGCATAAGAAAGATGAAATTCTATATACTATACCTCTAAAGAATGTTCCCGAAAATATTTCTGGGCTTATGAGACTTAAATGAAAACATCGGGACATGTACATTATTACTTTTATTAATTATTTCACTCTAATGAAAAACCATTTTAATGAAAAATAAATCATAGGTTGTAGGGTTGTTCCAATTTTCTGGCTGTGAAGTTTAAAATGAGATGGGTGTCTTTTTAATGATTTTGAGAAATAGATATGGAAAAGAGTACCTAAGAAATGATATTAAATAAAATCTGGAGAAAAATTGAATAATTCATTAATATAGTGCTCTGTGGACATAAAAAATAATAGTGTGGTACAAAAAAAAATCAGTGGATATGGGAAGAAGTATGATGGATGAGAATAAACTATTGAGTTTAATTAATAGAGAATATATTAAAAATTATATACATGAAAAAGTTATATGTTTTCTATAGATGTAATACAACGAGAAATCATTTGAAATATTGTTTAACAAAAAAACCCTATAGTGAAATATTTCATGGTTTTTGATGTACAAAATTACTGATGATAAAAAATCTTGATGTCAATTTTTTAAAAGAAAAATCCAGGAAGGAATTTTCATTGGAAATTAACCAGAATGTGTTGGTATAAATGTTCAAATATATGTTTACCAAATCTATTAAATTAAATGACATGAATGATTTTTAATATATAACATACCTAATAAATGATGTTGATTTTTTTGTGAATATAAATTCATGAGTCCAATATAGAAAAACCATAGAGTATACTAAATTGATACAAAAAGGGACTAAATATTTAGAAGAATAATGTGGTGAGGTAAGTGAAATAGGAAGAAAATATCTGAAAATTTATACCCTACTAGATCATAGTGAAACTAATAATACTATTGGGAATAAAAATCTCTTCTTCAGGCCATAACAATGTTGATATTAAAAAAATAAAACATCACTTATCTCATAGGATTATCTAAAACGAGTTGGAGAGCTAGTTGAACATGAACAATAAATTCAGGCTATGAATAAAGAGTTAAAAAATAATGAAACATATTTGACAAAGGAAAGTTTTAGAAAAAATATTATTGGAAAAAATGTGTCTTAAAAAATATGATGAATAAACATTGAGAATTATCAAGAGAAAAAATAAATACCTATATGAAAATTCTATTAATATATGTATGGTATGAATTTTTAAAAAGATTTTCACCCAATTAAAGATTATTAACTATACAAATATTATTGTAATTTCCTACACATCATTTTTATAAATTCAATCAGATTGATTTGATGTTGTCCTTATAAATGGATAAAATGGAAAATAATTTTACATTTGGATAAATTTTGTCTTCATAATTAATAAAAATGTATCAAATGTATGTAATTTGATGAATTGCTTATGTGTGTTGATAATGGGCCATGATCATAGTACTCAAAACACGATTGTTTCTTAAATGAGATGAATTTTTTAATGGGAATATTGAAATAAACATTTATGTGAATGGGATAGACTCTAGTACATAGATTTATATTGTTTATATTGATAAGGAAAATTTTTCTAGGGATAAATAAAATGATTATAAATAGTTTCCTTAAGATATAATGAAACTTTTTAAGATGTCAATGCCTAGAGAATTGAAATTCCATCTAGGATTACTATTAATATAAAAGTAAATATTTATTTTCTATCATAATAAAATTATTCCAAATAACTGGTAAAATGATTTTCATGGTATATTAAAAAGAAGTTCCTAACCCTAACTCAGTGGAGATGATAATAAGTAAATATAAAACAAGGAAAACTATGAATCAGAATGGTTTTTTGAAAATGAAAAGATTTTTTCCCTACCACACGTATTCATGGAATGACAAAATTTATACTTATATTTTTGGACAACAAATCATATCCATTCAAAATAATCACATGTAAAGACATATAAAAATAATTCTCATATATTATATGTGAACAACATCCCATAGGCTATTGAATAAAATAATTTATGATATAAAATTTCTTATATATATATATATATATTTATTTTCCTAAACATTGTAATGATAAAAAAATCAAATTTAATTGAATCATTTTTATCGGAGGATGTGGTTTGAGTAATTATATTTCAAAATATATTCCGATGACTGGAACTATAGATAAAACAGTATATTTTACAACTACCCAAGATTGCACTCAAATGATTTATAAAAATGGTTATTTGGAGGTTTTCATAATGCATTTTTACAGACCAATTATGGTTATTTATAATAATAAATATTCCATTAATATTTTCAAAAATAATGTACTACATTCACAATAAAAACAATTATATTTAAAATATCATTTTATTGAAGAGAATATTTCCATTAGGGCGGTTTTTATTATTTAAATTTGACCTAAATAAATAATTAATGATATTTTCACTAAATATATACCGAGAGAATAGTATTGGGAATTTAGGATAAATCTTAATTTTTATCCTCTGTCAAAGACTTTATAAATATCCAATGTAATTTCTACAATATTATTTTTATTATGATGTTAAATCAGGGTAGAAAGTAACAATATTTCTTGTGAAGGGTTTTAGTATGATCAAATGATTACAAAATTAGTATGAATATGTAGTTATCATAAAAGGATGGTATTAGAGGTGGATAAAAATGAAGAATGTGATATTGAAGGTGATTTTACCATTTAATATGTCAAAATTTATAATCTCAAAGGGATGTGATTCCATATAACAATTTACATTATCATGCATTGTTCGTGTAGTGAAATATCTATGATAATTTTACTAATTTGATGATTGTTATTATATATTAAGATAGTAAATTGTTGATTTGTTTTTAAAAGATAGTTATTAAATTGGTAACATTACTAGAAAATATAAAGTGGGATATGGAATTATCTATGTGGTCATTTCTTTAAAAGGTGTCGTATTTTTTATAAAATAATTTTTTTGAAAATATATCGATTATTCGTTAAGAATATAGATTATAGAAGTCTGTCAAGTAATTCATCTTATGATGTTAGTGTAAGAGGATAGAAATTTATAATTTTTTGTTAAAAAATATATAACAATGAGAGACAACGATATGATTGTTGTTTATGTTCCAAAAATCTTGAAAATATTATGATCATAGAGTTTTTACAATTGGTAAGAATCATTCTGGATAAAAAGTACAGATAAATAAATTTTTTAGGTTTTTATAAGGGAATATATTTAATAATTCATTAGATTAACCAGGTGTTGATCATCAAATAAACATAATCAGAAAAAATGTTTGATATGTTTGTTGCTGATATTTTGGGGTTTAAAAAATTAGTTAGAAATATATAGGGGGTTAGTGTAATGAAATGACATGTCAGTATTGGTGTTTTATTTATTTAATCCAAAGAGATAAATCTAAAATACAAATCAGATAATTTCAATAGATTTTAAATGTTTCAAGTGAATCAAGTCTTTAAAATCTCAAAAATTGAATCCATGAATATTCAACATTAGTTTTCTTGAAAAATAGTTATATGATGTTATCATGTGAAATATAATTTTATAAAAAAACTACAAGGAGTTCAAAGAAAAATAGTTATAAATAATGAGTGGTGAAGACATATCACTATACAAGGATCCATCATATTGACATTCATTGAGAAAAATCACAATTTCACTGGATAAAGTTTTCTAAGAATCGTGACCCAAAAATCATATAATGTTTAAGAAGAGGTAAATTGATGATATGAAAAAATATGATCCATCATACAAACAAATCCTATGTCCATGGGTCAGAGGATTACTAAGAATATCATCTGTTAAATAAAATGTGATGATGTGTCACTGTTGAGTTTCATTAATGAGATAATTCCTTAAAAATCTCGTCAAGGACAAAAATAAGTAATTTTTTTTATTTAAAAAAGTCACATTAATATGTAATATCCCAAAAAAAATTTATTCTAAATATTTGTAATTCATTTGGGTTGTCTTTAATATGAGGATAAAAAAATTTTAAGAAAATTTTGGTTTCAAGGGTATTATTGAGGATTCTTGAATGTTATGTATGAGTTGAAAAGAATCGGTCAATTTACATTTATGTCCACATAATTGATTTTGGAATTTCACTGAGTATAAATATTATATTGGTTTCTGGAATTTTTTTACATTGGTAACACCTACTAGTAAAAAAAATATAGTATAATATTTTACCAAGAAAACTATTCAAATGTACAAAAAAATCAACTATGAAGATTTTTTTGACACTCGGATTTTTCAAAGAATTATTACATTCTATATAAAGTGATTTTTTGGATTGGGATTTAGTATTGATGAATAGTTAATAGATTTATATTTATATAAATCAAACTAGGATAACTAGAAATGGATTCACAGAAATGTTTTATGAATAAAAATTCATGTAATCAGACATAACATATGTTGTAATTTTTTTACAGTTTCATTTTTTCCCAAGACATACATTCAACAAACATATTAATAATGGTGCTAAAGAACTCTCAACATGAATAATAAGATGACCCTTAATGTATATTAGATGATGGGTAAATTTAGAAATAATTATTAGATAAACATTCCTGATGTGTTTTTATAATGTTTAAATTTTTTATATTGAATTATATTTCTAGGTAGAAAATTGTAAACTGTTGCAAGTCAGTATAATCATACAAACTGCTAATTGTGAATATTTGTTGATTGAATAGAGTTTCTTGGGAAAGGGGTGAGGCTCTCAAACAAAGTCCTAACCTTGTAAATCTTGTGTACCTATTTCACATTCTTATATTTTCATAATTCTGTGGTTTTTATTATAGTTTGTATGGAAAATAAATTTAACACATTATATGGTTTAAATTTTATAATGATTGAAATATCTATAAATAAAACCACTTCTTCAATCCCCATTCTTAATGGATAAACAATTTGTTGGAATTTATGTATAACTATGTTAGTTCCTCGTCATCTAGTAACATCTGGATAGGGATGATTTTTGTAATAAACCATTGACTCTCTACTTCACTAAAATTTTACGATATTATATTATACAAAGACTCATCCCATGGGTTCTCACTAAATTAATCTTTTCATAATCCTAAAAATAATAGGACCTTACATATGACACCAATTATGGACATTAACGACTTTTACAAATGTTCTTACGTGATTTTTAATATAAATAACCATTAAACACTACAATGTAATAGAGATTCATAGTTTCATGGATTACTAAGAACATAAAATAAAAATTTGATACCAGAATAAATATTAATAATTAAAATTTCCATAATAGAATTGAAAATAAATTTGAGATTCTATTACTATAAAAGATAACCTATTAAGCACATAGACAAACTTGGTGAGACAAAAATCCTAGTAAGGAAATAATGATTATATAAAAATAAAACATGTGAGTTAAAAGAAACATGATATCATAAAAAATAAAGACCATGAATAATCACATGAGAGTATAATATAAAGAACTTATTATCATAATATTATCGAAAAATATGTAATTCATATAATCATATAAGTAATTGGGGTTTGTCTTAGTGGTAATCACCCCTTAAATCTACAAGAAAAATGGGTGTTCAAAACCCATTGGGCGCAGGTACTATAATAGTACTGTAGTGTACTGTAGCATTGGGGGCACTGTAGCGGCTGAAGGTACTATAGTAGTGGCATGGTACTATAGTAGCAGTCGGTAATGTAGCAGTACTATTCACAGAATGGGTCTTGGGCCAAAAAATTGGCCTACAGGGAATTTAAAAGGATAAATTCCCAGTGGTCCTTCGAGCTATGTAATGGGTCTCCCTCTACCCAGTTAAAGAGGTATTTTCTTTTCTTTAATTATAAATGAGGCTTCAGCCCCAACCATTAAGAAAACATAATCATATAACATGTCAGAAGAATAAGTCCATGATCACCACTAAGAAAAAATCACATTGTGGACATTGTCCCATTATGTATTAGGTTCACTCCCTAATTACATTCATAATGTTACCAGATACAAAAAAATAACCAATTTTGTTAGATCACTATCTAGGACCAGCCATCATAACATATACAAGCATAAAAGTTCCAACAAATGAAATCAATCATGAGAAAAAACACAATGGATTCCCATGGTAAGAGATGGGTTTCATAATCTTCCCTCGTATAATAATAATTACCCATACAATGAATTGAGTTTCATTTGATAAATTGAGATAAGACATCGATGACACAATAAATGAATATGGGAATAAGTTATGTATATTTGTAAGATAAATATAGGAATAATCTATATGCATTCTATTATATAAAATATTGATATAAAGTAAGTTCAAGAGAGAACAATAAAAACATTATGAAAATGGGTGGTTTAGAGAGATCAGTTACCTTAGGTTCAAAAACCATTCTTCACTTACCACTTATATCCACAATAATCAAATATAATTATTTATTTATATCATTGAGAACATTTTCCATATATTTTTATTTTATTATATTTATATTATGTTCCTTTATTACAAAATCTTTGATATATTAATAAAAAGTTCATTCATCTATGATCATTCATTTCATGGTTAATAGGTTGCATAATTTATATATAATTTTGAATGTTTTTTGTAAAATTTTAATAAAACAATTTATGTGTGGTAAATTTGTATTCATGTTCTTATAGTAATTGAAATTTTCATAAATATCTTTTTTTGTGTCATATGGAAGATTCAAATGGTAAAAATGATAATGTTATTTGTTTAGTTACATTAGGTCACTTTACCAAAATCAAGTAATTAGATTTTTTTTACATATTAATACACAATAAAACATTAAATAATTTATATCGTACATATTGTAATCATATAGGGAAAAATAATATTTTGTATTACGATCCATGATGCCAGTGGAGAAAATAGATAGGTGTTGTTCATGGGGTAGTGAACCAACCAAATCCCCCCTCAAATTTCATTTTTATTATTAAACTCAAATGAAAAAAAAAGAAAAAGAAAAATTATATCCCTAAATAAGAAACAGAAACCATATAATAATGGGTGAGATGTAGAAGAAGAAATATATTTAAATTAGAATAATTGAGAATATTTCATCTTAAAATCCAAATCCTTGAAATACACCGTATGATATATGGAATTTCTATTTTGGTAAGACCATTGACACTCGAAATTGAGTGAGAGGTTTGTGAATATATTTTTTAATAAATTATGCAACCTAAAAGATTTTTTTAGGATATTCTATGGTGAGGGTAGTGTTTGTAGGGGTAGTAGTGGGGTGATTTTGAACATTATATTTTGAAATTTATTATTTTGTCCCATGAAATAAAATATTATTGATCAATGTGACCATATATATTACATAGTAGATACGATTTCAAAATAATGCTTTATTACATCATTCGTGACTTCACAATTGATGTATTTATCTCATAATTTTAAATATAATATGTTACATTGTTAAAAAATTCCAAAATATTCAAATATTTTTTAAAATACTAAAAAAATTTCCAATTTTATTTTTTAAAACAAAGATTCAAAAAATAAAATAATTTTTTTAAATTCTATTTCTTTATATGAAAATACATATTTTAAAATAATATTATAATTTATCTGACAAATTAAAATTTTAATGTTATTTTTAATATTTAAATACTATTGAAAATTACTTACGATATAATAAAATTATATAATCATTATAAAAAATAAAACATTAATTTATAATCCAATTTTATGAGAATAATATTTCTTTGTAATATTTTTATTTGTTATAATATATTGATAAAACATATATGTTTTTGAAAGTCATAAACACTAATTTCATCATCTTTAAAACATTTATTTACTTTTATCATGAAAAAAATATATCATATTATGATTTTATAATATATTTAAATATTATATTACATTTTTATATTGAGGATATTATTATACCAACTAGGATATTATTCCCAGTGGTCATATTACTATTCCAACGGTCAACATACTATTATATTGGTTATATTTTTTTACCAATGGATAATTTATTAATTGTCATAGGTATTTCCTACTTCTTATAAATAAATATTTTTTCATTCATTTTTCATTCACTACTATTTTTTATCAAAATTATATTTATTATAATTTTCACTATAAATTTTTAATTTCTGATTTATTTTTTTCATTTCTAAAATGTTATTATGAGTTCAATTATTTTAGTGGATCAATAAAATTCAAATTATAAAATTTTTGTCATATTTTCCTCTGTTTTTTTAACGTTTTAGTAATTTTAATATTTATGTCCAATATTAATCAATGAATTAATTAAATTATGATAAAATAATTATATTTTTTGGATTGTTCATGTCATTCATGTTATTTATGATAATATACAACATAAGGAAAATTATAAGAAGAAAAGTAAAATTTATTAAATTATAAATCATTAAAATTTGATATCATAACCATGTCTCATGGGAAATAATAATGCAATAGAGTGGGATATAATGTATCTATGATGTTCAACCAAATTTCATACTCATTTCCAAGGTTGTTAGATAAACCCACTTGGATTCTATGTAATGATCATATTCAGGATTACAAAGTCACACCCAACAACTAATTATACAACACAGTACTCGATCCTCTATATGACCTAGGTTTTACACCCAATCCACCAACTCTTCTACCACAGTAGGTTATAATCCCCAATTTTCCTTCTCCTCCTCTTCCTATTCCACATATGGATAAACACCCCATCCCAATATCATCTTCAATATTTTGTTAGACACAAAAAATACAATCTCGTTCTCTTCTTGGTGTTGATCCAATTGCAATAGAATCTTCTCCTTCTTAAGAGCTTCCAGGAAAAGCCTATTGGACCATACATGCACATATAGACCTTAAAGATATTCAATATCCTATTGAAATATTCTATCAGTTTTTAATATTTTTAAAATCATATCAATAATGATGTAGTTCTTCTGAATAATTCGTTACACGGGTGAATCTCTTTCTGGGACACATGTATTTTAGTCACCTTCTTCTACTATTCTATTATTGTATATTTTTCTTCCTATTCATCCGATGAATTTATATTTATTCATTTTATACCTACATTAGTTCTTCATAAAACTGCTTTCCCTTAATGATGAATGTTGAATTAATGGATTCCAAATTTTATTTTCTTATTTCATTTAAATAAATGAAAATAGAACATGAATATATGTCCATGATTATTACACTTAAGCATACACACTACCCTATATTTATTATAATGATGCTAAGGGTACTCTGTATTTATTAAACAATATTTTTTTCAGAAATATGGAAAAAATATTGCCATGATGTTGAATTTATTCATCATTTTCATGAGGCCTTTATTATCATCATACTAATTCATGTTTTGAATCTACCATGTTAATTATACATCTTGCAATGTTAATCCTTTAATTCATGGTAGGTCCATGTTTTCACAATCATATGATATAACTACATGACATAACAAAATATATATACATTATGGAATAAAATTATATGAATATTATATCAATGAATTATGAATTACGTTAATTCGACGCTGAGATGAAATATCTTAAAATTCACTGAGGATCCACTCATAAAGAAGATCTGTCTACATTCTCACATAAAGACACTATAATTGTTATATGGTTTTCATCATGGAAGCTTACTAATCATGGATATAGAGTATACGGTTTATTTAAAGATGAAAATGTGCTAAATAAAATTAATTCTCATATGGTAAATATAATTGAAAACATATAGTCAATTCATACCCTTCTTAATGTGTAGAACCCTCAACATTCCGGGTAAGGAGGAAACGATGTGGAGGATTCTCATTTAGTGAACATTCTTATGTTTGTTTTTTAAATGATGGAGTAATATCATCCATTCTATTGAGTTTTATAAATTGGATAATAATCCATATTGGTGGCAATTTATATAATAACCTTACGATTCATCTTCTCTATTTAATTATGTTTTTCAACTCTTGATCACTGCACACACAATCCCACAGTGCGTGCCTCCTCATGAGCACTATGCACCTTCTACACACTATTTCTGCATGTTGATGCTTACCTATAAGGGGGATAAGCCTCCACTATGCTAACCTGGAACCTTTGGGTGTCAAATAAAGATATATTTTTTTTGTTTTCTCATCTCCCATGTCGGACGTTGAGTTGGTCTCTTAGTTTAGTAGGTCTTGGAAAATTTTTCCATTGCTTTTATAAAAAGGGTTGGTATATTAATTTTATAATGAATGATCGTCTAAAATATATTATTTTAAAAATAAAATTTTCGTTCTTTTCCTCTTAAATAAAACAACCTGAATAATAATATAATATTTTAGGATATTACTTAAAATATTATTATTAAATTAACTATATAGACCTCCCATTATCGTCTTCACCATATTAAAGAAATTTAAAATTTTCAATCCCCTTATTAACTGTATTTCATCATTCTGAGTAGTCCAACAATATTCAGATATATAATTGGAATTTATTAATTATAAAATCTATTTCTATTTTATGAATCAATTGTAGTTATACACGATTTATAACCTCATTTTCAATAACCAAACACATATTGAATAATTTAAAATAGATGAATCAATTAAATGGACTCAATATTTTTATAACCAAGCACAAAAAATATCTTCAAGTTTTAGGGTAAAATTATATGAATAATCTCTAAAATGACATTATAGATAATTACTGTTAAAATTTATATTATAAATTGATAAAAAAACAATAAAAATTTTATTATATGATATGGTGGATTTTCAATGGAAAAAAATGTGATTCATAGTTAATTATTGATCCAAAAACCTTCTTAGAAAGAAATTTTTTGCACTTAATATTTGAATATTTTGGATGAAATATATATATTAGAATTTAAGAGGGATAATTTTATACATATAAAACAAAAACAATAGTTTAATTTCACCTCATGATTCTACCGTAAAACATCTCTAAACATCTCTCACCACGTACCTAAGCCATGGTGTGACCATAAACCTCTCTTCAATAATCCTTAATCTCAATCTAATAAAGGAAACCCATGGTAGTGGTAATTGTCTAAACCATGTTCTTTCCTATTTCATTATTCTTATACCTTTTATTAATATATCATAGCAATACCGGCATAATTATATATTTATCATTTCTATACATAAATGTTATTAGGATTACTAAAGGACCATAATATACATTCTTTCAAATAATATAAAACCTAAAATGTTATGAGTGTGTACATAGAGACTACGACCTTCTTGGATAAATAATTTCTTTTTTAATCATGTCATCACAATTATACTTATATAAAATTGATTTAATGAATACTTATAACATTTTGAAAAATTATTACAATTTTAGAATGGATGTCCAATATAAAATTTATTTCATAATTCATCGATTGGATTATGAAATTTCTCTCTTGTGTATATGCTGACAACCAAAACCATGATTGATTTCTTGTATTGTTCATTACTAAAATACATGGTTGGTATTAATATGTTATTTATATTAATAAATATAATGTTTATGAAATGTTATGATATTGAGAATAAAGTAGAACCATTTTATGACCCTCTACTTTGGTCAACCCACTAAAACTGGTTTGGACATGTTTCTCCCAACTAGTCTGACCTGAAATTAACTGATTAAATGACTATATAAAACGTGATATTAATTGAAATTAATTTTAAAATGATTATTTAAAAAATCTCAAAAAATTTATTAATCAATAAAATAATTAATATATTTTTATTATTCACAAATATAAAAGATGTGTGTGGTGAGTTGGGAATATATGTATGTGATTTTTATTTAAAATATTATTAATTTTGTTATACTAAAAATATTATCTTACATATTTATATATAATCCTTATGTTGTTTCAATAATTATTTTCCTTATACTTCATGGATATTATAATTTCGTTTTCAAATATCTTTGAATTTCAAAATAAATGATTAATACTGAAAAATTTCAATGTTTTTTATACATGTAATATTTTCCATTCATATAATGGGGAGAAAATATTGATTATGTATTATTTTTCACATTTTCACACTTTCCAACCATCATAAATTTAATTTATTATGAATATTCATGTTCAAATTTTTAGTGACGTCCATATCTAATTCTATGACCAATTTCCAAAGAAAATTTTCATTTTCAATGTGTTATCAAAATTAAAAATAATTTCTTCTTATTATTATACAAAATTTCAAAATGATTTTAATTATTGGTTTACATGTATATAACTATGAAAAAAAATTTATGTCCTATGTTTTATATTCACATTATGGTTGTTAGATATTTTATTTGATGATTGTTTTCTCAAATGTAAACCTCTATTACATGGGTTAATTATTTATTCCCTGAATAATATATGTTAACAATTCTGAGGTAGGGTTTTTTATTTATAAGTGTTATTATATGATTGATATTAATATGTTGTCCCACGTATCTGATATTATTATTATTTTTCAATTTTTCTTCATTATGTAAATGTTTTGAAACAAATTGGGAAATTTAGTTTATATCAAGAAAAAGATATTATTTGAGATCAAATATAATTTTATATCAATAACATTAATATAGTTGTTAATTCCTTAGAATTTATGATGACATTAAATTTTTTCTATAGAATATTGAGTTTTTTACTCATCCCATGTTTTTAATTGCTTCTGATTGGGATTAAAGATGAGTAGGTAGAATAAGGAAGGTAATATTCCAGTTGTGTAAATATTTATCGAATGAATAAATTGAGTAATTAATGATTTTTATTTTTATTTTTGATCCTATTTATATGTAAAAAATAAAATTGTTTGGATGTGTCATCTTTTTAATGTAATAGAATTCATAATTCCTTAAAATACAAAACCTAAATGAGAATGGGAATGTAAAAAAGTAACATACATACTATTTATAAGGACACAGTCTTAGAACAATACATAATATTAAATTAAATGAATAATTCACATTGAGTATCTTTTCATGTTTAAAATTGTAGAGAATAAGGAAATAAATATTACATCTAAAAAGATTATAAAGTATACACTTCTTCCCAGTTTCCATTTTTTCATAAAATAAAAACTCTTAAAAAAATAAACATGACTAGTTAAATGTTTTAGAGAACACGTCTTTCCTTGATCCCATCCTTGACCCAATTCATCTTTAAGTCCTGTGGAAATCATTTAAAAAACACGGGATGAGCATAAAAAGCCCAGTAAATGATATAAAAATATGGAAAGAAAACATTAGTCCATGTATATGAAGGACCCCGGGACACCCTGAGAGGGGAGGGGTGAATCAGGGTGACATCTTTTTCTTTTAACGTGATGGATCTTTTTCCCACATTGGTAGGAACTTTTTGAACCTGTAAGATGAATATGATCAGAAATAAAACATTCACATGCACAAAGAAGACACATCACTTTTTACTTGGTTCACTACTAAGGGCTATGTACAAGGAGCATATGCCGACAAGTTGTATGTCATATCAAATACAACAAATCTTCACTAGTTGTGGATTACAATGGTCAAGGAATAGTCACTCTGTCACAGGCTCACTGCCTTTATAGAAGGTTCAAGGATAGCTCACTGCGTCACTCGGGTCACTCCCATTGACTCCCCTTGGCTCACTGCCATTGGTGAAGTCCCAGTCAGTTTATAGACATGTAGGTATCTTCATCATTTCATAAGAATGCATCCTATGTCGTATGTAGATGCTCTGTTGAAGTCCAACTCTTACCAAAAGACTAATCTCACTTCGTGCTGAGGGTACCAGGTGATCTTCCAGCTTTCATGCAACTTCAGAATGACAGATGAACTTTAACAACCCTGGCGCGCTTATCCAAGCCCGACATGCAAGTTTCAATCCTGGCGCATAGGTCCCTTGCGCGGTAGAAGTTCGGCGTGCATGTGACACAAAAACTACTTGTGTGACACTGCCTCCTTCAACACCAAACTTGCACGACATTGCACCTTTAACTCCCCAACTGCCTTGGTCGCGCAGCCAACAATCGGCGCACAACCTCTACTTGCGCGACCCAAAAACCACTTGTGTAACTCAACCACTTGCACGACGAGAGCACGAGAAATCACTATGTCTTGAACTTCATTACAAATGAGGAGGGGTGGTCCTCTATTTATAGGAAAAATAGACCCCATGTGCGGTGGCGCGCAAGTCTTCCCTGAGCGCGCAGGTTCCAGCGCGCAGCTCATCCTCCCTAGCCTCTGTCGTGCTAATCACTTGTGTGGCCACACAATACTTGCGCTACCTTCTTTCCTTTGCCATATTTTGAAGTTATAACCTTGAAAAACAATAGACGCACAAGTTTCCAATCCTCCTAGGCATCGGTGTGCAAGTCTCTTCATGGCGCGCAGGTCACTTGCGCGACCCACCCAAAACTTACGCGACCCTTGTCCCTTTTCCATTTTCCCATGTTCTGATCTTGAAAAACATATGTGGCACGCAATTTTCCTCTTCATCCAGTACACGGCTCACAAGTCTCTTTTCTAAAAACACTTTTCTCCACTTCTCGATTTTCAGGCCCAATAATTTGGCAAACACTAGGAAACGACGCAACCTTCAATACTGTTGTTTTCTTGAACTGTATGATGTATTTGTGTGTACACATTCTGAACTTCCACTGAGGATTGACAACAAACACAAACCATACTCCAAATCATTCATAGAAGACCATGGTTCCAACAATCCCTCCCTTTGGGTTTGTTGGAAATTAGAAAATAAATTCAACAGATCTCCATCCAGGTGAAAACCAAAAACGCAAGAATCAACTTTGCCAACACTCTAAGTCTACATGAGAAATGCTCGGTGTAGAAAACAAGAGGGTAATATAGAATTGGGTTCCAATGTTTTCCTTCTCATTATTCTCATCACAGAAGCATTACATGCCTAAATTTATTCTTTTCTCCCCCATTGACAATAAATCCAAAGAACAGTAATTTGTTCAACGTTTAGCTCAAACCATACTCCCCCTGGATAGGATCTCCCCCATAAAACTGCATCATAGCAATAAATAGATAAAAATAGTTATCACAAACGGTGAGAGGGGTATTGCATAACCTCCTTATGCACTGGGAGGTGGATGAACATCGAGGTTCAACCGATGCTTCTCAAACATAGCTGCGGGCAGTGGATTGGTCAGGATATCAGCCACTTGCTCATTAGTTCCCACACGATCCATTATAATCACCCCCTTTTCAACTTTTTCTTTGATAAATTGATACCTGATTTCAATATGTTTCGTACGGGAATGCTGAACAGGATTCTTCGTAAGATCAATTGCACTCTTTTTATCACGGTAAATCACCATTGGTTTCTTTACCTCATCAACAATATCTTTTAATTGTTGTGTCATCCATAGCAGTTGAGTGTATGCCTTTGTGGCAGAGAAATATTCTGCTTCAGCAGTACTAATAGAATTACTTTCTTCTTTCTTGCTCAACAGCTAACACATTTATGCCCAATATAGAAAGATCCACCACTAGTGGACTTTCTGTCGACTACATCACCAGCCCAGTCAGCATCAGAAAATGTTGATAATTCATTGTCCCTGCCTGCAGTAAAAAATTACCCGAAGTTATGTGTACCTTGAATGTACCTCATGATTCTTTTTACTACCATCATATGTTCCTCCTTTGGATTACTCTGAAAGCGGGCCGCAAGGCATGTGGAAAATAAAATATCTGGTTGTGTCGTTGTCCTGTACAATATGCTCCCAATGATCCTCCTGTACATGGTGGGATCAACAGAGTCCCCATCATCATGTTTTCCAAGTTTAGTTCCAACTGTAATCGGAGTTGACACTGGTTTGGAGTCCTGCATATTAAACTTCTTCAGCAGATCTCTTGCATATTTTTCCTGAGAAATGAATGTGTATTCATTCTTTTGAATCACTTGTAGCCATAAGAAATATGTGAGCTCCCCAATCATAGACATTTCGAATAATTATTTCATGTGGTTTGAAAATTCTTCCATTGATTTCTGCCTACTGCCACCAAATATGATATGATCAATGTAGACTAGAACCATGAATTGATCTTTTGGAGAATTCTTCACATAGAGATTGTGATCAACTCCTCCTATTTTGAATTCCAGCTTCTTGAGATATGAATCTAGCTCTGAGTACCTGGCCCATGGTGCCTGCTTCAAACCATATAGAGCTTTCTTCAGTTTGCGGACCTTTGTTTCATCAGTACCCAAAAAATACCCACTGGTTGTTCAATGTAGACCTCTTCTTCGAGTACACCATTCAAGAATGCTGTCTTGACATCCATTTGATATACTTTATATCCTCTTTGGAGTGCCATGGCAAGGAAAAGCCTGATTGACTCTAGTCTATCCACTGGAGAAAAAGTTTCTTCAACATCAATGCCTTCAATATGGGAGTATCCTTTACATACTAGTCGTGCCTTGTTTCTGAGGACACTTCCATGCTCATAAAACTTAATTTTGAAGATCCATTTGGTACCAATCACATTGTGACCTTTGGGTCTCTGGACAAGATCCCATGTCTGATTCTTGTCAATCTAATCTAATTCATCATTCATGGCTTTCACCAAAGATTCATCATTTGCAGCTTCTTCGAATGAGGATGGCTCTATAACTGATAGAAATACAGATTGCGTGTTATTCCTCATCCTTTTTGTTTGAGTGTGTGCACTCCTATCCCCAATTATGTTGGATGGACCAATCTCATCTCATCAATTTCTCCTGCGAGGTTCAGTGGCATTCTCTTTAGGCATAGTTTCTTCTTCAGATTCTTCTTCTGAGTCAATATCATGATGTGACTACTGAGTGTTTTGAACACCTTCCTCTATTTCTGCATTTGTAGTTTCTTCATGTTCACTTTCTTCCTGACTTTCTATCACATCAGCATATGACATCCTTGAAGCATTTGTGCTTTTCTCTTCAATTATCTTTACGTCACTTCTTTCCACAATCCTTCCTAAACTCTTGTTGAAACATCTGTAGGCTTTGCTGTTCATTGAGTAACCGAGGAAAATTCCATCATCGGCATTGTCGCCATATTTCCCTTGATTTCCTTCTCTATTTCTGATGAAGCATTTACTTCCAAAGACACGAAATTATTTTAAAGAAGGATTCCATCCATTCCATAATAAATATGGTGTCTTCCTCTCGCCCATATATAGTCATGTTCGATTCTGAATGTACAATGCAACATGGACAATGTCTTTCCAGCAATGTCATGGAATACGACTCTCAATCAGCATAGTTCGTGCCATGTTTTTCACCTGTCGAATCCTATATTCAACAACTCCATTTTGTTGTAGAGTTCTCACACCCGCTACCTCATGTTGTATCCCATTCTTCTCCAGATAATTTTCAAATTCAATGGATGTGTATTCTCCTCCATTGTTAGATTGCAACACATTGATTGTTCGTCCAGTATCATTCTCGGTGATTCGCCGATATGTTTTCATGCAGTCAAGGACTTGTCGTTTTCTGTGAATAACCATCACACATGCCATTATAATTTAATCGTCTATTAAAAGGACAAAGTACCTTTCTCCATGAGTTCCGGCAACATTTATCGGCCCACATACATCTTTATGAATCAGATCAAGAAGGTGAGATTCCCTTTTCTTCTTTGGCCGATATGAACTATAGACCAGCTTCCCACGAATGCAAGCATCACACGATTATTCAGGCTCACGCTCCGGGTTGGGAATGTCCATGACAATTCTCAATTTTGAAATTTCCTCCATGTCTTTTTGATTGATGTGTCCCAGTCTCCGATGCCACAAATTGTTTTCTTCTTCAATAGTCATGTAACATACATTTTCTTCACTATCAACCTAATACAAGTTGCCTTCTGTTCAGCATCCCTTCATAAGTGAATTGCATATCTTTCCTTTAATAGTGTAGCCTTTCTGATTAAAAGTAACTATAAGTCTCAAGTCGCAGAGTTGACTCACGTTGAGGAGATTATGACGTAGGCCATCTACGTAGAGGACTTCAGTCTTCTTTAGTTCTCCATTAGCTAATTCGGTAGTTCCACTCCCTTTGATTTTCAGAGCCCCATCATTACCAAATCGTACTGTACCATCAACCGTCCTTTTGATATTTGTTAGTAGGCCCACATTACCTGTCATATGAGATGAACAACCACTATCCAAAATCCATGTGTTGTTGTTCTTTGTAGCATTGAGGGCCACCTCTGCAAGGTTGGATTTCACAATCTTCTTCCTTTCCTTCCATGAGACATTGGATTGAGTATATAGTACTGATGGCCTTTCAATTATCTCTTCCACATACCCATGTCCTTCATAGTCAAAATATTTTTTGAGAGGAGAAAACCTGTTTGAAAGAGCAGCACTATCTTGCTGACGAGACTTGACTTGTCTTGAACTTCTGTATGAGGTGACCATGTCCCTTCTCTGCCTGAAATTAGCATCCTTATGACCAAAGTTAGAACAACGATAAAAATATCCATAGAAATTACTTCTTCTATATGAATTAGGATATGAATTTTTTCTCCTTTGTTGATCTTCTATATCTTCTCCATTCAGATATCTTCTTGCCTCTTCGCAATAAGACATGGTATGGGCCAGATAGCCACATTTCTGACACTTCATGAGAGGAAATGTCTTCTCTCTTGAATTTCGCTTCATACCTTGTTCCTTGGGAGAAAAGTTAGACTGTCTGTCATTCCTGAATGTTTGAGGATAATTTCCAGTACTCCTTTTAGTTTGGATTGAGGGTTCATTTTTCAGCACTTTAGGTAACGTTTCAACATGTTTAACTTTCATCTTATCTTTCTTTTGGATCTTTTCACTTCCAGCTGATGATGTCTCAGCCTCACAACCAATTCCACTCTTTCCCTTGCAAGCGGGTCTTTGATAACTCAAGATTTTTCCAACCCCATCTGAACCACACTTGGCTCTTGCAAGTATTTTTTCATCTGAGAATCTTCCAAACGGTATTTTCTTCCTTGATTCTTTTGGAAATGATTCAGTCTCAAGTTTACTCCATAGAGTAACAACTTCCTCTTCAAGACCCTCAGCAGTCTTGGATTTTTCATCAAGTCTAGAGGTGAGGTCATTGATGACCTTTTCCTGCTCTTCAATTCTCAGCTTTAGATCCACTACATGATCATTGCTTTCAATTATTTTAGACTGTACCTTCACAAATTGTTCTAGTCATTCAATTTCAGCTTCAAGTTGATCAACGTATTCAGTTCATTCTTCTTCAATTGATTTCCACTTATTGAAACTCTTACATTTAATCTTTAGCTTACTAACGACATCCTTAAGTTGCATCTCGAGATCTATGAAAGTTCTAAGTTTTTCTTCTCCACCAGTATCTTTTGACTTTTCAAAAGTGGACATCATGGAAGCATGGTTCCCAGTTTTGAATTTTGGTTCTTCTTCATCATAGAATTCATTATCATCTTCTTCCTATTCACAGAAAAAACTCTTCTTTTTCATTTTCTTTCCTGATTTGAAGTCTCCCTTTTTGAAGAACCTTCTCCGAGGCTTCTCGAATCTTTCATCTTCACTATCATCATCATTGATCTTTCTTAAGCACTGAGAGGAAATGTTCCCAACTTTTCCACTACGAAAACATGCGAGATGTAACTTCCCTTTGAATTTCTCTTTCCCTTTCTGGAACTTCTTTGCAATGAGAGAACGAATTTAATTTTCTTCTTCATCTTCACCACTACTATCGTTTGATATTTTCAGTTTATCCATGGAATTGAATGCCATTTACTTGCCCACATGAGTCGTTGCATCTTCTAGTTTGACTCTCATTTCATATGCTGCCAAGCTGCTAAGTAGATCATCCAGAGAATGTTTTGAAAGATCTCTTTCCTCAAGGGCTGACACCTTTGCATTGTATAGAGGTGCAAGTCTTCTTAATATTTTCATTAAAATATCAATGTCTTTGATTTAATCACCTAAACCCTGAATTGCTCCTACCACTTCAGTAATTCGATTGAAGAAAGAGTCTGTATTCTCGTCTGGATGCATCTTCAGATCATCAAACTGATTGTGCAGCACTTGTAGTTTCACCTCGTCCACTTTTCTATCTCCTTCAAAAATATTCTCGTGCTTATCCCACATGGATTTTAATGAGGTTCAATTCATCACCTTTAGGTATATCTGATCATAAAGGGTTGTAGTAAGTGCATTTTGTGCTTTAGCATCTGCATCAGGAATTTTCTTGTCTGTTTCAGTCATAGCCAGGCCTGTTGGGTCAGTGACTTATATTCCTTGCACAGTATAAAAAAGAACTTCCATTCCAAGAGATCGTAGATGAGATCTATTTCTGTTCTTCCAGATCTGGAAATTACTTCCATCGATGTGAGGGACTCCCCTGACATTGACTGCATTCTCCATGACGATAATGGACAGATTCAACACCAGCAACCTGGCTCTGATACCACTTGAAGGACCCCGAGACACCCTGAGAGGGGAGGGATGAATCAAGGTGACAACATTTTATTTTAACATGATGGATATTGTTCCCACGTTGGTAGGAACATGTTAAACCTATATGATGAACATGATCAGAAAGCAAACATTCACATGCACAGATAAGACACATCACTTTTTACTTGGTTCACGACTAAGGGCTACGTCCAAGGAGCTTACGCCGACAAGTTTTCAGTCGTACCAAATTCCACTAATCTTCATTAGTTTTGGATTACAATGGTTTGGGAATAGTCACTCTGTCCCAGGCTCACTGCCTTTACAAAAGGTTTAGGGATAGCTCACTGCATCCCTTGGGTCACTCCCATTGACTCCCCCTGGCTCACTGCCGTTGGTGAAGTCCCGCTCAGTTTATAGACATGAAGGTCTCTTAATCATTGCCTAATAATTCATCCTCTGTCGTATGTAGATTCTCTGTTGAAGTCCAACTCTTACCAGAAGACTAATCTCACTTCATGTTGAGGGTACCGGGCGATCATCCAGATTTTGTGCAACTTCAGAAGGACAAATGAACTTTAACAACCCTGGCGCGCTTATCCAAGCCCAGCGTGCACGTTTCAATCCTGGCATGCAGGTCCCTTGCGCGGTTCAAGTTCGGCGTGCAGGTGACACCAAAACTACTTGGGCGACACTACATCCTTCAACACCAAACTTGGGAAACATTGCGCCTTTTACTCCCCAACTGCCTTGGTCGCGCATCCAGCAATCGGCGCGCAACCTCTACTTGCGCGACCCAACAACCACTTGCGCGACTCAACTACTTGCGCGACGAGAGCTCGAAAAATCTATATGTCTTGAACTTCATTAAAAATGAGGAGGGGTGGTCCTCTATTTAAAGGAAAACTAGATCCCATGTGCGGTGGCGCGCAAGTCTTCCCTGAGCGCGCAGGTTCCGGCACGCAGCTCATCCTCCCTAGCCTCTGTCGCGCTAATCACTTGCGCGGCCACACAATACTTGCACGAACTTATTTCCATTGCCATATTTTGAAGTTATAAACTTGAAAAACAATAGACGCGCATGTGTCCAATCCTCCTAGGCATCGACGTGCAAGTCTCTTCACGGCGCGCAGGTCACTTGCGCGACCCTCCCAAAACATGTGCGACCCTTATCCCTTTTCCATTTTCCCATGTTATGATTTTGAAAAAAATATGGTGCGCAAGTTTCCTCTTCATCTAGTACACGGTGCGCAAGTCTCTTTTCCAAAAACAATTTTCTCCATTTGTCGATTTTCAGGCCCACAAATCTGGCAAACACTGGGAAATGGCACCACCTTCAATACTATTGTCTGCTTGAACTGTATGATGTCTTTGTGGGTACACATTTTGAACATCCACTGAGGATTGACAACAAACACAAACCATACTCCAAATCATGCATAGAAGTCCATAGTTCCAACATTATACATAAGAATCAATGAAATCATACTTTACTCATAAAACATATGTTGTTTAACATACCTCATTAAATCATAAGATTTATGAATAACTCGTTGAAATAATAATACATTAAGGTAACTTGAGGTATTAATAACATTCTTATGTATTGGGTAACCCTCATGGTTATGTTTGGAATACCCATCACAGTATATTCCCTACATCTCTTCGGAGAAACATTAGTATTTAACTCATTCGCATTACCCAATGCATTAGAGAGCTATATCAGGCTCACCCACCCTTATTTTATCACAGAACCACCCGAGTTCATAAACAATTCCCAAGAACCACAACATAGACATAACACATACCATAAGAATAAAGGAAAGATAACATTCCCACATTGCAAAAACAATGTATAATTTTAAGATGTTGAAATAGTTAATCCATTATAAAAACTATTTTCAATTCCAAAATATGTAAAAAGAGTATATGGTATTTATTTTCCATTTAAAAACATTATGTATTGGTAAAAAATCCAAAGACCAAATAATACTCGCGGTAGTGGAAAAGGTCGTTGTCACCTCTTACGCAAAAAAAAGAAACCTTCCTTTTTATTCTTTAGTAAACGTTTCATAGAGAAATGATTCCCTTTGATTGAAATGAAATTTCAAAAGGCTTTTATACACCATGTAAAAAAAAGTCACGTACAAATAAAAGGATGCCACAATAAAAGGAGATTGAGACGAAGTCCCTTGTAAAGACGGTATCCTTTGATTAAGGATAAATCAATGACATAATTATGTGTGACAAATATAAATACACCCAATATAAGAGGGTATTATGTGTAAAACAAACATAGTTCCTTCACACATATTCATAGCACCACATAATCAATAATTAGAGGTTTAACCCAAAGAATTGGAATTGGGTATAGAAGTTCCCTTACAGAAATTTGACAGTCTAATAGCGTCACTTTATAATTCATAAAATCAGTTGATGTTAAATAAAAAGGTTATTTCATCATGTGGACATAAAATTCACATCAATTAGGATATATAAGAACACATCCAAACACAAGAAGATGTAAATTAAAAGACCTAACAAAAATAAGTCTTTCAAAAAGAGGAGGGTGAAAGGTTCTATTACCTATTTGGGTAACTTTCAAAACGTACACCCCCTGAGAGAAGGATAATACAATGAAGATGTAAATACCCATAAATTAAAGTATATTAGACAAATAATACAATCATGGGTAGTAAAAACCCTACACAAAAGGAAACAGGGGAAAATTTAAAATGAATCTCGTGGGAATAAAAAGTGAGATAAAACCCCTTACCTTGTTGTAATCAATCGAGTCGTATGACCGAAAGATAATATAAACCAAATGAAACACATAATACCATGAATATAAATATAATAATGATAATATATATGAAATGGAAGTACACAATACACTACCTGAAACAAACAAGTAGCGAACAACAAAAATCTCACGGAATTAAAAGTGAGATAAGAAATACCCTTACCTCAAGTCCAACTTGTCTTGTTCGTTTCTTTATATTCCAGAATAAAAATGCCAGGACAAATTATAATTTTTTAAGGAATTCCTTTAAATATTATTATTAAATTCATATCAAATATTATCATGTTATAATAATTAGTTGATTATGTGAGTGCATATCATATGTTTTGTCAATATTCGGTACATGAGTCAAAAATGACCTTGTTTGAAGAGAATTGTCCATGTAGTTATACGTACATCATCTACGGAATGGTGTTTATGATTTTAATATCATATATACCCATTATATATTTATTTAATAATATTACATAATGTTTGGAGATAAGAAATGAAATATACCGTTCATTGAGACGGTAGGTCATACATACTCATGAACGCTACTTTCATTTTTTGTCATATTAATGGAATTTAAAACTAAATTAGACATAGATATATTATAATTCCATTATTATATATATTTCATATAGGTAAAATAAATTCATTAATTTCATTGTTTATAAATTCTATTTTTGGAATGAACGAGTCACATCACTTGAGGGGGCAGTAGCCCACAGTTCCTGAAATGACATTATCGCATTTTCACAACATGAAAAGCATAATGGTATGTTTTAAATATAAAATACAGAAGAATATAGATGACATAAATATAATATATATAATATATAAATATAGTTCCATCATAATGGCCAACACGAAAGGTGTTAAAAAAAGATTGAACAATCATCGTTTCATGTGGCAGTAATTCGCCACCCACAGAAACATTATGTTCTTTAACCATTAGATGGAGGTGTGTGTAAGTGTAGGTATAATACTTATCATAACAATATCCTATTATATTGAGGATACTGGTGTAATTATGGGATCAAATAATAAGAAGATAGTGGTGTGTGAAGAATGATAATAAAAGAAAGAAACTCAAGAGAAGACATTACCTCTAAACCGTGTAACTCTTTTTGATTTGAGCAAAAGGCTTCCTTGGAAAGCCTTCTGCCCAAAGTCAGTCTTCTAGAAGTAATAGAGTGATGTGTAGAGATAATATTAGTGTAGATTGGAAGAGCCAAAGGCTTTAGTGGTGTGGGTAAGGGGGTAGAGGTGGGTTCCTTTTATAAGAGGGAGGGGGTCACTTTTGGAAAGTCTTGAAATGATACTTTATTATAAAATGCTTTTCGGATTTTAAATGTCCTAAAAGAATATATTTTGAGGATAAGGTGATAATGGTTCTAAATACACCTATAAAATAGGTTTTATACAGGTTTACGTCTTAGATTTTACCTTATATTTTCATTTTATTTAAATCGTTCATTAATAAGGTAATCACTGCATCATCATGTTGTCATAAATAAATTTAATTATTTAATGTCTAAAAAATATAAAAAAACTACCATTATGTAGGAAATATTTTTAGATTTACAATGAATATTTATAGTCTAAGATCCCATTTATGTTAACAAAATTAAAATTTTTTTACTTAGGATATACAAACCATTGTTATATTTCTCTTCTTTTAAAAAAATAATGTCATAAATGTCAGTATACACCCATGTGAATCCATGGACCCTCTAGTTCGGTAAAATGATTCCCATGGACGTACATGACTCACAAAAAGTATTTGGAAACATTTTGGGGTCATTTTATATTATTATGATATTATTTTATTACCCATGACTACCCGATTACTAATTAATCACGATAATTAACGATAATTATTGTCATTACTATTCATAATGTCCAAAAGAAAAAGAGTATCAATTACATAATTTGGAACTTCTGATTCCAAATATGGAATCCATTTTACCAAATTCAAAACTCAGAAATTACAATAATTAATTTAAAATTGATTCCCATTGTCACAACCAAAGACGGGTTTTTAAAAAGTAAAATTTATGAAAAGATTGACTTGTTTTTACATCCAATTGAAAAGTGAAATTACTTCCAATTAACAACATTGTATTAAGTGATAAAAACATAATTAAATTACACTATTAAACCAATTAAAAGGTAAATATATCTATATAATTAAATTAAATGAAAAAGAAGCATTGAAGTAATATGAAATATTTTTCACTGTTCATTAAAAATGATCATTTGTCAGAAAAATATCAAAAACTTATCCAAATTAAATTTGATATTCCAAATTCAAAAAATTTGTCCATATTACCAAATTAAAAAATTTGAAGATTAATTAATTAATTTTATAATTAATTCCCGCTGTCAAATAACGTGTTTTTAAGAAACAATATCTATCAAAAGATTGACACTTGTTTATGTCCAATTTCAAAGTGTAATTAATTTCAATAACCAACATGGAATTAAATGGTAAAAAAATATTCTAATTAAACTTTAAAACCAATTAAAATTATAATCTAACCATATAAATAAATTATATTAAAAAGAGGTTTTGACTTTAAATACATCATTTTCAATATTTATTAAAAATGAACTTTATCAGAAAAATAACAAAAATTTAAACAATGTAAATTTGGATGTCTCGATTCAAAAAAAGGATTTTATTTTTTCAAATATAACATATAAAATTAAATAAAAATAGTTTTAAAAAGGTTTCGCCATCAAAAGGTGGTTAATTGACCTTTTAAAGAGAATTAGAATATTTATGCATAAAATCGAATTCTTTTCTTATTTTAAGACTCTATCTTTTATTGGATAAATGTATAAATATTTAACAACACATATAGAATAATTTTGTAGTTTGTTATGTTCAATATCACCATTACAATGGTTAGGCGTTAAATACAATTTAAAATAATATTAATATATTAAGAATGTGCAACATAAGATTTCAAAGCAACTCATTGTTGCGTACTGGGTACGCCATCAAACATAGAATTCCCTTTAGAGTAATATTAAAATTTTATTCATAAATATTAACAAATATAAAAATTTCATATTCTTTATTTACCCGGGATGTTACATCCTTCCCCCCTTTTGGGAATTGCGTCCACTCAATTTTAAAATTGGGCTTGAAAACTTCATTGAAATCCCCACATTGGAAAATTATAAAATTAAACTACCACTTTAAAAGAAAGAAAGAAAAGTACAAAGGTCACCCATGACAACAAATACTCGGATTCCAAGAAAACATGGATATGGATGAGAAAAAAAGGGTCATGTTCTGATGGGGAGTGATAGAAAACATGTTTAGAAGAACGTTAACCACCAGAAAATCACAAACTTATGATGGGTTAAACGGTATTTGATTCCCCAATAGGAAAAGTTAACAGAAAACGTTTTTGTTTTAAGTTAGTTTTCATTGAGGAATTTATTTATGAGCATAAATAAATTATAAGGAAACATACTTACATGTCATGTATACATTCATCTCTTAATATATTTCTTACACAAACTCATATTTTCTCCAAAAGATGAGTATGTAGGATGACTTGATCACATTAAGATCGTTATAATCAACTTCTTGAGAATCACCAAATCCCCAAAAGATTAACTTTATATTTCTCATGTATTTAGACCATAACCAAAAACAAAATTTTTAGTACAAGATCAAATAATATCCTAATGGATAATCCTTTATGAAAAGAAATACTACTCTTAATCTCCAAAATTCAACAAAAAGAACCCAGGGTTCAAGAAAGACCATTAAATAAACAGCTATCCATAAAATTATTCAAAGTAATCCAAACTAAGATTGAAACCCAAATCTCTGAAGAGTTTAATCACATAATCTTCCAAGGTAAATCTTAACATTTATCTCCAAATAACATCAGTTACTCTTAAAGTCTCATACTGAAATGTAATTAACCTAATAACTTAACCTCCACGATAGGTTAATCATTTCCCAAAATCAACTTTTTTATGATTAATAGGATCATCTAACTAAAAATGATTAGTCTTACTAACTAGCGACTTAATATAGTCTAGTGGTAGGCGATAAATACCATTTTCACTTTGGTTGTGGGTTCGATTCCCACAGCTTCGTCCGATGTGACGGGTTTTCACACGGTTTCCGTGTTGTCCCTTCTCAAAAACTACATAATTTTATAACATTCCCAAAAAAGAGATAAATTCATCAAAAATAACCATAATATATTTTAACCACAAAGGTTATCTAATAAGTCTCATTTTTCATCCCAAAATGTATTAACCAGTAATTATCCCAAATTCAAGGATCATATAAAACAAAATGGTTCTTTATAACTATATCCACAAATGAAAAGATAATTATTCCTTGAATAAAATTCTCATATAACAAGCATTTGGGTCACACATAATATAAAATTTATTCTAATTTAATCTCATCATCAAAAGCCTTAATAATTTTAAGAATTTGACCATCCTAAAATCTACCATAACTCTTGTATCCCTTACATGTTTTGTTCTTACTAATTCATCATATTTCATGATCCATTAACAATTCCTTTCCAACATATTTTGAAATAATTCTTTCTTACAAAAAAATCATGAATCATATCCTATGATTCAATAATAGGAAAACATATGTTAAGAAATAATCCATAACTTTCATTGGTCATTATCAGTTTCTTCATCCTCAATTGGAATGGCATTAGGTATTTGAAAAAGAATATTTTAACGATCCTGGTGATCCCATTCTCAAAACTTCTTCGTAGGACATGTGTTTTCATATTGACCATGCACACCACATTTAAAACATTCAATTGATCCTTCAGAAAGAACTTCTTTCCCTTTCCTATAGTCAACAAGATGCTTCCATTTTTCCTTGGCAGGTTCTTGCTTTATGACCTTCATTACCACATCTATAGCATGTTTCTATCCCTTTGAAACATTTTCCTAGGTGTTTCTTTCGACATCTTTGACACAAAGGTTTTTGAACACGCCTACCTTTATGATTATTACCTGAACTTCTGTAGGGATTTGGTTCTCACATATATGATGCCTTATAAAATTCACTAAGGTTCAGGTGGTCAATAATGACTCTAGATAGTTGGTTGAGAATAACCACATGAGTTATCATTGCAGCTGCCATATCACTCAGTTGCTCATTCAGAAAACCGTCACAGACTTCTTCACATCCACTATTACTTTGCTGCCTGCTAGATCTAGCCATTTACTAAATCTAAAAAGGCCAGTGTGAGTATATCCGTAAAATAATCATATAACATATTATGATGAGGGTAAATACTAAGATATAATTATTCATATTATCCTAAACTCATTCACTTTATCTAAAAAACTATGACTCTTTCTGAAATCCCAACCATTATGTTTATGTCACTTGTGTTTAAAGAATACCCAAATCTCTAAAGTTATCTAAACTGACCTCTAATACCAACTATAAGGACCCAGCCTTAGAAAATTACATAATAATGAACTAAATGAATAATTCACATTGAGGATATTTTCAGGATCAATGTTTTAGAGAATTAGGACATAACTATTTCATCTCAATAGATTATAAACTAGACAATTCTACTCATTTTCTAATTTTTCATAAAATAAAAACTCATAAAAAAATAAACATGACTAGTTCCATGTTTTAGACGACATTTCTTTAATTGATCTCATCCTTGACCCTAATCATCTTTATGTCCAATGGAAAACATTTCAAAAACATGGGATGAGCATAAAAAGCTCAGTAAGGGATATAAAAATACGTAAATAAACCATTAGTCCAAGTATACATAAGAATCAATAAAATCATACTTTACTCATAAAACATAAGCAATTTAACATACCTCGTGAAATCATAATATTTATGAATAACTCACAAAAATCATAAGACATAAAGGTAATTTGAGGCATTAATAACATTCTTACGTAGGGAGTAACCCTCATGGTAACATTTGGAATACCCATCAAAGTATATTTCTGAAATCTCTTTGGAGAAACCTTATCGTTTAACTCCTTTGCGTTACCCAATGAATTATAGAGCTATCTTGGGCTCACTTGCCCACAGTTTATCACGGAACCACCCAACTTCATAAAAAATTCCCAAGAACCATAACATAAAGATAACACATAACTTAAGCATAAAGGAAAGATCACATTCCCACATTGCAATAACAATATATATTTTTAAGATATTGAAATAATAAATCCATTATAAAAACAATTTTCAATACCAAAATATGTAAAAATAGTAAATGGTATTTATTATCCTTTTAAAAACATTACAACTTCTTAAGGAAGTCAAAGACTAAATAATACATGTGGCGGCGGAAAAGGTCATTGTCACCACTTACATAAAAAAAAGAAACATTCCATTTTGTCATTTAGTAAAATGCTTCGTAGAGAAAATATTACCTTTGAATTAAATGAAAATTCGAAAGGGTCTTATACAACGTATAAAAGAAAGTCTTGTATAAATCAAAGGATGCCTCAATAAAAGGATATTGAGACGAAGTCCCTTATAAAGACGATATCCTTTGATTAAGGATAAATAAATGACATATTTATGTGTGAAAAATTTATATACACCAAATATAAGTGGATATTAAGTGTAATAAAATAATAGGTCCTTTACACATATTCATAGAATGTCATAATAAGGAAGTAGAGGTTTATCCCAAAGAATTGTAATTGGGTAAATAAGTTCCCTTACAGAAATTTGACAGCCTAACGATGTCACTTTAAAATTCATAAAATGAGTTGATGAGAGAAAAAAAGGGTATCTCGTAACATGGACATAAAATTTATATCAATAAGTATATATAATAGCATATACCAACATAATAAGATTTAAATTAAATGACCTAACAAAAAGAAGTCTTTTAAAAAGAGGAGGGTGAAAGGTTCCCTTAACGATTTGGATAACTTTCAAAACGTACACCCCATGAAAGAAGTATTATAAAATGAAGATGCAAATACCCATGAATTAAAGTATATTACACAAATAATACAATCATGGGCAGTGAAAAAACCACACAAAGTGAAATAGTGGAAAATGTAGCATGATTCTCACGGGAATTAAATGTGAGATAAAAACCCCTTACCTCGTTGTAATCAATCGAGTCGTATGACCAAATGATAATAAAAACCCAATGAATCACATAATACCATGAATATAAATAGAATCATGATAATATATATTGAATGGGAGAACAAAATACAGTACATGCAATAAATACGTGGCGAACAATGGAAATCTCACGGAATTAAAAGTGAGATAAGAAATCCCCTTACCTCAAGTCCAACTTTTCTTGTTCGTTTCATTATATTTCTGAATAATAAACCTTGGTAAATTTTTAATTACATAAGGGATTCCTTTAAAGTTTTTTATCCAATTCATATCACATATTATCATGTTCTAATAATTAGTTAATTATGTGAGTTCATATCATACGTTTTGTCGATGTTCGGTACATGAGTCAAAAATGATCTTGTTTGAAGAGAATTGTCCATGTAGTTATAAGTAAATCATCTCCAGAATGGGGTTCATTATTTAAATATAATATATATCCAGTATATAGTTATTTAATAATATTCCATAATGTTTTAATATAAGAAATTAAATGTACCGTTCATGGAGACGGTAGGTCGTACGTACGCATGAACGCTACTTTCATTTTTTTGTCATATTAATGGACTTTAAATCTAAATGAGATATAGATATATTATAATTCCAGTATAATATATATTTTATATAGGTAAAATAAGTTCATTAATTACATTCTTTATAATTTCCATGTTTGGAATTAACAAGTCAGATCACTTGAGGGGGCGGTAGTCCACACTTCCTCATATGACATTTTTGGATTTGCACAACATGAAAAGAATAAAGGTATGTTTTAAATATAAAATACAGAATCATATAGAGGACATAAATATAATATATATCATATATAGATATATTGGCATAATAATGGCCACAATGAAAGGTGTGAAACGAAAATTGGACAATCATCGTTGCATGAGGCAGTAATTCGCCACCCACAGATACAGTATGTTCTTTAACAATTAGATAGAGGTGTGTGCAAGTGTTTGTATAATATTTATCATAAATTCATCCTGGTATATTTATGATACTGTTTTTATTATGGGATAAAATTATAAGAAGATATTAGTGAGTGAAGAAGGAAAATAGAAGAAATAAACTCGAGAAAAGACATTACATCTAAATCGGGTAACTCTTTTTGATTTGAGCCAAAGGCTTCCTTGGAAAGACTTGTACCCAAAGTGAGGCTTCTAGAATTAAGAGAGAGATGTGGAGAGATAATATTAGTAGATATTTGATGATCCAAGGGCTTTAGAGGTTTGGGTAAGTGGGTAGAGGTGAGGGCCTTTTATAAGAGGGAGGAGAGTTAATTTTGGAATGTCTTCAAATGCTACTTTATTATAAAATGATTTTAGGATTTCAAAGGCCCCAAAATGATATATTTTATGGATAGGGTTATAAGGGTTCTAAATCCACCCATCCAATATGTTTTAGACAAGTTTATGTATTATATTGTACCTTATAGTTTCATTTTATTTAAATCGTTCATTGATGATGTAATCACTACATCATCATGGTGTCATAAATAAGTTTATTTATTTATTGTCTAAAAATTATAATAAAAATTCCATGATATAGGAAATATTTCTACCTTTCTAATGACTATTTATATTATAAAATATAATTTATGTAAACAAAATTAAAATTGTTTTACTTAGGATATACAAACCATTGTTATATTTCTCTTCTTTTTAAAAAATAATGACATAAATGTAACTATTACACCCATGTGACTCCGTGGTCCCTAAAGTTCGGTAAAAATCTTACCATGGTCGGAAATTACTCAAAAAAAGTATTTGGACACATTTTGGGGTCATTTTATATTATTATTATATTATTTTGTTACCCTTGACTACCCGATAAATAATTAATCCCGATAATTAAAGATAATTATTGTCGTTACTATTCATAATATCAAAAAACAAAAGAGTATTAAATACATAATTTTGAAATTATGATTCCATATATGGAATCCATTTTACCAAATTCTAAACTCGGAAATTGCAGTAATTAATTTTAAAAAAATTCTCGTTGTCACAACTAAAGACGAGTTTTTGAAGAAGTAAAATTTATCAAAAGATTGAATTGTTTTTACATCCAATTGAAAAGTGAAATTACTTCCATTGAATAACATTGTTTTAAGTGATAGAAACATAATTTAATTAAACTTTAAAACTAATTAAAAGGACAATTTAACTATATAATTAAATTATATGAAAAAGTAGTTTTGAAGTAAAATGCAGTATTTTTCACTATTCATTAAAAATGAACATTTGTTAGAAAAATACCAAAAAATTATCCAAAGTAAATTTGACATGAAAAATTAAATAATTATGTCCATTTTACCAAATTAGAAACATATAAGTTTCATTAATTAACTTTATAATTATTTCCTGCTGTAAAATAGAGTGTTTTTACGAAACAATTTCTATCAAAAGATTGACATTTGTTTATGTCCAATTTCAAAGTGAAATTAATTCCAATGACCACCAATGAATTAAATGGTAAAAATTTATTCTAATTACACATTTAAAAAAATTAAAAATATAATCTAACCATATAAATAATGTAGATTAAAATGAGATATTGAATTGAAATACAGCATTTTCACTATTCATTAAATATGATCTTTATCGGAAAAATAACAAAAAAATTACACAAAGTAAATTTTGATGTCCTAATTCTAAAGAAGGATTTAATTTGTCAAATATAACATATAAAATTGACAAAAAATAGTTTTAAAAATGGTTCTCAATCAAAAGGGGGTTAATCATCCTTTTAAAGAACATTAGAATATTTATGCTTAAAATCGAATTCTTTTCTTATTTTAAGCCTATAACTTTTATTGGATAAATGTAAAAATATTTAAAAAAATATATATAATAATTTTTAAGTTAGTTCTATTCATTCCCACAAATTACAACGACTAGGCGTTAACAACCATTTAAAATAATATTATTATATTATTAGTGTGCAACGTAAGATTTCAAAGAAACTCGTTGTTGTGTACTGGGTGACCATCAAACATAGCATTCCCATTAAATTAATATTAACGTTTTATTCAATAATATTAACAAATATGAAAGTTTCATATTATTTATTTACCCGGGATGTTACACTATTAAACTAATAATTAATTCTAGGTTATTTAAATTCTATTATAATAACTACTAGACTAATAGTTAAGATATCTTTAGAGGTTTTTATGTCTTTATAATACCATAATATAAAATATTTATAAAATATTAATGGATAGTATTATTGATCATTTTCATAATCTAGATTTATTATATAAACTGAATGGTTTTATTTGGGGAATTATAGTTTTTTAGTGATCAGTGGATGAATTTAAATAGTTTAATACATGGTGACATTGTTAATTATGTACTACTACTAATTATATTTACAAAATGATTTATTATTATTTTAGTAAATGGTCTGATCCAACAGTAAGAAAATAAAAAATATAATGAAAGATAATATGGTGGTTATATGAATGAAAAATAAAATCAAATAGAATCATGGGAGAAAATTCTTGTAGTTATTCCTAATAAACTATATCAACTTATAATTAAAATTCTAAAAATAGATGAATTTTATAAACCACAAATTGTAAAATTTTGTTTCATGTATATTCACGTCATAACGGCCATAGAGGAAAAACAATTAAAATTTATATATTTCAAGAATATT
Organism: Viscum album; assembly: GCA_963277665.1. Taxonomy (NCBI): domain Eukaryota; kingdom Viridiplantae; phylum Streptophyta; class Magnoliopsida; order Santalales; family Viscaceae; genus Viscum; species Viscum album. The sequence goes on from OY728123.1 coordinate 651,849,853, forward strand.
GGAAGATGAACCAAAGAAAAATTCAGAATGAAAAAAGGATCATTTTTATGTGTAGAAATTAGGGAATATAACATTAAGCTACTGAAAATTTTGAATATTTTAGTTAACATAATAATGGGGGATGAATTCATTCTAATTGTATTACTAACATTTATTTTTTTTATACAGAGACAGTAAGAGTATTATTCAAATCAGTTACCTTGGAAGAAATCATTTGAATGGAATTAGAATGATTATATGAATAATTGATTAGCAATGTCATATGTCCAACTTGATAAAGTTTTAAAAAATATAACTGGCATGATTTAATATAATTGATTATTCTTATGATTAAATTAAGAGACATTATTATATTATGATAGGTTATTATTCAAAAATGTTTCATAATTTTTATTATATGATGTATGAATTATGGAAAAAAGTGAATATAAATGGTATAGGGTATATTATGTATTTAAAATGAATTATATTTTTATAGATAGGGTTTGAAGAGTTATTATGTAGAGATATTTTTTAAAATTTTGTTAAATTTGAAGAGGGTAATAATTTTTTTGGTATATATACCGTTTTTGAGGCCATATGAAATTGTATTGTAGGTTGATAAATTAAATTTTGATATATATTTATTTGGATTTAATATCTAAATTTGGTATATTAATCCCTTAGGCTTAATATATGATTATGTGTATTGGTTATTTAGGAAATAATGTTATTCTATTTCGATGGACATAAAATGAATGGTATAGATAACCATAATTTTATTACATTATTTGATGTTTATTTCATTATGGTTATTTTTGGTAATGGGTAATTAAATTTGAGGAACATTATACTATTATGATGAATGAAATATTATGTGAAAATGATGGATTTTATATCCATGTTGATGAAATTATTTGATGACCAAATATTATGTTAACCATTAAAAAAACATACATTTATATGTATTGATATCCTTGGAAATTGATTTTCAAATAGGGTAATATTATTGGCAATAATCATTGATGAATTTTTAATGGAGGTATAGTTGACCCATAATGTGTAACACCCATAATTTTTAAAATAAAATAACCTTTATATAAGACAATATTTTTATCAACTATCACCACATGTAAAAAATAATTTAAATGTGACTATGATATTGGTTGATGTTATATAAATGTATTGTTTTTGATAGTTAAGTCTTAGCCGCTAAATAAGTTGAAATGATCCAGGGTAACCACATTATGAATTATATTTCTAAATAAAATAAATTATTGTTTCAAGATGAATGAAATACATTTAGTTTACATAAATTATTAATAAATTTATTTTATATTTAGAAAAGTATTTTCTAATATATTAACTATTATGTTAAATGAATTTATAGGTGAATAAATATTTCTTTATTGGTGATAATTATTTTATACAAATAATTCCTTTACAGTATTGTTACTGGTAAATTATTTGAATTAATAACAATAATAGATAATATTTAAAAATGTAATTTTCTAATAAAATAATTTCATTATATTTTATCAATTTATTAATGATTTAATTTAAATATTTATTAAATATAATTTGACAAAATGTAAATCATTTTTGGGTCTAGATTAAAAAAATATTATATTCTATTAATATTTTGGGTTTTTCCATGAAACAAAATTAGTGATTTTTTTAGATATATAATTTTTATGATTTAACATTATATTTGAATAACATATAATTCATTAATGAATCCATAATTTAGTAAAACATTTATTTATAAAATTAATTATTTCATTTTATTATATTCATTGTGAATATATGTCATATGTCCAACATTTTTTGAACTATTTCACAATTTTTTTTTAAAAATTATAGTTGATATTCAAATTAAATTAGTTATATTCAAGGTGAGATTATACATTGGGTTTCTATTAAATCCTATTTTATTTTATTCTATTTCTAATAAATCAAAAAATTCATATTAATTGGTAATTTTAATAAATATGGCTTGCACAAAAAAATTATAAAAATGTAACTTAAAAAACTATTTTAATGAGTTATGTGCGCATATCCTAAATTAAAAATTTCAAAACTGTAGATAATGTATTTGATAAAATGATTTCAAAATTTGAAAATTATATGGTTTAAATAACTTAATGGGGTAATTTTTAATTTTTTAATATGATTAATTAGTAAGGTTAAATAAAAATTAATATGGAAAAGTAAATTTGGGTAAATATTATAAACGTAAAATAAAAATACTTACCAAACTCAATGTACTTTACAAAATGATTTTTTTTGGTGACATCTGACACACAATCAGGTTAAATTTTAATTTTATTCCATTTTGATCAATTTTTATTTTAATATCAACATTACACTATTCAAAATTTCATGTTTTCATTATAAAGTTCCCTTATCATCAAGTATAGAAATTTAACAATTACACCCCATTCATATATTCAATGCCATGGAATTTTTCCTTGAGAATATTCTAAATATCATCGCATAAATTCCTCGTCTACAACCATTACTAGAGAAAATTTAATTACCTGATGATACTATCAACTTTTTCTTTGTTTCCTTTCATATATTTCACTCTCCTAATTTTATGATCAAATAATTTTCAAGGTACAAATATCATTGGGTTTTTTTCATTGAACATATTTTATTTTTGAATTTCCTTCTTCATTAAACATTGATGTTCATGGATCATTTTGATAAGATGGTATTTTTTTGGGTAAAATGACTTTAATTGTGGTATTACATTTTCTTGATTAATATAATTCTAAATTAAAATGTTTCAAGTGATTATTAGGCTTTATGTGGTTTTGAAGGATTCAAAGGTGGCTTGGTTTTTTCTTATGGAAGATTAGATGAATGTTTTCCACTAGAAAATTTCACATTCTGAACAATTCACATGGTGTGAATGTGTTTTTAGGTGAGTCATTGGTCCAAAGTTTGAAATGGTTACACATAGTGAAACTAGTTAACATAATGGAATGGTTGGTTGGGGTTATTTTATCCTAATGTGATTTATTACAACATATCTCTTAAATCAGGAAATTCAAATTGAAAAAATCATTCAATTCAAAAATCATTAATTCTCATTGACTTTAAACCACATAGTTAATATTATATTATTTCATATGTCGTTCATATCTTTATTTGTCTCTTGAACCCTAGGGTGATTCTAGGTGATTTTGGAACCAATTCTTCCCTTTTTGTACATATCTATCAATAATTTAATCAATGTTTTTTAATATGTGATATTATTTAGCATCATTCCTAATTGGAAATTTTTATTGAGGTTATTGACTTAATCCTAAAACAAAGGTAGGTGGTATAGATCAATACCATATCTTCTATTTATATTTTTTTTTATGTGTGTGAAATATTATACTATTATACTCACTCAATGTAACAATTAATTAATGAATTAATTTTACATGATAATCACATGTTTGAAATTATAAATGGATTCATATTGATCCAATGGTGTGGAGACCTGGATTATGGATACTCTGAATTTGAATCTACCATAGATTAATAAAGAACTAGCCAATGGATTAAAGATATGTTTTATCATGACATGAAATGTCATGTGATTTCTTATGATATATTCACTTCATAGAATGGATTCATATATTTTTCAAATAACAAGTGATAGTTAATTTGATATGGTTGTGTACTCTATAATTACCAGGTTTTAAGATAAAATTTAACAAATGATTGGATAATTGGAAAAAAATAGTAATTAAAATAACATCACCATTTCACCTATGATATAGGTTTCATTATAAAAGTTATTATGTCGTTTTTTAAGAGTTATGATGAATTTATTATTTAAACATATTTTATGAGTGATGTTGAAATGATATATAGAATGGTATTTTTTTGATGATGGTGAAATTATTATAGAAATATATTTTCATATATGTATTATATGTTTTGATCTTATTATGTCATTATTACTTTGAATTGTGGTTATGTTTAGAATGGATGTTTTAATTTCTAAAAGTTATTCTACCATGGTGTCAAAGAAGTTTGATTACTACATCATATTATTTGGTTAATAAATACAATTGTATATCACATTATTTAATGAACTTATTATCAGATTGGTTTTGTTTAGACATAGTGGTGTCGAACTACATTGTTTTGCACACACTATATTTCGACCGCCATCTGGTACCTGAGGAGATTAAATTGGTATAGTATTGGAAAAAATTACTATGTTTTTTATTGATAGATGTTGGATGTAATAGAGTATAGGGGTGTGAATATCAGGGGGTTCAAGATCGAGTTCTTCAAGTTATTTTTACTTATATGTCCTTTTAACTAGATTACATTATGTTTGATATTTAAATAAATTCCATCCAAAATTTTTGTGTTTTTTTATTTTATTTACTTGGTTATTCATTTTCTCTAATTTTTTATGATGTATTATCTCAAATTTTTTCATTTTTATGATATTTATTTCTAATATATTATAACTCATTTCCATGGGGTATTTTATTACCAATATGATCTCTACACCATCTCTTCTAGTTAGTGGCCTATGGAATATTGGGAGATATTATTGAGGTCTAACAACCAACTCAGTTTGGACACATAATAAAGGTTTAGATCATTGGATGTTGCAATGTCATATGATAAGAGATGGCTGCTCTATTCTTTTAATTTACAATTTTGGAAAGGTAAAAAGGACATTGGTATTTGTCAGGAATTAGTAATGAGATTTATTATGGGAGTACATATCCCATGTATGATGGAAATCTTAATTCTAAGGGATGATATTTTTATTTATACTATTTGTTTTTTATGGTTTATGTTATTTCACATTAGGTGATTCAAATGTTTTGTGATATTTTTTATTCTTGATATTTATAGTTCTGGATTGTTATGGAATAAGATGAGTATTCATGCATCGTTATAGGTACATACAGATATATCATGACATTCATTTTACATGTTAGAGAATTATTTTTCTAATGTGACATATTTTCTTGTATGAAATATCAAATTAGATACCTTATATATATATGATAGATTAGAATGATACATATATTTTTTTATCCTAATTAAGTTTTTAAATCGTGTTTAGAGAGGCTATTGTCTAGAAGTTATCTATTATTGTCGACTATTAATGATGACCTTGATGTTACATTGTGTTATGTGGTGTCTATTTGTCTTTTATAGATAGTCACACCTCATTATCCATGAATAGATAATCCAGGATGTGAAAATTAACACTCTCATAACACAGATAAACTGAAGCTTCTTGTAGCTCATGATGATCATATGAATGTTCACTTTCATGATATCTTCCTGAGTGTAATCATATACATTTATTGTAATATTTTTCACAGTGTTCCTTTGATTTCCTTGTTAATAAGAGAATTTTAATGGTAGCATTTGTGTATGTTCACTGGTTAGGGAGGCCCCTAGGCACCCGAGTTTGATATTAAGTCATTCCAAAAGATCATTAAACACCTCAAGAGACACATAGGTAGGAGGTTAAGCTTTATACATTCATTATGCATGGACTATATAATTTTTTTGTGGGAAAGTGTAAATCAGGCTTCGAAGCAAGAGGATTTATGTAACTAGAACATTGAGATAACGGTTATAAATCACTTATATATGGAATAATTGAGGTATGTAAAGTCTTGTGATATTATGAAACTTATATAGGAGTCAATGTCAGTGATGGAATGTACATAACATTTCACTGACTATCATCACATTTCACCTTCTTTATTAGTTGATGTGTATTCCAAGTAGAGGTGTTTTTATGTTAGGATTCTCATTGATATTATGTCACCAATAGCCTTTTTTAATGACAAAGATTCCATACATGATCAATTAGAATCTCATCATATAAAGGGATATGGGAGAGTCCCCAAATGATGGAAATTATGTTTTAGTTGGGAGATCATATAGCTCTACATTATATGGTATGAAGCACTACTATAAAATGTTTGATGAAGGAAACATCATGGGGAGTATATAAGGAAATGGGTAGCTAGGTTTGGATCATGTTCAATTGTATTTCTAAAGTGTGTATTTTTTAGTAATAAGAATAATTAGTCTTCATACCCTACATTACACTGTCATGATTTCAAAAGATTGTTTCGCCTATATAGGTTTTGTAGGGGAATTTTGATGGAAATAAATAGAAGGTGATCAAGACATGTATCAAATTCTTGGAATGAAACAATTACCCCTCAACAAACTTGTAGCTATTTTTCCACTGGATGATCAGGTCGAGTCAAAGGATATGCAACCCTTGTGAAGAAGATACTATAATAGTTATAGGTAATCACCCTAGGGATTCATTATAGATCCCATATCATAGAGAGTTTTCATTCTCATTCAGTTTAGTCTACTATATCTAGTTTGGGAGACAGACCATCTATTGTCAGAAATACATTTTTTGTATCATATTCCATTTCATGAATTTTGTATTATACAGTATCATCAAATTCCTTTATATATTATCTTTTTTATGGGATTTTTCTAAGTGGTGGAAAAAATGATGATTTTTTAATCCATGAATACATTATTGGGTGATAATCTAGATATTATTAAAAATTTCACGGCGTGTTCTCTTGAAATTTGTGGTTACGATTTCTTTTGGGAATTGTTAGAGATGTAAAGTACATGTTTTGATTAAAAAATTGGTATGTAATTATTTTTAAAATAATAAGATCACATTGGATGTTACTAGTGGAGAGATTCCAAAATTTATCCAAAAATAGGAATAAATTTTTACAATTGTCAGTGGGATCTTAATGATAGACATGTAGGACCTATTCAGTAAAGATTGGACTTCCTCATGGATAAAATTCAATTTATTGTTATAGATGTTGGAGGAATGTAGAATGAAACTTTTCCACTATTTGTGTACTATTTTCCAGACATCTTTTTAGATATGTTTTATGGCTTACCAACCAAGAGATAAATTGACTTCATAACTATCTTTGTGATGGGGGTACATATAGTTTCTATTCCAATATATTGGATGGCACAAATAGAGCTTTTCAAATTTAAATCTTATTTGGTTGATTTGAAAGTTAATGTTGTCATATGTTCAAATAAATCTCAATGGGGTTATATAGTTCTTTTTTCTAGGAAGGATGGTGGAATATTTTAGTTATGTTTGGATTATCAAATATTGAACTATATGATGGTTAATAATCCATATCCACATCGGTGAATTATTGATATCTTCAACTATAATAGAGAAGAAAATATATTATCCAAGATTATTTTGGGGTTAGGATGCCGCTAGTTGTAGGTGATACCATTATACATAAATAGAACTACTTTTCTGAGAATGTAATTATTGTATATGTTCTTGGTGATGTCCTTTTATATTACAAATTCTCAAGTAGTATTCATGACCATGATGAATAATATCTTTCATGCTTTTCTAGATTAGTTTATTGTCCAAAAATATAATTTTTTTCTCCCAGTATATATATAATCTTGTTCAACAACATGAAATAATATTGATTATATTGATAGAGAATCATATTTATGCTAAGATAACCAAATTTAGTTTTTGAAATAATTATGTTCTTTTCCTTGGTCATTTCATCTTGAAGGATGGTGTATTAGTAGACCCAGATTTTTTTATAACCACGGTATCCTAGGATTGACCCATGAATATATTTGGGATTCAAATTTTAATGGGTTTTGTAGGTTATTATCAGTATCTCAATCAATAATTATCCAATCAGGCATCACCGATGTTCTTTTTAAACATAAAAGGGCATAAGTTTTTACGGTCAAATGCGTGAAACATATATTATTATAAGATGAAGTGTAGGATTTCCTCGTCACTGATTCCCACATTACATGTGTTTGTTAATTCATACACCATGTATTGTGACACATATAGAGTTGCAATTATAGAAGTTATGATGCAGGAGTACTAGGTGGTTGCTTATGGATCAAGAGAGATGTGGTTTTATGAGAAGTTTTATCCTTCCCATGATCAAGAATTAGAAGTGGTCTTATACACCCAGAGATTATGGAGATATTGATTTTTTGGTAGAGTTTTTTTGGTGTACATGGTCCAAAATATCCTTACGTACATATTTTTTTCATTAATACAAAAACATTTAGTGAATGAGGTCGGTTGAGTATCTACAGTCCTTCGACATTGAGTTGAATTATAGATCTAGAAAGGGAAAAAATTTTCCAATGACACTAGAAGAAGGAACCATATGAAGGAATTATGAGGGTATTTTTTAGTGAAAGATGATGGAACTCCTTGTATACATGCATCATTGTGTTCGGCATTCCAAGGGATGAGTAGCTCCGACATGAACATTAATTATACATATGGTTCTTGACCAAATGATCAAAAATAATTTTTTTAATGTATAGGGATAGCTCTTATAGATAGAATAAATGGTGGGGATCTTAGATTAGGATGGACCATTAGATGAAATAGTGTTATTCCTTTCTATGGGTGATTATACTTTACATCAATAATTCATTGGGAGATGATGAGAGTGTTTCATTATTTTTTATTGGTGGTACATCCATTTATGATAGTGATGTGTCATAATATTTTTAGATAGCACTGGTGGATAGTAATGAGAAATGATGTTGTGGTATTCAATGAATGATTTTTACATGTCAATAGGTGATTGTCAAGTATAAAAGGACTGCTAAGATATTTAAAACTCTTCCCATTAATGAATAAAAATGGGATTATGTCACTATGTATTTTATGATTGGATTAACCAAGAAAGATCTCAAGAATTATGTAGTATGGTAGATCCCAGATGGATAGATAAAGTAATCAAACTTATTAAATATTTGGGTGACCATCACTAGTTATGATATTGGTTGTTTGTACATGTGGGAGGTTATCAAGTCTTCGGAATGTTTCGAGGTGTATCACTATGGATAAAGATACTTATTTGAAATATCATCTCTGGTAGTGTTTTTATAAGGCCTTGGGGTTATAGGTTCTTCTCAGCAAAAACTAAATTCTATAGAATGACTACCAATATGATTGTACTATTTTGATTTTAATGAGTTTTTATGATCCTTATTATGGAATTTGGTGGTTAATGGGAGCAACATTTATTCCTCATGGAATTCTCCTATAATAACAATTTGCAGTTCACAAACCAAATAATTTATTTTTTAGTCTCTATATGGAATGATATTTTGTTCACAAAATTATTGGATAGAGGAAGGTGATTAAATTCATGTTAGATATATTTTATTTCTGGAGATTCCTGATCATGTAAAGATGATTAGGAGGTGTTCTATGACTACATAGGGAAGGCATAATTCTTGAGCTGACCATAATATATGAACTTGATAGTTTATGGTTAACCATTAGTTTTTCCATTAGTAATTACCATGGTTGATAAAATTATATATTAGAAAACAATGAATTGTTACTTCATGGTTTTTCAGGTCGTTAATTATAATCAAAAGGATCTGACTAGTGGCATACCGGTTGTCCCTTCCATAGCTCAATAGTACAAAGGACATCATGTATCACATATAGGTTCTATAGAGATATTATCTAGACCCTTATCATGTGTTATATTTTTAATATGTTGATATTGGTTTATATGTATCATTTGAGGATCATCTAATGTGGATTGTAGACCATAGTGAGAAGTATCACTGGGGAAATATATTACATATACTTCAAATATAGTGGCAATATAGTTGTGTTTAGGAGGATACAAGGAGATGGAACAGGATATAAGATATCAGTGTCCTTATTTGTTCAATGGGACCCCATATATTGTTTTGGTGTATCTAAAGGCTGACCCCATATATATTAGTCAGGTTTTAGGATCCTAAATTTTTCTAGGTACATCCCTATTTGTGTTTTCCATAGAACCTATTTCGATTTTGGATTTCCATTCTTTATAAAACATTATGATTGATTCCCCATTGGGGATGGTGATATTTTGATGGGGAAAATGACATATAGATCATGGACTTATATTTTTTGAATTAATGAATAATTGGATTAAATGGGTCATGAGTTTCTAAGGGGTTTTTGTGGATTGGAAGGCTTCAGAGGTGGTTTGGGATTTTAAACTCGAATATGGGTTGAATGTTGTCTCTAGGAAATAGTAATGAACAAAATGGATTACATGGAATAATGATTTTGTTAGGTTGATGTTGTGAACTAGTTTATTTTGTGAACCAATAACACACTGTTAAAATGGTTCAAGTTAGGACATGGTTTATCATGGATATTTTAACAGGAGTAAACGCGTTTTTAGTGTATCTATTAAATTATACAATTCGCATCAATAAATAATTAATCATCATGAATAACATAATATTTCTTTTTTAAAACCACATTATGGATATGATTTTATTTGATTTTCCTTTCACCTCTCTCTCTCGTGAACCATAGGTAGATTCCATGGACATTTTTACCACTTTTAACACTTTCAAACAACTCAATCAAGCATTTAGTTATTGGGTTTTCATTGTGATCTCTATAACCTTCATTCCATGTTGGTGGTCTTTGTTGAGAGTATTTATATAACCACCGGATATAGTTATGTCTTCTAGAACAAAACCAAATGGGTATTTTCTCTTTTTTATGTATTCTAAAAATTATATGATTTCTCTAATTCCACATATGCATTAATTACCATAGTAATGCTTGTTGATAATAATGTGTTGGAATATTACTTGGGCCTATTATGATACAAAGGTTTTGAGTCATGGATTGTGGGTACCCATAGGAAGATTAAACCCTAATATAATAATGAAAATTCTAATGGCATAAAGATATTTTTTTGCATGAAGTCAACTATAATGTGATTTATTATCATAGATTCAAATAGGAATGTGGATTATTCTGTTACTGAGATTCCTAGTTATAATTGAATTGAGATGGGTGTGTAATATTCTGTGACAAAAACATTATATATGATTTAATTAATTAATGTGTAATTGAAAGATAAATAGTTATTGGTAATATTTTACCTTTTTATTATTGTATTATGATGTTTTATTATGGATGATATGACATGTGCTAAGATTTATATTGAAATTATTATATAAAGGGATTTATCTGGTGATGCTGAATTTCTTATATAAATAGATTTCCCCTACAATTCTAAAATGGTTATATAAATAGTTTTACTCGATGATGATGAAATTATAATATAATGGGTCTATCCTGGAGAAGTTGAAATTCTTATATAAAGGTATTTTCCTGATTAAATTGTAAAAATTATAGTGATTGACCATATTATGTTATTCCTACATTCACACGTTATTATGTCTTGAATGCTTGTGTTACATGTCAATGATATTTCATCATGGTTTGGGAGAAGGATGGGTTTTTATCAAATTAACTTGTTAATTAATAAACTTGATTATCGTATTATGAAACGAAATTTTTATTAAACAAGTTTTGTTTAGACACAGTGGTGTTTACCTAATTTTTTATTCACACCCTATCTAGAAATTTGTTTGGTACCCTTTAGATTACATGGATACATATTTGGAAAATGTAAATGGACGTTAATGTGGATTCTTTCTTGAAATATGGGATCGAACTTAGATGTAGGACCATCCTGGGATTTCTGACTAGGTTCATTGATTTATTTGTGTTAGTATGGTGTTTTATATATATTAATTTTGTTTTAATATTTAAATTCATTACAATGTGAAATTTGATGTTTTATTATTTTATTTTCTGTAATCTTCATTTACATTCCATGTTTATGATGTAAAGTTTCCTCTATTTCCATTATTCTGATATATTTTTTTATTTTAACAACGTTTTAACATCGTTCTAGCAGGTAATGTTTCCCCACTATGTCCTCTACACCCCTACTTATAGTCAAGAACCTTTGTAATAGGTTAATGTTTTCTTGAGTTCTGGAAACCAACCTAGTTTATTCCAATGAGAGAGTGTCAGACCAGTGTAGATTTCAATTAACAACTATATATTTTTTATATAATTAATTAGTTATCATTAGTAAACTTAAATTTAATAATTTTAGTTAAAAAATTATTCATTCAATTATATAAAAATAAAAAACATAACATTCATCATACGTACCTTTATAATACCACCTCCCTAAAATCTTTGTTGTTCATTTTCATACACCACCACTCAAGGAAGACATCATGAATTGATCTGGTGAATGAATATAAGTTATGTTCCTTTATTAAAATAAATAAATTATAATTTTTTATATACCATATTTTATAGAAATCATTGTGATATGGAATCTTAAATCATGTGTATGGTGGACTATTATTCTATATTTATCTAATGACACTATCTTAATCCTGAAATATTTATGAAATGTTACCATTTAGGTTAGTTTTACTACCAATATGAATGATGATATAATGATTATATTATAAATGATCTAGTATGGATTAATTATTCTAATATCATGTAAAAATATTTAATAAAATATGTATTACTGATTCATGTATTTTTTTCAATATTTTAATTAAATATTTCTGTATAAACTTTTGATCTTTAAACATTCCAAAACTATTTTATCTCATTTTCCATTTTTACTACTCATATTATTGTATTTTAAGTAATTAAAATAGGTCCAATGTAATTGTTTGAATGAAAATAATTATTCTATATTAATTTATATAGGAACTTTGATGTGGAAATTAGTAGGGAAGATTTACCCCATCTTTAAGAATTTTATTTACAATATCGAATCAAATTTTCAACACCCGATAATGAAAGTAGACTATGATCAATAATTGAATTTTATATATATGGAAATAAATTAATTATAAAAAGAGTATTTTTTTATATTAAGTTTAAGAGATATTTTATTAATATATTTATTGCAATATACTTACTTTTAAATGATAACAAAACCTCAAATTTATTAATAAATTACAAGTATTTTTGTGTGAAATTTTAATTTTCAATACTTTTTTTATTATCACTTTACCAAAGGGTAAAATACTTATTAATCACTTTGAAATATTCTATAATATTTTTTCAGAGTTTGATTCTGATCCATCATATAATTATGAGGCCAGTAGACCGTTGATATCTATAAAATAAAAAATTTAATATATTTTATTCATATGCATTTGCGTATTCATCTAGAAAAATGAAATAATACCCCTATAGTGAATCAAATGAAAAATATGAGACCACTGTTAGGTTTCGAACATAGGTTTTAACATAGGACATGTTTATTATTTATACGTGATAGGTATTTGGCAGTATCACACGTGATAATACCCTTTGTATATTTAATTAATTTATTATTATATTTTTTTATAATAAATTATAAATTTCTCACAAAAGGTGCATCATATAATAAATTCAAGACCATATTTAGTTCCAGAATGTGAGTGTTACTGTAACTAGTGTTTAACATTTTTGAGTGTCAAACATTTGGATAGATCACAACTGAAGATAATTTAATATGTTTATATGTTTTTTCTTGTGGAGTTATAAATAATAGTAATATTTATTTTATAAATATTATTATTATTTTTGAAAAAAAATAAAATATACATCCAAATTTAATAACATGTGATGTGTTGTAAATAATGAGATAAAAAGGATATAATTGTGATATTTTTAATTTTTCCAATTAAATATATGTGTATAATCAATATTAAATTATTAACTGGTATGGGTATTTAATGGTTTTTGTTTTCAAAATGTCAATGGTTACATTAATATGTTGTGATTAATAATAATTATATTGTTTTTATGTCATTGTTGATAATTTGGGAAAATAAAATGTCTTAAATGTAACACACCAAACTTCCATGGTACATTTCCCTTTAAATTAATGCAATGACGTGCATTGTACGCAACTTCGAGATTCTAACACACCACAACCAATCAAACTGGCTCTTATGAATAGTAATACCAAATTTTTGAAATTTTTTAAATTTTATCTTATGAAATGGACTTCATTTTTGGATTTGTAATATTGAAATTAGCTTAGGGTGAAATTTTGGTACTTTTCGGATCGCTTTAGTATTTTGATGAATAGTGAAAATTACTAAATTTTAAATAAAAACCACATTTTTAATCAAAATACTTAATAGTGATAAATTATGAATTTGAGTGGTTTTAAAGTATATTTAAAATATATTTTTATCATTTAATATAGTGTTGGTCATTGGACATAATTTCACAATTAAACAGAATATAAACAAGTATCAATCTTTTGATAGTTATTATATCTTAAAAACACGCTTTTTGTTTTGATAGCAGGAATTAATTTAAAATTAATTCCCTCCACTTCTGTGTTTTGAATATGGAAAAATGGATTCCATATTTGGAATCAGGATTTCCAAATTGTGTAAATAGGTAACTTTTATTTTTAGACATTTTGAATAATTATTTCGGTAAATATTTTATTTTCCATGCTTAAAAGGTAAATCCAGAAAATAAGGGTTAAAAAATAATACTATAATAATACTAAATTACAATAAATCGTGTCCTAACCTTATTGGTGGATAAATTTCCGACCATGGGCATCTTTGGGTCAATTTTGGGACCCCACGGAGCCACTTGTAGGTGATAGGGACACTTTAGTTTAATTAAGTTAAAATAAATACAAAAATGACATAAGCATATATCCTATAGAAAAACAATTTTTACAAAGGGTTATATATGTTGGATTTTTGACTATAAATATTCATTATAAATATAAATCTATTTCCTACATAACGGTAGTATATTTATAATTTTTATAAATTAAATAAGTTAATTTATTTATGAAACAATGATGATGTAGTAATTACATAATTAATGAAATATTAGAATAATTGATATTATAAATATCCATATAAATGTAATTTGGGACTTTTTATAAATATAAATAATTTTCTAGGTTAATATGACATGTTAGGATTTATTTAATTAACTTTATTCGAAGTAATCATTCTATTATGATTTTTACAAAAATCAATTATTGAATAGTGTCAAAATTGACATAAAAGAGTTTTTAAAACAAATATTATATTATTAATTGATATTCAATTACTAAAAATATAAGGTTCGTCCAAGAGACTTATATCATGATAGTTGTATCATTAATGGACCACTTGGGGGTCTCTTGTATGTATATAGTATGTTTATTAACCATATAATATAAATATACAAAGAGAAATTGTAAAAGTGAAACTAATTAACTAAGAGTTAATACTTAATAATAAGGTTAATATAGTAACCCAAACCTATCTAAATCCTATTGGTTGAGTGGTTTTCGACCTATAACCACCTTAATCTTTAAATAATCCACTTTGGATCCATTAGAAACTGAATATAAATTTATTATAAAATAATATATCTAGCCTTTCCAAAACTTCCCCTCACCCCTCTTATAAAAGGGAACTCCCCCTTCTCATTAATTCACACATTAAAAGCCCTTTGGTTCAGACAACCCCTTCCCAAGTACTCTCTAAACTTCCCTCACTTCATCCTATAGGCCTTACTTTAGTCTGAAAAACAACCTAAAGATCCCTTTTGATCAAATCAAAAAGAAGAACCCGAGGAAGAGGTAATGATTTCACCACCCTTTTTCAAGTTCCTTTCTTCTTCCACTTATTCTTACATTCTTATTACCACTCTTAAATAATAAATCCAGTATATTATATATATTTTTATGTTATTATAAACATGGTACAACCATATTTCAGTATTCTATCCATCCTTTGAATGACATGTCACCATACATGCGTACGCACAGCTTACTGTTTCCACGTCGTGGTGTAATTGTTATTCAAAACATTATTATTTGGATGGATATAATAATGATGTGTAATTCATGTAAATAATAAATATAACATGATAATGATTCTGTATATATGATATAAAATCAAATTAAATATTATTTTAATATCAAAAGATTGATATTGTCGATTGTGCGTACGTACGGACTACCGTCTCCACGAACGCGATGAGATTCATTCTCCATCGTATCCATTCAAGACTAATTCTCATTTAATGATTAAAAATAATGTTTAAATATTTTACATCATTCTAGATATGAATAATATACATCCTATTAGTAACAATTATGGCTCAAATAACAAATAATATAAAGGAAAATAAACTCGTTAACACCCAAAACGATGATAATTCTAAGATATTATTAACAAATCAATGTTAAAAGATCATATATGATATCATATTAATGCATATAATTCTCGTATAATTCAATAACAATTATTTCACCTTTATAAAGGAGGTTATACTACCCTCGACCAAGGAAAAATTATAGAGTAAGGGGTTTCTTATCTCACTCTTAATTTCGTGAGAATTCCATTGTTCAACACTTATTTATTACATGTGGTGTGTGTGTACTGCCCCTGATTGTATTCATTGTGTAATTTAATTTAATTTGTGGATATTTAAATCATCATTGTATTATCCTTCTTTCATGGTTGTTTGTTTCGTAAGTTACCAAATCGATAAGGGAATTTGAAATTTCTATTTCCATTTATTCGTCTTTACGCAAACTTCATTGATTATTTTACTCCAAGATTATGTGTGGAATCACTATTAATTTGCTTATATCATAATTTCCACTCCCATTTTCCGTGGATATACTTTTGATACACATAATCACTCCATTGATAATTTCTCAAGTCATCGATATGAATTTGATAAGAGTAATTTTAACTCATTCTCCATTTATTGAGTTAAACATCCAATTCATTGGTGTTGTTTTTACAAGATTATGGGTGAATGTACTTCGATTGTTTTACACTGAATATCTAATCATATTCAGTGTATTTATATTTGTCACAGATAACACTATCGTTGATTTATCCTTAACCTAAGGATACAACCTTTATCAGAGATTTCATCTCAATTTACATTCCATTGAGACTTCTTTGTTGTTATACACCAAATCGCTTTTATGTGGTGTATATAATGTACTTTGACATAGTATATCATGAACCCCTTTATTCTCATGATATTTCCAAGTTTTGACTACCTCAATTATTTGTATTCAAGTGTTTCTTTTATTTAGAAACACTAACTAAAATACCATTTTTAAATGTTTTAAAGACTTATTCTTCTAAATATTGCTCATTATTGTTCATGTTTTAAAAAAATGGTTTTAAGGATTTATTTATATGGACATTAAAGTTTTAAAATTAAAACTCCTTTTGAATGTTTCAATGTGTTATGGGACACTTTGATTCAAAAAAATATTTTTAAATGGATTCTTGACAAATAGTGTGACTTTTAAAGGTTTTCAAGAAAAGGGGGATATTTCTCTCAAATAGTTTTGACGGTTATTTTCATCTATGTCAATATCATTCATTATTATAAATTGAGGATAATATGATACAATACAATCTTCCATATTGTATAGAATGAGTTATGTTTGACTGTGGATGTGCAATTTTTATACCATTCATGGTTTGTGGTTAAAGTATTGACATTTTGTATGATAGTTTTAATACAAATGTTTATGTTCTGTTTAAACATGTTCATATGAGGAATGCATTGGACTTCGTAAGTGACGGGTGGAGCCCGCTATAGCTCCTCGATTCATCGATAGGTCTCATGAGACAAACTAGTGTCTTGGCACAAGGCCTTGACAAAATCTTATTTTTAGTCTTGGCATGAGGCCTTGGCTATGTGGTTATGATAGTCTGGCATTATGCATTCCATCATTATGAAAGTGGTTATTGATATTTTATGTGAATATTCGATTAGTAGAATATCCATGTGAATAAATAAATGGCATTATTTCATTTTATTTTTGCCATACTATGTTGAAGTTCAAGTTTAAAAGGCATTTGTTTTAGTTATACATTGCCTTAAATTTTTATTCTTATTTATGAAAGTTTCCGCTATATTTTTATCCTTACTGGGCATTTGAGATCACCCCTTTTCTATGTTTTATTTTTTCCTAGGATGTGAAGAAGTAATTTATGAATGACCTGCAGGGATAGTATGAGGCGATAAGAGTGTGGACTATGGAGACTATATTGTTGTAGTTTTCACTTTATGATGTAATGTAAACTTTATAAATGTATCTATTTATTCCATGGCTACTAAACTAATCGGTCTTTCGAGACTTGATGTCTCTTGTGATCATGCCAATGTTATGTAATAATACACCGACTCTGGGTAACATGGGTCAGGGTGTTACAGTTGGTATCAGAGGAAGTTTAGTACAAACCATG
Organism: Viscum album; assembly: GCA_963277665.1. Taxonomy (NCBI): domain Eukaryota; kingdom Viridiplantae; phylum Streptophyta; class Magnoliopsida; order Santalales; family Viscaceae; genus Viscum; species Viscum album. Next base: position 651,868,006 of record OY728123.1, read on the forward strand.
GAAGCTAGATTTAGATAAACTCTGATTAGATCACGTAGACCTAAGATGAACTTTGAGGATTAGAATAGAAGAACTTCCCATAATTTTGGTATTTTAGAGATTTTGTGAGTTTTCCTAGCAATACATCCCTATCTGGATACAAGCAGGTAGAGGCGGCTCTGGCACATATGTACCTAGGGGTAAAACCCGAAAACATCGTTTTGAGCTAGACTCGAACGGGAACTGGTGCACAACAAAGGTCCTTGATGCACTCTTGGTTACGACTCTCTTGGGGGATATGCTTAGGATAATTTACATTTTCTTTACAAACTGATTTGAAGTATTATATATATAAGATGAGTGTAAATGACCTCGGTTAATCCTAATGTGTTTCAAATTGAGAATATGGTGACATGTTAATATCTAAATTATTTTATTACTATTGTTACTCACACAATTCATTATGGTTTTAGTCAATGGCTGGATTCCAAGGAAGTCATAGTGACATTGAGAATGATGTACAAGGTGGGAACGGTGGTCGAAATGAGAAACAAAATGGAATGTTGATAGGCATAAAAGATATCTTCTTTATGCCAAATCAATTTTCCAAAAATATGATCAACAATATATATATTAACCAATTCCCAGACTCAACAAAGAAGATAAAGGTGATAAATGATAAGAGCTCCAGCTGAAGAGATCATGGAGAAAGGAATCCTCAATTTCCATCATGAAGGAAATGTGGAAAGAGACACCCAGTAAAGTGTCTCAATGGGACAAGGAAATTCTTTACGTGCGGGAAGGAAGGAAATAAAGTGAATAATTTCTGAAGAAAAATGACGAGTACTATGGAAGAAGATAAAAATGGTCCCAAAAATCCATTTACAGTAATTTTCCGTAAATGTAGGGGACCTGACCATTACCCGAGTGAATGCCCTATTCTATAAGATATTTTCTTGGTCAAAGAAGAAGCTATGTGGTAATAAATGGTTGGAGAAATGTTTAAAAAGTATTAGTGCTCCTTGTTGATGGGTTTACTTTGGAATAATTTTCTATTGTATTTTTAACCCTGCATTTTTCCATGTGATAATGATATTTGAGGAAGAATTATCTTTTCTCATGTGGATATAGTTATAAATAACCATTTGGTTTTATATGATCGTTGGGTTTGAGGATATTATAAGTTATTATAATTTTGGATGAAAATGAAAGGTATGAGAAAAGATTTGTGGTTAAATTATGTTATTGTTATTTTGAGTAATTTATCTCATTTTGGTAATGTTATAAAATATAGTTTTTGAAAAAGGACAACACACAAACCGTGTGACAACCCGTCGCGTTAGACAAAGCTGTGGGAATTGAACCCACAACCAAAGTGCGTTTGGGATTTATCTCCTACCACTGGACAACGTGAAGTCTCGGGTTAGTGTAACTATTTATTTTTAGTTAAATGATTTTATTGATCAATAATAATTTGATTTGGGATCTCATGTATTATCAAATAAATACCCTTAGTATAGGAAAATCATTTTCTGATAAAGTGATAAATGTTATTTTGGATGTTTTTTTCTTTGTTGTGAACACTATATGCCCAAGGAAAATATAATATAATGGGATTTCATTTGAGGAGTAATGGTGGATTTTTATCTATGTTTTTATTGTGGATTTATAGTGATTTGGGTTATTTATGGAAATGATTAGGTTAATTACTTTTAAGTATGTGACCATAAGAATAATTAATGTCATTTGGAGATACAATTTAACGTGGAAGACTACATTCTTATATGTTTTGGGTTTCAATATTAGTTTGGATTATATTGAAGGATTTCAAGGACAATTGATTATTGAATGGTATTTATTTAACTTTGGGGTATTGATGGTTAAATTTTAGAAATTAAGAATAGTTTTTTTCTCTAATGGAATATCCATTTGGGGGATCATCTGATATTATACTAACCATTTTGGTTTTGATTAATCTCTAAAGACAAGGTAAATATATAGTTTATCCTACGTGGATCATGTATTTCTATAGAAGTTTATTCTAGCTCTTCCATTCTGACCAAGTCTTCTTGAATACTCATTGTTCAAAAAAAATGAGTTAGTGGTAAAAATTTATTAAAAAATGAAACTCTACTTAAAAAGTAATTATATATCTTTATGTTATTAGTCAATATAATAAATTAATTCCTCGTCCTTATGTAATGTAACTTAAAACAAAAAATGTTGTCTGTTTACTTTTCCTATTGGGAGACTAATGACCGTTTGTCCCAAAATAAGTTTGTGATTTTCTTATTGTCAACTTTCTCCTAATCATGTTTTCTATCCCTCTCCATCATAACATAACACTTTTTTTATTGTCCATATCCATGTTTTCCTACATGGAATCCAAGTATGGGTTATCTTGGGTGACCTTTATACCTCTCTTCCTTTCCTTTAAAGTGATAGTTTTATTGACTCGTTTTCCGATGTGGTACTTACCATTATATTCTCAAGACCAATTTTAAAAAAATTGCGAGGATTCAATTTATTGAAGGAGGGGAGAATGTAACACCCCAATCTTCCACGGTACGTTTCCCTTTGAAATAATGCAATGGTGTGCATTGCACGCAACTTCGAGATTCTAACACACCACAACCAATCAAACCAGCTGTTATGAACAGTGATACCTACTTTTTGAAATTTTATAAATTTTATCTTTCGAAATGGACATCATTTTTGGATTTTTAATATCGAAATTAGATTAGGGTGAAATTTTGGTACTTTTCAGATAACTTTAATATTTTGATAAATATTTAAAATTACTAAATTTTAATTAAAAACAACTTTTTTAATCAAAATAATTAATAGTAATAAATTATTAATTTGATTGGTTTTAAAGTATATTTAGAATATATTTTTACCATTTAATACAATTTTGGTCATTGGAAATAATTTCACAATTAAACTGAACATAAACAAGTATCAATCATTTTATAGTTATTATATCTTAAAAACACACTTTTTGTTTTGACAACGGGAATTAATTTTAAATTAATTTCTTGCACTTATGTGTTTTGAATTTGGAAAAATAGATTCCATAATTGGAATCAGGATTTCCAAATAGTGCAAATAGGTAACTTTTATTTTTAGACATTTTGAATAATTACCTCGGTAAATATTTTATTTACTATGGTTAAAGGGTAAATCCGGTAAATAAGGGTTAACAAAAAATATTATAATAATAATAAATTACCCTAAAACGTGTATTAACCTTAATTGTGGATACATGTCCGACCATGGGTATATTTGGGTCAATTTTGGGACCACATGGAGCCACTAGTAGGTGATAGGGACACTTTATTTTAATTAAGTTAAAATAAATACAAAAATGAAATAAGCATATATCTTTTAGCAAAACAATTTTTACGAAGGGTTATATATGTTAGATTTTTGACTATAAATATTAATTAGAAATATAAAACTGTTTCCTACATAATGGTAGTTTATTTATAATTATTAGACATTAAATACGTTAATTTATTTCTGACACAATGATGATTCCGTAATTACCTAATTAATGAAGCATTAGAATAATTGATATTATAAATACCCAAATAAATGAAATTTGATACTTTTTATAAATAAAAATAATTTTATAGGTTAATATGAAATGTTAGGATTGATTTAATTATATTTATTCTAAGTAATCATTCTGTTATAATTTTTACAAAAATCAATTATTGAATAGTGTCAAAATTGACATAAAAGAGTTTTTAAAAAAAATATTATATTATTAGTTGATATTCAATTACTAAAAATATAAGGTTCGTCCAAGAGACTTATATCGTCATATTTGTATCATTAATGGACCACTTGGGAGTCTCTTGGATGTATATAGTAAGTTAATTAACCATATAATATAAAGATACAAAGAGACATTGTAAAAGAGAAACTAATTAACTAAGAGTTAATACTTAAAGATAAGGTTAATATAGTAACCCAAACCTAACAAAATCTTATTGGTTCAGTGGTTTCGACCTATCCCCACATTAATCTTTAAATAATCCACATTGGAGCCATTAGAAACCGAATATGAATTTATTATAAAATAATATTTCTAGCCTTTCCAAAGGTGCCCATCACCCCTCTTATAAAAGGGCACTCCCCATTCTCATTAATTCACACCTTCAAATCCTTTTGGTTCAGACACAACCTGCCCAAGTACTCCCTAAACTTCCATAACTTCATCATAGAGGCCTTAATTTAGTTAGAAAGACAACCTATGTAGCCCTTTTGATCAAATCAAAAGGAAGAACCTGAGGAAGAGGTAATGATTTCACCAACCTTTTTCAAGTTCATTTCTTCTTCCACTTCTTCTTTCTTTGTTATTACCACTCTAAAATAATAACTCCAGTATATTATATATACATTGATGTTATTATAAACATGGTACAACCATATTTCAGTATTCTATCCATCCATTGAATGACATGTCACCATACGTGTGTACGTACGGCTTACCGTCTCCACGTCGGGGTAAAATTGTTATTCAAAAAATTATTATTTGGATGGGTATAATAATGATGTGTAATTCAGGTAAATAATAAATATAACATGATAATTATTCTGTATATATGATTTATAATCAAATTAAATATTATTTTAATATCAAAACAATGATATTTTCGATCGTGCGTACGTACGGACTACCGTCTCCACGAACACGATCAGATTCATTCTTCATCGTATCTATTCAAGACTAATTCTCATTTAATTATTAAAAATAATTTTTACATATTTGAAATCATTATGGATATGAATAATATACATCCCATTAGTAACAATTATGGCACAAATAACATATAATATAAATGAAAATGAACCCGTTAACACCCAAAACGATGATAATTATAAGATATTATTAACAAATCAATGTTAAAAGATGATATATGATATCATATTAATGCATATAATTCTTTTATAATTCAATAACAATTATTTCACCATTATACAGGAGGTTATCCTACCCTCGACCAAGGAAAAAGTACAGAGTAAGGGGTTTCTTATCTCACTCTTAATTTCGTGAGAATTCCATTGTTCATCACTTATTTAATGCATGTGGTTTGTGTGTGCTACCCATGATTGTATTTATTGTGTAATATACTTTAATTTTTCGATATTTACATCATCATTGTATTATCCTTATTTCATGGGTGTATGTTTCTAAAGTTACCAAATTGATAAGGTAATTTGAAATTTTAATTTCCATTTATTCGGATTTACGCAAACATCATTGATTATTTTAGTACAAGATTATATGTGGAATCACTATTCATTTTCTTATGTCATAATTTCCACTCCCCTTTTCTGTGGATATAATTATGATACACATAATCACTCCATTGATAATTTCTCAAGTCATCGATATGAATTTGATAAGAGTAATTTTAACTCATTCTCCATTTGTTGAGTTAAACATCCAATTCATTGGTGTTGTTTTTTCAAGATTATGTGTGAATGTACTTTGATTGGTTTACACTGAATATCCAATCATATTTAGTGTATTTATATTTTTCACACATAACTATGTCGTTGATTTATCCTTAACCTAAGGATACATCCTTTATGAGAGATTTCATCTCAATTTACATTCCATTGAGACTTATTTGTTGTTATACACCATGTCACTTTTATGTGGTGTATATAATGTACTTTGACATAGTATATCATGAATCCATTTATTCTCATGATATTACAGAGTCTTGATTACCTCAATTATTTGTATTAAAGTGTCTCTCTTTTGGTTAGAAACTCTAACTAAAATACCATTTTTAAATGTTTTAAAGACTTATTCTTATAAATCTTGCTCATTAATGTCCATGTTTTTAAAAAAATGGTTTCAAGGATTTATTAATATGGACATTAAAGTTTTAAAATTAAAACTCCTTTTGAACGTTTCAAATTGTTATGGGACACTTTGATTCAAAAATCTATTTTTAAACGGCTTCTTGACAAATAGTGTGACTTTTAAAGGTTTTCAAGAAAAGGGGGATATTTCACTCAAATAGTTTGGATGGTTATTTTCATCTATGTCAATATCATTAATTATTATCGATTGAGGATAATATGATAGAATACAATCTTCCATATTGTATCGAATGAGTTATGTTTGACTGTGGATGTGCTATTTTTATACCATTCATGGTTTGTGGTTAATGTATTGACATTTCATATGCTAGTTTTAATACGAATGATTATGTTATGATTAAACATGTTCATGTGAGGAATGCATTGGAATTAGTAAGTGACGGGCGGATCCCGTTATAGCTCCTCGATGAATCGGTAGGTCTCATGAGACAAACTAGTGTCTTGGCACAAGGTCTTGAAAAAAAATCTTATTTTTAGTCTTGGATCGAGGCCTTGGCTATGTGGTTATGATAGTCTGGCATTATGCATTCCATCATTATGAAAGTGGTTATTGATATTTCATGTGAATATTTGATTAGTATAATATCCATGCGAATATGTAAATGGAATTATTTCATTTTATTTTCTCCATACTATGTTGAAGTTCAAGTTTAAAAGGCTTTTGTTTTAGTTATACATTGTCTTAAATGTTTATTCTTATTTATGAATGTTTCTGATATATTGTTATCCTTACTGGGAATTTGAGCTCAGCCCTTTTCTATGTTTTATTTTTCCCAGGATGTGAAGAAGTAATTTATGAATGACATGCAGGGATATTATGAGGGGATAAGTGTGTGGACTATGGAGACTATATTGTTGTAGTTTTCACTTTATGATTTAATGTAAACTTTATAAATTTATCTAGTTATTCCAAGGCTACTAAACTAATCGGTCTTTCTAGACTTGATTTTTCTTGTGATCATGCCAATGTTATGTAAGAATGCACCGAATCTCGGTAACTAGGGTCGGGGCGTTACACTAAATATATATATATATATATACATGTGCAGGTGTAAATATATATATATATAAACTATATATATATATATATAATATGTGAATATATATTTAGGTTAATGAAATATATATATATATATATCTATCTATGTGTGTGTGTGGGTGGTATATTCTTGTATATATATATATATGGAATTATTTTCGTTTATATATTTAATAGGTATATACATTGAAAAAGGAGGAGATAATAGAAATTATTAAAAAATAATAAAATAATATTGTGGTGCCATGAGAGGCACTACAAGGAGAATAAATGAATAATTTATAGTGAAAATGTGTGATCCCTTAATTGATAGATATGTGTATTAATTATGGGTAATGAATAAAAAACCTATATTAACATATTTTTGGAAATTAGTAGGTGTCGAGTCTTTCTCATGCATATCACTTTTTTCCACACATTTCACATCACTCCCCTTTCTCACGCTTCTTACCACTATTAAATGTTTCTATTAAAATTTCATAATTTATATAAATATTTAATTGTGGATATATCCTACAATATATTTCATATTAAAGAACAATTAGTTTAATTAGACTTGTCTTTAAAATAAGAATCATAAAAATATTTTTTATGAAAACAACAAGATTTCAATGATTCAATGAAAATCAGAAGTCAACCCACATCGCCAGTCATCACTGCACCAAGGGTAGGAAGTACATAACTTTTTAACAACTAATATATTGGCTATTGAAAAAAATTTGGGTGTGTGTGTGAAGTAATATGATTCCCAAATAATATTCCCATTAAATTTAAGAATTTATTATGTGTTTTGTTAACAGATTTAATTATGAATTTTTAATTGAAATGTTTAATATGTTAAATGAAATGTTTAATTAACAATGTCATGATATTATTATAAAACTCCATGAATTCGGTGTACAAGCATCTATAAATTTATCCACAAATAACTTATTTCATTATTTGGATTAAATAATTGGATGAATATCTCTTTCTTTTTTCAATGTCAAAATGAAAATTGAATGTGTTAAATTAAATGAAATGGCCTGCATATTATGGGTTTCCTTATTTAACTGTTCAAATGTCACACCTCGAATTGTATATACTATTAAGGAAAACCTAGTTCGTTGAAATTTTAAATGAATTTAATTTAATTGAACTTATTAGGGTGGTACAGCCACACATATTTTTATAATTATATATTCAGTGTTTTGGTTAAATGTTTCAATCATGTGATTTCAATATATTCTATGAAATTATTTAGGGTGGTTGCGTTTCTTGAAATAAATATTTGTAGGTGGTCTAAATTAAATCAATTTTAATCTAATATAACAAATTATTGTAATTTTGTAATGTGGGATGACATTGTCATGTCGCGGGCATGACCAGATAAATTTAATAATTATTATAAAATTATAATTTTTCATTTTAAACTGCCCATTGTATACCATTCGGTCTATAGGTGTGGATTAATTGTCTTGTGGCCACTTGATAGGTGTCATAGCCTTGGAATTTATTAATACATTTTTTGTTTGGTTTAAATAACCTACAATAAATTTGGATATGCTGATGGATTTTTCGATTAGCCATGGGTCAATATAATAATAAATTGTGTGATTTATTATGATAGAATCATATTGGATAATCTGGTAATTTAACATATTAAAACATTAGATATAAAAAATTTATCAAATTTGATTGATATATTTTTTAGGATAACTATGAACAAAGAATAATGAAATGAATTATTTTGAAAAATGATAATTTTTTATAAATTGATTTTTGTTCCCTGTAGAGATAAATATGTTATTTTTGACCCCATAGTTGGGATTTTGTTTTTCTAGATTTTTAGATAAGGTGACATTGATTTGTTTGATAACTATGGGATTGATACTTATTGGAATATTTGGACTATCTTGACATGACCCATGATTAATTTTGATGTCTGATGGCTTGGTTCTTGTTGTTTCATACTTTCATAGGGAAAGGCTTATATTTACTTTATGCAAGAAGGTTGAGTATATGATTATATGGGATGTATGAGGAATAATTATTAGGGTTAACGCCTGAGGTCTTGGTGCACTCATTTGTACCACCTAAGGGGTTGGAACAGTTTAAATAAACACATGATGGAAAGGTATATGATTATGTCAGATGACTAATGACAATATCCATAGACAGATGATGTCTATGGGAGACATTCAACTTATACCTGAGGGTGAGATTTGGTTACAGTGAAGATTACATATGTTATGTCACATTCTTAGTGACTAATCTTGATTCTGGAGGATTTACCCACATACATAGATATCTGACCTAGGATGATGTATGTTGTATGGGATGGTTGTCCATTTGGGATCCTAGAAAAAGATTCCATTATTTAAATTTTTATCACTTTGCAGTTATAATGTGTTTCACACAATAATTCATTATTAATTGCATAAAAGGGATTGGGCTAGACATCTTGGTTGCTAAACTACTATGATTTATAATTCACACCCTACTCAGGTGTTATTTTAGACAATATTAGATCTTCTTTCTTGCAGGTCTTCTGATTCATTGATTATTTTGTGCTATATACATGGGATCATGGGAGAAAAATACTCGTCTCTTGATCAGGAGACTTGAGGCATTAACACTTGAAGTTTTCTGTCCTTTTATAAATTTTTACAACAAGTACATGTATCATCATCTGGAATACATGCATTGTGGTAAATTGAAATTTTATTTTTTAATACATATATTATATTATTCTTTTGATGCTCATTATTATTTGTTTACAACTTCCAAATTCACCTATTATTTATAATCTGATAAACTGTTGTGATGCACAAATTCATAGGGTATAGTCTCTCACCGTACGATCAATATACCATCGATGCTAATCGTTATCCTCTAGCATACGAGGAGGTTCAATTCATTCTATATGGCGACCATTCCAGCCACAATCATAATGGTGAGTTGGGTCTGGACGTTACAATGTTGTATTAGTTAAAGGTTTATTATTTCCATTTGTCTTACTATTTTTGGGTTGTTAGAGAGGATAATAGGAATGTGTTAGTGCTAGGTGAATTTCTATTCCTAGGAATGATCAAGCTACACACGAGAAATGAAAAATAGGCCATAGATAAGATTATTTTTCATCATTCTTTATATTATAGTTTATATGTTTTCAAGTTTACTGACTGGTGTACCTTCCAATATTTATGGAATTTTGATATTATTGGTTTTTTACATTTGGCATCATATTAAAGGTTAAAGCAATTCTTGAATTATAATAAAAACATAGGAATTCATATGGTATGTATATTCCACTCCATGTTGTTTCCTATGTAGGTTTCCTACTGATTAGATTTTTGTTCCTTGATTATTATTCCACGCTTGATTGTATAACATGCTTAGATATTTCTATTCCATGTTTAATGAATTCTTATCATGCCTTCCATTTTTATAATGGCATGTTTCTGTGATTCCTGAATGATTCTCTATGTTAGCTACTTATAGAGACTTAAATATGTAATTGATGGCATGAAATTAATGAAATTGGATTCTATTAAAATAGAAGACTATTTTTAGTTATAATTAGAATGGGTTCCTTAGAAAAATTAAGATGAAACCCTTGTACTTGATCCATCATCGTGTTCTATATATAATTAATAACTATTCAAATTTAAATTAAAATGAACTGGATAACCTTCTAAATGAAAAACTGGACCCAATTTAGGAGGGTGGTTCATAGTACTTATGGGATAAATTGTATTCAGTGTTTATATATTTAAATGTAATGAAATATCTACTAGGTTGCATTATTTTTAACCCAATTTGGCTATTCATGACTCTTTTAGTTATCCTTATCATCAAAAAATTAGAATAAATATATTCTGGTTAATTTACTATATATGAAAAAAAATTAATAAGTTGGAAATGTTTATAAAAGGTTTTTTTGGGGAATTAAAGCCATTCATTGATGTGATGGTTAAATATTTTAATGTGTTAAAGATTAAAATGTTAATAAATTAAATTACATAAATGGACCCTCTATAGTTGTCCATTATTTAAATCCTCATGTAAGGGAAGCTTGAGCATTTCATTTGAGTAGTCAAGGAATGAAATCGTTATTGATTTTTGAATACTGGTCACCTTTTAGAAATGGATTAAATGACTGGTTCTTGAGAAAAATGTTTTTATATTGTCATGACCATGTGATAGAGACTACACATCAATTTTGGTGAGGCAAGGACCTATAGTAGGTTACACCCTTAGAATAAAAACTCATTTCCAAATATTTGGTGTTTCTTATATTTGGTGTATTTTAGGTGTCATTGTCTATTTGATGACTCCTAACATCTAATGACCCCCTTTTTCAGATGGGTGGTCAGGGTATATTTGACCCTTTCTTTTCCTTTGTAATAGATGACTTGGGGAAATTTCATCTAGGCTAATATTCTTATGAGGAAATATTACTTAGGGTTAAATAATGTGTATATACCATACAATGATTGAATTAATATGGATGAAAGTCTATGGATAATATTTAGGATGTTTTATCTTTCTTTTAAAACATCACGGTAGCATGTGTTCACCTACATCATTCCCAATAGGTGTTAAATGATGTAACAAGCTTGTTGAGTTTGTAATATTTATTGAGCCTTTCATTATTGGGTAAGGTATCAGGACATCATCTTGGTAGTGTGACATGGGAATAAAGAATTAATTATCATCCCAGTGCTTGGGATGAACTCAATTGATTCACGTTTTTTGACACGCCAATAAGTTTGGATATTATTTTCCAGAAAATAATTCATACGTTTTTTAAAGGAATTTATGACCATGAAATATTTTGATTGGATGGTTTATCCATTCATTGGATAACTATGACACCCCAGATGTGGGGAGCATCATATTTATTTTAGGGTTACATGTTGATGCTTTGTTGGAATTGTTGAATTGGTGTAGTTGGATGTGTATACAGCCTTTGAGAAACATTTTTCTTCATGGGTGGAAATCAGTGGTAAATAAGGAATGATTATGGAAATTACTAAGGTTGTAAATTATTTTTCATCGATTAATGGTGGTACATTGGAAGGTGAATCCAATCATCTTGAAAGGGAATTCAAAAAGTATTGGTTAAAGTTATTTTCATGATAATATTCTAAACCACATAGTGTAATCTTCTATAAGATATGTGCATCTACCCTATCTTGAATTCATCCTTGATGTACTAAGATAGCATTGGTCTTACACCGTGATAAGTCTTTAAATGTTATTATCCTTGTTTATGTGTTCTCCTAGTGAAGAAATTCTTCTGGTTAGGGAGGGTGTGGTTTAATGGTTCACTCTGTCATCATGAAAATATTGCATGACCAATTCTATTTGGTCGATCTAGAACTCTGTCATTTCCTTATATTCAGTCCCTATAATGACAAAGGAAGTAATCGGGATAATTACACTAAAGAAAATCAATCTTGGAGTGACACTCAAACACTCATGCTTTCTTTTTAATGAAATCATATCACTGGAAGTATTGTTGATCGGATTTGGCCCCATTTTTAAAAGGATGATACATATTGTTTAGAACACTAGTAGTTATTTGTTTCATGTGATGAAAATATGGTTGTGTCATTATCTAGAGATGATCAAATAAACGTCTTTTCAATTTTTAAGTTCAAAAAATGTTTGTTAGCTCAGATCATAATGGTTTATATTAAGAATTCATAATCATTCATCCATTTTATGTTGGGTATTTGGAAACATATCACATCTGTCTGAGTGAGGGTTCATAACCCATGTAGGTTCGGTGATGTTTTCATCATTCATGAAGGCTTCTCGAGGATCATAATTTCTATAATAGAGAGGCTCTATTATTGTAATTCTAAATGATCAAACCCCTATTTTTTATAATAGATTACTTTAATTTTGGTGTGAGAAATTAATTTTTCAATACATTTTTTATTATTTCTTTACCAAAGCATAAAATAATTCTTTATAGCCTAGAAATATTTTTATGAAATTTTTTCACAGTTATATGATGTGTCAATATGGGATTCTGTGCCCCTTAGACCCTTAATATTTGAAGAATAAAAATATTAAATATATTATATTCATACACATGTCTATTTTTTCCATAAAAATAAAATAACATTCCAATGGTGAATCGTATGAGAAATATGAGACTACTGTTTGGTTTGTAATGTATGGTTTACCCTAAGTAGGGAATAACCATTATATGTATTGGGAATTTTGAAGCATCTCACATGATAATACCCTCTTTATTTTTAATTAAATTATTATTACATTTTTTTAAATTATTAATTTCTCAAAGATGTGCATTATATGTGAAATCTGGGACAACCATTAGGTCTTTAATGATTGTCTTACCCTGCGTAGGGAATAACATTTGCGGTCATATTATCATTGGTTAGATCTCACCTAAAGATAATTTAATAGGTTTATATATATTTTCATGGGAAGCTGGAAATAATAATAATAATTTTATTATTATTATTTATATTCTTGTTGAAAAAAATGAAAATATACATCAAGAACTAAAAAGTTTCATTCTATTGTAAATAATTAGTGGAAAATATAATAATAGTGATATTATTAATTTTTTCAATGAAATGAAAATTTGAAATCAATAATAATTTATATTCTATCATTGGTATTTAATGGATTTTATTTTAAAATTTTAATGGTGGAATTAATGTGAGATAAATAATAATAATTAAATATTCTTTTTATTGGTTTTAATTTGGGAAAACTAATTTTGATATATATATATATGTTTTTATACACTTTTACATGAGTAAATTTTTAAATATGATGTTCATATATATATATATATATATATCTGTGTGCGTGGGGGGTGTATATATTGGTTATATATATATATGTGAGGGTGTATGCGTGAATATATATGGAGATTAATTTTAATATATATATATATATGTATATCATTATTACATAAATGGACTTAATAGGAGATAATAAAAATGAAAAAAAAATAATAGAGTTCCATGAGAGGCGCTGCAAGGAGAATAAATAGAAAATATAATGTGAACTGGTGCAATCCCTTGAGAGAGAGATAGATGACTAAATTAAATGTGACTTATAAAGAAATATACATTTAAATATCGGTGGAAATGAGGAGGCATTTAAGCCTTTCTCACACAGATACCTTTTTCAGACACATTTCACATCACTCCCCTTTTCACCCCTCTCTCCACATTAATTTTGTATTATTATATTTTCATAATTAATTCAAATATTTAATCATTGAAGTCGGTTATTATTTATCTGATTGATGAATCGTTGTCTTCATCAGATTCATATCCACAAGAAGAATCATAAACCCATTTTTTGGTGAAAAAATGGTTTCGTTGGTGAAATTGAACAGGAATTTCAACCCATGTCGGTAGTCATCTTTTCACATAAGGAAGTAAGTCCCTAAATTTTTAACATGTAATAAAGGGGTTATTGACTTTTTATTGTGTGTATGTGTGTAGAAGTAAAATTTCTTAACCTTATTCCCATTCAATTGAATAAATATTTTAGTTTGTTTATAAATTGAATTATACATTCTTAAATTAAATGTTTGATATGTTAAATGAATTTTTTAATAAACAATGTCATGATTTTATAAAAACCCCCTCAGATAAGATTCAATATCTTCTAAAAAGTGTTTTTATTTATGATTTAAATCATGGTTTATATTAGTTCTTTGGATTATTATCTCTTTTCATTTTTCAATGTCATAATGAAAATTGAATGGGTTGAATTAAATGAAATGGAATGAACATGTTGGATATCCTTCTTTAAATGTTAATATGTAATCCCTGGACATGTTTATTATGTTCAAAAAGGAATGTTTCCCCTGATGTTATAAATGAATTAAATTAAATTAAACTTGTTAGGGTGGTATAAAAACACCTATTATAATAATTAAATAAGAAAAATTTATGTTAAATGTTTGTGCGATATGATTTGAATATATTTAACTAAATGATTTGTGGTGGTTACAAGACATGGTGGGAATTTTATTGGGCAGTCTAAACTGAATAAACTATTATCAAATATAATTATTTATAGTAATCTAGATTTTTGGGATCACATCGTAATGACCTGGAAATTCTGTGGAATTTTTTCCCTATATACATGGAAATTTTAGGAGTCTGTGAAAATTGACGACGCATGATTCCGAGGCCTGGTGTGCCTAGAATAAATTTCTGATGTTTATTTTGGGTTCGTTTAGTAAAAGTGTGGGCATGTTTTTATAACTATTGGACCAATGCTTGGAATTGAAATCAAAGGGCACCTTTGAACTCAAAGAACCAGTATTCACTTCAGAAGACTTTCACCTTGATGGCAGTTGGTCGAGTATAAAAGATAGTTTTTTGGGGTTTTAGAGATTGAATTTAATAAATATAAGGTTTCTGTATATATTTTTATTTGACTGTTAAAATATCCTCATAGAATTTGGAGGTCGAACCACCACACCATAACGCCCGATGAGAGGTTACTGTTTTGGGGCCCACCCAAATCTAACCTCTCATGAGAGGTTACGACGTCGGGACCACCCGAGACCACATAACCTCCCATTTTGAATAATGTGGGTGGGGAAAACCCGACCCCTATCAATGGGAGAAGATTAAAACCTCCCAACTCTCCCTCATTAATGAGGGATATCCTCTTGGCCTCTCGTTTAGTTAATTGGTGCCAACTCCTCTAATTAATGTGTTTCAACACTCATTCATTAATTAGGTGGGGGTAATTAAATTTAATTCACCAATTTGAATTTTCTGCAACAACTAAAATAATAAAAAATCTGTTATTTTTGGTTGGCATTTCTCATTTGGTGGAGCTTGGGAAGAGAAGAGCTTGGGAGAAAAGCTCCCAACGATGAACGAAGAATGAAGAATGCCGGAAAGGAACGACTTCGACTTCCTTCCTCGGATCCTACCAATGTAGAGCATTTTCCAAAACCGACCAACCCTTCGCATCGTCATCATTAAGCTGGCAGAGCTCAGGGTTGGAAGTGTATGACAGATGCGACGAATGGCAAAATCCTTCGTCTTCTTCTCGCGACTTCATCGTCGATGACCAACGAACAAAGGTTGGGGATTTTATTTTTTGAAATTTATTCCCATTTCTTTTTGTCTTCTTCGGATTGGAATGGAATCATTCTGTGTATGTAAAACAATTTTTGTTCATATTTATTACACTTTGATGTGCCACGTGTTACCACCCGAAATGCAGAGGGTGCTGGCCAAACCAACATGGCCCAACCCATCCATTATTATTGTTTTTGTTGTTTCTCGGCATGGAGACGAAGCATCATTGAAGGACATGAAGGAACATGCAAAGGAAATGATTCTTGCGGCCCCGTCCTAACACCGCCGGCCCATGCCAGCCCGAGCAGCGCCGAACTGCACCAGCCCAAACCCTATCAGACTGTCCTCCCGACCTCCTAGCCAGCTTCCGGCATGGTCCGCCCTACCCGGCCGCCTCCCAGCTTGCACGCACCCGGCCCACCTACCTGTCAGCCCGCATGGCACCCTGCCCCGCCCCGTGCTGCCTGGTCGCACCCTACCCGGTCTTCTCCTATCCGCCCGAACACTAGAACCTGCCCATGGCCCCCTTTGCGGTGCCCTACCCAAACCAGCCCAACCATTTCCTCCAGGCCTCTCCCTCATAATTCTCCGGGCTGAACCGGCCCTGATCCTGAGCCGAACCGCCAACGAGGCTTTCTGGGATGGGCCCAGCAAGCTGGGCCGAACCTAACATGTTGGCGCATCCAATGGGTCGGGTCAGACCCAATAGGTCTAACCAGGTCGTCCCAGACTAGGTCAACCCATACTGAGATGGGCCAGGACGGTCCGACCAGGTCAGACCAGACCCAGGCCCTCTACCGACCATTTTCTTTCTTTTGTCCATATCTCTGGTACCAAATGACTATTTGACGAACCGTCAACGACACTAGTTTTCTTCGAGCACAATGATCCCTTTGAGTATAACCCACTAGAGTTCAGGGTAATATAGAGATATGGTCAGGTTGGATCATACACAAATCCAACCGGGCCCCTAGGACTAAAAGGCTAATAACTCATAGACCGGGTGTCCGATTGATGCTCCTCTGTTGCATTGAGTCCCCGATGACTTGGAAGACAATTGAGATATTTCGACGCGGGGTTTTCAGGAAATTTGAAGCATCAAACAATAGCTTGTAGATCATATCCTTCCAGAGTCAAGCGAGTATAGCACGTAGACCTAGAAGCTGGCTGAGACCTGACGACTGGTGACCAATTCGACTCTGATTTTTTTGACTTGCCCAGTGGGTAGCACCTCTGTGTGACGCGGCAGACCCATAGTGGGGAACGCCTCTTTGTGAGTGCGGAAGACCCATGGTACTCGATAGTAGAAGTACCTAAGAAGGCTATGAGGGGGAGCGCCTCGGTGTGACATGTCATACCCACGATGGGGAGCGCCTCTGTGTGATGTGGGAGACCCACGATACTTGAAAGGAGGAGTACCAAAACGGTTCAAGGTTAGTGGGAAGCACCTCTGTGTGAGGGTGGCAGAACCACTCTACTCGATAGGGAGGGATTTCTCCAATAGATTAGGTTTCGACAGTGTGACTAGGGATTTTAGAAGATACAACCCCTATAATAAAATCTTGGTTTGAGATGAGTCATTTACATTTGTGTTTACCTCATGATTCAGATGGATTACATGATAACTTAGGTATATGTATGGGAATATAACTAAGTGGGGTTATCTATTGATTTCATACTTTGGGGTTTATCCTTGTTGGATTTTGTGAGACTCTTAGGGTCTCAGGGTCCCTACTGAGTATCATTTTACTCACTCCGGCACAGGCTATGCCTGCACCTCTTGGTGTTGGTTGCAGATGACAGACATCGCTGACTGAGGTTGAGAGTAGCCAGAATGAATTGTACCCAGAGGTGGACCTTATGACGAGTCAGTAGACGGAGGAGATTGTTAGATATGGAGTGATGAAGAAGCTATCTTTACCTATCCTTTAGGTAGGAATCCCGGTGGATGACACAACATATATTTTACTTTACTTCAGTTGTACTTGTTTTTCATTTTCCTTGTATTTTCTAGTTGGTCTTGTATTCTAGCCGCTTTTTATTTAATGTACTCACTTGTTGGTTATACTATTTTCTTAGTGTTTCGTATCCATCGGTGTGCCTTATTGTTTGTGTTTAAACTATATAAAGGCAATACCTTCCCAATTTTAGGGAATTACACCTTTGGTGCAAGTCGCCAGCCCATGGTCTATGGAATGCATTCTTGGGTTAGTAACAGAATGGGCCCTGGGGGACGGGTCGTAACAAATTTGTATCAGAGGAGTCAGTTCTACCGTAGAACATTGGACTCTGATCTTTTTTGTGAAGCAGTAGTTTTGAGGGTACTAAGTGTGTTTTTTAGTTTAGGGAGTCCGGTGTTGGTGCAGTGGATGACATATCCAAACAGTAGGACCATGACTAATGATTTCTGACTCGATGCACAAAAACACTGACTGCGTGTGTGTTTTCAAATGTTTTCCTTAAGTCAGCTCAACCAGGTCAGCTGACCAGGTATAATCTTTGACTGTTTCGCATCTGTTTCTTTCAAGAGGCCTCCTCGCAGATGAAGGGTGAGAGTTCTAAGAGTTGTACGCATAGATATCCCACTAAGCAACAGGGCCTCGGTGCAGGGCCCTTTTCCAGCAGAGGCAACGGTGCCACGACTTTCCATTAGGCCACCGATGCAACCAGCCCCAGCAGCAGACAATGCATGCCGCTTCAGCGCGTTACATGAGTTCCACCTCCAGAGGACACCCAGGTTAAGGGGAGAGACAGACCCACAGGCGGCTAAGGATTTAATGGAGGTTGTGGTGAGAGTTTTCTGACTGGTATAGACACCTATAGACATCATGGTGATTCTTACTGCCAGCCTTCTACAGGTAGCATCGTGTAGATGGTGGAGCCTGATGCTCGAGGTCCATGATGAGGTGACACTACTTTGGGCAGTCATCAAGAGCCTATTTTAGGTGGAGTTTGTCCCAGCCACCTTACGTGCAGTATGGATACATGAGCTACTTCATCTGCAGTTGGGCAGCATGACTGTAGCTCAATACTCAGTGAGGTTTACTGACTTCTCGCGCTACTCCACAAGTATGATGGGGGACCTATTCTTCAGGGCCCGGACCTTCGAGCAGGGGATCAGGTGAGAGATCAGGGCTTCAATGATCTCCCTTAGCATCCCGATTCATGCAGGGGTATTGGAGCGAGCCCTCTTAGTGGGTAGTTTTCCTTGCTAAGGATTCACCAGTAGGGAGACCCACCACTAGTCAACATGCAGCAGAGCCTTATACAGTTGGAAGCAGATAGATGTCGCAGATGTCCAAGAGGACCAGACCCACGGGTGGATAACCGCATGACTCGGAATCAGTTGTACGGGGAACCCTGTGAAGAGACACACATGCCAGGAGTGGGTACTGTTGCACATGTGGTGGGAATGGTCACATGGCTCGTGACTGTACGACCTGCCATTCAGATGATCAACAAACGGTCGAAGGACCACCCAGGAGGAGATAGAGATTCGATCGAGGCGGTTTATAGGGAGTAGGCAGATGTGGCATAGGAGCTGGCCATGTATCTAGCTATGGACAACATTTCGAGGTATTACGTCCACCACCACCATGAGGTCCACACCGATTGTAGGGAGTAGGTGGGCCTAGGAGAGCTCAGCTCCAAGAAGTTGAGGCATACGATCACAGTGCTCTTGAGATGCTTCGAGGTACGATCTGTGTCTACTCCACCTTAGCTTCAGTTCTTATAGACACAGGTGCCAGTCACTCTTTCATTTCCAATGCCCGTGTTTGTAGCTCAGAGATTCCGATGGCACCGTTGGATTGATCCTTATGGCTAGAGACTCCTACGAGATCAGACTTGACAGTTACACACTAGTGCCGGCAGTGTGAGAATACTCTAGGAGGCGAGAGCATTGGCTGGGATCTCCTAGTAGCTGTGTTGTGGCTGTATGACATCATCTTAGGTATGGACTGGTTATCTACATTCCATGTTTACATGAAATATATTAGGTGCAATGTGTGGTTTGTCTGCATGGATGGGACTAGGTTTACCTTCACCGATGAGAAGGGAGACTTTTCAGCACATGACATACATACACGGAGGAGGGTGAAGCTGATCAATCATTAGTTGGCCTACCTGACCCTCAGAGAAGTTGATGTGGATATTCTAATCTATCCAGTAGTGGTTGAACAGTACACTGATGTTTTCCCTGACGATGTTCTAGGACTACCTCTTCGTATAGAGGTGGAATTCTATATTAACATGTACCCTGAGATGGAACAAATATCTACACCAGAAAATCGGATGGCTCCCCCTGGTCTTTATGAGCTATAGGTATAGCTGTAGGACATGCAGGGGAAGGGATTCATCAGACCCAGTGTTTCTCCTTGGGCAGCCCCGATTCTGTTCGCTAAGAAAGCGGATGGAAGCTTGAGGATTTGTGTCTTCAGCCGTCGCCTAGACCAGGTGACCATGAAGAACAAGTATCCACTCCAGAGGATTGACAATCTCATTGATCAGTTGAAGGGAGCACGGTGGTTCTCGAAGATAGAACTTAGATCAGGATATCACCAGATCAGAGTTCGATATGAGGATATTAAGAAGACGGTCTTCAGATGTAGTTATGGCCACTACGAGTTCTTGGTTATGACTTTCGGCATAACCAACACTCCAGCAATGTTCATGGGACTCATGAACAGGATCTTCTAATCGTAACTTGATCGCTTTGTTGTATTCTTAATCAACTACATTCTGATCTACTATACTACTGAGGATGAGCATGCCTACCATTTGCAGGTAGTACTGGACACAGTCTGAGTGCACTAGCTTTATGGTATGCTCTCGAAGTTCCAGTTTTGGATCTGAGGGGTTCACTTTTTGGGACATGTCATCTCGGAGGCTGGAGTTGTAGTGGATCTCGGAAAGATTGAGGAAATACTTGGTTGGGATCCACCCAGGATTGTGACAGTTGTACCGAGTTTCCTGGGCATGGTTGGTTAATACTAGAGGTTCGTTCTAGACTTTTCCATAGTTGCAACACCACTATCAGCCTTATGTCCCATCTTACCACATGAGATTCACTTTCCATAATTAAATTTGTATTCCACAATGTGATTTTACCACAATTTTAATAAACAATAAACTTATTTTTCTTATTCTCAACTTTTTTAAAGAATTATTCCATTTCTCCTACCACATCGACCACATACTATTCTTTTTTTATTGAAAGAACATATTATCATCTAAAAACTCCATTTCCGCATTCGGTGCACATCAAAAAAGTTTTTAGTAACTTTTGAACTCATGATAAGACAACTCCATTCAATACATTGGCTTTAATCCTATATAAAACGATTGATTTTTCTATAAAAATCTCGGCTGAAATTTAGATCATACCTTGCAAGTCAAGTAAATTTCTCTTCTTATGTAGCCACTGAGTCCTCATCGTCCCTCAATTCAATTTATTTTCATCCTATTTTGAATATTTTTAGGAATGTATTTATTTAGAAACATACCTCTGAATTCATCTCAATCCAGATCATCAAGTTACTCATTCTCTTAGATATTCTTAACCATCGACTACCACAGATCAGATTTATCATCAAAATAGTAAAAAGTAATACTAAACAATTGAATGTCTGAACACCCCATCACATAGAAAATATTTTCTTCTACTATAATACACCCTTCAGCTAGGATGAGTTCATATAACCCTCTGAATGATGGAGGTTGTTTCCACTTGAAATACTCCACTTCCGATATGTTCCTCTGATATTGATCTAGTTAATCTCGTGCATGAATACCACCACTATTTATAGAATGATCTAACAATTCCCTCACTAAAACAATCTATTATGTTCATATTCTGACCATCAAAGTTTACTAATTTGGAAGGTTGTTTTCCAGTTGATGCCTTCTCATCATAGCCGTAATATTTCTTAAATGGATAGTTCTTAAAAAAACAATCATATATGATGCAACATGAGAATATTCAAATGATATATCATTTAAATATTAGCATATTGTAAAAAGTAATTATCGGTAGTCTATAAAAAATATCATAACCCATAATGTTATATAAATATACATTTTATACAAACTATAAGGCCCCAACCTTAATCATTGTGTAATCCTTATTTATGTCATGAATTCACATTAAGGATCTCTAATGTTTAAGTATTTTAAAAAATATATTTAAAAATGGGTCACCATCGAAATGTGGTAAATAAACCTTTTTAAAGTATTAGATTAGTTTTTTCTTAAAACTAAATATATTCTCATTTTATGCCTCTAAAATTTAATGGTTGAATGTAAAAAGAATTTAATAAACCTTTGTAAACATAATATGGATAGTTATAATAATTATATCCAATACCCCAGCTAGGTTATAAATAATATTTAAAATAATAATACTAATAATGTATTTTTTCGGTATAAATTAGTTTTGTGTGAAACAAAAGATTTTAGAAAAACCCATTGCTGCGTGAAAATTAGTCTACCATTCAAAGAATTCCATTTTAAGTAAAAAAAATATATAATTTATAATATTAATAGATATGATAATGTCTTATTTTATAATTAAATGGTATTTTAAATCCTTCCCCCTGTTGGAAATTGTATCCCCGCAATTTTATTCAATTATCAAATATGTGGGGTTGTTTCTACCTCATAGAAATTAGAGATTCCAATGTTTCCTCTTAATCTATATGATTTCTCCATAAAACCTTAACACAATGAATGAAATTATTCCACAACATTTTCTCTTTAGGGCTAATAATCTGTACCATATGTTCCTCATAAGAAATATTTTCTTACAAATTTAATACTTCTTAACTCAAAACAAAAGATGGATCCGAAATATAATTTCTCAACATTTACACATGAAAAAATTGTGTTCCTCAGGTAAAATTAGTGGTAAAGGCCTTATTTAGGAAACATATCCAATATTCTCTAGTATTTCATAGGTTCCAATAAAAAAAATTCATATTTACCTTATTTCAAAAAATGCATCTCACTTTTCCATGGTAAAACATTGAAAAAACATGATCACATACCTAAAACAATATCCTTTCTCTAGTTATCTGTATAACATTTCTACCTTCTCTAAGATGTCCTCGCTTGTTTTGGAATAAACTAAACTCTTTTTTTCAGTCTCTTCTACCAATCCTTTCCCCGTTAACTTCCCTTAACCTACTTTATCCAAAAAAAAATATGGAGTTCGGCAACAAATTCAATAAAATTACTCAAACGGTTCCATCTGTATACTAAAATGAAAACTATTATTATAAGAAAACTCAACCAAATAAATATGTTGATCCCAAAATCCAAGGTAATAAATTGATTAATCACTTAGCATATCTCCTATGGTCTAAATTGTTCATTCAGACTGACCATCTTATTAAGGAAGAAATGTTCTTCTAAAATTTAATTCAGTTCACAATGAATTCTGAAGGCCTTTCAAAAGATAAAAGCGAACATGTGATCAAAATTAGATACAATCGATGTGGGAACTCCATGTAACCTAACAATATCTCTATGATACAACCAAGAAATTTTATCTAGAGATAATGTATCTTGAATGTGGATAAAATGAGATGATTTAGTCAATCAATCAACAATAATACAAATCACATTGTTATCTTGAGATTCCTTTTCTAACCCCACTATGAAATTCAAGGATATATTCTCCCATTTCAACACAATTACTATAAAAGGATGAAACACCCCTTTTGGAAACTGTCATTATACTTTCACCTACAGACAAGTCAGAAAATTCACAATAAATCAAGAAATATCCCATTTTTTCCATCCTACCAGTAATAATCTCAAAGGTCTCACTACATCTTAGTACTTCCAAGTTGAAATGATAATAGAGAACTATAATCCTAACATAACAAATATTTCTTCAATTGTGAATCACAAAGCACAAGAAACCTCTTCCCAAATACCACAATCTTTGTGATAGTTAAATTCTAGTAAGATACCCTTCTGAACAAATTCTACATTTTTCTATATGCCACTATATTCCTTATTTTCCTTCATAGTAGTGTCTAATAGATATGTCTTTACTGACACCTGAAATAAAACATAGGAATATCTTTCACCCACAACTTCCATTCCAAAATTCATCAAATCATTAATCAAAGCTCATGTTCCAAAATATTACATGGTTAATGTAGTATAACATTTCCTCCCCAAAGAATCAGCCACATTATTTTCTTTTCCAAGATGGCAATGAATCGTGAAATAATAATCCTTGATTAGTTCCAAACGTCTCTTATGTCTCATGTTCAACTCATTCTATGTGAACATATACATAAAACAAATTTCAGAATATATTTCCCATTTTAAACCATACAATTGATTCCTTTGAAATCATTAATGAAAAAAATAATACCATATAATTCCAAGTAATGTATAGTGTAACTTAACTCTTGGGGTTTCAACAGATAGGAAGCATAAGAAATTACCTGATCATTATGTATTAGGAAACCACAATGTCCTTTCAACAAATGATCATTGTAGATATTGAATTAACATATTATGGAAGAAATTTACAAAAACTATAGAATTCACTAATATTTTTTCAATTCATGAAAATATTCATCACATTATTTTTTCCAGATGAACATTACACTCTTTCGATTTAACAATGTCTCCACGTTAGATAACTGTGTAAAATTTTTATCAATCATTCGGAAATACCCTCCTAACCCATGAATACTTGAAAGTATTTTATATTTTTGAGTATTGGCCATTTTTCGATAACTTTTGTTTTATATGTATTAAAATTTATACTATCTTGAGAAACAATGTGACCAAGGAATTATGTTTGTTATAACCAATACTCACACATTCTGAATTTCCCATAAAAATTTATTTTTTTGGTTTTCAAGGAAGAACATAAATAAAATTCATGCTCCTCCTTACTTTTTTATTACACCAAAATATAATTAATAATCACAACCATAATCTTATCAAAGAAATCAAGGAATATTTTATTTATAATATCCATGAATACAACTGATGCATTTACTAACCCAAAAAACATAACTACAAATTCATAATACAAATATCTTGTATGAAATGAGGTTTTCATAATGTCTTCTTCCTTTAATTTCAAATGATGGTACCTCAACCATAAGTCAACCATCAAAAAATATTGTGCTCCTGGAAGCTGATCAAATTTATTATTTATATGAGTTAATATGAACTTGTTATTAATAGTGATGTTATTCAAGGATCTATAATCAATGAAAAGTATCAGTCAACAATATTTTAATATAAAGAGTATCACTACTTGGTGATGTGCTAGGTTGAATGAAACTATTATCAAATTACTTCTTATGTTTCTTATTTATCTCAAAAAGGTCAATCTGATCCATTCGATAAGGGGGTTTTAAATTGGCATTGCTTTAGAAACTATGAAAACAGTATGTTCAATATCCCTAATATGTGATGTACTAGGAAAATCATTTGAAAATAAAACAATATACTCATTTAACATTTGAACATCATTAATCTAAAAAATTACATTATTTTCAAAAATATGTGCAACGTAAAAACCATTTCAATATTTTAACAGTTTCTCAACTTCCTAATATGATATCAATGGTAAGGGTTCATTATTATATAAAAACATAAATTATTTCAAGAATGAATATTCGTTATCTATATATTCAATAATATCATGGTAAATAGAAGGCCAATCCATACCCCAAATAACATCAAAATCTACAAGAGGAAAATAAATAAAGATTGAATTTTGATTCTTTCAACATAAAAGGACATGAAGATTCTTATTATTTCCTTTTTCCACAACATTTCCCCCATTTGTTTTTACCATAAAATTTGGATTTATTTCTTGAGATAGAATTTCTAATTTAGATTAAAAGTTCATAGAAATATAAAAATGTGTAGAACCTAAATGAAACATCACATTGGAATAATAGTAATAAACAAACCAAGTACCTGATACTACTTCATTTGATGGCCCATCTTCTTCTAATGTAGTTGTAAAGGATTTCTTTACACCTTTATTCTTATGGTCTAATTACTTCCTTTAAGTCATGTTCTTCATCGGATACACAATTTTAGAATAACCCATATCATTTCACTTAAAACATCTTATTGACTATAAATCATATATTGTCATACCACTATCATTATCTTTTTCAGTGAAATTATGAGCATTATCTCTCATCATACCAGATTAGATTCACTTACCAGAATTCAAAAGGAATTCCCCAGTGTAAATTTTACCACAATGTTTCACAATATATAAACTTAATTACCTGATGATCATATGTTTTTTGAATAATTCTTCCATTACTCCTACAACCTAGACCTCTTAATCTATATTTTTTGAAATAACACATGATCATTGAAAAACATCATTTACACCTTCTATGAAAATCATACAAATTTTTAATAACTTTTAAACTCATGAGAAAACAAATACAATTAGAAAATTAGAATTAATCTTGATTAAATATGAATGATTTTAATATCAAAATCTCAGATGAAATATGGAGCGTGTCGTGCAATCCATGCATATTTTTCCTAGTATTCACCCATTAAGTCCCCATATTCCCTCAATTCCAATAATTGTTTTTCCATCCTATCTCCAATATCCTTAGGAATATATTTATTTAAAAACATATATTTGAATTCATCTAAATCCAGAGCATCAAGCTCCTAATTTCCTAAGATATTGTTAACCATCAACCACCACTGATCACCTTCAACTTCCAAATATTAAACAATAATACTAAACATTGGATTTCCTAAACACCCAATGAAATAGAAAATATTTTCTAGTGCTATAATCAACCCTTTAACTAGAACGGGGTCAAATGACTATTTGAATGATGGAGGATGTTTCCCCATGAAATAATCCACTACAAACATGTTCCTCTATTATTGACCTAAATGATCTCATGCATGGAAACCACAACCAATTATAGCCTATTTCAAATATTCCATAATTGAAAAAAACTATTGTATTCAAATTATTAATATATTACATTACTAATATTGAATGTTGTTTTCCTCTTGATTCCTTCCCTTCATTGATTCCATGATTTCTCTATTTAAAAACATTCTAAAGAAACATATCATAGATGAAGAGGCATGATAATATTCAAATGCAATAGCATTTCAATTTTACCATAAAGTAAAAATTATTTATCAATAATATATTAACAATATATTAACCCCTAATATTATATAAGATGAATTTTAAAACCAAATATATTTCCCCATCCATAAACATTACATAATCTTGATTGAAGTCGCGATTTCATAATGGTGACCTTTTCCTGATAAGATTATAAGAGTGTTAGGCCATAATTATGACATATGATGTGGGCACAAGTAAAATGATATACATTTCTTCTATAATATTAAACATTTACTTGTAAAAATGATTTTTTTAAATTAAAATATTATTGACTACTTCCTTTCCATTACGCATCCTTTACCCTGTGAAAACATTTTCAAAACATTAGATGAGCACAACAAGTGTAGTAAGGGAAAATAAATAAGGAACAAAATCATTAGTTCATGATCATTTATACACCCATGAAATCTTAAGAATCTTGAAAAAATAACAATGATAATAAATATAAAAGGTAAATTGTGGCATCAATATTATATTTACATTCTAGTTTCCAACGCTATATAGGGAGTAACTTTCATGGTTTTTATTGGAATACCCATCATAGTAAATTCCCAAAATATCTTAGGAGAAACCTTATTTTATTTACTTTGTATCATTACCTAATGAATTAGAGAGCTGTCACGGGCCCACCCGTAGTCATTTTATCAGGGAACCACACATATACATAAACAATACCCTTGAACGATATCAAAATCATAACACATAAAATATATATAAAGGGAAAATCACATTTCCAAATTGAAATCAAAAGATATAATTTATTGAAATTGATATAATCAATCCACTTTCAAACCCATTTTATATAAGAAAATATATGTAAAAAGATAATATGATATTTATTTATCTTTTAAAAACAACACAACTTGTAGAAGACTCTAAATATCAAATAATTATAATAATTTAATAATACATATATATATCAGACAAGGGATGTGGCGTGTAAAAATGATTCACATCGCTTCGTGGAGGTTATAGTTCACACACACACACACAAAGGATGTTATCATTTTTATGTGAATGGAATGTAATGACATAACTGAAATATTATTCTTTAGTAATGATAAATAAATAATTAAAATCATATATAAACATTGATTCTAAAATTATAACCAGTCTTGACTAACTGTAATGAAAAAAACTATATTGTTTTGCGAGGCAGTTGTCCGGCATATATATGATCAAAACAATCATTTCCCATTTGATGGAATTAAAGATAAATTTAGGTGATTATATAAACATAATAGCATCTTATGAAATTGGATAAAATACAGTTATAAGTTCATCTTATGAAAAGAATATGTAGGCTCAATGTAAGAATAAATAAAACAAAAAAACATAATAATGATACATCTTCTTCGGATGATCACCATTGAGGAATACCATAATACCTTTATAGAGGATGTTCAACCTAAGATAAGTCCTAAAAAACGTGGTTATAGATTCTAGGAAGAGTTTTGGGTAGATATTGGTTGAGCCAAATGATTTTTATGACTTAGTATTAGAGAAGAGTGGTTTCCTTTTTATGAGATATGGGAGGTTCCCCCTTGGAATAACATAAAATATTAAATTAATATAAATTAGATTGTGGTTATAAATAGTCTAAAAAAGATTTATTTAGACGATAAATGATTTTGGGTCTAATAATCAACATATAATTAAAACTAAAAATGTGTTTGAAAATTTTTATTTCTTATCCATTTGGTTTAACCCTAAATTTACCCTTTTTAATCCTACCATAATATTATGTCATTTACACTTTGTCGGAAAATGTAATTACTATAACATATCAATCAACCAGAAATAGTTCCATTAATGATATATATGGAATTATCTTAAATTTTTTACTAAATATTAAATTTTTAATAATTTATTATTATTTAATAATATATTTATATTTTAAAATACCAATAATGTCAATTTTAAAACTATTCATTGTGAAACTTTTAAAAATATATTTATTGGAAGACATGTTCTAACCAACTCTACTATATCATCAAAAACATTTACAAATTATCTATAAGATTATTATATGGAATAAATTATGTTAGATAAAGTTTATTTAATTATTATAATACTATTTATTTTATTCCTTCATTAACTAAGAAATTACTACATCATCATTGTTTCCCCATTTGATTTAAATATCATTTTTTGAACAGTTATAAATAAATTATCATGATGTAGGTAATATTTTTATCATTATAATGAATATTTTTAGTCGAAGATATAAGTTTTATATCCCCATATTATTTTTTTAGTTATGAATGCCATGATTATGACATCATGGTCTTTAATTGATATAAAATGTTTATATGTATCAAAATCACATACAAGTGCCTCAATGTGGTCTAAAAAAAAGACACAGGGGTGCTAATGGTCGGGATAAGCTCATCCAATTAAATGATGATACGTTTTATGTTATTTTTCTATTATCATAATATTATTTTTACCTATCTTGACCTGATTTATTCTTAACCTTGGTAATTAAAATAATTACTATTGTTACTATTCATAGTGACCAAAAAATAAAAATGATGAATTTATATAATTTAAACCTTATGATTCCAAATATGGAATCCATTTTTCCAAATTCAAATCATATAATATTCTATAATTAATTTAATATTTATTCTCATTTTCAAAAGAAGAAAACTTATTTTTAAAATTAAAAACCACCAAAATATTTTCATGCATTTATATCTAATATGAATGTGAAATCACATCCAATGAAAAAATTGGATTAAATATTAAAATATTTATTTAATAAAACATTATAAGAAATTAAAAATATATTCTATTTACATAAGTAAATTAGAAAAAATGCTATTCTTAATAAAAATGTAATATTTTTTCACTATGAATTAAAAAATGGATTTTTATCAAAAAAGTACACAAAAGTCTGGAAAAGTAAAATTTGATTTCCCAAGTCTATATATGAAGTTTATTTTTTAAAAAATAATATATATAAGTTGCAAAAACTAGATTTTAAAGTGGTTTTCCATCAAAAGGATGTAAAATAACCTTTTAGAAATATTAGAGTGTTTATTCTTAAAACTGAATTTATTCTCCTTTTAAGCCTCTAAAATTTATTTGATAAAAGTAAACAACATTTAATAAACATGGGTAAACATAATAAATTCAGTTCTATTCATTCTAACCAATAAAACATCTATGTGATAAATACCATTTATAATAACAATACTTATAATGTATTATTTTTCAGTATAACTAAGTCTTGTGTGCGATATAATTTTTCATAGAAACTATTGTTGCAAGAAAATTACACTATCTACATAAAAAGTCAATTAAATTAAACATAATGAAAAATTTAAAAATATTAATATTTATGAAAATAACATATTTTATAATTACCTTGGATTTTACATCCTTCCCCCTTCTAGAAATGGCATCCTTGCAATTCTATTCCATCATCAAATACATTGGGGTATTTCTCCGTCATAGAGATTTTATATTCCCATGATGCATCTTCAATAATACGTTTCTTCCATAAAACCTTAACCTAATGAATGAATTTATTCCACAACACTTTCTCTTGGTTGTCAAGAATCTGGACTTGCTATTCATTATAAGAAAAATTTTCTTCCAACTGTACAACTTTTGGACTCCAAACATGAGACAGATACAACAAATACATTCTTGTCCTTGAAACATGAAAAACATTGTGTACCAAGGAAAAAATCATAGGTCAATCCACTCTTTAGGAAATAGGTCCAACATTCTACAAAATTTTGTTGGGTCTAATAAATAGTGGACCCAACATTCCATTCATTCCAAAATGAATCACAGTATTCCATGATGATACTATAAGAAAAACATGATTTCATACCTAAAAATAAAGTTCATTCCTCTAGTTATCTGTATAAGTTTTCTTTCTACTCTGATATTTCCTCACATTTTTCTGAATCAATAAACTTTTTCTGGCATCTCATCAACCAATTTGAGTCCCATGAAAATCTTTTCACCTAAAACATCCCAAATATCTCAAGTTTGACACAAAATTTCATATAATAACTCAAATGGTTCCATCAGTATACTGGAATGGAAACTCGTATTATATGACAAATCAACCAAATAAATATGTTTATCCCAACATACCCAGTAATAAATTTAACAAGCATGTTGCATATCATCCATGGTCTGAATTATTCACTCTGACTAAACACCTTATTGAGGTTGAAATGTTGTACTAAAATTTAATTCAGTTCTTAATGAATTATAAAGGCCTTTCCTAAAGATATATGTTAACATGGGATCACTAACAGATATAATATAGAGAAGATCTCTATGCAACCTGATGATCTCAATAGGATAAAACCATGAAATTTGATATAGAGACAATTTATCTTGACTATGGAGAAAATGTAATGATTTAGTTAATATATCAAAATTCCATTGCCACCTTGTGAATTATTTTGTAATCCCCCCATGAAATCCATAGATTTATTATCCAATTCCCACTCTAGTACTGAAAAGAATTAAGCATCCCTTTTTCCAATAGTCATTCTACTTTCACCTGCTAACAAGTCAAACACTTCATAGTAATGCAAGCTATATCACTTTTGATTCGATCCCACATGTAATTCTCTCAAATCTCTCTCTACATCATAGTACTGCCAGTATGAACTGAAAATTGAGAATTATGAGCTTCATAGAAAAAATATTTCTTTAATTGTGAATCACAAGGATAACATAACATCTTCCCAAATTTCAATACACATTCATTATAAGTGATAAATTCAGGTAACATACCCTTCTTAAGAAATTATACGTTTTTTCAAATCGATTTCTTCCATCATTGCTTTCATAATTATTTATAATAGATATGATTTTACTAACACTTGAAATAAAACAAATGAATTTCCTACACCCAAAACATCCTTGAAAAATCGAATCAAATAATTATTCAAAGGGTCATGTTTAACACAAAACAAGGTTTTTTTAATATTACTTTTCCAATCTATGAATCATCCAAATTATATTATTTTCCATTATGGTAACGAGTCGTTCAATCATAATTCTTGATTAGTTCCAACCATCTTCTCTGTATCATGTTCAATTATTTATGAGTGAATATCTACTTCAAACTTTTTTGGTCAGTATATATTCCTCATTTTACACCATAAAATTGATGCCTCCATAATTTTTAATGAAAAATCAATAAATAATAATTTCAAATCATGTATATGGTAATTTAACTCATGATTTTTCAAATGACGGGAAGAATAAGTAATTACCTGATCATTATTCTGTCAAATAAAACCATGTACTTTCAAAAAAAAATAACTGCAGATAATGAATACTTCATTTTGAGAACGAATTTCCAAAACAAGATCATTCACTAATATTTATTCAACTCCTAAAAAAATCATCACATTATTTTTTTCCAGATGAACAAAGTGCTTTTTCGAGTTATCTTAGTCAGGGGACTAGATAAATTTGAAATTTTTTCAAAAATCCTCAGGTTATAGACACCTAAACACATAAAACTAGGAATCTTGGTTATATTTTTGGGTTTAGGCTAGTCTTCAACTAATTTTTTTAGCTAGATTAACACATATTCCATCATTCGAAAAAATGTGACCGAGGAATGAAATTTTATATAACAAAAATGGGAAAATGTGGAATTTACTATAATATTTATTTTCTTTTATGGTTTTCATGACAAGGCTTAAGTTACCTTCATGATACTTATTTCTTTTATATTCTACCAAAATATAAATAATAAACACAACCACAATCTTATCTAAGTACCCATGGAATATTCTATACATATTATCCATGAATTCAACATGTGAATCAGCTAACCCAAAAAATATAACTATTAATTCATAATGGTCATATATTTTATGAATTTTGTTTTTAAAAAGTCCTCCATGGTTTACATTGAAACAATGGTACCCTAACCTCAATTAAACAATTGAAAAATATTTTGCTCCCCAAAGATGATCAAACTGATGATCGATATAAGTTAATGGAAACTTGTTCTTATCAGTAATGCTATTAAAGGATCTATAAAGCATGAAAACACATATTGAACTATATTTTATTTCAATAAACAAGAACAGAGTACCCCATGGTGATGTTCTAGGTCGAATGAAACAATTATCTAATAACTCCATTATTTTATTCGTTAACTCTAAATGTTCAATCTGTGGTATTTGATAAGGGGATTTTAAATTGTCTTCACATTTGGGATTATTTCAATGGAAAAATAAGCTTCCCAATTAGGTATACTATTATGCAAATCATCTGAAAAAACATCCTGACACTCATTTACCATTGGAACATCATTAATCTGAACAATTCCATTATTTTAAACAATATGTCAAAGGTAACATTATTTTCCATATTTTAA
Source organism: Viscum album (assembly GCA_963277665.1). Lineage (NCBI taxonomy): Eukaryota > Viridiplantae > Streptophyta > Magnoliopsida > Santalales > Viscaceae > Viscum > Viscum album. The sequence goes on from OY728123.1 coordinate 651,901,566, forward strand.
CAGTTTCTCAGCTTCTTGATATGTTATCAATGGTAAGGGTGAATTATTATACAAAAACTAAAAGTATTTATATAATGAAAATTTCTTAGCTCTACAGTTAATCTTATAATGGTTAACCGAAGGCCGATCCATACTCAGAATAAAATAAAACACTACTAGAGAAAAAAAATAAGATTTTATTATTGATTCTTTACATTAAAAAGAACATGATGATTCTTATAATTTATTTTTTCCTCAACACTTCCCCCATGTGTTTTTACCATTGAACCTAGATTTATTTCTTGATGTTTATCTTCCAATTTACATGAAAATTTTTCAAAAATGAAATATTGTGTAGACCCTAAATGAACCAAAACATTGGAATAATAATAATAAACACACCAAGTACCTCATACAACTTCATTTAATGGATAAACATCTGATTAAGTATCTTTAATGGATTTCACCATACCTTTTTTCTTATGGTATGAATGATTCCCTTCATATGAGCTATTCATCAGTCAATAATTTTCATAATTACCCATATTTTTTCACTTAAAAAATCTTTCAGATTGTAAATTAGATTGTGCCTTACCACTCTCATTATCATTTTCAATGAAATTATGAGTTTTATGTCCCCTAATACCACATCAGATGCACTTACCAGAATAAAAAATTCAATCCCCAGTGTGATATTAACCACAATGTACACAAAATATAAACATAAGTTTCTTAAGATCATACATTTTTAATGAATTCATCAATTTCACATTCCTCCTTGACCTCTTAGTATGATTTCTTAAAATAACACCTGATCAATAAAAATCTCCATTTCTACCATCTGTGCATATCGAACACTTTATTAATAACATTTAAACGCACAAGAAGCCAATAAACGTTAGTACATTGACTTTAATATTTAGTAAAAAATTGATTTTACAATCAAAATCTTAGATAAAATTTGGATCATACCTTGATAGTCAAGTAAATTTCACTTCGTATGCAGCCACATAGTCCTTGATTTCCCTCATTTCTAATAATTGTTTTACCATCAATAGTAAAAAAAATGCAGGAAATTATTCCTCAAGAAACATACCATTGAATTCATCTCAATCTAGAGCATGAAGCCCATATTTGTCTTAGATATAGTTAACCATCGACCACTAATGATCGGTTTCACCTTCCAAATATTAAAAATTAATACAAACCATTTGATTGTCTGAACTTCCCATGGCATCAAGAACATTTTCTAGTGATATAATCCACCATTCAGCTTGCACAGGGTCAGATGACCCTCTAAATGATATAGGATGTTTCTTCATAAAATTCCCCTCTATAGACATATTCCACTATTGTTGATATGGATATTGTCATCCATGGATTCCACCACCACTTATAGCCCGACTCAACTATTCCATCACGACAACAAACAATTCTGTTCTGATTCCGACCATCTTAGACTACTAAATTGGAAGGTTTTTTCCTCTTGAGGCCTTCCCTACCAAGAATCCATATTTCCTATCAGGAATACAATTCTAGAGAAATATACCATAAATGAAGAAACATGACAATATTTAAATGGTATATCATTTCAAGTTTACAAATTATTAAAATGTATTTATCGATACTCTATCAAAAATATACTAACCTTTAATGATATCTAAACTGACCGTTGATACAAACTATAATGGTCCACCCATAAACATTTCATAATCTTGATTTTTGTCAATAATTCACATTGAGGATATTTTCAAGTATATAGCTTCATATAATTACAATATAACGATTAAATATAATGTGGGTTAAAGAAAAATTGTATCCATTTCATTGATAATATAAAACATTAAAAATTAAACTTGATTTCATTATCTTGATAAAATCCTTCTAGACTTATTACTTTCTCTTACCCACCCATATACCTTGTTATTTTTTTTAAACATGGAATGATCACCAAAACCTTTGAAATGTATATAAAAAAGGAAATAAAAAATTAGTCCAATAATATTTATAAACCCATGAAATCATGAGAATCATTAAAAACATCATAGAAATCATAAATGATAAAGGTAACTTGTGGAATCCATATCATACTTACATTGTAGCTTTTATATCTATATAGAGAATATCCTTCATTGATTCGTTTCGAGTACCCATCACAATATATTCTGTAAGTATCTTAGGATCAAACTTATTTTTAGCTTTGTCTCATTTAGTAATGTATTGGAGTTCATTAACAAGCTCACCCATCATCGTTTTATCATATAACCATGAAAATACATATATAATTCCCATGAACCGTATCATAATCATAACACATAAAAAATACATAAAAGAAAAATAATATTTCCACGTTGCAATAATAAGATATCATTTGAAGATCTTGATACAATAAATCCACTCTCAAAACCCTTTTCAATACCAGAAAACCAAAAAAGTGAATATAATATTTATTTTTCTTTTAAAAACATTACGGCTTATAGAGTAATCCAATTTTCAAATAATGGTCATGGAAGTGGAAATGTCATTGTATCAATGTATGTTAAAATTAAACATTTATTTGGTTATTTAATTAAATTTTATGAATAAAAAGTTTTCTTTTGAAAACCATTCATTAAAATTTAATTACAAAATTGGTTAATTATACACCATATAAAATAAGGTGGTGTATAATATCAAGATATGTCTCAATGAATAGAGATCAAGATAAAGTACCTTAACTTGAGTCTAACTCATCACATAAAATTGTTATATTGATAAATAAAACACTTTGGTTAATTTCTATTTTCCTGATAACATTTATCATGTTTATTATTCCTTTTATAACACTTATTACCATGTTATAATAATTACCTAGTTATTTAAGTTTATATCGGATATTTTGTTGATATTTGGTACTTGAGTCGAAAATGAACATGATTTTGATGTCACTTGTCCATGACTTCATAATTACAACATCTCTATAATAGTATTAAAGATATCATAATAACTTTTATACATTAATATGACATCGTAGATAAAACCATTACTTTTGGTCATGAAAAATGAAAAAAAATTATATTCATGAAGACGATAGGCCACATACGCATGTGTAACATTTTCATTTTACCTTGATCATTATGGAAATGAGGTAATTTTAATTTCACCTATCCAGAATGATCATAATATTATTAACATCATAATAATCATTTAAATATACTAATATATATCAATACTTGTGATGTGGGGAATACAAACGATTCACATAGCTTCATGGAGGTGATGGTTCACACCTACGCACGAACGATGTTATCATTCTTATGTGCATGGAAAGTAAGGAAATAAATAATTTATTATTATTTAAAAATGATAAATATATCATGAATATAATATATAAACATTACTTCCATCATTATAACATGTATTGATAAAAGGTAATCTATGAAAACTACATTGATCCTCGAGCTGGTAGTCTGCTGTACAGACAACCGAAAAGTTCATATCCCACTTCATGAAATTAGAAATGAATTTATGTTATGATATAAAAATAATAAAATATCAGTATTGTTAGGATACATGAGTTATTATTTAATCGTAAAAGAAAATTATTTATAAGAAGTAGGAGAATAAAAAAATTAGAAACAATTAAAAAAGGATACATCTTTTTCAGTGGGTTACCTTTGAATAAAAAGATAACACCTTTAAGTAGTGGGTTATGTCAAAACTAATGACTCCGCAATGTGGACAGGGATTCTAGGAAGATAAATGGGTAGATATTGGATGATACAAAAGGCTTTGGAGAAGTGAGTATAATAAAAGAGTGATTACCTTTTTATAAGATAGGAGGGGGTCACCTTTATAATATTTTAAAATATTAAATTTATATAAATACAATTTTGGTTCCAAGTGGTCCCAAAATAATTTATTTCACAGATTCGATGAATTTGGGTCAAATATCTATCATCCAATAATATTTTAAACCTATTTAATATTTTCTTAATCCTGATTTTTTTCATTAACATTTATTTTACCCTTTTTTATCATACCATGATATTATGTTATTTACACTTTTTGGTTTAATGTAATTACCATAACATGTCTAACGACCCAAAAAAAGTGTCATTGATGAAATATTTGAAATCATTCAATCCATTTGAAAAATTCATATATTTTTAAGAATTAAATATCATTGAATATAATATTTTATATTTTAAAATATCTATAGTAAATATTTTTACACTAATAATTCATTGAATTTTAGAAATATAATAACATGATGATATGTTCGAACAAACGTCATAAAATTATAATAAAATGTAAAAATTATGCATAAAATTTATTGATGGCATAAATTATTGAACATAAAATTTATATTAATATTTAAAATATCATTTATTTGATTCGTTTATAAATTATGAAATTATTACCTCATTTTTGCATCAAAATTTAATATAATTATTTATTTCATACAAATTATAACTAATTTACCATGATGTAATTAATATTTCTAGGTTTCAAATGATTATTTATCGTTCAAGAGATCGGTTTTCATTGCCCATATTAAAATTATTTAATTTATGAGTGAAAAGATTATGACATCGTGGTTTTTATTTTAAATTAAATTTTTATAAAAGTGATAATCACATCCATATGGCTCCAAGTGGTCATAAAATTGATCCATGGATTCACATGGTAGGTATACACTCATAAAATTAAAATAGTACCTTTTTTATGGTATTTTTTATTATTATAATAGTTTATTTAAAATTACTTACCATCTATCCAAACATTATTTTTTATTATCATAAAAAAAATCTTTTATAGAAAATGTGAGAAACCCCAAGAAAAAAATTATTATTAAAGGTAAAAAAGGATTATTGGATTTTGTATCCATATTAAGTATCTAGAAAAAATAATTTATCAATTTTTCTAGATCATCCCTTATAAGGTCTTCAAGTCTACACACCAGTCTATCCAACACTTTAATGTATTCCTCTTGGATGATTTACTCGGAATTGAAGCCTCTTACTAGGATCCATTTCTCCTTGTCAATCCAATCTCTATGTTCTCTATTAGTGTCCGATTTAATGGTCATTTCCATAATTTTATCACTGTATTCTATTGGAGCATTGATCACAAGGTATACCTACACCATTTCATATCCGGAATATAGAAGTAACTCAAAAGGTTGCTCAGCATCCATGCTTGATTTCTGCAGGAAATTCCTGTTGGGATCAACCCCATTGTCTGCAGCCTCTACTCAAACAACATTTCCATTTGTGTTGAAAACACCCACCTTCACATGGGACTTCACCTTACTGTAAGTTTTTGTCACCATTGGTGAAGGTAGATAAGAATAATCATTTCCTCCTTTATTTCTTCCACTCTGGCCCTTCCTCCTCCTCAGACTGCTTATATTGTTATTATAAAACAAATGATCAATGAATCCTAATAACTCGCTAGAAGATTCATCACCATAACCGTCCCTCAGAGTACCCTATCCCTTAATGATATATTCTATCTTGTCTACCTCTTTTCCATGCACTACATTATTCATGATCTTGAAGTGGTTACACAACATAATGGTTGGAAACACTCTTCTCGGGCTAGACCTCATCACTAGAAATGCCTCATCTTGGGGACCCTCACACCCTTTTTTTCAAGTCCAATAAAAACTTCATGATTTGGGGGCCTTTGGACCATATTTAGTAACCATTAGGGTTTCCATGACTGTATTAGAAACATCATTGTAGTCCAGAACAAATGTAGCAACGAGATTATCCAAACTAACTTCCATTTATCCCAAAAACATTTTCACAGCCAGTGTGGGAATACCCAAATATCTCCTCAAATGGTTGAAAACATTTAAAAACTAGTTATTACTCCCTGAAGGCTCATGATGAGCAGCCTTCGCATGAGCTAAGTCTGAGCTGGAAAGCTTCTTCCCAACTGATCTTTCTTTAGCATCCATGGGGACCTTCAAAACCACACTGGATCCTTTATTAGCCTCCCCAAAAACGTTACATGGTGATTTGGTGACTGAATTAGACTTTTAATATTCCCCCATTTTATGCATACATGGACCATTGTATAATGAATCTGAAGGAAGGGTCGTTTGATAGACCCCCATCGATCAGTTCTTGTAAATGGATTTATCATGCCTGAGCTGGATGTAGGACGAACATAAGAGGACCCGTGATTCTTATATGATGTTTTGATAAAAAAAAATATTACCTTCAATCTCTATGATAACATTATACAATAGATTCTTGGACAAATCCACTTCAACACAGATTCTTATTAACATCGGGTGACATATGAAATTCTTTCACCAGTCTAAGAATAAGAATCGATCAAATGGATTTACAATCAAATGTAGATTTTCTAAATAGTAGGATAATCAATGGACATCTTCCTACATTATACATTAGTAGATAATGGTTTATAATCCTTATTTATGGATTGAAGAAGGGACTATGATATATAATCTCATAGAATGATATGTTTTTAGACTCCTCCTCCTAATAATTAAGGGTTCATGTGAATAATTTTTAATTTCACTATTTGGACTTAGCTATTGTACGTTAACATTAATGGTATAGATGAATTTTATTTTTAGAGGATGGTGTGATGTTTATACTAGTCCTAAGAATCAAAATAATATATTTACATTAAAATAATTTAACATGGTATTGATAAGAAGGTTGGACCTTGTGAAAGATTATTACTAGTCAGTACATCACCACTCTAGGAAATTGAACCAGGTGATCAAGGATTATTTTCTAATGGATCTTGATATATTTTATAGGATGAGTATAAAAAATATAAAAAAATATTGTTTAATTTTCATAGGATGGATCTAGAAATTTTAATTAAATGGAGAAAATGTAATCTTTGTCAAATGAGTTTTAAACTATCGATCCAAGTGCTGATTAAACATGTGAATATGTATGACTTATAATATAGAAAGAATGATTGAAATGATCCTATGTTTTTCCTTGATTAAAATTATATAGTTAATAAACTATGTGTGTTTCACAACCACACCAAATTTTAAAAATCTTCTATTAGAGGAGGCTCATAGTTTTTCATTTACTATTAATCATAGAGGTATGAAGAAGTATATATTTTTATAGTGTATTTATAGTGGCATGAAATAAATATATATTTTTAAAACCTTGTATCTTGATAATTTGTATTTATTTAGGTTAAGGTTGGGAGAAAACATTCAATGGATATGTTGAATCCATTTCCCATACCAAAATGAAATTGTGAAAATATCACCATGGAATTTGTCATAGGACTCCCCGAAACATCCAATGTGAACATTGAAATATGGGTTATAAAAAATCACCTTATGAATAAATCACACATCACCACTATAAGTGTTAATTTTTCATTGTATTGTCTTATCGAGATATACATAATGGATGTGGTATGGTTTCAAGGTGTTCCACATTTTATTGTGTCTGGTCAGGATACGAGGTTTACTATGAATCTCTGGGGATGTCTTCAGAAGGCTATGGATATAGTGTCGAGGTTTTACACCATGTATCATATTTAGAATGATAGTTATAATGAGGTAAATATTTAACCACTTGAGGGTATTTTGGTATTATTATCCATGTATTCCATAGGTTTTTATGATAAAAAACTCCTCCTATTGAAGATCTCATTCAAAAATATCGTTCATTAAAGATTCTAGATTATCCATGTAAGTCCCTTTATAGAAATAACTACATAAATAGAATATGATGGGATGATGTTTTAAAAATAAATCTATTAACACATTAGATATATTAGGAAATTGTTGAAAATTTTAGATGCATTATACAACAAATCAATTTTAATCAATGTCGATTGAATAATTATTGTGATGATCATTGGTCTGATCTGGAGATTGAAGATGGTGAGAATGAATTCGTATGAATTTATACATGGAAAATGGTAATATTATTTATTAATAAAGGAATGTACATCCATATGTAAATATTAAATTTCATGTTTCCAAATATCATTGGGATGGATTCTTTTTATTTGGTGATTCCACTGAACATCTCTAAAGTCCATGATCTATTCCAAGTATCTCTTCTTATGAAGTACAAAACTGATCCTTGAAATGTATCAAACTTATAGATCATACTAATGGGTTATGATATTTCCAATAAATGAAATATTTTAGAGATACTATATCATAAATATGAAGATCTATGAAACAATACCACTTACTAATTCAATGTTTTTTGGGGAAACCACCAACAAGAGTAAGCTACAGGGGTACCTAAGTATATGATAATTTATAAGTATCCATAGTTATTTTATCAGACTGACTAAATTTCAATGATAAAATTCATTTGAAGTTGGAATAATGTAAATATAAAATATTTTATCAAATATATTTTACGAAAAAATTTAATTTCATTTATTGTTTTCGTTACACACAACACAAGGTTTTAAGAAACCATTTTATACTATAAATATTATATTTCAAATAGGAAATTTATAACCTAGATGTCACATTTTTCAATATGAATACTAATAAACACATGTTTTTAAATTATTTATTAATGATTTATATAATTAAAGTATATTTAAATATAAGTACTAAATTTTTATTAATTTCTTTCTATGCATCAAAAATACTATTTCATAATGAAATTGATTAATCTTATTTTTATAAAAAATTACTAAAATTAATTTTCGACTCGTTTAGAAATTAATTTTCAAAAATTTTATTTTTTATGAATCAAGAAGTAAAAATAAAAATAATATTTTTTATAATAATAAAAATTGATTATTTTTTGATTTATTTCTTAAAAAATACATAGTTTTATTAAAAACATACATTTTTTAAAGCATTTATAACATTCAGTTTTTTAAAAAAATATTTTAAAAGTTTAATTAGTTAAATAATTTATTTTTATTCAAAATTTCCAAATTTTATTCAAGTGGATGTTAATTTTTTAATTAAAACATTATGTACATATCAAAATTTTCTCTCTAGAAAAATAGTTTTTCATCATGTCTGTGGGTTTAATTTTAAATTAAATTAGGACAATTCTTTTAATAGAATTTGAAAACATAGATTCAGTGTTTATAATTTTAATTAATAATATCATATAATAATTTTGAAATAATTTATAGTCAAAATTAATATTAAAACCATTAATGATTAATTATTGTGGTTAATTATAATGTAACATTGCATGGGGTAAAATAAAAATATAACCAGTAAATTGTCATAAAAACTATCCAAATCTCTTTGGATGGACATATATTGACAATACCGCATATACTTTTTTTAATGATATAATTTGGATCCTTTTTGTGTGTATGAAACATGGCTATTTTTTTCTCTTTAAAAATTCAACATGTTTCCATTCCTGTAATTATAAAATAAAACCCCCTATCATATCCTCTTCAAGAATCCAAATCAAATTGGTTCAGACAAGACCTACACAAATCTCTTCATTTATTCCATCCACACAACCTAGATTCCATATTTTGATTATGAACCCCTCTTTATATGGGTTTCAGGGAAACATAAGGATGTTTTAGAAAAAATAGGAGGTACAACATATGTGATGAAAGTCAAAACATCAGGAAAGGGATTTCTGTCTAACTTTATCTCAATGTGGAAGAGTCCATATTCACAAAATATTTATTTTTAGTGGTGTATACAATTCCAATGAATATATTTTATTATTATTTTCATGAATATTTTAGGAATTGACATATCCATCTATGGTTATTTCTTTCATGGGTCTTACGATTCAAAAGTAACCAATGTGGTAATGATTTGTATGCTACAACCACATTTTTTTAATCATGATTGGTTATGACTGTTATTTGTATTGTGAAATCATATTTTTCCTCTCTCATGAAATATATTAATTTTATTCTCATCTTTTTATTTATGGAAACCCCATTTTTCCATTCATATTCTTCTCTTTAATAACTATAAAGCCAAAATGAATGTTTTTAAGAAAAAACCTATATATATTTCTCTTAATTTAAAGTCAATTTTCATCAATTTATGTGGTTTTTAAAAACAAATATTATTATACAATTATTTTTCTATAAAAGTTATATCTTATTTTTTTTATTTTAAAAAATAATACAAAAGGAATCCTTTTGACATTTTTTGAACAACGCACTATTGAATATATTCCAAAAATGGGGATGGAATCCTAGTTATTATATACTTGAAAGGAATTTAATTTACCTCCATCATGAAAACTAAATTATTTTAATTTTACCAACTAACATTTAATTTTTTTATATAATATTAATTACTTAATTTTTGGGAAATTTTTATTTTTTATAATGGTTATTTCTATTAGAAAAGGAATTTATTCTTAAGAAATTGACCATGTGATATTTCTAAATCATTTCCCATCTATGATGAAATTAATTAATGTTACATAACTTTTAGTGGGAAATGATTCAATGATACTATCCTTATTATATAATTATATGAAATATATATGATTAAAATATGTTTATAAAAAACATTCATTTTCAATGGTTTATGCTATGATGGAAGGATGAAATGTTAAGAAAAGTTATATTTTACCTCAGGTTATACAGTGTTTAAATTTATTAAAAATTCCTCCCATTTCATACGTTATAACATGATTAATCTCTTTAATGCAGTTTCACATTAATGTATAGAATATCTGATGGGTGCGACCTATATCCCCCTATTTTGAATTGGGTAAATATGAATAAATCAATAGTTAATTTTGTTACATATGATACTAATTTCATGTTCAAAATAGTATATATAGAACTAAATTAATTTCCATAATATTGTAAATGGATGTTGTTAAAGTACATAAAGTTTTGTCTAGAAATGATTTTATGCCCATGAGGTCATGTGTGGACCTTCTTTTAGGCCTATATGTTTATTCAAGGGCCTAATATCAAATTATTAAATTAACGAGATAATGTGATCCTATTAATACATGTTTATAATGTTATAATCTTATAAGTACGACAAAAATCTATGTCTCATACCAATTTTATGTTCTCATGCCTCATACTATTTCATTCATTTGTGATTTAGGTTTAATGGTCTACGATGATTTATTCTATGACTCAATAATATGATCTATAATATATAGTGTATGGTTTTATAGTTTTATTCTCATATTATTTTACCATTATTACCATTTCAATTTGATACCTCACCTTTTCCCTTATTTAACATCTAGGATCACCCATTTTTATGTTTATATTCAACTAATTATGAATAATGGTATTATATATGATATGCCATAGAAGAGGTCTAGATAAAATAAACATAGAATGAGATGATGTATATCACCAATGAAAGAGTTTTTTATGATTCCATGTTTCTAAAATTACAATACGTATAATATTTAGGGGTGTATCATTATGATGTAAAAAGTATTTTCATTTATTAATATGCTACATCGTTGTATGAAAAGTGTGGTTCACTATACAGAAAGATAAAAAATGGTTAACTAATGGCCCTATAATGAATCTATATGATATTAAAAACTACTATGTTTTTAAATATATGTCAATTTAATATATGAAATTTATATAATTGAATGTGTTTTTAAAGCCCCATGTCATTATGGCTTGGAAATTCATATGGGAATATCAATTTATAATTTTTTAGACATGTAGTTTTGTGAACTAGATTTTGGGAACGAAGTCTAGCTATTTTTTAACCTAAAAATAATTATTTTGGAATTTGAATGAACCCCATGATAATTTTTTTTCTTGGGAGAGATCAATAGATATGGATGTGGTGGTGAGGGAAATACTGAAGCCATTGGAAATTCAGTTGCCTGTGAATTTTCCCATGAACAATTTTTATTGTATTTGTAGTGGGTGGAACCCTCCATCTAGCTTGTATGGGTTGTTAATGTAGATTTTGATGGGGGGATCTAGATCTTCTCAAATTCATTATTATTTATGATTTTGGTCGATGAATAAAAGGGTGATTCAAATGTTTTCTAGGTCCTCCACTCCCTTCTTCCCAAAACTCCCTATGCTGGAGGATGGATCCAGTTGTATTTAAATATACATTTCTACCTATATCATCCACTTTTGTTCATTTTATTCTCCCCTATAATTTCCGTTAATTATGAATCTAATTGGGATAGGTTATGTGGTAGATTTCATCGGAGCATGAAAAAATCATATGTGATAGATGGTGATGTTGCCTCGCTGGAGTGGAGTACACCCTAAGACACCATTTAGTGATCTCCTTTCATCATTTATGTGGAAGTATGAAAATTCCCAAAATGTATATCAAATGTTTAATGAAATTAGGTTAAATTGAATATTTTATGGGTGTTTAACGATATGTATTTTTTATGCGGTGGTGTTAGGGGTGTATGGGGGACCCAAGGCACGTGATTGGTCATTCGTCAGAGGTTATGATTCAGTCATTTGAGGTATTTTAGGATTTAGACCCCATATAATTTTTTTAATAATAATTATAATTTATTATAATTAATTTTTTATTTTTTCGGAGATTGTAACATTATATAATATGTGATGGTGATATAGGGAAAAAATATTCAGGGATTGCAAGGTGTATGCACAGGCCTAGTGAGGGTTCTATAGAGCATGACATGGGTGTTAACTCCCTGATGGAAATTTATTGACCATAGATAAAAATCCATAGGTCTGGTTATACATGACTTCATGTCTATATGCATGTGGATAGAGGATGACTATGAGGGATCGAATATGGTGGTATCTTGCCTCTATTGTTTAGGATATGTTCTCCTATGTTATTGAGTGACTAGGAACACCAAATGAATATAATTCAAAGGATAGGGAGTGATGTTGAGATGGTGTGAGGCATTGAGAGGGTATCAGTTTTTTGATGTGATGTAGTTGCCCTATGATGGTTTCACTATATCAATTTGTTTGGGAAGAGAGGTATTAGGCCATGTAATGATGAATAATATGTTGATGGATCCTAAGTAAAATGGGAAACAACATAATAGGGTAGATTATAAATATGGTTGTGATATGAGCATGATGTCTCCTGATGTACTATATAGTATTTTCTAGGAGGATTTCCATGGATTGTTATCTAAGAAATCTATGTTGGAAAATGTGGACTATGAAAAAGTAATAGTTTGTGGGAGTTTCTTAAGGAATTGGAATGAATCTTACAAGGGGTATTAGATTAGGGATCTTGAGATGGACCACATTTAGAGTTATTGAGAGGTATAAGGGATTTTAGTAATGATGTGTTACACATTGGGGTATATTTCAGGGTGATCCATTAGCCATTAAAATATATATTTGATGAGGAACTAGAGATTTTATTTGTTAGGTGAGACTAATATGGTATAGAAGGACCCTATGCATTTCTTGGGGTGAGTTTTGAATCGTACGATGTGATGGGTTAGGTGTCGAATAACTATCCCCATGAGAGAATTCTGTGAGTGTTTGTGGATAGTAGTGAAAATATGTTATGTTGCAGGTATTGATAGTTGATTTCTTGGATACTTTGGTCAATGTGACTGATGGAATGTCCATTTTGTAGTCTTTGGTCTGTGTTCTTAAGGTGAAATACATAAATTCTGTAAGGATGGTTCAATGTGATGGCCATCCACTATTACATCATGTATGAGGCCAATGAACATTTCATGGATGAAATAGCTTTGTCTTCATGTGTTACCCCATTAAATGAGAAACCTTGATTTATAACATCTATAGAGGTTGGTTTATGCATTTATGAGATGAGCAGATTGATCTCTCATATGTGAGAGAAGAGGGATAATGGAATATGGATGTATGAACATCACTACTGTATGTGGAAAATGGTTTGGGATTTTAGATACATACCTACCCATAGTATTTTTATATGGGTCATAAATCAATGTAATGATATAAGACACAATGATGGGATTCTAGGATTGCTTTGGTGTATCCTTCATGTGGTTTCATGGTGGAATGGTTAGCACATGGCTATGCGTTGCCCATGGAGTTGTTGTGATTTGGTTAGAACATGATGTAAATTTCTCTTGTTAACCATTTAAATTTTTTTCTCCTTATATACCCATATATAATGGATATATTTTGGGAGCATGGGTATATTTTTCTCCTACACCCATTATGGGAACCTCATTGTGAATGCTGACTTTATCACTGCTTCCAGGTTCATCACTGGTTTTGTAGTGGATTGGGGAGGTGTAGCTCTATGACTGTAAATAAAAGGTGTGTGAGGACAAAAAATAGTAGTAGGGTTAGGTTTGTATATGTTATAATATTTATTGTATTTTGGGATCATTATAGTGGGTGATAAGTCCATGAATAATATAATTTTTCGACAGTGGAAATTTGATATGTGTGTGTGTGTGTGTTTATTTACATCTCCTCACTTTGATTTGGGATATGGTTTATATGGTAAATTTTATTCTATTTTTTGTCTTTAATTTGGTGTTATAGTCTACCTACAATATGTATTAGGCCCTTTCCACTAGTATAAATCCTCAACTGCATGCGGATGTTCATATAAGGCCTTATAGTGGCCCTATATATGGGCACTATTGTTGGGACCATGGGTAGGACCTTACAAGGCGTTATTAGAGGATTTTATTTGGATATATTTCTATTTTTTGATAAGGTAGATAGTCTTTTTATGGATGTTTTAGAGATTTTTATAGAAATTTTACTGGTGATTCATGACCATGTGCTGATGGGATGTTTATGTCACCATGTGAGGGATATTTTTTTTAATTCCTTATATAATTATGGATTACATGTTTATTGTAAATTATGGATTATCATAGTTATGGGTTTTGGCTATAACGCATGGCCCGTTGGTAAGGGTCCATTCACATTAATCATTATAGGGACATGTAAATCATATTAGATATGAATTCTTTTGTGTGATTGGATTTTCTTATGATGAATTTGTAGGTGGTTATTCTTTCAGTAACTACATCTATGACGTTCCAATGGAAGATATAGACTATAATTTTATTCAATTCTACCTTATAAATATTTTTGATGGATCATGATTTCGATCCTAGTATGATATGTTATATAGTGGAAATGATAGTTCCAAATCATTAATGGAGACATATAAACCCTTATATGGTCAATGTATGCATTGGATGCCAATGTGATGAATCATTAGTGGGTTTGGTTCTAGAATATGGTAAATGAGGGTTAATCTGAGTATGGGTATATGTTAACCTACTGATATTGATAACAAAGGGTTTTCTGATCCACAAAGGAGTTATATTTCAAGGGTTATGATGAAAAATGTATTGAAAATTTCTTATATAAATGTTGGGAATTATTAAAGAATTTATTGGAATACTAGACTAGTTAGTTTATAGGATGAACTATCAGTATCATAATGGGAGTGTGGGTATATTATTTGTCTTCCTAAATGACCCCATCAGTTGGGATATCATATAATCCTCCATGGAGTGGGTGGAATTACATTGGTTATTGGTGATGATAGGAATGAATGTGAAAAATCATCATTGGGATGGGTACATGATCCTAGGTTGGATGGGATTCGACTAATAGGATGGTATGTTTGTTTGTGTGACCATGTTGTTCAATTGTGTGTTTCCACAAGGTTCAAGTGAGAATTATCATCTTTTTTGGTGATTTCTAGTGAATTTTTTTATAAGGAATCTATCTCCTCTTATTATTGCAAGTGTTTATGGTAATTATAATAAAAAATTCAAAGGGTATGAGGAAGGTGTGTGCTGATTCATGTGGTGCCGATTGATATTTTAGATCATTTGAAAACCATGTGAAATTCCATTGAGATTAGTTTAGGTTCTGAATAATAAAAATGGGTTCTACATGCTACAGGTTTGGTGGTTTTGGTATTGGGTCCTCTCAGGGTGAGTTATCTGCATGTTTTATGATACCCATGTGGGAATGGTAGCCCCTGTATTTTCTAAGGAATGAGAGAACACTATTGTTTTTGAGAAGGTATTTTGGACATATATCAACATACTGTAATATGTTCAATCAGAGCTTAGAACATGTAAATAATTACCAGCTAAGGGAGAATGTTTATAGGGAATAATGAAACACTTGAAATGAAGGGACATATGAGATTTCATCGATCCTATAGCACTATAAAAAAATCATATGGTCGGGAGTGAACTTTTGTATGATGGGAGGGTGTCACCCTAATTTGTGTTGGGATTAATTTTTTCCCGGGATGAAATATCGGTGAATCGGGAACAATATTTTTTTTTATGTGTTCATATCCAGTTATGAGTGGGTTATCCACATCATGTTGTTTCTTGTAGTGTTTCATTAACATGGAATGTGGGAATTTGGGTTTGTCATGGTGGGGATGATAATTTCAATCCTATAGTTGAGAGAACTATATTGGTCATGGTTTCATGGCCACATTTATATAAGGATTTATAGGCTAGACTAATCATTGATATTAAAAATGGAATCATAATTTTTTTCATGGGTACCAATGTAAGCTAGTTTCTGAAAAAAGAATATCTTTAAATATTTATTGATTTTTGGATAATATTTAGTAAATTGGAATTAGTCATTGGGGGTTTTCAACATGATTTGAGTGTGTTTCTAAATGGACATGAATCAGTGCTCAGAGTTACTATGTGGTGGTTAGATGAGGATGTTGTTGATCTAACCATGTAGTCACACAATGAGTCAGGATTGATTTTCATGTATGATCCTAAAAAATGATTTCATACCCTTTTGTGTTGCAAATCCTGATTGGTGTGATTCATCGGTAATATTGGCTATGATTTTTTAGAAATTTTGGTTAGAGGTTAAATAAATGAAATTTCACATAATTAGATCTAATGATCTTGAAATAGTTCACAATACACCTTATCTATAAATACCCTGACCCATTTATCCCATATTAAGTGGTTAAAATATAATGTTTCTTGAAGATATAATAATTCACATCTGAAATGACTAAATAGTTTAGTAGTATTTGAAATGTGGATACACAAATGAAATTTGGATTTCATATGAAAACATAATTTATAACATAATAATTTCTATTTTAATAACACTATTACATTTAATAAATCCAAATATAAGAATCATAATAAAATTTATAGAATCACGTGGAAGGAAATATTTGAATGTAGTGTTCTAAGATGCCCATTATGAGTATGCATATAAAAAAATATATCAGGAATACACAAGGCATAATAAATATGTAATGTTAAGAAACTAAAAATACATTCCATTTAATTAAAATTATAAAAAAAAAAAATATTGTATGAATAATTGATGATCAAATAATTCCATATATATAATCACAAAAGAATCAAACAAATTCATTGATATCACAACTAATCAAAAAATAACACAAACAACAACAACTAATCACATAATGAGGGAATTCATGGTATCAGAAAATATAAAAAGACCATCAATGCCCTAGGAAAAGATAACATACATTAATGGGTAAGATCTTAGCCAAAAATAAAATCTAATTTTCCCCATGAGACTTATCGATATAACGATGGGCTATTTTGGGCCTCGCCCATCACATACTATGTCCAATGCATTCCAAAAATTACAATAGAAAAACACAATAACATTCAAAATTCATTTTGAAAAAAATAATGAATTAAATTTAAATGATTTCCCCAACCAAAATAATATTTCAAATTTGATAACTGGATTATGAAATGTTAATAGTTTACCCAATCATTAAACAAAATCAACATAAAAATTCGTATAGATATATTTTCATGTAAATATTAATACATTTTGAACTCAATCATATCATAATAAATATAATGAAAGAATAATTATTGTATCATTATAGCATCCAAAGTCTACATTAGTAAGATAAGTGTTCCTAACACTGATAAATAGAAATTTGATAAAATACGCGTTAAAATAATTTTTGAGATAAACAATTACTTTCACATTGATTTTTTAAACTAGTGATTTTAAAAATATGACGTGTAATGCACTATTAAATTTCATTCAATTATGATGTTACCTTTTAATTTGGTTTCCAGTTTTTTGGGTTGATTAATTCTGAAAACGAAATGGGAAGGATACCAATAATGTTGATATCAGGGATATTTAGATTTTGTCAGCATAAACCACTAGTTTTTTATATTCACTTGGAAATTATGTGCAGTGTAATGCAGTGTAATGGAAGTACATTCCTTGTAATGACCTATGGCAATAATACATGAAATAGACGAATATTTTGATACTTTTACATTACATGTAAAGTGTTCATGTATTATGTCGTAAAATAATGGGTTTTCAATAAACATGGGACATTTTTTTATTGTATGTGAGATTCCCAGATTACATGACATGTAATGAGATTACACGCCATGTAATATTAATGAATTAATATTTTAGGGTGTTTCAAGAATGTTTTATTAATTAATTAATTACATGATTCCTTTCTATTGACATAAAGTCAGTTCTTTAGTGATTTTGAGTACTTATTTTCTTTAAAATCACATTGTTTAGTGATTCATCACCATTATGGTTGGATTTCTTCTCTCCAAGAATGAAATTTCAATAATTTCTCTTTTTTAGTTGATATTATGACTTTTTCTTTGGTTCTGTTCATGTTTTTTATTCGATAGTGTTTTATATCAATAATTTTCTATTTATTATCATGCAATATCATTTTCCTAACATTCTCTAGGTTTTTGGTCACTGTTGTTATGGCCATCTTTGTTTATATCGTGTTGATGTAGTTGTTTCTATACAATTATTTAATTTTCTTAATTTCATATAATTAATTACATGTTATTGTGGGATGATCCTTTATTAAATTTATATATGTTTTGAATGTATTTAATGGAGAGTAAAATATTTTTATAAAGTAATTTTGAAAAAAAGGTTTTTAAACATGGAAATGGGTTTTCAAATAAAAAACAAGATTTGTGTGGCTAGGAAAACATTTCACATAGTTATGAGCATCTATTTAAAATGTATTCATAAAATTACATATTTTTATCTTTGGTTGCAATGGGAAATAGACACAGGAAACTTGTTTGTGTGTGTGTGTATCAAAACACTCAGAGGAAACCACATTTTATTTCATCTAGAGGGAACTGATATTCATTAATTCCATTATTAATTATTTTTAGTCTTTTAGTTTTCTAGTAAATAGTTTCCCACAAGATATATCCCAAATGTGAGGTGTTTTTATATTTATTATTATTTATATTCGGATTTTTTTGTCATGGATTGACTCAGTATCAAATATTTTCTTAGCCAGAAGTGTGTTAACACTGCATTAGATTTTTCTATGCCTTGGGTAGATAAGAGTTTGTACAATATAAATATTTATAGTATGCATGGAAAACAATTTTGGCGACCTCACATCCATGTAAAACCAATATACAATAGTGGGTCATGAACATTTATCATGTTTCAGAAAATGAGATTGAGGTCATTTTAAGGAAATATATGGATTTTTGTTTATTCTAATATAATCATTTTTAGGTAAGGTCATTCAGGGATTCATTAAATTGTTAATTTTATAAATCATTTTAATCAATACATGATTTTTTTTCTAATTGTTTTTGAAATTTTATTATGAATATTTTTTTTCTTTTGTTCGATAATGCCTCTGTGAAGAGATTGTACAAATATAATTGAGGAAGTTATGAGACATGTTCTGTGGGTGAACACTCTATTGGAACCTACTTTGGTAGAAGATATTATCTGTATAATTTAAAATTTGTTACAAGTGGTTGTACTAAACCCATGATTAATGGTGGATTACAGCTCTAAATTAACGAGCACCAACCATATAGCCACTCTATTCTTTTACACATATTATTTAATCATATTAAGAATCATTAACTAAAAAATACAAAAAATGTATTGAAAATTATAATGTATTTAGAATACTACGTACATAATTAGTAAATATGAAAAAAAAAAAATCATTTTATTTTAATATTCATAATGTTCCCATAACTCCCATTGAGCTCTAATAACAATATAAGATAACCTGGGGAATAAATAGATAAATGTAATGATATAACAATCTCTTTATCTAAATAATCATAGGAATAAAAATAACACATGATTTAGAAGGAATAACATGATAACATAAAAGGTATTTCTCATGAAAAGAAACATGGAACAGTAACATATAAAATATCAAATCATATGGTAATGAAAATATAAGAATGTGAATACAAAATATAAGATGAAATAATGATGAGTCAATTATAACTTCAAAGACTATATCAGAAGGTGGAAAAATAAGCATAATGGAATTGGTTTGCTCTGAAATCCTATACATGAC
This sequence comes from Viscum album, assembly GCA_963277665.1. Classification (NCBI taxonomy): domain Eukaryota; kingdom Viridiplantae; phylum Streptophyta; class Magnoliopsida; order Santalales; family Viscaceae; genus Viscum; species Viscum album. Next base: position 651,921,799 of record OY728123.1, read on the forward strand.
ATCTCCTGACACTACTCAAAACCCAATTATTTAGAGTGCTATCTAGGTTCACCCATCATAACATGTCTGTGGAAATTTTTATAACATAAATAATCAAATGAAATGAATGAACCTAAGTATTTTCCATGGAATCAACTGGGAGTCGTAGTCACTAAATACGGTATAAAAAATGGGAGTATCATAGTGGTATCTATGAATGAAGGGAAATATATATATTAGACAATCAAAAAATAAAAATAAGAGTAGATCATTAATAATTGTGTTCAAATTATGTGAATACATGAAAAATAGTGTTTATGAAACCAAACAAATGAGCTTGTTTATTGTTGTTTAAGGAAGAATATTATAGAGTATTTAATGAGGGAAACACAATAATTTTTTGTATAAAATAAAAAATGAACTATGATATTTTTTGAGGATAAAATAAATTATTTTAGGTAAACAATTGTTGTTTAAAATAGTGTATGTAGTGTACTTGATAATCCGTATAAAAATATGAAGGTCTCTGTAATCACTCTTATTTATCGGAATGAATTAAGAATGGATCCTTTTATAACATGTAAACCCCAAAATGAAAATATTAATTACAATAAATAAATGTGTTTCATACATAGAAAATGAATCACGGTTTCAAGATCAGTTTTCTTATATTTAATTATGGATTTTCTTCTCAATTTGGAATAATTTTCAAGAAGTGTAATTATATGGTGTTAATGAAGTTACATAGGATTAAATGATCTCATATATCATTTTTCTAGTGTGAGGATTATTCATTTGATAAAAACATAATGATAAATGTTAGGTTAATTCCTGTTCTTTTTTCGATCATCAGTAACTTGTTTCACTGTATTTAGTATTATATAAATATATTAATTTGATAACATAAAAAATAAAAAATATTTATATTAGAATATTTTTTGACCCAGATTATGGTTTTGTTACTAGACATGAGCACATGAGCCTCATCCTAGCTAGTGAGGTTTCCTTATGTGCATCCAAAAGACCCTGGTACAAAACCATATAGAGGCATATTTCCGGGGTAATATAGCAGTACTATAGGAGTCATTGTAGCATGTACTATATTAGAATTTCACATTGTGCGGGTCCTATAGAAGAATTGTAGTTGTACTAAAGTACGTATTGTTCAGTACTATAGCAGCTGGAACTATTCACCCTGGACCACCGGTTTGGGCTTGGAGTCTTTAAGGCATTCGGGCAACCTAGTCCTTTGGGTAAATAGGTATTTCGGGCCACCTTTAATGCCTTCGGGCTAACTCAAGGCCTTCGGGCCACATGCAGTTATCCCAGACACACTAAAAAAAGGAGAATCCTCGGAAGAGGATTTCGAGAAGGTGCACTCATCAGAACAGAACAAAATGGATTTGTCAGAATGAGAGGGTATGGCTATGCCATCAAGACCAACTTGTGCTTGTACGGGATGCCCGAGCCAGATGGCCATGCGAAGGAGGATTGGTACTTTCATGAGGCAGAGTCTGGGGAGGGGTAGTTCCTTATAGATAGTCTGGTTGAATTCCTTAAGGCCTTCAGGTCATGTAATCTCATAAGCCTCTGGTCCATGTAATCTCTTAGCCTACGGGCCTTGTAAGGGTTCCCCCTCATCCGTTGAAAGGGTGGTTATTAGAAATCACAAAAAAAATAAGGCCTTCGAGAAATTCCGGCCATACTATACATGAAATAGGTAATAGAAAACTAAATGTTTTCATCATCAAAGAAGGTGAGCCAACATATTATGGATGAGGCTTCCACTTTATGACTCAAAAAATAAAAAAATTAAGTATGGATATTCTCTAAACAAAAAAACATTCTAGTATATATTTGATATTTTATTTTTCAGGATACATTGTATAAGGCGGGTTAGTAGGAGATAATAATATTAAATACATTAAAACATAAGGATGGAGAATTTTACCACTGGAATGTTGTCTTCGGGGGAACCTTCATACGGTACATGTGCTTGGAATTTAGTTAACACTAGTAGCTCTAGGACATGGGTAATAGGATTGGTAAGGTAATTTGAGAGAATAATTAATATATACAAGGGTTATAATGTGTTAGGAGAAAGAGTTTTAGGGGTGGTATTTAAAGGTTGAGGAGAAGGGTGTTTCTAATTATTATATTCATTAATATATTATTTGGCTCATGGCTATCAATAGTGTTTATTCTTGTGATCATATAAAATAACTATTTTAGAATATTTTAAAAAATAATGGTTTTTTACATCATTCCTTCATCATATATTACTCAAAAATTGATGAATTTAGTTTATAATGTTAAATACCAAAAAATGTCACATTTCACTATTCATTGAAAATTCAACTAGTTTTGAAGATACAAAACATTAACTCCAAATAATTTCCAACATGAAAATTTTAAAAATGTATTACTTTTTTCAAAAGTAATTTCAAAATATATAAAAAGTAATTTCTAAATTAAATCATCATTTATTCAAATAAATAGATTTTCATATTATAATCAATTGTTAGACACTCAAAAAAATTAATCAAGCTCACCTAAAAATTTATTATATCAATAATACAACATAATATTAACATAAAAATCGAATTTTTTAAAATAAATTTTAATTTATTTCATTACAATAATTGTTAAATAGTAAACAATCATTTTCCATTTTGAAAAATACCTACACCTAATTTATCATTTTGAATTGTTAATTTATTTATAAAATGATATAAATATATAATTTCTTTCATTTATATGAAACCTAAGTTATATTTTATACTATCATTGGTGAGATTACAATTCTGATGAAGAGATTACTATTTGTAACGATCAGACACTGTTCCAAGTGTATGATTTATAATGGTGATATAAGTACATTAATTTCAATAAATAACGCTTATTTTATTAATTATTATTTCAATTATAGATTATATTAAGGGTATATATATAATTTCATATTTTAAATTAATATAAAATTTTTAAAATTATGTATTATTTCAGTGAATTTTTCCATGACTGCATTCATTCTAGGGGATCGAAAAAATAAAAACTTTCAAATTCCTGTTATCCAATTTTCTATTTATTTTTTGACAATATTATTTCGAATTAAAATTTCTTAATTTGATGAATAATTGAGTGTTATCATTTTACAAGAACACTTATTTATTTGGTTTTCTATGTGTTTCATGAATTTATTGACATAATAAGAGAAATTCCATTGATAAAATTATAGATCATTACATTCTTTCCACCATATAAAATTTATCTCACAATTATATTTGTATTATTTTGTGAAAACAGGTGAGTGAATTTATACTTCATTACTTTCTATGGTTCCTATTTCAATTCATCAGTCTTTTGGTTTCTATGTAATACCAGGACTAGTTGAGTGGTCATGTTACATTGAACCATGTATCTGTGGTTCAAAATTCTATCCAGTTGATCTTGAAATGATTGATAATTTTTTCGGTGAACAATATTTGAGAATAGTGAATTGGATGAATCTGTTATGTACATCCTAGAGAGGAATATTTTGAATACATAATGTACTTGAGAAAGGGGTTTTTTACGTTATAGTCAATATTCAACAGCTCTATACCAATCACTAATTTCAAAGGGGACGATGTGCCTGGGATATAACATTCCTTTCTTCCCTAATTTCATGACCATATTCCATAGTTAAATGAAGAGAAATACCATGCATTTGACCAAAAACTCTATATCATGTTGATTATTTTATATACAACTATTTGGTCAATGTTGGGTATACTACATATGATGATGGATTGTCTTCAACTTCCACTTCCTTGAACATTTCAGATCTTCAAATCATGTGTTCACTAACATCATCTCATTATGAACGTGTTCTAAATATTTTCTCATAAGGGGCTTCATATGGATCCATTCCAATGGTATAGTGGAAAATATTATTTTGAAATTACTTTTCCAGTTGATTTTTTTGATATCGTCCTCCTTTTAATCCCATTTATAATTATCTCAACATGTCTTCGACTGTGTAAATAGTCTTCACATATTTTCGATCAGTTTGGGGGTGATAATAATTATGATAAACTATTATTTATAGAATATTTGAGACATTTCTAAAAAATAGATGTATATCTCATATCATGGTTGGATATAATAAAAAATGAATCCCCCAGATGCCTCAGTACTTCATTGATGTTTATCCATGAAAATTGGTCGTGTGAGAAGTTAAAACTAATAAAAATAAAGTATCAAGTATTTATAAAATATCCAAAAGTCCCATATTGAATTATTTCCTCCAGATGTACTCTGACATCCTATAGTAAATCCCATATTGATGTTTTCCAATTTTAATGTAGGTGTGGCTAACGGTTTCATCACCCCGGTAGACTTTTTTCCATCCAGTATTCACATTATCACATACAAAACACATTGATATATATTCAATGATATCCTTATTCATATTGTAACAAAAGTAGTTCTGTTTGAGATCTCGATACATATTTTTTCTCTATGGGGGGATAAAAAAGTTGGAACAATGTGAATCATTTAGAATCTATTTCACTATCTAAGGATTTAATGGAACACATAGTTGTGACAAAAATCCAAAAAATAATTCCTCTTAAATTTTTAACTATGGGGATTTCCTCATTCTTATAGCATTAATTTGTTTTCTAAATTTCAATGTCATCACTTTTATTATCATTATTCTTCTCTAAAAGGTATTTTTGAGAAATAATTTTTATTAAGAATGATGTGTTACCTTCGTTTATAAATATAATATCCATCATTTTCAAGTATTATATGATTTTACCATTCTAAATTCACATAAATAATAAATATATTAGATTCATTCCACATAGAGAATATACCACTTTATATTATTTACCTGGGTGATAGATGATTGATCAGTCATATTCATTGCTGAGTTCTGATCATATTCATTGATGAATATTAATCTCCTTCAAATAGAATATATATTTAATGGTCTAATGGTCATTTTATATCTCACAATTCTCCCCATTAAGATAATTTTACGAAATTTTCAACATTAAGATCATAGCCACCAACTCTAGATCATGTGTGGGACTGTCATGCTCATGAACGTTCATCTTTCATGATTCATAAGATATTAAATTATCATCTTTCATAAGAAAACATCATTTACATTATTTCTTGCACCATTTTATTGAAAAAGAGTTCCACACTTTTATGTAATGTAAGTATTGATCCTGTGGTATTCCTCTTTTTAATATCTTTTACAGAGACTTCACATTCACTACCCTAGAAAAAATTTATTCCCGTTTGATTAATCTTGGTTTGTGGGTCTCAAAATTGTGATATGTTATTAAAAACCAATTACTAATACTAAGATAGACACAGTAAAATCTAGATCTTCATTACATATCCATGTATGGGACACTCCTCAACTACCTTTGATTTATAAGGGTCCATGTATATTACATTATCCATGATAATGTTCTGTAAGATGGTACATCCTCCTACATAAACTAACATTTAATATACTTCTCATATAGTATATCCCTTAACATAGTCTATATAAAAGTATTTGAATGATCTTCTTGTTTCTATTTTATCCTATATTATATTAGAATATAATCATTAAATACTACTAAAAATTTTTCTAAGGAGTCTACAAAGATGATATTAATTAATTCCACATATTATTTTGGAGTGTTACTGAGTCTGAAGGTCATCACTATGAACCCATAGTGTATGTACTTCATTCAAAAAATAAAATATTGGAAACAGATTTCTTCTTAATCTTTAATAGGTGATACCCTGACCAATGTCCCAACATTGAGAAATACATGGACTCATGTAGTTGCTGGAACAATTCATTTATCCCAGGGTGGAGATACTTGTTTTTTATTATTAATTTTTTAGATCATGATAATAAATGTAAAGGTGTATTGATCCTTCCTTCTTCCTCATAAAGATGACTATCACTCCCCACATTAAGTTACTCGGGAGTATAAAGACATGTCCCATATTTTCATGAAAATACATATTTAGTTCCTACAACATATATTTTTCATTCTAAAAGGTTTATTTTATATGGACATAGATCTTGGTATTAGATCAATTGAGAACACGACATCATTTTTAGGTGGATATACATGAAACTATTCATGGAACACATTAGTGTGCTATATAACAATGGTAATGTCTTTGAGCATCATCTTATACATTGTTTTAATAATTTGGGAAAAATATTGTTTCTAATATGGCAATAATATCCCAATTAAGATGATTATTACAAGGGATATTCATCCTCTTTATTAAACATGTATATAATTGGAGGATTCTTTGGGAAGTAATGTGTGATCTCTATTTCTTGATAGTTGGTGATAATTTTGTATGGAAATCTCCAATCCTTGAATAATAGGGGATCATACTACACCAAATGAAGTGGGAGAATATTTTTTGGGAGGTTTATCACACAATAATTAACAAGAGAAATGTTATATTCATTAGATACATTAATTTTCTCTATGATCTATTTTCATAAATAAATCACCCATCATTTTCTAAGGTGGGGATTCAACAGTTCTACTAATCTTTCAAGATATGAAATAATGCATAGAACAAAAATTAAAAAGTACATTCAGTATTCATGAATGAATAACCTATGTACACGTCACCACATCCGTTTCAGGATCTACCACAGAAGTAGTGATTCAATATTCCCTTCAGTACATCCTTGGAGGTTTTTTTTGTTGATTTCCTCTAAAAAGCCTAATATTGAGAAATTAGACCGCATAATTCCCATCTTCTGTGAAATTAAAACAATGCACAACAAGTATAGTGTTAATCCAAACATTCCATTATTCTTATGTTTTCATTAGATATATCAAATACCTTCTGATATACTTATCCTGATGACCATATCATCAAAATGTGAATCATATCCTTAATTAATTAAGATATTTCCCAGAATGCTTCATTGATCATTTTGAACAAGTGGTATGTTGGGTTTTCATTTCATCGTGTGATTTATATTTTGATCCCCCAATATTAAACTTGATTTTCATTTTTTATCCTTGATCCAATAACACCACTGAGAGTCAGCATTAAATTAACCATCATTTAGGGAACATTCAGATATATCTTCATAGTTGTAAATCTGTCAATTATCTAAGGATTTTTATAGCATCTCCATTAATCCACTAAAGAAGCGATCTAACTTAATTTTAGTGTTCATGAAAAAGATGGTGGTATATCATTCAATACTTTAATTTTTTCCTCGTATTTGCTGATATATTTATCTTCATTTTCCTTTTGTATAATACCTCTCACCCTATCAATAAATGTAAATTTTCAGCAATCTTTTTGTGGAAAAATATTTTATGAAATCCTTCTCAATAAATGGAATCAATTTCTACTTTTTACCTTTTTTTATAAATTTACACCATTGACTAGCTTCCCCATCAAAATAATAGACCCACAATATGACTTTATCAGCCTATAAGCATTGAAGGATGTATAATATCATCTAAATAGATTTCATAAATTATTATGTGATGAAGGAATTAAAATACACAGTACCGATAAGAGGACTTTTTCATAAAAAGGATTCAAATACAACTTGATATTTCATAGGATAGGTAGGGTGTTCCACATGATTAATGTTATTATTCATAACTAGTGCGACTGGATCATCTACATTAATGAATTAATGGCCTCCATTTAACATCTGTTTGGAAATCTCATTATAGAAGTCATTACATTTCTTATCACATTGATTATTAGAATTAGTTCTCCTATTTCCCACTATTATCTAAAAAGAAAATAAAATTTGATTAGTGAGAATAAATACTTATCTTATATGAAAATAAAAAATAAATTTTTTTATATAGAAGTGTAAAATTATATATTACAATTATATCCTAACGTGGGATTTCATGGGGTTCTATCTATGTTAATCATGTTGATAGAATTGTCCTTAGGGAACAAACTATCTTTTTCTAGTCCTAATAAAAATAAATAACTAAAACATAATCTAATACCAACTATAATGAACCAATCCATTTACAATATGATTACATGATTTTATTTGTAAATATTCATAAAATAAACATTAAAGATCAAATAGTCCTATGTCATTAAAATTATTTGTAAATAGTTACAAAACATAAAACTACAAATGAAAAATCTTTTATTAATCATTTTAGTGATATCCTATATCTGATTGAGCTCCTACTACTACATAGTATATCCTAGGGAATATATACATAAAAGTGAATTGATAAAAATCCATGTAAGGAAATAAATATTGGAATAAATCATAACACACGAGAATGATGAAATAACAAGATTATATAAAACACATTTCCCCTGAATAGACATTTAAAAGCATAAAATTTATAGCATGTAATTATATGATCAAGGAAATATTTTAATTTTGAAGAAACAAACAAAATGTCAAAAAACGTAAAGGATAACATGCAATGATATATCACATGGTTGACAATGTACCATAGTGGGTGAGGTTTACTGCCTAATCTCATTCATGAAGTCTCACGAGAATAAATATTACCAAATACATTGGGTCACAATCTAGGAACACCCATCACAAAATGTTCATATTTATTTGTTCCACATAAATAATCTAATTTAAGGAATAAACATAATTGTTACCCATGTAAGGAAATAGGTATCATCATCAGGTCATAAGGAATACAAAATGGTGTATCACAGTTGTATTTTTTAAATAAGAGATTAAATAATTTTTTTAAAATAATAAAATAAAAATAATAACTGACCATGAATAATAGTTTCCAACCAATGTGAGTATATAAAAAATTTTATTTATGAAAATCATGAATTAAACATCTGTAGTGAAATTTAAGGGAAAATATGAAAGTGACTTTAAAGAGGGAAAATGAATAATTATTTTCAAAAAACTAGAATTGAACTATGAATATTTTTCCTGATAAAATGTGTGATTTCAGAAAAATAATGGTGGATTATACTAGCTTATATAGTGTACATAAAAGTGTGTTTGAAATGGGGTTGTTCCCTTTAATTAGGCTTCCTTTTTTGGTAATATTGAGAAAATAACCTTTTAGAATAAGAAATTTCCAATCAATAAAAAATTGATTAAGCTGCATACAAATATTTGGTAAATAAAAAATAATATTGTAGAATTATATATTAATAATGGGGAATAAAATTGGGGAAATGACCGAAACAGTGAAACTAATTGATAATTTTTTGTTTATATAGATCTCTTACCTCTTGTTTGAATGAATTTTTCACATGAAAGTATTGTCATGAATAATAAAATTTGATTAATTAATTAATTAAATTAGAAGATATTATAAATATATTTTATTTATTATAATTTTATCATTTGAATTAATTGTTATTTAATTTAGTTATAATGATTAATTTTGTTGCTCTTAGAGTGTCAGTTTTCATGATCAGTTGTATTTTATTTAATTATTGATGTTCAAATAAAATTGGAATAATTCTCTTTAACTGATATTATATATTATTAAACAATATTTTATTAAAATGGTCCAATATATTATTTTATTCTTATAAGAGAATTATTAATTTGATAAAATGTTAATGAAAAGTGTTTAGATTTTTATTGAGGTTTTTTCAATCATTACGAACTAGTTTTAGTCTTTTTAAAATTACATCTTTATGTTAGTTCTTAAACATGATAAAAACCTATAATATACATATGTATATAGTTTTCAACCAAAATTATGGTTTGTTGACCATTCATGAAGGTAGTAATGGAGAACAATTCATCCTCCTCAAAGACGGTGAACTGATATGTCACAGACAATGTTTCCATTTTTAGAATAAAAGGAAAAATTAGAATTGGGGATGAAAATTAAATTAAATAAAAAATAATATATATATATATATATATATGATATTGGACTTATCATTTTTTCCTATTGATATGGGAGGTGTGGAGAGGATAAGTTAAATAAATGAAATTAAAAGAAAGGGATTGTGGATTTTAACTCATAAATGTTGTCTCCTTGAGAAATTCCTTAAGATACTTGGGTTTGTTCTTTTATTGAGAATAGAATCTACTGGACATGGTGAAGAGGATTGAGAGGGAAATTTTGATGAATATTTACAATATAAAAGGGTATGAATTTGTGAGGAGAAAGGGTTGTGGTGGGTGGTATTTATAGGGGGAATAGATGTGATTTGATTGTTATATTCATTAGATTTTTATTTTAGCATAATATTATCAATATTTTTTTATCCATATAAATAAATGTAATAATTATTTCAGTATAGTTAGAATAAATTGGTGCTTACATCAGTCCTACATCATCATTTCCTCACAAATTCATGTATTTAGATTATAATGTTAAATACTGAAAAACCCAATATTTCACTATTCTAAAAAAATAATCTATTTTACTCAAAATAAAAAAAATGAACCCACACAAATTATTGATGATTATCCTTAAGAATGAAATCTTTTTAGTGGAAATATTTTTTGAATTATGTGAAATTTAATTTCCAATTAAAATCATCTTTTATTCAAAACATATATATTCTTATATTATAATCAAGTTTTTGACATAATGAAAAATTAATCAAGTTATAATTTAATAATAATATATTTATAATACAACATAATATTATCTTATGAATCTTTTTTATGAAAATAAATTTTCTTTTAATGATTATTTTCATTATCAAATTATAAAAAAATATCATTGTTATGAAGAAATACATTCACAAAATTTATCATTTGTAAATTTTCATTTATGTATAACATGAAATTAATATATCATATTTTATAATATACCTACATATTATTTTATAGTTTCAAAAGTGGGGTTAAAATTATAATGGAAAGATTATTATTCCTAACAATCATATCAATATTATAATGGTCAGATTTATAATAGTCATATAGGTTCTTTAATTTCTATAAATAATTCTTATTTCATTCATTATTCATTGAATAATATTTTACTATAAGGTTATACACATACATTAATCATAAAATTTAATATTATATTTTTAAAATTAATTTTTTTAAATATATTTGTTAATGAATTTGGCCATTCTAGTGGATTGAGATGACCTAAATTTCCCATTTTTGTTTTCTTATTTCATATTTATTTTAAAGTAGTAATTTTTTATATTATTTTTAGTGTATTTGATGAATAATTTATCATTATTATTTTATAAGAATATATTTTTATATGTTTTTCTATGTTATCAATTTATTTGATGTATAATAGAGGAAAATTTTCATTGACTAAATTTGGGGTCTATACAATCCCACAGTGATTCCTGTTGAAAATGACCCCAGGTATTTGTTGTGCAGATTGATTGTATAGAGAGGATCATAATATTCATTAATAATCATAAATAGTCTATTGTGGGTTGTCAATAATATGATTTTGAAAATGGGAATGAGATGTTGGGAATTTGTAGTTCATGAAATATTTCATGAGAATGTTAGGTCACATTCCTTCAAGAAAATATTTAACCCAATGTTCTACCTTGAGATATTACATTTAAAAATGACCCAAGAGTTTCTAACCATAGAAGTGGGGGATCGTACTGTTCCTGATTATTCTTCCCATTTTGTAAATCTAGTGTATATGGCTTTGGATCATGTCACCAATGATTACTTGATGTCTCAAAGGATTGAGTTTGGAATGGGGAATGATATTCAGGGTATGTTAGCACAGATGTTCCTTCTAACGTTAATGGTGGTGTTTGACATGGAATATTTTCCTAATGTAGTTATAAATGGGAAGATAGGTTTGGGTGGTTCTTTAGTTGGTTCAGTGGTTAGATAGGGTGTATTTTAAAGCCTTAAAAGGAAGCTTACCAGTGTTCAATTTTCTATAGTTCAATTTCCACGGTTTTCATCCGGTGAAAAGAAGGTCATATGCTACTATTATTGGAGGAATTTTCATACCGCACCTAACTGTAGGGAAGTTCCTAGAACTTTTGATTGTTGTGGACAATTTGGACATCTAAAGTTTTTTTGTGAAAATATATATTAGAGCATTTGGGAATGATACACAAACAACAATGATTTTAATGTTCATTAATATGATTCCAAGGTGTGGTTGTATTCATTAGGAAGTTGGATTTGTTCTTCTGAATATGACTGACCGGTTTTACATTGCAAAGTATGAAATAGAAGAATCTAAATCAGAGCCAGCTGCTATAAGAATTATGGTGATCATCTCATTTATATGTTTCTATATTTTTTCAAACATGTGCTACTCATTATGTTATATTTTAAATGTTAATTGTTTTTTTAATTACGAACACATTCCATTATTTTGGGATCATTAAATGCATTTGGGAAAGGGGTGTGATCAATATTTCACATGACTCACGTTTCGGGTTATAATAGTCATCCTTGAGGTGAAGTTGGGAATTTTTAGTGTTTGATCAAGATATATTTGACTTTATTGTTTTAATGGATTAAATAAATGTTTTTATGACTATATATATTTTTATCACCATCATGTTTAGTTCATATCTGCAGATGGGGTCACCCATATAATCTAGGGTTGGTGGAACACTATATAGGGAAGGTGAGGAAAACTTTTCATTATATTTGGTTAATATTGTGCTAGTAGATAGTGATATTTATTTATGCAGTTCGCCCTTGTTTGGGTTTTTAACTACTTGTAGTTCTGTCACCATAGCCTGAGTACATTTGCATAATATTTTCCTGTTTACCTCCCTAGAGAGAGGTCTTGTTTATAGTAGATATTCTCCCAAATATGTTAACCATTTCAATCATGTCTTACTATATGGTTCATGTTGAGTTGGAAGAACTTATGTTCAATCTTTAGGATGTAGAGGAAAAATGATTTATTCATTTTATCATGTCACCATGGGCAATATCCATACTCACTATTAATAAGGATGTAATTTTCCCCAAAAAATGAATATATAATCAAAAGTGGAATCAGGAGTCCATTTAGAAGAAAAATCCTTTAGTAAGGAATGGTGATATCTTTGATTTTATTACTGGGGCACTTTATTTTTATGACTGACCAAAGGATTAGTTATTACCCATTGAGATTATGGGAAGACTATATACCTATGAAATCATTTAGGATTCAATATTGGTATTTCATGATTTTAGTTATTCCCTTTGGACTCACTAATTCCTCTATGGTGTTTATGGATTTGTTGGACAATACCATTCAAAAATAAGTGGATTCCTTTGTTATTATATTAATGTTTTATATTTTGGTGTATTCCATGTCAAAAGAATATTATATGGAATGATTGGATACAATTTTTTGAACATTGAGGCAATATCGTCTATATGGAATGCATTACAAATGTTAGTTTTGGATATAGGAATAGAATATTCTATGCCTTGTAACATCTAAGGGGGTTTCCTAAGTATATTCTAAAAATATATAGAATATTACGTTCTAGAAGCATAAAATATATGTGTTTCAAATCTTGAGCATATTGGGTTTGGCTAGTTACTATTGATAGACTTTTCAACACTTATCTAGGTATGCATCATCGATGAATGTTTTAACATGTAAGGTGTTAAATTTTGAAATAAATGGAAAGTGTTAGAAAGAATATAATGATATAAAGTTGGGGTTGAATTAAAAATTAGTTTTTATTCTTCTAGAATGATGATTGGGTTATGATATTTTATGAGATACTTCTAATATAGGTTTTGGATGTGTCTTGAGGAATGAAAAATAGGTTGTAGCTTATGGATCATTCTATTAACACTATAATGAGAATAACTACCCTACCCATGATCTTCAATTTTAATAAGTTATGCATTCACTAAAAATAAAGCATCACTATCTTTTTTGAGAGAGTTTTATGGAACAATATTATCATAAGAGCTCGAAATATATTATTTCCTAGAGGGATATAAATTTGAAACAAAGATACTGGGTTGAGAATCTTTGGACTTTTGATTTTGGAATTTCATATACCAAAAGGAATTGATATGTGTTTTCCAATGTATTTAGTATAATACTTCCAACATAATTTATAAATGAATCACCTGTGAAAATGCCTTTTATGAGTTTCATTGTTGATATGATCATCGAAGTGGAGGTGGATAGTGGTATGGTGTACTTTGTAATGAGGAATGATAACTGGTCTATTGATTAGTGATTTCAGCTCAATTATGTTCCATATACTGAGTTCTTGTTCTTGGGAAAATTAATATTTTATGGGGTAACCTTGGGTTAGTGTTCACATTATCCATGTAGAGCTTTGTACATCTATAGCAGGTGTGTTGATCTGTTCGTCCTGAGGCTGGTGTGGTTGGATAGTGGAAACTATTCATGGTGGTTCATGAACCTAGTAACTACGAATATATATTATTATTTGAGGAAATTATTATTTATGGTAGGGGATGGGTGGTCATTTTGGTTTTTGAATAGTGGTGTCTCTTTGGTTATACAATTATTGTAGAACAACAGAGACCAGTGGTCTTATTTTAGCCCTTATAAATTTATTATGGAATAGGGATGTGAATTCAAAGGATTTCCTCATTGGATTTCCTAGAAATACTAGTGTGATGGATGTGATTTTAAATGACATTGATCAGCTCATAAAATCAGTTTTTTTCTTGCAAAACTAGGAGATGATGAATGTGGAATAGTTTCAAGACTTGTATATCTCGGTGATTGTGATGTTTTATGGGGTTCCGAAGAGGGTTGTTTATGATAGGGATTTAAGGATTACATCAAGGATCTATAACGGATTTAATGAGGTGATTATCTCCAGGATTAAATTTATTAGGGCTTATCACTTGTAGAAACACTGAAAATTGGAGAGGGTAAACTAGGCTCAAGAGGATATCCTCTAGTCTTATGTTCTTCATTTTGGACTATAATGGGAAAATAATTTCCCTTATGTTGAGTTTTCCAGTAAAAGTAGTTATTAGGATTTCCAAATTATATATACCTATTATTCCTTTCATGGAAATTTGTGTATATGTCCCATAAAATGGGTAGACATGGGAGTCATTTCACTGGTTGTAATGAGTATTGTTTAGAAGATAGTGGATATGGTGAGTTGATCAAGGAGATATTGATCATGGAAAAGTGTAATTAGAATTATTATGTGGACCATCTTCATTAACCAATAGTGTTTGATGTTGGAAATCATGTCTTTATCAAATATTAACCTCACATGGGACATTGTCATGTTGGTAAGAAAGGTAAGTTGGCACCAAGGGTTGTAAGACCCTTTGAGATTGTTTGATGAATGGGGAGGGTGTCCTACTAGCTACACATGTCATCAATCTTGACAAATATTAACAACATGATTCATGTTTCCTTGTTGAGGATGTATATACTAGATTCTTCCCATGTGATTAGATATGAGTATATAGATATTTATCACAATACAAATTTGGTTAATAATGAAATTCTGCGTATAGATTGTGAGGGTATGGTACTAAGTGGTATCATGATACCCCTAATCTAGGTATTGTGGTAGTAACAAGAATATATCAATGAGATGAGGGATATGGGTTCATTGATTAGGATACATTGGACTTCTCCTTTTATGGATTTAGGATCTTGTGGTTCTTCTAGGGGTATAAAGCAATAATGGTAGGGGATTATTATTCCCCATTAACATTATTTTTTATATGTTATTGCATTTTCCTTTTTGGATCCATTTTCATCTGATGATTGACGCCGAAAATGATATTGGAAGGATACCCGTAATGGCATAGTCATGAATTGTTTTTATTGTTTCAGTTTAAAAATTGTGTTTCTTCTTTCACTGGTTAGTTACACGTGGTGTGAATAGAGTACACAATGGGTAAGGAACATCAGGTAGAATACATGAACCAGATACACAACATGAGTGGTTTACATATAGGGTAAATCATTCATGATGTGTAATAGAAAATATCCTATTTTTAATAAAAATGAAGTAGTTTTTAGCTTATATGAGCTTCATGGATTATAAGATGTGTAATGAAATTACATGCCACATAATATTCATGAATATATATTTTCAGGTGATGTATGAGTGGTTTTTCGTTTCATTCACTATAGTGTTCCATTTTATCAATCTAGAGGCCCTTCCTAACTGATTATAGGTGACTATTACCCTTATGAATCATTATTTTGAGTGATTGATAACTGTTTTTAGTAGGTTTATTACCTATGGCTATGATATAACTGTAGTTCTTTTGTTTTGGTTACAACTATGATTTTTGGTATGGTTTTATTCTAATTTCTGATTAGATTGTATTTTTTTCAATCCTTACCAGTTTCATATCATTAATTCTCTTTTTCTGGTTGTTCTGCTAAATTATGGTCACCATTTTCAAAGGATTTTGGGTTTCTATAGTATTTTGGTATGTGATTTTGTAAAATTTGTTAATTTGGTGAATTTAATATAATTCATAATAAATTATATTGAGTGTTTCCATGATTATAAGTGATATATTATTTTAATGGATCGCATAGAAATGTAAATATTTTCAGAAAGGATTTTTTCTTGAAAAGTGGATTTTATTTTTTAGGAAATGGGTTTTCAAAATATAAGGTTGATTGGGTTGGATTTGGAAACTTTTTATTTAATTTTGATCATGGCCTTGAAATATTAATTGAATATTTCTAATTGGGATCCTTTGGTCTATCCTCGAAGAGACATGGGTAGCCTTAGTTTGTGTGTGTGTGGAACCATAAGGAAGTATTTTTTTGATATATACATGAATTCCATGATATTAGTTGGATAAAAGGTTATGCCTTTTTTTATTTTGAGTTTCGAGTAATTATTTTAATAAATAATTTTAATACGATTTCATTTTTTTCTCAATATCATTTTCATAGGGTTGAGGAATTACTGTCCCATCTAGATGAATTGAAAGTAAAATATACATTCATTTTAAATATAATGTCATCCTTAAAATATTTGACATCCCAATCTCATATTTTTCTCTATTGATGAGTACTCAATATGGGTTTTTCTATAGAGTTCTAAAATAACCATTGAATGAATTACTTAATCCATAAAAGGATAAGAGGATATTTGAATGGTATTTTCGGAAAAAAAATATTTTCCTATGTTATCCAATATGGATAAATATAACATATTAATCATTAAAATTAAATAATAAAATCAATCTCTTATCATATATCATTCTTTAAAAAAATAACCACATATAATAAATAACACCAGCCACCATGACATTAACGACTGTTTTAACATTATATGTTATCTCATACCCATTATATTACATCTCCAAAAACGTGATTTATTTCTTCCCAAACAGTCATTTACACTAAAATTATTAGAAATATAATTATATATCAACCTAATAAACTTTCTCTAAAAATATAATTAATCTCCTAAAAATACAAATTATATATATACATGATTTGATACTATAGTATTCTTAAAAAATTCAATATAATATTTAGAAATCACATCCTTTAATTAAAAAATTTACATTCAAACTAGGAAATCACATAATATAGTTGGAGTAATTTTACCATTGTCCCCCATTTATTATGGGTTAATTCCTTAAGGCCATTTCAAATGTGATTAGATTTCAACAGGCATGATGGTTATAATTTTTACAAAACCAAATTAATATAATTCCTATTACATTAACACATTTTAATAACACATAATTATTTCATCATCAAATATAATATAAAACATTAATGATTCATATACTATTAAAATTGTATTAAATAAATTTAAATTCTTTCTTCTTTAAATAAATGCAGTATAGATATATATTCTCATCTAATGGGGTTTGTTTGCATAAATCTCTAATAAATATCCTTATCCATTATTAATTCCCATGAAATAAAAAATCAATATTAATGATTATAATTTGTTCTTATGATCATCCATTAACTCTAAAACCAATGATGTTTTCTATAAATATTATGTTTCTTAAAATAATATATATGTGCCTAAAAAATTAACACAACCCATTGATGTTTCATGATTCTTTTAACCAAAATACCATTCGTTAAAATAAGTCTACAATATAGTTCTTAAATCCTAATTCATAATAAGTTCAAACATTTTACTAAAATAATTTTTATATCACAGGCCCAAACATGGTATAGAGGTAACCTTAAAAAGAGTTTTTTACTTGGATAATACCTCGATTCCACACATTTAATACAATGAACTATAAATTGATCTCTTGGATGAAATCTATTTCACTATTATTGAACTCCTAACTTTTTCTCACCAACTCATTTCTCTATTGTATTCTTTTACATGCTTAAAACATTTTCCCTTTCCTGTGAGACATTCCCTTGGATTTCTGTTTATTTATTTAAAACATGAAGGAAATTGATCCATCATCCCTCTATGGTCTCCAACATAGATACTTTTAGAAAATCCAATCCTTATCTTCTATGGTGAGACTTGTAGTTAGTGAATCTATAGGTTGTTAATCGGGTGTATGGATAGCGCATTTCAAACAATCTCAATAATTATTAAATTATCTATCATACATTTTATTCTCTTATAATAATTACATTGTCTATAAAAATCATCATGAACATCATTTCTCCTAATTCACACCATTTACTAAAGAAAAAAATATTGGTTGGATGAAAAATCATAATAATGAAAAATCATTTATAGATTGTGTAAATCATGAAACATTATTTTCATAATATGACAACATATTCTTAAACATGTATTTTCATGGACACCATTTATTCAAAAACATTATTTTGGATAATAATAAAAAAATTAATTGTTTTATGAATATCCATTGGGAGGTTCAGTCTTGGTATGTTGTAAGGCCCATTGTCATAATCCTCGTGACGATTGGGTCAAAACCCAATGTGACTATTTGATACTTGTTTCAACTTTGTATAACATCTCTACGGCCACATATACCTGAATTATCTAGATGTATATTTATTTATAGGAAAACTACAAAATATCATCCTTAATAAAACATTGGGATATTATCATATAATGAAAATTGTCTAAAATATAAACAGTGGGTTTACATTCACAAAACTTTGATTTCCTAAATATGTTCCCAAGGTTCCATAAAAATATTCATAGATATGAAATGTTAAAAACCACAACTGTAGCAGAACATATTCAGATATAACATTATTAAATTATTGGTATACACATGTGATCACATCCTAAAGGACTAAACATTAATTAATATTAGATTTATAAATACATACATGAATTTCACATTATATATGAAAACATTAAATAAAACATATTATTTTATTTTATAGATCCAATATTCTCTTTAGGATAATGCAATATATCAGTCATAACAAAATCCTTAAGATCTAAGGGAAATTAATTATAAGAAAAGGTGAGATCAAATGTTCAATAAAGAAATTTGTAATAGAGAAGATATCATGTTTATATATGGAATAATCTATATGGAATGATAAATAACTAAAAACAAATACCATTTTCTCAATAACATTATACTGAATAATAATATGGGTGGAATAAAAGAAGAACTAGTAATACCTTATAAAAAATCAGATGAGTTTTAAATTTATCTAAATATATCATAAATAATATAATAATAAAATAGACACCAATAAATAATCTAATTAGGAGGGAATGTATAATTTTTAACACCATAAAAACATCATGGAAATTTTGAAAAAATATTACTTAAAGGAGTATAGGGTCATCCAAAAAACAATATTGTTTTTATCATGATACCTATCAATGCATGTAGAAGATATAGTGTGCACATAACATCACTTAAAATGTTCAATAAATTTATTTTATAAAGGTAATAAAATATAATCAATGTAAAAATAAGTATTAAAAACATTCATAATAAATTTTAATAATTTCCACAATCATTAAACATAATCATCATAAAAATTTTACATCAGAAAACTAGCACGTGAAATTTAATTAATTTCATGAATTAATAAATATAATCAAAATAATCATTGTTATTAGAAAACTAGAATAAATGTGATTACATTACCCAATCATAATATCATAACAAAATCATAGAAATAATATGGATTGCATAATTACAAAATATCCCTAGTTGATCATGAGTAATGTAAAGGTTATTGACATTTATGAATATAAATACCATAAAAATTTAACTAATAACATCTATGGTTAAAATACCATTTTTCCATTGGAAAATATCTATTAAAAACTAAATCTATAAAATTTATTATGAAGAATTATTTTATTGGAATGAATCCTGGAATCATAGAAAGGAGTCCTAAAATAATTTAACTTTCATGATATCTAAAAATAGTATTCAGTCTATGTACATAAAAATGATTATTCCTTACACATTTCATCTGAAAAGTGAAAATTACATCATTTGGAAAATAAAAAGGAGATTACTTTTAGAGAATTTTGTAAAAATTCATATATTGGTAAAAAAATCATTGTTAAATCATTTATATAATTTGAAAACATTATTGATGTAATTTTAAGAAAACATGGATATTAAATGAAAAGTATTGTAAACTATTTTAAAAATAATGTCATTTTTTAGAAACAAAATCTCAATAATTTTAAAGACTAAAGGGATGAAAATGGTATTATTATATTGAAATTTCACTTATAAAAATAGGGGATTGATTTATATTATTTTTTTGATATAAATTCCAAATAATTCTACCATAGGAGACTTGAACACAACCACTCTTAAAAATGATGAAATGTTTAAATAAACCATTACCGCATCGATATCATTTGAATAATAACCCCAATGAATGAAAAATATTCAACTGAAAATTTAAATACCATGACGATAAATATATTTTTGATATTAAATAACAAGGGTCTCGTATATACACCACAAAAATTAAATAAGATTTGAATAGGGTATGTGTCTCAATGAAGTAAAAGTGAGATGTGAAACCCTTACGTCATGTCCAATTTCCATCATGCGTGTCTGAACCAACAATATAATAAATATATATTAAATATTAATAATTTAATTAACTATAATAATATATATCTTACTATAAATTGTTTACTTATTAGCTTTTATCACCAACTTATTAACAATTCTATAATCAAATCACAAGTCTAGCTGATACCTTCATCATTTTTCATATAAGTTTTGGATTCGTAATTTTAGTCCATGAATATTGATCAATGTTCCAAAATCTCCACAATTATATCCATTATATAAATATCATATAAATTATTTATATCATTATTTATAATACATATTAAAATTGTATATATATAAATGTGTTACAGTGTTCATCGAGACGGTATGTCATGCATATGAATGAACATTGTTTTAATTTTTTAACGGATGGAAGGAAATAAAGTTAAATAATATTTAAACATTATATAATAACTATTATAACATATATATCATATAATTTCATAAAATATTTCGTTATTACAATCCATTCCAAAATAAAATTGAAAACATATCAGAACACTTTGTGTTGGTGTTTTTCCATACATATGCAATTGCAACATTATCATATTCTATGGGATTTAAAGGTAAAAATTTAGATGTGATATTATAAAAAAATAAGTTTAAAAATTTAATAAATATCATATATATAAATTAAATCCATATTTATATCACTCTGCGATATGCACAATTGGAAAAGGAATTACTTTGTTTTATGAGGTGATAGTATTTTGTAAACATAATTGATAGTTTCATTTCAAAACTAAATAGATAAGAGAAGGATATATGTTAGGAAAATAACATAATGACATATACTTTATTTTTAAATACATATTTTATTATTTTTAAATATTATATTCAGAATTTAAATTGTTATAAAAATAAAATAAATGGTAATGCATTGTTAATAAATATACCACTTCTTCATATAACGTCTATAATTTTCTACCTAAAGCCCCATAAAAAATGGTTTTATATTAAAAAAATAGACCCTAGTCAGATGGTATGTATTTAATGAAGTTAATTTGGATGGTTTTTGTAAAAAAGGCCTACTAAATTGTGGGGAGGATAGGATAGGGGGTCTGATATTATAAGTAGGGGAGAGGACATGCATGTAATTTTTTAAAGAATAAATTATTACTACAATTTACACAACCAAAATGGTTGAATGAAGACAATAATCTCAACATGTATGAGTTTTGGTCAATATATCATCATTAAATACATGATAGACATGTTTTTAGGTAATTTAATCCATTACCATTTATAGTAAATCCCTGATAACCTGTTTTAAACAGAGTTAAGGTAATTATTTTTTGTTGTTTTTACTATTAATTATGACCAAAAATTACGTATAAATTTTTTAACTAATATAAATTATATAAATTAAAAATATTTTAACTATTTTTTTACATTCATAAAACTAAATATGAAGAATATAATTTATAATTAAACCCACAAGTGTGATGAAAATGAGTTTTTCCTATCAAATGTTTTCATAATAAATAAATTTTACTATATAAAATTTAAATATTAAATAGATTATAAACATATAAATATAATTAATAGTAATAATATTGACCAAGTATTAATTTTCAAATTTTGTAAAATAGATTCCAACTTTATAAATTTTTTAAATGATAAAAATGTTTTTAATAAAATTTTAATTTTTCTTAATTTTTCGAAAAATAATATTTTGAAGGAAATATCACAAATAAAATATAACATCATTTAGTGATAAATATTGAGAAATTTAATTACATTCTACCAAATAAATTTCCTAAAACTCATAAAAATTAAATTTAAAATTAATGTGGAAAACACAACAAACCTGTTAATTAGTAGGATTCATAATTTTATGAATATGAAAAGTTTTTTTCATATGTAATTCGTAGAAAAAAAAATGATACGAAAAATTAATTTAATATATAATATATAATGTTTTTCAAAAAATAATTAAATAATAGTGATTGCAATTAATTATTAGGATAAATAAATGAACGTTTAAAACAAGTTTTTGATAAAAATATTCTATTTACAATAAATTTTTTATATTCAGTTCAAGTCAATTAATAAAAGATTAATTTATTTTTCCATGTTTATACAATATAATTATATAAAATTTTTTATTATTATTCATATCATAAAATTTAATAGATGGGTTATAATGGACATATTCATATAAAATATATTTTGGGTCATTTACGATTGATGTCGTGTGTCATATACACTATTAAATATAATGTTATTCATTCAAAATCATAGGGTGTTACAATATTAGATATGATGGGGGTGGTTAATGAAAATTATAATTTTAATTTATTAGCTAGATTAGCACTACAAACAAGCCTATATACCCTAGTAATGTGATAATTGAGGCAGTACTAAGACATCCTGAAAGGTGTTGCAGATCCACACAGGTCAGATACTTCCACCATGAATCGTAAAACATGAAATTAGGAATTATTTTTCCAGAAAACATAATAAAATAAATATGAACAAGTCAATATTCATTCAACATAAACCTGACTTTCGGTAATTTAAAATAAGTCAATAGGGAATTAAATGACAAATTACTATAACCCAATAACAAAATTGGGACAAGTATCCTGGGTCCCTACTGACACATCTCACCATGACCAATGTTCAATATCTAGATCCACCTTCTTGTGATCCTTACCCCTTACTCTATCCTGGATAGATATAATTAAAAAACACCCAAAGGCACATGTAGTGTGTGGGTTAAAAATCCTAGAAAGTCCAAACAATTAATTTTATAATTGATTCTAAAAATAGATTAACCGATGGAATGATTTCAGCATTACTGTTAATGGATAGTCATTTTAAAGAATATTTAAACAAGTCATTCTATACAGTTCAAATAGTGGAAAAATACTTCAAAAATGTCTTTAAAATGATTGAATAATTCATAAATAATGCTTTAAATAAAATATTTTAAATAAAACGTGTTATATAAATTCATAAGTCATGTAAATGAGTTTCATTACATTGGAATACATTAATATCTCAAATATATTCTAGTGAGAAACAAGGTCATCTTCAAAATAGGAATAAAATTTATACCTTATGTGACACTGAACTCTATAACTGATCACAAAAATATGTGTGTATACACACATCCATTTGACACTAGAGAAAGGTGGATCATCACCAGAAAAATCGAGGATGTGACCGGCTGCATTTATGTTTTAAAAAATTAAAAAATAGTAGAGTGTGTCCAAATAACTCAAAAACTATCAAAGTCATTCATGTTATCTTATACAATAAATGATGGGAAGTTTATTTTAAGACTACTAAAAATAAAATTAATTTATATTCCTCCAATTTAAAATTCCAATTTCCATTAAATTCCATAGCATGTTTTAATCAATAATAATCATTTTTACAAGATAATACCACTACATTTCTAAAAAAAGTAAGTACTTTTCACAAGTTTTAAATAAATTAAATAAAACCATAAATTTGAACATTTTATTCCTCAAATAAATTCCAAAATTAAATCTAAATAGTTTCCATCAAATTAACTTACTAAATTATTTAATTTAAATCAAACAATTTCTATAAACACACCCCAATTGAATGGAAATGTGGGGTTTTCAAATTTTTGTGGGAATAAAATCCAATTATCCCAATTCAATGGAATTATGTTTTATTTAATTAGTTTAAAAATTTTTTGATAAATTTAATTTAAATCAAAAATTGAAATATATCAAAAATTCAAGATTATTCAATCTGTCCAAATGGGACAGAATCATCTACCATTTCCCAAAACACAAGGCCCGCAATGATACCGACCAAAGTGAAAGAAGTGGTAAAAGACCACAAAACCCATCCTAAAAAAATATCTAGAAACAAAGAGTATAGATCTATATATTTTAGGATGATTTATTACGATATCAAAGGATACAAAAGATTGAATGTTGAAGAATGAGGTAGAAGGATTACCTGGGAATCAGACCAAAAGCGTAACGATGATAGAATGTTGAACAAAAGGATCATGTAGGGTTGGAGAGCTCTATGATATCCTAGAGAAAAACATGGGATAAGAGAATTGAAATTAGAGTGGAGTAGAAATGAGGAGCCATGTCGTGCTGTATGTTTAAAAACTACAGTTGAGGTATTACACGAAGTGTAAACCCATTACATGTCAACAAATAGTTTATTCTCATAACCAATGAAAAACACATCGCTTTGAATAAAACATCATTCATTAAATAACAAATGATGTGTAACGTCTTTCCATTATTTGTATCATTCATGTTGTGAACAAATCACGGTATACACCGATCTACCATTACATGTTTTTAAACCAAGATACGCAGTGAGTAACCCTTATACCTCTTGTAAAAATATTCTACTAAAGATAAGGGTCTAAAAAATCTCTAAAATCAGAATTATAGGTATCCTGTCAATTCATTATCAACCATACCCACTAAACGTAAAGGAAATATAATGATAAATTTAAATTTGTACCTTTCATATTGGTAATGGTTTCTTACAACCACACCACCCTAAAACATTTCAGTCCCCAAAAATCCCATTAAGATGTATCCATGAAAAAAAATGAGACAACTTATCTCTTATTAGTGCATCACATTCCCGAATCCCATGATTTTCATAACCATGCATCCATAGAACATGAACCAAAGGAATCGTCCTCCAACAAAATAAATTGATCTTAGAATAAATTATCCAAACTGGCCACTGAGTCAATGATATATCGTGTTCAATCTCAACACCACTCTATGTAAAAGAGTAAGATTGGTAAGAGAGATACATTCATAGCTGTGATACATGGAGCACATTTTGTATCGAATTCAGCTACGATAGAAGTGCTAAATAGTATTCATTGTTCACCACCAGATCAATAACCTCGAAATGTCCCCCAAAATAAAGATCAATATTGCCTTTCTCCCATAGTTTTTGAAGACTCAATTAGGGTGAAATGTTAATTAATAAATAGTCACTAACCATGAACTCCAAAGGATATTGGTGTTGATCAAAATATAACATATATTAGCATTAGGCCTCAAAAATAAAGGTAGAGTCAATTATATCATTGTTATTGTCTCTTGAACAAACATGATCCAACTAAAGAACATCGACTAATCAAGGTCCCAAAAATAGGGATTTACAATAATCACTATACATACACTCAAAAGGATCAATTATAATCCCATTTTAGTGACGATTGTAATATGAAAACTAAACCCACCATAGATGATCATCCCAAGAAGCATTGATGTTGATAGCACACACAAATATCATATCTTCAAGAATATTTATAGGTCTTTATATCTGTCCATCCAAATGTGGATGGTAGGAAATCCTAAAATATAACTGATATCCCAGTTCATCTTGAAGGCCTCTCCAAAAGGGAAATCTGATCTATGGATTCAAATCAGACACTATTGTGGATGGAAATTCATGTAAATGAATAATCACATTCACGTAGAGATTTCATAGATCCTCAATATTGGTTGTATCATGAATAGTTATGAATTGAGATTGCATTGTCACCATATCAATCACAACCCATATCATATTGTTATTTCACTGTGTATGAGGAAGCCTAATGACAATGTTTATATAGATTTAATCCCACTTCCACATAGGGACAGAATGTGGCTGAAGAAAACCCAAAGGTTTTATATGATCAACCATAACCTATTTGAATGTATAATAGTGTGAAAATAACTCTATAATGATATGTCTCATATATAGCAACCAGAATTTTTGATTCATGTCAAATAACATCTTAGTGGTACCTGGGTGCACAAACCATTGGTAATTATGATTATCCCACATCATAGCATTCGTATCCACTAATGGAACAACAAATAAGTTATGATAACATAATAAACCCTTTTTTGGAGAATTTCCATTGTGAAACTATCTCACCCACATAAATAAAGTCACTAATTATACAGAATTAATCATCAAGATTTTGATCCTGATGAATAAGCTCAATAAGAGTGGATGCTATCTGAAAGAGGGGTAAATAAACCTCATCCCTTGATTCAAAGACTGCTATATGATATTGTGCAAAGTGTTCAATCAAATTCCACTATTCCAAAGATTCTTTCACTTATGGGGTCATATGTTTCCATCATAAAGCATCTACAAAAACATTCCCATTAATCATGTTATATGTTATGTAAATTTAAAAATATTGATGGTACTCCACCGAAAACATTGGTGGAGGTTCAAACACTTTTCAGAGAATATATAAATCTAGATCATGTGGTCTGAAAACACAATAAACCTTTCCATATAACTGAAATGGCACAAACTCTTAAACAGTTGCATCACACCATTATATTCATGTTCATGGGTAGGATAACTCTTCTCATGTGGACTAAGGTGATGAGATCCATAGGAAACAACCACACCTCCCTTCATAATAACCTAGCCCAAGCCTGAACCTGATGCATCAAATTAGACCACATAGAACTACACAACATCTAAAAGGGGTAACACTGACATAAAAGTCGAAAGAAGTTTCACCATTGAAAAATAACTCTGAAAATAATCGTTACTATAAATATTCAATCCCTTACAAGTTAGAGTAATCATAAGAGAGGAGGACGTTGAGAATTACTTCATGAAATGATGATAATATCCAGTTAAGTCTATGAAGCTTCAAATCAGGAATACATTTCATGGTTTGTATAATTTAATAACACAAATAACCTTCTCATGATAAACTGATAATCCCTCTTCTAATAGCACGTTTTGAGTATTTTCACTTTTAGAATCTAGAAATATCATTTTTAATTCTTTCTTTAATGTTTGTGATTTCACAAAAAACCATAAATTTTTCTCAAATGAGGCACATTATCTTTCTTGGATTAGGCTTAAATGAGGTTTAGTATATAATGACTACCGTGATGGTATCTTGATAATATTGGAAAATTATTTTCATCAAAACCATGAAAATTGTAGTAGAATTTGTTAGACCAAATTAAATAACAAGGAACTCATAGTGTTCATACCTACTATGAATGTTATTTTTATATTATCCAAATTCATTTAACCTTAAATTATGGTTACTAGATCGATGGAAGATCTTTGAAAAAATGTTCTCCACTTTTAACCGATCAAAAATATCATCAATATTCTGAAAAGGATTCATGTTCTTTCATGTAACTCAAAAGCATTTTTGGTAATAAATGAATAATATAAGAGAATTATCTTCTTTATTAGTGGAAAGAACTGGAATTTCAAAATGTGACACACTCGGGCATTAAAATTATTTCTCAAGAAGATCATCCAACTAGGCCTTTAGATCCATCTTTTCATATGGATCCATGTGGTTAGAGGGAATAAAAAATGGTTGAGTACCACACATTATCTCATCCAAAAAACTCATCCTTTATCATTAGTGGAAAACTAGATATGTTGGAAAAAAACAATCGTAAAGTCAACCAAAAATGGAGAGAGAGACCAACGCTCAAATATACCCACACAAGATCAAAATTGAACACTAATATTACCATCCCCAACATCGAATAAGATGTTCCCACCCAGCTTGACCTTGGGTTCCTATCAAAAACCATGTTGATTCAATATCTGACCTGGTGCCCAACTCGGTCTATAGCATGGCCCGAAGGGCGTTCCCGATGCCCATTGGATAAAAAAATTCCCTCAGTATTGAGATAAATTTGTGACTATTTACTCGAATTTACCATATTAAAATAACCAAAAATCTAATAAACTAGTTCTGAAATATTAAAAACAAATATTCCCTTATCAATTTCTACATTTTTTGTTTACAAACTAAAACCAAGGAACAAAAAGATGACTATGATAAAAATGGAAAACTAAAATTTTTTCCCCTAACATTATGTAACCAGAGGAGAAATATCCTACTGTCTCCACCTCCATGATCCACATCCAGAGCCACTAGGACCCCAATCTGCCATCACTATATTCCATGCATTAACCTCAAACAAACAGAAAACAAGATCTACAAACACCCAAAGGTGTTCGAACGGTGTGAGATAATGCCCAGTAAGATTCCACACATATATAATAATTACATGAAAAACGTTTTAATGTAAATATGTCATGATCATTTATATTAAATTGTTAAAAAATTGTTTTAAATCCTTTATGAATAAATTTTCTAATGAAATGAAATGAAATGAAACCACTTATAAATAAAACCAATACATAACTATATTCTTGAACGAAAAAAATGAATTTATAAAAGTCCGCATAAAAAACATCAACACAAAAGAGGTAGAACATATAGAGAGGATTGGATCCTCATCATATAAGGTAGAGCATCATAGGTAAATTTTCAAGTTCAAACTAGCTGAAAGCCTGATTTAGAAAAATCACATCTTAGTGAAAATGTGGTGTAGAAACCATGACCATTAGTGTTATCATGCTTGATCCACAAGTAGGTAACAAAACCATAACCTACTAATCACTAATTGTCGTCCACGTTCAGTTAGGGTTGCCATTGTCAATCCCACATTGTGAAACTGTGCTGCAGCCCCTTCTAAATCACTAGCAAGCTAGTCCTAGTCCATCCACCTAGATTCCCAGTAATCCATTTTTAATGCTCAATTATGTTTCACAAATATGAAGCCACCACTTTCACCCCAAAAACCTATTCTAAAATGATACGCACACCAAAAAACTTTTCAGAACATAATTCACACGAATCTTATTACAAAATATATCATTACTAATATTTACCAAACAATTCCCTAATGTACCACAAGGATTTACACGATACATGACAATGTGTATATAGATTTAATCCCACTTCCACATAGGGACAGAAAGTGGCTGAAGAAAACCCGAAGGTTTTATATGCTCAACCATAACCTATTTGAATGTATAATAGTGTGAAAATAACTTCGTAATGATATGTCTCATACATAGCAACCAAAATTTTTGATTCATGTCAAATAACATCTTAGTGGTACCTGGGTGCACAAACCATTGGTAATTATTATTATCCCACATCATAGACTTCATATCCACTAATGGAACAACAAAGAAGTTATGATAACATAATAAACCCTTTTTTGAGAATTTCCATTGTGAAACTATCTCACCAACATAAATAAAGCCTCTAATTATACAGAATTAATCATCAAGATTTTGATCCTGATGAATAATCTCAATAAGAGTGGACGCTATCTGAAAGAGGGGTAAATAAACCTCATCCCCTGATTCAAAGACTCCTATATGATATTGTGCAAAGTGTTCAATCAAATTCCACTATTCCAAAGATTCTTTCACTTATTGGTCATATGTTTCCATCATAAAGCATCTACAAAAACAGTCCCATTAATCATCGTATATGTTATGTCAATTTAAAAATATTGATGGTACTCCACCGAAAACCATTGGTGGAGGTTCAAACACTTTTCAGAGAATATATAAATCTTGGTCATGTGGTCTGAAAACACACTAAACCTTTCCATATAACTGAAATTCTACAAACTCTTAAACAGTTTCATCACAACATTATATTCATGTTCATGGGTAGGATAACCCTTCTCATGTGGACTAAGGTGATGAGATCCATAGGAAACAACCACACCTCCCTTCATAATAACCTAGCCCAAGCCTGAACCTGATGCATCAAATTAGACCACATAGCACTACACAACATCTAAAAGGGTTAACACGGACATAAAAGTCGAAAGAAGTTTCATCATTGAAAAAGAACTCTGAAAATTATCGTTACTATAAATATTCAATCCCTTACAAGTTAGAGTAATCATAGGAGAGGAGGACATTGAGAATTACTTCATGAAATGATGATAATATCCAGTTAAGTCTATGAAGCATCAAATCAGGAATACATTTCATGGTTTGTATAATTTAATAACATACATAATCAACTCATGATAAACTGATAATCCCTCTTCTAATAGCACGATTTTGAGTATTTTCACTTCTAGAATCTAGAAATATCATTTTTAATTCATTCTTTAATGTTTGTGATTTCTCAAAAAACCCTAAATTTTTCTCAAATGAGGCACATTAACTTTCTTGGATTAGGCTTCAATTAGGTTTAGTCTATAATGACTACCGTGATGGTATCTTGATAATATTGGAAAATTATTTTCATAAAAACCATAAAAACTGTAGTAGAATTTGTTTGACCAAATTCAATAACAAGGAAATCATAGTGTTCATACCTACTATGAATGTTATTATTATATAAGCCAAATTCATTTAACCTTAAATTATGGTTACTAGATCGATGGAAGATCTTTGAAAAAATGTTCTCCACTTTTAACTGATCAAAAATATCATCAATATTTTGAAAAGGATTCATGTTATTTCATGTAACTCAAATGTGTTTTTGGTAATCAATGAATAAGATAAGAGAATTATCATCTTTATTAGTGAAAAGAACTGGAATTTCAAAATGTGACACACTCGAGCATTAAAATTATTTCTCAAGAAGATCATCCAACTATGTCTTTAGCTCCATCTTTTCATATGGATCCATGTGGTTAGAGGGAATAAAAAATGGTTGAGTACCACACATTATGTCATCCAAAAACTCATCCTTTATCATTAGTGGAAAGCTAGATATGTTGGAAAAAAACACCTTCGTAAAGTCGACCAAAAATGGAGAGAGAGACCAACGCTCAAATATCCCCATGGAAGATCAAAATAGAACACTAATATTACCATCCCCAACATCGAAAAAGATGTTCCCACCCTGCTTGACCTTGGGTTCCTATCAAAAACCATGTTGAGTCATTATCCGACCTGGTGCCCAACTCTGTCTATAGCATGGCCCGAAGGGCGTTCCCGAAGCCCATAGGATTGGAAAATTCCCTCAGTATCCAGAAAAAGTTGGGACTATTTACTCGAATATACCATATTAAAATAACCAAAAATCTAATAAAACAGTTCTGAAATATTAAAAACAAATATTCCCTTATCAATTTCTACATTTTTTGTTTACAAACTAAAACCAAAGAACAAAAATATTACTATGATAAAATGGAAAACAAAATTTTTTTCCCCTAACATTATGTAACCAGAGGAGAAATATCCCAATGTCTCCACCTCCATGATCCACATCCAGAGCCACTAGGAACCCAATCTTCCATCACTATATTCCATGCCTTAACCTCAAGAAAACATAAAACAAGATCTACAAAAACCCAAAGGTGTTTGAATGGTGTGAGGCAATGCCCAGTAAGATGCCACACAGATAATATAATTACATGAAAAAACATTTTAATGTAAATCTATCGTGATCATTTTTATTAAATTGTTAAAAAAATTATTTTAAAACCTTTATGAATAAATTTTTTAATGAAATGAAATGAAACCACTTATAAATAAAACCAATACATAACTATTTTCTTGAACGAAAAAAATGAATTTATAAAAGTCCGCAAAAACAAACATAAATACAAAAGAGGTAGAACATATTGAGAGGATTGTATCCTCATCATATAAGGTAGAGCATCATAGGTAAATTTTCAAGTTCAAACTAGCTGAAAGCATGATTTAGAAAATTCACATCTTAGTGAAAATGTGGTGTAGAAACCATGACCATTAGTGTTATCATGCTTGATCCACAAATAGGTAACCAAACCATAACCTACTAATCACTAATTGTCATCCACGTTCAGTTAGGGTTGCCATTGTCAATCCCACATTGTGAAATTGTGCTGCAACCCCTTCTAAATCACTAGCAAGCTAGTCCTAGTCCATCCACCTAGATTCCCAGTATTCCATTTTTAATGCTCAATTATGTTTCACAAATATGAATCCACCACTTGCACCCCAAAAACCTATTCTAAAATGATACGCACACCAAAAACCTTTTCAGAACATAATTAACACGATTATTATTACAAAATATATCATTAATAATATTTACCAAACAATTCCCTAATGTACCACAAGGATCTACACGGTACATGAGCTCAAATACATTTTAAAAAAAATAATTAAATATTACCAAAAAACATATCATAGAATTATTCTCATCAATTTCATAATCTAATAAATCACATAAAAATTAAGAAAATAATATAAATCTCAAATCAAGGGGTTTTTCCAATAACACACTCAATATCACATTGAAATGATAATTTAGAACCAAATACCTATAAAAGAATCATTACAACATGCCTTCCATTATTTAAAAATCTAACGGTTAAGTTTTAAAAGATCACAATAAGATAAATACCTCAAGAAAATAAATTTTCCATACACACACCAAAACCATTTAAAAAACATTTCCCACAACATGTGTTACTCATAAATCCTAATTGGAATATTACCAAAAAAGTACATATTAATTTCAAAAAAAATTCATGGGCCAACCATATCCAAATCATCAAACAAGACATGTTCTATTTTTAAAACATGATTTTAATTATTTACACAATTAAAACATAACATTTTAATGTGCAACACCAAATCCAATATACCAAAAAATTCATTTTCCATAAAAAACCCACTCTTTATCACATTCACACGTTATCTACTTTTGAAAACACAATTTCCACCCCTCACATAACCATATAAACACCTCCAAATATTACCATAACAAATCACGCACCAATAATGATTATTTTCATTTAAAAACACCATTTTCAAAAAAAAAATATGCATGTTAAATAGCCTCAAAAGTATAATTCACACCACAAAAACAAATAATAGAATATTTCAATATAAATTCAACAAAAAATTTAAATAAACAATAAATAATAATGCCTTGAACCACCAACCTTTTGTGTTAAGAACCCTTAAATTTGTTGCTAATCACTAATCACACCTTGGATGCACCCCAAGTGACTATCAATGAACACTAACACAATGATTAAATGAAAATTTGACAAACCATAAAACCTTAGGTTTGATTGAATCCATAACGGGTGATGGGGATACCAAAACCGTAAATAAGTTAAAGGAAGATATTACTCACAGGAAGACGTGTAGCAATGGGGTCACAGAAGGGTGAGAGGTCGGTTGGGGTTGATTTCATTGTAATAGAGGGTATATGATGCTAAAAGTGAAAGGAGGAACCTTTGGAGGAGGTTCGTCCAATGAGGGGGTGATGGATAAGGAAACTAGTAGGGGAGTTGTGCCAGATAGGGTTCAATGGAAGGGAGGTTGTCTAGGGGAAGTGTGTGTAGGTGAGGAAGGGAGTTAGGGAAGAGTGACGAGTGTGGGGAGGAGGGGAACACAATGTGGAATAATGGGGAGAACAATCCTGACCAAAGAAAGAAATAATTAATAATAAAAATGTAATACTATAAATTAATACCATAATAGTATTAATATTCATTGTAATAATTATAATTTTAAATTTAATTTTAATTTTAATATTTATAACAATACACATAATGATATTGATATTATTATTCATAATGTTAATATTATCATTATTATTATTTTCAAATCATTTTCTTTTTATTTTATTTTTATCTCTTTCTATTATTTATTTGATTTCTTATTTATTAAAATATTGGTAATGATTCATGGTGACCTAGGAAAAGCTACCCGGTTTCGAAACCCTACTCTACATGTTCTTCACATGCTTCCAAACACAGAAAAACTCATTTTTCAATAAAAAGAAAAAAAATTAAACTGGGTTTCAACCTTAACTCAACAAGGATACCTGATTCCATATAAAATAATAAGATATAACAATTTAAAAATAGCTGGGTGTTAAAATTCTCCCCACCATAATGCTTTCTACCCCCAAAAGTTATAACAAGGCCTAACACAAATGTAGAAATTGATACCCCTTCATTGTCCAACGAGATTCCCAATGATAAAAAAACAAAAAAAAATCCCAGAATACTATCAACCAAGGATAGTATTTACAAATAAAACTCAAGAGACTTAAAATGGACTCTTTATTGTGTTCCATAATCCCCCACAAGTGAAAAAACATCCAATTAATCAATGAAAGAAATATATCTTCACAGAACACACCATCCAAAAAATAAGTCAACACCCCAGGAATCACTAAATGATACTTACAAAGCATGCCTGAAATAGGTAACACGAATCGAACCACAACGCAATACATACTCCCATGATGATAATTCAACTTAACTGTTGGGTGCACTCCATTCCCATGTTGACACCTATCTCTAATTCATCTTTAATAACATAACTATATTCCATACATAGGGAGGCCAAAATGGACACACCACCATAAGAACAACCAACACCCAATATTGTGTCAGAGGACCAACACCGGGAGGCCCGAATGGACATCCCACCATAAGGATTAAGTCACATCAGTTCACTCCTGAGGAATTAAAATGAGATAAACATTTTGTCTCACCACCATTAGAACCAACCAATATTCCAATCTTTTTCATGCTATAATGGGAGCTCCAAATGTGCATACTTGAGAACATCCCAAACAACAAATCTCTCACCGAAAAGGACTCGGTTACCAAAACTCCAATCCAAGTAGATGATACTAAAAGGGTCACCACACCCACGTCATTATAAATATTGTATGAAACCAAACCAAAAACAAAATATAGAAGGACTTATACGGATGATCAGACATAGAATTCCACGTATAATGTATGAACCACAAGGGTACAAGTGTAGTTTTTTAAGGGAATATCACTGTAACACCTCTTTATAAATAGATATGAATCTTTCTAACTATGTGGGAGATAATATGGAGATTAAGTTACCATGTACACTTTCACTAAAAAGAACCATTAAAACATTTATTCCACACTGAAACCTCAAAAATTTTCTTCCTCCCTCACTAGAGAAATATGTTAAAAATGACCCTTTACTTTCCTAAGGGATTCTGACCATGCGCCAACTTCACTAGAAAACCAATGGCTAGAGCTCTGATGGTTGAAGCAACTCTTTGCCTAATGTCAGGTGTTAATATCATCTAAACAGAACATCTACCTATTTTTTGATAAACTACCACAATGAAATTAAAACCTCACCATGAAGAACAACACATCCCACAACCTATTTATCTTCAATATTTCATTTCACATATACAAGTACATAGATGATGAATATGTGTCATTACATTAACCATGATGGAGGATAAAACAAACCAAGAACATGTGGAACATCCATAAATCCCAATAATTAAAATTTTAGTATTCTTAAAAGATATCTTGTTTCTATTAATGCATAAGTTCTCAGAAATATTTCATGGAATCCACCCTTGCACTTTACTGAATACAAGATGTTTCAAAATGTCACCGAATGTGAAAACTACATCTTAAGAGTACATAAAATGAAAATGAGTATAAATTGTGTCCCAAAAAACACATGTCTCCTGTAAATTGATATAATGACCTTTTATGACCAAATCTTCGTCATTTGATGTTGAACATGAACCTTTTCTTAGAGGAAACTGAAGATATATCCAATGAACATTTTAGGACAGTACCCAAGACTAACAACCCATACCACATAATACCTTTACCACAAGATTTTCCTTAATAGATTCCATCCAAAACCTTCAATCTTGTCGATTCCAAACATCACCTTTGACCATCAAATTACCCAAGGAAGCCAAAGAATCCTTAAAATACTCTCACATCATCTCCTCTACTTTAAAAGGTTTATATTATAAAAAGAATATGAATAAGATGGGTATAATTAAAATTAAACTCAACAAGAATGTTCTCACATTGATAAACTAGAGAATCTACCGATGGATAATCACCCATGGTATCACATCAGTTTCACATTAACTCTTTATAGGGGGTATAAACATTTCAGTGGGAAAAATGATCAATGAACTAATGAACTAGTAAGTTGGCAAAAAACTACAACGATCAATCATAGAACACATGAGTTGAAACACCACAAAAGGGTTTTGGAAATAATTCTCATAAGAAACTACTTACCATCGCTTCAAACTAACATACCAACGAAAAAAAATCCCTAAATCATCACTAAAATAAGTAGGGTGTTTGAACTCAGAACATCCTCGCAACAACATTCCTAAAATTATGAAATACACACCACACTATTTCCATTTATCGAAACACCCAATTTTCCCTCAAACCCATTTTTTAAAATAAAAAAGGGTTGGTAGGTTAAACTCTCACCTATGGAATCTCATGGATTTCCACACATGAAAGTTCTCTTCCTATCCAAGAACTCATCCACATCCTGCACATATCCTAAAAAATTGGTCACTCATGAGACTACCAAAGATCTAGAAAAAATATGTTTTCACATTCCAAAAAAACTATTCAACCCATGTCCTTAACTTTTTAAAAATAACTTGTCAAAAAATCATTGTTTAAAAGTTCACCTTTTCTAACCTCATTCAAAAATATTCTAAAATACCATTTTTAACATTTGAAAATAATACCATTTCCACATTAAAATTGAGATTTCCTAAATTTTAAATTGTAGGACTTTAGATTAAATTTCAAAATAGATTGAGACACAAGAAAATGAAAGTGGGAATTAGTATCAGGGGGTGTCTTGTACATATGGTTGGCATCCAAATATTCATCACTCCATCATCATGATGAGTGTTTTAGGACAATTTCCTCATGTCGACAAGGATTTTCATGCACTGTGAGATCAATTAGACCATTCACTCAACTCCCATTTAATTTCCCAAACCCCAAATAAGAACATGGTTTAAATGAGTTAGATGAAATACAAATTCCTCTAATGAATTTTGCCTTTTCAAGAGGGTTATTGTCCAATCACCCTACTCGTAATAGGAATAACATGTCTCAAAAATCCTAACAATAGATTATGAATACAGTTACCTAATGAATACGACTCAAAAGAGCATGACCAGCTTCTAAACCATTTTTTCATGAACCAATCTGGGTCTCCATCGAACCCAGTGCCCAACTGGGTCCATGGCAAGGCCCGAAGGGTGTTCTCAATCTCTAATGGCTGGAACATGTTCATTGTTATAAAATAAAAACATGTGGGAATTATTTAACCAAATTTTATCATATTATAACCATAAAAAATAATAAACTAGGTCTTAAAATTTCAAACCAAATGGGCCCTTAGGTATTTCATGATTTTAAATATACAAACTAAAAAAATACTACAACAAAAATGGAAACTAGAATGTTTCCACAAACCTCTGTGTAACAAGAGGAGAAATGTCCTCAAGATTCCACCACCATGGTCTACAAATAGACCCACAATAAAGCCAAACATCCAGAACTACATGCCTAGCCTTAACCTCAAACAAATAGACAAAATGATTTATATACAGCCAAAGGCGTATGGATGTAGTGATTCAAATCCCATTAAGATTCAACCCAGATATAATGTTTTGATGGGAAAATATTTTAATGTTAATATTATATTATTATTTAATATAAATATCATAAAAACTTCTAGGGACTCAACTATGAGTAATCAATTTAATGAAAATATAAAATAAACACTTATTAAGACAACCAATACAATAACTTTTTCCTTATATAAAATGGAATTTCTAAAATTTTATAAAAACACACACATCCACACACAAGATTTCCACGATATACCTATGGTTGGAACCTACTCATATAAGGTATAAAATCATAGCTAAAACTATTGGATCAATCTTTATCAAGTGGGATTCTAGGAATCTCACATCTTGGTGAAAAATTGGTATAGAAACGATGACCATCAGTTCTCTCATGCATGAGCCAGCAGTATAGAACACACTCAATGATACACTCACATTCATATAAAAATGCAACATTAAATCCAAATGCATAGAAATGACACATTAGAATATTCTTATCATTTTTTTAAAAAAATTATCATTTCAATTTTAAAGGTCTACAACAAGACTAATACCTAAATGAAATCAAATTTCCATTTTACACACACCTAAATCACATGAAAACACCTTTTCAGCACGTATTTTACTCATAAAACCCAATTTGAACATTAGTAGAAATGTACATAATACGTTCCTCAAGTTTTTATGGGTTAACCCCTTCCAAATCATCAGACAAAGCCAAATTCCATTTTTAAAACATATTTATCATCATTTACACAATTCACACATAACATTTTAATGGTAAAAAAATAATCTTCCAAAAGGATACATTTCTAATCGAAAACCCATTTCTTTAAAACATTCACACCTCAAGTTACATTGAAAAAACAATTTCCACCCATCACATAACCATATAAACAACTTCAAAAATCACCAAAATAAATCACATACATATAATAAACATTTTCATTTGAAAACATCATTTGTATAATGTATTCAGGTAAACCCACCTCAAATGTATGCTTCTCGCTACCCAAAAAGTTCTTGGAATATGTAAAAATTAATAAAATAAAAATATTGTCAAAAAATTCTAAGGCCAAGACCCACCCAAAATTGGTGGAGTAAAGACTTATTCTTGTTGCGAATCACCATTTTCACCCATGATTCTCTCCAAGAAAAAAATGGACCCAAACAAAAATATTAAACCAAAATCAGTTCAACCTTAAAACCATAGGATTGGAAAAATCCATATTGGGTGATGGAGTATCCAAAACAGTAATTAAATTAAAGGAGGAGCATACCTAGAAGGAGAGGGTGAAACATCGGTGTCTCCTAAGGGATGGTGGATGGATGGGTTTGATGTTACTATAAGAGAGTGAAGAGCCTGCTAGATGGTGAATGTGAAAATATAAGAGGAGGTTTGGCCAGTGGTGGGGGTGCCTGATAGGATTGTTCAGCAAGGGAGTCTTACCAAATAGGGTTTTCTGAAAGAGAGGATAGCCATGGGTGGTGTGCGTGGGTGGAGAGGTGGTAGGGCAGTGTGACGGGTTAATGGAGGATGGATACGCAGTGTGGAATGAGGGGGTGGACAACCCTAACATAAAAGAAAGGTAAAATTAATAATAAAAACATAATACTACTAATAACAATAAAAATATTATTAATATTCTTTTTAATAATAATAATAATAATCATTATAATAATGATAATGACAATATTAATATTATTATTCATAATAATAATATTAACAATGTAATTATTTTTATGTTATTTTATTTTATTTTTTCACCTGTTTTGTTTTGTTTTATTTTTATTATTCATTCTATTTCTTATTTATTTTTAACACCATCCATGTTGCATGATGACCCGGGTGAAGCCGCATGGTTTCCAAACCATGCTTTTCCCATGAATCAAATGTTTCCAACCCCAGGAAAACTTATTTTTCAATAGAAAACAAAATCCAAAAACCTGGTTTCAACCCAAACATTGATAAGGAGGCCAGAAACCATGAAACCAAATGTAATAAAATAAATTTAAAAGTATTTGGTGTGACTATTCTCCCCACCATAACGCTTTTACCCCCAGAAAACCATAACAATTTTTAACACCAATGTATAAAATAATACCCCTTCACAGTCCAAGGAGATTCCCAATAAAAAACAAACACAAAAAAGGATAGAATACTATAAACCAAGGAAGTGACTTACAAATAAAACTCAGAATACTCAATATTGAATCCTCACAGTTTTCCACCCAAACCCAAAAGTTATAAGACCTACAATTAATCAATCATCTAAATATAGCTTCCCACAATGCATAATCCAACCTCTTAAGTCAAAAAAATTAGGCATCACTGAACGGTACTTATTACACTATCATGAAACGGGCAACAATAATCAAACTACAAATCAGGAAATACTCCATTGATTTTAATTAAACAAAACTATTTGGTGCACCCCAGTCATATGTCGAAACCTATCGTAAATTCACCATCAAGGAGATAACTGAATTTCAGACACGAGGATTCCCAAATAGACTCCCCACCATAAGAAAAAAAACAATAATGAAATATTTACAGAACCAACATGGGGAATCCCAAGCGGACTTCCGACAAAAAAAATAGGAAAATAAATTATCTTTAGAGGAATTCCAGCCAGTCCAATGGGGTTTCTCCCCACCATTATAACCAACCAACCCACATAACATATACATGACATCATTGGGTCCCAAAATGGGCCTTCTTGAAAACTTCTTAAAAATAAAATCACTAACCACGAGGGAACCAATTAATGAAACTCCAAACTAACAAGAAGACACTACACAATTTAACACTACCACCACAATACCAATCTTGGATGATCCCAAATCAAAACCATAATTGAAATAGTATTATAAGGAAAATCACAAATGTGAATCACAATAGAATCTTTCATCTACAAGGGTACAAGAATAGTGTTTTGAGAGAATCAGATAACTAACACTATTTTTAACTAGAGAGGAATCAATACACTCATGTGGGTCACGATGTGGAGAGGAATTACCCATGTACCTTTTTAGTAAAAGAACCATTAAAATGAATTTTCGACACCAAAACATCAATCTATATCCTCCTTCCACGCTAGAGACATATGTTAAACCCATATCCTTTACAGCCACAGGATTATTGACTATGCACCGACTTCACTCCAAGACTTTTGGCTAGTGTGCTGATGGTTGAAGCATCTCTCTCCTCATAGTCATGAGCTAACCCCCCCCCCCCCCCGAACTGAACTTCTTCTATTTGTTCCATATGGAACCACACCACAATTCAAATAAAAGAACTGACCACAAAACATCCCTCCACCCATTTTACCTCAACATATTATTTTACACCGTCAAGGATATATAATATTAACATGAATCATTCAATTAAGATCATGTGACGAAATGACAAAAAAAGAAAAACTAGAAGACACATCCATCCCAATAGGGAAAAATTTATAATTCCTAAACAGAACATGTTTCTATTAAATCACATGGTCTCAGAAAAATTTCCTAGAATCCACTATTTCATTGGAATGAAAACACAATGTTTCATAATGTCACCGGACATAAAAACTACAACACAATAGGACTTAAATTAGAATGTATTTAATCTGATTCCCAAAAAACACATGACTCCTTGAAATGGTCATAAAGGCCTCATAAAACCATATTTTCCACTTTAGTGGCCTATCATAAACCTTTTCTTAGATGGAAGCATCCAATAGATACAAAGAAATTTTTAGTATAGTGGCCTACACCAACAATCCAAACCAATTTCAGCCTTCCCCAATGGATTTCTCTTCACTGCTTATAGGAAACACCATCAGACTTATTAATACCAAACATCACCTATGACTATGAAATGACTCAAGTATATAAAAAATTACTTAAACTCCTCCCACACCCACTCCCCCATTTTGAGAGGATTCACTTATCTAAAGAAGAAGATTTGTAGAATTAAAGATATTATCAAAAAAATAGATCTCACATTGATCAATTGGAGGATCTTCAAATGGAAAATCACCCATGTCTACACTTCAGTCACACATTAACATTTTATAGGGGTGTAAACTAGCCAATGAGGGAAAATCCCAAGGACCCATTCATACTATTCCTTTATCTAATATATACCTTGAATACTCACTAAATGCACTTAGTGAACCACCACAAAGGCTTTTTGAAACACTCATAAAAAGAAACAACATCACAACGCAACAAAACAACTTACCAAAGAATCAAAGCCCTAAAACATCATTGAAAAAATAATAGTTTTTTATTTTAAAACACCCCACAATAGCTTTCCCAAAAGTAAAAAAGGTGGACCACACAATCACTGGTTACCAAAACAGTCAATATTCAATAAAAATAAATTTTTAAAATAACACAAGGTTGGTAGGTTGCACTATCACCAATGGAATCTCAGGGAGTTATACTCATTCATGTTCTCATGCCATATAGGCACTCATCCACTTCACTCACAAATCCTATGTATGTGGTCACTCATGAGAGTACCAATGTCAAAAAACATTTTCACTATCGAACAGAAGAATTCAAACCATGTCCTTAACATTATAAAAATCACTAGTAACAAAATCATTTTACAAAAATCCACCTTTTCAAACATTATTCAGCACAATTATAAAAAAATGTTTTCCATTATTTGTAAATAAGAATATTTCCCCTTTAAAATCCCGATTTCATAAATTCCTTAATGAAGGATTTAAGATTAGTTTTCAAAACCAATAGATACAGAATATAATTTTGGAGGAAATTACTGTAGAATGGTGACTTGGTGGTATAGTTGGAATACATTTGAAAATAA
The DNA here is from genome assembly GCA_963277665.1 of Viscum album. Taxonomy (NCBI): domain Eukaryota; kingdom Viridiplantae; phylum Streptophyta; class Magnoliopsida; order Santalales; family Viscaceae; genus Viscum; species Viscum album. The sequence goes on from OY728123.1 coordinate 651,964,735, forward strand.
ATATATAATCATAGAGAGTGTTTTGGGACAACATCCCAGGCCTCATATTGCTTTCCAGACCTTGGGATGTCACTGAGAGCATTGAACAAACTCCTATTTCATTTTCAAAACAATTAATAATCACAAGGACAGAATGACTCAGATAAAACCCATATTTCCATAGTGACATGAGTCCCGTGTTGATGTGTTATAGCAATTTACCCAACTCATAATTTGAATGTCAAGACTCAAAAATCATAGCTATGGTCTACCTAGAATCTCCCCCAATGAACCAGAGAGAAAATGTCATTGTATTTTCTGATAAAATTTTATGTTGAACCATGCTATGTCATCATCCGACCCAGCGCTTGACTTGGTGTTCAACAAGGCGCGAAGGGAATTCCAGATCCCCACAGGTTTTCACAAGTTCCCATGTAAAAACTAAAAACAAATGGGAACAATTTACCAAAATTTACCATATTAAAATAACTAACAAAAACTAATAAACTAAATATCATAAATTATAAAAAAAAATCTGTTAACCAGTTATAGATTTATATTTATAATATAAAACAAAAACACAAAAAAAAGACTTCAACAAAAAGGAAAAATAAGAACATCACCCTAGACCAATGTAAAATAAAATGGAAAATATCCTCAAGCCTCCAAACCCAAGGTCCACAAATAGAGCCTCTGGAAACCAAAACATCCAACACTAAAATCATTTTTTATGCTAAAAGAAAAAGATAATATGATCATCTAATAGTTGAAGGTGTACGTAGGGTGTGAAAAAAATCCCAGTAAGATGCCACACCCATATTAAAATTCCAGGCAAAAAAATTAAATACAATCTAACATCCTCATATAACTGAATGATTTTTAAATATTTCAAGGAAATAATTTGGGATTAAAGATTTTAAAGAAATGAAATGAAACCACTTACAAAAAAACCTATAAAAATCATTATTGTGAAATAAAAATGAATTTCAAAATATTCACACACACACACACATCCACACAAAATTGGTCCACTGTATTTTGACGATTGGAACCTCCTCATTTCAGGTAGAGAATAATTTGTAACTCCCTTGGGTGAAATTTGCTGAAGTGGTATTTTAAGAACATCATATCCCACTGAAAATTTGTTATATAAACCACATTCATCAGCATCCTAAGGAATAGTCCACTAGTAGGGAACTCAAAAATATCCTAGATATCTCCAATCATATTCCTTATTTAGTTCGGGTGGTCATCGTCAATTTTTCTAGGTGAATCATGGTTGTATCTACTTAAAATTTCCTTGTAATATAGTCCTAGTCTGTCATCTTAGGTCCCCATGAATCCCTTTTTGTGCTAAATCAAGTTCCATATATCAGAAGCCACCACATAGACACTAAAACCCCATTATAAAAACAAATTCTCACTAGAAAACTTTTTTGAACATAATTTGAACTTATCATATAACTAAATAAATCATTTAAAAAATTATTAAAAAAATTCAAAAATAACCACAAGGCATTACACCATACACACAGTCAATTCTATTAAAAACATAATCATGCAACAAAACCTTCTCACAAGATGATTCACATCACATGCATAATTTAATAAATCACATAAAAATTTACAAACCAATTATAAATCCCACTTCAAGGGTTCACAACAATAACGAATTAAATTTCACATAGAAATGAATCTTTAAAAAAAAATTCACAACAAAGACACATAAAAACAATCTTTCCATTATTCAAATAACTATTAGTTCAATTTTGAAATATCAAATCAATGATTATACCTCAAGGCAATAGATTTTCCCTTTTAAAAACTCCAAAACCACTTAAAAACACTTTTCGAAACACTTTTGTTAGAAATAAAACATAATTGGATCATTACCTAAAAAGAACATAATATTATAAAAAATATTCTTAGGCTAAACCCATCCAAATCAACAAAAATTCCAAATTTCTTTTTTAAAACTTGTTTCTCGTCATTTACACAATTCACACATCACATTTTAATGGTGAAAAACAACATCAAATATACCAAAAAATTCATTTCCCATCAAAAACCCACAATTTAACACATTCACACTTCATGCTACATTGAAAACAAAATTTTCAACCATCGTATAACATATAAACACTATCAAAAATCACCATGATGAATCACATACAAATAATTACACTTTTCATATAAATCCACATTTTCACCACATATGCATGTAGTAACATGTAACGCCCTGACACCAGTTACCCAGATTCGGTGCATTATTTTAATAAACTGGCATGATATAAGGAAAAGATGTCTCTAAATACCAATCAGTTTATCAATAATTGAAATAGATTGCATACATGAACGTTATATTAAATTATAAAACGGAAAACCACAACAACATCATCTCCATTGAACACATTCATATGCCTTAGACTATCCCTACAGGTTAGTCATATTACACATCTTGGAAATCATGGGAAAATAGAACATAAGAAAGGGGGAGCTCAGATGCTCAGTAAAAGTAAACAATTTAGCAAGAGATAAGATAATCAATAGGCATTGTGAATAATTGAAAACACATTCCTTTAGAATTAATAAACATGAACACTTTATGGCAGAAATATGAGATGAATAAATAATTCCATAATAAAACATAGTCATGGGTAATCAAATAGTTGAATAACCACATGAACCATCAATATTATTTTCATAAAGAGGGAATGTATATTTCCAGAAATTCTGAAACATTTTGTCAAGGCCTCAGCCAAGGCATCTAAAAATGATTAAGGCTTAGGTCAAAACTATATATGAAATTGGGAAAGGCCTTGGCCAATTCCACATTTAATTGTATCAGGAGACCTACCAATGAATCTATGAGCTATAATAGGCTCCACCCATCACTTAATATATCCAATACATTCCTCATATGAAAAGGTTGAAACATAAAATAAACATTTGTATTAAAAATAACATAAAAAATTTCAATACTTTATCCATAAATCATGAATGGTATAAAAATAACATATCCACAGTCAAAAATATCACAAAACCTTGAATACAATATGGAAGATTTGTATCATACTAAATCAACTTAAAAAAGTTTAAAATACATAAAATGATGTTGACATAGATGAAAATTATTTGTAAAACACTTTGAGAGAAATTTCCCTTTTTCATCAAAACATTTAAAAGTCACACAATTTAGAAAATAGGACATTTAAAGTCATTGTTGAATCAATGTGTCCCATACCACCTTGAAAATTTTGAATGAAAATGACATTTTAAAACATTCATGTCCAAATAAATAAATCCATAATTCTTTTTTGAACAAATGGACATTAATGAGAAAGGTTTATAAGAATAAATCCTTAAAACATTTAAAATGATGTTTTAATAAATGATTCCCTTAAAAATAATACCTTTTTAAAAAAATTTATGAAACATGGCCATGGATAAAATATATGTCCCAAAAAAAACATACCCATAAACAATCTCGAATAATAATGAGATTGAATAATTAACCATTACCTTGCACATTACTTTGGTCGAGGGTACATTTAACCTCCTATATAATGACCATTTTATGAAATTAAATTATAATAGAACCATATTAATATTTATTATATCATACATGTTTCATTTATGACTTCATAGTACCCCTTAAGTAATGATTTCAAAGTTAAATTAACATTTTGGGTAATAATCGCTTTCTTCATCGTACATGTTTTTAATTGTTATTCTTGATTGTATCATTTAGGTCATAATTTAAATAATTACAAATTATAAAACAGGATTTGTATATCGTATATATTTAGAATATAAATATTTATAATATATAGATATATGAAATTGATAACACCTTTTATGGAGATGGTAGCCCGTACGTATGCATAAACGTTGTTTCCAATTTCATATCGTATTGAACATAAGTAAGTGAACAAGATATATGTCTATAAAAACATAAATATATATATCTCGACTAGTATTTTTATGTCATATATTACATACTTATAAGTAATATTTAATTTTATAATCATCGTTGAATGGTGAACTTGGGAATGAATCTCATAACATCGTGGAGACGATAATCCGTACGTACGCACGAGTGACAATATAATTATATTGATGTTGAAATCTTATGTAATTGGATGGTATATCATATGTATAGAATCATTAAAATTTTATATTTATTATTTAAATAAGTTATACTCATTATTATACCCATCCAAATAATGATGTGTTTGAAAAACAAACTACAACACGACGTGGAGACAGTAAGCCATACATATGCACATATGGAGACTTTGTCATTTATAAGGTGGATAGAATGAAGAATATGTTTGTACCATATTTATTATGAAATTAAAGTATGTAGGAGGTAATTTAGTTATTATTTTGGTATGTAAACAGAAAATAAAGAGTAAGTGGAAGAAGAAAAGAACTTAAAAGAGGTTGGTGAAATAACTACCTCTACTTTGGGTGTTTCCTTTCGAGTTGATCAGAAGGGATCCATTGGTTGTCTTTATGATCAAAATATGGAATCAAGGTATATTTGAGGGAATTAAGGAGGATATTTTGGCAGGTTTTGGTAGGGAAATATGGCTTTGGAGGTGTGATTTTGAGAGAAGGGGAAGTGCCCTTTTATAAGAGGGGTGAGGGTCACTTTAGGAAAAGATTAAAATATTAATTTATTATAAAACCATATTAGGTTTATAATGCCTCCAAATGAATTTATTTCTATACTTAGGTGTTTATGGGTCGAAATCCTCTCAACTAATTGGTTTTAGACAATTTTAGTTTACCATTTTAACCCTATCCTTTAGATTTTACTCTTAGTTTAATAGTTTAACATTTATTGTGTCTTCTTGATTTCATAAACTATATGGTTAATAGACATACTCTAAACTTCCATGAAAACCTCAAGTGGTTCATTAATAACATATATAATATTATTTAACCAAAATATATGATCCTTATATTTTTATAAATATTATGTCACCCAATTATATAGTATTCGTTTTAAAAACTAATTTATGTCAATTTTGACACTATTTGGTATTTTGTTTTTTTGAAAGTCATAAAAATATTATCACTTTGAAGAAAAATTATAAAATCAACCCTAACATGTCATATTAACTTGTAAAATATGTGGAATTTATTTGAAGTCTCAATTTACATTTAATTTTATATTTATAATATCAATTATTTTAATATTTCATTAATAAAGTAATTGCTGCATCATCATTGTGTAATAAATAAATTAAATTGTTTAATATTAAAAATACTAAATAAAATAACATTATATTGGAAATATATTTATATTTCTAATGAATATTTATAGTCGAATTTATATTACTTTTAACCCTATATAAAAATGGTTTAGTTATTAAACTTTGAATTTATCTTTTTTAACTCTTCTTTAAATAAAATAATAATAAATGTCCTCAACTAATCCAAGGTGACCAAAGGGGGTTATAATTTATTCCTATGGGTTTTTTGGTAAAATTACACTTATCCAATAAAATTAGGACATGTTTTATGGTAATTATGATATCATTTTAACCCTTAATTATCCTATTTAATTTTAATTATGGTAAATAAAAGTCAAAAGTTACTATTCAACAAAAAATTATTTTCATCTTATTGAACCACATTTTACTTATTGATATCAACTGTTTCTCTCAGATTTTTAAAATTTATCATACAAAAGCAGTAAAAATATGTTTTATGAAAATTTTCAAATGCTCCTAGATGGTGGGTAAAAAGATGTTAAAACGTTCAAAAAAATTTATACATCTAATTTTATTATAAAATGACTACAATGAATTAAATTGAAAAAATATAGTTATTATATATCTATTTTGACTTAAAATAAATTTAAATAAAATAAATAATTTTTTAAATAAAATTTTGGTTTTAAATAATAACATAGTGTATTTCACTATTCATAAAAAAATTCAAAGTTTTCATAAAAATACCAAAAACCCACCCAAAGCTAATTTTGAAATTCTAAATTCAAAAATGATGACTATTTTCACAAATTCAAAAAAAAATAAGTTTCATTTATTAGTTTGAAATTAATTCTCATTGTCAAAACCAAAAGGCGGGTTTTAAAAAAGTAAAAACTATCCAATGATTGACAAGTGTTTAAGTCAAATTTAAATGTGAAATGACTGATAATGAGCTAAATTGTATTAAATGATGAAAATATAATCTAATTACTCTTTAAAACCTTTCAATTTCTTAATTTAACACAATAAATTATTTCGATTGAAAAATTGTTTTCAATTGAAATAGAGTATTTTTCACTATTAGTCAAAATTTGAAAGTTATCAGAAAAGTACCAAATATTTAGTGAAACTAAATTTTAATGTCCCTATTCTAAAAAATAATTTAATTTCTTTAAATTGAAAATATAGAAGTATCAAATATTGGTTTTAAAAACGGATGGTCGTTAAAAGGCAGTAAAATTATAATTTTTTTAAAATATTTCGTTTATCTAAAAAAATGAATTTGTTCTTATATTATCTCTAATAAAAACATAACATGGATGTTAAAATTATATAGAGTATTTAATATTAAAAATTTAGTTAATACTTTTCAAAACCACTATTTCAACAACTAGTTTGTTAAGTTGTGGTGCACTCAAACTTGGTGTTGCGTGTAGTGTAAGCTATTGAATTACATTAATTAGATAACGTAATATGAAATATTGTGGTGTTAAATTTTTCCCTACTTCAATAAATTTCATCCTCACAATTTGAAATTGTTCTTCAAAAATAAAAGTTTAAAAATAGAAATATACCTTTGTGGAAAACCCACATCAGAAATTGGGTAAATAAAACATAGTCTTAATAAGAGGGAAAGAGAATTAAAAGGTTACCACAAATTTATGATATCGATTAGGAGATCATTGGTGGAAATTTGAGAAACATAATTTGAGGGAAAATGTAAATATTTATATGGAGTGATTGGGGTCATCAATCACATAAAAGTGTGAAATTGAGGGCCTCAAATCCATCAATGTATGATGATATAAAATATTGTTAGCTCAACATAAGTTATTAGGATAACACATTTTTGGTTTTAAGATCCCTTCGCTAATGTTTAAGTTTTAATTTATTCATAGAATAAGAGGAATCAAAAATAATTGACAAGTATAGTTTCATCCTTTAACTAATTCCTACCGCAAACTAATCTTTCACACAAAAAGATAATAGAATTCATAAATATTCTATTTATCTTAATCATATAGGGTTCAAAAAAATTATGAATTTATAATTCATTTTTCAATCTATTTAAAAAAACAACATTATAAAAACCTGGAAATCATGTATGCCAGTGGTAGGTGATCCACCCTTGTCGCCCTTCAGTTGCGGTTTCATGTCTCACGGCCTTACCGGACGTGACAAGTTGCCGCCCGATCTCAGGGTTGTCCTTTTAATAACATTCCAAAAATAATCTCAACAAATGATTTAACCATAACAATAGTATCCAATGTCAAACTTAATCGATTTCAACATTTAGACTTATCCAAAATACTTCTTTCCAAACTCACAGTCCAAAATTTATAAGCAAGGTAAACACAATGAAGATCATTATTTCTATATAATACCACGTAAATACCTTCATCATATATTCTTTTAAAACATTGTTACACCCTGAATTACCATAGAACCTTATTTATTACATTCATACCCCATTATTATTTATAGAATAATAGAAATATTCCTTTTATCCAAAAATGTTGTAAACTCCAACAATGATGGAATATAAAAATCATTAATCAGTTTTATGGTAGTCAATAATATCCATTAAAATTTATCCAAATCAATCATATATTATTCCAAAATCACTACCTCAATATAAGAATCATATTATGGTTTATCTTTCTCTCAACCATATATTTTTTTAAAAAAATTTACCTGCTATTTAGTCACTTTTCTTGGATCTACACAATGCTTTCATAACAAAATAATAAATCTAATAATTCCCCTTCATCATTGGTAGTATAATAACATGATTATAATCTAATTGCATCATTTGGGGTATACTCTAATGATTTGGACATTTCTTCATGTAGTGCCACAACTCCTTGTAGATGAAGAATTGTACATTTGGGAAAAAAATTATCTTTGCAATCACTTACTTAGTGTCCTTTTTCTACAAACTTATAACTAAATTTTGTTCCCACCAAGAATTTACCAAGGTGATTCATTCCACTGTTATCATATATGGGAAAATCCTTCTTTCCCCAATTCCCTTTATCCATCTTTCTCTATACCATTTTTTTCTTCTCTTGCTTCACACCAAAGCCATATGAGAATGATAATTATTCACTTCTCTTATTAACACACGATACTATTTCTTCATATGATGAGAATACGTGGGAGAATATTCCCTTTCTAAATGATGGCTTACAACTATGAAAGATATGATCTTTTTTAGCCTTTTGATCATGAATATTGCTGGCGTTCCCATTACTTCTACTAGGTGCCATTTCTAAATGATGACACACACTAGGTTAGATCATATCATTCTGTATAATTCAAAAACTAGAAAAATTCTCAACATTAATTGAATATTTTCACATGTATAGTATCAGAATCATAAAAATGGTTTCTTTGCTGGAATATTTACTCATTTATCCTTCATAATGGTTTGTAAATAAATTGTGAATTGTCCTATGAATATCCCCTGGGAGTGTCATTACCAAGAGTGCAGCAAGGACCATTGTCGTGTAACTGAATACCCTGATTCAAACCTGAATCCCTTTGTCGGTGTTTTCTCTCTTAGGTATATTGGTGCTAGAGCCACCTCTACATTCTCATATCCAGACAGAGATTTATTGATTGTAAAACCCATATAATATCTATATTAATAAAAATTTTGGATGTTCTACTATACTAATCATAAAATTAGATCTTAGGGTAATGTTTCCTAATCAGAGTTTATAAAAATATAGCTTTCAAGGTTATTTCTAAACATCTTATGATTCCAACTGTAATACCCCGACCCTAGTTACCTAGAGTCAGTGCTTTATTTTAATACATTGTCTTGATACAAGGAAAACATCTCTCAAAAGACCGATTAGTTTAGTAATCTTGGAAATAGATTACATACATGAACATTACATTACATTATTAAATTAAAAACACCAACAAAATTTTCTAGATTGACCACATTCATATCCCTTAGACTATCCCTACAGGTCAGTCATAATACACTTATTGGAAATATTGGGAAAATAAACCAAAAGAAAAGGGTGCGCTCCGATGCTCAGTAAGGGTAAACAATTTAGTGGAATATAACATAAACAATAGGGAATGTGAATAATTGAAAACAAATGTCTTTACAAATAAAAATAATGAACACTTTATGGTATAAATATGAGATGAGTAAATAATGCCATAATAAACCATGTCATGGCTATTCTACTAGTCGAATAACCACATGAACCATCAATATTATTTTCATAAAGAGGAAATGTATAATGCCAGATATTCTGAAATATTTTGTTGAGGCCTCATCCAATATGTCTAAAAATGATTAAGGACTCGGCCAAAACTATATATCAAATTGGGAAAGGCCTCAACAAACTCCATTTCTAATTGTCTCATGAGAACTATCGATGCATTTAGGAGCTATAGTGGGATCCAACCATCACTTAATATGTCCAGTAAATTCCTCATATTAAAAGGTTGAAACATAACATAATAATATGTATTAAAACAAGCATACCAAATGTCAATCCATTATCCATAAACCATGAAGGTATAAAAATAACACATCCACAATCAATCATATCACAAAAACCTTCAACAAAATATGGAATATTCGCATCATAATAAATCAACTTCAATCAAGTTTAAAATCCATAAAAGGATGTTGACATTGACGAAAATGATTTTGAAAACTTTTTGAGAGAAATATCCATTTTTAATGAAAAAATTTATATGTCACACAATTTAGGAAGGAATAAATTTAAAGAAAATATGGAATCATTGTGTCATATATGATGTTGAAAATTTTTAAAGGAATTTAAATTTTAAAACATTCATGTCCATATAAATAAATCCTTAAAATCATTTTGAACACTTGGACATTAATGAGAAAGGTTTAGAAGAATAAATCATTATAAAATTTAAAACGATGTTTTAATAAAAGATTCCATTAAAAACAATCCCTTTGAAAACTCTTTTACGAAACATTACATGAATGATAAATATGTCCCAGTAAAAACATACCCATAAACAATCTCGAATAATAATGAGATTGAGTAATTAACCCTTACCTTGAACATTCCTTTGGCCAAGGGTACGTTTAAAATCCTGTATAATGAGCATAGTATGTTATTAAATTATACTAAAACCATATTCATATTTATTATATCATACATGATTCATTTATGTCTTTATACTACCCATTTAATAATTATTTCCATGTTAAATTATCATTTTGGATAATAATCACTTTCTTTATCGCATGTCTTTTTTACTTGTTATTCTAGATCATATTTTTAAGATCACAATTTAAATACTTACAGAATATAAAACATGATTTATATATCAAATATGTTTACAATATAAATATATATAATAGATAGATATATGAAATTTAGGGCACTGTTTATGGAGATGGTAGGCCGTACATACCCATAAACGATGTTTCAATTTTCATATCGTATTGAACGGATGTAAGTGAATTAGATATATGTAAGTAAATACATACATACAAACATACACACACAGAGAGATATATATAACTTTAGTAGAATTATTAGTCCATATATTACATACTTATTAATAATATATATTTTTATAATCATCGTTGAATGGTGAACATTGGAATGAATCTCATTGCATCGTGGAGACGGTAATCCGTACGTACACATGAGAGAAAATATCATTATATTGATGGTGAAATATTATGTAAATGGATGTTAAATCATATAAAAAGAATAATTAACATGTTATATTTATTATTTTCATCAGTTATACTCATTATTATACCCAAAAAAATAATGAAGTGTTTGAATAACAAACTATACCACACCGTAGAGTTGATAAGTCGTACAAATGCATGTATGGTGACTTTTTAATTTATAGGATCAATAAATTAAAGAATATGGTGGTACCATATTTATAATAAAATCACATTATATATGAGGTAATGGTGTTATTATTTTGGTATGGAAACAAAAAATAAAGAGGAAGTGGAATAAGATAAGAACTTGAAAGAGGGTGGTGAAATTATTTCCTCTTCTTCGGGTGTTTCCTTTTGAGTTGATAAAAGGGTTCCTTAGGTTCAATTTATGATCAAAGTAAGGAGTCTAGGATTATGTGAGGGAAGTTGGGAGGATATATGGGCTGGGTTTGGTCAAGCCAAATGTCTTTGGTGGTGTGATTTTGTGAGAAGGGGGTGTTCCCTTTTATAAGAGGGGTTAGTGTCACTTTAGGAAAAGATTAAATGATTAATTTATTATAAAATGATATTTGGTTTATAATGGATAAAAATGATTTTATTTCGAGACTTATTTGGTTATGGGTCGAAATAATCTCAATAAATAGATTTAAGACAAGATTATGTTTCTATTTTAACTATATCTTTTAGATTTAACTCTTAGTAAAATAGTTTAACTTTTACTGTGTTTTCTTGTATTCATACACTTTATGGTTAAAAACATACTCTAAAAATTCAATAAATACTCAAGTTGTTCATTGATGAAATTTATAACTTTATTTAATCCCTTTGGCTGAACATCATATTTTTAGCAATATTAATCAACCTATAATATAATATTTGTTTTAAAAACTAATTTATGTCAATTATGACATTATTTTGTATTTTGTTTTTCTGAAACTCATAAAAAACTTATCACTTATAAAAAAATTCTATAATCGACTATAATATGTCATATTAACCTAAAAAGTTTTTGTAATGCATTATAAGTCTCAATTTACATTTATTTGAATATTTATAATATCGATTATTTTAATATTTCATTAATAAGGTTATTGTTGCATTATTATTGTGTCATAAATAAATTAAATTATATAATGTCTAAAAATTAAAAATAAAATTCCATTATTTAGTAAGGATTTTTAACTTTTTAGTGAATATTTATTGTCAAATTTATATTATGTGTAACCCCATATAAAAATGGTTTATTTATTAAACATTGTATTTACCTCTTTTAACTCTTCTTTAAATAAAAAAACAATAAATGTCCTAATCAAATCCAAGTAGAACAAAGGGGGTCATATTTTTTCCTAAGGCTGTTTTTGGCCAAATTAATATTATCTAATTGAATTAGTACCTGTGTGAAGGTAATTTTGATATCATTTTTACCCTTATTTACCCTATTTACTTTTAAACATGGTTAATAAAAGTCAAAAGTTACTTATCACCAAGAATTATTTTCATCTTATTAAACCACATTTTACTTATTAATATCAAACCTGTGTCCTAGTTTTTTGATATTCAACTCAGAAAAGTGGTAAAATTATGTTTTATGCAAATTTTCAAATGCTCCTAGAAGGTCGGTAAAAAGAGGTTAAAAAGTTCAATAAAATGTTATACATTTGATTTTATTATAAAATGACTCCAATAAATTACATTAATCTTCTATAGGTATTATATATATATTTTTACTTAATATAAAATTAAATAAAATAAATAATAATTTTAATAAAAAGTCGATTTTAAATAATAACATAGTGTTTTTCACTATTTATAATAAATTTAATGTTATCAGAAAAATACAAAAAATTCTCCCAAAGCTAATTTCGATATTCTGAATTAAAAAAAGGAAGTCTATTTTACCAAATTCATAACATATGAGTTGCATTTATTAATTTTAAATTAATTCCCATTGTAAAAACCAAAAAGTGTGTTTTAAAAAAGTAATAACTATCAAAAGATTCACATGTCTTTATGTCAAATTTAAATGTGAGATTACTTATAATAAACTAAATTATATTAAATGATAAAAATATAATACAATTAAATATCAAAACAATTAAAATTCATGATTTAACACTACAAATTATTTTGATTAAAAAGATGTTTTCAATTAATACATAGTATTTTTTACTATTCGTCAAAATATGGAAGTTATCATAAAAGTACCAAAATTTTATCCAAACTAAATTTTTATGTCCCTCTTTTAAGGAATAATTTAATTTCACTTATTTGAATATATAAAAGTTTCAAAATTTGGTTTTAAAAAGGGTTCACTATTAAAAGGCTGTAAAATTGCATATTTTGAAAAAATACTTCTTTATCTGAAAAAATGTATTTTTTCTTATATTATGTCTAATAATAACATAATATTGATTTTTAAATTATATAGAGTATATAAGATTCAAAATTCAGTAAATACTATTCATAACCTCTTTTTGAATGGCTAGTTTGGTAAGTTGTGGTGCGCTCGAACTCGGTGTTGCGTGTAACACAAGATATTGAATTACCTTAATGAGATAACATACTATGAAATATTTAGGTGTTATAAAACACTTCAAATGTATACATCGTTCCACACAAAAAAATAATATAACTTGTTAAAATAGTTTTACCAAACAAATTAAATCATAGCTAAATTTTAAGCCATGTGACCACCAACTATTGGTGTCTGGAACCCTTAAAAATGGTTTAAATCACCAATCACACCCTAGATGCATCCTCTCAACCAACATCAGACCCTAACAAAATGATTAAACCTAAATCAGGTCCAAAATAAAAAACTAGGTCAATCCGAATCAATATCAGGTGATGGTGATGCCGAAAACCTTATGGAATTGAAGGAGGAGATTACCCATAAGGAGAGGGTAATACAACGGGGATGCACGAGGTATTGTGGCCATATGGGGTTGATGTCTCTAGAAGAGAGGTTGAGGGTACCAGAATTGGAAGGTGTAACTTTCAGTATAGTGCTGACTAGTGAGGGGGTGGAGGACGTGACTTTCCAGCAGGGGTGTCATTCCAGACTGGGTTTTCCATAAGTGAGGATAACTAGGAACGACGTGCACGTGTTAGGAGGTTAGGTTGGGTAGATTGATGGGTTAGGGAGGAGGTCTTTACAACATGATATTAAGGGGGATAAAAACCCTGAAAAAATAATGAAATAAAAAATTAATAACAAAAACATTATATAAGTAATAAATATAATAATAGTATTAATCATATTTTTAATAATAATCATCATCATCATTATAACAAAAAATACAAAAAAATTGATATTATGTGTCATGGTTATAATATTATCATTATTATTATTTTCAAATCATTTTATTTTTAATTTATTTTGTTTTTTTTTATTATTCAATTTATTTGTTATTTATTTCAAGTACTGGGCATGCTGAACGGTGACCCGGTCGAAGCCGAAAATTTTTCAAACAATGCTTTACTCATGCATTAGATGTTGTCCATCCTAGGAAAACTTATTTTTCAATAAAAAACAAAAAAAGCTGGTCATCAAAATGATCCTCTACAAGGAAATGCGATGTTAATGAAGATAATAAAATTAAATAGTTAGAATGAGTTGGTTGTGATAGTTTTGATCCCCTCGAAAGGAAATAGAATGCCACTATGTGTATTAAGTAAGACATGTCGAGGATAAAAAAACAATCTGGGAATTTATTTTGAAAAGTTCAATTCAATTCTGAAAATGACCTCACTAGTTATCATGCCGACGACCAGAAAACTCCAAGACAGCTCGACATCTTATAGAGAGAAGAAAAGAGTGGGACTATGGATACCCTTATCAATCTTCATTCCTAAGGGTGTAGTAATATCCATTACATAAAGTAAAATCTCCATAAAACTATTATGTAGATTAAAAATAAATGTGTAAATAAATCAACGAGATGCACCATTTTAATATATAGTAGTCATTAATGAGAAAGTTATAGTAATGGTTGCTATCATAGTCACTGGACACGTATACACCTCTTATAGAGACTCTTCTATTACATGGCATATATTCATTCTAGATGTCGATGGATGGAGCACTTTTATATGTGAAGCATCTAATTTCCCCATAGTTTTTATAGAGGCAGAGGATCCTATTCCACTATGCGATGAATAAATGTTATGAAAGAAACTATGTAAGTTTCTTAAATGTCTATAGGAGCATTAGTTGTTTAGTTCCGTAGTGAAAATACTCTTTGAGTGTCCTAGATAGCCACACTAGTTGAAATTATATAGATATCATCCAAGTGGAGTAGGAGGTCTGGATGCCCTTATCATCATGAACATCCAATAGAATCAGCATGATTCTTATATCACTTGATGGTACACATGCCGCCACTGGGAGAAAAATGATCTGACATCAACCCTAATGTTCATACTAGGTCAATCTCAGCCATCATCATTATATCTATCACATCATCTATAAGGACCAGGCCTTAAAACATTAAATAATCTTGAATTGAACGAATAATTCACATTGATGATCTTTTTAACTTTTGAGTATTATAGAGTTAGGTCATAACATTTACATAACAACATTAATATTACATGTAGACAATTCTACTCAGTATCCATTTTTCATATAATAAAGACTCCTGAAAAAACAAATCATGTCTACTTCCATGTTGTTAGTATAAGGCCCCGGCCTTAAACCTTACTTAATATTGAATTAAATGAATAATTCACATTGAGGATCTTTTCAGGTTTAGAGTTTTAGAGAATTAGAACATAACTATTACATCTCAAAAGATTAAAAAGTAGACATTTCTACTATGTTTCCATAGAATAATAAAAAAACTCTTAAAAAGAGACATGTCTAGTTCCATGTTTTATAAAGCATGACTTTCCCTTGATCCCATCCTTGACCCTATTCCACATTATGTCCTGTGAAAAACATTTCAAAAAAAACTTGGGGTGAGCATAAAAAGCTCAGTAAGGGATACACAAAGAATAAAAATTGTTAGTTTATCAAAACAACAAGTAGACCATGTATACATTATCAAAGTAATAATTTTCACCTTTATGAAGTAATAGAAACTCTTCACTGAATAAAGTATCATTACTTACCTTTTTGTAACCAAAGGATTAACATAAAACACATAAAAAGAACACATAACATATATAAAGGTAACTTGGGACATAAACATACTTAAGTGGAATAACCATACGGTTGACTTCCACACATATCACTTAATGGAATAGCCATACGGCCAATTTCCATACATACTTAATGGAATAGCCATACGGCCGACTTCCATACCCAATGCATTGGAGGTTATAACGTAACCACCCGTCCTGGTATTCACGGCACCACCCGTCATATGGTTTATAACGTAACCACCCGTTAAAATGTCCAAGTACCAGTATAAAATCCTAAAACATAAAACCAATATAAAGGAATGATAACATTTCCACATTTCAATCACAATATATCATAAATATATTGACATAATAGAATCCTTTATCAAAACCATTTTCAATACCAAAATACATAAAAGAGTATATGGTATTTATTTTATTTTAAAAACATTACGGCTTTTTGAGGAAGCCAAAGACCAAATAATACTCGCGGCGGCGGAAAAAGTCGTTGTCACTGCGTACGTTAAAAAAACATTCCTTTTTGTCGTTTAGTAAAACTCTTCATAGAAAAAGATTCCTTTTGTATAAAAGTAAAAGTCAAAGGGGTTTATACATCGTATAAAAGAAAGTTGTGTATAAAACGAAATATGCCTCAATGAAAGGAGATTGAGACGAAGTCCCTTACCTCGAGTCCGACTTGACTCGATAGTTCCTTAACGTCCTGAATAATAAACTTGAGTTAATATATACTTGATTAAGAACCTTTTTAAAGTTCATTATTCCTTTTATATCACTTATTGCCATGTTATAAACATTATGTAACCATTTATGTTAATAATGTTTGTTTTGTCAATATTTGGTTCTTAAGTCGAAAGTGGACTTCTTACAATTACATGTTGTTCGTGTGGTCAAAGGTTCTTTATATCCAGAATGAAATTCCCGATTTGGATATAATATGTATCATATATATCCATAATATACATGTATTTAAAATATTACATAATCATTTATAGGTATGAAATGAAATGCACCGTTCATGGAGACGGTAAGCCGTACGTACGCATGAACGCTACTTTCATTTCTTTGTCATATAAATGGAATTAAAACTAAATGAGAGGTATGTATATTTTAATTCCAGAATTATATTCATCATTTAGATATATCATTAATTATATATATACATTATATACATGTAATTTTAATAGTACATTACATTTGGGGATAAGAAATGAAATGCACCGTTCATGGAGACGGTAAGCCGTACGTACACATGAACGCTACTTTCATTTCTATCTCATACTTTAATGGAAAGAAATAATAATGATATAGAGGTATATTATAATTACATTATAACATCATATATAATAACTTTAAATCCATCCTTTACACGTCCCACATATGCCATTAACGAATCACATCACTTTGAGGGGGCGGTAGTCCGCACTTCCTTAAATGAAGATATCGTGTTTACCCATAATGGAAACCATAAAGGTATGCCAAAAATGAAAAATACAGAAGCTTAAAGAAAACATAAACATATTATATATCATATATAAAAATAGTGACATCATAATGGCCACCCTTGAAGGTGTTAAATGAGTATTGAACAATCATCATTTCCGGAGGCAGAATTTCGCCATCCACGAAAACCGTATGTTCATTAACCATTTGATGTAGTTTTGTGAGAGTGTATCCCAAATAAATATTATAACAACATCCTAGTATATTGAAGATACTGGTTTTGTTACAAAAGATGTAAATAAAAAGAGTTTAGAGGGTTGGAGAAGCAAAATAAAACAAATGAACAAGAGAGAATGAATTACCTTTAAAAGTGTAACTCCTTTTGATTTGAGCCTAATGGCTTCCTTTGAAAGGATTCTGCCCAAAGGTAATCCTCTAGGATGAGGAGAGGGATGTGGAGAGAGTAATTGGTAGGGGTTGGCCGAGCCAAAGGCTTGAGAATTGTGTGAAATGAGGTAGAGGTGGGGGCCTTTTATAAGAGGAGAGGAGGGGCACTTTTGGAATGTAAAGAAATATTACTTTATTTGAAAATGTGTTTCGGTTTCAAAAGGTCCCACATTGATATAATTCGTGGCTATGTGATAAGGCTTCGAAATCCACTCATCCAATAAGTTTTGGACATGTGTAGTTCATATATTTTACATTATCTTTCCATTTTATTTAAATCGTCAAATAATGATGTCATCGCTGTATCATTATTTCGTCATATATAATTTCATTTATTTAATGTCTAAAAATTATAAAAAAACTACTATGATGTAGGAAATCTCTTTAGCTTTCCAATGACTATTTATAATGAAAATGTGGACTTGTATAACCCCACTCAAAAAGTATTTTAGTAAAACAATTTATGTTAGTGTCATTTTCACTTTAACATTAAATAAAAATATATTAATGTCATTTTCCAACTAAAGTGGCTCCATGGGGTCCCCAAGTTGGACCATGGCTTGTCTTGGTCGGCCATGACTCACCCAATAGGTGTAGGACAAGTGTCATGGTGTTTTCACATTCTTATAATACCATTTTTACCTTAAACTACACTAATTACCTCTAATCGCGATTAATGAAAAAAAGTTACAATTCACCAAAAAAATATTTTAATCTCATTGAACCACATTTTACTTCTTAATGACAACCATGTATGTCGGATTTTCAAAATTCAATACACATTAGTGGTAAACTTTCATTTAACTGAAAAATCAGTTTGCTTGATTACCACTTAGTGGTTTCACTATTCATCAAAAATTGATGTTTTTCAGAAAATTACCAAAAATTCACCCTAAGCTATATTTGATATTAAAAATTCAAAAATGAAGTCTATTTTACAAAATTCAAAACATATAAGTCACATTAATTAATTTAATAATTAATTCCCGCTATCAGAGCAAATAGCATGTTTTTATGAAACAATAAGTATCAAAAGATTGACACAAGTTTAAGTCCGATTTCAAAGTGAAATTAATTTCAACGACCACTATTGGATTTAATGGTAAAAATATTTTCTAATTTAACTTTAAAAACAATTCAAAATATAATCTAATCATATAAATAAATTAGATTAAAAAGAGTTTTTGATTTAAAATACAACATTTTACTCTATTCATTAAGAAAATGAAGTTTATCGGAAAGATACCAAAAATTCACCCAAAGTAAATTTTGATGTCCCGATTCTAAAGAAGAGTTTTATTTGGTCCAAAAGAATGTATAAGAGTGATCAAAACTATATTTTATGACAGTTCTCCATAAAAAGGCGATAAGTGAACCTTTAGTGAAAATTAGGGTATAAATACCTAAAATTGAACTCTTTTCGTATTTTAAGCATTTATCTTTTATTGGGTAAATGTGAAAACATTTAAAAACATATATAATCATATTTTAGTTATTTCTATCCATTCCCGCCAGTACAACGGCTACTCGTTAACTAACATTTAAAATAATATTATTTTATTACTTGTGTGAAACGTAAGTTTTCAAAGAAAATCATCGTTGCGTATCGGGTACGCTATCGAACGTAGAAACCCCTTTTAATTAAAATTAATATTTAATTCGTAAATATTAATAAATATGAAAATTCTTTATTCTTTATTTACCTGGGATGTTACATCCTTCCCCCCTTTTGGGAATTGCGTCCTCGCAATTTTATTCACTTAAAATAAGTGGGGGTATTTATCCCTCATAGCATTTTCAGATTCCCACGTTGCCTCTTCAATCACATGGTTTTTCCACAAAACCTTTACCTGATGAATCACCTTATTCCGTAACACTTGCTCCCTGTGGTCAAGAATCTGGACTGGTTGTTCCTCATAAGATAGGTTCTCTTCCAGCTAAACTACCTCTGGACTCAAAACATGAGATGGATCTGGGATATACTTTCTCAACATCGAAACGTGAAAAACATTGTGTACCTGGGATAAACTCGGAGGTAAAGCCAATCGGTATGCAACTGATCCAACTCTTTCCAGAATTTCATATGGTCCAATAAACCATGGACTCATCTTTTCATTCTTACCAAATCTCATCACGCTTTTCCAAGGAGAAACCTTGAGGAAAACATGATCACCTACCTCAAATGAGAGATCCTTCCTCCTGTTGTTTGCATAACTCTTCTGCCTGCTCTGAGCTGTTCTCATGTGCTTCTGAATCAACTGAACTTTTTCTGCCATCTCCTCTACCAATTCTGGTCCCATGAGCTTCCTTTCACCCACTTCATCCCAAAATACTGGAGTTCGACACTGCTTCCCATATAATTCCTCAAATGGTGCCATCTGTATACTGGAATGAAAACTGTTATTATATGAAAATTCAACCAAATAAAGATGTTGGTCCCAACTTCCCTGATAATCCATCGAACAAGCTCGTAGCATATCCTCTAAGGTCTGAATTGTTCGTTCTGACTGCCCATCTGATTGAGGATGAAAAGTTGTACTAAAATTTAATTCAGTACCGAACGACTTCTGAAGGCCTTTCCAAAAGTTATAAGTAATCCTGGGATCACGATCCGATACAATGGAGAGAGGAACTCCATGTAACCTAACTATCTCTTTAAGATACAAACGGGAAAGTTGATCAAGAGAGAAAGTATCTCGTATAGCAAGGAAATTAGCAGATTTGGTCAAGCGATCAACAATAACCCAGATTTCATTATTACCTCGAGATGTCTTCGATAATCCAACAACAAAGTCCATGGATATATTCTCCCATTTCCACTCTGGCACTGGTAAAGGTTGAAGCATCCCTTTCGGTAACTGCCGCTCTACTTTAACCTGTTGACATGTCAAACACTTCACAGTAAAATCAGCAATATCTCTTTTCATTCCATCCCACCAGTAATACTCCCGCAGATCTCTGTACATCTTAGTACTGCCAGGATGAACTGAAAACGGAGAACTATGAGCTTCACATAACAACTCTCTCTTCAACTGTGAATCACAAGGCACGCATAACCTCTTCCCAAACCTCAAAACACAAACACAAACTTATCCAAGAACTCATGGAAAATTTTATTCATAAGGTCCATGAATACAGCAGGTGCATTGGTTAACCCAAAAGGCATAACTACAAATTCATAATGGCCATATCTAGTATGGAACACAGTCTTCGGAAAGTCTTCTTCTTTTACTTTCAACTGATGGTACCCCGACCTCAAGTCAATCTTTGAAAAATACTGAGCTCCCTAGAGCTGATACCACTTCATTCGATGGCCCAACATCTGCTAAAGTTGATGCAAAGGATTTCACCACCCCTTTCTGCTTGAAGTCTGGCTGCATTCCCCCAGTTGAGTTCTTCTTTGGACACTCGTTTGCATAATGACCCATTTCATTACACTTAAAACATCTTACCGTTGGCTTTTCATTTCCTGCTTGATCATCTTCCTTACAGTTACGAGCAATATGACCAGACTTACCACACCGAAAGCACTTACCAGACTTGGATAACCATTCTCCAGGATTCATTTTACCACACTTCTCACAGGATGGATATTTGGTTTTCTTACCTCCTTGTTTCGTTGATGGATTCTTCCCCTTTTCCTTCCAACTAGATCTCTTATTCTGTTGTTTGTCATAGAACACCTGATCATCAGCAAACTCCATTTCCACCTTCTCCGTACATCGAACAAGTTTTTCATTACTTTTGAACTCATGAGAAGCTAAAGCCCTTCGATACTTTGGCTTTAACCCTGAGTAAAAACGGTTTATTTTACTATCAAGATCTCGTATGAAGTTTGGAGCATACCTTGCCAATCGAGTGAACTTTTCTTCATAAGTAGCCACTGAATCATCCTCCTGCCTCAATTCTAGGAACTGTTTTTCCATCATAAGACGAACCACCTTAGGAAAATATTTCTCAAGAAACATACCTTTGAATTCATCCCAGTGAAGATCCTCAATCTCATCACTATCCCTTATATTTTTCACCATCGACCACCACTGATCAGCTTCACCTTCAAAACGGTAAACAGAAAGACTATCCTTTTGATGTTCTGAACACCCCATGACATCAAAAATCTTCTCCAGTGCTTTAATCCACCCTTCAGCTTGCACAGGGTCAGATGATCCTATGAATAATGGGGGATGTTTCCACATGAAGTGTTCCACCACTGACATGTTCCTCTGTGGTTGATCTGGCTGATCTCATGCATGTATACCACCACCATTTATATCCTGAGTCAACTGTGCCATTACTGCAACAAACTGTTCAGTTCCGATTCCGACCATCTCAGGTTGCTGATTTGGAAGGTTATCTTCCTCCTGATGTCGTCCCAACATAGATGCTTTGTTTCCTCTGGGGAAAACCATTCTGAACATATAAATATCTTAGGCGAAGCAACATGGTAATACGTAAATGCTATAGCAATTCAATCATATTATAATTTAACACTTTTATAACTCCTAAAGTTGTCTAAACCAACCTCTGATACCAACTATAAGGTCCCGGCCTTAAACCTTACTTAATATTGAATTAAATGAATAATTCACGTTGAGGATCTTTTCAGGTTTAGAGTTTTAGAGAATTAGAAAATAACTATTACATCTCAAAAGATTACAAAGTAGACATTTCTACTAAGTTTCCATATAATAATAAAAAAACTCTTAAAAAGAAACATGTCTAGTTCCATGTTTTATAAAGCATGACTTTCCCTTGATCCCATCCTTGACCCTATTCCACATTAAGTCCTCTGAAAAACATTTCAAGAAAAACTTGGGGTGAGCATAAAAAGCTCAGTAAGGGATACATAAAGAATAAAAAATTTTAGTTTATCAAAACCACATGTAGACCATGTATACTTTATCAATGTAATTGTTTTCACCATTATGAAGTAATAGAAACTCTTCACTGAATAAAGTATCATTACTTACCTTTTTGTAACCAAAGGATTAACATAAAACACATAAAAAGAACACATAACATATATAAAGGTAACTTGGGACATAAACATACTTAAGTGGAATAACCATACGGTTGACTTCCACACATATCACTTAATGGAATAGCCATACGGCCAATTTCCATACATACTTAATGGAATAGCCATACGGACGACTTCCACAGCCAATGCATTGCAGGTTATAATGTAACCACCCGTCCTGGTATTCACGGCACCACCCGTCATATGGTTTATAACGTAACCACCCGTTAAAATGTCCAAGTACCAGTATAAAATCATAAAACATAAAACCAATATAAAGGAATGATAACATTTCCACATTTCATTCACAATATATCATAAATATATTGACATAATAGAATCCTTTATCAAAACCATTTTCAATACCAAAATACAAAAAAGAGTTTATGGTATTTATTTTATTTTAAAAACATTACAGCTTGTTGAGGAAGCCAAAGACCAAATAATACTCGCGGCGGTGGAAAAAGTCGTTGTCACCGCGTACGTTAAAAAAAACATTCCTTTTTGTCGTTTAGTAAAACGCTTCGTAGAAAAAGATTCCTTTTGTATAAAAGTAAAATTCAAAGGGGTTTATACACCGTATAGAAGAAAGTTGTGTATAAAACGAAATATTCCTCAATGAAAGGAGATTGAGACGAAGTCCCTAACCTCGGGTCCGACTTGACTCGATCATTCCTTAACGTCCTGAATAATAAACTTGAGTTAATTTATACTTGATTAAGAACCTTTTTAAAGTTCATTATTCCTTTTATATCACTTATTGCCATTTTATAAACATTATGTAACAATTTAAGTTAATAATGTTTGTTTTGTCAATATGTGGTTCTTAAGTTGAAAGTGGACTTCTTACAATTACATGTTGTTCGTGCGGTCAAAGGTTCTTTATATCCAGAATGAAATTCCCGATTTTGATATAATATGTATCATATATATCCAGCATATACATGTATTTATAATATTATATAATCATTTAGAGGTAATAAATGAAATGCACCGTTCATGGAGACGGTAAGCCGTACGTACGCATGAACGCTACTTTCATTTCTTTGTCATATTAATGGAATTAAAACTAAATGAGAGGTATGTATATTTTAATTCCAGAATTATATTCATCATTTAGATATATCATTAATTATATATATACATTATATACATGTAATTTTAATAGTACATTACATTTGGGGATAAGAAATGAAATGCACCGTTCATGGAGACGGTAAGCCGTATGTACGCATGAACGCTACTTTCATTTCTATCTCATACTTTAATGGAAAGAAATAATAATGATATAGAGGTATATTATAATTCCAGTATAAAATCATATATAATAACATTAAATCCATCCTTTACACGTCCCACATATGGCATTAACGAATCACATCACTTTGAGAGGGCGGTAGTCCGCACTTCCTTAAATGAAGATATCGTGTTTACCCATAATGGAAACCATAAAGGTATGCCAAAAATGAAAAATACAGAAGCTTAAAGAAAACATAAACATATTATATATCATATATAAAAATAGTGACATCATAATGGCCACCCTTGAAGGTGTTAAATGAGTATTGAACAATCATCGTTTCAGGAGGCAGAATTTCGCCATCCACGTAAACCATATGTTCATTAACCATTTTATGTAGTTGTGTGAGAGTGTAGCTCAAATAAATATTATAACAACATCCTAGTATATTGAAGATACTGGTGTTGTTACAAAAGAAGTAAATAAAAAGAGTTTAGAGGGTTGGAGAAGCAAAATAAAACAAATGAACAAGAGAGAATGAATTACCTTTAAAAGTGTAACTCCTTTTGATTTGAGCCTAAAGGCTTCCTTTGAAAGGATTCTGCCCAAAGGGAATCCTCTAGGATGAGGAGAGGGATGTGGAGAGAGTAATTGGGCAGGGGTTGGCCGAGCCAAAGGCTTGAGAAGTGTGTGAAATGAGGTAGAGGTGGGGGCCTTTTATAAGAGGAGAGTAGGGGCACTTTTGGAAAGTAAAGAAATATTACTTTATTTGAAAATGCGTTTCGGTTTCAAAAGGTCCCACATTGATATAATTCGTGGATAAGGTGATAAGTCTTCGAAATACACTCATCCAATAAGTTTTGGACATGTTTAGTTCATAGATTTTACATTATCTTTCCATTTTATTTAAATCATCAAATAATGATGTCATCGCTGCATCATTATTATGTCATATATAATTTAATTTATTTAATGTATAAAAATTAAAACAAAAATACTATGATGTAGGAAATATTTTTATCTTTCCAATGAATATTTATAATCAAAATTTGTACTTGTATAACCCCACTCAAAAATTATTTTAGTAAAACAATTTATGTTAGTGTCATTTTCACTTTAACATTAAATAAAAATATATTAATGTCATTTTCCAACTAAAGTGGCTCCATGGGGTCCCCAAGTTGGCCCATGGCTTGTCTTGGTCGGCCATGACTCACCCAATAGGTGTAGGACAAGTGTCATTGTGTTTTCACATTCTTATAATACCATTTTTACCTTAAACTACACTAATTACCTCTAATCGCGATTAATGAAAAAAAGTTACTATTCACCAAAAAATTATTTTAATCTCATTGAACCACATATTACTTCTTAATGACAACCATGTATGTCGGATTTTAAAAATTCAATACACATTAGTGGTAAACTTTCATTTAACTGAAAAATCAGTTTGCTTGATTACGACTTAGTGGTTTCACTATTCATCAAAAATTGAAGTTTTTCAAAAAATTACCAAAAATTCACCCTAAGCTATATTTGATATTACAAATTCAAAAATGAAGTCTATTTTACAAAATTCAAATCATATAAGTCACATTAATTAATTTAATAATTAATTCCCGCTGTCAGAGCAAATAGCGTGTTTTTATGAAACAATAAGTATCAAAAGATTGACACTAGTTTAAGTCCGATTTCAAAGTGAAATTAATTCCAACGACCACTATTGGATTTAATGGTAAAAATATTTTCTAATTTCACTTTAAAACGAATTCAAAATATAATCTAATCATATAAATAAATTAGATTAAAAAGTGGTTTTGAATTAAAATACAACATTTTACTCTATTCATTAAGAAAATGAACTTTATCGGAAAGATACCAAAAATTCACCCAAAGTAAATTTTGATGTCCTGATTCTAAAGAAGAGTTTTATTTTGTCCAAAAGAATGTATAAGAGTGATCAAAACTATATTTAATGACAGTTCTCCATCAAAAGGCGATAAGTGAACCTTTAGTGAAAATTAGGGTATAAATTCCTAAAATTGAACTCTTTTCGTATTTTAAGCCTTTATCTTTTATTGGGTAAATGTAAAAACATTTAAAAACATATATAATCATATTTTAGTTATTTCTATCCATTCCCTCCAGTACAATGGCTACTCGTTAACTAACATTTAAAATAATATTATTTTATTACTTGTGTGAAACGTAAGTTTTCAAAGAAAATCATCGTTGCGTATCGGGTACGCTATCGAACGTAGAAACCCCTTTTAATTAAAATTAATATTTAATTTGTAAATATTAATAAATATGAAAATTATTTATTCTTTATTTACCTGGGATGTTACAGTAATACCCCGACCCTAGTTATGGGAGTCGGTTCATTATTTTAATACATTGGCATGATTACAAGGAATCATGTCCCGAAAGACTGATCAGTTTAGCAGCCTTGGAAAAAAGATTACATATGTGAACCTTTAAGTACACATTAGAAAATAAAACACATCATAAATGATCCTTTGAAAATGCCATTAATCTATTAGCAAAACCCTACTTATCAATCATAAAATACATCTTCACATCCTGGGATAACAAAAACATAGAAAGGGATGAGCTCAGATGATCAATAAGGCTAACAATATTGCAGAAACATTCATAAATAAGCATAAACATTTAATTCAATGTATTAGACTAAAACAAAAGCCTTCTAAACATAAACTACAGCATAATATGGCATGGATAAAATCAAATAATGTCATTTAATTATTCGCATGGAAATTATACTAGTCCAATACTCAAATGCAATATCAATAGCTACTTTCATAATGATGGAATACATAATGCCAGAATTCATAACCACATAGTCAAGGCCTTGTGCCAAGACTACAAATATGATTTTGTACAGGCCTTTTTCCAAAACACTAGTTTGTCTCATGAGACCTAACGATGCATCTAGGAGCTATAGCGGGATCCACCCTTCACTTACTAAGTCCAATTCATTCTTTATATGAAAAGGTTTAAACATAACATAACAATTCATATTAAAACCCGCATATGAAATGTCAATAAATTATCGATAAACCATTAATGGTATAAAAATAACACATCCAAATTCAAACAAATCACAAAACCTTAAATACAATATAGAATATTTTTATCAAAATAAATCAACATCAAAAAAGTTAAAAATCCATCAAAGGATGTTGATATAGATTAAAATGATTTGTAAAACTCTTTGAGAGAAATATCACTTTTTCAAGAAAACCATTAAAAGTCAAACAAATTAGTAAGAAATACATTTGAATAAATTTTTGAATCAAAGTTTCTTATACCACTTTGAAACATTTTAAATGAATTAAAATTAAAAAAAATTCATCTCCATATAAATAAATGCTTAAAACCATGTTTTAAAACCTTGATATTAATGAGAATGATTTACAAGAATAAATATTTAAAATATTTAAAATGATGTTTTAGTAAAAATTTGCTTTAAAATAATCTCTTTGGAAACTATTTCATGAAACATGGACATTGATAATAAATATATCCTAGAAGATACTTACATAAAAACATACTCAGATAATAAAGAGATTGTGAAATTAACCCTTTCCTTGCACTTTCCTTTAGTTAAGGGTACATTTAACCTTCTGTATAATAACCATAGTATGTTATTAAATTCTACCAGAACCATATTAATATTTATGATATCTTACGAGATTAATTTATGACTTTATACTACCCATTTAATAATAATTTCCATATTTAATTAACATTTTGGGTAATAATCGATTTCTTTATCGTACATGTTTTAACTTTTCACTCTTGATTGTATCACAAAGATAATGATTTAAATAATTACAAAATATAAAACAATATTTATATATCATAAATATATATAATATAAATATGCATAATATATATATATATAATAAATGGAAGACACTGTTTATGGAGACGGTAGTCCGTACGTATGCAAAAATGTTGTTTCCATTATCATATCATATTGAACGGAACTAAGTGAATAAGATATATGTAAGTACATATAAATATATACCTATAGTATCATTATTTTGTCATATATTACATACTTATTAATGAAATATATATATTATAATCATCATTGAATGGTGAATGTGAAAATGAATCTCGTCGCGTCGTGGAGACGATAATCCGTACATACGCACGAGTGACAATATCATTATATTGATGGTGAAATCGTATGTAATTTAATGGTATATCATATATAAAGAATCATTATCATGTTATATTTATTATTTACATCAGTTATACTCATTATTATACCCATCAAAATAATGAAGTGTATAAATAACAAACTACACCACGATATGGAGATGGTAATATATACGTTCGCACATATGGTGACTTTTTCATTTATAGGACGGATAGAATAATAAATATGGTTGTATTATTTTTATAATAATATCACATTATATAGAAAATTCTAGAGTTATTATTTTAGAATGGAAGTAACAAAGAAAGAGAAAGTGGAAGAAGAAAAGAATTTTAAATATTTGATGAAATATTTACCTCTTCTTCGAGTTCTTCCTTTTAATTAGAACAAAAGAGATCCTTAGGTTGAATTTCTGCCCAAATTAATGCCTCTAGGAAGAAACGGGGAAATCTTGGGAAGATATTTGGTCAGGGGTTGGCTGAGCCAAATGGATTTTAATCTGTGAATTTGAGAGAAAGGGATGTGCCCTTTTATAAGAGAGGTGAGTGTCACTTTAGAAAAAGATTGAAAAATTATTTTATAATAAAATAATTTTCAGTTTCTAATGGATCCATAATGAATTATTTATAGAATAAGGTGGTTATGGGTCAAAACCCACTCATCAAATAGGTTTCAGACTTGTTTAGTTCATCATATTAACCATATCTTTTAGATTTAACTATTAGTTAAATAGTTTGACATTTACCATGTCTCTTTGTATTTTTATATTATATGATTAATTAAATTACAATAAACATCTATGTGAACCCCAATAGGATTTTAAATGTAATATAAAATATTATAAAGGCCCTTTGGTCAATTCATATATTTTTAGGAATATTATATCAACCAATAATATAGTATTTTTTTTAAAAACTCATTTATGTTAATTTTGACATTATTTAATAAATGATTTTTGTTAAGGTCCTAAAAATTATTACTTAGAAATAAATTCATATGGTCAATTATAACATATCATATTATCCTATAATATTAGTGGAATTTATCATAAGTCTCAAATTAAATTAAATTGGATATTTATAATTTCAATTATTTTAGTATTTTATTATTAAGGTAATTATTGTGTCATCATTGTGTCATAAATGAATTAAATTATATAATGTATAAAAATTATAAATATAATATAATTATGTAGTAAATATTTTTATATTTATAATGAATATTTATTGTCGAATTTATATTATGCAAAACCATATATTAAAAATGGTTTAGTTATTAAGCATTGAATTTAACTCTTTTAACTCTTCATTAAATAAAACAATAATAAATGTCAAAATCTAATCAAAGTGGACCAAAGAGGATCATGTTTTATTCTTAAGGTTTTTAATGATCGAATTATAATATCAAATAGATTTAGGACATGTGTTAGGGTAATTATGATATCATTTTTACCCTTAATTACCCTATTTTCTTTTAATAGTGGTAAATAAAAGTCAAAAGTTACTATTCACCAAAAATAATTTTCATCTTATTGAACCAAATTTTACTTACTAATATTAATTGTGTCTTTTGGATTTTTTAAATTCAACTCACAGAAGTAGTAAAATGATGACTTATACAAATTCGAAAATGCTGCAAGAAGGTGGGTAAAAGATGGTAAAATGTTCGATAAAATTTTATATATCTAAACTTATTATTAAATGACACCAATAAATTACATTGAAAATATATAGGTGTTGTTTATCTATTTTGACCTAAATAAATTACTAAAATAACTAATTATTTAAATAAAAAGTCAATTTTAACCAATATCGTAGTGTTTTCACTATTCATCAAAAATTGAAAATTTTCGTAAAAATACCAAAAATTTACCCTAAGCTATTTCTCATATTCCGAATTCAAAAATGAATTATATTTCACAAAATTAAAAACATAGAAGACTCATTTATTAATTTAAAATTAATTCCCGTTGTCAAAACCAAAAAGTTGGTTAAAAAAAAGTAAAATCTATCAAAATATTGACATGTTTTTATGTCAAATTTAAATGTGAAATTACTTATAATGACCGAAATTTCATAAAATAATATAAATATAATCTAATTATACTTACAAAACATTAAAATTACTAATTTATCACTACAAAGTATTTCTATTAAAATTGTTTTATCAATTAAAATTTTGTATTTTTCATTATTTATCAAAATATAAAATTTATCAGAAAAGTACCAAAAATTTATTCAAACTAAATTTTTATGTCCCAATTCTAAAAAATAAATTTATTCCATTAAACTAAGTATAATAAAGTGTCAAATATTTGTTTTAAAAAGTATTCTCTATTAAATAAGCAGTATAATTTCATTTTATTTTAAAAATACTTCTTTTATCTAAAAAATCAAGTTGGTATTTATATTATATATATTAAAATATATGAATTATAAATTTATATGGTGTATATAAAATTAAAAATTTAGTTAATACTATTCATAATAGTTTTTTTACGGCAGTTTGTTAAGTCATGGTGCACACGATATCGATGTTGTGTATAGCGCATGCTAATGAGTTATTTTAATGAGATAACATACTATGATATCTTGGGGTGTTATATTCTTCCCTCATTAAATAAATTTTTTCCTTGAATTTTAAATTGTTCTTCGAAAATAAAAGGATAAAAATAGTAAGATACCTTTGTGGAAAACCCACATCGGAAATTGGTTTAAAAAAATTTACTCTTAATAAGAGGGAAAAGGGAAATGAAAAAGTCACCACCAAATTATGATCTTGATTAAGAGAACATTGGTGGAAATTAGAGGCACATAATTAGAGGAAAAAAGTTAATATTTATACGGAGTGATTGAGATCATCAATCACAAACATGTGTAAAATTGAAGGCCTCCAAGCCATCAATCTAAGATGATTTAAAATATCATTGGTTCAAAAAAGCTTAAGGTATTAAGATAACACATTTATTGTTTTAATATCCATTCCCTAATGTTTAAGAATTAATTTCATCGTATAATAACAAAAAATATATACTTAACTTTTAGAGTATCATCGTTCAACTAATTTCTACCACAACCTCATCTTTCACTCCAAAAGATAATAGAACCCAAAATTATTCTATTTATCCTAATCATATAGGTTTACAACAATAATGAATTTATAATTCATTTGTCTGACTATTTTAAAAATAATTGCATTAAACAAACCAGGACATAACATAGTCCAATGGTAGGTGATGCACCCTTGTCGCCATTCGGTTGCAGGTTCAAGTCATGTGGCCTTGCCAGACGCTACGGTTTGCCGCCCAACCACTGGGTTGTCCTTTTTATAACGATCCAATAATAATCTTATGAAATGATTTAACCTTAAGAATAGTCTCCAATATCAAACATAATCCATTCCAACAATTAAACTTATCCAAAATACTTTTTTCCAAACTCACAGTCCAAAATATATAATGAAGGTAAACACAATGAAGATCTTTTTTTCCACGTAATAATTTGTGAACACATTCATCATGAATTCTTTTAAAATACAGTAACATTCTGAATTACCATAAAACGTTATTGATTACATTCATGCTCCCTTATTCCTTATAGAATATTAGATATACTCCTTCCATCCAAAATTTTTGTAAACTAAAAACAATTATGGAATATAAAAATCAGTAATCGGTTTCAAGGTATTAATGAATATCCAATATAATTTATCCAAATCAATCACCTCTTATTCCAAAATCACTACTTCAGTATCATAAAAATATTAAGGTTTATTTTTCCTTCATCCATTTATGTTCCAAAAGTTTAACTTTCTATTGAGTTGCTTTTCTACGAACCATATGATCTCAAATCCTCAGTGAAATAGTACTGCAGTAAAATCCTTATTTATTTCCATAATTCATATAACCAGTACATCATTGATACAAATTTAAAATAAAATAATTATTTAATAACAAAATAAGAACACTAGTCATTATTCTTCATCTGTGGTAGTATCATAACTTTATTATTATCAAATGGCATCATTTGGGGAATACTCTGATGATTTGAACATTGATTCATGTAGTGTCCCCACTCCTTGTAGATGCAACATTGTACATTTTAAACCTTTTTCATACCCCTGCAATAACATACTTGGGGTCCTTTTTCCCCACAATCTTAACAAACTCACATTCCCATCAATCATTTATCAAGGTGATTCTTTCCACAGTTATCAATTATGGGGAATTCCTGCTTTCCCCTATTCCAATTATCCACCATTCTCTATACCATATTTTTCTTCTTTGGTTTCCCTTCAATGCCATAAGAATCAAGAAAATTCTTTACATATCTTATTAACACATGATATTATTTCTTCATGTGATGATAATACGTGGGAGACTATTTCCTTTCTAAATTTTGTATTAACTCCATGAAAGATAGGATCCTTCTTACACTTTGGATCATGCGTATTGCTGGAAGTATCATTCCATATACAGGGCACCATTTCTAAACAATGTAATACACTAGGTTAGTTTATGAATCACAATGAATAATTCCAAACTTGTAAAATAGTTAACAAAAATTTAACAGTTCATAGATATAATCCATAATCATAAAAAAAATATTTCTTTGAGGAGGTATATACTCATAATCCCTTCATAGTTGTTTGTAAAGAAAACAAGAATTATCCTAAATATATCCCCTTGGAGTGTCTTAACCAATAGTGTTGTAAGGCCCATTGTGGTGCAACAGTTCCTATTCGAGTCTTGCTCAAAGGGGTGTTTTCAGGTTTTATCCCAAGGTACATCTACGCCAAAACCACCTCTACCAGCTCGTATCCAAACAGAGATGTATTTCTTGGATAACTCAAAAAATCTCTACATTACCTAAATTCTAGGAAGTTCTTCTATACTAATCCTCTACGTCTACACTAGTGTAATGTGATGTAATCACAGTTTATCTTAATCTAGTTTCCAAGGTTATTACTAAACATCCTCTCATACCAAATGTAATGCCCCAACCCCAGTTATGGGAGACGGTGCATTATTTCAATAAATTGGCATGATTACAAGGAATCATGTCACAAAACATTGATCAGTTTAGCAGTCATGGAAATTAGATTACATAAAAGAACATTATAATACAAAATAGAAAATAAAACACAAGATAAATGATCCTTTGGTAACGACATTAATCCATTAGCTTAACACTGCTTATCTATCATAAAATACTTCTTCACATCCTGGGAAAAATAAAACATAAAGGGGTGAGTTTATATGATCTATAAGGATAATAATAAAGTAGAAACTTTCATAAATAAGCCTAAACATTTAAGGAAATGTATTAGACATAAACAAAACCCTCCTAATCTTAAACATCAGAATAATATGGCAAAGATAAAATCAAATAATGTCATTTAATTTTTCTCATTGATATTCTACTAGGAGAATAATCACATTCAATATCAATAGCCACTTTCATAATGATGGAATGCATAATTCCATAATTCATAACCACATAGTCAAGGCCTTATTTCAATACTACATATAAGATTTTCTCAAATCATTGTGCTAAGAAAACTAGTTTGTCTCATGAGACCTACTGATGCATCAAGTAGCTATACTGGGCTCCACCTGTCACTTACTAAGTCCAATGCATTCCTCATATGAAAAGGTTTAATCATAACATAAAAATTCATATTAAAAGTAGCAAACGAAATGTAAATACTTAATCCATAATCCATGAAAGTTATAAACATAACACATCCACATTCAAACATATCACAAAACATTCAATGAAATATAGAGATATTTATCATAATAAATAAACTTCAAACAAGTTTAAAATCTATCAAAGGATATTGACATTGATGAAAATTATTTGTAAAACTCTTTGAGAGAAAAATACCTTTTTTAGGAAAACCATTAAAAGTCACACAATTTAGAATAGAATACATTTAAATAAATTTTTTAATCAAAATGTCCCATAGCACATTAAAACTTTTTAATGGAATTAACTTTTTGAAAAACAGTCATGTTCATATAAATAAATCCTTAAAAGAATTTTTTAAAACATGGACATTAGTTAGAATAATTTACAAGAATAAATATTTATAACATTTAAAATGATTTTTTCATGAAAAATTCCATTAAAATAATCCCATTGAAAAAACTTTCATGAATCATGGACATGGATAATAAATATTTCCCAGAAGATACTTATGTAAAAACAACCTCGGATAATAAAGAGATTGTGAAATTAACCCTTACCTTGCACTTTCCTTTATACGGGGGTACGTTTAACCTCCTATATAAAAACCATAGTATGTTATTAAATTATACCATAACCATATTAATATTTATGATATCATACATGATTCCTTTATTACTTTATACAACCCATTAAATAATAATTTCCATGTTAAATTAAAATTTTGGCTAATAATCGCTTTAATTTACATACAAGTTTTAACTTGTTACTCTTGATTGTATCACTTAGATCATGATTTAAATAATTAATAAATATGAAACATGATTTATATATCATATATATATAATATAAATATGTATAATAGATGTATATTTGAAATGAAAAACACTGTTTATAGAGACGGTAGACCATACGTACACATAAACATTGTTTCCGTTATCATATCATATTGAACAGAACTAATTAAATAAGATAAATGTAATTATATATATATATATCAAGTATTATTATTATGTCATATATTACATACTTATTAATGATATATATATATTTTTTAATCATCTTTGAATGGTGAACGTGGAAATGAATCACATCGCGTCGTGGAGACGGTAATCCGTACGTAGGCATGAACAACAGTATCATTATATTAAAGGAAAATCGTATGTAATTTGATGTTATATGATATATAAATAATCATTAACATGTTATATTTATTATTTAAATTAGTTATACTTATTATTATACCGATCCAAATAATGAAGTGGTTGAATAACAAACTACACCACAACGTGGAGACGGTAATCCATACGTACACACGTATGGTGACATTGTCATTTGTAGGATGGATATAATAATGAATATGGTTGTATAATTTTTATAATAACATCACAATATATATATATATATAACACAACAGTTATTATTTTATAATGAAATCAATAATGAAATTGGAAGTGGAAGAAGAAAAGAACTTGAAAGTGGTTCTCAAATATTTACCTCTTCTTCATATTCTTCCTTTTGATTTGATCAAAAGGGATACTTAAGTTGGATTTCTGACCAAAGTAAGGACTAAAGATTTATGGGAGTAATTTTGGGAGGATATTTGGTCAGGGTTTGTTTTTTCCAAATGGCTTTGAAGGTGTGAATTTGAGAGAAGGGGAAGTTCCCTTTTAAAAAAGTCGTGAGGGTCACTTTTGGAAAACCATGAAATATTATTTTATAATAAAATAATTTTTTGTTTCTAATGGCTCCAAAATGAATTATTAAAAGGCTAAGGTCGCGATGGGTCGAAAAACATTCAACCAATAGGTTTTAGAAAGGTTTAGGACTTCATATTAACCATATCACTTAGATTTAACTCTTAGTTAAATAGTTTGAAAATTATCTTATCTTTTTTATTTTTATATTATATAGTTAATAAACATACTATAAAATTACAATAGATCCTCAGTTGGTTCATTAATGTCATAAAAGTTTTTATTACGGCCCATTGTCCAAACCTTTGATATTGAGGAATATTATACCAACCAATAATATAGTATTTGTTTTAAAAACTCAAATATGTCAATTTTGACATTATTTAATAAATGTTTTTGTTAAATTTTTATCAACATTATTATTCATAAATAAATTCATATGTTCAATCCTATAATTTCAAATTAACATTAAAAATTATTTTAATTTATCAAAAGTCTCAAATTAAAATTATTTGGATAATTCTAATATCGATTATTTTAATATTTCATTAATAAGTTAATTACTGTGTCATCATTGTGTCATAAATAACCTAAATTATTTAATATCTAAAAATTATAAATAAAATAAAATTATGTATGAAATAATATTATCTTTATACTGAATATTTATAGACTAATTTAAATTATTTATTACTATTTATAAAAAAAGTTTTAGTTATTAAACTTTGAATTTAACTCTTTTAAATATTCTTTAAATAAAATAATAATAAATGTCCTAATCTAATACAAGTGGACCAAAGAGGATCATATTATATTCCTAAGGATGTTTTTTGTCTAATTTAACTTATCCAATATCATTAGGACATGTGTTAGGTTAATTATGACATCATTTTTACCCTTAATTACTATATTTACTTTTAACCGTGGAAAATAAAACTCAAAAGATACTATTCACCAAAAAATATTTTCACCTTATTGAACCACATTTTACTTACTGATATTAACCATGTCTCTTTTATTTTTGAATTTCAACTAACAGAAGTGGTAAAATTATGTTTTATACAAATTTACCAATGCTCCTATAAGGTGTGTAAAAGACCGTAAAATGATCAATAAAATTTTATATATCTAAACCTATTATAAAATTACTCTAATGAATTACGTTGAATATATATAGGTATTATGTATCTATTTTGACAAAAAATAAATTAATATAAAATAACTAATTATTTAAATAAAATGTCGGGTTTAACCAATAACGCGGTGTTTTTTCACTATTCCTCAAAACATTATCATTTTCTGAAAAATACAAAAAATTTACCCTAAGCTAATTTGATATTCTGAATTCAAAAATGTAGTATATTTTTCCAAATTAAAAACATATAAGTTTCATTTATTAATTTAAAATTAATTCCCGTTGTCAAAATAAAAAAGCGATGTTTTAAAAAAAACTATCGAACGAATGACATGTATTTATGTCAAATTTAAAAGTGAAATTACTTATAGTGACCTAAATTGTATTAAATGATAAAAAAATATTGAAATTATAGTTACAAAACATTCAAATTCATAATTTAACACAATAAATGATTTCGATTAAAAATGTTGTTTTCAATTATATTTTAGTATTTTTCACTATTCATCAAAATATGAAAGTAATCATAAAAGTACAAAAAATTATTCCAAACTAAATTTTTATGTACCGGTTCTAAAAAATAATGTAATTCCCTTAAATTAATTATATAAAAGTTTTAATTGTTTTAAAATGATTCTCCATTAAATAAGCAGTATAATTGATTTTTTTTAAAAAATACTTCTTTTATCTAAAAAATCGAATTTGTCATTATATTGTGTCTAAGAGACAGAAAATATTAATTCTAAAATTATATGGAGTATATAAAATTCAAAATTTAATTAATACTATTCATAAACATTTTTTATGGCTAGTTTGTTAAGTCGTGGTGCGCTCGATCTCAGTGATGTGTATAGCACAAGCTATTGAATTAATTTAATGAGAAAACATAATATGAAATCTTGGGGTGTTACACATGTTTTCAATATTAATTTTTTTTATCCAATCCTTGACCCTATTCATCTTTAATTCATTTTAAAAACATTTTGAAAACCTGGGATAAGCACAAAAAGCTCAATAAGGGTTATAAAATAAAGAAATAAATAATTATTCCATCAATACATACAAAATAGAAACTCCTTGACTTACCTAATGAAAACAGAAGATTTATGAATAACACATGTTAATCACAAATCATAAAGGTAATTTGTGTCATTCATATCATACTTACATTATATCTATCACAACTACATAGGGAGTTACGTTCGAATACCCACGAAAATATATTCCCTAAATCTATTAGGAGAAACATTCATGTTTACCTCTATCACATTACCCAATGCATTGGAGAGCTATCTCCGGCATACCCGCCCTAGGTTTATCACGAAACCACTTGTATACGTATACAGTGCCCAAGAACCATAACACATTCATAACACATAAAAAAAACAAAAGGAAAGATAACATTTCCACATTTCAATCACAATATATCATTTAAATATATTGACCTAAAAATACATTATAAAAACCATTTTCAATCCCAAAATATGTAAAATGAATATGGTATTTATTTTCCTTTTAATAAAACACTACAACTTGTTTTGGAAGCCAAAAATCAAATAATACTCACGGCGGCATAAAAATTTCTTTGTCACCACTTACGTTAAAAAAAATCCTTTTTTCATTTAGTAAAATTATTCTTATAAAAATATTCCCTTTGAATGAAATGAACAATCTAATGGGTTTATACACCATATAAAAGAAAGTCGTGTATAAAACAAAATAAGCCTCAATGAAAGGAGATTGAGATGATAACCCTTACCTCGTGTCTGACTTGACCCGTTTGTCCATTAATCTCCTGAATAATAAACTAAAGTTAATTTATACATTCTTAAGAACCTTCTTCAATTTTGTTATTTTTTTATATCACTTATTACCATGTTAAAAACATTATGCAATCATTTAATATAATAACTGTCGTTTTGTTGATATTTTGAACTTAATTCAAAAATGAACACCTTATATTTACATGTTTTCCATGTGGTCAATAGTCCATTATATCTAGAATGATATTCATTATTTATATATCATAGAGATCATATATATCTATTATATATATGTTTTTATAACAGTACATAACATTTGGAGATACGAAATGAAATGCACCGTTCATGGAGACGGGAAGTCGTACGTACGCATAAACACTACTTTCATTTCTATTTCGTACATTAATGTAATTAAAACATAATTATACATTGGAATATTTTGATTCCAGTATAATATCATAAATAATATCATTAACAATATCCTTTATATTTCCCATATATGGAATTAATGAGTTATATCACTTTGAGGGGGCGGTAGTCCAGACTTCCTCAAATGAAATTATGTTGTTTACCCATTATGGAAACCATAAAGGTAGGCTATAAATGTAAAACACAGAATCATAAAGAAACCATAAACATAATATATATCATATATAAGAATGTTTCCATCTTAATGGCCTCTATGAGAGGCAGTATGCGATAATCGAACAATCATCGTTCCGTGAGGCGTGAGTTTTCCATCCACAGAAACAGTGTGTTCTTCACCCATTAGATGGATGTGTTTGCATGAGTAGTTCTAATCCTTCTCAAAAAAACATCCTAGTATAATTAGAAAACATTTTTGTTATAAAATAAATGAATAAAAATAGTTTAGGTGTTGGATAATTAAAATTAAATAAAAGAAGTTATGATAAATGGTTAACTTTAGTTTGGGTAACTCCCTTTGGTTTGAACCAAAAGGACTTCTTGAAGTTACTTCTACCTATAATAAGCCTTAGAAATGAAGGAGATGGATCTTTAGATCATATTTGGGAAGGGGTTGGATGACCCAAGTGGCTTGATAAGAGTTAGGAATGAGTTAGAAGTGGGGGATTTTTATAAGGGGGAGGGACCCTTTAAGAAAATGTGAAAATATTATTTTATTATAAAATGATATTCGGCTTCTAAAGGTCCAAAACTAATTAAAGTAGAATATAAGAAGCCTAACGGTTGAAATAGAATCATCCAATAATAATTTCATGGGTTTTGGATATTGTTTTAATCTTTGTAATCTTATTTACTTAAATCATCTATTATTGACGTCAATACTGCATCATTATTGTGTCATAAATAATTTAATTTTCTAAAAATTATAAAACAATAAACCATGATATTAATAAATATTTGTATCTTTCTAATGAATATTTATATTTGAAAATATAACTTATATAACCCCATGTAAAAACTAATTTACTAAAGGATATTCAGTTGTATAATTTGTGTTATTACATTATGTTAATTAATCTAAAGTGTCATTATCACTTCCATGTGGCTCCATGGGGACCCAAAATGGTTCCAATGATTCCCTTGTTCATCCACGACTCATAAAATAAGGTTTGTAATAGTGTTAAGGTAATTTTTTATTATTGTAATATTCTTTTTACCTTGAATTACCCAATATACCTTTAACCGCGGTAAATAAATGTCAAAAGTTGCTATGTAAAAAAAATTATTTTCATCTTATGGGACCACATTTTACATACTAATAACAAACATGTATGTCTAATTTTTAAAATTTAATTCACAAGAGCGGTCAAATTTCATTTAAATTAAAAATTCAATTTTTTAAACTACTACTACGTGGTTTCACTAATCATCAAAAATTGAAGTTTTTCAAAAAAATTCCAAAAATTCAGCAAATGAAATATTTTATATTCATAATTCAAAAATTATTTCTATTTTACCAAATTAAAAAAATGTATATTTCATTAATTAATATAAAATTAGCTCTCGTTGTCAAATAAATAGTGTGATTTTAAGCAACAATTACTTTCAAAAAATTGTCACTTGTTTATGTCCAATTTCGAAGTGACATTAATTCCAATGACCCAAATTGGATTAAATGGGAAATATATTTTCTAATTACAGTTTAAAATAAATTAAAAATAATAATCTGACCATATAAATACATTCGATTAAAAGGAAATATTGAATTAAAATATTGTATTTTTCACTATACATTAGAAAAATACACTTTATCAAAAAAAATTACAGAAATTTACCCAAAGTAAATTTTGATGTCCTGAATCCAAAGAAGAATTTTATTTCATCAATTACAACTTATAAAAATGACCAAAACAAGAGTTAAAGAGGGTTCTCCAATAAAAGGCGGTAAATCGACTTTTTAGTGAATATTAGAGTATTAAAGCTTAAAATTAGATTCATTCATATTTTAAGCCCTTAAAATTTATTAGATAAATTTATAAACATTTATCAAACATTTATAATCATATTTTATATAGTTATATTAATTATTTTCAATAAAATGGCTAGGAGTTAACTAAAATTTAAAATAATATTAATATATTATTAGTGTGCAACATATGATTTCAAAGAAACCCGTTGTTTCGTTTCAGGTATACCATCGAACAAAGAAACCTCTTTAAGGTAAAATTAATATTTAATTCAAAAAAATTTAATTGAAAAGAATATTTATCATTTCTTTATTTACTTGGGATGTTTCATTCTTCCCCTATTTTGGAAATTGCATCCTCAAACTTTTTATTCACATATCAAATAAATGGTTTTTTATCCCTCATATCATTTTTAGATTTCCACAGTGCTCTTCAACCATATGGTATTTCCAAAAAAACATTACCTAGTGAATTACCATATTCCTCAACACTTTCTCTCTATGGTCATGAATCTGGACATGTTATTCCTCAATGAGAGATATTCTCTTCCAACTGAACTACATTTGGACTGAAAACAAGATATTAATCTAGGATATACATTATCAACATTAAAACATGAAAAACATTGTGTACCTGAGATAAACTTGGATGTACATCCCCATTGTATGCAACTGATCCATCTCCCTCTCGGATTTCATAAGGTCCAATGAACCTTGGACTCATTTTTCCCCTCTTTCCAAAATGCATCACACTTTTCCTTGGAGAAACATTGAAAATGTCCGGATCACCTACCTCAAAAGAGAGATCCTTCTTCTGGTTGTTCGCATAACTTTTCTACCTGCTCTGAGTTGTTATCATGTTCTTCTGAATCAACTGAACCTTTTCTTCTGTCTCTTCTACCAATTATAGTCCCATCAGCTTCCTTTCACCTACTTCATCCCAAAATGTTGGATTTCGACACCGCTTCCCATATAATGCCTCAATTGGAG
Organism: Viscum album; assembly: GCA_963277665.1. NCBI lineage: Eukaryota > Viridiplantae > Streptophyta > Magnoliopsida > Santalales > Viscaceae > Viscum > Viscum album. Next base: position 652,006,785 of record OY728123.1, read on the forward strand.
CCATCTATATACTGGAATGAAAACTATTATTTTAAGAAAATTCAACCAATGAATGACGTTGGCTCCAACTTCCCTGGTAATCCAATGAATAATCACGTAGCTTATCTTACAAGGATTGAATTGTTTGTTCTGACTACCCATCTGATTGTGGATGAAAAGCTGTACTGAAATTTAATTCAGCACCCAATGAATTCCGAAGGTCTTTCCAAAATTTAGAATTGAACCTCGGATCATGATAAGATATAATTTAGAGTGGAACTCCATGCAACCTGACTATCTCTTTAACATACAACTAAGAAAGTTGATATAGAGAGAAATTATCACAAATAGGAAGGAAATGAGCAGATTTAGTCAATCGATCAACAATAACCCAGTTTTCATTATTACCTCGGGAAGTCTTTGGTAATCCCCTAGTGAAGTCCAGGGATATATTTTCCCATTTCCACTTGGGCACCGGTATAGACTGAAGAATCCCTTTCGGTAACTACTGATCTACTTTTACCTGATGAAAAGTCAAACACTTCACCGTAAAATCATCAAGACCACTTTTCATTCCATCCCACCTATTATACTCCCGAATATCTATGTAAATATTAGTACTACCAGAATGAATTGAAATCGGGGAACTATGAGCTTTACATAACAATTCATTCTTCAACTGTGAACCACAAGGGTTGCATAATATTTTTCCAAACTTCAAAACACAATCATTATCATTGTTAAAATCAGGAAACATACCCTTTTTAACCAACGTTACCATTTTCTGCAACTCACTTTCTTCTTTATGCGATTACTTTATTCTGTCTTATAGAGATGATTTCACTGACACCTGAAACAAAACAGAATAATTTCTTGCACCAACAACTTCTATGCCAAATTCCATCAAATCAAAAAACAAAGGATCTCGTTCCAAACATATCATGGTTAATGAAGCATTACTTTTTCGAATCAAAGCAACAGCCACATTATTTTCATTTCATGGATGGTAACGAATCATGAAATCATAATCCTTAATTAATTCGAACCATCTTCTCTATCCCATGTTCAAATATTTTTGAGTGAATATATACATCAATTTTTTTTATTTGTATATATTTCACATTTTACTCCATAAAATGATGCCTCCAAATTTTTCAAGAAAAAAACAGAAGCTAGTTCCAAATCATGTGTAGGTTCATTTAACTCATGAGGATTCAACTGACGCGAAGCATAAGAATTTACCTGGACATTATGCATAAGGACACAACCAAGTCCTTTCAACGATGCATCATGGTAAATAACAAACTCCCCATTTCTGGAAGGCAGTGCCAAAACTGGATCATTCACCTATCTTCTTTTGAATTTTTTATAACAATCATCACATTCTTTTGTGCAAAGGAATTTACCGCCTTTTTGAATTAACATAGTCATTGGACTAGATAAATTTGCAAAATTCTCAAAAAACCTCTAATAATAACATGCTAAACCATGAAAAGTACAGATCTTAGTTGTATTTCTGTGTCATGGAAATTATTTAACAACCTTTGTTTCAGCAGGATCAATAGTTATGCCCTTTTTTGAAACAATGTGACCAGGGAAAGAAATTTGTTGTAACCAAAACTCACACTTACTGATTTTCCCAAATAGTTTCTTTTCTTTACAGTTTTCAATACAACCCTTAAATGACTTTCATGTTCCTCTTTACATTTGGAATAAACCAAAATATCATCAATGAAAACAACCACAGACATATCCTAGAACTCATGGAAAATTCTATTCATAAGATCCATGATTACAGCAGGTTCATTGGTTAAACCAAAAGGCATAACTACAAATTCATAATGGCTATATGTAGTACAAAATATAGTCTTTGGAATGTATACTTCCTTTACTTTCAACTGATGGTACCCCAACCTCAAATCAATCTTCCAAAAATACTATGCTATGTGGAGCTAATCAATCAAATCATCGATATGAGGCAAAGGATTATTCTTCTTAATTGTGATGTTATTAAATGCTCTATAATTAATTTAAAAGTCTCATTGAACCATCATTATTTTTAAAAAATAATACAGGAGCACCCCATGAGGATCTTCTAGGTCGAATGAAACTTTTATCTAATAACTCCTTCAATCTCTTCATTAACTCTAAAAGTTAAATTTGAGCCATTCGATAAGGGGGTTTTGAAATTGGCTTAGCATAAGGATCTATGTCAATAGGAATTTCAACTTCTCGATCAGGTACAATACCATGAAACTCATCCGGAAAAACATCAAGGTACACATTTACATCTCGAACATCATTAATCTCAACACTTCCTCTATTTTCAACAATATGTGGAAGGTAACAATCATTTCCATATTTTACTAGTTTCTCAGCTTCTTGATATGTTATCAATATAAAGGGTTCATTCTTGTACACAAACTGAAAATAATTCTGAAAAGAAACCTCTTTAGCTATGCAGTCAATCTTAGCATTGTAAATAGAAATCCAATCTATACCCAAAATAACATCAAACTCTACTAGAGGAAAACAATAAGGTTTGTAGGTAGATTCTTACTGCACACAAGGACATTAAGGTTCTTATAATTTCTTTTTGTATCAATATTCCCCCCCCCCCCAGTGTTTTTACCATAAGTTCAAAATTTATATCTTGAGATGGAAATCCCAATTTTCAAGAAAACTTCTTCCAGAATGAATGAATGTGTAAATTCTGAATGAAATAACGCATTGGAATAATCTGAGGAAACAAATAGTTCACCTGATACTAATTCATTTTATGGACCAACATCTGCTGAAGTAGTAGCAAAGGATTTCACCACCCTTTCTACTTGTAGTTAGGCTGAATTACCCCAGTTGAGTTCTTTATTAGACACTCATTATCATAATGATCCATTTCATTTCACTTAAAATATTTTACTGACTGTAAGTCATATTTTGATATACCATTAACGAGATAATTTTCAGTACAATTTTGAGCTTTATGTCCCATTTTACCACATATAAATCACTTACCAGAATTCAAAATACATTACCCCGCATGCTTTTAACCACAATTTTCAGAAATTTAAAAATTATGTTTCTTACCATCAGATTTTTTGAAGAGTTCTTCCCTTTTTCATGCCACCTCGACCTCTTATTCTGTTTTTTTTCAAAAAACACTCGCTCGTCGGGAAACATCATTTCCACCTTCTCCACACAACAAACAAGTTTTTCGTAACTTTTTAACTCACAAGAAGCTAATTCCCTTTGATACTTTGGAATTAATACTGAGTAAAAACGGTTGATTTTACTATCAAGATCTTGTATGAAATTTAGAGCATACCATTCCAGTCGAGTGATTTTTGCTTCATAAGCAGCCGCATAGTAATCTTGCAGCCTCAATTCTAGGAATTTTTTTTCCATTCAAATACAAAACACCTTAAGAAAACATTTCTCAAGAAACATACATTTGAATTCATCCCAATCATGAACACCAATATCCTCACTATCCCTGATATTTTTCATCATTGACCACCACTGATCAGATTCACCTTCAAAATGGTAAATAGGAAGACTGACCTTTTGATGTTATGAACACCCCATGACAGCGAAAAGCTTTTCCATTTATTTAATCCACCATTTTTCTAGCACAGGGTCAGATGGTCCTCTAAATGATGGGGGATGTTGCCTCATGAAATTCTCCACTATAGACATGTTCCTCGGTGGTTGACCTTTTTGATCTCGTGCATGGATACCACTGGAATTTATAGCTTGATTCAATTGTTCCATCCTTGTAACAAACTATTCAGTTCTGATTCTGGCCATCTCAGGTTGATGATTTGGAAGGTTGTCTTCCTCCTGATGTCATCGCAACACAGCTTCCCTCTTCCTATGAATAAACCATTCTGAACACAAAAATATCTTAGGCGAAGTAATATGGTAATCTATAAATGCTATATCATTTCAATCATAACTTAAGCAAAAAAATAATTTATGGAAATTAATTTTACTATATTATGAATCCTAATGTTGTCTAAACGAACCTTTAATACCAACTATATGTACCCGACCTTAAAACATTACATAATATTGAATAAAATGAATAATTAACATTAAGGATCTTTTTAGGTTTAAAATTTTATAGAGTTAGGTCAGAAAATTTACATAACAACATGAATATTACATGAAGACAATTCTACTAAGTATCCAATTTAAAAAAAATAAAAACTCCTGAAAAAAAGAGTCATGTCTAGTACCATATTTTAGACAGTAGGACATTTCCTTAATCCCAACCTTAACACTATTCATATTTATGTCCTGTGAAAAGCATTTCAAAACATGGTAATAGCATAAAAAGCTCAGTAAGAATTATAAAATAATGAAATAAATAATTAGACCATCGAAACATACAAAACATAAACTCTTTTACTTACATAATGAAAACATAAGATTTCTGAGTAAAACAATGTAACCACAAATCATAAAGGTAACTGGTGGCATTCATATCATACTTACATTATAGTTATCATAGCTACATAGAGAGTTACATTGGAATACCCATCATAGTATATTCCTTAAATCTCTTAGGAGAAACATTCACGTTGACCTCCATCACATTACCCAATGCATTGAAGATCTGTCTCGGGCTCACCCATCGTAGGTATATCAAAGAACCACCCGTATATGTAAACAATGCCCAAGAACCATAACATATTCTTAACACATAAAACAAACAAAAAGGAATGATAAAATTTCGAAATTTCAATCACAATATATCATTTAAATTTGTTCACCTAAAAAATACATTATAAAAACCATTTTTAATACAAAAATACGTAAGAAGTATATGGTATTTATTTTCCTTAAAAAAACACTATGGCTTGTTAAGGATTCCAAAAATCAAATATTACTTGTGGTGGCAGAAAATTGTCGTTGTCACCACTTACATTAAAAAACATTAATTTATGTCATTTAGTAAAATGATTAATATAAAAATATTCTATTTTAATGAAATGAAAATTCAAAGGTGTTTATACACCGTATTATAGAAAGTCGTGTATAAAACAAAATATGCCTCAATGAAAGGAGATTGAGATGAAGCCCCTTAACTCGTGTCTGACCTAGCCAACTTGTGCTTTAATCTCAGGAATAATAAAGTAAAGTTAATTTCTACTTTCTTGAGACCATTTTTCATGTTTATTATTCCTTTTATATCACTTATTATCATGTTATAAATATTATGCAGTCTTTTATGTTAATAATGGTCGTTTTGTCGATATTTAGTACTTGAGTAAAAAATGAACACTTTATATTTAATAGTAGTAGATGTGGTCAATAGTAAATTATCTCCATAATGATATTTATGATTTATATATCATATACATAATATATATCCAATATATATATATATATATATGTATTTATAATAGTACATAACATTTGAAGATAAGAAATGAAATGCACCGTTCATTGAGATAGTAAGTCGTACGTACACATGAACGCTACTTTCATTTCTATTTCCTACTTTAATGATATTATAACATAATGTTACATAGATATATTATAATTATAGTATAATATAATATATTATATCATTAACTCTTTCCTTTATATGTCCCACATATGGAATTAACGAGTCATATCACTTTGAGGGGCAGTTGTCAGCACTTCTTCAAATGAAATTATCATGTTTATCCATTATGGAACCATAAAGGTAGGATATATATGTAAAACACATAGGAATAAAGAAAAAAAATAATATATATAATATATAAATAAAGTTCCATTTTAATGGCCAGCATGAGAGGTGGTTGGTGATAATCGAACAGTCATCGTTTCGTCAGGCGTTAGTTTTTCATCCACAGAAACAGTATGTTCTTCATCCATTAGATGGAGTTGTGTGTATGTGTAGTTATAATAATTTTTATAAAAACATCATAATATTTTGAGAATAAAGGTTTTATTATAAAGTAATGGAATAAAAAGGGTTTTGGGGTTGGAGATGTAAAATAAAAGGAATTAAGTTAAGAGAAACCATTACCTTTAATTTGGGTAACTCCCTATGGGTTGAACCAAAAGGAAAACTTGGACTGCCTTCTGCCTATGTTAAGCCTTCTAGGAGGAGTAGAGGGATATTGAGAGAATATTTTGGTAGGTTTTCGACGAGACAAGGGGCTTGAGTGGTGTGAGGAATGAGTTAGAAGCGAGGGCTTTTTATAAGCGGGAGGAGGGGCTCTTTAGGAAAATGTGAAAATATTATTTTATTATAAAATTATATTTGGTTTCTAAAGGTATAAAGATAATTAAAGTCTAAGATAAGTTGACTAATGGTCGAAATAAAATCATCCAATAATAATTAGATAGGTATTGGATATTGTTTTAATATTTCTAATCTTATTTATTTAAATCATTTATTATTGAGGTAAATACTGAATCATTATTGTGTCATATATAATATAATTTATATAATATCTAAAAATTATAAAAAATAAACCATAATTTAGGAAATATTTGTATCTTTATAATTAATATTTATAGTCAAAAATATAACTTATATTACCCCACGTAAAAATTGATTAACTAAAAGATATTCATTTGGGACATTTTTTTCATTACATTATGTTAATTAATCTAAAGTGTCATTATCACTCCCATGTGGCTCCATGGGGTCCCAAAATAGACCAAGGGATGCCTATGGTATTCCATGACTCATCCAATAATGTTATGACAAGTTTTAACATAATATTTTATAATTATAATATTATTTTTATCTTGAATTACCCTATTTACCTTTAACCACGGTAAATAAAAGCCAGAAGTTATTATTCACCAAAAATTATTTTCATCTTACTGAACCACATTTTAAATTCTAATAACAAACATGTATGTCAGATTTTCAAAATTCAATTCATAGAAGCAGTAAAATTTCATTGATATGAATAGTCAATTTTTTTAACAACTACTATGTGGTTTCACTATTCATCAAAAATTGATGTTTTTCCAAGAAATACCAAATATTCAACCAAAGATAATTTTGATATTCATAATTCAAAAATGATGTCTATTACACTAAATTATTAACATAGAAGTTTCCTTAATTTATTTAAAATTAATTCTCAATGTCAAAAAATAGCGTGTTTTTTAAGAAACAATAACTATCAAAAGATTGACACTTGTTTATTTCCAATACTAAAGTGAAATTAAATCCAATGACCAACATTGGATTAAATGGTAAAAATATTACACATTAAAAATAATTAAAAATATAACCTATCCATATAAATAGATTAGATTAAAAGTCAATGTTGAATTAAAATACAATATTTTCCACTATTCATTAAAAATGAACTTTATCAGAAAAATACCAAAAATTTACCCAATGTATATTTTTATGACCTAAATTTATAGAAGAATTTTATTTTTTCAAATAGAATATATAAAAATGACAAAAATGATATTTAAAGTGGATTATCCATCAAAAGGCGGTAAATCAACCTTGTAGTGAATATTAGAGTATTTATGCTTAAAATTAAATTCATTTATATTTAAAGCCCCCAACTTTTAATGGATAAATGAAAAAACATTTAACCAACTTGTATAATCATATTTTTGTTAGTTATATTCATTCCCTCCAATAAAACAGCTATGTGTTAACAACAATTTAAAATAATATTATTATATTATTAGCGTGCAATGTATGATTTCAAAGAAACATGTTGATGCGTATCAGGTAAACCATCAATCATAGAAACCCTTTTAAGGTAATATTAATATGTAATTATAAATATTTTAATTAAAAATAAATTGTATTATTTCATTATTAACATGGGATATTACATTATCATAAGTGGGGATCATAAGAAAATAAACCTTTGGATGAATACCTTATAGATATCCCAACATGAATGAATGAACCTTGCTCCCTTAATTATATATAATCTAAGAAACAAACTGCACATGTGCAACAAAACAGATTGAATACAAAGACAGGGTTCGGTTTCCCTGATCATGTTTTAAATACTCCACATCCTTGAAAAACATTATTGACTATGGTTAGAACTGGTCAGTGAAAAGAACCATGAGGTATTTCCACACTATTCAATCATAGTTCTTCTCTTTCACCATCATTTACCTCTATATTTTTCTCGTTCCCTCTAAAAAGATGGTTGAAAAATTCACCATAACCTCTTCTAGTGTCTCCATAAACTCAAACTTACATTCTATCATTTCATACCATTCCTATTTATGTTGAGGATTAGTTGAGGCTTTTAAAAATTATTGATTTTGGTAAATAAACTATTGAAAATGATTCTAAAGAACATAACCCTGTGGTTCAATAGCTACAGCTTGAATAGGAACTAGAGGTCTATACTAGTGATTGGACAATGTGTATAATCACCTCAACTAGATTTGGGTCCACTTGATGATTCACTCATAACTCTTTAAAATAATCTTACTAAAAGATCATATTCAAAATTATTCTTAAAGTCATGATTATACACAATATCATCACAAAAAAAGGACCATATCATATATGCTCAATAAAAAAGGGATTCAAGATCCCGAAAAATATAAAATATAGTATTTTGACATAATATTATCCAGATAAAAATTGGGAAATGAATAGAACTAATCCAAAAAGTATATTCCACTAACCACCCTGGATACTAAACATTATTTTTGGAGAGATCTGATTGGTAAAACAGTGGAAACTTCTACCTACATCAATACAATATTTTACAATGCATACTAACATCTAAAAAAAGATCAGCGACCTCCTCTAATACCATTTGTTCGCAAACCTGGCCGGTAAACCTGGTAACCTTATTACCGAGCTAGTATTTACATAGACTTAATGGAATTCCCGACCCCTATCTGTGGTAAACTAGAAGAAATCATCATACAAAATGCATGTGGGAAGGATTATTCCCCAAAACATAGTAGAGGAAAGAAAAAAAGTCAATATGAGAAAAAATTAATCTCCACTAAGAGAAATGTTCTATAATTAAATAGGGCATTAAATCCCAATGTCCTATTAGCCATGTACCAAAATAAGGAATGGAATATCATGTTCTGAAGAATCTTCTCATTGTTTCCAAGGATCAATAGCTGGATCAAACTTCAAGAGGTCATTTTCCCTTGGTTGAACATTGAAGGAGATAATCAATAGACACCCTATAGCACAATTAGGGTTTGAGATAAAAATCATGGAAGGGTCTCATAATGTACATATTAACAGATACCAATAATAGATTAACCAATGGAATTATTTCAATTTTAAATTAAAAAGTGTTTTCATTTTAAATCATATTTAAACAAAATATGTAATACAGTTAAAATGATGGAAAAATATTCCATGAAAATTCATTTCAAATGATGGAATATTTCTAAAAAATTGATTATTTAAATAATTTTATATTAAACATTGTATATAAATTTAAAATTTATTTAAATAAGTTTAACAAAATTTTAATACATTTATATCTCAAAGATAATCTAGTGAAAAAATAGTCATCTTCCAAATATGAATTAGTGTTCCAAGAAATAGTACTCTACACCCTCTTAGTGACCACACAAATATGTTTGTTCATTAATCCCTCTAACAAAATACAAATTCAACTGATCACCATCCCATCAGGGAAGTGACTTTCATTATTTATGTTTTATAACATTATGTACGCATATTGTATGTAAAAATAACTCACCAAAAACCTATGTATTAATTGTTCACTTATATAATGAACGACAATTAATTTCTTTTTAAGATATATTATTATAGAATTCGATCCAATTTATCTCATTTAACATGCCAATTTCCATTCAAAACTTAAATATTTTCAAATAAAAAAACATTTTTTTACAAGATAAAACCCATGTGTTTCTATCAAAACCTTTTAAACCATTTCGATAAATATAAAAAATAATTTCCAAAATTATATTCCACAATTTAATTGAAATAGTTTCTAAAAAATATATAATTTATATTAAATAATTTAAATCAAAAAATTTCCACAATCATTCCCCAATTTAATGAAATTTGTTGTTTTCCTATTTTTCATTCAAAAACCATTCCAAGTCTCTAAATTCAGAAGAATTTGGTTTTAGAAAAATAAAATTGAGTAATTAAATTTCAATCAACAATTTATGTAAATCAAGAAATTCAATTTTAAACAACTTTTCCAAATGGGATGGAACCACCAACCTTTTCTCGAAGCACATTTCCTGTAACTAAACCTTCCAACGAGCATGAAGGTCCAAAAGTCCATGAAAATTAAATTAGAAATGAGATCTTGAAAAATAGTGTATAGATCCAATGATTTCATGATGATCTATTCAAATCCCGAAGGATGATCAATAGATAATGATAAATAATGGGGGAGAACACTTAACTGGGAATCACACCACATGATAAATGATAAATAAATTCTGAATAAAAGTATGTGGCAGGTATGGGGAGCTCCATGATCACATAGGGATGGTTTTGGCTCGAAATAAGTGAAATTTTAGTTGAGGTGAAAAGATGTTCTTAGTCATTATTCCTATTTAAATATCATAGTCAGGGTATTATATGACTTGTAATACCAATAAACATTGTGAAATAGTAATGTTTCATAATGGATACAAAATGAATCACATTGAATGAAAAATTGTTCATTAAATAACACATGATGTCTAAAATGTCATTTTGATATGTAAATTTAATGGTGCCAAAAAAATCATGGTATGCACCCACAAAAAAATTACACGTCGTGTAAACTAGTTACATTGTGTGTCACCCTTCTCCCACCAATAGAAATGACCCTTTTAAGTTGTAATTCCAAAAAATATCTAACATCACCAATATCGGTATCCTACAATTTCATTTCCATCCCTAGAAATTCCTTGAAAAGGATAACACATGATAGCTTTAAAGATCTACATGTCAGATTGGTTGTGGTATGCTACAATTAGGAATCATTAGACAAACTATATTCATTATCAAGGATGATTTTTTTCCCAAGTGTAGTCAGATGAACATATATGGGTGTGAATAGATTTAAGAGAAGGGGATTCCATTGTGAGTAGTAATTTGATTCATTTTTCATTTTTATTATCTAATTTTTTATACCAATTTTATTATGAATAAGGGAAATAATGATATTTTGAGTCCACCTCATAGAAACATAGACTATGGATATTAGGGAGTTTCATGGTGAATTGTGGGTTGGAGGTGTAGGGTTATTATGAAATAGTAGAGGGTTTCTTCTATATGATTTTGAGAAGAATTAAAATGTCACCATATTTTGTAGGAATTTTGGTATGTGAAAGTGGGAAATGAACCATATATTATGGTTCAAGCAGATATTTGAGCCTTGGGATTGAATAAATTTAGGTGATCTATATCAGGAAATACCATTTTTTAATATGTTAATTTTGAGATATTAATTTTGAGGAACTTTTGATTCATTGTGTTATATAAATCACAATAAGGGGTTTTTAGTCTATTGGAAAAATTTATGTTGGTTTTTTTTGGTTGAATTAATTTTGGGTTGTGAATTTAAGAGAGTTAATTTTTTGGGTTAGTAACCTTATTAAATTCATAAAAAAGTCACAAATTCATCCTTATAATTTTTATTCAATGTATTTTAATATAAATATTATATTTCTATTACCATTTAAATAGTTTTAAATTTTTATTAATTTAATAGTTTAAATGATCTAACCAATATTTATTTTAAAATGCTGAATGAGAGAAAAATAAATTTTTAGGTAAATGTAAACACTAAAAAAATTAATGTTAAAATAACATTGTGTTTTAAAAATAATATTTCTAAACATATTTTTTTCATTTTTATATTATGAAATGTATATGTTTTTTAATGGATTTTGATTTTTAGGCTGGAGGATTCCATGTTTTATTTCCTCATTCCATATTATGATAAACCCTTAATGAATGCATAATTACAATGTTAGAGGTTCCTCATGTGGTTTTTTTTCTAAGAATGGAATTGTGTTGTAATTGAGTTTATTTTTAAAGTGTTTTATATATGGGGTAACCAGTCCAATTTTTTTAGTAATACTTTCAGACTATATGTTATTTCACCTAATTTCATGTATCTTCCTAGTGGGTTTGTGAGAGTACATAATTTTGATGCCAATGACATTATTTAAGATTTGTATCTCGGGGTTGTTTGGGTTTATATTATTTTAAATTCCTATTCATGGGATGTGATTTTATATTTAAGGAAGATATACATTTTTAGGTATCTATTGTTATTAAATAATCACAATGGATTGATAAATTTTAGTTTTTGTGGGTTTGATGTGTTAAGATGTGTTTAATGTGAGGGAGGTCACATTAGAGCTTAAATTTTAATTGGAATTGTGAATTATTCTGTCATGTTAATTATTAATACTCAAATTTTTTCAATAGGGGTTTCTTTTTATACAAAATATTGTATAATAACCTAAAAGGGTTGGTAATAATTTTTTTTGAGTGTTTCGGTGTGGGGAAGGAGCAGTGATATTGTAGTGTTAGCCTATCATGAAAAAGAAATCCAGTTATGCTGTAAAGGGTTTATATTTTGTTTGAAGGGACCAAAAATCATTCTTATAATTGAAAGATACATGGATAATAATAATAAAAACTTTTCAAATAAACTTATGTGAGTTGGGTTCAGTAGTTAATGTTTAGATTGCATCATTATAGACCTCACATCATTTGGGATAAACATATATGGGGAGTTTATCAACATGGGTTCACCCTCTAATATGTGAATCCATTTTTATTAATCATACCTGAGGTTATGTTTGATAAAAATATGAACATTTCACAATGAATTAGTGGGCAGTTATTTTACATTCTTATACATATAAATGGTCTAATTTAACATAGTTACATCTAGAGTATAATATTTTAGTGTTTTTGTTTTCTTTTTAAGGTGGTATGGTCATAGTTTTCTATCTAATTTTTATAGGTCCATGTACTACAATATTACCATTTTGGTTGTGGTATAGACTACATAAAAATTATAGAGTTAAGGTAATTATGTTAATGATATTTGGGGATATATATGGAAATCAAGATGCGATTATTAGAGGAGCATTTAATTTAAAACCATTACAACATTCTAATAACACATCACATTGTGATCCATTCAGTTTATCATTTTTTAAACTAATTGAATCCAATTTCAATTAGTAAAAATACCCTCATTTTTTCATACCCTTGGAGGAATTTGGTGAATCATTAGAGCCCAATGAGTTCCCTTTTATAGGATTGGGCCCTATACATCAATAGGTCTACCAATTCAGGTTCCAGTTCATTGTGGTTTTCCTCTATGTGATAGATTTTTATTGGAGTTTCATTTCTTTATATATAATGTTTTGAAATTTTTTTTTAATTAATTGAATTCAATAATTTTCTTTCATTATTTTGTTTAGATTAGGTTTGTATCATTGTTTTAAAAAAATTTGTAGATTATTAATATTAAACCAATAATGATAATTAATTGAACTAAAGAAAATATATATGTAATCTATGAAGTAAAAATAATTTATGATATTCATGGATATTTCAATATTTAATGGGTTTTTTTTTGTTTCTACTAGTGATTTTTTTTATAGTTGTGATAGTCATTACATTTTATTGTTTAAATGCTATAATCACCATAAAAATTTGGTAAATCAGTTGGAATTGGTAATAAACTCGTAACGTGGAAATCATGAATTTTTTTGTCGACTTTATGAATATAATACTGATTTAATATGAAATAAATATTGATTTTTGAAACGTTAATTTGTATTGTGGTTATGTTTTATTTCACATTGTTCTTTATTTATGGCCTTCCTTACTATGAATATATTTGTTATGGACGTTGGTGTTGACAGATTTGTAGTTGTGTTGATTTGTTTGGGATGGGGATGCATATGTTATTTTTTAGATATGTTAATAGTATCAGGGTTAGTAATGTAGAATGAAATTGTGTGTCTCACTAAAAGGTAGGTTTTGGTGTTTATAGTTTGCTAGTAAATGTGGTTATAGGTTTGGTTATTGATGGGCTGTATTATAGATTCCTAGTGTCAGGTAATATGGTTGGAAAAAATGAATTTGTTAAATTGGTGTGGGAAAAATAATTAATTACTGCATAAATATATCAATATTAATAATAGATATAATTATTGTGATTAATAAAAAAGTAAATTCTAGAATAAATATTAATTTTTAATAATTATTTTCTTATAGTTTCACATTATTTACAAATTTATTGACATTAAATATTTAAAATTAATTGAATAATAAATTTAACTATGATAGTAACTTATTTTCCTTGAAATATTCATGATTATTTTACCAAATTAGTAGTTGATGCTTTTGTTATCATTCATGTGTAGAATTGTATGGTTAGATCAAGGTATAATATTTTACTAGATTGTTAGCTTGTGGTAGTGTTAGTGTAGTAACTATTATGTGTATTAGTCATGGAAAATTTGTATATTCTCTTATTTTGGGATTCTATGAAGATATGATTTATTAATTATTATTATTATTATTATTATATCATTGCTCTATTTTGGGGAACTTCTCGAGGAAAAAATTATATAGGTTCTATGTGTTTTATCCAAATTTAGGGTTGATGAGGGAACATATGGCATACTAGTATATATTCCCTTTTCTTTCATACAATAGTTTTATAGTATGTAATTGAATGAGGTTGTGATTCTTGAGATATAATGGATTCTAGTTATATTTCCAATAATTATGATTACGATGTTATACATTATGGGGATCATGCATGGTAGGAATAGATAATGATTATAATGTCAAAATGTTCATGATACAATAAAAATAATGTGAATATGATGTGATGTTATAACTTTATAATTTAGTATTTAGAAATGGTTCTATGTTTATGGTTTTGAAGTTCAATAGGGATATGTGGATATGAGGTTATGTTGATATAGAATGGATGGTTACATGAGTATTTTTTTCAGTGGGGAGTGAGAGAAAATAACCAATGGGGATGTAGTTGTGTGGAAACATTTCTACCCAAAATATTTTCATGTTATACTATTACATTTGGATTTGATGTTGGGTGAGAAATACTCTATGAGGTTTTGTAGTATTTAAACTCACATATGTGTGTGATGGTTCTTTTTTTATAAATTTAGGTATTATTATAGTTATTCAACATTAACATGAAAGGTCTCTAGGACGATCTTATGAAGTATAACAATATGTAAACATTATTTATATTAAAATATTTTTTTACAAGTTTCATGGTTGGAGTTTGTGACCAATATGAAAATTAATATACCAATGAATGGGTTTATTATTTGAGTCTATTACTTATGATTTTAATTTGTTATTTTCATTATGAATTTCTTTTTATATGACATATAATTTCAATATGGGATAATAGTTTATATTTTAAAATACCGAGTTAATTAGTTGTATTATTTTATCTCTTTGGATATTTAAGGTTAATTAATACCCTTTCTATGTTTCATAATTGTGGTTCTAGTATCCTAACCCGAGCCTATTGGTGGTAGGATTTGGGGTCACCCTCATATTAATTGTAGTCCTAGTTGCAATTCTTACCATGGTTGGGTCGATACACTTAAACTCCCATGTAAGGTGTGAGAATAGAAATATATATTCACCAAAAACATTGTCCAAAAAATAAATTTATATATGTGATTGCATATAATTAATTGAAAGAAAATCATAAACCCCAAATGAATACACTTGTCACACTATTGGGTTTTCAGGAAGTCAACCCAAATTCAAACCTATAATTGTGTCATGTTTTCATAAAATGGAATGATCTCCCAATGGTTTTCCCATAATAAAAATTTTAATTATTTATGGATACTCATTCAATAGTCAAGAAAAATTTGTTTTCATCGACTGATCCATTAATGTGAAGGATGTAATAATAATTCACAAAACAAAATGATAAATCTAACACCACAAAAATCCCATGTTAGAATTATTCATATCTAAATCATATTTCCATTTTATATTTATGACCAAAATTATAATCCCTAAGATTACTGATGAATCATGGACTTAATATACTCTATTGGATGATATCCCACCACAAAAAAACAATTTCATTAAAATATTATTGAATCAGAACATCATGGTGGACGGACTATGAAGGATTCAATCACTAATGAGAATGATATATCACTAGGTGAATTATGTATCCCCAAAAAAACCCTCATGTTTAAATATTTATCACCAAATCATAACCCCCAAGGAAAAGGATGAATATTTATCACAAAATATTACTAAATAAGGTGAATGATGTGTCACCATGTGAGAAATGTTTCAGCAACACTTCACCCATGCATCATTAATCTAGATAGATTATTTAAAAGTTTCATACCAACCATGGTGAATGCTAAATCATTGAAAACAAACAATATGTTAATGATTCAACAAAAAAGGGAAATAGTAAAATTATTGGACTAATAATTATAATTCATATGAGTTTATCAAAAAATATTCTAGTGGTGATCGACGTATCACTAATGGACTTGTAAAACAAATTCAATTTCCATACATAGATTACCATGATAAAGTTATATTGAACTAAACACATATATGTCATATCTAGACATATTATGTTTTGGCATAAACCCCAAACCATAACCTTTTTTTCTATATACAGTGTAATAGGGAATTCATCACATCAATGTTCACTAAAAAAGAAAAATCAACCATATAAACATATGAAATCCAGAAATATAATAATTAAAAAACATATAGAATAATATAAAAGGATTATAAGGCTTGTTAGGGATATTGTCACTCCTCACAGTTCAAATCTCTTAGTATCAAGTTTCATTCCCATGGTGGAATTAGTAATGGTGACCACATTCTCAACAAAAAGTTTTCAATGGTACTAATCCTTATATATATTTTCAATAAATAGATGTAATATATCTTTTTTTCTATAGTTATATAATAATCCATTCTTACATTCCCATTAAGGCCTATATATTATATGGACACTCCCAACTCATCCCATTAGCTCACCCATTGATATCACTCTATGTAAGCATCACTTATCCACTAGTACTAAAATTTTATATAAATCAATAATGTACTATTTTTATGTCCCAATATAACATTGATGAATCCTTATAGAAAGATAACCTAGCCATCATTGGATGGAAATTTATATATAACACTTACGTACATCAGAAGAGTATATCTCATAAAACTTATCTGATGTAAGGGAAAAAACATTAACACTAACTAAGTCACACACTAAATTTTATTAATGATAATAAGACCAATATTATATGAAAAACTATATAATTCATTAATATTACTTTTTTAACCAAAGTATCCCATAATATAGAGGGTGAAATATCAATATCAAAGTTCCCTTTTACATTTAATAGAAACATTTCCCTAGGATGGTATGGGAATGTTATTCTTATCCTAATGAAAATCAAATAAAAACATAAAAAACATAATTTCAAAACAATTCAATATATTAAACATTTTTTCCACTATGTGATTATTTATGGGTAATACACGGATGATTTTCTATACATACTGAAACCCACTACGATTTACTATATTTTGTAGACAATAATTCTTTTTTCACAATCACTCTATCACACATGATTTTACAATACAAATAATTCATGGGTAATGTTCTTCCTTCCTCAAATTAATTCTATTGACTCCACCATTTTCACTACATTGGTTTAAATCTATCATAAATACTTGAAAAATATTTAGTAATAAACATCAGGATCACCAAATAAGTCATGAAAAATATTCATCATATAAAATTATTTATCAAAACATCATTCCACAAAAGTATTAAATGGAACAATGTTCAATGTGTAAATTCTTTCACAAAGAAAATATATAAGAGTCCATTGCATGACTATTTCCTCTTGCTTAAACCATGATATTTCTTATGTTAACTCGATTACATGTCCCCATCTTTTTGATTTCTCCACTCAAGGCTATCCTCTTTATTTCTCCATATGATAAATTATATGGGAATTATATTTGTGAATATTAAAACATGACTCCTATTTGTGACTATCTTCCAGATGTAATATCAATGATAATATTACATGGATATTTATATTCTTATTAACAATCACTATTGATGTGAAAATTGGTTTATTTATATTCTATGATTCACAATATTCCATTCACATTCTAGAATACATATTATTCAATAAAAAATCCTTTGATGACATGAATGTCCTCAATCACTCTAGAATCATAATGAGAACATAAAACGAATCAAAAAGTATTCCCCAATCACTATATATCAAGAATTTTAACCCTTTAGGTTTGGTGTAAATACAATGCATGTTTGGTCTCTTCATAACATCAAGATCGAAATATAATATGTCAATTACTACTCGTGGTCTATATGATATATGCATGATTTAATTAAAAATATTTCAAGAGATAATTCCATGAATCATTTCGTTTTAAATATCATAAATTACCCAAAATCCATGATTTATTATCATCAATTCCATTTACAATAAAAACTCCCATTCCCCAAGGATCACCTGACATATTATATAAATTTCTATAAGCTCTATGTGACACCCTATAAACACTCATTGACAAGACATGAAAGAGTCACACTAAATCACATATAATTTCAAAAGAAAATTAAATCCCATTGACAATACATTAAAAGACAAAGATAATACAAAACATAAAAATCATATTAATAAATATATAAAATTGGAATATTAGAGGGATTATAACCTCATCAATATAGATTAAGATATGTAATTCCATGTTTCAACAAATTTCACTGATATAATAGAAAATCAAATAGCTTCATCATGAAGTCTATAACTTAGAAATTTCATCCATAATTATCTTTTTTGACTATTCCTTTATCCACTTTTTTAAATGAGGATATACATGATCCAAATAAACTATGTATAAGAGTGATTCACTATAATTTTTATATGTAAATCACACTCTTAATATCACAATAAATAACCATTGTTTTTATCATCTCCTCGCCATTATCCATATATTATTTCGTCATATAGAAAACATATGTGTATTCCTTAGTTAGTAATAAATATTATACTTATACATTCATTTTCTAATTTCCAACATAATTCATGCTCATCCATCTGAATCATTTCTTTCAAATAATGAATTAGAAATCAATTTTTATTTTTGATCCACCAAACCCATAACCTATTAAATATCCTAGAATGATGAAATTTTACAATCGTTCCATGAATTAATGAAAAATTCAAAATTGATAGTATCATGGATGTACCACAATATTCATTTAATCACTACATGATTATTCTACATAAGATTACTCTAGATGAAAACCACTAAAAAAGTAGACAAGATAATATTAAGTTGTGAATTCCTCAATTATAGAGATCTTCTAATTATTCACATGAGCATGATACTTTCATCTAATTTATTATCCTTATGATTCTAAAGAATTTTTATAGTCTCTAATAGAGTGTAAATGGTTTGGAATAATGTAGGATGAAATTATTCAATAGCCCTCTTGCATAATTATCTAGATATATGAATGTGTATTACCACTTTTATATCATATTTATCCCTATAATGTATTTGATTTAAAAAATCAAAAACATTTAAAATATTCATTTATTGTTATTATAAATGTATTCAATAAGATTCTACTTGATCCTATAAATGTTGTTTTCATCAAAAAGCACAAGAACCCTAAACTTTTCTTTATTGGATTTCATTACATAGAGACTATGTTCAACATCAACCATTTTGAATTGGATCTTCTTTAACAACCAATCCTCCCAGGTATAATTTTATATGTTTCCTAATTTATACTATATAGAGCCATCATCTATATTCATACCATTTTTTCACCATAAAAAATCATAAATATAATGATATATTGACTATAGAATTATTCTTCACCAAAACCATTTAGGAATGTAGTTTTTACATGCTTTTGAAATTCTTTAACAACTTTTCGAATTTCCGAAGACAAAAACATCCCTTTTAACTACTATCAGGCTAATAGATAACAATTTCATTAAATTAGTTCCCTTGATCTCTTCTATATTTTTATAAAACAATTTATCCTAATTTTGGATGAAATTTACATGTCAATCAAATTATTTGTTGGTGATATTATTGATACTAATTACATTTTTACTTTATATTATTTCAAAAAGATCCCAAGTTTAGTTCATATCATTCAAATCTTGTTCGACATCCATGGAATAATCCCATGATTTATTTTTTCCTTCTTATTAAATTGTGTATTATTCTATATTACATAATTGATCCATATAATTTATATTAATCATTACACTTTATTTTCTTAGTTATTTCATATCTCTAATTATGTCTAATGAATCAACATCTCTCCCCATATTTCTTCAATGGTCTGTAGATTCTTCATCTTGTTTAAAAACCTTATGATATGAATTTGCCTCAGATTCCTCATCATGAAAACTAGTCTACATAGATTCAATAATAATTATTTTTTATTTTCCATTTAAAATACTAAAGGTTTTAACCATAGTGTATGATATATGAGATCAAAAAATATCATCTATCCCTGTTTCCAACATTCAATGTCATCCCTTTTGGGGATTCAAATGATTTTATTAGATAATATTGTGGTTTATTCCAATAATTTATTCTACAAGGTCTGAGTGAGGAGGCGTTGTGGTTGAGTTTTCATCAATTATATCTTCAAGGGAAGGCTGTGAGTTGGTTTCATTACATATATGAAGAAATATATAAATATTTGGATTAGGTATTCGATTCCATTGTTTCAAAATTATACAAATAGAAAACTACTATATAACTGAGGGACTAGATCACTGGGTTTTTATAATGTTAGGGATATTTTTTTCATGACGAATAATATATGTTTATACGTATTATCAACCAATTCCCTAATAATAATTTATCTACCCACCAATTTATGGATACATTACTCAATTTTGTCACCCCTTACAACTTGAATATAGTTTTATAATATTGTGGGGGTGAGTTCTATGATTCAAATGCAGATAAGCTTTAGAAATTGTTTGATAAATTTTTCCAAAAGACCCAACAAAATTTTTAATTAGAAAATAATAATTCATAGGGATGAAAAATATTCCCAATATTTTGTTGTTAATGAATAAATACATATAGATTAGTGTTGTTACTCAGGGATGTTTAGTAAATTTCATAAATGTTATCCCAAATTTGATCTCCTTGTCTAAAATAAGGACAGAGAAAAAAATTAGTGTTACTATCCTCAGAATCAAGGTTCCTAAGATCCATTATAAATTCAATATAATTTCAGATATAAAAAATATTAAATATTTCATAGAAAAACAATGTGTGATCAAGTATTCTATTGCTCAGAATTACCATACTCGACCAATGAATAACTATTAAATTCATCATACGGATTAATCATTACATTATAAATTGGAAATTAATGGAAAGATTCATTTGTATCTAGGTGAACTTCATTATAAGGCCCCGGCCTTAATCCTTACTTAATATTGAATTAAAAGAATAATTCACGTTGAGGATCTTTTCAGGTTTAGAGTTTTAGAGAATTAGAACATAACTATTACATCTCAAAAGATTACAAAGTAGTCACTTATAAAAAGTTTCCATAATAAAAAAACCTCTTGAAAGAAACATGTCTACTTCCATGTTTTATATAGCATTACATTCCCTTTATCCCATCCTTGACCTTATTCCACATTAATTCCTGTGAAAAACATTTCAAAAAAACATGGGGTGAGCATAAAAATCTCAGTAAGGGATACACAAAGAGTGAAAACAGTTAGTTTTTCAAAATCAAGTAAACCATGTATACTCTATCAAAGTAATACCTTCACCTTCATGAAGTAGTAAAAACTCTTCACTGAATAAAGTATCATTACTTACCTTTTTGTAACCAAAGTATTACCATAAAACCCATATAAAGAACACATAGCATATATAAAGGTAACTTGGGACGTAAATATACTTAAGTGGAATAACCATACGGTCGACTTCCACACATATCACTTAATGGAATAGCCATACGGCCAATTTCCATACATACTTAATGGAATAGCCATACGGCCGACTTCCATACCCAATGCATTGGAGGTTATAACGTAACCACCCGTCCTGGTATTCACGGCACCACCCGTCATATGGTTTATAACGTAACCACCTGTTAAAATTTCTAAGTTCCAATATAAAATCATAAAACATAAAACCAATATAAAGGAAAGATAAAATTTCCACATTTCAATCACAATATATCATAAATATGTTGACATAATAGAATCCATTATCAAAACCATTTTCAATACCAAAATACATAAAAGAGTATATGGTATTTATTTTATTTTAAAAACATTACGGCTTGTTGAGGAAGCCATAGACCAAATAATACTCGCGGCGGCGGAAAAAGTCATTGTCACCGCGTACGTTAAAAAAACATTCCTTTTTGTCGTTTAGTAAAATGCTTCATAGAAAAATATTCCTTTTGTATAAAAGTAAAAGTCAAAGGGGTTTATACACCGTATAAAAGAAAGTTGTGTATAAAACGAAATATGCCTCAATGAAAGGAGATTGAGACGAAGTCCCTTACAAAGATCATTTTTTTAATAAAATAGATCTATTATGTGTATTCACTATAATTACACATAAATAAAGTACAGATACAAGATAGGACATAATAATATCATGACATAATTTGAAAGTAGGAGATTAACCCAAAGAATGGAAATTGGGTTAAGAAGTTCCCTTACCTCGTATCCGACTTGACTCGATCGTTCTTTAACGTCCTGAATAGTAAAATTGAGTTAATTTCTACGTGATTGAGAAACTTTTTAAAGTTAATTATTCCTTTTATATCACTTATTTCCATTTTATAAACATTATGTAACCATTTAAGTTAATAATTTTTGTTTTGTCGATATTTGGTTCTTAAGTCGAAAGTGGACTTCTTACAATTACATGTTGTTCGTGTGGTCAAAGGTTCTTTATATCCAGAATGACATTCCTGATTTGGAGATCATATATATCATATATATCCAGAATGTACATGTATTTATAATATTACATAATCATTTATAGGTAAGAAATGAAATGCACCGTTCATGGAGACGGTAAGCCGTACGTACGCATGAACGCTACTTTCATTTCTTTGTCATATTAATGGAATTAAAACTAAATGAGAGGTATGTATATTTTAATTCCAGAATTATATTCATCATTTAGATATATCATTAATTATATATATCCATTATATACATGTACTTTTAATAGTACATTACATTTGGGGATAAGAAATAGAATCCACCGTTCATGGAGACGGTAAGCCGTACGTACGGATGAACGCTACTTTCATTTCTATCTCATACTTTAATGGAAAGAAATAATAATGATATAGAGGTATATTATAATTCCAGTATAACATCATATATAATAACTTTAAATCCATCCTTTACACGTCCCACATATGGCATTAACGAATCACATCACTTTGAGGGGGCGGTAGTCCGCACTTCCTTAAATGAAGATATCGCGTTTACCCATAATGGAAACCATAAAGGTATGCCAAAAATGAAAAATACAGAAGCTTAAAGAAAACATAAACATATTATATATCATATATAAAAATAGTGACATCATAATGGCCACCTTTGAAGGTGTTAAATGAGTATTGAACAATCATCGTTTCGGGAGGTAGAATTTCGCCATCCACGGAAACCGTATGTTCTTTAACCATTTGATGTAGTTGTGTGAGAGTGTATCTCAAATAAATATTATAACAACATCCTAGTTTATTTAATATACTGTTGTTGTTACAAAAGAAGTAAATAAAAAAATTTAGGGGGTTGGAGAAGCAAAATAAAACAAATGAACAAGAGAGAATGAATTACCTTTAAAAGTGTAACTCCTTTTGATTTGAGCCTAAAGGCTTCCTTTGAAAGGATTATGCCCAAAGGGAATTCTCTAGGATTAGGAGAGGGATGTGGAGAGAGTAAATGGGCAGGGTTTGGACGAGACAAAGGCTTGAGAAGTGTGTGAAATGAGGTAGAGGTGGGGGCCTTTTATAAAAGGAGAGGAGGGGCACTTTTGGAAAGTAAAGAAATATTACTTTATATGAAAATGTGTTTCGGTTTTAAAAGGTCCCAAATTGATATAATTCGTGTATAAGGTGATAAGGGTTCGAAATCCACTCATCCAATTGGCTTCGGACATGTGTAGTTCATATATTTTACATTATCTTTCCATTTTATTTAAATCATCAAATAATGATGTCATCGCTGCATCATTATTATGTCATAAATAATTTAATTTATTTAATGTCTAAAAATTATAAAAAAATACTATGATCTAGTAAATCTTTTTATCTTTCCAATTAATATTTATAATCAAAATTTGGACTTGTGTAACTCTACTTAAAAATTGTTTTAGTAAAACAACTCATGTTTGTGTCAATTTATTTTTAACATTAAATAAAAATATATTATTGTCATTTTCCAACTAAAGTGGCTCCATGGGGTCCCCAAGTTGGCCCATGGATTGTCTTGGTCGGCCATGACTCACCCAATAGGTGTAGGACAAGTGTCATGGTGTTTTCACATTCTTATAATATCATTTTTACCTTAAATTACACTAATTACCTCTAATCGCGATTAAGAACTTAATAAGTTACTATTCACCAAAAAAATTATTATAATCTCATTGAACGACATTTTACTTCTTAATGACAACCATGTATGTCAGATTTTTGAAATTCAAAACACAATGATGGAAAAATTTCATTTAAACGGAAAATCGGTCTTTATAAGTACCACATAGTGGTTTCACTATTCATCAAAAATTGATGTTTTTCAGAAAATTACCAAAAATTCACCCTAAGCTATATTTGATATTACGAATTCAAAAATGAAGTCTGTTTTACAAAATTCAAAAAATATTAGTCACATTAATTAATTTAATAATTAATTCCCGCTGTCAGAGCAAATAGCGTGTTTTTATGAAACAATAAGTATCAAAAAATTGACACTAGTTTAAGTCCGATTTCAAAGTGAAATTAATTCCAACGACAACTATTGGATTTAATGGTAAAAATATTTTCTAATTTCACTTTAAAAACAATTCAAAAGATAATCTAATCATATAAATAAATTAGATTAAAAAGAGGTTTTGAATTAAAATACAACATTTTACACTATTCAAAAAAAATGAACTTTATCAGAAAGGTACCAAAAATTTACACAAAGTAAATTTTGATGTCCCGATTCTAAAGAAGAGTTATATTTGGTCCAATAGAATTTATAAGATCAATCAAAACTATATTTAATGACAGTTCTCCGTCAAAAGGTGATAAGTGGACCTTTCGTGAAAATTAGGGTATAAATGCCTAAAATTGAACTCTTTCCGTATTTTAAGCCTTTATCTTTTATTGGGTAAATGTAAAAACATTTAAAAACGTATATAATCATATTTTAGTTATTTCTATCCATTCCCGCCAGTACAACGGCTACTTGTTAACTAACATTTAAAATAATATTATTTTATTACTTGTGTGCAACGTAAGTTTTCAAAGAAACTCATCGTTGCGTACCGAGTACGCTATCGAACGTAGAAACCCCTTTTAATTAAAATTAATATTTAATTCGTAAATATTAATAAATATGAAAATTAATTATTCTTTAATTACCTGGGATGTTACATCCTTCCCCCCTTTTGGGAATTGCGTCCTCGCAATTTTATTCACTTATCAAAATAAGTGGGGGTATTTATCCCTCATAGCATTTTCAGATTCCCACGTCACCTCTTCAATCACATGGTTTTTTCAAAAAACCTTTACCTGATGAATCACCTTATTCCGTAACACTTGCTCCCTGTAGTCAAGAATCTGGACCGGTTGTTCCTCATAAGATAGGTTCTCTTCCCGCTGAACTACCTCTGGACTCAAAACATGAGATGGATCTGGTATATACATTCTCAACATCGAAACGTGAAAAACATTGTGTACCTG
The DNA here is from genome assembly GCA_963277665.1 of Viscum album. Taxonomy (NCBI): domain Eukaryota; kingdom Viridiplantae; phylum Streptophyta; class Magnoliopsida; order Santalales; family Viscaceae; genus Viscum; species Viscum album. The sequence goes on from OY728123.1 coordinate 652,032,764, forward strand.
AGATAAACTCTGAGGTAAAGCCACCCGGTATGCAACTAATCCAACTCTCTCCAGAATTTCATATGGTCCAATAAACCTTGGACTCAGCTTTCCTTTCTTACCAAATCTCATCACACTTTTCCAAGGAGAAACATTGAGAAAAACATGATCACCTACCTCGAAAGATAGATCCTTCCTCTCGTTATCCGCATAACTCTTTTGCCTGCTCTGTGCTATTCTCATGTGCTTCTAAATCAATTGAACTTTTTCTGACATCTCTTCTACCAATTCTGGTCCCATCAGCTTCCTTTCACCCACTTCATTCCAAAATGCTGGAGTTCGACACCTCTTCCCATATAATGCCTCAAATGGTGCCATTTGTATACTGGAATGAAAACTGTTTTTATAAGAAAACTCAACCAAAGAAAGATGTTGGTCCAAACTTCCCTGATAATCCATCGAACAAGCTCGTAGCATATCCTCCAAGGTCTGAATTTTTCGTTCTAACTGCCCATCTGATTGAGGATGAAAAGCTGTACTAAAATTTAATTCAGTACCCAACAACTTCTGAAGGCCTTTACAAAAGTTAGATGTGAACCTGGGATCACGATCAGATACAATGGAGAGAGGAACTCCATGTAACCTGACTATATCTTTAAGATACAAACCAGAAAGTTGATCTAGGTAAAAAGTATCTCGTATAGAAAGGAAATGAGCAGATTTGGTCAAGCGATCAACAATAACCCAGATTGCATTATTACCTCGAGATGTCCTCCGTAATCCCACAACAAAGTCCATGGATATGTTTTCCCATTTCCACTCTGGCGCTGGTAAAGGCTGAAGCATCCCTTTTGGTAACTGCCGCTCTGCTTTAACCTGTTGACATGTCAAACACTTCACAGTAAAATCAGCAATGTCTCTTTTCATTCCATCCCACCAGTAATACTCCCGCAGATCTCTGTACATCTTAGTACTGCTAGGATGAACAGAAAATGGGGAACTATGAGCCTCACATAACAACTCATTATTCAACTGTGAATCACAAGGCACACATAACCTCTTCCCAAACCTCAAAACACAAACACAAACTTATCCAAGAACTCATGGAAAATTTTATTCATAAGGTCCATGAATACAGCTGGTTCATTGGTTAACCCAAAAGTCATAACTACAAATTCATAATGGCCATATCTAGTATGGAATGCAGTCTTCGGAACGTCTGCTTCTTTTACTTTCAACTGATGGTACCCCGACCCAAGTCAATCTTCAAAAAATACTGAGCTCCCTGGAGCTGATACCACCTCATTCAATGGCCCAACATCTGCTGAAGTTGTTGCAAAGGATTTCACCACCCCTTTCTGCTTGTAGTCTGGCTGCATTCCCCTAGTTGAGTTCTTCGTTGAACACTCGTTTGCATAATGACCCATTTCATTACACTTAAAACATCTTACCATTGGCTTTTCATTTCCTTCTTGATCATCTTCCTTACAGTTACGAGCAATATGACCAGACTTACCACACCGAAAGCACTTACCAGACTTGGATAAACATTCTCCAGGATGCATTTTACCACACTTCTCACAGGATGGATATTTGGTTTTCTTACCTCCTTGCTTCTTTGATGAATTCTTCCCCTTTGCCTGCCAACTAGACCTCTTATTCTGTTGTTTGTCATAGAACACCTGATCATCGGCAAACTCCATTTCCACCTTATCCGCACATCGAACAAATTTTTCATAACTTTTGAACTCACGAGAAGCTAAAGCCCTTCGATACTTTGGCTTTAACCCTGAGTAAAAACGGTTTATTTTACTATCAAGTTCTCGTATGATGTTTGGAGCATACCTTGCCAATCGAGTGAACTTTTCTTCATAAGCAGCCATTGAATCATCCTCCTGCCTCAATTCTAGGAATTGTTTTTCCATCCTAAGACGAACCACCTTAGGAAAATATTTCTCAAGAAACATACCTTTGAATTCATCCCAGTGAAGATCCTCAATCTCATCACTATCCCTTATATTTTTCACCATCGACCACCACTGATCAGCTTTACCTTCAAAACGGTAAACATCAAGACTAACCTTTTGATGTTCTGAACACCCCATGACATCAAAAATCTTATCCAGTGCTTTAATCCACCCTTCAGCTTGCACAGGGTCAGATGATCCTCTGAATGATGGGGGATGTTTCCTCATTAAATGTTCCACCACTGACATGTTCCTCTGTGGTTGATCTGGCTGATCTCGTGCTTGGATACCACCACCATTTATACCCTGAGTCAACTGTGCCATCACTGCAACAAACTGTTCAGTTCCGATTCCGACCATCTCAGGTTGCTGATTTGGAAAGTTATCTTCCTCCTGATGTCGTCCCAACATAGCTGCTTTGTTTCCTCTACAGAAAACCATTTTGAACATAGAAATATCTTAGGCGAAGCAACATGGTAATCCGTAAAGGCTATATCATTTCAATCATATTATAATTTAACACTTTTCTAACTCCTAAAGTTGTCTAAACCTCCCTTTGATACCAACTATAAGGACTCATCCTTAAACCTTACTTAATATTGAATTAAAAGAATAATTCACATTGAGGATCTTTTCAGGTTTAGAGTTTTAGAGAATTAGAACATAACTATTACATCTCAAAAGATTACAAAGTAGTCACTTATACTAAGATTCCATAATAAAAAAAACTCTTGAAAGAAACATGTCTAGTTCCATGTTTTATATAGCATGACATTCCCTTGATCCCATCCTTGACCTTATTCCACATTAAGTCCTGTGAAAAACATTTCAAAAAAACTTGGGGTGAGCATAAAAAGCTCAGTAAGGGATACACAAAGAGTGAAAACTGTTATATTTTCAAAATCAAGTAAACCATGTATACTCTATCAAAGTAATACCTTCACCTTAATGAAGTAGTAAAAACTCTTCACTGAATAAAGTATCATTACTTACCTTTTTGTAACCAAAGTAATACCATAAAACCCATATAAAGAACACATAACATATATAAAGGTAACTTGGGAAATAAACATACATAAGTGGAATAACCATACGGTCGACTTCCACACATATCACTTAATGGAATAGCCATACGGCCAATTTCCATACATACTTAATGGAATAGCCATACGGCCGACTTCCATACCCAATGCATTGGAGGTTATAACGTAACCATCCGTCCTGGTATTCACGGCACCACCCGTCATATAGTTTATAACGTAACCACCCGTTAAAATGTCCAAGTACCAATATAAAATCATAAAACATAAAACCAATATAAAGGAAAGATAACATTTCCACATTTCAATCACAATATGTCATAAATATGTTGACATAATAGAATCCTTTATCAAAACCATTTTCAATACCAAAATACATAAAAGAGTATATGGTATTTATTTTATTTTAAAAACATTACGGCTTGTTGAGGAAGCCATAGACCAAATAATACTCGCGGTGGCAGAAAAAGTCGTTGTCACCGCGTACGTTAAAAAACATTCCTTTTTGTCGTTTAGTAAAACGCTTCATAGAAAAAGATTCCTTTTGTATAAAATTAAAAGTCAAATGGGTTTATACACCGTATAAAAGAAAGTTGTGTATAAAACGAAATATGCCTCAATGAAAGGAGATTGAGACGAAGTCCCTTACAAAGATCATTTTTTTTATAAAATAGATCTACTATGTGTATTCACTATAATTACACATAAACAAAGTACAAATACAAGATAGGACATAATAATATCATGACATAATTTGAAAGTAGGATATTAACCCAAAGAATGGAAATTGGGTTAAGAAGTTCCCTTACCTCGTATCCGACTTGACTCGATCATTCTTTAACGTCCTGAATAGTAAACTTGAGTTAATTTCTACTTGATTGAGAACCTTTTTAAAGTTAATTATTCCTTTTAGATCACTTATTTCCATGTTATAAACATTATGTAACCATTTAAGTTAATAATGTTTGTTTTGTCGATATTTGGTTCTTAGGTCGAAAGTGTACTTCTTACAATACATGTTGTTCGTGTGGTCAAAGGTTCTTTATATACAGAATGACATTACTGATTTGGATATCATATATATCATATATTTACATAATGTACATGTATTTATAATATTACATAATCATTTAGAGGTAAGAAATGAAATGCACCGTTCATAGAGACGGTAAGCCATACGTACGCATGAACGCTACTTTCATTTCTTTGCCATATTAATGGAATTAAAACTAAATGAGAGGTATGTATATTTTAATTCCAGAATTATATTCATCATTTAGATATATCATTAATTATATATATCCATTATATACATGTACTTTTAATAGTACATTACATTTGGGGATAAGAAATGAAATGCACCGTTCATAGAGACGGTAAGTCGTACGTACGCATGAACGCTACTTTCATTTCTATCTCATACTTTAATGGAAAGAAATAATAATGATATAGAGGTATATTATAATTCCATTATAACATCATAGATAATAACTTTAAATCCATCCTTTACATGTCCCACATATGGCATTAACGAATCACATCACTTTGAGGGGGCGGTAGTCCGCACTTCCTTAAATGAAGATATCGCGTTTACCCATAATGGAAACCATAAAGGTATTCCCAAAATGAAAAAAACCAGAAGCTTAAGGAAAACATAAACATATTATATATCATATATAAAAATAGTGACATCATAATGGCCACCTTTGAAGGTGTTAAATGAGTATTGAACAATCATCGTTTCGGGAGGCAGAATTTCTCCATCCACGGAAACCGTATGTTCTTTAACCATTTGATGTAGTTGTGTGAGAGTTTAGCTCAAATAAATCTTATACAAACATCCTAGTATATTGAAGATACTGGTGTTGTTACAAAAGAAGTAAATAAAAAGATTTTAGGGGGTTGGAGAAGCAAAATAAAACAAATGAACAAGAGAGAATGAATTACCTTTAAAAGTGTAACTCCTTTTGATTTGATCATAAAGACTTTCTTTGAAAGGATTCTGACCAAAGGGAATTCTCTAGGATGAGGAGAGGGATGTGTAGAGAGTAAATGGGCAGGTTTTGGCCGAGCCAAAGGCTTGAGAAGTGTGTGAAATGAGGTAGAGATGGGGTCCTTTTATAAGAGGAGAGGAGGGGAACTTTTGGAAAGTAAAGAAATATTACATTATTTGAAAATGTGTTTCGGTTTAAAAGGTCCCACATTGATATAATTCGTGGATAAGGTGATAAGGGTTCGAAATACACTCATACAATTGGCTTTGGACATGTTTAGTTCATAGATTTTACATTATCTTTCCATTTTATTTAAATCGTCAAATAATGATGTCATCGCTGCATCATTATTATGTCATAAATGATTTAATTTATTTAAGGTCAAAAAATTATAAAAAAAATACTATGATGTAGGAAATCTTTTTATCTTTCCAATTACTATTTATAATCAAAATTTGGACTTCTGTAACCCTACTTAAAAATTGTTTTAGTAAAACAACTCATGTTTGTGTCAATTTATTTTTAACATTAAATAAAAATATATTATTGTCATTTTCCAACTAAAGTGTCTCCATGGGGTCCCCAAGTTGGCCCATGGCTTTTCTTGGTCGGACATGACTCACCCAATAGGTGTAGGACAAGTGTCATGGTGTTTTCACATTCTTATAATATCATTTTACCTTAAATTACACTAATTACCTCTAATCGCGATTAAGAACTTAATAAGTTACTATTCACCCAAAAATTATTATAATCTCATTGAACCACATTTTACTTATTAATTACAACCATGTATGTCGGATTTTTGAAATTCAAAACACAATGATGGCAAAATTTCATTTAAACGGAAAATCAGTCTTTATAAGTACCACTTAGTGGTTTCACTATTCATCAAAAATTGAAGTTTTTCAGAAAATTACCAAAAATTCACCCTAAGCTATATTTGATATTACGAATTCAAAAATGAAGTCCGTTTTAAAAAATTCAAAACATATTAGTCACATTAATTAATTTCATAATTAATTCCCGCTGTCAGAGAAAATAGCGTGTTTTTATGAAACAATAAGTATAAAAAAATTGACACTAGTTTATGTCCGATTTCAAAGTGAAATTAATTCCAACGACCACTATTGGATTTAATGGTAAAAATATTTTATAATTTCACTTTAAAACCAATTCAAAAGATAATCTAATCATATAAATAAATTATATTAAAAAGAGGTTTTGAATTAAAATACAACATTTTACACTATTCAAAAAAATGAACTTTATCAGAAAGGTACCAAAAATTTACACAAAGTAAATTTTGATGTCCCGATTCTAAAGAAGAGTTATATTTGGTCCAATAGAATTTATAAGATAGATAAAAACTATATTTAATGACGGTTCTCCGTCAAAAGGTGATAAGTGGACCTTTCGTGAAAATTTGGGTATAAATGACTAAAATTGAACTCTGTCCGTATTTTAAGCCATTATCTTTTATTGGGTAAATGTAAAAACATTTAAAAACATACATAATTATATTTTAGTTATTTCTATCGATTCCCGCCAGTACAACGGCTACTTGTTAACTAATATTTAAAATAATATTATTTTATTACTTGTGTGCAACGTAAGTTTTCAAAAAAACTCATCGTTGCGTACCGAGTACGCTATCGAACGTAGAAACCCCTTTTAATTAAAATTAATATTTAATTCGTAAATATTAATAAATATGAAAATTCTTTATTCTTTAATTACCTGGGATGTTACATTCATTCTATGAAAAAAGATACATATTCAAGATTTCACAAACTAGGAATTGAAATGGGTTATATAGATAAGGAACTAGTAAAGAGAGATAAAGTGAAACTTCCAAGAACAAGTGAATCCTAAGAGAGAGTTCAATGGAAGTAAAAACTAGATCTAGTGTAATAATACAAAAATAGGTTATGTAATGGTCTAAGTGTAAATAAATTTAATTCCAATCCAAACCTGAACTAAAATATGTATAATCAGATATCTATAAATCAATATATAGTTGAAGAATATGAGAAAAATAATAATTATTAACATAAGGAACCCAAATAAAAAAAGGAAAATGAAATGGGAAGTCATAAATTAAAGAAATAATAATATTATATTTATGGATGAGGATAATAACCAACCTACTCGGAATAATTAACCCATACTATCCCTTTTCCAAAGATGTTGATAAAAATATTCAGTATTACCATAAAAAACTGAAGTTGTTTAGGAGATACAATGATGAAATTTCACTTCTGGATGATTTAAACAAAATCCCATTATAAAATATATTTATAAATATATCATTATTTAACAATAGGTATTGTGGTGACATATAAATATTTAATTTGAATTAGCACTGTATTTCCAAAGTCCAAAAGTACATCCCCCCAAAACTGAAAGACCCTTGATGTTTTTTCATATACTGTTAAATTCATATAGGTGTAGAGAAATGTTTATTATGTTATTTAGGATCTAGAATAAACCATAGTCCAAACATAGTTTTTAAAAGGTTGTGCTATAGTGGTACGAAACCTACATTACTGATACTACAGCTAGTTGATAAGTGGCTTTTATACTCTTATGGGAGGGTGGATTAATAGTTAGATAATTTAATGAAACTATATTTCCTAGATAAACCATATTATTCACATGGAATGTGATAACATGGTTTCATTAATTTTAGGAATACCATTATGATCAATCATTGGGTATTTCATTGATTATTTAAAGGGTATTTATACCCAAAAAGTTTGGGAGGACCAATAGGAATTTAATGTATAGGTGGAGTCACCACTTGAGGTGAGTTGTATGTTGATAAATATTGAGGTAGTGGTTCATAAATATGAGATTTTTTAATAAAATAGCCACCCCTTTTATTATTTTATCACTATGTCTATATGTGAATATTTTGAAGATAATGTCCTTCAATATGATAACATACTTGTGTAGGAAAGGGTGGTGAGAGTTGGGAACAAAATTAATAAATATATATCTCAAAACCATGAAGTAATTATTTCATGACAATTATTTATTGATAATTTTTTTATCCTTCTATTTAATAGTGACCAACCACCCATGAACCCCTCTATAAAAATTATCCCAGTTCCTACTAACATATGAAATTTGATTCTTTCCTGGTTATTCGATTGATGAAAATCATGATTTTAAGGTTGAGGTGAATCCTGTATTCAGTTCTGTTTAGCATGAAGTTGAAGTTTAATTTTTTGGATCCATTAAATGTGATTTAGTAGTGTTTTAGTGGATTATTATAGTATTATACATCATGTATACCCTTATCATTTACACCACTTTGTTGATGATTTAGTTTCATGGGTATTAGAGTTTCTTAGAAGAACATCATAATTCTACCTTTGGATCACCCAAGGATATTCGTTCGAAAACTCATATTATTAGAGATATTGATATATTTATAGTTCTATATATTAATTTTTATGAACATGTCATAATTTTATGCACTGGGGAAAATGTGATGGATCCCATTCATATTGAAGTTGGTCATATTTTATATCATACTAAGCTTATTACTTTACCTATATCATTGATTAATTTTCATAAATTTTATGTTATTTATGGAATAATTATTATTACTTGAGTTCTATAATTTTTTACAGGACATATTCAATAATCTAAGTTACATGAAGTTTTTCAGTGAATATACTGAAACTTTAAAAGGAAATACTTAATCCCTAATTAATGATGTATATTACCCATTGAATGAATTTGAATTAAATCAATAGGGTATTGACTCCAATTAGATACTATTAAACTAGTACCCTCTGGGAGGAGACCAAAAAATTTTCTTTTTCGCATTAAATTTATGATTAAATAAATAATCCTTTCATGAATTTCTATCTCCCTAAATCTATTTCCCAATATTTCTCTATTTTATTTTAGATGTGGTGTATCCTATTTGAAGAATTTTTCTTGAGAATCATGGTGTTCACTAAAAAAGAGGGGATGTAGTGTGTGGAAGGTGATGTACTATTTCAAGTGTCCATGTGGATTTCCCACTGACCATATGATCAAATAATAGTTGGTAGTGAGATATTGTTAGCAGTGGAAAATATTTCTTCATCTTCAATTGCATAAAGCTCTGTAATAGTATAAAATAAGATAAATCATCCCCAAAATCAAATTCTATTCAATTTAGTATTCTATATTATTAACTCAAAATTTCTTCATGTTAATCAATTCAATTTATAACAGATTAAAATTCACAACTAGAGGGTTATTTTTAATTGTTTTTGGGGAGGTTACATGTATATTGTACAATATTAAAAATTGATTCATTCTATAAAAGGATATTCTAATTATTAATAATATTTCTATAACTGTACAACATATTTCCTTATAAAATTATGAATTCTGTGGAATAATCTGGGTTCTATCCTTTTTGGTCACTTCTATATTTTCATATATACAACGAAATGTAGTATTGTTTTCACCCAAGTGATTCTTCTTGTAATCCTTTGAAAATCATTCTTGAACTCACCGGAAGGGTTAAATATTATTATTATATTTTTCATTCCTCTACGTTATAGTATTGTCTAGTTAGATTTTTTTTATGTATAATGTGTTTATTATTCAATACTATGTGGAAAATTATGATTTAACATTATTATCACCCCACAAAGCAGATGCAATTCTAAGACGCATTTCTAAATATCTTTGAATAAAATCAATTGTATTATTTCTCTTACCATTAAATTAAATTAATGGGGATAATGATAATTTTTAACTATGGGGAAGGTTCTTAAATATGGAATTTTTATTTTCATTATGGGAAAAAAATTACATTTATTCCCTATCAATCTATAATCACATTTTATGTTTATAAGTAGATTATAAAAAATTATAAAAAAATTAATATATTATAATATGTACCATTTAATCCTACCTAGGTAGTAATTATACTCTAGTTGAGGGGTTTCAGAGAATCTAAAATTTCATGAATTTCCATATTTTTATGTTTTCGCTCCACAATTTTGTGGGGTTCACTTTATGAACTAGTAAGGGCTATCTGATGTGAAAAATTGTTGTCTAATTTTGATATTAACTTGATTGGTCTATAAATATGAGATTTAACATAGAGGGAAATACACATTAAGGGAAATATATTTAGAGATAATTCACAAATGGTATTCATATATGTTCTTCGAATATAGATTAAAAAGTGAAAATCTAATCTAACTATGAGTCCTTGAGAAAAGGGTATGAGATTTATTTCTATTTTTATATAAAATCCATTTTCAAATTAAAAATGTTCTTTGAAAGTTATATGAATATAAAATATGGTTGTGAAAAATAAAAATAAATGGATTTGTAACAATAATCTCATTTAGGTGATGGGAAATCATTCATCGAAATTTTGAAAGTTACAATTGAAATGATTAATTATCATCTGAGTTAAATGAATCAAGTGAAGGAAAAATAAAAAACCCAAGAAAAAAAAATTTATCTTTAATTGTCATGGCCTCGAAAATGACTCGTTAAATAGTTTTCCGAAAACTCAGTTCCATCAAACGGTTCTACAGAAATGGTGTCCCCAGTCACGGTCGCACACCGAAATGGTGGCACAACTACTGTGACCTCGTGAAAGAGGCACTGTGAGGGTTGCACTTTGAGGGTGGCACCGTGATGGTGGAACTGTAATAGTGGCATGGTCACACTGTCACGATCACACATTGAGATGTTGGCACCACTGGTGGTGGCACCGTGAGGTCGACACTGTGACAGTGGCACCAGTACCGTGGAACCATTTTTGGCGTCTCACCAAATGGTGTCACACCTTTGTTTCTTCTTCTAGTCCCGCTCTTGCAACATTTATTTTTACGTAAAGGTGTTTTAATACCCCTTGAAAATCCATTTAATTCCCAAAAATGATATTTAAAATCCACAAGAGACGGGTGACCCTTGAAATAAAAAAACATGTGTCTTTTCCTCGGTGTCACACCTTTTTCTTGTACATTCCAGTTCTGCCCCTATTATGCATTTTCTACTGTTTAAAGAAAACCATTTAGCACAAAACCATTATTCCCACCACTCCAATGAGAAATATTAAATTAAAATTAATTCCATTATGTGTAACCGTCCAACCAAGTGTTGAAACCACGATCCAACCTAGAATATAATCAAAAATCATATCCGCTAACTCTTGGATCTTTCCCTTATATCACATGGAAAATCATTCATTCATTTATACATTCCTCTTATTCTTCTTCTTGGCTGGTATCTTTTCCGTTACTTGGTGCGTTTGGAGTTACCCTTCCCAATGATAGTGGTGCGCCTGTACTGGATCTTTTCATGCTCGCACTTGGATCCCCCGGGGTTCCTCCCCTGGAAGTCGCACATCCCCAGTTCATAGCGCGTGGAGAAAATTATCAATAATTGATCATTCATGTAGGGTTCTTCCTTCTTCTCTCTTTTCTATGTATCATGCAGGGTGGGTATTCTAATTTTTATACCAAGATGGATGAAACCAAACCATAACGAAGATAATAAATAGAATTTTAAATAATGAATGGGTGTGTTTAATGATGTTGTTATATACTTTTACCCATTCCTATATGGTGTGAATTTTTTGGGATTATGTCTACTGAAAATACTGTCCATTGATGGTCTTTCCTTTCCCACTAATGGACCCATATCTTATGTGATGATTGAATGGATGTAACATGAAAATAGGTTAATAACATACACTCAGTTTATTAAACTAATGTCCAGTGAAGAAGAATCTTTGTGCAGTCTCCCTGGTTAAGCAAATGAAAAAGAGGAACTCAATGAATGGTACAATTGAATCTAGAAACTCCCTTTCCCTATCTTGGTAATATCTGTGGTTGTTCTACTTGATTCTTTTTGGGTGACATGGATGGGTATGGGATCCCCTATAATGGCGCAGTTGTTGGTTTGTGGACCTATGTCTATGAGGGGCCATACGTTTGGGCTTGGTTTCATTCCAGTACTTTGAGGGATCTCACTTATCCCTTTTGTAGTTATGACTTTACAATAGAACCGGGTGTGAATGCTTAAATTGCTTCTTGGATGTTTTTCCTTGGCTTTTGTATATGCCTATTATTTGACTAGTATTAATGTATTATCTAAATGGAACAACTTTAATGTGATAAAAAAATGGGCCCAAAGGGGATTTGTTTTTCGGGAATGAGTGGTGACATAGTTGTGGCTGTTTTTCTTTTATGAATGAATAATAATGAGGGTGTTTGTCTGTGGGCTGGTTTTGGAACCCCTAGGTTGGGATGAGTTCATTTTTACCTATATGTACAATTTAGTTCATATGATTCTTATTTGTATCCCGCCAGTGTTGAGAACATTGTGTCGAACACCCCCATTTCATGGGGGAGGGTGTTTTCCCAACACTCCTATGAGTGGCGGGTTATTAGCTCCTTTTCTGCTCCCTTCCCCGAATATCCCAAGACTCTTCGGGCAGGCTGTGATGACATAAGATCCATTTTATCCAATGATTCTTCTGGCATGGTACATTGTGGTTGTCGTCCTGGGTGGGTGTGGACAGGTTTTTTCCGAAGTGCCTTGAAGATGATTCCCATGTGTCTTCGGTTGTGGTAGTAGTTGTTCGGACCCATGTGTCTACGGGTGTGGTTATGTGTGGTTGTGGCCCAGGTTTTTTTAGGTGGGATGTGTGGTTGTGGTAGCCCAAGTGTGATTAGGTGTGGTATGGTAGTGGGAGAGCGGTGAGAAAGGCAGGGGAGGTCTAACACGTATGAGGTCTTTAATAACTAGTGTTAAAGTGGTGCGGGGTAACCAAATATCGATGTGATAGTAATATTAATTTGCATTATTTGCATTATTTGGGGATTGTGACTTGGTGAGGTTGGGTGGATAGTTTCTTTACTATGTGATTTGGTTATCTCCTTTTCTCACAGGGCATTAGAATGCTCCCCACTTGTGCACAAGTGATTTTGTTTTTCCCTGCTGAGTATACAAGTGTTCTCACTCGACGTATATAAATATTCTTTCATGTATTCAATAGGACATCGAGGACCGTGCTAGAATCTATTAGCTCAGACGCTGGGACCGTTGACTACATTGGTTTTCAGTTTCTTTTGGTACTCCCCTTTGGAGTTTTTTGTATTTTTTAGCAATTATTATTAGAACACGCATATGGAAATGTATTATTTTGGATTTAATTTTACTTACACTTTTGGTGTTGTTGGAATTTACTATCTTCTCTTTGGATCCAACTAAATAAAAAGGGTAATTACTCCAATTTTACGTGTGTTTCTATACCATTGGTTCTATTCACCACTCTGGGGCCTATTGAAGGCTGTTCTCGGGGGTAGTTATCACTCCTTCAACTTAAGGAAAGAATGGTTTGGCAATCTGTTGTCACTTCCCTCATCATGGTGAACATGGGTCGATATAGAAAGGCATCAAAGGGAGGTTGGGAATGGGATGAAGTTCGGATTTAGGAGCTGAGGATTTCATGGGATGGCAGGGAAATGATGTTAGGAAATCTTCGAACTTGAAATAGGCTAGGGGAGACCCGCTAGGACGCGGGATTTTAGGGCCCCCCGGTGATCCGATGCAGGGACATTGGACCTACCGAATGGCCATGTGAGGATACACTGATTGCAGGGTAGTGTCCCTAGGTATGGTACATGCATCATAATCACTTTTTTTCTTGTGCGTCTTATGTACTTTGGGGATCCAAATTAAATAAAAAAATTATGAAAAATTTAAAAATAATCATCAATACTACTCAGTATTAGGCATTACTTGTTTACCTTATAGTTGTGGTACACGAATGGTGACCACTGGTGGTGGGGGTGATCATGGACTAGGAAAATTATTTGGCTGATTGGAAGAGAGATGACTGAGAGGAGGAAAACAATTAGTGGAAGAGGATTCTTTGTTCCATTTAGCAGCAGACCCTTGAGAAGTACGAGGGTAGTGTATCTGACATAGAGATAGAGAGATGGATCAAGGGGATGGTGATATCTTTCAACGTGATTCGGGCACGACGGTGTACTGCGTTCCTCTTGATGTAATCCAGATATAGGGAGCATCACGTCAGTGGTGGATGATCTATCTTGGGGAGAAGAGGGAGGTTTAGGTTCAAGGACTGACTAGGAGAGGGTGTTTCGGGCGGACTTCCTCTCTTCCACAATGAAGACTGAGAATAGGCAGCAGCTACACTCCATGCAGTAGGTGAGCATGTCAGTAATAGAGTTGGGGATCAAGTTCAAAGGATCTCATTCATTTTTCACCAGTACTTTTTTTGGATGAGGAGTCTCAGGTGAGATGATTAGAGGAGGTACTTTGACCTTCTCACCAATACGTTGTTACTCCCTTCACTGTACATACATACATGGTGGTCCTGAAAATGGCTGATTTGGTGGAAACGATGCACATGCTGGAAGGTGTGCCGCAAGAGGGGAGTCTGTTGTGCTCAAAAAATAGGAAGGCCATCAGGAGAAAGCCTCCACCATCAGGGCCATCTAGTTTTCATCTCATGGGGAGCAGGCCCTAGAATTTTCAATTCTAATCTCCTAGTCCTCGCCCTTTCCTTGTAGACCCAGGACTGAGATGCTTCAAATGTGACAACCTTGGGCATCCCCAGAACCAATTCCCAAACCATGTATAGAATAGTGGGGGTGGGCAGGTTCAACGTCAACCTCAGCAGCAAAAGTTTCTATCCTATCCCTTTCAGCAGCAGAAGCTAGGACAGTGAGATCCCGCTCCTCCGAGAGTAGACATTGTGTGTGGAGGCCGACCTTTGGTTGCTCCTCAGGGACTATGACTAGGGTGTGATCATGGAGGCTTCTGAAAGCCGAGGGGCAGAGGAGCTGAGCGTTGGCTATTACACACTGTAGAGGCAGTAGTTCCAGCATGGCCAGAAATCGTTCAAGGTACGATCATCTTGTTTAGTATTCTTGCTTATGCCTTGTTTGATTCAGTATCTTCAAACTCCTTTGTTTCACCGAGTATATCCATGATTTGGGTCTAGATGTAGAGAGGCTTCTCGTACCCCTTTTTTTAGTACACCAGTCAAAGGTCTGACCAGCTTGTCTCATGTTTTGCTGGGATGTAGACGGATTTTAAGACCACATCAGTTTATTGGGGACCTTATTTTGCTTCATATGCATCTGTATGTTGTCATTTTAGGCATTTAATGGTGGTTCTATATATGTGATGTTATCGACTGCTTCTGAATAAAATTCATGTTTTCATATTTGGGCGGCCGATGTTTGACTTTCATCGATGAGTGAAGTTACCGGAGAGGCATCCAATGAGTGGAGCCCCTTCTTTCCTTATTAGTTGAGATGTCATTGGAGTCAGTAGATATAGAATTACTGGGAGCCTTCAGGATTTTCCGTGAGTTCATCGACATCTTCCCGAAAGAGGGGATGACTCTACCCCCTCAACATGATGTTGAATTTGGGATAGACAAGAAAACTGGTGCTCGTCCAATTTCAATGGATCTATATCGAATGTCACTTTCTAATTTGTGGGACTTACAGGTTTAGAGTGATGATATGATGAAGAAGGTTTGTGTTTGACCATTCACGTCAGCATAGGGTGCTCTAGGATTGATCACAATGAAGGTAGATGGTGGTCTCAGAATGTGCATAGACAACCAAAGATTCAATCAGGTAACCGTCAAGAACCATTACCCTCTCCCGAGGATAGAAGAACTCTATGAATATTTGAATGGGGGAGGATAGTTCTCCCGGATAAAAATGCAGTTAGGATATCCTTAGTTTAGGGTA
This sequence comes from Viscum album, assembly GCA_963277665.1. NCBI lineage: Eukaryota > Viridiplantae > Streptophyta > Magnoliopsida > Santalales > Viscaceae > Viscum > Viscum album. The sequence continues at coordinate 652,048,519 of OY728123.1, forward strand.
AAAGAGGGAGACATCTCGAATACTAACTTTAGGCGCAGATATTGGCACTTTGAGTTCGTGGTCATGTCGTTTGGAATTACGAACTCACCAATCATGTTAATGGGACTCATGAACTCAATATTTTAGGAATATATGGATTGTTTCATAGTCATGTTAACTAATTACATTGTAATCTACTCAAGATCAGAGGAGGGTCACGCTGAGCATCTGGGGATTGTTTTAGAGGTCCTCTGGCAGCACCAGCTCTATGTGAAGTTGTCCAAATGTAATTTATAGACATGATAAGTGCACTTCCTTAGACATATGGTGTTAGATCAGTGGATGTCGTTGGACCCATCAAAGTCTGAGGAAATTGTTTCATGGGAGGTACCCAAGAATGTGACAGAGGTTCATAGTTTCCTGGGCAAAGCATGTTACTACCTGAGAATTGTTCCCATCTTCTCCTGAGTTGTAGAAACTTTGTCATCCTTGTCTAATAGAGACCAAGATTTAATGTGGAGTGGGCAGTGTGATGCATCATTCAATTATCTGAAGGGGAAGCTGGTTAGTGGCCAGTGATGAGGTTTAGAAGAGAAAGGGTGACATTTGAGGTGTTCATTGATGATTTGGGCCAAGGTCTATGGTGTGTGATGATAAAATATAGGGGTTGATATCTTATGGTTCTTGGAAGGTATGTCCCGATAAGAGTAACTAAGCCACCCAGGATCTAGATCATGCAGCGGTCATGTTCATACAAAAGTTGTGACAACATTTCCTCATTAGGGAGAACATTGTGGTCTTCACAGATCACCAAATCCAGAGGTATATCTTCTCTTAGCAAGACAAGAACATGTGGCAGCGGAGGTGGATGGAGTTTTTTAGGAATATGACATAGAAATTTCTTATACCTTGGGAAAGGGGATCATGGTTGCTGATGCCTTGAGCAGGAAGTCATATAAGGATGAGGTTCGAGAGTTGTCATATTCTTGGAAGGCAATGGATGAGTTAGATTCCCTACACTAGAATGAAATGGTGGAGAATGGTAGAGGCTTTCTATTTTAGATAAAAATGAAGTCCTCTCTATTATAGTAGTTGGAGGAGTCTCATTTGGTGGACATAGAGTCTGTAGTGATGTTTGATCATGTTTTCTAGGGTGATGCTCCAGGAGGATGGTTCGAAGATGGGCCAAATCGGAAGGTGTTTCATGGGATGTTCTTTATCCAAATGGGAAATCACAAGAGAGTTTTTTTGAGTTCCACAACTCACCCCTCGTGGTTCAGCTAAGTGTCTTCAAGATGTATCAGGGATTGTGGTGTCAGTTTTGGTGGCCTGGGTTGAAGCGGACAATGGTAGAGTTTGAGGAAAAATGCCTTGTATGTTAGCAGGTGAATGTTGAACACCATGTACAAGGAGGTCTACTACACCCTTTAGTTGTCCCTGAGAGTATGTGGGAGGACATATCAATGGATTTAATCATGGGACTACCCAGAGTTCAAGGGGGTTGTGATGCTATCCTGGTATTGGTGGATTGGCTGCCGAAATCATCTCACATCCTATAAATAGAGTAGTTGAGTGCGGTGGATTCCCTAGAACAGTGGTATGGGGATGGGGTGGTGCGGTTCCATGTAATGTTGTGGCCCATAGTCTCTAATAGGGATACCTAGTTTACCTCACTGGTCAGAAAGGATTACAACATGCTTTTGGAACCCTGATATGCCTTATCACTTCATTCTACCCCCAGACAGATGGTAAGATAGAGAGAAACATCAAAATGTTTAAGGAAACACTACAGGCGTGTGCTTTAGACATTAGGGGATCGTGGGTGTGACAATTGACTACGGTAGAGTCTGCCAACAACAATAGATATTACTATACCATTGACATGGATCCATTTGATGCCTTGTACAAGAGGCCATGTAACTCACCCATGTGCTGGACAGAGGTCGGGGATGTAGGTTTTCTTGGCCCAGAGGTATTGCAGAGCACGACAGAGATGGTTCAGCTTATAAAAGAGAGGAAGAAGGAAACCTAGGACCAGAAGAAATCATATGCTGATAATAGTAGGAGACCCTTGATGTTTGAGGTTGGGGACCACGTGTTCTTGAAGTTATCCCCTCCGTGTGGATAACATAGGTTTGGAAGTGGGATAATGGTTTCTCCCAGGTCTGTCAGACCCTTTAATGTGTTGCAACATGTCAGAAAAGTTTCTTATCAGCTAGCGCTACCACTACCGCTACTGAGAGTGCAAGAAGTATTCCATGTGTCTTATCTCTGTCGTTATCTACATGACGATTCTCACATCCTCTACCGGGGAAAGATGGATATCAAGTACAATTCAATGTTCGTAGAGAAACCGGTGAGGATCCAGGATTATTACAAGAATATTCATCATGAACGAACCATTCCCATTGGTTCATGTTTTGTAGGGATATTGTGGCCTCGAGGAGAGTACCTAGGAATGGGTGGCACATATTTTCACCCAGTACCCAAAATTTTTTTAATTTTTTTTTATTTCATAAATGTTTTTGATGTGGTGATTAACCTTGTTAACTATGAAATGTTTTATTTCAATTGTTCTCTAAATTTGTGTGAAGATTCCTAACTGTGGGGGAGGGAAGAACTGATCCCTAATCAAGATGAATTAGAGTGGATGTGATTAACTAGTGCGGGTGAGTCAGTGCCACCCAAAGAAGATAGTATCTTGACATGGGAGAATGAACTCCTTAATACATGTGTTTGGACATTTACAGCTTTTTATGTTGTGTGGTTATTTGAGGGAGAGATGTTCTTAGAAATCTAGGAGGGTTTCTATTGAGATGTATCATTTGATGTGGTTGTTTGGAACCCTATCATTTCTTCGGGTCAAGTTTTGATTCTCAAGGTCGAGAATTGTTTGAGAGGTATCTGATGCAATGGTCTGGACAATGACTCAGTAAGGAGTTTTCCAAAAACTTAGTTGAATCTAACGGTTCCACCAAAATGGTGGTACTGGTAACGGTCGCACAATGAAATGGTGGCACCGCTTACGGTGTTCCCGTGACGGTGGTTCCATCACGGTTGCACACCAAAACCCTAGCACCATGGCTAGTGGCATTGTGATGGGGGCACTATGGGGGTGGCAATGTGATGGTGGCACTGTAATGGTCGCACCATCACAGTCAAACACTGAAATGGTGACACTACTGATGGTGGCACTATAATGGTAGAATCGTGACAGTAGCACCACTTAAAGTGTCTTACAAAATGGTGTTGCACCTTTGTTTCTTCTTCTAGTCCCACTCCTGCAACGTATGTTTTAAATTAAATGATTTTTAATATCCTTTTTGAATCCATTTAAATCCCATAAATGATATCTAGAATCCCACAAGAGCTAGGAAAACCTTGACTTATGAAAATGTGTGGATTTTCCTTGGTGTCACACCTTTTCCCTGTACTTTCTAGTTCCACCCATGTTACGAATTTTCCTATATTTAAAGGAAACTATTTAACTCACAACCTTTCTGTCCACCTCTCTCATTACAAATATTAAATTGAAATTAATTCCATCATGTTTGATTGTCCAACCACGTCCTAAAACCACGATCCACCCATAAATCAATTCAAAATTCATATCCCATAACTCCAGGATCTCACCTTTTTATTGCACATGAATTCCTCATCCTCCATCATCACCTTATTCTTCTTCTCCTTGGCTGGTCTCTTTTACATTCCTTGGTGTGTTTGGGGTTAACCTTCCTGATGCTAGTGGTGCATCTGTACTGGTGCCTTTACTAATCACACTTGGAGCCCTTAGAGTTCCTCCCCTGCATGTCTTGCATCCCTAGTTCTTAGCATTTGGAGAAAAATATAAATCATTGATCATCCAGGTAGTGTTCTTCCTTCATCTCTCTTTACTGTATATCATTTTGGGTATGTATTCTAATGTTACTATAGGGATGGATGAAGACAATCCACAACGATGATAATAACTAGAATTTTAAGGAATAAAGGGGGTTTTTTGATGATGTGTTGTACTCTTTTACTCCTACTTATATGTTTTGAATTTTATGGGCTTAGGTAAACTAAAAATCATGACTGTTGGTGGTTTTTACTTGTTCACTAATGGACCCCCCCAATCTTCTTTGATTAATGAATGGTTGTAAAATGGAAATCGGTTGATCTCGTACATTTGGTTGATTAAATAAATGTCCAGTGAACATGAATCCTTGTGTGATCACCCTGGTTAACCAAATGAAAAGTAGAAACTCAATGAATGGTGTGATAGAATTTGGATACTCCCTTTCCATATCTTGGTAATATGTGTGGTTATTCAGCTTGATTCTTATGGGGTGACATGGATGGGTATGGGATCCCCTGCTACGGTGAAATTGTTGGTATGTGGATCTGACGTCGTGAGGGTTTGTACGTTTGGGCTTGGTTTGGTTCTAGTAATTTGAGGGATCTCACATATCCCTATTGTTCTTATGACTTTACAAGTGAACTTGTTGTGAATGCTTAAATTTATACTTGGATATTGTTTCTTAGCTTATGACTATTCTAGTAAGTTGACCGGTTGTGAATAATTATTGAAATGGGACCATTGGAATGTGATAATATGAATGGGCTCAAAGGGGATTTATTTTCCATGATTTTTTTAAAGGTTGGGGCTGAAGCCTCAATTTATTATTTAACGCAAAGACCTCTTTAGACTAGGAAGAGGGTGACCCATTACATAGCCTGAAGGACCAAGAATAAGTGGCCAGAAAAAAGGCTTGAAAGACCATTTTTTGGCCCAAAGGACCCTTCGGTGAACATTACTACAACAATACTCGCGCTTCTTCAGTACCACCTACAGCACCGCCGCCGCCAAAGTACCTGTTACAATACCTCCGCCACTACAGTCTCGCCACTTCTACAGTCCCCCCACTACTACAATACTGCTACAGTGCCCCTGCTACAGTACTGCTATAGAACCCGTAAAATCCCCCCTTCCCGGATTTGATCCTGGGTCTTTTGTTACATGTTTTTGGTTGTTGTGCTTTTATGAATGAATAGTAATGAAGGTTTTTATGTGTGGGCTGGTTTTGGAACCCCTAGGTTGGGATCAGTTCTTGTTTACTTATATGCATAATTTATTTCTTATGTTTCTAATTCACGCCCCACCTAAGTTGATCACTTAATGCCAAAAAACCCCATTACATGGGGGAGGTTGTTTTTTCCAACACTTCTATGAGTGGATAGTTATTAAATCCTTATATAATACCTTCCCCAAGTTCCCAAGATTTGTTGGGAAGGTAGTGACGGAATGAGGTCCATTTTATCCAAATATTCTTCGGGCATGGTATGTTGTGGTGGTTGGCTCAGGTTTGTGCAGGAAGGTGGTTTCCCAAGTGTCTTCAAGATGAGGCCCAGGTGTCTTCGACTGTGGAAGTAGTTGTTTGGTCCCATGAGTCTGCGGGGGGGGGGGGTTATGTGTGGTTGTGCCCCAGCTATTTTTGGGTAGTATGTGTGGTTGTGGTATCCCAGGTGTGTGTGGGTGGGGTATGGCTATGGGAATTCTGTAATAATTGGTGGGGAGGTCTGACGGGTAGAATGTCTTCAATAACCAGTGGGAAAGTGGTGAAGGGTACCCAAATATCGATGTGTTGTTACTATTATTTTACTTAATATGTGTTTTTTTTGGGAGTGTTCCTTGGTGAGTTTGGGTCGATAGTTTCCCTGATAGGGTTTTTGGATATCAACTTTTTCTCAAAAGGCATTAGATTGCTTCCCCAGTTGTGTATGAGAGATTTTGGTTTTCCCTACAGAGTATAGTTCTATACTCACCCGACGTATATTAAATCACTTTTAGGATTCCAGGAGGACTTTGAGGACTCTTCCACTCTCTATTAGCTCATATTCTTGGACCGTTGAAATTGTTGAATTTCTTTTCTTTTGGTACTTCCCTTTAGAGTTTTCAGTATTTTTGTAGCACTTCTTATTGGAACATGCATATGGAAATGTATTTTTTTCTTTAACTTTAATTCCACTTTTGGTGTTGTTGGGATTTAATTTCTTATCACCTAATCCTAATAAATGAAAAGGGTAGTTCCATCCATTTTACATGTGATTATATACCCTTGGTGCTAGTCTCCACTCCAGGGCCTATTGAAGGCAGGTCTCATGGGTCATTATCATTCCATAATCTTTTGGAAGGAAGGGTTTGGAAATATGCTTTTCCTTCCCTCATCTTTTTGATAATAGGTCGTGACATTAATTTTGGAACCTAGGGTAGAGTGATTATTTCATGTTTATATTTTAAAAATTCTCCACACAATTTTATTTATCTAGATTCACTCTATAAATAGGATCCCATTTTGAATTTATGTTAGATAGTTGTTGACATTCTCATTAGAGATAGTGTTTTTCTTGCATTGGAATGATTTATCATCTCTTTTGAATTTGGACATTTTTTGAACTTATATAGAATGTTCTCCTCATTTTAACAGTCTTATTGATTATATATAATACATTTATTTTACCATGAAAGAAATTTATTATGTGATGGTGAATTTTATTTTTACGTTATCCATTAATTTTTTCTAAATCATTTATTTTCATTAATTTTATTTTTAATATCAAAATATTATTTTTACTGGAATAATGCCTAATTGTTGTCATTATTTTTAATTAATATTCAAAGTATTGAATATTTTCTAATGAATGAATTTTAATATTTTGTATTGTTTTGGTATCATTTAATGTTAAATAAATAATTTTGAATATGATTATATATATTCTTATGTTTATGATTTCATTTTAGTTAATTTTAATTATTATTATTGTAATAAATTAATAATTTCATTTTATATTTTTCAAAATGAGAATTACATTTTTTTTAATTCATTCCTTATACGTTAACTATTTATTTGTTGCATTTTAAATTCATAAATCATAATTATATTAATAAATATTATTATTTTTTTGATTTACTTATTTTCAAGGATTTTTAATTAGTTTATTTGTCTTATATTTTTATATTAACTAATCAATTTAATTAATTCGTTACTTTACATTGTAGAAAAAATTAATTTTTTTACAGTTTAATTTTAAATTTTAAATTTATATATATTGTAATTCAAAAATTTATTGATTATGTTAATTTTTCAGGGGAATGATCTACCATGGCCCACTATTGTTGGTCTCGTCATCTACTCTCAGAATCTACGAATCCACCACTCCTAAAAATTTATTAGTCTATTTTTGCTATTAGAACCCCAAATCCTTATCTACCATCATCCAAAATTCTTCTTATTTTCCCCTAATCCAATTGTATACCATTTTCTAATATTCAATGGTAGATCACAATCTACTACCACCACATTTTCTGTGATCCACCACCAACACCTACATCCCCACCGTTGTGAACACATCATTGTTTTCCCACACTAATTTATATTGGTCCCTCCACCATTGTTTTATCTCACATCCACCACCAACCCATAATACATGAGTAACATGAATTTATCTATCACAAACCTTTCTCCACCCGACTCCTCCAGATCCGCCTTCACCCCAACTCCACATCATCTGCTACCACTATACTACTGATGATCTGGGGAACCCTAACGCCTATATACCATGGATGAAAATCCATATCACTCCCAAAGATGAATTATTTGTAACCCAAATCAATAATTATTAAAAATTTAATGAAATATTTTTTACAAACATTGATGATATATATCGACATCGCAAGGGACCCAGGTTAACCCAATACAACACCTCTACTATAACATCATCGATCTTCTACCAATGAACACTTTTTGCCCAAAATCAGAGATATTTAAGATGATTTTTCCAAATGATGATGAGAAATCCTTATATTCGCATCTACACCACTCGATGTTTTCACATTCCATAGAGTATTCTCTTGAAAAATATTAATCAGGCCTCCAAAGAGGTCCTATGATCTGCATCGCTGCCTATACAAAAACCTGAGCTATTCCCCCCAAATATAAGGAACTAGGGGGTAAGGATAAGATTAATAAAAATCCAAACTAAGAAAAATTATAATTATAATAAACAATAATAAAAATCCTAATAATAAAAATTCTAAATATATTAATATAATATATATAATTTTAATAATAATTTATAATTTCTATATAATATATAAAAACAATATTAAGAAGCATTTATATATTTTTCCATATATATATTTACATACTAATATAAATAATTATATTTCTTATAAATAAATATAATATTTATGACATTTATGTTGCTAATACTATTAATTTTATTTATTGGTTGTTTTGTGTGAAAAACTAAGGTGAATATTTAACACATGATGCATGGAGATTAAAACAATAGAATTAGGGAGTGCCACTTGAAGCTGGTGACAGGAGTGTCTAAGCCTGCCACATGGGTGGAGTGCATGATCATGCCACGTGAAAAGAATCCATGAGTGGGATTGTGGTCGTTACATAGAATGCTACACTGTTTAGCTATGAATTCTATTTGAGGGTGCTTGGCTATGGTTACTAGAGGGGGAGGATGTATAGCGACATTCATTCCATGTGGAATATGGGGGGATTTTATATAACATTGCCCTTGATATACATAAGACTTTTTCATGGTTTTTATATTAAGATTAGGAATCATTCAAAAACCAAAGTATGATAGACCCACTATCATTCTCATAAGAGCACACAAAGACGTGAGAAAACAAAGGAGATAGAAGCAACATCTATATCTGTAGGTGGTGAAGGAGACATTATTACTATTGTTTTTTAATCATTTCATTTATCATTGTTTTTTGTATTTATGTTTTAATGGGTGTCTAAATCATTTAGTTTAATCATTCATCGATGAACTGATTTCATTTTAACAAATCTAATTATCTATTATAAATTTTTATTGTAATTTCAGTTCATATTTATATTCTTTGAATTTATGTTTATCAATTAAAACTTCTCAACATCTGGAAATGGATAATAGTAAATTATTTCACAATATATTACTTATGGTTGTAGGAAAAATAATAAAAATTTAATTCATCACTTTTCTATTGTGAAAAAATTGATTCTAAAGTAAAGGTCAAGAGATTAATACCAAAGACGGTTATCCTAGATATAAAATACCTATCACGAAAAAATTGTATCACCATGAGATTTTATGAGATAGATTATTTATAATTTATTTGATGTCATTTTTTCTACTCTATACCACTATTAGATTGTGCAATAAAGAACATTGTATTAGCTTGCATTGTATACAACACTATTATTATCTTATGTTCCACATAATTTTATGTTTTTTGGATAGAATTTATTTCACGCAACACTGAGTATAGATTTTTTTTAATTAATAAATGATCCATGATTGGATTATGTTATACAAAACACCAGAGGAACCTTACACTACACACAAAGAGGGCATGGATTTTAAACATGCAAATGAAAACTTCTTCAATTGCTTGTGTTGTGCACGATGCTGAGTTTCACTAAACAATGATATATTATTAAAACATTATTATGTATTTGGATATAAAATAGATTATATGAATATTATTAACCTCATTTTTAGTGTTATAAAATTATAATTCATCTAACATATTCTCTAGGACTTGATATGAGAAAAAAATAAATAAAAGAAGTTTTTTTTAAATGCAGTTTTACCGCATTTTAAATCTTCACCGATTTTAAATCCAGTTTTGACAATTTTATAGTTTAAATTTATCAAAATATACTTCTTATTTAGAATTAGTACTTATAATTTTACTTTGGATGAAATTTTGGTATTTTTCTGATAAAATTCATATTTTTAGGAATAGTAAAAATACTATATTTTGATTCAAAAATATATTTTAAACTAATTTTTTATATTTTTATATTGTCATTTTAATTGTTTTTTAACTATAATTAGATAATATTTTTATCATTTAATCCAATTAATGTAATTTTAAGTAATTTTACTTTCAAATTGGACATAAATAGGTGTCGATATTTTGATAGTTCATATTTCTTAAAAACTCTCATTTTGGAGTTTTCAACGAGAATTAATATTAAATTAATTAGTTCATATTCTATGTTTTGAATTTTTAAAAATAGATTACATATTTGGAATCCATAAGTAATTATATTTTAAATAGGTACCTTTTATTTTGGGACTTTATCAATAGTAACTCCAGAAATTATTTTATTTACCCTGGTTAAAAGGTAAATCTGGTTTATAGGGGTAACAATTAATATTAAAATAATATTAAAATATATTTAAACGTTTTCTAATCCTATTAGATTATATATTTACGACCCTTGGAATTTTTGGGATGTTTTTTGGATTCCATGGATTCACATGGATGTGAAAATGACATTTTATATAAATTAATTTAATGTAAAGATAATTATAACCTAAACATATATCTTATATTAAGTAGATTTTAATTTGGAATTATATAACGTAAATATATGTCTATAAATATAAACTATAAATATAAAAATAATTCATACATCATGGTATTTTATTTATAATTTTTAGGCATTAGATAAATATATTTATTTATGACACAATTATGATGAAGTGATTATCTCCATAAATTATTATTCAAAAAAAATAATCTATAAATATTAAAATAAACTTAATTTGAATATTTTGATGTCATACATGATTTTTTTGATTCCATTTACATATTATATATGAGTTAATTACATTTTTCAATGTAATAATGTTGTTCTGAATTTTTGAAAAACCCATGTATAAATAGTGTCCAAAATTAACGCAATTCATAACATAAAATATAAAATTGTTTATTAAATGATATTAAATTACTTAAAATATAATATTCTAAAATATGGTTAATATAAGTCCATATATGTCCTAAATAACTATTTTTGGGTTTTTTGACATGATATGGTAAATAAATTAACCCACAATGTAAAAATAGCATCCTATCATGGTAAGATTTAAAAAGGTAAAATAAGGTTAATACCAAAAAGATATGGTTACAAAAAAAATTCAAAAAACATATAAAATATTTATTGGATGATGGGTATTAGAACAAAAATCATCTTATAATATAATTAAATAAGTATTGAAAAAAAAATTATTTGATATTGAATCTATAATAAATTAATATTTTGAAGAGTTTCTTAAAGTTCCCCACTCCTCTCTTTTAAAAGAGAACCTCCTCATTCTTCTCTTAATTTCATTTTTATCCTTCATTATCTTCCAAAACCATCAAATTTAACTATCAACATCTCTAGTTACATTCTTGAGTTTCTGGTCTTCTCAGAAGACCAACTCTAGTACCCTAAAATGAAATTTAAAGGAGGCACGTTAAGGATGAGGTAATCTCTTATATCGATTATTCCAAATTTATTTCTTCATATAATTCTTTTTATTTGGTTGTTTCTTGATAAATTAATAACATAAGTATCTCTAATATAATAATATTTAATTATAAATACGAAACAAATATATTTAATCTTCCATCCATCCTACCATAAATAAAATCAACGCGCGTACGTACGTACGCATGCCCGTCTCCACGGCATGGTGTAATCTGTTTTCACCACCACCTTACATGTATGGGTTTAATGGTGGAAATAATAACTATATATAATTATTATAACATGATACTAATTCTGAGATATTATACTCCATCCAGGTCAACACAGTTCAACAAATATGGGAACGATATCGTCACTCATGCGTACGTACGACTTACAGTCTACACGACCTGATGAGATTCACTCTATATGATAGCCATTCAAGAATGATTATAAATTATATATAATAAATAATCACAGAATATATGAAATAATAGTTATAATAGATTTATGTATGGATATATATTTATATATCATTTACATACTTCCATTCAATTCAATAAGGAAACAATAACATCGTTCATGAGTATGTATGGTCTACTGTCACCATGTACGGTGTATTCTATTTCATTTATGTATATATATTTTATATATATATCTATATATAGTATATATAATATATATATAAATCATGTTTGAAATTTTGGAAGTATGTATATCATGATCTATATAATCATATAATGAATAAGAAGTCCAAACACGTACGATAAATGAAATGATTATTACTCAAAACGTTGCATTAACATGGAATTGTCAAATTAAAGGGTAATATAAAGTCGTATTTGAATCATATATGATATAATAAATATTATAATTGCTCTGTTACAAGTTTATAATATGTTTAAACCCACTATACAAGAGTTTTTGACCTATAAGAAAGAAATATGACCTAAGGTAAAGGATAATTTTGCAATCTCATTTTTATCTGATATCATTTTTAGGTAATTATCTATTGGGGTTATATTTAACATCAATGTCCATGTTTTCTAAAAATGTTTCCAAAATTTTTTTATCATTCTTATATGTAGGTATAAAGTTATTTTTACCCATTTTTACATTTAATACATGGTATGGAAAGAAACTTTTTTCTATTTACCATACGAAGTACTTTTTTGAATTTTCTGGGAAAAGTATGAGAATAAGGGTTTTTTAACTTATATGACATGAATGTATTTTTATAGCTTCATGAAGCCTTATTTCAATGAAGATTATTCTACACTATTCCATGTTTTTTTCAAATAAATTTCTTTCTTTTACAATTGTGTAGCATTTAGAGAAAAAAATGTTTTTGAAGAGGAAATGATATTTTCTTCGAGATCTAAGTTCATGTGTTTTACCAAAATTATTTTCCATCTAAGATGTCACTCTTAATAGGGTTATGTTTTTTTACCTATTATTATTACTATTTGATTGTGTTAATGATGGAATTAACTTTTTATGAATTTTTTAATGATGGAATGATATGTGAGAAACCCATTTTATTTCTTGGGTTATGTTATGATTAATGATTAATGTTTTGTGGAACATGTATGAATGATTTAATTATAAGATGGGTGGGCCCTATATCTTCATACAATGAAATGGGTATTGATTTATATCTCATGAGACAGACGTTTCTGGAATAACAAGTAAATATTATTTAGTAAAACATGACAAGAACATAAAGTAAACTCTGTTCATTAAATCTCTTCATCCACAATAATGGTCTTGACAACAATGCCTTGGCTACTATGGAAATCATATTATGTACTTATTAGTTTACTAAAGTTACATGTTTTATTTCAATGCTATGTTATCATGGTAAATTCTTATTCTGGTCCATTCCTTACGTACTGCCAATATTTATGTTATTGCTCAAGATTTTGATGTTTAAACATTATGTTCATGTTTTTACATTCAAATGTTTATGGTTTTTTTTCTCTCCATGGTTACCCTTACTGAGCATTTGATCTCACCCTTTTTATGTTCTATTTTCCCCATGATATAAATACTGGTTTTAGGTTGGAAAAAAATAAGAAGACATTAATCAGAGATGTTAAAGATATTTCACCATAATTAGAATATTAAGTTTCAAGTTTCCAAAGACACTTAACTAATACGGTCATTGGAAATATTTTTGTGTCATGTATTAATTATTCCGTAAAATAAATGTAATGTCTATTTACATCTTCCTTGGGTCTCTACAGTTGCTATCAGAGTAAAGGTTTTGTCGTCCTTTAGAAACCAGGGTGTGAGAACATTCGTGAATTCCCTAGAGATTTTTCTATGGTATATCTAGAGATGTAACAAATGTTATGTATAACTATAGGTTATAGTCGGAGAATTTTAACAAAGATCATAAATAACATAATATTAAACCTATGATGTTAGAATTTGAATGTACTCACCCTTGATTAAGTTGTTTTATTAGAATGATTTTTGTCACTCACACTATTCTTTTTTTGTTTTAATCAATAGAGGGAACAAAAAGGAATTTTTTAAACATTGAATCTAATGAAACAATTGGTGACATTGAGAAATGAAATTGTATAATGTCTAGTGTTAATGATATTGGGATTATATCAAACCAGTTTTCATGGGATATGAATAACAGGTTGAACTTTAGTGGTATTCCAAAATCATGGAAGAAGAGTAATATAGAGATTCATGCATGTTCCCTTGGTGAGGAAAATATAGGGAAAATGATTAAGCATCCTACATATCAACAAAAAGGGAAGAAGAACCTTTATTAATGCCTAAAATGGAAGGTATGATCTTATCCCTATGGGAAAAAGGGCCATAGAGTAATGAATTGTTATAGAGTTAAATGTCTCATCTTTGGAAAACATGGTCATTACCTTACTCAATTCCCAGACATAAGAATATACTTCTATGACAAGGAAACAAATATTACATGCCTACAATTAAAGTAGAAGTATTTATTTATTTATGTTTTTGAATCAACAAATGGTAAATGTTAAATTATACAAGACTTATCGATTTATTTTTTTTCTCTATGGATTTTCAAGAATATGTTGAATAGTTATAATGTATAAGAAAAGTTATTTAATGAAAAGGTGATATTCCAAAGAAAAACATGACTAAGGGAAGGATAAACCTTAATATGAGCATGATGTTGAGATAATCATGTCTGTATAATGAAATGTTGGATGATATTAATTACCTTGGAACTAGATAATGATTTTTTGAAATGTGGGTTATGTTGTCATGGATGAAATATTTTCAGGACTTAAGGAATATATCTGATTTGTTTTGGAATAAGGAGACATGCATGTTTTTAAAAAGGATATATGGTAATTAAGGTTATTAAAATGTCTCAATAGAATTCCGGATGAAGTCATTAAAATGTTTGGAATGTGACCAACAAGATATATCTTATGATATATGGGTGAAAATTATGGTATTCACATGCTTGTTATATGACATTTTGGGTAATTATTTTCCTTATATTGTGAGATTGGTCAAAAGAATTTTAGATAAGACTTAAAGTTGGAATAGATTAAGTTATACATCATACAATATTTTTAAGGATAGAACATTTTTATATATTATTTCTTCAATGTTAGAATAGTATAGTTTTAGAAAAATGACAACCCGCATTACAGGCAACATCCCATCGCGTCAGACAAGGCTGGAAGAATCGAACCCACAACCATGGTGTGACATGCCTTTATCACCTATCTTTAGCCAACATGAAGTCCCTTGTTAGTATAAATAAGTTTTCTTTTATTAATAGGTATGATTGATAAAGTATAAGTCCATTTTTGGAACTATATTCGATTAATCTTCCCATAGATGGACTAATGTATATTTAATTACTTTTCTAACCAATTTTTCATAGAGACAGATGGAATGACCTATCATTATATCACATGATTTGAAAACAGTTCAAGAATGTCTAATTCAACTTCATTTCATTAAATAAGAGTTCAAGTGGAACTTGTTCAAGGAATGATCAATAGTACTAAAATCAAGTTAGTATTTCTTCTCATGTTCTCCATTTTTATGAAAAGGATCTTGAAAAAAAAATTTGTCCAAGTACATTCTTATTGAATGAATCAGATGGTCCCTTAAATCATCATAGATTTATGGATTTCCAATAGTTAACTTTCTCCAAACCTTATTCTCTATCAACATACATCAAAACAAGATGGTTATATTTCTCTTCCGTATTCATATTATCACTTCCCACGAATGCTCTCCTATGTGGAAACCAAGTGATGAGTTACTTTGGGTAACCATAATGTCTCTAAAGTTATTTTTTTTAAATTAAGTTGTAATATTTTTTTATGATTTCCGTTTCTATGAAGGAAATTTTCATGTAAAATACTATTTATAACCCCAGACGAATTTCGAGAGAGAAATTCATTTTAAGGGGGATATATCATAACAACCTAATATTTTATGAGATTGATTATTTATAATTTCATTGATGTATTGTGTTGTATGCTACAAAAAGATTATCTTTCACTATACGCAACACCATATTTGTTTGTATCATTCACAATACTATTCACGTCCTATGTTTCACATAATTTTATGATCTTTTGATAGAATTAATTTTACGTAACAGTAACTATATATATTTTTAAGGAATAAATGAACCAATTTTGGATTATTTTATACACAACACCAAATTAAGCTTTAACTACTAAAAAAACAACTTGGCTTTTGTTACACACCAGTGCGACCTTCCTTGATAGCTTGCATTATACACGATATCGAGTTTCACTAAACAACGATATATTATAAAAAATAGTATTATTTAATGGGATATAAACTAGACTTTATTAATATTATTAAACACTTTTTTAATTTTATAACATTATAATACATTGTACACATTATCTAGAACATGATATGTGAACAAAATCAATTGATTCGGATAACAGATTTATTTATCAAAAAATGAGGTTTTACAACCTTTTAATGGAACACAAATATTAAATCTAGTCTTTATATCTTTTATAAAATTTATTTAACAAAATAAACTTCTTATTTGGAATCCGTACATAAAAAATTAATTTTGATGAATTTTTTATATTTTTTCTGATAAAATTCAAATTTTTATGAATATTGAAAATACACTATTTTAATTCAAAAATGCCTTTTAATCTAATTTATTTATATATATTGATTTTAATTTTATATGGATTTAAAGTATAATTGGATTATATTTTTATCATTTAATAAAAGTTTGTTCATTTTAAGAAATTTTAATTTCAAATAGGACATAAACAGATGTCGATATTTTGCTATTTATTACTTCTTAAAAAACCCCTTTGGTATTGACAACGAAAATTAATTTTAAATTAAATATTACAACTTTTATGTTTTGAATATAAAAATGGATTTTATATTTGGAACCTGGAGGTTGAAATTGGGTAAATATGTACCTTTTATTTTTTGACATTATGAACAGTAACTCCAGTAATATTTTTATTTACTATGGTTAAAAGGTAAATCTGGTAATGAAGGGTAAAACATAATATTATAATAATATTTAACTACCAAAACACATGTCATAATCATATTTAATTATAAATTTCTAACCATGGGAAACCTTGCGACGATTCTAGGACCCCATGGATTCACATCGATGTGATAATGACATTTTATAAGAATTAGTATAATGTAAATATAATTATAACTTCACATATATCTTTTACTAAATAAATTTTAATATAGGATTATATAACTGATATATATGTATATAAATATTCATTATAAATATAACACTATTTCCTACATCATTATATTTTATTTATATTTTTAGGAGATTCGATAAATTTTTTATTTAAGACTCAATTATGATGTAGTGATTACCTCATTAATTAAATATTCAAAAGAATGAATTTATAAATATAAAAATTAAATTAAATTGAATATTTTTATGTCATCCACTAATTTCCATAAATGTATTGACATATTTGATATGTGTTAATTTCTTTAATTTGAAGTAAAAGTTTTTATGAATTTTAAATAATGTCAAGTATGAATAGTGTCCACAAATGATATAATTCATAACATAAAAACTAAAAATAGAATAATAAATGATATTAAATTAATAAAAATCTACGAATCATCCACATGGTTAATATATGTCTGAATATGACATTAATTAATTTTTGTGGGTAGTTGGATGTTATATGAAAATTACATTAACCCACAATTTTTAAATAACATAATATCACATTTAGATTAAAAAGGGAAAAATAATGGGAAAACCAAAAATATAAGGATAAATAATAAATTAAAAAATTGAAAAACATTATTTTATGAGGATTATTCTAACCTAAGTCATCTTATATTTTAATTAAAACAATTTTGATCAAATTTTATTCAAAATTTAATTTATAATAAATTAATATTTTGAAGAGTTTCCTAAAGTTCCACTATCCTCTCTTATAAAAGTGGCCTCCTCCCTCTCCTCTTAACTCTATTTTGAGCCTTAAATCTCTGCCAAACCCTAAGCATTTCTCTTAAAAAATTCCCTAGATACATTCATGTGGTTCTGGAATTCTCAAAAGTCAAACTCTGCTAGTGTTATAATATTTTTAAAGGAGGCATGTCGAGGAAGAAGTAATATATTCTACCGATTCCTAAATTTTTTTTGTTCCTCTAATTCTTCTTATTTAGTTGTTTCAATATAATGTAACAACATAATTATCAATAATATACTGATATTTTTTTATAAATATGAAAAACCTCTATTTTATCTTCTATCCATCATACAAAAAATTAAATCACCACGCATGCATATATATGAATTTCCATCTCAACACCGTGGTGTAATCTGTTTTTAACCACCACCTTATTTGGATGGGTATAATGATTGAAATAATAACTATATATGATTACTATAACATGATACAAATTATGATATATTATAAACCATACACTTAAATACCTTTCAACAACTAGGGGAATAATATTGTCACTCGTGCGTATGTACAACTTTCCATCTCCACGACACGATGAGATTCATTTTCCATTTTAACAATTCAAGGAAAATTATAAAGAATATATAATAAATAATCATGAAATATATTACCTAATAATTATACTAGATTTATGTTTATATTTATATGTCATTTAATTACTATCATACAACTAAATAAGAAAACAAAAACAGTATTCATGTGTACGTACGACCTACTGTCTCCAAGAACTGTGTAATACATTTCATTTATCAATATATTAAATATATATTTATATACTGAATAAATCAGATATATATTAATCATCTTTTAAATTTTTTAAGTAAGTAAATAATGATCTATGTAATCATATTAAGAATTACAAGTCCAAACACGTACGATAAATAAAACGATTATTACCCAAAACAATGCATTAACATGGAATTGACAAATCAATGGGTAATATAAAGTCGTAAGTGAATCATATATAATTTCATAGATATTATTATGATTATGTTACACGTTAATAATTTGTATAAACCCACTATACAGGAGTTTCAGACACATAAAGAGGAAATCAGACCTATGGTAAGGGATAATTTTGCAATCTCATTTTAATCTGATATTGTCTATATGTAAGTATATAATGGGGTTATATTTATCATCCAAGTCCATGTTTTCTAAAAATATTTTCAGAAAATGTTTAATATTTTCTTATTTATTTCTAAAATCAGTTTTACCCCTTTTGAATTTTGGAAAATTGAATGGAAGAAAGCATTATTTTTTTACCATATGAGATAATGTTTTTCATTTCTGGAAAAAGTATGTGGGGAATGTTTTTGTTTAACTTATATAAAATGAATGAATTTTTACAGTTTCACAACACATTATTTCAACAAATGTTCCCGTAAAATATTTCAAGTTATTTTTTAACTAAATTATATTGTTTAAAAATTGTGTGGAATTTTGATAAAACAAATATTTTTGAAGAAGAATGGATATTTTCCTCAAGAACTATGTTTAAGTGTTTTACAAAAATTATTTTCTATCTAAGATAACACTATAAAATTTGGTAATGTTTCTATACCTATTATTACTATTATATTATTCTATTATTGATGGAATAATCTTTTTATGGATTATGTTATGATGTAATGATATGTATGAAACCCATTTTATTTCATGCGTTATGCTATAATGAATGATTTTTGTTTTGTGGAACATGTATGAATTATTTAATTATGGGATGGGTGAGACTTGTATATCCTTCAAATTAATTTGGAAAAGATTTATATATCATGATATAGACAAGAATAGATCATTTGGTTAATCAAGATCAATAATACATGGCTAGAACGATATGTAATCCTGGTTCAGTAATGGACTCTAGACACTATAATAGTACTGGAAACATTGACTTCACCACAATTACATGTTTTATGCCAGTGCTATTCTATCATAGTAAATGTTCCATTATGATAAATGCCTTATGTAATGCCAAGATTTATGTAATTACTCAAGATTATAAATTTTAAACATTATGTTCATGTTTTTACGTTCAAATGCCTATTTATGTTCTCTAGGTTTACCCTTTCTAAGAATTTGAGCGCAGCCTTTGAATGTCTTCTTTTCCCATTGATATATAGATTTTTTTTAGGTAGGAATAAAATGGGAATATCATTGTGGGAGATGAATAATATATTTCACCATGACTAGATTAGTATGTTCCAAGTCTCCAAAGACACTAACTAATACAATCTTTTGGAATTTGTAAGTTTCATGTATTAAGTTTTCCAAAAAATAAATGTAATGTCCATGTACATCAAGCTTGGTGCTCTATAAAAACATAGTTCATATCATCTATTTTAGCACTGAAGGATTGTATTAATTCATTTAAAATCAAAAAAATAATTTTTATAAGTTCAATTCATCCCCAGGACCCTAATTCCATTAATTATTCTTTCCCTATTTATGTCTTCCCAACACCACATTCAATTCACATTTCATTTTCACTAACATATTCCACTATTTTAATTGCACATCACACACTATACCTCATATAATTAATCTTTGAATAATTTAATTTTTTTCATTATTATTGATTTGATTTTTTATTTTGTGTTGGTCATCACAATCATTATTCTTTTCTTAGGATTCGACACATATTACCATAACACTATAGTATGTCTGTAATAAATATTAAATTTCCATATCATCAATGACAAATGTTGTAAAATATTTCATTTAAATAATGAACACATAACATCTAATTGAGATATTATGAAATTTATAAATTTTTTATATGATAAAATTATATAAATAAGTTAATTTCTAGATATTATAGTATAAGTTTCTTCATAATATATGTCTTCTTGTTGATTAAAATAATTCAAACAATTATATCATTATATTAAACAACTAATTTATTTTTATAATATTTATTTTCAGGAAAACATTTTACTCAAATTATTAGTGATTCTTTAAGTCATTCATCAAATGTAACAAAAAATTTCCCCTTAAAATATTTATTTGTAACCTTTCATAATTTAATCGAAAATTTTTCACCAAAATAATCACTTAGAGTATCTTGTTTGAATGTGAATAAAAAGGACCAATATTCAAATTAGTTTCTTAAAAAACCTATAGTTTTAACCGGCTGTCCTACCTCACAAATGTTATTTTTACTAGGATGATTCTTAAAGATCTTATGAAATATTGATTTCGTAAATTTTTGTTCTTCAAAAATAGTTTGAATATCATTAAGGAATTCAAATTCAAAAAATAAATTTTCAATTTATTTTTTATAAAAATAATATGTCAACAACAATTGAAAATTTGTTTTTTTTAAATCATCATAATATGTTATTTTATAATGTTCCATAATTAATGGAATTGTTTCATAAAACTTGAAAAACAAAATTTCATAAAGAGTAAATGCATTTTAATGAAAAACTGTATATGGCTTACTAGTTTTAAAATGGTATTGAAAAAAATGAACCATTAAATTTGTGAGAAAAATAATATAATTTATAATTATTGTTCAGAATGAATAATTTTCAACCAAATAGATTTATGTAAGAATTTGTTTCCCAACATGTAAAACAGTAATAAGAATTTTGTTCAGAAAATGATTAATTAAAAAACGGGTTCATTATATAGTAGGTAATACTACATAAATCAGCCTAATAAATAATGAAATAAAGAATGATATTGAATTTTGAGAATATAATAACCTTTCTAAATTACTGATAATATAGTTCATGTGTTGTGGACTTAAATAACTATGCATGTGAAAGTACGTTGGAATATTTAAATTTTTTTGGAAGTATTGTGGGAGTTTTATATTTCAATGATTAACAATATCCAAAATTTTATTATGGAATTATGTATATGACCAATTTTTATGATTAAATTATATGAGATAGTCAACATATGTTTCCAGAATTTAAAATAGCGAAAAATTCAATTAATTAAGAATTAAAAATAATTATTATTATGTTTAATCATACTAATTTTATAAAAAAACGTTAAATTTTATTTTTAAATGACGATTATAATTTCTGAAGAAATCCACATAACCACATAATGAAACATCTTTATCAAGAAATATGGAGTATGATTTTTTACGAAAATAATAAAACTAAAGGAAACATTTATATTAAGAATAAACCATTTTGAAATTTAATTTACATCATATATAAACCAAGAATATGATAAAAATTCATATTATATTTAGTGTAAATTTAATTTATTTTCGTTAATATGAGTATTATAAAGGTATTTCACTCACTCCAACTAAGATATTACAATATACTAGTTGTTATAGTAATGTGAAAATTATGTGTCACATTCAATAATATATATTATGAAAATTTTAATAGAATGAGAAATAATTAAAAGTAATACATATTTATCAATGAATTATAATGTAACTACATACATATGTTTTTCAATAAAAATAAAGTATATTAAACTTTTATTTTTAAATTTTTATTCAAAATTTTTGATTTTGAAACATACAGTTTATTTTGTTAAGTAATTTAATATATCATATTTAAAATATTATTTACAAAAGATTTTTTCCTTTATAGATTTATCACATTGATATATTTGAATATATAATTTATTATAATTTTCCAGAAAGAAATTTTAATATAAGTAGTAAAATACTGTATGCATATACTATGGGAAATAATATTTTATTTTAATTAAAAAAAATTATCAATATTATAAGTTCATCCAAACCATGTTTTTAAATTTTTTTAAATTAATATATATTTAATTTTTAAATATTTTTCCCAAACCATTAATGGTATTTATAATGTATAAAATAAAACATAATGTATAAAAATAACTCTATGGGAAGACAACATTTTAAAGGAAAATAAAATATATTTAAAGGTAAAGTTTTCTCTAAATTAGTATTTTTATAATTAGTTCCATATATTTCAAATAATATTCATTAAAATAAGGAGTAATCCGAAATTATTTCAATTCCAAAATCGATATTTACAAAGGAAAACTCCCAAAAATAATAAATATTTCACAATAGTTTTATAAAATTACGCACACATGTTTAAAATAATAATCACTCCAAAAATAAATATTTTGAATTATTATCTCCATTTACAAATAAAGAATACTTACAAGGACCATTAAAATATTTAATAGTTATTTATCATTTTCTAGGAATATATATAGCATAATAAGGCTTCTTAATTCTATTTTTCTATTGAAATTCATTATTCTTGTTCAGTAATATATATATTATAAACTCATTTAATCAAAAAATAATAATACATACATGGTAGTATCACCCATTTTATAAATTATTTAAAAATATTACTCATTCTCTATCATTATACACATTTCCTATCATATTTCTATATAAAAAAGTGGTTTGTACTCTGTCACGACCCGTCCTCGGGGCCCGTGTCGTGACTACCCCAAGCCCGCCTTCCATAGGCCAGGGGCTGGCGACTAGCACCAAAGGCGTAAATCCCGATAACTGGGAAGGCATTGCCTTTATAAAAGAAAACAAGCACCACAGAGTAAGCAAGCGGAAAAAAGTAAACACTAAGTACAAAAGAAGTGCTGAAAAGTATATGGGCCAGAATACAAACCCAAAAGAAAGTACAACTACAACTGAACAAGTACAACAGAAAAGATAACAGCTGGAAGGACGGAAGAGGCTCCTGGGTCGTCCTCCTCGGATCCTACCTGAAGGGTAGGTACAGATGGCGCAGCTCTTGGTCTTCCACCACAGATCCTACCTGAAGGGTAGGTACAGGTAGCCTCCTCCACGCTCTCACCCGTCAACCGCCTCTGTGTGTCGTCTCGTCGTGTAGTCCACCTCTGGGTATTGACTCGTCATGTAGTCCACCTCCGGGTACTGACTCGTCGTGTAGTCCACCTCCGGGTACTGACTCGTCGTGTAGTCCACCTCCGGGTACCGTCCAGTCCTCGAACACTCGGCCTCCATCAGCACTGCCCGTCGTCTGAAACCAACACAACGAGGTGTGGGCATAGCCCGTGCAGGGGTGAGTATAACGATACTCAGTAGGGACCCCGAGACCCTCATGGTCTCACTAAACCAACAAGGATAACCACAAAGAAGATCTCAACAGATAACCTCTACTTAGATATATGCCCATACATATACCTAAGTTATCAAGTAACCCATCTCAATCATGAGGAAACACAAGGATTGTGAAATCAACGGATAAACACTACCCAGGTATATGCACATACATATACCTAAGTTATCAAGTGACCCATCTCAATCATGAGGTAAACACAAAGGTCAAAAGATTCATCTCAAACCAGGATTTTCATTATCGAAACTGTAACTGCTGAAGAGCTCCGTCTCTGGAGTGTACAGTGATCCTGTCACGACTCCGAGGTATTGCTCACTAACCTAATACTACTGAGGTACTCCTCCTATCGAGTACCGCGGGCCTGCCACCTCACACAGTAGTGCTTCCCGCCGGGGTCTACCACCCAAACACAATAGTGCTCCCCCCTCATAGCCTACAGAGGTACTCCTCCTGTCGAGTACCGTGGGTCTACCACCTCACATAGTAGTGCTCCTCCGCTGTGGGTCTGCCACCTCACAAAGTAGTGCTCCCCACTGGGCTACGTAAGTCACTCCGAATCGAATCAGACAAGCAGTCTTCAGGTCTCTGCCGGCTACACGGTCTCCGTACTCCGTACGCTCGTCTCCGGGAGGGTCCGCTCCACGAGCTACTGGTCGATAATCCAAGTATCACAAAGTCCCACGAAACAGTATCTCAATGGACCGCCTCGTCATAGCGGTCTCAACGCAACAGACGGTGCGTCAATCGGACGACCAGTCTGTGAGTTATTAGCCTTCTCGTCCCAGGGGCCCGGTTAGTTTCATGTGCGAACCAAATCCGGCCATAACTCAACTATACCCCGAACAATCATAGGGTATACTCATAGGGACCGTTTCTCAACGAGATCACCAACGCCGCTGACGGTTCGTCAAACGGACGTCTGGTCTGAAAGATGTCATCTTTCTCCGTTCCAGGGGCCCGATTGGATTTCGAGTGCGATCCAACCCGGCCACTATCCAACTTCATCCAAAACTCGGGCATAGGATGCCAAAAGGTCCGTATCGTCAACAGAAACGCAACGCAACAGACGACGCGTCAATCAGACGCCCGGTCTAGAAGTTATTGGCTTTTTCGTCCCGGGGGCCCGGTTGGTTTTTAAGTTAAAACCAACACTACCGTACTCCAACTGCATCCAAACCTCAAGCGGAGTAAGCCAAAAGATCCGTCTCACTTAGAGGAATCCATCAAATTCGACAGCACGTCAATTGGACGTCCGGAACTCAAGATATAAGTGTTCCCGCTCTGAGGGCCCGGTTGGTTTCGTATCCGAACCAACCCGGCCGAACGCAAAGTAATCTGAAACCTTGAGTTCAATATACCAAAACGACCGTCTCGATCCAAGGATCGTGTTGCCGCTAACGGTGAGTCGTTTGGAGGCCCGTAGCTCAAGTTACGGGCATTTGACCGAAAGTGGTCCGAAAACGGGGGTCTGGGCCCGGGCCGACCCGGCTGGGCCTGGCCCGGCCCGGCCCGGTGCGGTCCAGTTCGATCTGGCCCGACCGGCCCACCGCGGCTCAGCCAGCGTGGCCGAGCAGACACCGCGGGCGGGGTGCGCGACTCCCCCGCCCTTCGTCGCTGATTGAGGCCGGCGGCGAACCGCCGACCGCCTCCCTTCCGGCGGCGCACCGGCACCGCCGCCACCTTCCGCGGACCACCGGACGCGCTCCGGTGGTCTGTTTCTCCTGTCGTCTTCGCCTATGGTCCTCCCGGGACCCGACCTTCACTGCAGAGGCCTCAAAATCACCTTTCGGCCTCGTTTGTCGTCGCATGTCGATCCACACATCAATAAAAAATCTGCGGAGGGTTGTCGGGCCGTGTTCGTTTGGCCCGCACCCACCGCGTTAGATAATATCAACGGGAGAATTATTCAACACATGAAACAAAAATTTTAATAAATTAAAATTTTTCATATGAAACTGGTTCATAAATTTTAATGAAACGTTCACGGGAATATAAAGGTATTCCAAAATAAAATCCCTACCTCGTCATGTCGTCGCACGCGCGTTCTTCACGGATTTGATCGCCGCGGAAGGAGGCGATCATCGCGTCGCGGAAGGGCGTCGCGTCGTCGCAGAAGGGCATCACATCGTCGAACTCTGAGGTTCAAGAACAAAAAGATTTAATAAAAAAAATTAAATCTGTGCATCGATAAAAACCACAAAGGAGTTCTAAAAGGAACCCGAAATCTCTTACCTCCAACAGATGATTGAAGATTTTGTTGCGGAGGAAGGAACGTCGCAGAAGAGGAAACGTCGGCGTCGCGGCACACAGCGTCGCATTGTCGATTTCCGCGGTTTCGGAATTATTCGTCGGACGCTAGCATTCTTCCCGTTCTTCGCGTTCTTCGTGTTCTTCGCGAAGAAGGGTGAAGGCATAAGAATTCTGTCAAAGGTCTCCCAACGTGTAATCCTCAAGATGTGGCGTTGGTCTTATTTTATTACTACGCCAATGGATTTCAAACCGGTTAAGAAACAAATAAATAGATAAGTAACGACCCAATAATTCATAGAATTAATTCAACGAAATAAACCGCCCAATTAATTGGTGCATTAAGAAATTAAGAAAATGCATCAGTTGACTTTCATAATGACAGGTTTTCGCGGGTGCGTTACTTAGCGGAAAAGAAATGGTGGGGCTCGTGCAGGTCCCACCTCACAAATATCCTACCAAGAGGGTAGGATATTTTTGGATAGCACCCTATCTGCAACAACTCTTCTTAAGCTGCTTTAAGTGGCTTCAAGTGGCTTCCAAGCAGCTTAAGTGAAATAAAATAAATTTTGTCGTACAATTTATTTTTTTTCATAACTTTAAGCCCAAAAATTAAAAACCACACCCGAGCAAACGAAACTCCGGAAGAGGCGTTTCTAAGAAACTACCGGCACTGCGATTCCATCGGTTCCCTCATAATTCAAATCTGAGCACCAGTTCAAAAGTTAGAAAAACCCACTCGTCCGTTCACTGAACGTACCTGAGCCAAACTTCGCAAAATGATTTCGGGCACACCGGGCCTCGGAATCAGGTGCCGTTAGAAACTGCGTTCTTGTAAAATTCCAAAGAAAATTAAGAAAAAAATTTCCTTGGAATTTACGGGTCTTTAAATTACTCCCACCACAGGGATTTACGTCCCCGTAAAGCTTCACCACAAACTTAGGGATACAAATGTGGTATTGAGCACACATCTGAGCCTTCTGCTCCCATGTGCTCAACTGGAGGTTCCCGTGCTGCCAAAGAAAGTGAACCAGAGGAATCGCTCTTCCCCATAGGATCTACTCCTGTCGATCCTTGATCCCCACTAGAACCTCTGTGGAAGTAACCCCATCGCCATTGTCCTGCTCCTCGTGGTCGATGATATGCTAAGGGTCGAGCATGTATCTCCTCGGTTGAGATACCTGGAAAAAGACGTGCACCTAGTGCATCTGAATTGGATGAGTCAAGCGGTAAACCACCCCGCCTATGCAACTGAGGACCTAGAAAGGTACGTTGAACCTCGGAGATAACTTGCCTCCCTAGCCACATCTCCATAAACCTCATCGAGGTGAGACCCGTAAGAAGACGTGGTCGTCATCCTCGAACTCCAGAGGTCTCCATTTTCTGTTAGAACTGAAACTCAAAACAACTGATGCTACGAGGGAAAGGTTGACCGACTCCAGAGTGATCGGTCGCACCCTCCTGTGCAAGAGTTACCCAGCGCTGCCTGGGGTTTCCTTTTTTTTCGCCGACCAAGGAAAACCCATCCCAATGTCGTAGTTAAACTACAACCTTTTTTCCTAGTACCATCAATTTGTGTATGAACTGTGATTGCCCAGTCCATACTCAAACCAACGTCGTAAGGCCTCGACCCTGCCACCAAGAGATTCTAACCGAAACTCTCGCCATGAGGATCTGACCACACCGTCGGCGTAAGTGTGATTATCGAGTCTCCTCCCAAGGTATCTCCAGACGTGAGGGTCAAGTCCACGGCATACCGGAAACTCTAGGCCTGGAACAAGATTTGTGAAAAAAGGAATGATTCATATCGACGTCCTTTACTACAGCAGCTCTTAGTGGACACAGACTGTCCCATGAATCATTTCTAGAGCCATTGGGTCACATTCCTTGACCGCACGCAGCCGCACTCTTCCACCGCCCTCCAGCTCCCTGAGGCTGGCTAGGATAACTAAGGCGGGTGGTTGTAGCATGTGAAGATGTACACCACCTCATACTGCTCTCCTAGCTCTGCCTCCACGTCTGCTGCTTCGCAGACTCATCTATCCTTAAAGCTTCCACTTCTTGAAACATTTAACACGCCTGAGTCTCTAAGACTGGCACCAGTTTCCTGTTTCTTACTACATTGTGCAGTCTTCATCCGCTCTTGGATGACCTGGACCTTCTCTAGTCTCACAAGAGCTGCTATGATTTCTTCTTTGCCGATAAGGGAAATACGGTCTCATCCCCTGGATGAACCACATTCGTTTCCTAATACAGTCAATCCTGACATGAATGATGCATTCATGCCATGGATGACGTCGTAAGGCCTCGACGTAACTTCCAAGAGATCCAACTATCACTCTCGCCTCCAAGGGTCGAGTCACACTGTCGGCATCAGTGTGTGGTCACTAGGCCTCCTTCAGTAGAAAACTCTAAAGTGAGGGTCAAGTCAACAGTCTTAACTGGAACCTCTTAGTAACAACACAAAAGAGGGCAGGAATGAAAACATCACAAAGGTATGCGTCTTTTATTATTGCAGCTCATAATACAAAGATGCTACACAATAGCAACAAGGAACTAGATGTACAAAGGACGTATCCACTAGTTCCGCTCCTGTACATCTGCTCCAAGAGCTCCATGATCGAAGGCCTCAGCTGCCTGAAGCTGAGCTCTCGCATGTCCACCAACTCCCTGCGGTCGGGGCGGACCTCCTGGTGGTGGTGGTGGAAACACCTCGAAGCGCCGACCACCACCTGCTGCTCGGCTAGCTCCTCTGCCTTGATCGAACCTCTGCCTCTCACTGGGAGGTTCTTCATTTAGCTACTGGTCATCTATATGGCGGGTCAGACAGTCACGTGCCATGTGACCAATCCCGCCGCAGGAGTAACACTTCATGGCAGGTCTGGCTCTATCACTTCCCTTGGTGCCTCTCACTACCCACCCTGAGTCACGCGGTCGACCATCTGTAGGTCTGGTCCTCTTGGACCTCTGCGTCATCTGTCTACTGCCTACTGCAGAAGACTCTGGCACATGCCGGCTAGTGGTGGGTCCTGCTGCTTGAGACTGCTCAGCAAAGAAACTCTCCACTAAGAGGGATCTCTCCAACACCCCTGTATGCGTCAGAATGTTTTGTGATACAACCGAAGCTCTGATCTCCCACCTGAGCCCCTGCTCGAAGGTTCGGGCCCTGAAGAATGGGTCCTGTACCATGTCTGTAGAGTAGTTCAAGAGGTCTGTGAATCTCGCTGAGTACTACGCCACTGACATGCTACCCTGCCATAGCTGAAGTAACTCCAGTATACGCACCGCTCGAAGGGTGGCTGGTACAAACTCTGCCCGGAACAGGCTCTCGAAGTCTTCCCATAGAAGTGTCGTCTCGTCATGCATCTAAAGCATCAGGCTCCACCATCTGCCTGCTGCTCCCTGAAGAAAGCTGGCAGCAAGGATCACCATAAACTCTGTCGGCGTCCCCACTAGCCTGAAGACTCTCACCACAACCTCCAGCCAATCCTCAGCCGCCTGCGGGTCCGTCCCTCCCTGGAACCTGGGTGGCCTCTGGCACTGGAACTCATGCAATGCACTCAAGAGACGTGCATCCACTACTGCTGGGGCTAGTGGCATCGGTGGCCCAACGGGTAGTAGTACCGTTGGTGCCTCCGCTGGTGCCTCAACTGGTATAGGGCCCTGTACTGAGGCCTCATCGCTCGGCGGGCTGTCAGTACGTACCACTCTCGGGGCTCTAGCTGGTCGTCCATGGGGAGGCATCCTGAAAGAAACAACGTGACACAGTCAAAAGATTATCCCTGGTGAGCTGACCTGGTTTGAACTGACATTTAAATAAAACTTCTGAAAAACACACACGCAATCAGTGTTTTCGTGCACAAAGTCGGAAATCAGTTGTCAGGGTCCTGGGGTATGGATACGTCGGCCGCCCGCACCAACACTGGACTCCCTGAACTGAAAACCACACTCGGTACTCTTTACACTATTGCCTCACAGAAAGAAACATAAGAGTTATAAGTTCTACGGTAGAACCGAACTCCTCTGATACCAATTTGTCACGACCCGTCCTCGGGGCCCGTGCCGTTACTACCCCAAGCCCGCCTTCCATAGGCCAGGGGCTGGCGACTAGCACCAAAGGAATAAATCCCGATAACTGGGAAGGCATTTCCTTTATAAAAGAAAACAAGCACCACATAGTAAGGAAGCAGAAAAAAAAGTAAACACTAAGTACAACAGAAGTGCTGAAAAGTAAATGGGCCAGAATACAAACCCAAAAGAAAGTACAACTACAACTGATCAAGTACAACAGAATAGATAACAGCTGGAAGGATGGAAGCGGCTCCTGGGTCATCCATCTCGGATCTTACCTGAAGGGTAGGTATAGATGGTGCAGCTTCTGGTCGTCCACCACGGATCCTACCTGAAGGGTAGGTACAGATAGCCTCCTCCACGCTCTTGCCCGTCAACCGCCTCTGTGTGTCGTCTCGTCGTGTAGTCCACCTCTGGGTACTGACTCGTCGTGTAGTCCACCTCCGGGTGCTGACTCGTCGTGTAGTCCACCTCGGGGTACTGACTCGTTGTGTAGTCCACCTCCGGGTACCATCCAGTCCTCGAACACTCGGCCTCCATCAGCACTGCCCGTCATCTGCAACCAACACAACGAGGTGTGGGCATAGCCCGTGCAGGGGTGAGTATAACGATACTCAGTAGGGACCCCGAGACCCTCAAGGTCTCACTAAAACATCAAGGATAACCACAAAGAATATCTCAACAGATAACCTCTGCTTAGATATATGCCCATACATATACCTAAGTTATCAAGTAACCCATCTCAGTCATGAGAAAACACAAGGATTGTGAAATCAACGGATAACCACTACCCAGGTATATGACCACAAATATACCTAAGTTATCAAGTGACCCATCTCAATCATGAGGTAAACACAAAGGTCAAAAGATTCAGCTTAAAACATGATTTTTATTATCGAAACCGTAACTACTGAAGAGCTCCATCTCTGGAGTGTATAGTGGTCCTGTCATTACTCCGAGGTACTGCTCACTGACCTAAGACTGCTGAGGTACTCCTCCTGTCGAGTACCGCGGGCCTGCCACCTCACACAGTAGTGCTTCCCGCCGGGATCTGCCACCCAAACACAGTAGTGCTCACCCCTCATAGCCTACAGAGGTACTCCTCCTGTCGAGTACCGCGGGTCTGCCACCTCACATAGTAGTGATCCTACGCTGTGGTTCTGCCACCTCACAAATTAGTGCTCCCCACTGGCTATGTAAGTCACTCCGAATCAAATCAGACAAGAAGTCCTCAGGTCTCTACCGGATACACGGTCTCCGTACTCCGTATGCTCGTCTTCAGGAGGGTCCACTCCACGAGCTACTGGTCGATACTCCAAGTATCACAAAGTCCCACGAAAAAGTATCTCAAAGGACCGCCTTGTCATAGGGGTCTCAACGCAACAGACGGCGCGCCAATCGGACGCCCGGTCTGTGAGTTATTAGCCTTCTCATCCCAGGGGCCCGGTTGGTTTCATTTGCGAACCAAATCCGGCCGTAACTCAACTATACCCCAAACACTCATAGGGTATACTCATAGGGACTGTTTCTCAATGAGATCACCAATGTCGTTGACGGTTCGTCAAACGGACGTCTGGTTTGAAAGATATTATCTTTCTCCGTTCCAGGGGCCCGGTTGGATTTCGGGTGCGATCCAACCTAGACACTATCCAACTGCATCCAAAACTCGGGCGGAGGATGCCAAAAGATCCGTATCGTCAACAGGAACGCAACGCAACATACGGCGCATCAATCAGACACCCGGTCTGAAAGTTATTGGCTTTTTCGTCCTGGGGGCCCGGTTGGTTTTTAAGTTAAATCCAACCCGACTGTACTCCAACTGCATCCAGACCTTGAGCGGAGTAATCCAAAAGACCCGTCTCACTTAGAGGAATCCATCAAAGTCGACGGCATGTCAATCGGACGTCCGGAACTCAAGATATAAGCGTTCCCGCTCCGTGGGCCCGGTTGGTTTCGTATCCGAACCAACCCGGACGAACCTAAAGTAATCCTAAACCTTGAGTACGATATACCGAAACGACCGTCTCGATCCAAGTATCGTGTTGCCGCTGACGGCGAGTCGTTTGGAGTCCTGTAGCTCAAGTTACGAACATTTTACCGAAAGCGGTCCTAAAACGGGGGTCTGGGCCCGGGCCGACCCGGCCCGACCAGGGTCTGACCCGACTAGTCCTGGCCCGGCCCGGCCCAGCGCGGCTCGGCCATCGTGGCTGAGCGGACACCGCGGGCGGGGTGCGTGGCTCCCCCGCCCTTCACCGTTGATTGAGGCCGGTGGCGAACCGTCGGCCGCCTCCCTTCCGGCGGTGCGCCGCCGCCGCCTTCCGCGGACCACCGGACGCGCTCCGGTGGTCCATTTCTCCTGCCGTCTTCGCCTATGGTCCTCCCGGGACCCGACCTTCACTACGGAGGCCTCAAAAGCACCTTGAGGCCTTGTTTGTCATCGCCCGTCGATCCACACATCAATAAACAATCTGCGGAGGTTTGTCGGGCCGTGTTCGTTTGGCCCGCACCCTCCGCGTTAGATAATATCAACGGGAGAATTATTCAACACATGAAACAACAATTTTAATAAATTAAAATTGTTCATATGAAACTGGTTCTTAAATTTTAAAGAAACGTTCATGGGAATATAAAGGTATTCCAAAATAAAATCCCTACCTCGTCAAGTCGTCGCACGCGCGTTCTTCACAGATTTGATCGCCGCGGAAGGAGGTGATCGTCGCGTCGCGGAAGGGTGTCGCGTCATCGCGGAAGGGCGTCGCATCGTCGAACTCCGAGGTTCAAGAACAAAAAGATTTAATAAAAAAAATTAAATCTGTGCGTCAATAAAAACCACAAAGGAGTTCTAAAAGGAACCCGAAATCTCTTACCTCCAACAGATGGTTGAAGATTTCATTGCAGAGGAAGGAACATCGCAGAAGAGGAAACATCGGTGTCGCGGCACACAGCATCGCGTCTTCGATTTCTGCGGTTTCGGTGTTCTTAGTCGGAGGCCGGTGTTTTTCGCGTTCTTCGTGTTTTTCACGTTCTTCGCGAAGAAGGGTGAAGGCACAAGAATTCTGTCAATGGTCTCCCAACGTGTAATCCTCAAGATGTGGCGTTGGTCTTATTTTATTACTATGCCAACGGATTTCAAACCGGTTAAGAAACGATAAAGAGATAAGTAACGACCCAATAATTCATAGAATTAATTCAACGAAATAAACCGCCCAATTAATTGGTGCGTTAAGAAATTAAGAAAACGCGTCAGTTGACTTTCATAATGACGGGTTTTCGCGGGTGTGTTACTTAGCAGAAAAGAAACGGTGGGGCTCGTGCGGGTCCCACCTCACAAATATCCTACCAAGAGGGTAGTATATTTTTGGATAGCACCCTATCCGCTACCACTCAGCTTAAGCTGCTTTAAGTGGCTTCAAGTGGCTTCCAAGCGGCTTAAGTGAAATAAAATAATGTTTGTCATACAATTTATTTTATTTCATAACTTTAAGCCCAAAAATTAAAAACCACACCCGAGCAAACGCGACTCCGGAAGAGGCATTTCTAAGCAATTACCAGCGCTGTGATTCCATCGGTGCCCTCAGAATTCAATTCCGAGCACCGGTTCAAAAGTTAGAAAAACCCGCTCGTCCGTTCACTGAACGTACCCGAGCCAAACTTTGGAAAATGATTCCGGGCACCCCGGGCCTCGGAATCAGGTTCTATCAGAAACTGCATTCTTGTAAAACTCCAAATAAAATTAATAAAAAAAATTCCTTGGAATTTACGGGTCTTTACATACTCTCCTCTCACCATTTATTTTTTGAAATCCTTTACAATTCTATTTCATTTGAAAATAATTTTTTAGGATTCATTATAATAAATAAAATATTGTTATAATAATTATTGATGAAAATCCACCCTCATTATACAATATTCAAATGCCATTATAATGATAAATTACATCCCAATCCACAACCACCATTATTCAAATCATTATTTATGTCTCATGTTTTTGATATTAAAAATATATTGTACATATGAGGTTGTATTTTTATATGTATGGAAAATAGAGACATATATGTTATATTAATTATCAATTACCTGGTGGAATAAAAATTTTAATTTGAAGAGGCTTACCTTTGTCATCAAAGAATACTAACTGATAAATTTTTTATTAAGGAAATTTTATATCACCAATTTAAATCATATTTGGGTGTCACATTTTTTTAAATTTTTGATTGGCCTTTTCTATCTTGATATTAATTCCAAACGTTTAAAATTATTTTATATGTTGACTATTCATAAATAATATCGTTACATGACTAATGAATACCACCAAACTAATCATTTTTTATTCCATTGATGAGGAAATTTAGCATTTTATTTAGAATAACCTATATTTTCTAACCTGAATGATAGATATTCACCATGATAACCATATTATAGTATTAAATGGGATAATATTTATTATTTATATATATTTTATTTCAATACAAATAACTATAGTATAAATACCCATGTCTATATTTGATATTTTTAAGAAAATATTATGATTTGTATTGTTTAGCCATTTTATTCAATTAAACTATGCACTTGATTTATTATGTGAATGGTAGAGCCTAAAAATATATTGCCATTATATTCATTAATAGGCATGATAATTTATTATATATTTGTAATTTTTCACATTCCTACACATTTTTTTATGATTCCATAGCATGTGGCCATCGAAATATAATTATAATGATATGTATTTTGAATTTCATTAATGAGAGATAATTTAATAGTATCTATGAGTTTATTTATTTACATTTTCATTTTATTCATGGAAATATTATTCTCTTGTTATTATTTATAAGTAATAGTTTTATTACTTATTCTTACAATATTATGTTTTATCATGTTTACGACATGTTACCTTTGACTATACATTAACTCTTATAGAGCATCCTTGTTCACAATTTCTATTACTTCCACATTTATAGGGAAAAACTATTCCTATAATTGGTTACATAAAAAAGTAATTTGGAAATAATCTTGTTACATATTATTATAATATAATTTTATTTTACAATGTAATGTAATTTATTGTAAGTATGTTGTCTCCTAGGACAACTAAACTATTTCACCAAGAGTCTTAAAAAAATATATATATTCTACCATTGAAATAAAAGACCATTATCATAGTGTTAGTATAGTTATGATTGTTAAATTATATTATATTGATATATTGAGTTTTATATTTTTTTAAATCATCGAGTACATCCCCAACATCCATTTTAGCATTATAAAAAGTTAAAATACAGAATTTTACAAAAATAATTCATATTGAAAAATTTAATAAGTTCTTGAAGAATTATAAATTTGTTATATATTAATCCTTATTTTATAATTTATAATAATTATATATATTTATTTTGTTTTTCAAACTTAATATATAAAATAATAAACCATAAAAATGAAATTCCACTTTAGACTAGTTTTTTAGAAACAAAAATAAAATATCATAAATCATAAAATCAAACTTCTTTCATTCCACCAAAATTCAGATCATTACATTTATAATTGGAATTCAAAATTAGTTCCAAATAATATTAATCTATAATTATGTAATAGTTATTAACAAATTTTATTATATTATAAATAAAAACTATTTTTATATAAAACCATGACCTGGAAAAAATTATTCTTATACATTGTTTCAATATATAAAAAATGACGGTGTTTTTGTAGAATGAAAACATGATTATACATGTAGAAAACAAAAAAATTATTCTAATTAGGTTTATGTTTGGTTCTGAACATTAAACTAATTTATAACAGGTTTTATAAATCTTGTAAAGGTTTACAAAATTTCACATTCTTTGTATTCACATATTTAATCTAAGTGAAATAAAAGTTTATTTCATAAGGTTTTGATGATTTATTAAAAACATTCACAAATATAATTTAAAGAACATTTTATATTTTTTTAAAAGATTTTACCATAACTATTGAATATTAATAAAATAAATAATGATGATAAATAAATAACATACCTTGCGATATTTGATGAAATCCAGCCCTTATAACCATTACATGTGATATGAGGGAGATACCAAAAAAGATTCCAAAAAAAATTAAAATCTAAATAGATGGGTTATATAAATAACCTACCACCATATATAAGATTCATTATCAATCAATGGACTTTTAGAACATCTATTAATGTCATATAATTGGGTAGTAAAAGAAATAGTCTCTAATGTGGTCAACTATCTGTCAAAAAATTGTATACGTTCTTTCAAAGTAATTAACTCCCATTTAAATTAATGAAATAATCACCATTAATTATTTATGACAATGTTGAATGCTTAAAAAAATATTTTATGATAATAATCGTAAAACTATAAATATAATAAATTATTTAATTATGATACATGTTTTTTAAAAATCTAGTCAACCCATAGATATAGTGAATTAATATATATATTTTTAAATATATAGTAAATTATAATATGATAGATTTATGTTATAGTAACTTTAAATAGGTATCATATATTGTAAAGACCTAGAATTTCTTTGGGAAATATTTTCTTAAATACTTGGGAATTTTATGAGTATGAAGTGTCTTGACGGTGCGCGATTCCGAGGACCGGAGTGCCTGGAATGATCTGTCGAAATTTTGTTAAACTTAAATTAATGTGCGTATGTAGTTTTCCTAAAAAAGTGGAATAACTCTTAAAAATTTACTCAGAAATCTATGTCCACCGTTGCGCTCCGGATGGCAGGTTTACCCAAGGTGTGACTTATGTTTAGTCGGTGTGGGCCTCCTGTGAGAAAACCCGAAATGGCATAACTGTAAATAAAATAATTGAATAAAGTTGTTTTATTTTTCAAATGCTTATAACGCATAAATTGTAACTTGGAGTAAAAATCTGATATGACCACTGAACTCGTGAGGGTTTGCTTTCTTTAATCATATAAAAACCTGGGTCAGCAAGGGCCACTAGAGAAAATTAGTTTTTGGACGCAAATAAAATATTTAAGTGACAATTAGTTTATTTTAAAATTATTAACTTTTAAACGGTAACTTGGATTGAAAATCCAAGGGTATAGTTGAGTTCATTGGGGCGTGTTTCCCCTAGGCGGATCCTAACCTCGACTGTAGTGGGTCGAGGGTATCTGTTAATAATTTTCCAAACTTTTTTTTGGGTACGTTCAGAAAAAGTGGGAGTAGCATTTTATATCTTTTGAAGTGGTGCCCGAAATTGAAATCTGAGGGCACCATTGAACTCGAAGCGTTGATATTCACTTTATGAGATCTTTACCGCAGTTGAATTTTATCGATATTGGGAGTTATTTATTGGGGTTTCTAAATAAAAATTAAATAAAAATATGTGTGACATATTTTTATTTTATAGGTAGTTAAACCCTCCAAAGGGAGGTTGGAGGTGGAACCCACCACACCCAAACCACCCATGGGAGGATGTTTTAGGGTTGGGCCCACCAGAAGCCTTTAAGTCCTCTAAACCCCCCATTAAACCCATTCAGTTCCCCATTAATAGGGAGAACTCTTGGTCTTCCCCTTATTAGTGCCAACACAAATTAATTAATGATTTAATTAATTAATTTTAGTGATTTGAATTCTTTTGAATTCATTATGTCAACATTAAAATATGAGATGGTAATATTATATTTTGGGTTGGCCTAATCCTTTGAGATATTTGTATAACTCTTGGATGATCATTATCCTCTCAACGAAGAATGGCGTCCTCTAGAACGAAGAACGACCTCCTCTCCAATGAAGAATGACGTCCTCTCCAAATGAAGATTGACGTCCTCTCCGACGAAGAACGCAACATCTCTGACAAAGAACGAGGATGATGCTCAATCCTGATATCGGCAGAGTGTGACGGGCGGAATATATGACGACGTCTTCTAATTCTTTTCCTGCACCTTCGACAACGTTCACCGAAATCGTGGTTAGGGATTGTTTTTATTAAACTCATTCCCTCATTCCTCGTTGTATATTTTGGATCAATGATGGACTAATGTTATCACATAATATGGAGGGCGCATGCCGAACAAAAATGGCCCAACATCCCTCCTTCGATTCTTGTTGGTTTATGTCAGAGGCGGAGCCGGAAGGGCGATGTTCCGTCACACCGCACCGGAGATGAACCACAGTCGGGAGGGCCACAGCGGATGAAGAAGTGTGGCGCTGTCGCGCCGCGCGGTTGAGCAGAAGGACACAGCCAAGCCGGGCCGCGGTAGTGGTTGCACGACACAGTCGCGCCGCACGGAGAGCAGGAGGACTATGGCGTCGCCCCACCGCGGTGGAGGAGAGGTGGTGGTCGGACGGGTCGACCACTATGGAGATGGGCAAGCAGGACCACCCGGGTCCCGCGGCTCCCGAACAGACGCAGTACACCGATTCTATTCAACAACTGGGGGGGAACCCCCTCCCTCGCGTGGCCGGCCTGGCCACCATGAGTCGGGCAGGCCATCAGCAGGGCAGCCCTCCGCGGGGCCGCCAACGGCGGGGTCGCCGTCGGCGGGGTGGCCCTCAGCCGGTCCGCCCCCGGCCGAGCCGCCCCTTGGTCGGGCCTCCCTCAGGTCGGGCCCTCTCTTCGGACCGGTCCATCCCCTAGGCTCGGGTCTCTTTCTCAGGCCAGGTCCAACCCGCAGAATGGGTCAGACCACAGTTCAAACCAGGTCAGTCTGACAGGGTTGGACCGGACCCGGACCAGCTATGGCTGTTTACACCTTTTAGACCTCATAGTGGGTTACGAGTATCCAAACGAAAAAACGTCTATGGTGATGGAATTATTGGAGCGATACGATTCTTTTGGCCTAAACCACTTGTGGTTTGGACATAGTTGAGGTACGTTCAGTTTGTTTTGAACCTGAACCAACTGGGCACCTAGAATGGAAATGCCAATAACTCATTGACCGGGCGTCCGATTGACGCATCGTTGGACGCGTTGGGTTCCTTATGATGGGATGGAACTACGGGATACAAAAAATTAGGACTTCGTGATAGTTTATGTAATGAAACATGGCTCGAGGAGCGGACCCTCCCGTAATCGAGTGTGTTGTGTGCAGGAACCTTAGGGCTGGCTGCGATTGTGAAGACTTCTGTACCGGAATCCGCTATGGGTTAGACAGTGAATACTTCTGTACCGGAATCCACCATGGGTTCGACAGTTAAGACTTATGTACCAGAAGCCACTGTGGGTTCGACAGTGTTGACTACTTTATCAGAATCCTCCGTGGGTTCGACAGTGATGACTACTGTACCGAGATCCTATGTGGGTCTGACAGTTCTGACTTCTATTCCTGGATCATGTGAGGGTCCGACAGAATAGAAGGTCCTATATCCTGTGTGGGTCTAACAGCTTAGCTAGTCCTGTATCCTGTGTGGGTCTGATATCTTAGAGGAATTAATAGCTGGTCCCGTATCTTTTGTGGGTCCGACAACTTAGCTAGTCCTGTATCATGTGTGGGACAGACAACTTAGATGAATCAGTGACTACATCTGATCATCTATATCACTCTACAAAATATGTATACCTGTGTGAGTTGAGTCACGTCTTTAAACCATTTTCATCATGGAGATTGAATTTACTTCCTTTTTAGAATGGGTTTTTCTTGGGCTCGAGAGTTAGAGTCAGACTGTGATTTATAACTTAGGTATATGTATGGGAATATACCTAGGTAAGGATGGTTGATACTTCGTGATTGTATCATTCTACTCTGGGTTATCCTTGTTGGATTTTGTGAGTCCTTTAGGGTCTCAGGGTCCCTACTTAGTATCCTTATACTCACCCCTACACGGGCTATGCCCGCACCTCGTTGTATCGGATGCAGACAACAGACAGCGCTGACCGAGGCAGAGTGTGTGGGGACTGGACGATACACGGAGGTGGACCTCACAACGAGACGGTATCCGGAGGAGACGAATGGACATGGAGTGGGGAGGAGGATATCTGTACCTACCCATCATGTAGGATCTGTGGTGGACGATCTAGTAGATGTTAAACACCTTCCAACTATTTGTCTTTTATTTGTACATTTTTTGTCTTTTCCTTATAATTTACTGTTGGTATTTATTTCTGGCCCCTTTTACTTTCCGGCACATCTTTTTTTATACAGTTTTTACTCGGTGTTTGCTTCCTATTGTTCTCTGTTTGTGTGTTTTTATGTTTAATAAAGGCAATTCCTTCCCAATTATAGGGATTTATGTCGTTGGTGCTAGTCACCTCCCTCTGGCCTATGGAAGGCTGGCTCCGGGTAGTTACAACACGGGCCCCAGGGGACTGGTCATGAGAAATTGGTATCAGAGGAGTCAGTTCTTCCATATAAGTTAGGACTCTGATATTTCTTTTTTGTGAAGCAACAGTGTTAAGAGTATTGAGTGTGGTTTTCAGTCCAGGGAGTCTAGTGATGGTGCAACGACCGACAAATCCATACACCAAGACCCAAACATCCAATTTCTGACTCACAACACGAAAGCACTAATTGCGAGAGTGTTTTCAAGTGTCTTATCTGTGTAATATTTGAGTCATCTCACCAGTTATAACTTATTGGCCATAGTGCACCTGTTCCTTATCAGGATTCCACTATGTAGACAGCCAACTAGGGTTTCCAAGAGAGTACACGATGATGGCCCATCGGGAGATGAGGCTCTGATTTAGGGCCCTATTTCTTTTATAGCACCATCAGGTTGTGTAATATCAGCACCACCACCCATAGGGTAGTAGATACCCCTAGCCACACTGGCAGACGGTGCACACCGACTGAGCCTGTTTTACGATTTCCAGTGGCAGAGGCCTCTAAGGTTTTGTGGCGAGACAGATTCCTAGGCAGTAGAGGACCAGATGGAGGCGATTACTAGAGTTTTCCACATAGTTGAGAAACTAGTAGTGCAGATGTTGATCTTATCTGATAATCATTTTCAGTGAGTGACGTTGAGTACGGTCCGCATAATGATGAGGTTTCGGTACTTGGACCGGTTTTTGAGATGGTACCTTCGGACAGTGTGCTAACTATATCACTGCAAGCTGGTCAACAAACACTACCATATGTACTTGTAGAGGAAACATGTAGGTTTAGTGCCTTACATGTGTTTCAGCACCTGATATCCCTCATGTTCAACGGCGAGCCCAACCCACAGGCTGCTGTGTACTTGCTTGAGGAGGTGGCTGAGAGTTTTCTAGAGCTTATTCAGTTTCTGCAGTAGACGTTGAAGCAGAGCTAAGAGAGCTGTATGAGGTGGTGAACTTTTCAACATGTTACAACCACCCGCCTTTTTAGTCCTTTCTAGGCTCAGGGAGCTAGAGGGTAGGGGAAGAGAGTCGCTGCATGCGGTCAAGGAGTGTGACCCAAGGTATCTAGGAAAGATTTTAGGTATAGACTGTGACTACTACTAGTTGTCGTGTCTATAGACATAGGTACAAATCATTCCTCCCTTCCACGAATCATGCCCTAGTCCTAGAGTATTCGGTTCTACCTTTGACTTGACCCTCACCTCTGGAGATACACTTGGGAGGAGACTCGATAATAACACTTACTCTGATGGTGTGACCCGATCGTTCAGGCAAGAGTTTGGGTTGGAACATCATTGTGCAGTGTCGAGGCCTTATGACGTTAGTTTGGGTTTGTACTGGGCAACCATAGTTCATACACATATTGAATGTATGAGGAAAAAACGTAGTGGTTTATCTAAAACATTTAGATGGGGTTTTCCTTGGTCGGAAAAAAGGAAAACCCTGGAAGCACAGGATGGAATCATGCAAAAGATGGTGGAGTCAATCAATCATGAGTTGGTCAGACATACCTTTGTGCCAGACTTCTCAAGAGTTGCAGCGCCACTATCAGCTTTGGAAAAGAAGGGGAAACCATCCATGTGGTCGAAGAGATGCCAACAGGGTATTCAGGAGTTGAGGCAGAGGCTGACTAGTGCCCTAAATCTTGAGGCTTCTAGAGAAAGGTGTTGGGTATGTAGTCTATTGAGATGCATTAGGGTCTGAACTTGGGTGTGTCTTAATGCAGGAGGGAGTAGTTATCACTTATGGTTCTCGGCAGTAGATACAACATTAGCAGAACTACGCTACCCATGACCTAGAGTTTGCAGCAGTGGTCATCGAATTGAAGATGTGGCCACACTATATTAAGGGAGAACATTTTGCAGTCTACTCTGACTACCAGAGTCTCAGGTACATCTTATTGCAGAAGGACCTGAACCTGAGACAGTGACGATGGCTCGAGTTTCTCCAAGACTATGACTTCGGGATAGTCTATACTGCTAGGAAGGGGATTGTTGTAGTAGATTCTACCAGCAGGAGATCAGGCATTCAGCTGTTAGGAGTGGCGACTGTGTAGCCATTCTTCAGTCTCTAACAGTCACTCCCCAACATCTTCAGCGAGTAAGGGAGGCAGATCATGGGAATGCTGACTATGAGACACGACGTGCTCAGATATCCACTGGACAGGTACATGATGGATTTTCTGAAGGTGGGAGCACGTCATCCTATTCAGAGAACATACTATGGTTCCAGTGTCATGTCAGGAGTAAGTGTTGAGGGAGTTCCACACATCTCCTCCAGTGGTACATCCAAGAGTTGCAAAGATATACAGGGACCTCTGACGATAGCACCGGTGGCCGGGAATAAAGAATGTAGTGGCAGAGTTTCTCTCACCGAGCCTTAATTTTCGGCAAGTGAAGGCAGAACAACAAGTACCGGCAGGCTTGGCTTAGACTTTGAAGGTCCCAAAGTGGAAGTAGGATCAGATATCCATGGACTTCGTGATAGGTCTTCCACATACATCCCGGAGATGGAGACCTATGGATTTCGAGGATGGTGACCAAGTCTTTCTACGGGTCTCACCTCGACGATGTCTACAGAGATTTGGCCAAAGCGGAAAGTTATCTCCGCATTCATCGAACCTTTTCAGGTACTCAGCAGAGTAGGCGAGGTGGCTTACTGCTTGGCTCTTCCACCTCAGTTGAACTGGGTGCATGACGTCTTCAACATATCCTAGCTATTGAGATACATGAACAACCCTTCCCACATCATCGCCCATGGCGAGTTGGACGTTGACGATGGGGAAAATTTCACGGAGGTTCCAGTAGATATTGAGGATCAACAGTAGCCGGTCATACATGGATAATCGATACCTCTGGCGTGTGTTTGTTGGCAGCAGGAGAACCTTCAAGAGAGCACATGAGAGCGGGAGGCTCAGATGCGTACTCGGTACCCCCTATTGTTTCCTTGGTTCGAGTTGTAGCTTATGGTGATGTAAATCCATGAGGTGGGGAGAATTTAAAGACCCGGAATTTTCATGTAAAATGTTTCCATAAAAACATGGAAATTTTTTGAGTCCGTAGTTTTTGACAGTGCACGATTCGGAGGCCCAGAGTGCCCGGAATGATCCGTCCAAATTTTTCTTAATCTTAAATTAATGCACGTATTCAGTTTTCCTGAAAAAGTGGTATAAATCATAAATGTTTACTCATATAAGAATTATGAGGCCACTGTTGCGCTCAGGATGGCAGTTTTATCCTAGGCGTGACTTATGTTTAGTCGACGCGGGCCTCTTATGAGAAAACCCGAAAATGGAATAACCATAAATAAAATAATTGAATAAAGTTATTTTATTTTTCAAATGCATATAAATCACAAACAGTAACTCTGATTAAAAATATGATGCAACCTCTGATCTCCTGAGGGTGTGCTTTCTTTAAGCAGATACTAACTTGGGGTGGCGAGGGCCACCAGAGAGAGTTAGTTTTTAGCCGCGAATAAAATAATTAAGTGAAAATTATTTTATTGTAAAATTCATAACTTTTAAACGGTATGTCGGATTGGAAATCTGAGGGTACCATTGAGTTCTTTGGGGCATGTTTTACCTAGGCAGAGCTAACCTCGACCGCAATGGGTCGAGGGTGGCTGTTAATAATTTTCTGAACTTTTTTTCAGGTACGTTCAGTAAACGTGCGAGCAGCATTTTATATATATTGAATCAGTGCTTGGAAATGAAATCTGAGGGCACCGTTTAACTCACAGTGCCGGTATTCGCTTAAGGAGACCTTTACTGCAGTTTCGTTTTATCGAGATTGGGATTTAATTAGTGGGGTTTCTAAATAAAAATTAAATAAAAATATCTATGACATATTTTTATTTGAATGTTAGTTAAAACCTCCCAAGGGATGTTGGTGGTGGGACCCACCACACCCTAACCTCCATTGGGAGGAAGTTTTAGGGTGGGCCCCACCCGAACCCTTTAACTCATCTAAACCCCCCCCCCCCTTTAAACCCCTTGATCTCCCCAATAATATAGGAAACTATTTGTATTCCCCATTATAGTGCCAATACAAATTAATTAATGATTTAATTAATTAATTTCTCTTATTTGAATTCTTTTGAGTTCTTTATGTCAACATTAAAATAAGATATGGTAATATTTTATTTTGGGTTGGCATAATCCTTTGAGAGCTTTCTAGAACTCTTGGATGAAAATTATCCTCTCAACGAAGAACGACCTCCTCTAAAACAAAGAACGACTTCCTCTCCAATGAAGAACGTCATCCCCTCCAAAAGAAGAATGAATCCCTCTCCAACGAAGAACGCAACGTCTCTGACGATG
Source organism: Viscum album (assembly GCA_963277665.1). NCBI lineage: Eukaryota > Viridiplantae > Streptophyta > Magnoliopsida > Santalales > Viscaceae > Viscum > Viscum album. Next base: position 652,093,291 of record OY728123.1, read on the forward strand.
GACGAGGACAATGCTCAAACCCAGGATAGTCGGTGTGTGATAGGTGCAACATACGACGGCGTATTTGAATTCTTTTCTCGCGCCTTTCATAACATTCACCGGAATAGAGGTAGGGGATTGTTTTTAGTAAATTGATTCCCTCGTTCCACATCGTTTATTTTTGTTCAATGATGGAAAAATGTTACCACCTAATATGGAGGGCGTGTGCCGAACAAACATGGCACGACATCCCTCCATCGATTCTTGTTTGTTTTACGTCGGAGGCGGAGCTGTAAGGGAACGGTGATGTCGCACCGTGCCAGAGAAGAACCGTGGCTGGGAGGGCCACTGTAGATGAAGAAGTGTGGTGACGTCGCACTTCTCGGAGAGCAGAAGGACTGGGGCATCGTCGCGCCGTGGTGGAGGAGCGGTGGCGGCCGGCCGGGCCTGCCACTGTGGATCCGGACAAGCGGGACCACCCGGGTCCCGCGGCTCCCAAACCAGCGCAATGCGCCGGTTATGTTCGACAAAACAGGGGGGTACTACCGTCCCTCGCGTGGCCTGCCGGGCTGCTACGGCCTGTCCACCCATCGGCTCGGCCACTCGGTCAGGCCACCCTTCGGCCAGGCCGCCCGACCCCAGCTGCCCCTTGGCCGACCCCCCTCGGGTCGGGCCGCCCACTAGTGGGGCCGTCCCCTCGGCTTGGGTCGCTTCCTCATACAGGGTCCGACCCGTGAACAAGTTCAGACCCCGGTTCAGACCGGGTCGGGCCAGGTCAGTCCGACTGGGTCGGACCGGACCCGAACCTGCTATGGCCGTTTACACCTTTTAGCCCGCATCTTGGGTTACAGGTGTCCGAACGACGAACCGTCTGCAGTAATGGAATTCTTGGAGTAAGACCATTCTTTTGGCATACCCCTATTGTGTTTTGGACACAATTGGGGTAAGGTAAGGTTGGTTTTAACCAACAAACAACCGGGCCCCCGGAACAGAAATGCCAATAACTGACCGACTGGGCGTCCGATTGACCCACCGTCTGTCGCATTTGGTTCCTTATGATGAGACAGAACTATGGGATACATCAAATCAGGACTTCATGATAGTTGATGTAACGACACTTGGCTCGAGGAGTAGACCCTCCCGGAATCGAGCGTGCTGTGTGCAGGATCCCTAGGGCTGGCTGCGACTGTGATGACTTCTGTAATGGAATCCTCCGTCGGTTTGACAGTGAAGACTTCTGTATCGGAATCCTCTGTGGGTTCAATAGTGAATATTTTTGTACGGGAATCCTCCGTGGGTTCGACTGCGATGACTACTGTACCGGAATCCTCCAGTGGTTTGACAGTGATGACTATTGTACTGAGATCCTCTTTGGGTCCGACAGTTCTGACTTCTGTTCCTAGATCCTATGTGGGTCTGACAGAATAGCTGGTCCTGGATCTTGTATGGGTCTGACAGCTTAGCTAGTCTTGTATCTGGTGTGGGTCCGACAACATAGATGAATGAATAGTTGGTCATGTATCCAGTATGGGCCCAACTTTAACATCCCAAGTAATTAATGAATGATAGATATTTTTATCTATGTCTATTAGTGAATTAGATAGTGTTTTAGAGGCTTAAAATGAGAATAAATCCAATCTTAAGCTTGGAATACACTAATATTTTTAAAAGATTGTTTTACTACCTTTTGATGGAAAACCATTTTTAAATCTATCTTTTCACAATTTTATAAGCTATTTTTGTCAAAATAAACTTATTCTTTATGATTGGGACATCAAAATTTAATTTGTGTGAATTTTTGGTTTTTTTCCGATAAAGTTCATTTTTTTATGAATAGTGAAAACTGTTGTATTTTAATTCAAACCCTCTTTTTAATATAATTTATTTATATGATTAGATTATCTTTTGAATTGGTTTTGAAGTGAAATTAGAATATATGTTTACCATTTAATCCAATAGTGGTCATTGGAATCAATTTCACTTTGAAATTGGACTTAAACTGGTATCAATCTTTTGATACTTATTGTTTCATAAAAACACGCTATTTGTCATGACATCGGGAATAAATTATTAAATTAATTAATATAACTTATATGATTTTAATTTGGTATAATAGACATTATTTTTGAATTCAGAATATCAAATATAGCTTAGGGTGAAGTTTTGGTATTTTTCTGAAAAATTTCAATTTTTGATGAATAGTGAAACCACTAAGTGTTACTTAAAGAAACTGATTTTTCGTTTAAATGAAACTTTACCACTTCTGTAATTTGATTTTCAAAAATCAGACATACATGGTTGTAATTAAGAAGTAAAATGTGGTTCAATGAGATTAAAATAATTTTTTTGTGAATATTAACTTTTCAGTTTTTAATCGCGACTAGAGATAATTAGTGCAATTTAAGGAAAAAGTGATATTATAATAAAATGAAAATACCTAGACACATGTCCTACCCATATTGGATGTTTCATGGCCGACCAAGAAAAGCCATGGGTCAACTTGGGGACCCCATGAAGCCACTTTGGTAGGAAAATGACATTAATATCTTTTTATTTAATGTTAAAATTAAAATGACACAAACATGAGTTGTTTTACTAGTACAATTTTTAAATGGTGTTATAAAAATCAGATTTTTGACTAAAAATATTCATTAGAAAGTTAAAACGATTTCCTACATAATGATATTTGTTTTATAATTTTTATACATTAAATAATTAAATTATTTATGACATCATGATGATGCAGCGATTACCTCATTAATAAAGGATTTAAATAAAATGAAAAGATAATGTAAAATCTATGACCTACACATGTCCAAAACCTATTGGATGGGTGGATTGCGAACCCTTATCACCATACCCTCGAATTATATCAATGTGGGACCTTTTGAATCCGAAAATCATTTTAAAATAAAGTAACATTTCTTTACTTTCCAAGAGTGCCCCTCCTCTCCTCTTATAAAAGGCCCCCACCTCCACCTCCTTACCCACACTTCCAAAGCCTTTGGCTCGGCTAACCCCTGACCATTTTGTCTCTAAACTTCCCTCTATTACTCCTTGAAGCCTCTGTTTGGGAATAATTCTTCCCAAGGAAGCCTTTTAGCTCAAACCAAAGGGAGTTACACGATTTTAAGGTAATGTCTTCACTTGTGTTCTTTTGTTTTATTTTGCTTCTCCAACCCCCTAAACTCTTTTTATTAATTTATTTTGTAACAAAACCAGTATATTCCATATACTAGGATGTTTTTATAAGAAGGATTCTAGCTACACTTACGCACACCTACATCTAATGGTTAAAGAACATACTGTTTCCGTGGATGGCGAATTCCTGCCTCCCGAAACGATGATTGTTCAACATTCTTTTAACACATTCAAATGTGGACATTAAGATGAAACTATATTTATATATGATATATAATATCTTTATGTTTTCTTTAATCTTCTGTATTTTTCATTTTGGGCATACCTTTATGGTTTCCATTATGGTTAAACGCGATATCTTCATTTAAGGAAGTGCAGACTACTGCCCCCTCAATGTGATTTGATTCGTTAATACCATATGTGGGACGTATAAAGGATGGAGTTATGATATTATATATGATGTTACACTGGAATTATAATATACCTTTATATCATTATGATTCTATTTCATAAAATACGAAATAGAAATGGAAGCAGCGTTCATGCGTACATACGGCTTACCGTCTCCATGAACGGTGCATTTCATTTCTTACCTCTAAAGGTTATTTAATATTATAAAAGCATGCATGTACTTGATATAAATGATATATATGATATCTAAATCATGAATACCATTCTGGATATAATGGATACATGAAAAACTTGTAATTATAAAGGGTTTATTTTTGACTCAAGTACCAATGATCGTTAAAACGACCGTTATTAACATAAATAATTACATAGTGTCCAGGACATGGAAATAAGTGATATAAAATGAATAATGAACATGAAAAAGGTTCTTAAACAAGTAGAAATTAACTCAAGTTTATTATTCAGGAGATTAAAGAATGACCAAGTGAAGTCGGACCCAAGGTATGGGACTTCGTCTCAATCTCCTTTCATTGAGGCATATTTTGTTTTATACGCAACCTTCTTTTATACGATGTATAAACCCCTTTGACTTTTAAGTTTATTCAAAATGAATCTTTTTATATGAAGCATTTTAAGGGAATTTTTTTATCGCATGTATGGGGAGACAATGACTTCTCCGCCGCCGTGGCCATTATTTGAGTTTTGACTTCCTCAACAAGACATACCTTCTTTTTAAAAGAAAAATAAATACCATGTTTTACTTTTCTTTTATTTTGGAATTGAAAATGGTTTTCATAATGTTTTTATATCAATGTGTTGTGTTGATATCTTGTGATTGAAAGGTGGAAATGTTATGTTTCCTTTATGCACGTTTTATGTGATACGATTATGTTGTGGTTATTGGGAATTATTATGAAGATGGGTGGTTCCGTGATAAACTAAGGGCGGTTGAGCCCGATATAGCTCTCCAATGCATTGGGTAACGCGAAGGAGTGAAACATTAAGGTTTCTCTGAATAGATTTAGGGAATATACTGTGATGGGTATTCCAAACGTAACCAAGAGGGTTACTCCCTATTTAAGAATGTTATGAATGACTCAAGTTACCTTTTTGTCTTAAGATTTCTATGATTTATTCATGATTTGACGAGGTCTGTTAATGTGCTTATGTTTTATGGGTAAATTATGATTTCATTCTTATGTATATATGTACTCATGTTTCCTTTCCATATTTTTATATCCCTTACTGAGCTTTTTATGCTCATCCCATGTTTTTGAAATTTTATTCACAGGTCAAGGGAAAGGTACATGATATGATGATAGTGTCAAGCAAGTGTCAAGAAATAATCCATGTTTTATTTTAAATATTTTTCCATTGATGGGAAAAAATGAATACTATATTTTATGTAACCACTTTGTTTAAATGTGGAATGTAATACATGTTTTATGATCTAATTCTATAAAACTCTAAACCTGAAAAGATCCTTAAGGTGTAATCTTGTAATAACTCAAGATTAAGTAATGTTTAAGGTTGGGTCCTTATAGTTGGTATCAGAGGTCGGTTTAGATAACATTAGGAGTTAGAATTCTATTAAATGAATATTCAAAAATATTTTTTTTGAAATGATATAGAATTTGAAGATTACCATGTTGCTTCATCTAAGATATGTTTGTTCAAAATGGTTTTCCTCAGAGGAAACATGGAAGCAGTCCTAGGAAGGCATACAAAAAGATATATCCTTCTGAATCAGCATCCTGAGATGGTCGGAATTGGAACTAAACAGTTTGTTGCAGTAATGGTGCAGTTGACTCAAGCGATAAATGGTGGTGGTATCCACGCACGAGATCATCCAGATCAACCACAGAGGAACATGTCAGTGGTGGAACATTTAATGAGGCAACATCCCCCATAATTTAGAGGATCATCTGACCCTCTGTTAGCTGAAGGGTTGATTAGATCACTGGAGAAGATTTTCGATGTCATGGGGTGTTCAGATAATGAAAAGGTTAGTCTTTCTATTTACCATTTGGGGGGTGAAGCAGATCAGTGGTGGTCGATGTTTAAAAATATCAGGGACGCTGATGAGATTGATGCTCATGACTGTGATGAATTCAAAGGTACGTTTCTTGAGAAGTATTTTCCTAAGGCTGTTCGACTTAGGATGGGAAAACAATTCTTAGAATTGGGGAAAGAGGAAGACTCAGTGGCTGCCTATGAAGAAAGGTTCACTCTATTGGAAAGGTATGCTCCAAATTTTATCCGAGACCTTGATAGTAAAATCAATCATTTTTACTCATGATTAAAACCAAAATATCGAAGGGAATTAGCTTCTCGTGAGTTTAGAAGTTATGAAAAGCTTGTTCTATGTGCTGAGAAGGTGGAAATGGAGTTTTCCAATGATCAATTGTTCTATAACAACCAACAGAAGAAGATACCGAGGTGGCAAGAGAAAGGAAATAATTATTAAAAAAAGCCTGATGGTAAGAAAACTAAGTTTCCAGTTTGTGATAAATGTGGTAAAAGGCATGCTGGGGAATGTCTTATGAATTCTGGAAAGTGCTACCAATGTGGTAATATGGGACATAAGGCTCGTGATTGCACTGAAAAAGATCAAGGTGATGGTAAGGCCAAATTTGATTTATAGTTAGTGAAATTTTTTAAGTGCAATGAGATGGGTCACTATGAAAACGAGTGTCCGAGAAAGAGCTTGAGTGATGGGAAGTAGTTAGACTACAAGCAGAAAGGGGTGGTGAAATCTTTTGCAACTACTTCAGCAGATGTCAGGCCATCAAATGAAGTTGTATCATGTACTTTGTTTGTTTTTTCAGATTATGCCAATGTGTTGTTTGATTCGGGGTCCACACATTCTTTCATCTCTGAAACCATTTCTAGTAAAATGGGAAAACCATCTCAAGAAATTACTCCTGAACTTGTGGTAAAAACACCTAGGGGAAGTGATGAGGCAAAAATAATTTATAAGAATCTTCCTATCCTTATACGTGGAAATAACCTACTTGCAAACCTTATTGTTTTACCTCTAGTAGTGTTTGATGTTATCCTGGGTATGGATTGGCTCTCTATTTACCATGCTAAGATTGACTGTAGAGCTAAAGAATTTTCTTTTCAGAAAGACTTTCAGTTTGTGTACAAGAATGAATTCTTACTGTTGATAGCTTATCAAGAGGCTGAGAAACATGTAAAATATGGAAATGAATGTTACCTTGCACATACTGTTGAAAATAAAGGAACTGTTCAGATTAATGATGTGCCAGTGGTAAATGAGTATCCTGATGTTTTTCCTGATGAGTTGCCTGGAATAATACCAGATCGGGATGTTGAATTTACTGTTGACTTAGTTCCTGATGCTAAGCCAATTTCAAAACCCCCTTATCGAATGACTCAAATTGAACTTTTAGAGTTGAAGGAGCAATTGCAGGATTTATTAGAGAAATGTTTCATTCGACCTAGCACATCACCATGGGGTGCTCCTGTTTTATTTGTTAAAAAGAAAGATGGCTCTATGAGACTTTTCATTGATTTTAGAGCGTTGAATAACATCACTGTTAAGAACAAATATCCTTTGCCTCATATAGATGATTTGTTTGATCAGCTCCAGGGAGCTCAGTTTTTTTCAATGATTGACCTGAGATCGGGGTACCATCAGCTAAAGGTAAATGAAGCAAATGTTCTGAAGATTGCATTTCGTACAAGATATGGTCATTAGGAATTTTTAGTAATGCCTTTTGGGCTAACCAATGCACCTACCGTATTCATGGACTTAATGAATAGAATTTTCCATGAGTTATTGGATATGTTTATGGTGGTTTTCATTGATGATATTTTTGTGTTTTCTAAAAGTAAAGAGGAGCATGAAAGACATTTAAGGGTTATTTTGCAAAACCTAAAAGAAAAGAAATTGTATGGGAAATTCAGCAAGTGTGAGTTTTGGTTGTAACAAATTTCTTTCCTTGGTCACATTGTTTCTAAAGATGGGATAACCGTTGATCCTGCAAAAACAAAGGTTGTTGAAGAATGGCCAAGACCCACAAAGGTAACTAAGATTCGTAGCTTCCTTGGTTTGGTAGGCTATTACCAAAGGCTTGTTTGAAATTTTTCATGGTTATCTAGTCCAATGACTAAGCTAACTCGGAAGGGTGTTAAGTTTATTTTTACAAAAGACTGTGATGATTGTTTTCAGGAACTGAAAATAAGATTGGTGAATGCTCCAGTGTTGGAACTACCTTCCAAGAATGGTGAGTTTGTTATATACAGTGATGCTTCATTGAAAGGACTTGGTTGCGTCCTAATGCAGAATGATCAGGTAATTGCTTATGCTTCACGACAGTTGAAAACTCATGAGGTAAATTATCCTACACATGATTTGGAATTAGCTGCTATTGTTTTCACTTTAAAAATTTGGAGGCATCATTTGTATGGAGTAAAGTGTGAAATATATACCGATCACAAAAGTTTAAAGTATATATTCACTCAGAAATAATTGAACATGAGATAGAGGAGATGGCTAGAATTAATCAAGGATTATGATTGTACAATTCATTACCATCCGATAAAAGCAAATAAAGTGGCTGATGCTTTGAGTCAAAAAATTAATGCTTCATTAGAAATGTTGCATTTAGAACGTGATCCTTTGGTTAAGGATTTGATGAACTTTGGAATAAAAATTGTTGGTGCAGGATGTTCTTCTGTTTTGTTTCAGGTATCAGTGAAATCTTCTCTATCAGACAGAATCAAGCAAGCACAGAAGCAAGACAGTGAGTTGCAGAAAAAGGTAGAGCTGGTTTAGACAGTTAAGTTGCCTGAATTCAACATTGATAATGATTGTGTTTTGAGATTTGGGAAGAGATTGTGTGTTCCTTGTGATTCAAAATTGAAGAGAGAGTTGTTATGCGAAGCTCATAGTTCTCCGTTTTCAGTTCATCCTGGCAGTACTAAGATGTACAGAGATCTGCGGGAGTATTACTGGTGGGATGGAATGAAAAGAGATATTGCTGATTTTACTGTGAAGTGTTTGACATGTCAATAGGTTAAAGCAGGGCAGCAGTTACTGAAAGGGATGCTTCAGCCTTTACCAGTGTCATAGTGGAAATGAGAGAATATATCCATGGAATTTGTTGTGGGATTGCCGAAGACCCCTCGAGGTAATAATGCAATCTGGGTTATTGTTGATCGCTTGACTAAATCTGCTCATTTCCTTGCTATACGAGATACTTTTTCCCTAGATCAACTTTCCCATTTGTATCTTAAATAGATAGTCAGGTTACATGGAGTTCCCCTCTCCATTGTATCTGACCGTGTTCCCAGGTTCACTTCTACTTTTGGAAAGGCCTTCAGAAGTCATTGGGTACTGAATTAAATTTTAGTACAACTCTTCATCATCAATCAGATGGGAAGTCAGAATGAAAAAATCAGACATTGGAGGATATGCTACGTTCTTGCTCTATGGATTATCGGGGAAGTTGGGACCAACATCTTTCGTTGGTTGAATATTCATATAATAACAGTTTTCATTCCAGTATAAGGATGGCACCATTTGAGGCGTTATGTGGGAAGTGGTGTCGAACTCCAGTATTTTGGGATGAAGTGGGTGAAAGAAAGTTGATGGGACCAGAATTGGTAGAAGAGTTGGAAGAAAAATTTTAGCTAATACAGAAACACATGAGAACATCTCAGAGAAGGCAGAAGAGTTATGCGGATAACCGGAGGAAGGATCTCTCTTTTGAGGTAGGTGATCATGTTTTTCTCAAAGTCTCACCATGGAAAAGAGTGATGCGATTTGGTAAGAAAGGAAAGTTGAGTCCAAGGTTAATTGGGCCATATAAAATTCTGGAGAGAGTTGGATCAGTTGCTTACCGAGTGGCTTTACCTCCGATTTTATCTCAGGTACACAATGTTTTTCATGTTCAATGTTAAGGAAGTACATGCCAGATCCATCTCATGTTTTGAGTCCAGTGGTAGTTCAGCTGGAAGAGAACCTATATTATGAGGAACAATCGGTCCAGATTCATTACCACAGGGAGAAAGTGTTACGGAATAAGTTGATTCATCAGGTAAAGGTTTTGTGGAAAACCCACATGATTGAAGAGGCGACATGGGAATCTGAAAATGCAATGAGGGCTAAATACCTGCACTTATTCGATAAGTAAATAAATTGCGGGATAACAATTTTCTGAAGGGAGGAAGAATGTAACATCCCGAGTAAGTAATGAATAATAGATATGTTTATCTATGTCTATTAGTGAATTAGATAGTGTTTTAGAGGCTTAAAATGAGAATAAATCCAATCTTAAGCATGGAATACACTAATATTTTTAAAAGATTGTTTTACTGCCTTTTGATGGAAAACCATTTTTAAATCTATCTTTTGACAATTTTATAAGCTATTTTTTTTTAAATAAACTTATTCTTTATGAATGGGACATCAAAATTTACTTTTTGTGAATTTTTGGTATTTTTCCGATAAAGTTCATTTTTTATGAATAGTGAAAAATGTTGTATTTTAATTCAAAAACTCTTTTTAATCTAATCTATTTATATGATTTGATTATCTTTTGAATTGTTTTTGAAGTGAAATTAGAATATATTTTTACCATTTAATCCAATGGTGGTCATTGGAATCAATTTCACTTTGAAATTGGACTTAAACAGGTATCAATCTTTTGATACTTATTGTTTCATATAAATATGCTATTTGTCATGACAACAGGAATTAATTTTTAAATTAATAAATGTAACTTTTATGATTTGAATTTTTTAAAATAGACATCATTTTTGAATTCAGAATATCAAATATATCTTAGGGTGAAGTATTGGTATTTTTCTGAAAAACATCAATTTTTGATGAATAGTGAAACCACTAAGTGGTAGTTAAAGAAACTGATTTTTAGTTTAAATGAAACTTTGCCACTTCTGTGATTTGATTTTCATAAATCTGACATACATGGATTTTATTAAGAAGTAAAATGTGGTTCAATGAGATTAAAATAATTTTTTTGTGAATAGTAACTTTTAAGTTTTTAATCGCGATTAGAGGTAATTAGTGCAATTTAAGGAAAAGGTAATATTATAATAAAATTAAAATACCTAGAAACATGTCCTACCATTATTTGATGTGTCATGGCCAACCAAGACAAGCCATGGGTCAACTTGGGGACCCCATAGAGCTACTTTGGAAGTAAAATGACATTAATATCTTTTTATTTAATGTTAAAATTAAAATGACACAAACATGAGTTGTTTTACTAAAACAGTTTTTAAATGGGGTTATACAAGTCATATTTTTAACTATAAATATTCTTTATAAATCTAAAAATATTTCCTACATCATGATATTTTTTTAAATTTTTAGACATTAAATAAATTAAATTATTTATGACATCATGATGATGCAGCGATTACCACATTAATAATGGATTTAAATAAAATGAAAAGACAATGTAAAATATATGAACTACACATGTCGAAAACCTATTGGATGGGTGGATTTAGAACCCTTATCACCTTACCCTCGAATTATATCAATGTGGGACCTTTTGAATCTGAAACTCATTTTAAAATAAAGTAACATTTCATTACTTTCCAAGAGTGCCCCTCCTCTCCTCTTATAAAAGGCCCCCACCTCCACCTCCTTACCCACACTTCCAAAGCCTTTGGCTCGGCCAAACCCTACCCATTTCGTCTCTCCACTTCCATATATTACTCCTTGATGCCTCACTTTGGGCAGAAGTCTTCCCAAGGATTCCTTTGAGCTCAATCCAAAGGGAGTTACCCAATTTTAAGGTAATGTCTTCACTTGTGTTCATTTGTTTTATTTTGCTTCTCCAAACCCCTAAACTCTTTTTATTCATTTCTTTTGTAACAAAAACAGTATCTTCCATATACTAGGAATTTATTATAAGAAGTATTAGAGCTAAACTTACACACACCTACATCTAATTGTTAAAGAACATACTGTTTCCGTGGATGGAAAATTTCTGCCTCCCGAAACGATGAATGTTCAACATTATTTTAACACCTTCAAATGTGGACATTAAGATGACAATATATTTATATATGATATATAATATGTTTATGTTTTCCTTAAGCTTCTGTATTTTTTATTTTGGGCATACCTTTATGGTTTCCATTATGGGTAAACGCGATATCTTCATTTAAGGAAGTGCGGACTACCGCCCCCTCAATGTGATTTGAATGCTTAATACCATATGTGGGATGTATAAAGGATGGAGTTATGGTATTATATAGGATATTACACTGGAATTATAATATACCTTTATATCATTATGATTCTATTTCATAAAATACGAAATAGAAATGGAAGTAGTGTTCATGCGTACGTACGTCTTACCGTCTCCATGATCGGTGCATTTCATTTCTTACCTCTAAATGTTATGTAATATTATAAATGCATGAATGTACTGGATATGTATGATATATATGATATCTACATCATGAATACCATTCTGTATATAATGGATACATGAACAACTTGTAATTATAAAGGGTTTATTTTTGACTCAAGTACCAATGATCGTTAAAACGACCGTTATTAACTTAAATAATTACATAGTGTTCTTGACATGGCAATAAGTGATATAAAAGGAATAATGAACTTTAAAAATGTTCTTAAACAAGTAGAAATTAACTCAAGTTTGTTATTCAGGAGATTAAAGAACGACCAAGTCAATTCGGACCCGAGGTATGGGACTTCGTCTCAATCTCCTTTCATTGAGGCATATTTTGTTTTATACACAATCTTATTTTATACGGTGTATAAACCCCTTTGACTTTTACGTTTATTCAAAAGGAATATTTTTTATACGAATCATTTTAAGGGAATGTTTTTGTCGTACGTATGCGGCGACAACGACTTCTCCGCCGCCGTGACCATTATTTGAGTTTCGGCTTCCTCTACAAGCCATGCCTTCTTTTTAAAAGAAAAATAAATACCATGTTTTAATTTTCTTTTATTTTGGTATTGAAAATGGTTTTCATAATGTTTTTATATCAATGTGTTGAATTGATATCTTGTGATTGAATGGTGGAAATTTTATGTTTCCTTTATGCATGTTTTATGTGATATGATTATGTTGTGGTTCTTGGGCATTATTATGAAGACGGGTGGTTCCGTGATAAACTAAGGGAGGGTGAGCCCGATATAGCTCTCCAATGCAATGGGTAACATGTAGGAGTGAAATGTTAAGGTTTCTCCGAAGATATTTAGGGAATATACTGTGATGGGTATTCCAAACGTAACCAAGAGGGTTACTCCCTATGTAAGAATGTTATGAATGCCTCATGTTACCTTTATGTCTTATGATTTCTATGATTTATTCATGATTTGACGAGGTCTGTTAAATTGCTTATGTTTTATGGGTAAATTATGATTTCATTCTTATGTATATATGTACTCATGTTTTGTTTCCATATTTTTATATCCCTTACTGAGCATTTTATGCTCATCCCAAGTTTTTGAAATGTTTTTCATGAGTCAAGGGAAAGGTACATGATATGATGATAGTGTCAAGGAAGTGTCAAGAAAAAATTCATGTTTTATTTTAAATATGTTTCCATTGATGGGAAAAAATGAATACTATCTTTTATGTAACCACTTTGTCTAAATGTGGAATGTAATGCATGTTTTATGATATAATTATCTAAAACTCTAAACTTGAAAAGATCCTCAAGGTGTAATATTGTAATAACTCAAGATTAAGTAATGTTTAAGGATGGGTCCCCATAGTTGGTATCAGAGGTCAGTTTAGATAACATTAGGAGTTAGAATTATATTAAATCAATATCAAAAAATATTTTTTTTTGAAATGATATAGCATTTGAAGATTACCATGTTGCTTCATCTAAGAGATGTTTGTTCATAATGGTTTTCGGCAGAGGAAACAGGGAAGCAGTGCTAGGAAGGCATACAGAAGGAAATAACCTTCTGAATTAGCATCCTGAGATGGTCAGAATTGAAACTGAACAGTTTGTGGCAGTAACAGCGCAGTTGACTCAAGCGATAAATGGTGGTGGTATCCATGCACGAGATCAGCTAGATCAACCGCATAGGAACATGTCAGTGGTGTAACATTTCATGAGGCAACATCCCCCATAATTCAGAGGATCATATGACCATGTGTTATCTAAAGGGTCGATTAAAGCACTGGAGAAGATTTTCGATGTCATGGGGTATTCAGAAAATCAAAAGGTTAGTCTTTTTATTTACCGTTTGGAGGGTGAAGAAGATCAGTGGTGGTCGATGGTTAAAAATATCAGGGACGCTGATGATATTTATGCTCTTGACTGTGATGAATTCAAAGGTATGTTTCTTGAGAAGTATTTTCCTAAGGCTGTTCGACTTAGGATGGAAAAACAATTCTTCGAATTGGGGAAAGAGGAAGACTCAGTGGCTGCCTATAAAGAAAGGTTCACTCGATTGGCAAGGTATGCTCCAAATTTTATCCGAGACCTTGATAGTAAAATCAATCATTTTTACTCAGGATTAAAACCAAAATATCGAAGGGCATTAGCTTCTCGTGAGTTTAAAAGTTATGAAAAGCTTGTTCGATGTGCTGAGAAGGTGGAAATGGAGTTTTCCGATGATCAAGTGTTCTATAACAACCAACAGAAGAAGAGACCGAGGTGGCAGGAGAAAGGAAAGAATTCTTCAAAAAAGTCTGATGGTAAGAAAACTAAGTTTCCAGTTTGTGATAAATGTGGTAAAAGGCATGCTGGGGAATGTCTTATGAATTCTGGAAAGTACTACCGATGTGGTAAGATGGGACATAAGGCTCGTGATTGCACTGAAAAAGATCAGGGTGATGGTATGTCCAAATTTGATTTACAGTTAGTGAAATGTTTTAAGTGCAATGAGATGGGTCACTATGCAAACGAGTGTCCGAAAAAGATCTTGAGTGATGGAAAGAAGTTAGACTACAAGCAGAAAGGGGGGGTGAAATCATTTGCAACTACTTCAGCAGATGTCGGGCCACCAAATGAAGTTGTATCGGGTACTTCGTTTGTTTTTTTCAGATTATTCCAGTGTGTTTTTTGATTCGGGGTCCACACATTCTTTCATCTCTGAAACCTTTTCTAGTAAAATGGGAAAAAATCTCAAGAAATGACTCATGAACTTGTGGTAAAAACACCTGTGGGAAATGTTGAGGCAAAAATAATTTATAAGAATCTTCATATCATTATCCGTGGAAAGAACCTACTTGCAAACCTTATTGTTTTACCTCTAGTAGAGTTTGATGTTATGTTGGGTATGGATTGGCTCTCTATTTACCATGCTAAGATTGACTGTAGAGCTAAAGATTTTTTTTCAGAAAGACTTTCAGTTTGTTTACAAGAATGAACCCTTACTATTGATAAATTATCAAGAGGCCGAGAAACTTGTAAATGATGGAAATGAATGTTACCTTGCACATATTGTTGAAAACAAAGGAACTGTTCAGATTAATAATGTCCTACTGGTAAATGAGTATCCTGATGTTTTTCCTGATGAGTTTCTTGGAATAATACCAGATCGGGAAGCTGAATTTACTGTTTACTTAGTTCCTGATGCTAAGACTATTTCAAAACCCCCTTATCGAATGGCTCAAATTTCACTTTTAGAGTCGAAGGAGCAATTGCATGATTTATTAGAGAAAGGTTTTATTCGACCTAGCACATCACCATGGGGTGCTCCTGTTTTATTTGTTAAAAAGAAAGATGGTTCTATGAGACTTTGCATTGATTATAGAGCCTTGAATAACATCACTGTTAAGAACAAATATCATTTGTCTCATATCGATGATTTGTTTGATCAGCTCCAGGGAGCTCATTTTTTTTCAAAGATTGACCTGAGATCGGGGTACCATCAGCTAAAGGTAAAGGAAGCTGATGTTCCGAAGATTGTGTTTCGTACAAGATATGGCCATTATGAATTTGTAGTAATGCCTTTTGGGCTAACTATTGCACCTGCTGTATTCATGGACTTAATGAATAGAATTTTCCATGGGTTCTTGGATAAGTTTGTGGTGGTTTTCATGGATGATATTTTGGTGTTTTCTAAAAGTAATGAGGAGCATGAAAGACATTTAAGGGTTATTTTGCAAACCTTAAAAGAAAATAAATTTTATGGGAAATTCATCAAGTGTGAGTTTTGGTTGCAAAAAATTTCTTTCCTTGGTCACATTGTTTCTAAAGATGGGATAACTGTTGATCCTGCAAAAACAAAGGTTGTTGAAGAATGGACAAGACCCACAAATGTTACTGAGATTCGTAGCTTCCTTGGTTTAGCAGGCTATTACCGAAGGCTTGTTAGAAATTTTTCACGGTTATCTAGTCCAATGACTAAGCTAACTCGGAAGGGTGTTAAGTTTATTTGGACAAAAGAATGTGATGATTGTTTTCAGGAACTGAAAATAAGATTGGTGAATGATCCAGTTTTGGCAATACCTTCCAGGAATGGTGAGTGTGTTATATACAGTGATGCTTCATTGAAAGGACCTGGTTGCATCCTAATGCCGAATGTTCAGGTAATTGCTTATGCTTCACGACAGTTGAAAACTCATAAGGTTAATTATCCTACACATGATTTGGAATTAGCTGCTATTGTTTTCGCTTTAAAAATTTGGAGGCATCATTTGTATGGAGTAAAGTGTGAAATATATACCGATCACAATTGTTTAAAGTATATATTCACTCAAAAAGAATTGAACATGAGACAGATGAGATCGATAGAATTAATCAAGGATTCTGATTGTACAATTCATTACCATCCGGGAAAAGAAAATAAAGTGGCTCATGCTTTGAGTCGAAAAAGTAATGCTTCATTAGCAATGTTGCGTTTGGAACGTGATCCTTTGGTTAAGGATTTGATGAACTTTGGCATAGAAGTTGTTAGTGCAGGATGTTCTTCTTTTTTGTTTCAGGTATTAGTGAAATCTTCTCTATCAGACAGAATCAATCATGCACAAGAAGCAACACAGTGAGTTGCATAAAAAGGTAGAGCTAGTTCAGAAAGATAAGTTTCCTGAATTCAATATTGATAATGATTGTGTTTTGAGATTTTGGAAGAGATTGTTTGTTCCTTGTGATTCACAGTTGAAGAGATAGTTGTTATGTGATGCTCATAGTTCTCTATTTTCAGTTCATCCTGGCAGTACTAAGATGTACAGAGATCTGCGGGAGTATTACTGGTGGGATGAAATGAAAAGAGATATTGCTGATTTTACTGTGAAGTGTTTGAAATGTCAACAGGTTAAAGCAGAGTGGCAGTTACTGAAAGGGATGCTTCACCCTTTACCAGTTCCAGAGTGGAAATGGGAGAATATATCCATGGACTTTGTTGTGGGATTCCTAAAGACCCCTCGAGGTAATAATGCAATCTGGGTTATTGTTGATCGCTTGACTAAATCTGCTCATTTCCTTGCTATACGAGATAATTTTTCCCTAGATCAACTTTCTTTTTTGTATCTTAAAGAGATAGTCAGGTTACATGGAGTTCCCATCTCCATTGTATCTGACTATGATCCTAGGTTAACTTCTAACTTTTGGAAATGCCTTCAGAAGTTGTTGGGTACTGAATTAATTTTTAGTACAGCTTTTCATCCTCAATCAGATGGGCAGTCAGAACGAAAAAATTCAGACATTGGAGGATATGCTACGTTCTTTCTCTATGGATTATCAGGGAAGTTGGGACCAACATCATTCTTTGGTAGAATTTTCATATAATAACAGTTTTCATTCCAGTATACCGATGGAACCATTTGAGGTGTTATATGGGAAGCGGTGTCGAACTGCAGCTTTTTGGGATGAAGTGGGTGAAAGAAAGCTGATGGGACCGGAATTGGTAGAAGAGTTGGAAGAAAAAGTTCAGCTGATACAGAAACACATGAGAACAGCTCAGAGCAGGCAGAAGAGTTATGTGGATAACCGGAAGAAGGATCTCTCTTTTGAGGTAGGTGATCATGTTTTTCTCAAAGTCTCACCATGGAAAAGTGTGATGCGATTTGGTAAGAAAGGAAAGATGAGTCCAAGGTTCATTGGACCATATGAAATCTTGGAGAGAGTTGGATCAGTTGCTTACTGAGTGGTTTTACCTCCGAGTTTATCTCAGGTACACAATGTTTTTCTTGTTTCAATGTTAAGGAAGTACATGCCAGATCCATCTCATGTTTTGAGTCCAGAGGTAGTTCAGCTGGAAGATAACATATCTTATGAGGAACAACTAGTCTAGATTCATGACCATAGGAGGCAAGTGTTACAGAATAAGGTGATTCATTAGGTAAAGGTTTTGTGGAAAACCCACATGATTGAAGAGGCAACATGGGAATCTGAAAATGCAATGAGGGCTAAATACCTGCACTTATTCGATAAGTAAATAAATTGCCGGAATGTAATTTTCTAAAGGGGGAAGGATGTAACATCCCATGTAAGTAATGAATAAAATATATTTTTATCTATGTCTATTAGTGAATTATATAGTGTTTTAGAGGCTTAAAATGAGAATAAATCCAATCTTAAGCGTGGAATACACTAATATTTTTAAAAGATTGTTTTAGTGCATTTTGATGGAAAACCATTTTTAAATATATCTTTTGACAATTTAATAAGCTAGGTTTGTCAAAATAAACTTAATATTTATGATTGGGACATCAAAATTTACTTTGTGTGAATTTTTGGTATTTTTCCGATAACGTTCATTTTTTTATGAATAGTGAAAAATATTGAATTTTAATTTAAAAACTCTTTTAAATATAATTTATTTATATGATTATATTATCTTTTGAATTGGGTTTGAAGTGAAATTAGAATATATTTTTACCATTTAATCCAATGGTGGTCATTGGAATCAATTTCACTTTGAAATTGGACTTAAACTGGTATCAATCTTTTGATACTTATTGTTTAATAAAAACACGCTATTTGTCATGAAAGCAGGAATTAATTATTAAATTAATTAATTTAACTTATATGATTTTAATTTTTTAAAATAGAAATCATTTTTAGATTCAGAATATCAAATTTAGCTTAGGGTGATTTTTTGGTATTTTTCTGAAAAACATCAATTTTTGATGAATAGTGAAACCACTAAGTGGTAGTTAAAGAAACTGATTTTTCGTTTAAATGAAACATTTCCACTTCGGTGATTTGATTTTAAAAAATCCGACATACATGGTTGTCATTAATAAGTAAAATGTGGTTCAATTAGATTAAAATAATTTTTTGGTGAATAGTAACTTTTAAGTTTTTAATCTCTATTAGAGGTAATTAGTGCAATTTAAGGCAAAAGTGATATTATAATAAAATGAAAATACCTAGACACATGTCCTACCCTTATTTTATGTGTCATGGCCGACCAATACAAGCCATGGGTCAACTTGGGGACCCCATGGAGCCACTTTGGTAGGAACATGACATTAATATCTTTTTATTTAATGTTAAAATTAAAATGACACAAACATGAGTTGTTTTACTAAAACAATTTTTAAATGGGGTTATAAAAGTCATATTTTCAACTATAAATATTATTTAGAAAGCTAAAAAGATTTCCTACATCATGATATATGTTTTTTAAATTTTAGACATTAAATAAATTAAATTACTTATGACATCATTATGATTCAGCGATTACCTCATTAATAAAGGATTTAAATAAAATGAAAAGATAATGTAAAATATATGACCTACCCATGTCCAAAACCTATTGTATGGGTGGATTTCGAACCCTTATCACCTTACCCTCGAATTATATCTATTTGGGACCTTTTTAATCCGAAACTCATTTTAAAATAAAGTAATATTTCTTTACTTTCCAAGAGTGCCCCTCCGATCCTCTTATAAAAGGCCCCCACCTCCACCTCCTTACCCACACTTACAAAGCCTTTGGCTCATCCAAACACTGCCCATTTTTCTCTCCACTTCCCGCTCTTACTCCTTGAATCCTCACCTTGGGCAGAAGTCTTCCCAATGATGCCTTTCAGCTCAAACCAAAGGGAGTTACCCGATTTTAAGGTAATGTCTCCACTTGTGTTCTTTTGTTTTATTTTGCTTCTCCAGCCCCCTAAACTCTTTTTATTCATTTATTTTGTAACAAAAAAAGTATCTTACATAAACTAGGACGTTTTTATAAGAAGTATTAGAGCTACTCTTACAAAAACCTACATCTAATTGTTAAAGAACATACTGTTTCTGTGGATGGCGAATTTCTACCTCCCGAAACGATGATTGTTCAACATTACTTTAACACCTTAAAAGGTTGCCATTAAGATGACACTATATTTATATATGATATATAATATGTTTATGTTTTCTTTAATCTTCTGTATTTTTCATTTTTGACATACCTTTATGGTTTCCATTATGGGTAAACGCGATATCTTCATTTAAGGAAGTGCGGACTACCGCCCCCTCAAAGTGATTTGATTCGTTAATACCATTTGTGGGACGTATAAAGGATAGAGTTATGATATTATATATGATATTACACTGGAATTATAATATACCTTTATATCATTATGATTCTATTCCATAAAATACGAAATAGAAATGGAAGCAGCGTTCATGCGTACGTATGACTTACCGTCTCCATGAACGGTGCATTTCATTTCTTACCTCTAAATGTTATGTAATATTATAAATGAATGCATGTAATGTATATATATGATATATACGATATCTACATCATGAATACTATTCTGTATATAATGGATACATGAACAAATTGTAATTATAAAGGGCTATTTTTTACTCAAGTACCAATGATCGTTAAAATGACCGTTATTAACTTAAATAATTACATAGTGTTCATGACATGGTGATAAGTTATATAAAAGGAATAATGAACATGAAAATGGTTCTTAAACAAGTATAAATTAACTCAAGTTTGTTATTTAGGAGATTAAAGAATGACCAATTCAAGTCGGACCCGAGGTAAGGGACTTCGTCTCAATCTCCTTTCATTGAGGCATATTTTGTTTTATACAGAACCTTTTTTTATACAGTGTATAAACCCCTTTGACTTTTACATTTATTCAAAAGGAATATTTTTTATACGTAGTGTTTTAAGGGAATGTTTTTGTCGTACGTATGCGGCGACAATGACTTCTCTGGCTCCGTGACCATTATTTGAGTTTCGGCTTCCTCTACAAGCGATACCTTCTTTTTAAAAGAAAAATAAATACCATGTTTTACTTTTCTTTTATTTTGGTATTGAAAATGGTTTTCATAATGTTTTTATATCAATGTGGTGTATTGATATCTTGTGATTGAAAGGTGGAAATGTTATGTTTTCTTTATGCATGTTTTATGTAATATGATTATGTTGTGGTTCTTTGGCATTATTATGAAGACGGGTGGTTCCGTGATAAACTAAGGGCAGGTGAGCCCGATATAGCTCTCCAATGCATTGGGTAACGCGAAGGAGTGAAACGTTAAGGATTCTCCGAAGAGATTTAGGGAATATACTGTGATGGGTATTCCAAACGTAACCAAGAGGGTTACTCCCTATATAAGAATGTTATGAATACCTCAAGTTACCTTTATGTCTTATGATTTCTATGATTTTTTCATGATTTGACGAGGTCTGTTAAAGTGCTTATGTTTTATGGGTAAATTATGATTTCATTCTTATGTATATATGTACTCATGTTTCCTTTCCATATTTTTATATCCCTTACTGAGATTTTTATTCTCATCCCAAGTTTTTGAAATGTTTTTCACAGGTCAAGGGAAAGGTACATGATATGATGATAGTGTCAAGGAAGTGTCAAGAAAGAATCCATGTTTTATTTTAAATATATTTCCATTGATGGGAAAAAATGAATATTATCTTTCATGTAACCACTTTGTTTAAATGTGGAAGGTAATGCATGTTTTATGATCTAATTCTCTACAACTCTAAACCTGAAAAGATCCTCAAGGTGTAATCTTGTAATAACTCAAGACTAAGTAATGTTTAAGGTTGGGGCCTTATACCAACAACTTTGCTGGTCTGGTATCCTGTGTGGGTCCTTCAGCATATATGAATCAGTGACTAAATATGATCATCTCCAAAACCCTACAAAAGATGTATACCTATGCGAGCTGAGTCATTTCTTTCAACAATTTTCATCGTGGAGATTGAAATTACTTCCTTTGTGGAATGGGTTGTGCTTGGGCTCGAGAGTTGGAGCCATAATGTGATTGATAACTTAGGTATATGTACACTACGAGAAAAGTGGTTTTTTTGTGACGGGTCTATTGCGACGAGAATATATACCATCACAAAAGTTACAACGAAATACGTATTTAAGACGAGAGTCTTTTCCCATCGCAAATGGTAGGTTAATTGCGACGGGAATTGGTGACCCGTCGCAATAGGTTTGGCGCTGTTTGTGCACCAAAACACGGGAAGGGTATTTGCGACGGGGATGCATCCCCGTCCCAAAAGCCCAGCGGTAGTAAATACCATATGCGATGGGCAATGCCGCCCGTCGCAAATAGTATGTCAGCAGGTGTGTATTTGCGATGGGACCCGTTTAAAATACCCTTTCAATTGCCGACTGTAATTAATGCGGGCGAGGGTATTTGCGATGGGCCACATCGCAAAAGCCCGGAGGCAGTAAATACCATTTGGGACGGGCAAAGCCGCTCGTTGCAAATAGTATGTGGGCAGGTGTGTATTTGTGATGGGACCCGTCACAAATACCCTTTTAACAGCCGACTGTAATTAAAGCGGGTGAGGGTATTTGCGACGAGCCTCGTCACATATACCACCATTTGCGACGGGAAACCCGTCACAACTAATCTAACATATATATACCCCCACCAGTTTTTTTCAAATCACTGAGATCTTCCTCTCCCTCTCTCTTCATTCTCCACTTTTAAGGAAAAAATTTCTTTTAGTTAAATTTTTTTATACGAGAGCAATTGGAAGGCGCCAATACCATCATAATATCAAAGTTTAAGGTATTTATATTTTAATTTTTTATATTTATTTTATTTTTCTATATTAATTTTAAATATAGTTTATTAGTTGTAATTAAATTAGATATAATTGATTTTTATTTATATTTATTTTTAGTATGAAATTGAAATTGTTTGTGATAATTATAATTAATTACTGTTAATTTTCTATAATTAGAGATTATTATAAATAATTAGTGGATTTTAGTCATAATTAGATATAATTAGAGATAATTAAGGGTAATTAGTAATAATTATATATAATTAGTAATAATTAGATATAATTAGTATTTTATTAGATATAATTAGTAATAATTAGAAATAATTAGTAATAATTAGATATAATTAGTAATAATTAGATATAATTAGTAATAAATAGATATAATTATTAATAATTAGATATAATTCGGTAGAATTAGATATAATTCTGTATAATTAGTAATAATTCGGTATAATTAGTAATAATTGGTAATAATTAGTAATAATTGGTAATAATTAGTAATAATTGGTAATAATTAGTAACAATTGGTAATAATTAGTAAGAAATGGAAATAATTCGTAATAATTGGTAATAATTAGTATTAATTGGTAATAATTGGTAATAAGTAGTAATAATTTTAAATAAATAGTAATAATTAGATATAATTAGTAATAGTTATATATAATTTTAAATGATTAGATATAATTAGTAATAATTTGATATAATTAGTAACAATTAGATATAATTAGTAAAAATAGATATAATTAGTAATAATTATATATAATTAGTAAAAATTAGTAAAAATAAGTAAAAATTAGAAATAATTAGTTATAATTAGTAATAATAGATATAATTAGATATAATTAGATATAATTAGATATAATTAGATATAATTAGATATAATTAGATATAATTAGATATAATTAGATATAATTAGATATAATTTGATATAATTAGATATAATTCGATATAATTCGATATAATTGGATATAATTAGATATAATTAGATGTAATAAGATGTAATTAGATATGATTAGATGTAATTAGATATAATTAGATATAATTAGATATAATTAGTTATAATTAGATATAATTAGATGTAATTAGATATAATTACATATAATTAGATATAATTAGATATAATTAGTTATAATTAGATATAATTAGATATAATTAAATATAATTAGATATCCTTGGTTGATCTCCTTGTAAGTAGAGTTGTAAAAGGACAACACAAGTCATGCCCTTCTCTTCTATAAGAACTATCTCACATGACCCTTTATATAGACCATTCTTCCTTGAAAATTTAAGGGAAAGATACTGATGTCCCCTTAAATTTTAAGGAAGAATGATCTATGTAAAGAGACAGAGATGATTCTTGGAGAAAAGAACAACATTACTTTGGTCGTCCTAATGCAATACTACTTGCGAGGTGATCAAACATGCAAGGAAAATTATAGAGTTTACATTGGACATGGCTGACACAAACTTTTTATTGCGCATGGCCTGACAATTGGTGACCCTTTGAGATTTAAACATGTTAAGAATATAACAAAGCCTATTGAAAATATTGATAATTTTAATATTTTATAATTTTTTTTATTATTTCAATATTATTAATATAGTTTTTTTTCATAAATATTGATAATATAATTTTTTTTAGTAATAATTATTAAATGAGAATTGCTTGGCTAATGAAGGGAAAATTGGTAATCATCTCAACAATTATGATTACCAAATTTCCTTTCATTATTCATGCAGTTTTCATTTTTTTAAGTATTTCTAAGTATTGCTAAATTAGTAATAAATTGTAATAATTAGTAATAATTAGTAATAAATTGTTATAATTTGTAATAAATTGTAATAATTAGTAATTATTAGTAATAATTAGTAATAATATGTAATAATATGTAATAATTACTAATAATGATCAATAATTTGCAATAATTTGAAATAATTAGCAATAATTAAGAATAATTAGTAATAAATTGAAATAAATTGTAATAAATTGTAATAATTAGTAATAATTAGTAATAAATTGTAATAATTAGTAATAATTCTTAATAAATTGTAATAATTTTTAATAATTAGTAATAATTTTTAATAATTTTTAATAATTAGTAATAATTAGTAATAATTAGTAATAATTCATAACAATTAGTAATAATTAGAAATAACTCTCAATAATTAGGAATAATTAGCAATAATTAGGAATCGTTAGCAATAATTAGGAACAATTAAGAATAATTAGAAATAATTATGAATAATTATCCACAATTAGAAATAGTTAAGAATAATTAGCAATAATTAGGAATAATTAGCAATAATTAGGAATAATTAGCGACAAATTGTAATAAATTGCAATAAATTGTAATAATTGGAAATAAATTGTAATAATTAGCAAAAAATTGTAATAATTAGAAATAAATAGTAATAATTAGCAATAAATTGTAATAATTAGAAATATATTATAATAATTAGCAATAATTTGTAATAAATAGCAATATTTTTTAATAATTAGAAATATATAATAATAAATAGGAATATATAGGAATAAATAGGAATAATTAGTAATAGTTAATAATAATTAGTTAGGAATAGTTAGGAACAGTTAGGAAGAAATTTTAATAAATTTTAATAAATTTTAAGAACATGGCACAATTTCCAGTAGATTAACGACACTCCTTTTGCTCGATGACTTTTCTCTTTTCAACTCTCACCGACTCAAAACATTATGAAAAATGTGCTTCTACATAGACATATTATATATTTTATGCACGAGATGGAATATTCATTCGTAGGATCATATTTTTTATAATGTTTTTAGGCGGTGACAGTTGGAAGAAGATGATTCATCGACGAAAAGGGGGCTCTTTTGTCTGAAGGCTCATATATTGCATCTCTCTCACACTGAAGTCAAAATGGAGAATCGTGTCAGAGGTACACATATTCATTATCATCCATACGAGAATGAATATGAGTACCCTGGACCGGATTCTTCATTGTGAGTTCAATGTGAGAGAGATGCATGTAAATGACCCGTCAGGCAAAAGAGTAGTTGTCAATCCTCTGAAAATTGTGTCTCCCTTAATTAATGATAATTATTAAGAAGTAGTTGTAATTATTTATCTTCTTTTTTTAATATAGTGTTTTTATAATTTAAAATTATTCAAAAACAGTGATGATTTTATATTTTATGTTGAAAAATATGGAACAAGGAAGTTGACATCAGTAATTATTAGATGATCGCGCTTGGATAAATCAGCACAGAAATCCAAATGGTTCTGGTTTAAATCCTGTATATATTGAGGGCTTTGAAGCTTTCTTAGCATTGTCATCATCAAAACCAGAATACGTTTCTGAAGGCAGAATTAAGTTTCCATGTAAAAAATGTGCTCTGAGAATGTTTGACACAATTGAAAAGGTTGTGGGACATCTCTTGCAGTTTGGATTTCAACTAGATTATGTTTTTTGGTTCAACACGGTGAATGAAGTTCGAGAGACGATCCTAATAACATGATTCTGGATCCATCACAATTTTAAAATTTAGTTCATGATATTGCAGGTCCATCTGTGAAACAAACTAAAACTCACGATGATATTGATTTAACTCCTGAGTTGGAACCATCTGAATATTATGAGTTGTTGAGGTCTGATGAGGATGCATTATATCCTGGTTGTAAGATAAGAAAAGTAGAAGTGGTTGAAAATTTTATAGCTATAAAATAGATAATTCAATGTCAAAAAAAAATTGTTCAGATATTTTCTTTGGTTAAAACACTGTTACTTGAAGGAAATGTGTTGCCTAAAAATTACTTCTAGAGAAAGAGGCTGGTTCGTAATCTATGCCTTAGTTATCGGATGATTCATGCATGTCCAATTGATTACATCTTATATTTTAGAGAAAATGATTCAATGGATAGTTGTTCCACATGTGGACAATCGAAGTATAAAGAAGCTCAACCAGGGAGGTCTAGATCGATCCAGTTATATAGTTGAGATATTTCCCCCCTACACCAATTTTGCAGCATTTATTTTTGTCTCAGAACATAGCATCAATGATTTCATGACACAAAACCAAGATTTCAACTGATAAAATCTTGAATCATTTATCTGATGCTGATTCATGGAAACATTTTGACCGTCTGCATCCCTCTTTTGCTATAGAAGCCCGAAACGTGCGATTGGGTGATTATATAGACAGTTTCTGTCTGTTTGGTTCTTATGGTAGTCAGTATTCATGTTAGCCTGTCTTCATAACTCCGTACAAATTTCCTCGATGGATTTTGATGATGGAGCCTTATATATTTTTGACTCAATTAATCCCAGGACATCTGAAAATTAATATTGATGTTTATTGGAAACCATTGATTGATGAGTTAAATGCATTGTGGAGTGATGGTGTTAATACATATGATGTATCTATGAAATAAAATTTCATTGTAAAATCTCCATTAATGTGGATGATTAGTGACTTTTCGGCATATGGCATGTTATCTAGTTGGAGTACACATGGTCCGAAATCCTGTCCTTACTGTATGAAAGACAACAAAGCCTTTATGCCCATTAATGGAAAAAAACCCTTTCTATTTTGATTGTCACCGTAGATTTATTCCAACCGATCATCCTTCTTAGAGGAAAAAATCTCATTTCAGAAAAGGTACAATTAAAAGGGATGAACCTCCAAATATGATATCAGGTATAGAGTTAAAATCAGTTGTATTTTCATTACCTCCCATCCCATTTGGACCAATAGAAAACCAACAGAAAATTCATGGCTTTGGGAAGGATCATAATTGGATAACAAAGAGATTTTTTCGGGATCTTCTGTTTTGGTCTGATTTGTTGTTCTGTCACATGTTGGATGTTATGCATATTGAGAAGAACTATTTTGATAATTTATTTCATACAGTTTTTGATACACCAGGTAAGACCAAAGATACTATAAAGGCAAGATTAGATCTTTCCCAAATTTGCAAGCGACAAGAACTTGAACTATTTGAAGATGTCATATCACAGAGGCTGATGAAGCGAAAAGAAACTTCTACATTGTACAAAGAGAGTCTCTTATTATTTGTTCAGTGGATTGCAGATTTGAGACTTCTATATTGCTATGCTTACAATTTGGGCGGATGTGTTAAGAATGGTCATATTACTGGATTAAAAGGTCATGATTATCATGTTATAATGGAAAGAATAATGCCGATTTGATTCAGAGGTTTGCTGAATTATATGATTTGGGATTCGATAAAAGAAATTTATTATTATTTTTGAGAAATTTATGCAATGACAAAAGACTATGATGCGCTCAGAAAACTGGAAGAATATGTTGTTGTAATTATATGTAAACTGGAAAAAATATTTTCTACATATTTATTTGACTAAATGGAACATCTGATATTACATTTTCCACATGAAGCTAAATGTGGTGGTCCAGTACAGTTTCTATGGATGTACCCATTCAAGAGATGCATGATGAAATTGAAGAAAAAAGTACGTATTAAAACATCAGTTGACGGATTAATTGCTAAAACTTATTTACAAGAGGAAATTTCTTTTTTCTTCTCTCATAATTTTGAATCTCAATATCTCTCAAAACACAATCACA
This sequence comes from Viscum album, assembly GCA_963277665.1. Lineage (NCBI taxonomy): Eukaryota > Viridiplantae > Streptophyta > Magnoliopsida > Santalales > Viscaceae > Viscum > Viscum album. Next base: position 652,121,358 of record OY728123.1, read on the forward strand.
TGGGACTAAATGAGGGGAATGTAAATGAAGAGATGGATAATCAATTAACAGTTTTTAATCAGCCAAATTTTGGTTTCGGTGGAGTTGATGAACGATGGCTTTCAGATGATGAATATCATAGAGATCGTACATATGTTCTGCTCAACTATGAAGAAATGACATCATTTGTCATGTGAGGGATTCAATCACTTATTCTATAATTTATGTTACAGTATTTAAACTTATTTTATTTTTAGGTTATATGGTAATCATATCAAGAAAAACATCCACAAATTTCTGCAGCTACTCTTGAAGAACACAGACAAATTTTTTTTTTCTCAATGGTTTCAATATCAGGTAACATAAATTATTGATGGTTTAATATCAATTCAATTTACTATTTATTATATTGAAAATTTCTTTAAAAATTTTCAAGTGTCTCAATATGCTAATAAAAATGATATGAGACTGTGTATATTGAGTAACCCAGAATCCAAAATGGTAAAATCTTATAATGCCTATGTGGTGAATGGTTTTCGATTTCATACACACGCATACGGGGAATCAGAAAAACAATGAATAGTGGAGTTTTCATGAGATGATCACATCACAGAAAAACTGAAGTTGTCTTTTATGGCATTTTGGATGAAATTATTGTGTTGTGTTATCTATGACAGAATTACATAATATTGTTTAAATGTCGGTGGATGGATACTGAGAGAGGCTTTCGTGTTCATCTGACTCGTGGAATTGTCGATATTAAATATAAATGTCTTTTTGCAATAAATGAACCATTTATACTGGCTCAACAGGCACAGCAAATTTATTATGCAAAGTACTGTCCTACTTCAAGAGACTTGGGCAATTGTCGGAGTATAATAAAAATGAAATCTCGGGAAAATCAGTTTACTCAAACTGAATGTGGTTCCACTGATGTCGAAGGAATTGAAATTTTTCAAGAGAATTCTCAAAATCCGTCTGATTCACAATGAGAGGTGAATATTGATGATGGTACCACACAATTAAGGATCGATGGTGATGAATATGGTAATGATGTTATAAATGAATTCGACATGACAAGAGATGCTGAAACTGAAACTCATATGGATATTGATGATGCTAAGAAGGAAGATGAAGACATTGAAGTTAATAGCTATGGAGAAGTGGATGAAGTTTATAATAGATACAGTTAAATGCTGGTTATAATCATAACTAACATATATCTATATATAATAGTTATTTTCAACTATCTTTTATCAATGATCATTTTGTGTATCAGATGGACCCTGATATATATCACGAGTTGCAGGAGGAAGACCTACCATTGAATGAGGGAGATTTTGGATCATTTCACCCTCATCCCACTTGCGGTTCAGGGGGTATGTGGAGGGGGTGCGGTCTTCCACGAATAATTATTCTTGTCCCTATCCATGAGCGACATCCACATCTTGGTTTCGATCCACACACACAAGGGTATGGTAACCTATATATTATAGTTAGCATTCATTAATTTATTTATATGTATACTAATTGTTTGATTATTTATTTATTTTTCACAGTTTTGCGCATGTAACTATTGGATAGGATAGCGCTATCTTGCGCAATTATTTTTCTCAACCATGGATCACATGGGAAAAGATTTCCGTTGATGTGAGATGCAACATGTTCCATATTTGGATAGTACATAAATAAATAATATTTATTTTTAAATTTATTTTTTAATAACATGATATTATAAATTATTTTTATGGTTTATTGTATCCTATTGATTATAGCATGCGTGATGTTATCCACATGGCACGGTAGGTTTCTATGCGTGACCATTTCTATTAGTTTTTTCACAATTTTAGAAGGACAACCATTAAGAAAGTATGAGTGACATAATTTGATGAGTCGTGTAGAGCTCACCGACCAGAGTACATTTCATCTAATGTTTGGGATGGATTATATTTACATTGGTTGGGTGGTGGATTTCAGAGGACATCTTCAGTGGGACGGCAGAACCGGGGGAGATAGGAGGTGACACATCGAGCTGGTAGTCGTACATTCAGTTCGCATAGAGAGAATATGGTAAGTATATTTTTTAAATATTTTATATAACTTTAAATATAAACAGTTTATTTTATATTTCTGTAGGCAGTCGAGCATCCTGATATTATGGAGTTCGATATTTATCGGAGGATGTACAATGATCCATCCACTAGAGTGATTAGAGGTGATCGCCAGTGTCAGATTGTGGTTTGTATTATTTTATCAGTTTGACTATTAACTGCATATACTATTTTCACAATTTTATTTTTAAATTGGAATTGAATGAGTCATATGAGGCTGCGACCTCTCAGACATAATCTGAGGGTGAGGACGAGATGACTGAGCAGACCAGTGCTCACCATTTCAAGGAGGCGGGATGGATGCAAGTGACTCAGTATGGCTTTGATAATGGACGAGTAGTTGTTATCGGCTCTTATTTGACTCCCGGTACTTATTATGGTACTGCTGCGATGTCGGCATCCTGCTTGAGAGCAGATCATGGAGAGATATCATCTTCTGGCTCACTGTATCAGGAGCAGTGGCGAACTCAGGCTGAGCTTATAGAGACTTTGCAGAAGCAACCTGAAGAGATGTGTCAGCGACAACAATAGTAGGAGCAACATCATGAGGAGGAGCTGCGTCGATTGGAGCAGTGGTCCTAGTAGGAGTATAACGATCAGATAGAGTACATGCGTCGTCTGACACGTAGTTTAGGGATGAAGTTTCCTCCACCACATCCAGATGACCCCCCCCCCCCCCCGTGATTTGTTTTTTATGTTAAAAACATTTGAATTCATGTTTTGTAACAATGTGAACTATTTACAGTTTCTGTCTTTTATATTGGTGGAAATATTGCATATTTTTTTAATATTTTATTATTTATTATTAGTATTATATTTATTAATATATTTTTTTTATTTTTCCTAAAATATTAATATTTTATGTTTTTTTATATTTTTTGGAAAATATTGAAACAATTAATATTTTTTTATTTTTTATTTTAATAATATTAATATTAATTTTTTATTAATCATAATTTTATTAAATATAATTTTTTTTGGTATTATATTTCCTAATGTTTGTTTATTTTACTTATAATAATAATATTTTTTTAAATTATTTTTATAGTAATAATATAAAATTTCCATTAATCATAAATTTATTATTATTTTTAATTATTTCTTGTATTTGTGATGGGGTCTTTTGCAACGGGGCCCTGTCGTAAATAAGTGAAATATATTTTTTTAAGATTGGTATTTGCGATGGGCCCGTCGCAAAAGTTTTATGGGTACATAATGTATATAATCGAAAGGCTATTTATGACTGGTATGTTTCCTGTTGAAAAAAACTAATTGTGATGGGATAGTCAGAAAAGGATTTGGGGTATATAATGTATATAATAGGGAGGTTATTTTCGTCGGGTAAAATTTCCATCACAATAGATATTTTTTGTGACGGGATCCCATCGCAAATAGCCCGTTGCAAAAAACGGGAATTCCAGTAGTGGTATGGGCATATTAGTAAGTAATGTCAGTTGATACTTTATGATTGTATCTTTCTACTCTGGTTTATCCTTATTGAATTTTGCGAGAGCTTGAGGGTCTCAGGGCCTCTACTGGGAATCCTTATATTCACCCTAGCACGGGCTATGCCCGAACCTCGTTGTGTTGGATGCAGATGATAGATAGCGCTGACCGAGGCGGAGTGTGCGAGGACAGGACGATACCCAGAGGTGGACCTCACGACGAGATAGTATCTGGAGGAGACGGACGAACGTGGAGTGCTGACGAGGCTATCTGTACCTACCCTTCAGGTAGGATCCGTGGTGGACGATCCAAGAGCTTCTAGACACCTTCTAGCTATTTGACTTTTAGTTGTACCGATTTTGTCTTTTCCTTGTACTTTACAATTTGGATTGTATTTCCGGTACCATTTTCATTCTGAAACATATCTTTTATAGAGTTTTTAGATAGTGTTTGCTTTATATTATTCTCTGGTTTTGTGTTTTTATGTTTAATAAAGGCAATCCCTTCCCAGTTATAGGTATTTACGCCTTTGGTGCTAGTCACCAGCCCCTGGCCTATGAAATGTGGGCTTTGGGTAGTTACGACATGGTCCCCAAGGGACGGGTCGGGAGATATATAAATTTATGAAAGGCTATAAGAAATTCAATAATTACTTTCTCAATTTTATGTGTTTCATTATCATAAACGAAATCCTGGTGAAGGTATCCATTACATTGTTTTTTGTTTAGATTATAATTAATTAATTATTATTTTAAGGTTGGAATGATACTTAAATAATGTTGGTTATATATTTATTATGTATTATGTACAGAATGTTTTATAATACATTTTAATTTTGTATAAATCTATATTTTTCCCTGTAGACTAATAAAATAAAAAAAATTCTTATTTAATCTAATATGTTTTGTTGATCTATAAATATGATCAACCAGATATATGTTAATAGAAATGTGACATTTTTTTTGTAATTATGGTTTTTAGAAAAAATATTCTAAATTAATTTTTTCATCAAAGAAATTATAGAACAAATTCATCGTAATGAATACATATAATATTATATAATAAATTTTGTAATGGGTATAAAAATAGGAATTCATTTATTATTAATATTATACTTGACTAAATTTTATAGGATCTATAATTTATAGTTTATAGTAACACTAAATAACTTTTTAATATATGAAATAATTTAAAATATAACTACTAATTGATTAAATGGAAACTATTTTATTAATAAATTTTGGTGTAGATATCTCTTGAAAGACTATGTAAAAAAATCTATCGTACAACTAATCAAATTATCTCTATACTTCATAATTAATTCCATGTTATAAAAACATAACTCTTTCCCATATGAAAACAATTTATTCACCTTAATATTTTATTTCAACGGTGGATCAATTTATGATTTGGAATATCCTTAAATTTTTTATCCAATAATTTATAGTAATTACTTTATTACATTATATCCATCGAATAAAATTACATAGAATTTGGATTTATGAAATTGAATAAAATTCTATAATATTTTTATTTCAATTATGGATATTTGATAATAATTTTTTTATTAATTCAAATAACATTAGATGGTTAATATTATCCATAAATATATTATAATACTTCCAATGAAATCATTTTTATAAGTATTTCCCACGATATAAATGAAATAAGATGAAATTTAAATTCAAAATTCAATGAAAAATGAAATAATAGCAAGTGTGTAAGTGGAAATTCAACATCGCAAGGATTATAAAAATATAGTCTTTTCATACAAAGACATTAAGTTTGTTTTTCATAACATATAACACCTTTATAGAAATAAATCCAATGACCATGTTAGTTTAGTTCTTTTAAACACATGGAAACATTACCATCGGTACATGACAGATCCACATTATCTCACAATAGCTTCTCGATGACTATCACATTTTTTAATCATTTCCTAACTAAAATATATCATCATATCTAGTTAAAGGAAACATATAAAGAGTCGATATGTGATGCTAATAAAGGGTAAACATGAGAGATATGTAATCCTAAACAAGATCATACATGTATGTGAATGTGAACATGATATTAGAAGATCATACCATGCATATATAAACATTAATCATGGAAAAATTGTTTGTAGTTCACAATACATGAATAATATTGAAATAAATAACCATAGCTATGAAATATTAGCATATTATTAAAACATATAACTATGGATTAAAAATAATATTTAATATCATTCCATATAAGTCATTAAGGAATTATAGAGGTTATCATTTATCTTCATTAGAACTATTCCTACTAGGCGGAACCAACCACCGTCCCTAGTCAAATTCCTTTAATTGTAAGGAATCAGATTTACGATTATTCCCATTTCGATTCCCCATAATCTTATAGTGGATTAGGTTTACCTATATTCTTGTAGTGGATAATGTTTCCCTATATTCCATATTCCCGGTGACTACACCTACTAGGCAGGACACAATACCATCCCCTATCAAAGTCATTTAAATGTAAGGTATAAAGCTTTCCCATATTCCAATAGTGTATTAAATCAGTCAACATGAATCCTATCATTATTTAATGGGATATAAATCGTTACCCAATGCGTTGGATGGAGATATATGACCCACTGAATTCATTATAGAGTCATTCATACAAGTGACACAAGATAAAAAAACATTCATCATATGATGACCCATAAAACGATATAGGTTTCATATGAATCCTATAATAACCAATGAAATGAAATGTGTTTCATAAAATTGTAATCATATCCTTACATGTGAAAAATATATTCAAAATAATTTGATAAAATACAAACACATGAAATGAAGTGGGTTTGATAAGAATAAAACCCATTAAGGAGGAATGAGTTTCATAAACATATAACCCATGAATGATAAATGGGTTTCATAAAAATCATTATATAGAAACATAAACCATATGGATAAATAATATAAATGGAACCACTGAAACATTTCAGAAGAATATATGTGTAGCATCGATGGATGTCATCTTAGATCAAATTTTCTTGGAAATATCCATTGAAGAAAATATCATTTATTCTTTTAAAATAAGATATTAAATCATAAATCCTATTTTCATTGAGAGTGAATTGATACATTAAAATATGGATTGATCTCATTTTGAAATAAATTTCACATGAAAACATTTACACAATTCAGGAAGAAATCTTGATTTTTTCCAATAAAATACAATGAAAACATAGAAAGTAGGCTTGAAATTAATTTAAATTCCTTCCCAATATATAATTTATAAAATAATATGTATTTTTTAATTTATTTATCATTTAAAATACATTTAAAACATAAAAAAATTTATAAAAATAATTGAAATCATTTTTATTAAAAACCCATTAGAAAGAATATAAATGATGTTTTTAAAATCATTTAAAAGACTTTTTAAAAATAAAAATATCTTTAATACTATTTTCATTAGAACCCTCATTAAAACAACATTTTTTCAAAATTTTTGCAATCAGTATTAAAAAAATTATCTTTTTTATCTTTTAAAATATTATTCATGGGAATTATGGTCATTATGGTGGTTTAATCTGTAAATCCCAAACATTCCTCTTTAACATAAAAATTATTAGAAATGTTCATCGATTAGAAAATTAAAATAAGATTTATTTTAAAAACCCAATTGTATTAAAATTTAAAATAAGGATAAAATTTACATTAAATAATAATAGAAGAATAGTATAATATTCTTTATTTTTTTTATAAAATAAGGTTTTTAAGGAACACAACTTTCCGACTAAAGAGAGAGGTATAGTCAGACTTTATTAAAATAAAATTCTTCATAAATTTATAAACAAAATTGTGGGAAAATGATTCAATTACATGAATAAATCATGAATTAACATTGTTTCAGAAAACATATAAAATCTCTTGAGTGATGGATCATAATATTTCATCAATGGGAGCATAATCATAAACAATCTTGTTAAATAGTGAAATTGTTGCTTTAAACTATTACCAAATTTGTAACATTGTATCATAATAAGATGCAAATAATAACATTGAATAAAGACTATAATATCATTAACATATATATATATATATATTCAAGTTATAACATCTAAAAATATGTATATATATCTCAATAAAAAACATATGTTCATAACATGGCACGTGTCCTTAAGAAAGAAAATTAAGATAATATTACTTCACTGATTATGTAGATTTTGGAAGATAATCCCCATCATAGTAATATCCATAAATAGATATGTGAGTAAACATAAATTTATAAATATGTATAATATAATATTTCCATGGGAAATATACACAGAACACAAATAAATTTTTTGTTGAATAAGACATGTATCTCATGGAAATAAAAAATGATATGAAATTCTATTACCTCATATATTGACACTCTTAGAAGAATTAAAAACCTCCTGAAAAATAAATATAAGTTAATTATAAAAAATTTAATAAACAATATTCTTATATATAGTATGATATATTATTTTATTGTGACTTTATATGACATTCTTATTAACAATTCCATGATATGGTTTCGCTTCTAGAAATATCTGCTATGTTTTTTGAAAGTATCATTATTTTTAAATTTTTGGTATTCATAATTATATAATGATTTCCAGAATGTATACCATGATTTTAATATAATTTATTTTCAATAAATATTTATTTTCAATTATATATTTAATATACAAATATGAAATGGAATATTCTGTTCATGGAGATGGGAGGTCATATATACACTTTAACATTGTTTCCATTTTTTGTTGCAATATCAAAAGAAATAATGTAAAGAGAATATATATGTATAAATAGTAACATTATATTAGAATTATATATATATGTCATATATTTTCACTAAACCCTTCATTAATAAATTCTATTTAGTGTGTGAACGAATCAAATCCCTATGGTGCGGCAGTAGTCCCCACTTCCCCAAACAAATTATCATTATTACACAAAATAGAAATAATGAAGGTATGATTTATATAATAATTAAATAATAAAAAATAAATCATATATATCTTATATATATATAATATAGTTTCCATAATTAATTCCCTAACATGATAGGTGGAAATTGAAAATTTAATAGCATCGTTTCGTGAGGCGGTAGATCATCATACACAAGAATGGTATGTTCATTAACAATTAGATGGAAGTGTGTATATGTGTTGATATGACCCTTATCATAAAAACATATTAGTATATTTAGAATACTGATGTTATTAATTATGAATTTAAAAAAATGAATTTATGTTTTAGATAATGAAAATAATGGAAATGATCTCTAGGAAGGATGTTACCACTTCTTTGGGTAACTACTTTTTTAAAAAACAAAGGGATTTATTGGTTGGATTTATTCTCAAGGGGAGTATTCTAGCTATATTTTTTTATATGAATTTTTATGATCTTCTCCTAATAATTTTTTTATGATTTTAAGAAGGGGGAGAATTGATGGCCTTATATAGGCGATGGTTCTGACAGACATGGAATTTTGGAAAACAAGTTAGGTGTACTGACAATTTTCACTAAAACATTCATAATGAACCAACAAAACCCATTAATTGAAGGTTTATAGATGAAATATTTCCATAAAATGGATGATGTAAAAGTGGATAAGTCATTTGGGCTATTTATTTTACGGTTTAGTCTCTTGTTATGGTTAATTTTACATTAAATGTGGTAATCAATTTTAATCACGTTTACAAATCTTTTTCGTAAAAAATAAATTTATATTATCAAAATATAAATATTTTACTGATAAAAACCCTGATTGTTTTTCTAAATATAATTCCACAAGGTGTAAAAATTATGTTTAATTCTAATCTTACATACGTGGCGAGGGCTCCAGGTTTCAAACTAAGAATGTTCCAACCAACATTAGGATTTTATATCTAAATTTAACATAAAAATGATTCATATTATATAAATTTAATTTATATATTTATAATTGATATATTTTTACATTGAATCCAAAATAAAAACTAATTTATCTATAAATAAACTATATGAGAAATTTAATTTTAAATTTTTATTTAGCATTTTTCACTACTCAACAAAAAATGATATTTCTATGAAAAATCCCAAAAAATAACCATATGGTAATTTAGACATTCTGAATTCAAAAATAATTTTTATTTTGTAATATATATTTTCTCAAATATTTTAAACATATTTTTATTGTTTTTAGAATGAGAAAAAAGTAGTTTTTTGAGAAAATAGTACTTCCAATCATACGAAGGTATTACAAAAAATTATATGTTTTATCATAATTTTATTTTATATATAAAAAAATTATAAAAAATATTTATAATGTGGTTATTAATATAAATATAATTTTTTAAATATCTATGTTATAACTATATCATTTAATTTATTATAATAAAAAATTTGTTTCAAAGAAACATAGTGTTACGTGTAACGAAATCCAAGTCAGTGATACATATAAAAAAATACATTTCGATTATGTGTGTTGAAATTACATATATTTGGGTATTTATAATGAAATATTAACATGGTTTTTATAAAATGAAGAATAGAAATGTGAATTCATATAATACTAGCTGTATTATGTGTTATGTGAAATGGAAAATATCAAAAATATTTAATAAATATGAAAAATATAATTCAACAAAACTCAGGCTATTTAATTCTACCAAATTTAAAAAAAATTAAACCCATGTAATTAATATAGGATATCAATGGTTTAAACCTATTACTTATATTAATATAAAATCCCACTGTATAAATGAACAAAAAAACATCCATTAAAAAGAGAAATCTAGAACCATAACGGTTACACAAAGTAACTCATAAATGTGTTTCTGTGTAAGAGAACATCGGTAGAATGTTAAACCATGGACATGGAAGATTAATGTAACTATAATATTCTAGAGGGTAACGATATAAAACTTGGTCATATGGATGATAAAATTTATAAATCCATAAATCTGTTATGATCTAAGGATCCAATTGATTCATAAGAAATAAAGTTACTAAGATAACCTTTTCAATTTTTTATATACTTTCCCTAGAGATGATGTATTTTGTTGAGAAGTTATAATTACATTAATTCATTCCATTTTATATGTAAAATATGACCCTTTGATCGTGTCTTCACCAATATTCAATTAACTGATTTCTAAAAAATGGATGGTGAATTATTCATTCATAAAGCACTAACAGATCATGATATCAATGATATGTAATCTCATATATCTTTAGTTACCATCAACATAATGTAGTTAGAGCAGGTTATCCTATATGCATAAGTCATGATGTTGTGCGATAATACATTACTCTCATAAAAAAATTTGAATTATTACCATAAATATTCCATAAATGGTTAGCCATATTACCCTTATGAAAGATGAAAATCCGAAACATTATAATAAAGGTCACGAAATAAGATTAACATAGATCCACCATATATAAACAAGTAGATCGTGGTTGTCACATTACAAACATGAGAATACGGTCAATGTATATTATCCTAAATCATTATAATTATCGTAATTTCTATAAATCCTCATAAAAACATATAATCATTATTCTAAATATTACATGATATATTCCCTAAATCCAAAAAATTTGTAAACATATTCAATGATAGCATAATAAACATGTCAGAAATTCTTTAATTTGTTCCAAGGTAATAAATACTACCCAAATTACTTATTCTTATACAAAATATATTTATCCAAAAACACGTTATCTTATAATAATGAACATATTAACAGTTATCTTCCCATAGTCAAATTATTACATTTTCATTAAATCACTTCACTGGTCCATTAGAAATATCAATATATTCCTCTAAATCCTTAAAAAGAAACATAAATGGGATAATGATTTTATATTTTTCAATTCATATAACCCAATTATACAATATACATAGATAAAAACATTAATTATTACACTTAATCCATAATTCATAAGAAGGTTACGGCACCATATTACATAATACCTCTTTCCTTTCACATTGCATCTATGCTATAATCATCCAAAGCAATATAAACATTACATGTAACACCTTGATGATTATATTTGAGATATTTCCACATAATAAATTTACATTAATAATACCAGTCATTCCACACATAAAAAAATTACCTTTGATGATTTCTTTCATATTCCAATATTTCGATCCATTTCTTTATCTCATCCCCTACATCAATATTTTTTCTTTTAATTTTCTTTTGTCCTTATTTTAACTAGTTCATAATATATGTGTTCTTATAATATATTAACATAGGTGATTCTTTCAACATTAATGACATAAAGGTAACATAATCTTATTTCCATCATGGTCTCCATTACCTGAAATCTCCCCAAACTCATTCATTCTCTTACATGGTGCGACTAAGGGTTGTTTAAGATACACAATGTTGATCATGTTCCTGGAAATAATTATATGTAAGGTAATATAATCCTTAACATTGGTGAACATACCATTTAAGGTATCATAAAAACCACACTATGACAATCAAAGTTAACACTGTTTCTCTTGGTTCCGTCAATTGTCCAAAACCTGAAAGTATTGCATATGAAATTATTTTCAAAGTTAGGAACCAAATAATCACGAAAATTCACTTAAGGGATGTATAAATTATGAAACCTTCCTAAATTTAGAAAACCATTGGTTTATGCTATTTTATTCATAGCCATATTATTTTTAAATCCCTCAAGATGGTTTGTGATGAGATTGTTAATTCCTAATGAATATCCCCTGGGAGTATCAATCCCAGTGCGCAGTATGGCCTATTGTCATGTAGTAGGTTATGCTCGAGTTAGGATATATGAAACTTGCTTGATTTGATAGTATAATGTACATATATTCCAATTCACCCCACTTTTTACATCTATATTGAAATTTATTTATAGGAATCCACTCACTCAACTTATTACCAAAATTTTGTGGCATTATCCCAAATTTTACCACATCTTAACCCTTATACCTAGTGAAATCCCAGGAAATATCCTTAGAAATATACATTGATATCTTAATAATGTTTTATCTTACTAATTTCAAAATTTAGACTAAAAATTTTTATTGATAGAAACTATAAAAACCCAGTTTCTATAGACATATTAATTACATTATTGTTTTGGAATACATAATACATCACAAAAAAAATATTTATAATGACCGTGTTAATTTAGTACCCTTGGAAACATTGAATGGTACACATTGTAACATTAGTGATACATATTATCTCCCACTAGGTTCCAAAACACTAGAACCCCTCTATGAAAAATCATACCTAAAATATATCTATATAACATGGGGACGGAATCATAAATGGGGTGAGGTTTGGTGCTCAGAAATAAGAGACAAGGTAGATATTTAAGAATAATAAAGCTCATAAGAGTATGAGAATTTGATCCTAAAATTATAATAGCATACCCTTGCTATCAAAAAAATGAACAATGGAAAAATATTAGGTAGTTTATAAGGCCTAAATAACAATGAAATCAAGATAATATGCAATTAAAGCATATCATAGGAATAAGACATCAAATTTTTTCATACACAAAATGTTTTAACACCATTACCTATAATTCGATACAAATTCAGAGGACATATCAGGGAACTTATTGGGGAATAAATCTATTTGTCATTAAATGCCACCATCCCCAATCGAAGGCAATTAATTTTTTGTGATCATGTTTCCCCATCTTCCCAAAGTGGATCATGTTTCCCAATCTTCCCTTTGCGGATTATTTTTTTCCATATTCCAAATGTGGATCAGGATTCCCCAATTTCCATATTCAGGGTATATATGCCTATTGGGAAGGACACACCACCATTCCCCATCATATTCCTTTCAATACAGGGGATCAGGTTTTAACATCTTTAGATAGTTTATTAAGCCCACTAAATTCAATCCCATAATTATCCCTTGAGATATAAATTTTACCAAATGTGTTGGATTTATATATAGGCCCCACCCATTTCAAAATACTACCACTCAAACATTTTCAATACGATATTAAAATATTAATCATATTATGAATGATAAAAAGTGATTTGTTGGATAAAATTATTACCATAACCCATGAAATGAAATAAAGTTCATAAAAAAGTAATAATATCTTAATGAATCAAAAAATATAGGCTTCATAACCTTTCATAAAATCCTAACCAATGTAAAAAATGTTTTATAAGGTAAAAACAACTGGATGAGAAACAAGTTTTATAAAAATATAACCCAAGTAATAGAAATGTTTTTAATTAACTTCATTCCACTAAAAAATAATCCATTCATATAAACAATAAAAATGTATCCTTTGAATGACTTCCTATAGAGGCATGAGTGACACCAATTGATGACATATTTTAAGGGAAATAATTTTGGACGATCCTTTGATGAAAATATCATTTCGTCTTAAAAAATTCATGAATTCCTTTTGAAAAAAAATTTATTTTAAAATAATTCATATAAATTGAAAGAAATCTTCAAATAATTTTGAAATCCTTCTCTCATGAAATATTATAAAAGTTGTATAATCATATTTTGAAATCCATTTTCTTTGAAAATTCATTCAAACCATAAAAATAATGATTCAAATTATTTTTGAAAGAACAACCTTAAAAACATTAAAAATAATCTTGAAAATATAATTAAATCATTTTTCATTGAAAATATACTCCAAACATATTAAAAAAATAAAATTTATTGAAATCCATTTCTTTGAAAAGAATCTTTTGTAAACTTTTAATTGATATTTTAAAAATAATTTAAAACACATTTTAAATAAAAAAAATTTGTATACCCTTTTACATTAAAACCCACTTTAAAAAATATATAAAATATTATGAATAGATTTTCATAAAAAAATTTATTTTTTAATATTCTAAAATAATTTTAAAGGGAATCACAGTCACGATGACTGGTAAATCATTACATGCTAATCATTCCATTTTCACAATCAAACGTTTTGAAAAGTTCCTTCACCCGAAAATGTCATGAAGATTAGTTTTAAAAAACTCTTTTGTTTAAAATTTAAAACAAGATTAAAATTTAATTTTAATGATCACATGATAATAGTATAATACTTTTGGAAACTTATTTAGAACACATGGTTTTGAAGAAAAAAAATATTTATGACCAAAGTGATAACTAGGTTGAACTTTATAAAAAACACATTCTAGATGATATGGGTAATAATATTTATATTGATATTGGAACCAATATAAATAATTTTAAAATAGAGTATTTTGGCACTATAATATCATAGGTTAGTGTGCGTATTAATTAATAGGAATGGTTGGTTATGAAAATATCAAACCATATAAATAATTTGAAAACTATGTTATATCGGTCAATCAAAAAATTAATCTTGTTAACTATGTGATTTCATCTAATCCCTTTAGAAGATTATATATTTTAAGAGTTCCCAATGAGATTTTATGGAACATTCAAAAGATAATGGTTCCATCATCTTTGATGCACACATTTAAGGACATTGTCACTGGGGATCATTGGAGAGAATGGAAATACTTGTGGAAGTCATTGATATTTACTTAGGGACATCAAAGGAAGCATGAAGTTCATGCTGTCAATGTTGGATATTGATTCCTTATAGGGTAGGACACTGTGGGATTTTAGTGTTCCCAAATATGGTCCAATACTAGATATTATTAAGGTGCACACCTTAGGGATTTGAAAATTAATTGGTGACCTCATTACACAACTTCATCTTTGCTCTTGTTGATTTATCATCCAGGAAGAAATTCACATATGGAATAGAAACTGGTAAAGAGAAATACTAGGGTTTTAGAGGTTCTGAATCCTTGCATCTATTTTCATTAGACATGCATTTATCTAGAATTCATCAGAGCCATTTTGAATCAAAAACATCTCAATATCTTCATAAATATCATGTTAAATATTGACATAGATAGACTAGTATTCATTATTTCTATAAAATTTCACATTTAAACAAGGATTATATCTATCTATATCATGAAAACCATGCTCGAGATGAGTGGTGAGGTGCTCCCTCATGCTGTGATATACCTATTAAATAAATATTTTTGGTGCGGTAGATCCCATTCTATATCCATGAACAATGAGGTTAAAGGTAAATGAATATCTCTTAGCTCTAAAGTTACATACTACATGAAATCTTTGTAATAATAAATTCATCATTTGGTTTCTCCAAGAAAATTTCTCGCTAAGGTGTGGGGTGAGCTTGAGGAGCCATGTAGTTTCAATTTCTATATGTATACTTCTAATGTTTTCTATGTATGTGGTCTCATGGAATTGGGAAAAATAATAACGAATAAAAAGAAACACTGATCCTCTTAGTTTTAGGTTATTAGTGAATCTTGATTACTCAGAATATGGGTTTTCATGAGGGGACATCCTACTACAAGTTGGATATAGTGACAATGTCCCTAATTTTGACAATGGAACTAGGTCTACGTGTAAAAAATATTGATAAAGATATATCCTTAAAGATGTTAATGGTAGGTGAATCCCATCATCCAACAACATTGGGTTATTCTGATCAATTAAAATTATTTAAATGGACCCCACCATGAACTGGTCTTAAACATAACCCAGACTACTCATGTAATTTTAGTATAATGTGGGGAGGAGTTTCTATTTGAGATTTTAAGGGTTAATTGGTTTTGGAATTTTTTTTGGCATTTACAGTCTTGAGGATTCACTTCTATTATAGGAAAATTCACGAGTCAATGGGATCTAGGTCATCCTTGATATGAAGGTCCCTCTTGAGTCAGTTAAAACTAATTATATTTTCACTTTTATCTCTTTTAATGGGAATTCATATATTGATAAGCATATCCTATATCACATGATGAAAATAAATATAATTATTAATAACTCAGTGGAGGTAATACAGACATGGCATGAAGGCAACAAAGTAACCGATTTTTTTATTTCGTGGTACACATGTGATCCCCCTTTAATAATGATATCCCTCTCTCATGAATGTATTGATTTGGTGTGGGTAGATGTTCTTGGAATTAATTATTTTCACCCCCCTTATCACATTTTAATTTTTTGACTGGTAGTCTATTATAAAAACATATGTTTGATCATGATGAGCATAAGACATTGATCTTGGGATTAGATACATGGTATCGATTTGGGTATTTCAATGGTGGTCTGTATTAGATTAGTCAATGATAAACAACATCCATAGAAGAATATATGTAATACTTGTGAGATTGGACATTGGATTATATATATAGCATAGCTGTAAAAAATCTCAGGATTTGCTAACAACTATTTTTTTCCACCAAGGGATATATGAGATGATAATGTTTTTTGTGGGGTGATTGTATGGAATAATATTTTTTGTCTAGAAATGTGGGAATATATTTGATATTTTCCTTTTCAGATGCTTTAATGGGGTAAAATGGTCTTTTATCATCTCAAATATTTCCACATATAATTTTTCTCCCCACTATTTTGGTTATAGAATATGTCTTTTACCCTGGGATAAGTGTTTGGTAGAAATCCAAGATGTTTTAATTTTCGGGGAATAATTAATAATTAATATATATTTACTTATTCTCACATGTTCCTTTGAATATATATTAAAAAATGGTAATATTATCTACATTACATCAATTAAATTGCTTCTCTAATTGGGGGGTGGGGGTTCTATGGTGATGCCAAAAGTCATGTTTGGTGTCCGCCTAAGCCTGAGCCCCTTTTCACTTTAATTATTTCTTCAATTATTTTTTACGTTTTTATTTTTTCCCCATTTAATCAAATTCGTTATATCCCCATTGTTGGTTTCAATTGATTTATGAGAGAATTATATGGATATAGAAATATATAATGAGTTATTGAAACATAGAGGTTCCTCCATAGAGCTCTGGAGGATTCAAATAATTGTGTGGAAACTACAGATTATGAAAACTAGCAACGAATCAATGAATTATTCCAAAATGTAGGTATTTTTGGATAATTTTTCATATATCCCCATTAATTACCCGTTTTATAGTTTTGATGACCTAATATTTCTTCAAATAACCATTGATGTGTTGATTAATAATTTTTAATGTGAAAACCCGTGTTTTAGGGTGATTGAATGGGTTTTAATTCGAGAAATACAAATAATATAGAATGATTTTTAGGTATTCATGTCATGGGTCCTTTCTATTTTGGGACGATGAATTTTTATAACTACAATTCTTGAATTATATGTACAATTCATGTAGTCATACTCGGCCTAGTAGCCGATTACTCAGATAGGTAGCCCTTATAAGGGCACTGAATGATGTAGAGTAAACATACATTACCCATGTCAGTCACCTACAATGTATAGGTACATGAATTTGAATAGATATATGTCTTGGGAATGTTAATTACATATGTAGGTTAACCGTGTAGCTTACACACTATGTACATGACATACACATTATATATGTGGGCTTACATGCCTTTTCTGGATGATATACACTTCCAGGTGTTGGTGCGAGAGTACATATTATATTCTAGGGTATATAAACCCTATCCACCTTACATTATACTACATTAGGGGTTTTTATTATTTTATTCCACATTGTAGGAATTAGATTCATAATTAGTCTATTTTGATCTATTTTTCACATAGATCATGATGATAAAACACTTGGGGTGTGGGAAAAAATAATAGGTGCTTTTGAAAAAATGAACTTCAATTGAGAGGTGATTCCTCAAGTAAATTGTTTTAGTAATATCCTGAGAGTGAGACCTCAATATAATATGGGAAATCAACTAATTCCATTGATTGATAATTTCATAGAACTTCCTATGAGGGTATCTCTGCTGTGAGATGCACCCTTCTCACAGAAGAGTCCATGCGATTAATTGTTTCTAAGGATCCCCAAAATGTTGCCTCCACATAAATTTCAACCTATAGGTTCCCATGAGTATTAATCTACCATAAATCCCCTTTTGATATCCCCTATGGGATTCCCTCACATACCTTATGACATAATGTATATACAGTATGATTTCTCTACTAGTATACTCATCTAGAGGATACCATAATGGGTTAATCTTCATATGTGTACCATTTATGTAGATCCCTTATTGGAGACCTTTTCATGGATGTTCAGTTATATGATCCCAAAAGGGGAACCATGGTTTTTGTATAGATTTTTATGAACCCTATTATGATGACTCTCTAGTTTTATTACATGAGGGACCTAGTGGGTACCCTAGTGTTCGACTAACGATGATCTTGTACATTATTTTTTGTTAGATATGGTAGTTGGTGTCACTGTAGAAGCAGTACCAAACATGTATGTAAATGGGGATAAGGAATTATTGGGGGGGTTAATGAATTCATCTACCATCACAATTGTTTTATTCCTTAAATGGATTTTTATTATTTCAGTAATGATTACATGAGGTTCTTTATGGGTTTTCAGTGATGATCCTACTTTATTGCGCCACATGGTAAGGATTCATAGAATTAATTCCACAGAAAATAAATTCAGACCATTCCCTTGAATTATTATTTTATTGGGATGTACATTTGTTGTTTTGGGGATCAGGCTATTGATCATACATTTTAATTGATTTAGATGCACAAAGGTAATTATTGGGATATGTTATGGATATATACAGGGGTTCCTTACATAAAACTCCTTGGATATGCTCATAGGTTAATTGCGTTAATAATTTATAATGATAAATACATAGGATCCATGTATATAATTTAATGAATTGTTTGTAGGTTAATTGTTTTATGTACTTATTGAGTGATACATGGTTTCCTTTTTAAAAATTCAATAGATATTCTCATATTCCGATTGATATTATATTTAATCCTTGAGAGACACTTGGGTTCCTTAAACAAAATTCCATTGTTGGGTACATAGGCTGATTTATATTTTTTGTGTGATTTGTGTGATAATTTGTTCCATTATGCTAAATTCCTTGAATGGGTTCACATGTTTATTGATATTATATGTATATCTATGAGAAATAATCAGGTTCATTATGGAAAATTCATTTAACGGTCGTATATTTTGATTGATATTATATGTACAATGAGCTAGACTTGGGTTCCTTTTATGGAACAACATGGATGGTATCACACGTTAGATGAACTACATCAATCCATAGGTTATACTAGGATTACTTATATAGAATTCCGTGGATGGTTTCATTATTTAAGTTGATTATATATCGCTTGAGTTATAATTGGTTTTCTCATGTACGAATTAATTGGATGGAATCAACAAGAAAATATAATATATATGACTTGAATAATATTTTTATTCCAAGGTAGTAATTCTTTGGATATAACTATTGAGAAATTTAATTATTTAATCTTGATAGACATAATTCATAATGATTGGAAGTGAGTATGGGTGAGCCAAAGGATCAAACATGTATCCATATATTGTGAAATGGATTTCACAAAGATTTTGTTTCTTCTAACTAAATAAGTTATTATTATCAGGTTTATGAACCCATGGATAGACTAATTATACAATGATTGAGTGCAATGACATCCATATCAATTCCTTACTCACATGATTCCTAGTTGATCTGAATTTTAGAGCACCTGAATTTGTTGTGTTATGGTAATTTTAATTTTCACCATAATCTTGTAAATATATATTTATAGGAATATATACACAAAAAAAACACACACACAAATGCACATATAAATTTATACTTAATGGAACATTATATAGTTAATTAGGATCATAGACTAGTGGATCAGATATAGGTTCACTTTATTTATTTTATTTTTCAATTCTTATTGTGTCTTATATTCGATGAGAATATTTCTTGATTTGGAAGTTATAATGGTAGATTATATGTTCATAGTTAGTGGTTTCATATGTAGATTAATTTCTCACCACCATTTCATGAAAATCAGTGTTTTTGCATTCATTATTTATGATTTCATGTTGACAAGACAAACCATATGGTTGTTTTGGGTCCAAGGATGCATAATCAAGTGGAGCTTCTCAT
The DNA here is from genome assembly GCA_963277665.1 of Viscum album. Lineage (NCBI taxonomy): Eukaryota > Viridiplantae > Streptophyta > Magnoliopsida > Santalales > Viscaceae > Viscum > Viscum album. The sequence continues at coordinate 652,141,863 of OY728123.1, forward strand.
GTGGATTCTTATTATTAGACTGGAGTATCTCTATGGAGTCTAGACACCATATATATTATTTGGTGCAGATTTATTAGTGTATAATTGTACATTTATATTTATTTACATTATGTACTCTTGTATATGTGATCATCCCATTTTCCGATCAAGGATGTGTTTATGGCATGTCTATTAAGGACATTACTACATATAATTTATTATTATATCCTATTTTATATTTAATTTTTGTACACATTGATTATTTACTACTATGGATGATGGTTGGTTATTTACACTGTAATCTACTTTAAAATGAGGGGATAGTCTCGCCACTATCACACGTAAGGTCTTCACTACTAGACCGAAGCATCTAGCATATAGGAAGCACGATTGAGGCCTTTGGGAAAACTATATCAGGGAATCGGATTAGTGAATTCATTGTCAGGACATTAAAAACTATAAAACATATTAGTCCATTACTAGAGATAATATTGTCACATGAAACCTAATTCAAATAGGCAACATGTTTCATATTTGCACCTAGGGTTTTGAAAAACACATATTGGAGGAATATCATTTATAACACTAAAATAATTTTTTCAAAAACACGAAATAAAATCCATCATGAATGTATTAAATAAATTTTCATCCCATAATAGATTTAAATATCAAAAAAATAATTATCTCCAAATTTAAATAGTAATTATATACTATAGTAGTAACAAAAACACGGATCATCTACTCCATGATCCAGTAATGAATAATAGAATAACCTTTCATTTTTAGAAACCAATATATGTATCGAAAAGTTATATAATGTTTATAATCAGTATGATCCTCAATAGAACCTTTAGTCTTAGTGTATAATAATAATAATAATAATGGTATAATAAACAAGTAGTTGAACTAACACACCATCTATACGAGATCAACAGACACTGATCCTCACCAAGACTGATAGATTGTATCCATTAATAGTATATATTAGAATAATTTAAAGATAATATATCCAGAAAGGTACCAAACACAAATTCCTCGTCGATCTATCTCCACTCATACTATAATAGAATATATCTCGATGCTCCTACCACTTATACAGTCACAAAACCATATAGACACATCTTATCCAAAACAACACATCTATAGCCACGTACATCATTCAAAATTCACATAAAACTATGAATGAAACCAAATTCCATGTAACTACCTAGAAATCATATATCATAATGACAAATCATTTCCTCATTATCATTGTAGGGTAATATAAAAATGAATAACATGATCATTGATTTTCCATATTTACTTATATATTCCCCACCATGATTCTATATCATAAGAAAATCATGTTAACAAAATTCAATATATTTCAACTTAACCATAAGACATTAATTATTATACTATGTCTAAAAGAGATTGTATGGATGAGGTAGTACTCAGAATTCTATTTCACTTCATCATCCTTCATTATTTTTCATTTCATTATTTAGTTCCATATATAATATACACATTTAATAATATTAACCCTTCAATATTTTTAGTACAACCATTACTATATTCAATAATTCATTATTTATTTAATAAAATTTATCATTAATACATATTACTTTCCTACTATGAAACAAACACATAAACCACTTAAATCCAACAAATCAACCACCGAAAGATCACTTTCCAAAAATCACCACACTTATTCAACAACATAAAAAACATCATCTACTTTCATTCTAACATGAAACATGAAAAAAATTATACAACTACAACAACCCAATAAAAATTTCATTTCAATCCTAAAGTTAATAAATAATCATATAAAATAAAAAAACATTGAATCAACACAACACAAACTTATTTTTTCATACATCCATGCGTAGTCAAAACATCACATTGAAACCTAATAAAAATTAATGTTTTTATATTCATCCCATTTTTTAACATCTTTCATGGACATGTAAAATTATTTACATAATGAGAAACTTAAAAATACCATAGGTGATTTCATTATATCACTCATTTATAATAATAATAAAATATTTGATATTCCATGAAATGACATAAACCACATGTGGATCACATCCCCCCATTGAATTACATTAATTTGGTTCATTATAATTATTATATTAATTTAAAATTTAATAGAAAATTAGGATATTTATACATTTACCATATTAATAAAATGATATCAATTAATCCCTTAATTTGAATTTTATTCAACAATCACAATATAAGAAATTTTAAAAATGACATTAAAACCCAAAAAAGTTATAGAGGATCTATGAAAAATCCTATGCAAGACTAGATCTCATTAAAACATCAACTAAAAATCAATAAAAACAAATTCATAATTCTACCATAACATTAATGATAAAAGAATATAGGAAGGAATATAAGAAAATTATTGAAAATTACCCTTAAAATAAAACATATTTAATATACATTGGTAAAGACTACAAACCGTCAAAATATAGCTAATAAAAACCTATGTTTATCCACATGAGTCCATGTGTATGATGGGAGTTTTTTAATTTAAATATAATATGAATATAATATTGAATTTATTTAAAAATATACACAAATATGAACATGTTTTTACATGAATATTCAAATAAAATGGTTAACTAATTAAAAAATTACAGCATAATTTTTGGAAATCTCAAGGACTAAAACTATATAATGTTAACAAAAAAATAGAAATTTTAAAGGAATGATATGATATTAATACCATGATTAATAAAAACTAATATTAAATACATAATCCTTGAACAAATATTGTATAATAGATTATCTGAAAACAACCACTATAAATAATGATGACCACAATGTTTAAAATAATCCAAAAAATATACATCTAGGGATTGTTGTGTGAAATTCATATCCTTATATAATATTGGATGTCATATAAAATTAAGAAATAGAACCCTTATAATCTCCATATCAAAACATAAACTATCATGATGGATGAATTAAAGACCAACCAACCATATGCAAAAAACGTTTTTTGATACATAATCCCAACACAACATCATGCCTTCTGATAGTGTAAAGTAACTTACTAATGTGTAAATACTTAGATATTATAAACTCCTCTCCCCCGTAATATAAATCAATGTGAAATGAAAATGTTAATGACAGGACATACATTAGAAACTAAAAATTCATCCAGACCCCCAATTCCCATTTTCATTCACTATCTAACATCCCTAAAATGCCGAAAATGACTAAAAACAATTGATAGGTTTAAGAATATTTGGGACATTGTATTAAATAACTAGAAAATGATTTAATTCCACTCAAATAAATATTTTTTTGAAAGGAAATTATTTAAACTCGATTTCATAGGAAAAAAACTCATATATTCCACTCAAACAAGAACCTATCCAGCAATAAATTTGAAATATAACCTAAGTAGAAAGTTACATCAATAATACAATCGTAAATAAAAAATCTCAAAATCACAAAAAATCGAAGATTATTTATAACAACTCGTGATATCAATGTGAATATATAAATATTTCTACCACACACACACACAAAATTTATTATGCCTCTATAGGATCTGATCCAAAGTAATTACACACACACAATATAAATTCCCTTACTTTTCATGAATATAAAAAATTAACTTAATGAACATTACAACATCATCGACATCACAATATAAAAATTCATTATCATTTAATCAACCTAGACATAAAAATGAACCTATGACGCATTGAAGTTATCATAGAAATGACACATCAATAGAGAAAACATAAAATGATATATCAAAACATTAAAATGTTCAAACATTAGAAATAATCTAATAAATTTATGATATTTCTTACCTCCTTGAATTAACCACCAATTCCCATGAAGATAAGGATCTTTTCAAAGAACATGATAATTGATCTTAATATCATGATTCCTCATCCTATGATCAATAAATGATCTCTAACTATATTGGATGCCATAATTTTTAGATGAATTACATATATATTTCTATTCTACTCTGCATTAAATATTTACCATAATCTTCTAAAACACTATTTTGTGTTTAGAAAATAATATATCTCCTTTTTGTCAATGAATACTCTGAAATGAAGCCATACTAATTGTTAAATGAAATGTAATCAAATAATCAAAATTGATTCACCCATGATCTTGAAAAGTACAAAATAGATGAAATTTAAATTTCCACTAGCATTTACATTATCCACTCATTATTACCATCCATATATGTTTTAGCATAGTTCTATGGAATATTTTAAACCATAGTGAATTTTGGAGACAATTACACACCAATGAGACAAAATTATGTTATAGGTCAGATATAATGAATCTATAACATATGAAAAGAATATTTTCCATCCACATGCCTCTTTAACAAAATGTATAACTGAAATCAATTTTTAAAGAAATTGAATTTTAGTTATTTTTTATATAGTAAATAATAACTAACATAAAATCACATTTAATCATATCTTGAAAATACAATAGTGGAAAATCCGTTGAAGAATAAACCCACTATTAATTAGGAATATACAATGGGTGTAACACATTATGGAAAATATTTTCCATAAAATTCACCCATGTAAAAAATATATAATAATAATAATTTTTTTTTAATAATTTTTTTATATATAGTAAAGTAAATTGTTTTAAACCGACCTAGTTCAACCTAATACATCAACCAATATTACATGTAATAATACCATAAGCACATTCCCAATCGCCATGGCCCAATGACAAGAACATGGGTATCAACATGTAAAACAACGGGAGTAATTTCACTTTAAAAGATAAATAAATTATCATGTATAATAATATAATTTGAAAACTAAATTGAACGTGGAAGAAAAATTTTAAAATAAAGATGCGTAACAAACAAATAAAAATGTGTAGTCATGGAAGAAAATAAAACAAAGGCCAATTTTAGAGTCTCTATGATAAAATACTTCTTCATCCCCCGAAACCACACTATCGATGATAAATACCAATAAAATACATCGTGCAAAATGAATGAATTCTCCATCACATGTATCCAAAAAACCAAGAATACAAATTCAAAACTGAAAGATTTAGATTTTAAGAACTAACACTATATGATACCTCCATTAAATATGTAAAAATTATAACAATATAAAACTATTAGTATTATATTTAAAACAAAACTAGTTTATAAAGTCGTTTCAAACTAAAAACTATTTTCAAAACATCCAAATATCTCTATTTAAAGCTTTCCATATTCAAGGACACAATAATGTGAATATAATAAATTCTATTAAATGATGTGTAATAATAATGACAACCATATAAAAAATGATAACATGGTTAACATATAAAGAATGGTATAGATATATAACCCATATAAAATAAATTAGTTTTTTCGATAACCTTTTCCATTGGAAAACCCCCATAAGATGAACATGAGAGTATATAAAATATTATAAAGAAGTGAAACTATAATGAGAGAAAAATATTTTTCACTAGCCTATGATAATAAATATTTTGGACAACAAGGAACCCTAAACCAGAATGTGAATCTTAATGATATATAGTCCAAACAAATTGTTTCAATATCAGGCTACCCAATTTACTTCCACAACTTCATTATCACATATTGAAAATCCCTAGTTCTGATTCCCACAATAAGATTGTTTTTTGTCTATGCCAAAGGATCCCGAATGTTCTTATATTCTATGTTTTCTCCAAACTTAATATAAATCCTACTCACAATTATTAAAATATTTCTATAAGTGATTTCAACCATTCAAACCAATAAAAATACACATGATGATAAATACAATTTATCAATAGAATTTTCATAAGTGAGTCCATATAAAATATAGTGCATTAAAAATCCTTTTGAAAAAAATAAATCAATTATTTTGGATAATTATCAATAATAGATGAACATAAACTATTTTTTTGATAAACCAATTTATACGCATTTTTTAAAACACCCAACATAGAGATTTTGTAAAAATACTCCCCACACATTTCTAATAAAATTTATATTATAAATCATTAGGAAGGATTTCATGGTAAAATTATGAAAATTAATTTTATCTCATGACTAGTTCTAAATATCATCATTTAGGAACATGAAAAATAAATTACAATAATAATAAAATATTTTATGCATTTTAACAAATCTACATAGCCCCATAAATTATAAATTTAATTTTGATTACTAAAACAATGCCCTTTAAGGAATCAAGGAATAATAAACCTAGTGGGTACCCAAGGTTTTGACTAAAACTGATCATATGCATTATGGGTTTTTCAATAGAAAGTAGTGGGTGTTACTATAGAACAAGTAACAAACACGTAAAAAAAAATAAGAAAATGTATTAATGGTGGTTATGTGAATTTATTCACCATTAATATATGGTTAATTCATTCCAACGATTCTTATTGACGAGGAAATGATTAACCAAGGTTCTTCTTGGTCTGTAGATGATTACCCTGACATGTTGAGATATATGATAAGGATTCCTATATGTAATTTAAAGGACATGGAATCTAATACTTTCTTTTGTATGATTATTTTATTTGGATGAAGAGATATACTTTTGTAGAACTAAATATTGCTCCATCTTGTTAATTGAATGAGATTACCAAATGTAATTCATGGGATCTGACATGGAAAGATACATGGGTTCCTTATATGGGATACATTGGAGATTCTCACAGTTTAAATGTGTTGATAATATAAAAAGATCATTACTCATGTTCCATTTATATAATGTCATTCATGGTCTCATAGTTTAAATGGTTTGCATATGACTTGTGGGATACTATGGTTCCTTATAGAGAATTCCATGCAAAGGCTCATATACTGATTGATATTATATTAATTCCATGTGTGATACTGGTATCTCAAACATGAAATTACAAGGATGGAATCATAGGATGATTGATATTTTATGTGTCCCTTGAGCGATACTTGGGTCTATTTACATAGAACTCCTTGGATGGGTTCATAAGGTGATTGCTATTATATGTATTCCATGTGAAATATTTGGGTTACATTTAGAAAATTCTTAAGATGTTCTAAAATTTTGATTGATAATATATTTATGTTGAGAGACACTCGAGATACTTATACAGAACTCCTTGGATGGTATCATATGATACATGAACAAAATCAATCAATTATACCCAGGTTCCATATTTGGAATTCCATTTAATGGATCACTATTAAAGTGAATTTTATATTACGTGAATGATAATTTGGGTTCCCATGCTCAAATTACATGGATTTATTCAAAGGGATAATGTGATATATATTCCATGAGAAATACTGGGATTCCAACGTTGGAATTCCATGAATTGACTTATAGGGAACATGAATTATTTAATTAATGTTTGACATCTTACATGGATGCTTCCATTGCATACATCATATCTTAGTTTAATTTATATAAATAAAAATTCCTGGATTTTAGTATTTTTAGTTTCTACATATAATAATTTAGTCATAGTGATTGGAGGGGAGTTTGGGTGATCCCAGGGTTCATACATATATTGGTATATTGTGAAATATGTTTCTAAAAAAAGTTTTAGCACTAGAAAAAATAATCAATGTTCATGGTGATTATGTACTCAACGATAAGAAAATTATACACAACTTGAGTGGAATAAAAACCCTCTCAATTCCTTCTTCACAAGATTCCCATTTGATTTGGATTTTGGACCCTCTAATTTTTTTCATTATGTTGATGTTATTATTCACCATATATGTGTATATATGTATTTAAATAATATATATACACACAGAGAGAGAAATATATGTGTGTGTGTGTGTGTGCATGATATAACATTCTATAGTTAATTAGGATCACAAACTCATTGATTGACTTTGATTTCATGTTATTTAATTTATTTATCTATTATAGATTTATAATGTCTACGGTGAGCATATTTCATGAGAAGGAACATATAACCACTTATTATAGGATCACCATTGGATATGCATAATGGTATTTATTTACCACCCCATATATATGTTACATAGTGTCAATGAATTCATTATTTATGTTTTCAAATTCAGAACTGACACATGGTGGTAGGTTAGGTCCCACAGATTCATGATAATGCAGAGTTTCTCATTTGGATTCTTATTATCATGATGCACTCGTTCTATGGATTCTGGAGACTTTGTATGTACTCTGGATCAGAGTTAGTTGTCGAGAACTTCACATTTACTTTAGTTAATTTTATGTACTCTAGAATGTGGGATCGACCAAGTTTCTGGTTGGTGTTGTATTTATGACAAGTCTATTCGAGAAATTACTTCATTTCAATTATTACTATATACTTTTTTATATTTTCATCTAATATTCTATTATTATTTAATATTATTTATGATGGTTGGTTGTTTCTCCAATAATCTACGATTATATTATGTTCTAGTTTCCCAACTATCACACCTAGGGAACTCACTACTAGTCGGAATCCTCTGGAATATGGGGATATATACTTGAGGCCTTCTAAATAAGTGTCTTGGGGAACCAGATCAGTTACATCAGAGCTATTACATTACAAACTAGAACACATCTTCTTCCAGTAGTGAAGATAAGAGTTCCATTTGAAGCCTCCTTTATATAGGCTACATGTCAGTGACTAGAACCCTTGGTATAGAAACAAACATATTAGAGTAACATATGTTTTAAAAAGAAAAAAAAATTAAAAAAACATAAAAAATGCATCATAAATGTAATAAATAAACATTCATCCCATTATAAATTTAAAATTCAAACATAAAAAATAGTCTCTAAATTAAAATATTAATTATAATAATATAGTAGGTACAAAAACACTTATCATGTACTCCCAGATCTAGTAAATTACAAAAAAAATAACCACTGTTATGAAGCACACACACAAAAATATATATATATACATATATAAGTGAGAAAAAAAATTTAAACTAGAAAGGTCCTCCATGTAACCTTAATTGTCAATGTCAATGAATTATAATAATTCCATAGAATGTAAGATGTTGAACTAACATGTCACCGAAACCAGATCAACTATCTTTATTACTCACCAATCCCCACACATAATATCAATATATAGTTTATATTATTAAATTATTTTTGTTAATATATCCATGAAGGCACCCACCACTACTTCCACATTGATCAATACCCACCCAATACACAATAGAATACATATCGGAGCTCCAAACGCTTCTATATTCACATAACCACATGGATACATATTATTGAAATAAACACATCTATAGCCACTTCCATCATCCCATAGTTGAAAAAATATAGTAATATTTCTTCATAAAAAATCAATTAATATCTGTCATACACTATAAATAAAAATTATGTACTCTTTATCATAATAAGGTAACCTGAAAATGGATGTCATGATGCTTGTTCAATCATCCATCTCATTGCATCCCCCAACAATTTTCTATATCAAAAGAACATTATCTTAACAGAATTTAATGTAGTGCATCCAAACCATAGGCGATAACGAATTATATTATTTCTGGACGAGATTCCGTGGATGAGGGATTACTAAACTATCTATTTCAATACACCAACCATCATTAGTTTTTAGGTAATTATTCAGTCCCATATATAATTTACTCTTGTAATACAATTATCATGAAAATATTTTCATCACAAAAAAAATACTATATTCAAAAAATAATTGAATATATAATATAATTTAACATCAATACAAATTTATTTTCTAATACGGATAAACCAAATCAACCTCTTAAAACCACAAAATCTACAAACAAACATCCCTTTTTACCAACCACCACATTAATTGGATGACATCCAAAACATCATCAACATATATTATAACATCAAACATGATAATATTTTTAAAAATAAATAACCCCTCATGAACCCCATTTCAACCACATTTGGATGAACTAAACATTTTCAATACAAAAAACACCAATTTTCATAGCATTCAACACAATAAAAACGTATTTTCTCATACATCCATGATTACTGATCATATCACACAGAATCCTAATCAATATAATTTTCTGTTTTATGTACCTCCCAATTTATTATTCTCATTTATTGATTATTAAAATTATGTAGGTGATAATAAATTAATAATTACCAGAGAGGTTTTTATAGTATCACACATCAATCGTAAAAATAAATATTATATAGGAAATACAATTAAATAACATGAACCACATATGAATCACATCCCCCATTAAATTCAATTAATTTGGATTATTGAAATTATTATATTAATTTCCCCATGATAGGAAAATCATGATAATTATACATTCACCGATAATAATAAAATAGAATCCATTAATGCTATATTTCAATTTTTATTCAACATGTGTAAAATAAATATTACAAAAAGAACATAAACAACAAAAAACTTCTGATGACATATGAAAAAACATATACATGACTATACCACATAAAATCATCAAAAACATAAATAATAACAAACCAACTATAATAAAATAACATTCATGAAAATATAACATAAGAAGGGACATTAGATAATTAATAAAAATTACCCTTCGATAAAAAACACTTTATCATTAAATAATAATTTCTAAAAATCATAAAAGGATAACTAATGAGAACCTATGATGATCCAAATGAATATTAGTGTATAATGGTTTTTTTGGATTTAAATATAATATGAATATATGATTTATTATATTTAATATCCTATATATATAATAACATGGTTTTATATTCTTGGTGACACTAAAATGATGGACCAATTAGAAAAATGGAACATGATTTACCAAAATCGCAATGGGGGGGGACTTCACAATTTTAGAAAAAAAATGGAATATTATGGAACAACTAGGATATTAAAAAAAATTAATCATAAAAATCAATGATTTAAAAAACAATCCTTAACATTCTACCATATAATAGATCAAACCGAAACATCCACTATAAACAATGATCACCAAAGTAGAAAAAATTGCCATAAAAATGTATATCAAAGAATTACAGTGTGAAATTAATATCATTATTTAATAATATATCCCACATAAAATTAAGAAATAGTGATTTGAGACGCCCCTATCATAACATGAACAATCATTGTTATAGAATCAATTTCAAACCATACACATGAACATAAGAAGTTCACTACATAATCTGAACACAACAACATGCCTCCTCATTCTATAAAATATATTACTAAAGAGTAAGGCCTTCTATTCTAGAAAATAATTTATTCCATCCTATAATTCATAGTGAAATGCATATGGTAATTACAAGACATAATTTATAAAAAAAATCATCTAAACCACCACATCTCTTTTTAATCCCCAATAAAACATTCATGAAACACCGAAAATTTAATAATAAGAAAACAATTAATAGGTCCATAAATGTTTGGTCTTTTCATTAGATACATATTAAATGATTCAATACCTGAATAATTAAAAAAATAATATTAAAAATCATGTAAAAAATCAAATTATATAAAAACCTCTCAGATATTCCACTCATATAAGAAAATCAATAGTAAAAAATAGAACCATATACTATGTAAAAAATAACATCAATTTTGGTACTATAAATATAATATATCAACATTAAAAAAGAGAAGGTTTTTAAAAACTCATTATATCAAATGAGATTCTATAAATCATGCTACCACAAACATGCTTCAAATTCATCACAAATCAAAAGTGTCCTATCCAATGGAATATCTCAAACACACAATACAATCTATTAAATTTCATGAATCTAAATAGGTCACTTATTGGACTTGACATCATCCTCTTTATCAGACTAACCCAATTGATTATTTTAGAATAAACCTAAACATACAACTGAATAAATTGATAATTAGAAGATATCATTGAAATGAACTATTCATAGAGGAAGAACCAAATGATATATCACATCACTATCATGTTCAATCCCTTAAAGGGTTCTAATAAATATTGGATATTTCATACAACTTCGAATTAACCACCACATCCCATGAATATAATAATCCTTCAACAAAACAAGATAATCAAACTTTATATCCATATCTCTCATCAACTGACAACAAAAGAACAACAACGATATTGGAGGACATTATTTTCTATTAAATTACATACTATTTTCCTATAATTCTCTACATTAATGATTTTCTATGATATAATAACACTCTATACTTAGATTAACACAACATAGATCCCTTTTTTCTATGAAGGCCGCATAATGATTCCATACTTATATATGAAGAAAATATATATTTTTTGGAAAAATAAAATAATGAAATTTTTTTCGCCCATGGAAGTGAAAAGACTAAAATATATAAACTTAATAATTCCACTATAATTTACATTATCTACTCATTTGTTCCATCCTTGTATGATGGAACATTGTTATAGGTAATATTTGAAATTTGAAATCATGTTGGTGAACATTCCACACCTATAATGTAAAATGATTTAATTGATAATATATTATGATTCTATGATATATAAAAAATTACCAATATGTTACACATCAATAATGAATATAACAGAAATAACTTATTTCTTTAAATGAAATGGGATATATATATATATATATATAATAAATAATCACTAATATATAATATCAATTTATCTAACCATGACTCAATGTTTATACAATATTCCACTGAATAGTCAACTCAGTTGTACATAGTAACAACCAATTTCTATAACACACCAAGAGTAACATGATATATAAAAATCACCTTCAAACAAACCAAAAACTGATATTAAAAATCTTATAATAAATAATTTTATCCTTCACCATTTCATCATTATTGAACCGACATATGTCAACCTAAGACATAACCAAAATATATTTGATCAATACCATAAGAAAATTCCAAATATCCACGGGCCAGTGAAAAGCACCTGCGTATCAACATGTAAAACAAAAAATAATAATTTCAACATGAAAGATAAAAAAACAACTCTGATGTGTAAAATAATAAGGTCACACTAGAATACAAAGTTGAAGAAAATATTGTAAATCTGAAGACAAATAAAGTGAATAAAAATTTCTAGTCATGTTTGTAAAATAACTAAATATCATTCATGATTTGTCCCATAGGGGCCCATAACCTGACTATCCCATGCTCACCTATAATAGTCCAGTGGTTGGTGATTTGAACTGAGTAAGCATATCCCAAAAATTGGAGGAATTTTCCTATGTATCTATACACACGCACACATATTCATACCAAAAATACTAAAACGTAAAAAAACTAAGTAAACAATTTATGCATAAACTATGATACCAACCATAGAGTTCAATAGGAATGTAATCTAAAACAATGTACAACTATGATAGAATACAAACTTACCAAATAAAGAGTGCCCAAAGAGAATTCACAAGATCAAAAAACTAATCTGAAAAAAACCCTACCTAATGTGTAAGATACTTCTTAGCTTTCGGAAGTTGTAGTATCACACCACGACTATTTCGTCTCTCCATGAACCACTTAGTTTTGGTCCACCTTAGACACCATAAATTTTTTGGTCATATGCACAATACACGACATGTGTGGGAACATCCCATGTAGGGGTGAGTAAAAAAACTCTCAGTAAGACACCACAAAAACACAATGTAAATACAAAAAATGAAACACCACTTAGAAGATATAGTCAGATCTGCATAGGAATGTGTCAACAAAAAATATATGAATAATATTTAGGTATAATCATAACTGATTCCAAGCCTCAAAGTATCATCCACTTCTAGCTAAACGATTACGCTCGTAGAATGCTCATCCTAGGAGATCAGAATCCTCGAGCTATCTATTTGAATCATATAGAACAGATCTACCAAAAGTAACCACAGAGATGCATGGTCTTAATATGTCATGTAGTTTCCATGATAAATACAGCCTTTCTAACACATAGAGTCTCGATACATCACAACCAACCATCAACCACTAAAATATTGCTAAAGCTTTCTCATTAGTCCTAGTAATGATGAATGGAAATAATTTGATCTTGATAAATAGATAGGGGTCATACCATGCCATGGTATTAGTGTGGGGAATCAAAGACCTAATGGGTAAATCATGCTATATTTGGAAGTAGTTATGACATAAATAATGGTCACGCTATCTCCACATGCCCTATATAAGTTTACATTAAAAGAAGTGAAGACTGACTGGGTCACTTAGTACGATAGATGCTCCAACTCGTTGAGTCAACCATCAAAACTAGGTTGTGAATAATAATATTAGGACATAATTTATTCTCTATGATGGAAAATTATCCTACATCAAACCCTCAAAGTTAATGATTAAGGGTGTGCTCTCAACATCTACTATATTCTTATTTGATGGGAATGAGATCCTTCAAAAAAAACCATATAAGAATAGACCAAAATAATAATATAAACCTATTATTATCTAACTATAAATCCTAAAATACAACTTAAGAGGAACTCGTCATCATAAGGGAGACTACTCCATATATGGCTTGTGAAATAGGCCGCCCATTTGAACGTTATTGTTGTTTCACTAAAAAAGGTTTGGGCCTAACCCGCATGCCAACTCCACCCCATCCAGTCTAGCCGACCAAACCCGCTCTCTGCCTGACCCACTTGGAAGCGGGGCTTGGTCCACTGTACCTATTGGATACGGCCCTCTAGGTGGCTTGAAACAACCCATTTGGTGCCTAGAGCATCCAAACACCACTAATTCGGCCCACTCAAGCAGATTAGCCTTCGCACCATAGGAAGTCCGCAGGACCCTATGCCCTTAGAAAACAAATAACCACGGTGTTCAATGTGTAAAACCACCTCATATTCATATCCCTCTGATCCCACCATCACAGGAGTATCAAACTGTGGTTCAGTTGTGATTCATGTGGCCTCTGATGCCATTGTGGGACAACTATACTCCTTGAGTCCTCCTTTTTTCAAAACTGAGGCACATCTATGATCCTCATGTGATTTTCTTCATCGTCATGGGCTCTGAAAAATGAAATGATTGATCCAGATAAAAAAACACTTGACTGGTGATATCTCCTAATAATGTATTCGAATGAATTTTATTTGTATGTCATCATTGTTGTCACACCTCCGATTTCTCGTCTCGTTAGTGTATCCTATTTTCTGGATTATTTTGATAAGAAATAAAGGTACAATGATAATCCATTCAAAAACTATGAAGAATGAGAAGAACGAGAATTTTGAAAAAAAACATTGAGGATGAAAATCACATGGAAAATCCCATGGCTTAAACCACTACAATTGTTTTTTCAAACCTTAGTTCATTCAATTAGAATGATCATGAAAACATAAAACATCCTTGATCAAATAAATCGTGGGAACAAAACCCCGTAATTATGCCCATCCCACATGAATGTGTGATCTGTGGGTTAACCTATTCATTTTTTTGTTCTACATTATTAATGAATTTTCAATTATGGGTAAAATAATAATAAAAAGTCCCAAACTCAATTCAGTTAGATCACTGAAGAAGAATGGTCATTGTGTCGTTGTTGTGGTAAGGATCCTTCGAATCCAAGGATCTTCGTTCTTGATTCTCCAATCCATTAGTTTTCTTTTGGAAGGGCTCCATCAACATGACTCAGTTGATTTCTATAATTGTGTACAAACCCGAGATTCATGAAAATAAGAAATATGAAAATAAATCCCACGTTGTGTCAAAATTATTTTTCATTAAATTATTATAATGGCGTTTACATCTAAAAACAATATTTTATAGCCAGCCTGTGCCTACTGATGTTAGGCATCACCTAATGAAAACACCCCATTAAGAGTTTAATTGTGGTATCAAAATTCCTATCAAGGATACCTTTTATGAGTTATTAGGATTTTAAAATAAAATAATTTTTTATTATTTTTTTACCGTTATGCCCTTGGCGGCATTTTCAATAGATGTCTTGTATCAACCAATGTTGGGTCGCACCTAGGTTAAATCCACCATTCTGAGTACAACTATGCCAATAGATTTTTGAATCAGGAAACCTCTTAATATTTATTTAACTCATTATGAAAATTTGTGTGCGCATTTTATTAAAAATAGAACATTTTTCAGAATGTGATTTTGGGAACATGAGGATACGAAATCGTACGCTGTCTCAACACCGGGTCTCACAATTTTACTAAATAATATCTAAAAATAAAATATGGAAAATATGATTAATTATATCCTCCCTATCCTTGGTCTTTATGTCCCTAGAATAAAAAAGGCTACTGAAAAATTGAGGGTACTGATCACAAATATGAGTTTACCACTCTTATGCGCTCTTCTGGAGATTTTTGTGCCACCACAGAATGCAGACTAGAGAAATAATCCCCCAAAAATTGATCCCCTTCTATCGACCCTTTATTTCCACTAGGTTCTCAGAAATAGTTTCCCCTTCATCAATGTCTATGTTACCTTAGTCAATTATCTGTGATGGAAGAAGTATTTATCTCCTCAGTTGTGACATGTGGAAGATGGTGTGTACATGGTCAAACTCTAGGGGTTAGAGCCAAGAAGCATGCCAACATACCAAAACTACATATTTTCTGGAATCAAAGGGATGATGAACCTCATATATAACTTTACATCCATTCCAAATATCTATATCCTACATCAAGGAGATACCTAAAATAACACATTGTCACTCTCCTCAAACTCTAAAGACCGTAGTAACGTGTGAGTATATGATTTCTGATGCCTCTTTTCATTCTTCAACCACTCATGGATGACCTACAACTTTTTAATAGTTGCCTTCCCCATCTCCGAAACCATGGGTGCCAACTCTCCTTGGTTTGTCTAACAATGTTGTGACCTACAGGGTTGCATGTACCAAAACTCATATGGTGTCAAGATGAAATTGGAGGGGTAGTTTTTTTTGTGCCTAAAATCCAAAATCATAAGGGAGTCCTCTAAAATATATCAAAAACATAATATGTCGGTCTATAGCATGTTCTAGAGAGCCTAAATGTCTCACTCGGTCTGTACATCCACCTATGAGTGATATGTTGTTCTCAACTGTAACTGAGTCCCAAATACATAATATAATCTCATCAAAAATATAGATGTGATGCGATAATCATGATTGGAAATAATCATTGATAGAACAACATAGATTGAAACTGTCGTTTTCATAAAGGGGCCTCCTAATCTATCTTCTAAACAATGGTCTAGAATTAATAGGAAGCAACAAGACATGGTGTGTCCATCAATGATCAACTAGATTGTAACGTGCCCCATGGAAGTACATTGAAATACCATCATTAATTACATTGTTAACCCATCCCACTTTCATTCTAGAACCTCAAGAGGTTGAGACAAACCCGTAGGAACCTGAGGTTGAGCCTTCACTTGTCAAAAAGTAAGAAATCAAGACACAAGGTCTGTAACATCCTTCTGCATCATTGGACACAAAATTACCTCTAGTGTTCCGTGTACATCATTTCCACAACTGGATGTAATGATATAAGAGTATGAATGAAACTCCCTCATAACCTCCTCTCATAAAGAAACATTTTTCAGTGTGAATCCTCACAAAAGAACATCATGCTCTACAGCTTTCGAATATCCATTATGATGCCCTATGGAAATATAATCATCTAGATCCTCGAAATAAGTATCCCTATGTTTTTCCTCCCCTAATCATTATAAAAGTTGAGGGGTGACAACCAATGACTAAAGATAACTTCTCTATGTCAATTCACAATGGATATCTACAACAATTCTTACTTCTCTGATGCCCTTTTCAACAACTACGGGCTAGATATCCTACTGAGAATAAATTCTACCACATTCTCCTTCCCATGAGTATATACAATCTACATGTCATAATCTTGTATGAAAACTAGTAATAGCCTCTATATCATGTTTCAATCATTAAAATATAAGGTTTACTTGAGGCTATTATGGTCAATGTAGATAATTAATTGTGCTCCCATAAATTAGTGTCACCAGATACTCAATTCCAAGACAACTAATTCAAAATTAAGATCATGGGTTGTGTAGTTATTCTCATATGATTTCAACGCGTGTGAACTATAGTCAATAACTAATTTACTCTACATCATGACACTACTAATAATGTTTTATGTGCATCACTTGACACTACATAATCAACACATTCTATTAGAAACCTCAATAGTGGATCACTCATCAAATTATTCCTCAACCTTCATTGAATACATTGAAACTAATGCCTTTAATATGTTGTTCCCCCAGTTAAAATAAAAAAGGCCCAATCAAATCCATAATTTTCACTTCATGAGCTTCACTTGTAGTAGGTGCTCTCGATGTGTGTCCAAAACTAGCCTCATGTGTCTCGTATGTTAATTCATGAATGATATTACACCAGGAAATTATCATAGAACACCACATAGGGTGGACTAGAGTAAAACAATAATCCTCATTAATCCCATTTTATGCATGTCCTCCTACTGCACCCTCAGGTCCTAAAGCACTATTGAAATCATTCGATATGTTGATATAGATAATGGCATCGTCCCGGAGTGTAGATCAACAAAACATTGTATCTCTCTATTGGGAGGTAATCCTAGAACATATCCATGGTATTTTTCCTTTATACTCCTCCACCATTACTTGAATCTTTAGACTCAAAACATCAACTACACTTAGGGTCATGTTATCCAACTAAAGAGTAATCAGTTTCACCCTCTCTACATGAGTCCATCCTGATTTGTAAGGAATTTTCATTCATTGTTAAAAAGGGAAATCTGTTTTAATTACCCTAGAAGAACCACAAAATATTTGTAAAACAATATACAAGATAATGAACTGTCGCTACCAATTCAAACTGAGAATGACATCATAAGTCCTTGACTCTACTACCCAGAGATTACAATCGAAACTCTCACCATCAAGAGTCAGGACATACTATAGGCAATATTGTTTGGTCATAGAGTTTCTTATAGTATGTGTCTCTAAGAATAAGGTTCAAGTAAACAATTTGTCCAAAATGTACAAGTATCATACAAGGATACTTGTAGGAAAGGAAAACACTATAGCATTTTTCTATCTACAAAAACTAATGTAGAATGACACATATTGTTCCTCAAACCATTCCTAGAGTCCAGGGGTTATAATACATGATAGCCTCGAACTGTCTCCTCCCATGTCCCCCATTGTATAAGTATGGTATAGACCACATAGAGGGTGTGGTGGTGATAAGAAAAAAATTTCCATCCTCCTACAGGTTCCCCAGCTCCTCTACGTCGAATAATGCCTGATGGATCTATCATCTCCGGCCACTACCTCTTCCATGGAGGTTTATCAACTACCTCTCAAGCTATATCCTAAACTGTGGGACAATCTGGCATAATATTTCCCCTACCATAAAAGCATAGAATACTATTCCTCTCTACAAACTGAGGATCCCTTGGGGCCTCTAATGAAAAAATCTATTACATGTCTTAGGTCACACACCTGCTATTGGTAGGTCCTTATGACCCAGTATCCTTGGAGATCGCTACCTAGAAAGGATATGATAAGAACTAAAATATTATGTAACATCATTGAGCACTAAAAGATACATGAAAAAATTATTCTTTTAATAAGTATCCAACTAAACCACTAGAGGTTGGTCTACAAACATATCAATAGTAGAAAGTGCACCCTCATGACCATCCCGAAGAAAAACAATTCCATGGATGGAAACCTTTCAGGATGCCTCTTCAAAAATTATGTCAAAATACCGATCCAGAGAGGAATCCTTGTTGGCTGGAATCATGAATACATCTATTTTGAAAATAACATGTATCACTGTCAAAAGTGTATACCTCATGGGCTAACTAAATAAGGAAATTGAAAACCAGAACCAATCTTATATGATGTATATAACATTATTTTTCTATGAAAATCATGTTTTCATGTGACAAGTTTAAAATAATGTGTCCAGAGTCTTGGGGTATGGATACGTCAGCTACCACCCCATCATTGGAGTCCTTGTCCTAAAAGAAGAACACGAAAAACAAAACACTATTTTCCCAAACCAATATCATAGACTCCTGGTCCTAATGTAGAGAAGACCACCTCTAATACCACTATATCATGACCCATACTATAGGGGACCATTCTATGACTACCGGAACCCCACCTACAATAGGTCATCGGCTGGTGACTAGCATTGTGTTGCCATATCCCATAAATTTCATGAATTTTCCTATGAACCTGTAGACAAACACACATCACCAAACCCAAAATACTGAAATCTAAAAACATTATGTCAACAATGAATTCATACACTAAGATACCTACCACATAGTACTATAGGAATGTAAATTAAAATAAAGTATAAACGGGAAAGAATATAGGCCCACCAATGAAAGAGTGTGAAAAAGTAAATATACAAGTTGATGAAAATCATTCGTAGAAAACCCTACCTGAATTGAAAGTTATTACTCATATGTTTGGAGTTAAAGGAGCACAACATGAGTATTTGGTTTCTACAAGAACCATCCGGTCCTATCCCACCTAGGAATCAATTATAGTGTCGATCATCTCCCCATGACATAAAATGTACGGGAAAATCCCATGCATGGCTGAGTAAACCATCACTATGTTGGACAAATGGAAAACAAAATGTTAATACCACAAATGAAAAAACTCTATGATGATATAGTTATCTCATGATAGGTATGTGTCAATAGAAAATACAATAATAACATCTAGGTATACTCATAAAGGATTCCATGCCATGATGTCTCATCCACTTCTAGCTAGACAGTTCCACCTGTAGCATTATTGTCCAAGGAGATCTCAATACTCGAGCTATTTGATACAAGTACATGAAATAGATCTACCAAAATTATCCCTAGAGACACATGGACTCGATAAGTCATATAGTTTCCATGGTACATTTAGTCTTTCTATGACAAAAATTATCGATACATCATAGCCTAAAAAAACCATAGAAAATATGCAAAAGCATTCTAGTTAAGACTATTCAAGTAAAATAGATAGAATCTTATCTTGATACATAGATTGGGGGTCCTTCATGCCCATGGATCACTGGGGGACTCATGAACCTTCTAGAAACAAAATCATAGATAGGTGATAAGTTCCCAAATAAATATCATTTACACTATGACCACAAACCATATATAATGTAACACGAATGGAAGAGAGGTACGACTGGGACCCTTGGGACAATACATGATCAAACTCGCTGTGTCAACAATAAAATCCCTGCTCAGTTATCTCACATCATAACATGGGTCATTAACTTGGTTGGGAATGATATCTTGAATTGATCCCTCATAGTAAAAGGCCAAGGGTACACTCTCAAACTTTCTCTTCATCCTCTATGATGGGAACATGATCTATCATCAAACACTCAAATGAATAGAAAAAGAGAATGAAACCAACCACTTCTGGTCCAACTAAAAACCTTATAGGACATCTTAAAATGACTATCCCTATCACAAGGGTCCCATAGTTTTATATGGATCACCAATGTAATCTCTATTTGAATATTATGGTTTTTTATAGAAAACGTTTCTAACGTTACCAACAAGGAGAACAGACCTGGTCCGGTCGACTCATTACAACTTGTTTTGGCCTGGTCTGATAGACCGATGGGACACATCCCATAGGGTTATTGGACCCAGCTTGTAGGGACGCTAGAGCAGCCCAGCCCGTACGTGTGAGCTGAACATAAAACCACACAATGTCTACTAGACCACACGCCCCTAGTCAACATGGCTCTACCTCATTCAAGAAATATGTCAACTACCTCCACCTACCACATGGCCTCTACTGTTATGGGATCCTCCAACTATAGTCGAGAATTTGTTCAAGAGACTTCCACCACCAGCATATGTATCCTTTGAAACACAGTTGCCACCATGGGCCACCTATTGTCCACAGATGCTCCGCTTTCCAAAATGGAGGCACATTTTTGATCTTCCGGTCAGGTTCTTCATCGCCCTGGGCTCAAATAAATTTCACAATTCATCCCAATGGAACACAACTAGAATGAAGATATCTTCCAAATCAATTTGATGCATCCATCTCCATCATCATATCACCCCTAGAAGGTCATCCTGAAATTGGATCCTCAATTTAAGATCATTTCACAAGGAAATGGAGGCACAATGATAATCCGTTCATAAATTAAGAAGAATGAGAAAAAATGGAAAGAACACAAAGAACATCAGTGAAAAAATGAACATGGAACAACCGATGTATCAAACCTCTGAAATTGTTTTTTCCAGCCTCAGTCCATTTTTTATGAATGATCATGAAATCAAAAAAATTCCTCAATCAAATCAACCTAGAGAATAAAACCCAAAAATTAAACCCATCCCCTAATAATGAGCTACCTGAGTGAAAACATGTCCCTTCATTGATCATTTTGCATCATTTTTATTCATGAAATGATAAAATAATAATCAAAAATAAATTTCACTACTTCAATCCAGTTCAATTTCTATCAAATAATGGTCACTGGGTCATTGTCGTGTTCAATATTCTTCAAATATATAGTATATTGTACATGATTCTCCAATATATCAGTGTTTCTTTGAAAGAGATATATATCCATAACTTTTGGGATTTAAAGGTTATTTTTAATCCCATGATTTTTTTAAATAGGAAATATTAAAATAAAACCAATGATACATCAAAAATATTTTTTAATAAAATATTTTAATGATGTTTACATCAGAAAAACTGACTTTCACAATTAGTTCACGACGGCCGATTTTAGGCCTATTTTAAGGAGAAAACCCACTTACAAGATCAAATTTATCCTCATATATTAATTATTTGTTACCATTAATTTGTTATTAGGATTATAAAATAAAATAATTTTAATCAAATATTTTACATACAATAACGCCATTGGAGGCTTTTTCTACAGATGAATCACAGAGGCCAATGTTAGGTCATGCCTAGTTTAAAGTATCTATATTTAGCACAGTAGTTCCCATGAATTTATAATCTATGAAACTTATTAAAATTATTTATATTTTTATGAAATTTTTCATTCATGTCCTATTAAGGACTTATCATTTTTCAACGAAGTGATTCCAAGAACACTGGGCCTCTGAATCGCACAATGTCTCAGCAGCTAGTCCTTCAATTTTCCAAAATAATTTCTAAAAATAAAACCAAAAAAATAAATGTCATTGAAATACAAATTTCAAAGTCTCGATGTGACAAAAAAACACTATAAACCTAAACCACTCTGATTAAAATAAAAAACAATAGAATCCATAATAGAACATTTCAAAAATCTCTTTAACTTATTTTTGACCAATCCAAGGATAAAAATTCTTAGAATAAAAATATCTGTTTTAGAAATAACCCAATATGATACCTCTTTTGAATACATAAAAATTATATAATCATGAAACCGTAAGAACTATCATTAAAATGAAATCATTTTATAAAGCCATTTCCATATAAAATCAGTTTTTTAAAAAATCCAATGATATATTTTCAAAAAACTCCCTATTCCTAAAAACTATAATATGATTATATTAAATGTTGTTAAGTAGAGTGTATTAAACAAAAAACTATATAATTTTTTTTACCATGGTGATAATATAAATCAGGGAATTGATATGTGACAAATATAAAATATTTTGTTATGGTAGAACTATTTCTAAAAGGAAAGTAAAAAATATAAACATCTGAGTAAATAAAACATGTCACTAAAGTGAAAACCTAATAAAATAAAAATATTGTGTTCTATTATAGAATAATGAATAGCTAGGAAAACAAGCAACAATTGTTCAGAAAGTGAATCTTAAAAATATAGATTCTAAGGAAATTTTTTCAATATTTTTATATCCAATTTATATCCACAACATAATGAGAAACTATTGAAAATATACATTTTTGAGGCACAAACTATGGTTTGTTTGAGTATGTTCCCAAGTATCTCAAATATTCCCATGTGCCAAGATTTTTAAATAATAAGAATAAATTATACTCACTATTAATTAAATAGTTCTCCATATTACATAAACCATCCCCACAAATAAAAAATAAACATTATGATAAATAATATTTATTAATATGATTTTTAGAAGTGAAGAATAATCACTACCACTTATTGAAAATACATGGGAAAAATGAATCCATTTTTTAGTGTTTTTATGAAGGATTGAATAACATAAACTGTTTTAATGGTAATACCTTTAAGAAAAATTTTCAAAACATCGAAGATGTAATTTTATGAAATCTGTTCCTAACATATTTCAAATAAAATAATATCAAAAATCAACAAGATGGATTTCATAGGAACATTTTGAAAATAAATTTTATCTAATGTTTAATATTAAATACTATCTTTTTGGAACATGAGAAATAAATTAAAAATCATATTGTATTCAATAGGTTCGAACCAATGTACCAAGTCACTTGTAATAGATATGTTAGTTGGATACTCACCGCAAAACCCTTTTCGGATTCAATGAAAAATAAAACATGATCACCCTTTTATTTATATCTTTATGAAGAAGAACATTGAAATTCTCCATGATACTGTAATACATTCAGTAACAGAAAAAATCCAAAAAATATCCTCTAGAGGATATAAAAAATCATGGATTTGTTTATTTTTAAACATATAAAATTCCTTTTTGTTTCTAGTACTAAAAATCCCAATGAAAAACACCGTTTAATTTATGGTTATAATCAGATCATGAAAGGAAAAAATTTTGAAGAAAATATTATAAATTATTTTAAAACGTTAAATAAGTTAAAATAATCAATTCAATGGTTTTTTATCCTTAAAATTATATAATCAATTATTATAGGATTGTTCTAGAATATAAGAAATTAAAGTCTATGTTTTTTTTATTTTTTCCTCAAAAACAGTATTCTATAAGGGTAACACGAATTTACCCTTATGATGCTTCTATTTTTCACATATATTTACTTAAATACCCATATATAAAACTTAAGAGGTATTCATTATCTATACATAACTCATTAATACCCTAAATAACACTAGGGAAATTCCACTCTATACAAAAATAGTTTTTATCCACCCTTACATATATCATATTAACCCTTATGTTACTAATGGAATTTACTCTATACCCTCACAAAACTCCAAAAATGGGAGCTACCCTTAACCATCTATTAAAAATATCTGAATATAAAATTAGGAGGGTCATAACCTTATTAAAATAATATTCCATGAGTATGTGGAAAAATTTATGCTATAAAAAATTGATTTCCACCTAAAGGAAATAAATGATAAAATAAAATATGGGTTTAAAATATAATAAAAAAGATGTTATTTTATTTGTGATGGAATTATAATTCACCAAACCATAAATTCTTTTGATCCCATGAAATATATATACAATTTTATATTATAAAAAGGGATGTCCACGATTTCATAAACTTTGAATTATGTCCCCACATCGTGTTTTTATTCCATTATTACTTCCACAATGCATCGATTATAGATTTTTTACACTGTGGTACCTTATCTTTGAGATCCACAAATAGAACTAACCATGAAAAATCTTAGGATTCTATGTTAATTTTAATTTTTTACCATTTATACATAATTATAGGGTCTTTTTAATACCTCAAAACTTATAAAAGTTGAATTATGTTAGGAACCAATGTCAAGAGTGACAAAAATATCAAGATATTAACCATATTTCCATGATTCTCAATAATCTAGAATAGAATGATAAAATCATAGGGTTGATATTCTATTCTCACTCAAAATATATATCCCAAACAATGTGAGATTCAGGGGGATAGACCTAATCACTCACCTCAAACACCATCAGATAATAATTGTAGGTCCTATAATATATCAATTGGACTAGAACTACCACAAAACATTATCAAGATAAGGAAATCATCCTCATAATCCTTGAACACAATATTTTACAAAAAGAGACAATTCGTATAACCATTCTCATCATTAAGAGGCTTCATAAAGCCTCCAATACAACAAATCATATTAGATATTGTTAACCATATATTAAGAATGATTTGAAACCAAATAGATAATGAAAAATATAACTACATAGAATATAAAATCCAATAAATCATAAAATACAATCATTTCTACCATAACCATCACCATGGATGCAAAGACCTGATCCAACAACATACATCAATTTATGGTTACCCTAATTTGATCTCATTCCATGCTTGGAATCTTTATTGGTACAATTAATAAGTCCATGAATTATTTGTTATATAACTATAACATAATAGATAAGGCTTCTCCAGGATTGTAGGTATGTGGTGTTCTACTACAATTTTATAATAGGCATGAAATCCTGACATAATGTCTTCAATTGACTGGCTTGATCTAGACACAGTCTTTGAGGTCTCAAATCATGATACATCTTAATATACCCATTGTGAATGAAACAAAAAGACCTAAGTTTTTGATCCAAAAATTTGTATCTTAGACAAATCTACACAAATAACTACATCTGATGAAACAAGGAACCATTGGAGAATCGAAATAATAAATTTTAGGTCTTCCATCCATAAAAAGATAAAATAAAAAGTATCCAAAATGTGACATAAAATTTAATATGTTTACTTATATATTTTAATTAGGAAACATATTTCTCATATGTATAGAAAATAAAAAAACTACACATCTATCATGACCATGTAAATTTAATCTTTCATTAAAATGTTTCCCAAGTTATTCCTCATCCAATAATTCATCACCTTCCCACATTGGTAAAACCTCCTCATTGGGTTAGTGACAAGAAATCATATATAAAGAGTTTATCTATTTTTGAAATAAATGGTATGAATTTAGATAGCACAGTATTGCTATCATAGGATTAAATTCCTCTTGGTAAAAGTACACTTCACATTCTTATGATTCAAATATATCATAATGTTTACTTGGATTGACCGTTGTCATAATAATCTATGGGAATGTTCAAATTCTTTCAATTCAATTTCATAATGAGAGATATTGTTTCCATGAAGTATTAATCTATAAAATCCATATGTCATAAACCATTTTATATCACCATTATAGATTTCAAATCCATGATTTATTCTTCATAGTATCATTATAAATAACCAATAAGGATTAGTATGAAATAACAAGGGATCTTGATTTAATATATTTTTTTCTTCCATTCATAGGAATTCCTTGATAATGATTATCCCACACTAGGATATTGGTATAAAATAGAGATAACATTGGTTATTAGAGTATTTATAATAAATATAAAATGGAACAAAAACTATAGACTTCATTAACACATAGGAGTATTAGCGTGAAAACAGATGTTTCACATTTCAAACAATGGAATCCCTCATGATCTATAATTCTATCCAATAGAAAAAACACATTATCATTGGGTGAAACCATCCAAGGAAAAACTAGTTAATGATTATATAATGTCAACATAATATTAAAAACAAGATCAACCCCAAATATCATTATAACTACATAATCTAGAAAACTACATCTATGAAATAGTTCAAACACAGAAATATCATATTATTAAAATATATCGATATTATTTTGGGTAATAAATCAACATCTTCGAGAAATAATGGTTATAAATAGAAATCGAGTAGTCCCCACTATCTTACCAATAATAATATATAACTAATGGATCTCTCAGAAAAATGGTCAAGAAACTAAATCATCCTACCCATGAACATACCCAAGGATTAAAAAATCAGACATATAATTTATTATCCCTTGGTATATATTTATCCAAAATCCTAGAACAGGGAAAACAAATTCAAAAAATTATACTAAACAGTGAAGAATAATGAAACTCTAGATAATAACAAAATTATTGAAAATAATCACTCTTTAACACAAGAACTCTATAGAAGTCTCACTTAAACCAAAGAAGAGGATATCTTTGTCAATCCATGTCCTTTTTAGGACATCTGATAACCACTATACACAATAATGGGTTAGGAGAAACATAAATGCCAAAAAATAATGTAATAAATTTTTGAAAGGGTTCAAAACAACTCCACTCATGATAAATAAACATTATATCAATAATATTTATATTGAAAATATCCATGAATATTTTGAAAATGATTTCTAGAAATAATTGGTTTTATATGTTAAAAATATATCATTACATTATGATGAAATTAATAAAGGGTAAAATTTCGAAAATCCACCATTACAAGAAGAATCATTATAATCATTTTATGATAATGCATATTACATAATTCAATTTCATCTATATTTACGATATAAATTATTAAATCTCCCTAGAAAAGAAATATTGAATTTATGAAAACTATTTTTCATAAAGACTCTCTAAAACACCATGGTTATTTAAAAGAATACAACACATTATATTATTATGGTAAAAGATATTTCATTCAAAAAATTATCCATTATTCAATTGTTCGAAATTAATTGATGAAAAATATTTATAAGGTTTTAAAACCATGTTATTTCCTTTTTTTCATGAGTAAAAATTGATTTCGATAAAATAAGCTAAAAACAAGAATTAATTCATAGATAAAAATAATTTCATTAATTTTCCATTAACAATAATTTCAATAATGTCGACATCTACAAGATATAAAAATTTTACCATTACAACATAATAAAAGTCAAAAATAGCTATTAGGAAAACTAATTATTTATATTCAAATATTATATTAATTGGTTTAATTATATTCCTATCAATGATAATAACTCAATGAATACAAAACTCACGGTGTAAAATAATAAAAACAGTTCATTGTGGAGTCATTCTTGACCTATCGATATATTTTATCGCTATCTGGAAAGTGTTCCTCAACCCCTTAAACTATTATAGAAAAAAGGATCTATTCATTGAATGGTTTTTTAGTCCATCCATGTATATTTCACAAACCGACTCTACTTTTTTACAGCAAAAATGTTGGATAAGATATGAAGAAATCAACATATGAAAAAAAAATATTTTTATTAATCACATAATATCATAAAAAATTAAGAAAGAACATATAAATTAAATATTTAATACTCATGGTAACTAAAATTTTGTCACAATATTTTGTGATCAATAACCTACTCTTTATGTGCACATTCATATCTGACGAGTCCTATCTCTTTTCTACCAAACCTATGAAATGTTATAACAATTACACCTAGGTGTTCTACTAATACCATTTTCTTGACCAGACCTCCCTTGGGTTTGATTTTTTTATCTGACTCAATGGGACTCCTATAATACCTAGGTCACCATCCTAGCATACCATATGGTATTACACACCTGGGTAACTTATCAAAAAAATTCCTTTACCCATATGAAAAAAAATGTTATTTCTATGTACTTTGACTTCACCTGCACACACATTGAGAAAGAATTTAGGATGACACAAAACCTTATAAAAATACATGATATTTATTCTTAACATTGGCATTTTTATTAGGTAGGATACTAAGAAAAGGCATACCTTTGTGAAATAAGTAGTAACACTTATAAAGGTAATTATAGATATTGTAGGATTAAATTCTAGATATCAGCTATGAAATTCAAATAGGACAACATATGAAACTAATGAAAAACAAACTGCTTTCCTTGATACAAATCATTATGTTAAGAAGCCTCTGATAATATCATAGGAGCACCATCATAGGCCACATGATATCACAAATCATGTTCCTTGAGATATCCAAACTACTACTTGTCATATGTTTTCAACGTGGATGACTATATGGTATTTTATCATAAGAAACATCTTCCATGGACATCCTCTGTGATAATATATATGGTTTCAAACTCATCCCTAACACTCTGTGCATTTCTAGACTCCCAAACAAGTCCACTATATCATTTTTTTCTCAGATAGTCATCTACCACGATGTATTCCCACACTCTATAAGTCATTTCAATGTTATAATACAATATAAAATCTCTCCACCATCGATCCATTCATGAAAATATCATTGGTAAACTAATTATTTAATGATTTTTTTCATTGATGAACCGTCATTTCTCATAAATGAGGAAATATTTTCACAGATTTAGTTAAAAAACTACTTTCAATAACATAAAATAATTTTTGGAATCATTATTGACGTGGATATATAGCTTTAAGACCCATATTAGATCAATGTACTCAAATATATTGATACGAAAACATATCTATGATTAGAAGCAGTATAAAAAACATTAAAAATATCTTATTATTCAAGTTATTGATGAATAATTACAACTATATTCTCTTAAATGAGGTACTCAAATGCATCCTAACACATTATGGTTCACATGGAGGAATAATATTTCTTTTTCAATGATATTAATGGGTCCATAATCAGATTCAAGCCATATAAAAACCTTCTATAACAGCCCTCAATACAAGGGAAACTGGAATCCACTAAGAAATTCTGGAGATCCTTCTAATAGAGAAATGAATATATCTTTGAAGGGTATTCCACATCTTTTTTTAATGGAGAAATTATTTTAATAATAAACCAAATTTGTCAGAAAAATCACATGGAAAATTTTTAATAGATATGGTACCTTTGAATGAAATTTAGAAATGTATTAAAATAATCTTTTTCATCCACCTATCTCTCAAAAATACAAGTGGATATCGTGGATAAAGGTGTCCTCAAATGTATCTCAAAAATTATTGAGAACATAGTTAACCAGCCTCATGAAATGTTCAAGGGAATTCATTATATTAAACTGAATTAACAAAAACATGATTTCAAAATAATGAAACCCGAATGTACTATTTATAATTTCCACCTTATTCACTATGAATTTATGATGCATCGACCAGATATCGAGGTATGTGACCATTATTTCCCTATTTAGTTTGTTTAACATATCATTTATCCCTTGAACGGGATAACATTTCATCACCATAACTTGTCTAATCCTTAGTTTCCTATCCACAACTTCTGATTAGCATTAATATTTAATGAAAATAACTCTTGATCAACCCATGGAACCACAAGTATTCAACGAAAACCTTCTACAATGGACAATTGATATAGATTTTCAACTCTCGCAAATCAAACATTATTATATCTTTATGGGCCTTGAAAACCAATAAAACATGGATATGTTACTATATCCAAAAAATAATTTTTTAAGGGATAACAGTATGATAAAATTATTCCAAATATTATTTCAAAATCCAAGAGAAATGAATATCAATTTATCAATATTGAATTAATATTAAAACAAATTAAAGTTTTGTATATTTATCATATGATATGAGTATATTAAATCTCATTCAAACATTTTTTTTAATGATTTCATCAAGGTATAACAAATATACCATTTCCACCATGTTTATCCATAGATTATGAGAATCTATTGATTATAAGGATTGATATATCTATATCCATGGTTTTGTAAATCCTTTTTTTAATGTATATATATAAATATATAATTTAGAGCTAATAAAAATCATTGTTTTGTTTATTTTTTTATTTTATATAGGATTCAAATACTAATAGAACCATACATGAGGATCTATATAGGTGTTTATATGACCCCTTGGAATGAAAACAATTATTTATAATTCATGAGATGTTTCATTAATGTCTCCAAACATTAAAATCTTGGTTACACCTAAAAAATCATCAGGATCGACTTTTTATTATTTTAACAATTCTTATATATTATTAAAACTTCTCTATAATTATGTTATAAGCAATAACCAATAATGGATGAATTGGGAATGAAGAAGGAAATGAATCAAAACATTATCACAAAATGTAATTTCATCATGCAATTAACTAGATAATACTGTCCTTTAATACATCATAGAGAATCACGTTGCTATAAAAAATATATTATATTTCCCTGTATCATTATTTTTGGTGTATATTACCATCAATCAACCACTTAAACTAAGTTTCTCATGTAAATATCACATTTTCAATTTATCTGTTTCATTATTTAACAACATGTGTAACGAAATCCCATTTTTTAAATGTATCTCCCAAAACCCTATCATAAGTTTTTCTATCATTTTTTCACACAATATTCTATATCTTATGTGGAAAATCCTGGATATAGATGTATAATATTTTCAAAATATCCTCCAAAAATTGATGTAGGTCTCAATGTTTCCTAAACATGATCCTCATTCACCCAAACACAAAGTGAAACTCCACATGACATTCTTAAATTTAAAAAATATAGAATTTAAATATTCTAGAATATAAACATAAAAAATCCCAGATTAAAGTATCAATTATATTAAAATAATTAAAATATATGGTGTGATCCCTATAAAATACATATATCATCAAACCCTTGTCGATTAGTGTCATCGTATAATTATATACATAACTATATAGTCCCATTTTTTAAATCCTCATGTGGCCTATGTATATTTAATTTTTCAATACAATATTTACTACTCATACATTATTTATTCTCAAAATATAGACTGATTAGGTTAAAAAATATATAAAATCTAATTTATCTATATAGACGAGAAAATCACATTCATGTCTAATTTATACACAATCACAACCATGTATCTTGTTTTGGTAAGGCCATACACATTTAAATTCAATATAAATTTATTGGAAATATGTTATAACCATATTATATGAATACCATCATACTTAAAACATTGTTGGTGGAATGATCAATAATACACTCTACCACTATTTGATTTTCTCAGCCTTGATGTTTTCAAATGAATTTAATCAAATTATGATGGTTTTCATTATATTCATATTTAAAACATCATGTATAGGGATTTAATTTGAATCATGAAACCCTAGTATAGTAAATCTATAAGTTATGAAAATCTATATGGTATTCATAATGTTTCATCCTTTAAAAAAATTATTTTTTCTAGCTCATGAGTGTATTCTAAATATAAAAACGAAAAACTACACACCTTAGAATTAATAGTTTTTCACAACCAATATATCATGATGAACATTAGTTAGGTATATCCCAAATTTACAATCTGAGAGGTTAATTATCATTTCCCATCAAGGAATATATATTTTGAACATGTAAAATTACAAACATTAAGATTCATATTATATAACATGATAAAAACTGTATTTTAATTCTCTATTATGAATATAGAAAACAATACAAAATACATATGTCATCATATCATATGTGAAATAATTCTAGAGTGGCATTATTTTTTCTATACTATTTGGATTTTGTTCCACTAATTAAATCTGAATATAATTCCTACCTTATATCAATGTGATTATAAGACAAAATCCAACAAATAAATTCCATTATAATATAAAACATATAAAGAACTTTTTTTAGTAAAGTAAACGCTTATGAATCGCATTTATAATGAAAAAACATTGAATATGGTATTAAAACTCCATTTCATAAAAACACCCAACCATTTGATGTTAATAACATTTTGTTCTTATAAGAACTCTTTCTATATTCATTATAAGAATCATATAACATATTTAAGAAACAATTTCATTGATATTATTTTTTTACTATTGTAATTCATTACAAAAATTTGTAGAAACAGATACTAATATCATTTATTATATAATATTACTTTAAAATCATTTCTATAACAAAATATAGCATTAAAATTTCATTTAAGGACATTCCATAAAGTCATTGATAATATTAAGTAATACTAATTTTGAATTTCACTAGTTCTATCTATTGTTTTTTAACCATTGCACTTATCTGATGTCCAACATAATTTCACAAGACTTTTAGTCAAAAATATTTCTCGGAAATAATATATTCTGAAATACAGACTCCATTGGGTAAAGAATAACAATTTTTCGAAATGGTGGTACAATTTTAAAAATAAGATGTCATCATACTTATCATAGATGATATTCAATGGGATTTTATAAATATTATTAAAAAACACCTTATTTTGTATAATATTTGATATAATGTTCTTGAGGTCCTTTACCCAAATATTTTAACAAATATCGTTGATAAAATAGATTTATACGTGATAAAAATTATTTTTATCCTGGTCTTATTGGGAAAACATATTATCGAAATTTTGGAATCATAACCCATGTCTATCATGTAATTTATTCTAAAAAAATTATTATCGAATATATTCATTTATTATATAATAAAAATGATTGAATTACACAATTTTATTATTTTGACTAATTTTATCTTATATAATAATTTTTATTACAAATATCCATAATAGTAATATTTTTTACTAATTTAAACTAAAAACATAATGTTATATTACTACATAATTTAAATTTTATAAAATTTATTACTAAAACGTTTTTAAATTATACATTTGGTATCACATAACCTTTAAAAAGAATAAATTATTCTACACCACTAATCTTAGTTATAGGACCTTCTATTTTTTTAAAATCCTTCCACCTGTTATTGGAAATTACATTATATGAAAACATTTTCTCTCCATCAGTACACCTCCTTTAGATTTCATCAAAATTTAAAATCTAATATAATAGAAATTATAGGACCTACCATTATTGGACCTTCCAACATAATTTTCATTCCATGGTTTAAACTTCATTAAATTTATATTATGAATATAGATGAATATTATAGAAATACCATCCCTATATCGCATTTTCTAAATTTATTGAGAATATAGGTTAAAAACTTTTATAACTCATCCACACTTGAATATGATTTCAAACAATTGTTATTGAATTAATTTTGTAACTATAAGATGATAGTAACCTTTACTCCCTCACATAAATTACTATAACGAATCATATTAACTACCTCAATTAGAAATAAATTTCATTCTGGTTATATTTCAAGTAAACAACATATTTTGGACACTAATTTAATTTATTTACTTCTCATAATCATATATATATTCTTACTGTAAAACAGAACAATTTTTCTACTTAGTAAGGGATTTATCTAACACATAAATTGATTATTTTACTTATAATGTGTACTTATGTTTCTATATCAGTCAAAAAAAATTCATTCATTAAGAATCCATTTTATCGTTGGAACATAGGATAATATTTTAGAATTATGATACCAGTATAACTATAAAAAAATTTTGATCAGATGAGTTTCATTCTGTACATTCATTTAATAAGTAATTTTATTAAATTTTCTCCCTCATAATTTTTTACAGCATTTTTTAATACAATATTTCCATTAGTGGAATAAGATAAATATCTCACAATGTTTGGAGTCAACATTAGTGTACATCACATAAAATAGATGTTTGGATATTAAA
Source organism: Viscum album (assembly GCA_963277665.1). Lineage (NCBI taxonomy): Eukaryota > Viridiplantae > Streptophyta > Magnoliopsida > Santalales > Viscaceae > Viscum > Viscum album. The sequence continues at coordinate 652,176,912 of OY728123.1, forward strand.
TCATTCATAATACATCATATATATATATATTGATATTTGAGTGGAAATATCATTTCCCTATCTATATTATAGTTAGACTCAATAAAATTATCCAAGTATTCTTTTTTCTTGTTTCTCATTTAAGAAACTCTAAAAAAATAAAAATGAAACACCTAACTCTTAGTACCTTGTCATTACATTCTTACACGACATAAGATAATTCATTATCACCCATCTTGAGAGTTGGAGTAGTTAATGTAATACTATAGTTCAGGACATGTTTTTTTGAAGGAATATGTCACATATGATTTTATGGGTAATTGAGTCACATTATCATATCTTATAGTATTCCCCTAACATGAATTATATTTTAAATGAATTAGTATTGAATCCATATTATATCCACTAATTAAATATATTTATATATACATACCCTATCTATGTGTAACTTCTTACAAAATCCATATCATGTGTTACCATCTTAATTTAGAATCCAACAATATTTACAGATTTCTATATGATTTTCGTGCTTGGGGTTCCTACAACCTTCCACGTAATAGGCTATAAATGTACCAAAATATTCTAATCCTTATAAAACTATAAATAGAAAAAGATGTATCCAACCCCCACATTTCAATATAAAACACTAGCCTTGTGGAATGTGAGAAGTCTTCCCCAATGATCCACAACCCATGTTTGTTAACTAAAGAGAGACTTCTATTATATAATAATTCTTACTCTTATTATATATAAAATATAATTATATTTATCATTCAATATAAAACCCTTATAAAACCCCATTTCTAGGTAGAATAAAATCTAATAATTTATCATTATTTATTTGAAATATCATAAAAGGATGCATGATAACTTAATGAAGTTTTTTAACACATGTATCAGAATAATAAAAGAAAACATGTAATGAAATATTTAAAAATATTAATAAAAATTTAGTATATAATATAAATAAATATACTCATCATATATTTAAAAATTGAATAAATTATTCTAAACAAATAACAAATTAATTATAAATAGTTAATAATTTAGTCAAGGATAAACATGGACAATTTACATTAATCTTACATGTCCTTTTTATATTATCATTTACATGGTGTTAACATGAATTCCATCATATTCCTAATATTCGAAATTTCTTAATTACATTTATTATTGAACAGTAATAATCATATATATTAGGAATAAAATTTACTCAATTTAATATCACCTATTTTTTTATTTATTGTTATGAACAAAAAATATAAATATGAATTAGGAATAGTTTAAATAATTTTCTAATGAGTATTTACAGTATAAAAAAATATTGTAAATTAATATAAATTTATAAAATAATATAAATAGTTAAAACTGCTAATTATTTTAAACTAAAAATAGTTTAGAAATTTTTACAGCATAAACATGCATTAAACTAATATTAAATATAGAAACCCCCATTCATTTTTCTTGATTCCCAATTCAGATTCATCGTGGGTCCCCCCTGTCCACATTGATAATGGTGTTTGAAAATTTTAGTAGCAATATATATTATTATAAATTATAATAAAAATAGTCCATTATCTAATAATTTTCAATGTAGTTTCATTTATATATACATTCCTCAATCCTTGGCTATTCAGGAAGAAATTTTAAAAAAAAAATTAACGACTTCTTCAAAAATAAGAAAATTTTGAGGTGAAGAATTTTTTAAAAGGGGATGGTATTTTAATATGTAACTATTATACCTACACTAATTATTTAATCATTTTTTATAGAATTAATAATTCATTTTGAGTTGAAAAACATTACCTTGAATTTCCCTTTGCTCCAATACATTCAATTTCACAAAATGGCCTCATATTATCAGCATGGTATTGGTATGCTCTTTATTGGGAGTCCATAATGACATAGTGTTCCAGAAGACATAACAAAGAGGTATCATCCTATGAAACACATTTCTTCATGCTTTTCACTAGATCTTTTCAATTAAACATGTCAATTTATTTTTCACAGTAATAACTAAAATATATATTATGTATAAGTTTTGTCATCATAATGATATATCGAGAAAATAAAATGTCTTTTTTACATTGGATATGTTATTCCGCCATGGAAATAATATTTTTCAGTTTAATAAATCATTCAAATATCAAAATTATAATTGGTACACCTTATTTAATAACAGTAAAGGGTTTCTAACAAATAACACATTCCACAATATTGTGGAAGGACAACTCCAAATCCCATAAAAACCAATTTACATTGATATGATTGTATTTAATAATAATAAAATTTAATTAAGCTACATCTTTCATGTGGATATAAATAACTAATATAAAATTTATGAAACACATTATTATGATCACCAAGAAGTATCCAAAGGAATCATTCTTCTATGTGTTATCCATGAAGAATGGGAACCACCTAATTCCCAAGAAAGATATACCAATGTAAATAGTTTTAGATAACAATATATTAATTGATATAAAGAAAATATACTAAAAAATAATATCAGTTTTGTGTAGTTTTGATTAAATATATTAGAATAAAACATATATCAAACTCTATGTTAATAAATATAGGTTTCAAAAGTCCACAATGAATACAAATAATTGGTCATCATTACAGAGATTTTGGATTACAATCCCTGAATTGAAAAAAATACTATAATTCTTGATCAATCATCATAGAGATTCATTATTTTATAAAATATGAAATTCAAGGAAAACATTGAAACTCCTTAATATTATCATCATACGTGAAATAACTATGTATGAAAGCATTTATGTTGATCAGTTTAATGAATAATTACAATATATTGTTTCATTATAAGATAATATCTATGAGATGCACCATGTAAATGTGGCGATCTGTACATTCTTGAGTATCTTAGCATTGAAAATGACATATCCAATAATAAAATTTAATTCAGGGGCTTTTAGGTGTTTTTTTATTTTAGATATCATGACTGTTGATATTTGTTTCAATTTTTGGGTAAAAATAAATAAATTCAAATATAACTCTAAAAACATTACTTCATGGACTACTGAGGAGTGAAACAAATATTATAACAACATGGATGATAAAGGCCCCATATGTGTCCAATATATGTAAAAATCACTTTTTTAATTAAAAAAATCATACCACATTAATGAAAAAAACCATACTCTTGAATAAATCAATAACACCATGCATAGTAGACAAAAAATAACATTCAATAATGACATTATATGGGTTCATTTGATATAGGAACATATCTCAAAATGAATGATGATACCCCATCATTAGCATAAAAACATATAATTATATAAATATAGTATATTTTCCCCAATGATTCATAGGTAACAACATGTGTATAGAAATCAGCACAAATATAAACACTCAAAATTAGTCCAGGGTTTGTGAAACAATGGACTATGATTCCCCTAAATTGAATATAGAAAAACCAATGGTGGAATATAAATAAGTTATAACATGAATGATTTTTTAGTATAACTAGAATTATAAAATGATTGGAATGTTATAGTCCCTTGGTGAGGATGGGTCATTGAGAGGGGGAGAGGGTTGATTATTGATAACATTTCATTTTAATAATTTACCCTCCTTTGAAATATATTCTTTTGTGGTCTGTTAAAGCATCAATACATATAAAGTTAATATCTCATATACTCACCTAAAGCGTAACTATTTGAATGGGAATAGAATAATTTATTTAAAAGGGTAGTAAAAATATTACCTCATTCTACATTTTGTTTGTTGCTTCAAACAATATATTTTAAATTAAAAATTAATTATAAAATTTAGTGGTCTCCTTAGTCTCGTTGGAGTGTCATTTATTAGACATATAAATTATAATTCCTTTTATAAAATTGGCATAAAACAAACTTGTTAATCTTCTAATTTAGTATAGTATTGTTTTTCATGATGAAAATATTCTTCCATGATTCATTACACACCCCAACCTCAAATTCTCTCTCTCGAACATGTTGTACACATGATACATAAATTTAATCAATATTGATTCAAATTTATAATGATCTTTTTAATAATTATGGATTATTCATCAACACATCCTAATTATATTTATCCACAAGTGTATAGTTTCTACTACACTCGTCTTCTATTCATCGGGATCATAAATAGATGTTTTTAATGGTTTTATTATTGTAGAAACACTATCATGATATTAAATGAAATGGTTTATCCTCATATATTCTAACACTCATGTACTAGGAGTAACATTCATCTATGATGAACTAAAATTGACTATTCCTCCCTTTTTAATATAATATAGTATTGGGAATAGAAGATTACCCACTAAAATGTTGAGTTTCTCCTTGAAATATTTCTTGGCGATAATACCACACGCATATCATCTCTCCCCACATAAATATAAATGTATTCATAGAATATTTAATTTAATGACATTTAATTTTTTGTAGATATTTTTTTATATTTAATATTCTATAAATATCATTAGTTTCTCCACCATTATTCCTCATAAAATATCTTAGTTGTTACTGTTTTAAATCACATGAAGTATCGGTTTATTAACCACATCATCTATAATAATAAAAATTACATCATCTTCACCTTTAATGATCCATAATTTAAATATTTTTAAATTGTTATCTACGTATTCCTAAATTAACTATATACCATGTTTTATCCTATTATTTTTAGTCAGTATCAATTTCCCATATGTATTGATTTTTCTTGAAATTCCCAATTCCATGGAGTAGCATTGGCTACCAAGTCATCTTATTTCTTAGAAATCCACCAACAATATGACCATGATGTGTTATTAATTATGAAATTTGATTAACTTCTGAAATGTTCTAATATTAATTGTCAATATCTTAATAATAATATGTTCCTATGTCCATAAACATCAATTTTAGTGCATTATATAAATTTAACTTCATTTATAATCTCAAATGTAATTCATTTTTAAAATGAAAATTTGCTCCCAATCAATCATCAGTTTTTTGAGAACATTATATTAATTTTTTAAATTTGAAATTTCTGTATGTGATATATTTATTTTTTTGTAATTTTTTATATTTTAGGATAGATGGATGAATCCTAAGAGATGATGGAGATTTTTCATTATTAATGAGGAAATTTTCTAGAGAAATAATAATGGGCCTAATGCGCATCAAAAAAATGTGGGGCACATAACCCAAGCCCAATGGATATCAAATTTTTATTGAAGAAAGATAAAAATATGCGTACATTTTTTAAAACTCTGGACGAAACTAATTTAGATGTTTTTATGAAGATAAAGGGATCTGATGTTGAGATTTAAATGGTGGTCCCGATCCGAATGCACATAATGTCATCCCACCATTTCGACCATAACATCCAAACTGATACGCTAAATGTCTTGAAAATTTTAATGATAATAGAGGATAGAGGGATGAGAATATTGGTCTTCTAAGACCCCTGATTATTTGATTTCCTTCAATTAAAAAGTTAAATGTCAAAATGGGTGATTAATTCATATGAATTTTCCAGGTCAACATCGAAATGTCTAATTCCCCTGATTTTCTCACTCTCCTTTGACTCTCTAAATTAATGGGGATGGAATTTATTGTTGGGGATGTCTTTACGACTCTTAATATTTCTATATAAGGATCTGGTGGTGAACTTAATTATTGTCGAATATTTTTTCTTTCTATAGAAGTTTTTCTTTCATCCATTGTATTTCTTTCAATTGTAATTTCCCGCTTTCGTTTTATAATATCACATTCAATTTGTCTAATGTATGTTTTTTATTTCATGTATAGTATTTTAATAATAGTTATTGTTCTTCTTCACTTATTATTTTCATTTTATTCACACATTGATACCGTTGTATCAATGTGTGAATTTATTCACACCTGCACATGTAAATTCATCCCACAATAGTGGAGTGTTCATTATTCAATGTTTTTTTTCATCAATGTTGCTTTTTTCAGACCAATACCCATATACATTGATATAATTGAATCAATGGAGGGATAACCTTTTATGGTTTGATCTTAGGGAGTTACATGGGATGGATTGATTGTTATTTGATGTTATTATGCTCTTAAATTTATTCCTCATTTTAAGAGTTCATTTCTTTGGTTTATCTTCATCTTTGTCTTCACTTACTTTAACAAAAACAAATTTTGAGTGCTAGTATGATCGAATTACATGAAGGTCACATTTACATGATCTTATATATGAATAGGTGATTAGACTTGAAATTGTGTGTGGATTAAATAAGATAATGATATTGAGGAATTATTTCATTTTATGGATACCTCTTTAACTGATGAACATAAAATCTAAAGAAAAAAAATAAATCCAATCTATCCCTAGAGACATCCTAGGATCAAATCATCTGAAATAATTGTTTTAGATTAAGTAAATATGTATTTTTTAATTGTTCTATAAATGAAATAATATTTTTTTCAATCAAAATCAACCCCAATGATGGACCCATCATAGTTAATCTCACATCCAATATTAGTGTCTCATGGTTTCTTCTTTGGTCCCTGTGGATTTGATCCCTACATGTACTTCAACAACCTCTTTTACTGGTAGGGATAATTTGGGCCCAACAAAATTTTAGTGCTATTGTCAGGGTCCCAAGTAAGTACCTTTGACACTCATCTTCTTTTCTCACCCCAAATTATCTACTCTCACCCCAATTTCATTACTATATTCCCTTTTCTATTTTTGTCTATCCAAAGAATCCCAAAACCAATTTTCAATCAACTCTAATGGATTATCTTCCAAAATACACCTTCATAAACCAATTCTATAATCATATTTGAAATAAATATTGGGAAACACCTCACAGAGGGATTTTCTTTGACCAAACATTGATTTAATTCACTAAACAAGATGAGATGTTGAATCAATGGGATGATGATTTTTTATAGATTCAATTTTGAGCCCTCTCGAGGATTATTGAAGAGATAAAACTTAATGATGTTCATGATTTACAAACTCTTGTACAACCTAATCCTCGAAAAATCCTTCAACAATTGTGGGAAGAAATGGATATAATGAATTCATAAGATTCAACTTTAAGATTACAAGTAAAAATCATTAATAATTTTGAGGAAGCTATTCCCAATCTGGATGCCCTTTCCTCATTATTGATATATGAATATTTTATTCCAAAAAACTCTCCTGAATTAACAAAATAATTGTCCTTTGGATATGGGATAAATGAAGATGATCAAGGAAATGATTAAGGGTATTTAAATCTGGAGGAAATTAATTTTTTTTATTCACAAGGGGAAAATTTTTCTTCATGGATTGAGTATCATAAATATTTCTCCAATAACGATTGGTTAGAATCATCGATCATTAAACCATTGGAAAAGATAGCAAATATTAAATCTATACCCACTCCTGACATTCAATAAGAAATGGTTTAGGAGGAATCACAGTTTCAAAATGAACTAATTCTTTATAAAATTTTCGGAGATAAAATTGATATTGATTTAATTTTCCAATCGCCATTATGAAATATCAATCAACCCAAGCTCAAAAAAATTTTAATTCCTTCCCAACTCAAGAATCCCATCATAGTTGATAAGAAAGACATTGCATCTATATTTCATTATTTTCGTCAAATTGATAATGTTGTAATTTTCATTGATGTCTTAGGCAAGACTGAAAATTCGACTGAATCAACCATTTCTGATATTACCTAGATTTTCCCACTCATTGTTAATGATGTGATTTTACATGAAAAAAATACTAAAAAAAATTAATCTCAATCTTGTTTAAGTGGATAAAAATTGGGTTCTGAAACTGATAAAATTTGGAATTTAACAATTAGTGTTTCCAAGTCGATCTAACGATGTTAAAAAAACCGTTTCAAGGGAGAAAACACATTGTTTTCTTGTTTCCAATCATTGTGAATCATCTTTTTTTATTTATTTTTTATTTTTCATTTATAAAATTACCCTTGGAAATAGACCTATTCTTATGTTATGATTAAGGATGGGTATGAAAGGTGAGCACCAAATTCATTCATGTCACATGGTGTGATCCCTAAGTAATACCTAAACCATAAATTTAAAATGAAGATAATTTATCGTCCGTGTATTTTATTTTTATTTGTTTTCAGGTTTTAAAAAATATGAATACGATAGTACCTTAGTCTTTGGACCTGTTCTTCTATTATGAGTATGGATAGGTATGAAAGGGGAGTTTCATATTAATCCATGTCACATGGCATGATCTTTGAGTACTACCTTACCCATGAATTTAAAAAATACAAGGAATCCTCAATTTATTTTATTTTAATTTTTTTTTTGTTCTTGTTGCTAAAAAATAGAAAAAATGTAAAAGGACATGTTATAGGTCATGGGGAAAATCCTGTCATAGCCATCCAAGCTGCTGAGACTCGAACCCAAGATTGATGGGAGACTGTGTCATGTGATTTAAACATCATCCACCAGGAGAATTCATTACATGATTCACATTTTCAATGTCCTCTTTGAACACCTCTCACATACCCCATTCTATGTTTTCTTTAAACACTGGGGACACTGTTATTCTATGTCGGGGAAGATGAAATAAAAAGAATGATTTTTTGTGAATATGAACTTGCATGGAAAGAAAAATTCAATTATCCTTGAACATGATGATACAGATTAAAGACTCTGAAATTGGATATCAAATAATTTTGCATGCCTTGATTCATATTTTTAAGAAAGTTCAAGTTCCTGAGTATAGTTTTGGGAAACTATGGTTGTCCGATGTGATTTTTAAAAGTTTACATTTTCATCCTCTTAATCAAAATTCCACAATTCCCGTATACTGGATCTTGGGTTTAAATTTAAATTATTGGGTCCCTTTGATCATATCATAGGGTTTTAGGTTACTTCTTTTTTAATTTGAGTATTAAAAAAACCAAAAAATTGTGAAATAGTTATGACTACATAGAGGATTGTTTTGTCCAAATGTGTGGCATCCAGAACATGGGGATCATGACTCCAAAGTTGTGTCTACTAGAGTTAGGATTTATATCTCTTTTATAGACCATGGAATTGAATATATTTGTGTGTTTCGACACGTGTGGATCATGACTCCATAGTTGTCTTGGCTAGAGTAAGTCTCTTCGTATTTATTGTGGTTAAAAAAATACAATCAAAAATCAAATAAAAAATGGATAATAATCTTATACTTTAATGTGATACCCACCTAGCACTTCCATTTTACACCTCTTGATCAAGAAAATGGGCCCCATTTCTTTTGTGTGTCACAACACATCATCATGCTTAATTGAAATTGGATTAAATGTGACAATGAATTTTAACAAAGGAATGGGATTGGGCTTGGGATTTTATTATTGACCTAGCATGTTTTGAATTATTTTTATGGGACTTATAGTTTTTTATGAGTTATTTTGGTGAGAAATGTGTACTAAATTTTTTTGGAAAAGGGAATTTGAATTTCGTATTTGAAATATATTTTTCTCGAGACTAGAAAAACTCATGTTGGGGGGTGTGATTAGCTACTCAAAGTGGCTGATTTTCATTGTAAAAATCATAATAATAATATGTTTCAAAGTCCATGAATATCAATTTTAGTGGATTATATAAATTGAACTTCATTTCTAATATCAAATGTAATTCATGTTTAAAATGAAAATTTGGGCCCAATAAATCATCTTTTTGTAGAGAACATTATCTTCATTTTTTAAATTTTATATTTGATATATGATTGATCACTTTTTTGGAATATTTTATCTTTTACGATAGATGGATGAATCCCAAGAGATGATGGATATTTTCCCTCATGAATGAAGAAATTTTCTAGAGAAAGCATAATGGGCCTAAGGCACATCAAACAAAAGAGGGTCCCACAAACCAAGACCAATGAAGCTCAAATATTTACGGAAGAAAGATAAAAATATGGGGATCATTTTATTCAACTGTGGCCAGAACTAATTCTTATTTTTTCATGAATATAAAGGGATCCAAAGTTGAGATTTAAATGGTGGGCCCGATCTGAATGCACATCATGTCATCCCACCATTTCGACCATAACATCCAAAATGATGAACCTAATGGAATGATCTTTTTACAGATAATATATTTATTACGTACTAGCATAGTTTTCTTCTACGACCCCTCTATATTCAGCCTCCTCCAATTACCAATTCACACGTCAAAACAGGGTACGAATCTAGACGAATTTTATGTGTCAACATCAAAATGTCAAATTCTTGTGATTTTCTCACCTTCCTTTTGACTGTCTGAATTAATGGGGATAGAATTCATTGTTGGGGGTTGTCTCTAAGGCTCATAATATTCTTATATAAAGAGGTGGTGGTGAAGGTAATTATCATCAAATATTTTTATTCCAATTGAATTTTTTTCTTTTATCCACTATATTTCGTTCAATTATAATTTCATGCTTTAGTGTTGTAATAACATCGTCAATTTTTCTAATGTATGTTTTACATTCACATTTAGTATTTTAATGATAGTTATTATTATTCTTCATCAATTCTTCTTTTCCTTTTATTCATGTGATTATACAGCTTAATCGATGTGTGATTTTATTCGGACCCAGAATTGTAAATTCATCACACAATGGTGGAGTGTTAATTTTTCAATGTTATTCTTAATCAATCCTACTTCATTAAGTCAACTACCCGCTTCCATTGATATAATATCATAAATGTAGGGATAACCATTTATTGGTTGATTCTAGAGAGTTGCAAAGTCTGGAATGAATGTTATTTGATGTTCTTAAACTCTTAAATTTTTTATTCATTTTATGAGTTTCTTTCATTGATTTATCTTCTTCTTCTTCATCATAAAATTTAATAACAACATATTTTTAGTTATAGTACAATCCAATTACTTGGATTAATCATTTAATTTATCCTCTATTTGAATTGGTGATTATCCTTGAAATTTTTTATGGATTAAATCAGAGAATGATATTGATGAATTATTTCATTTAATGTATACATATTGAACCGATGAACAAAAAATAAAAAAAAAAATACATCCAATCAAGAACTAGATACAACCTAGGTTCAACTCATCTTAAATATTTCTTTTTGATTATGAAAATTTTTATTTTTTAAATTTTTCTTTAAATTAAATAATTAGATTTTCAATCAAAATCAACCCCATAGATGGACACTTCATTGTCATTCCCACATCAAATCATGGTGTGTCAAGGTTTCTTCTTCAGTCCCCATGGGTTCGATCACTACTTATACTTGAACTACTACTTTTACCAGTAGGGTAAATTGGGGTGCAACCGAATTTAGGCGCCCTTTTTGGGGACCCAAGGAAGTAATTTAGACACTAATCTTCTATTCTCACACCAAATTCTCTATTCTCAACCCAATTTGTCTTCTCTATTCCCTTTTCTATTTCTGTGTGTCCAAAGAATACCAAAACCAATTTTCAATCAACTCTAATAGATTATCTTCCACAATACCCATTCATAAACCATTTCTATACTAAAAATGGAAATAAATATTGTGTAACACCTCACATAGGAAATTTTATTGACCAAACCTTGATTGAATTCACCACGCTCGATGAGATGTACAATCGATGGGATGATGATTGTTTAAAGGTTCAATTTCCATCCATCTCGAAGTTGATTGAAGAGATAAAACATCATGAAGTTCATTATTTATAAACTCCTATCAAACCTAATCCTAAAAAACAACTTGAAAAATTGTATGAACCAATGGATATATTGAATTAAAAAGTCTCAAATTAAAGATTAGAAGTGAAAATCATTAAGATGTATGAGGAAACTGCTCCAGCTCAGGATTACCTTTCTGTATCATTGATAAAAGAATAATTTATCACAAAAAAAAGCCTCATGAATTAACAAAAAAACTATCCTTCGTATATGGAAAAAATGAAGAGGATGAAGGAAATGATGAAGGATCGTTAAATCAGGAGGAAATTAATTTTTTGGATTCACAAAGAGAAAATTTTTCTTCATAGATTGAGTGTCACATATATTTCACCAATAATTATTTGTTAGAATTACTGATCATTGAACCATTGGAAGAGATAAAAAATATTGAGTCCATACCCACTCCAGACATTCAACTAGACAATTTTTGGGAGGAATAACATTTTCAAAATTAACCAATTATTTCAATATATTTCAGAGAAGAAACTGATTTGGATTTAATTTTTCTGTCGCCATTCGAAAATTTCAATCAACCCAAGCTCAAAACTATTTTCATTCCTTCATAACTCATGCATTGCAACCTAGGTGATAAGAAGGACATTGCAGCTTTAGTTCATTATTTTCATGAAATTGATAATGTTGGAATTTTCATTGATGTCTTAGGGAAGACTAAATATTCAACTAATTCAACCATTTCAGATATTACATGGATTTTCACACTAATTATTAAACATGGAATTTCACATGACAAAAATTCTAAAAAAATAATTATTCTCAATCTTGTTGAAGTGGATATAAACTAGGTCGTAAAAATGTTGAAATTTTGAATTGGAAAATTATGGTGTCCTAGTCGAGTTAATGATTTAAAAAATGTCCTAAAAGGTAGGAACCCCATGATTTATATGTTTCCAATCATTGTGAATCATAATTTTTTATTTTATTTATCATTTAAAAAATTACCATAGGTTGTTGGCCTATTCTTATTTTATGATTAAGGATGGTTATGAAAGGGGATCGCCATATTCATCCATGTCACATGGTGTGATCCCTGAGTAATACATTATTCATAAATTTAAAAATAAGTCAATGTATCATCTATGTAATTTTTTTTAGGTTTAAAAAATATGAATATGATATTACCTAAGATTGTTGACATGTTCTTCTTTTATGAATATAGATGGGTATGAAAGGGGAGTTCCATATTAATCTGTGTCACATGGCATGATCTCTGAGTAATACCATACCTAGAAATTTAAAAATAACACAATGTATCATTATTTTATTTTATTTTATTTTATTTTTATGTTTTTACAGCTTAAAAAATTGAACAACTTTAAATGGACACGATATAGGTCATGGGGAAAATCCTATCACAACCGTCTAAGCTGCTGGGACTCGAATCCAGGATTAAATGGAGAATTTGGCATGTGCTTTCAACATCACCCACTAAGTGACTTCATTTCGTGATTCACATATTCAATTTTCTCTTTGAAGACCTCTTCCATGCCTCGTTCTATGTTTTCATTAAACACTAGGGACAATGTTATTCTATGTTGGGGAAAGAGGAAATAAAAAGAAAGTTTTTTGTAAATAAGAACATGCATGGAAAGAAAAATTCCATTAGCCTTGAACATGATTAAACAAATTTTATAGTCTGAAATTGGATATCATATAATCCTTAATGCCTTGATTCTGTTTTTAATGCAAGTTTAAGTTCATGAGAATAGTTTTTGGAAAGTGTGGTTGACTGATGAAAATTTTCAATTTTTACATTTTCAACCTCTTAATAAAAAATATAAAATGCATGTATATTATATCTTGGGTGTAAATTTTAGATCATGGGTACCTTTATTCATATCATAGGCCTGATATCACTTTTAGTTTAATTTGAGTATCAAAAAAACATTAAAAATTACAAAAAATTATGACCCGAGAGAGCAATGAGTTTTTCAAATGTGTGGCATCTGACACTTATGGATCATGACTCCATAGTTTTCCTTACTAGATTTAGGATTTATGTATCTTTTGTAGAGATTTTAATTGATCATATGTGTGGCGTTCTACACTTGGGGATCATGAATCTATAGTTGTCTTGCCCAGAGTTAGTCTTTTAATATTTATTGTGGTCAAAAAATTAAATCAAAAATGAAATAAAAAAAATGGATACTCATCTAATTATTTAATTTGATTCCCACCTAGCACTTTCATTTCCCCCCTTTAACAAGAAAATGGTCCTCATGTCTTTTTTGATACACAACACAACATCATGCTTAATTGAAAATGGATGAAATGTGACAATTAATTTTAACAAAGGAATGGGTTTGGTATGGGGATATCCTTATGGAACTAGCTGGTTTTATATTATTTGTATGGGTTTTATAATTGTATTGGTATGAGGTCTTTTGGTGAGTAATGGGTATTAAAATGTTTTTGGATAAGGTAATTTGAATTTCATATTTGAAATATATTTTGCTCGGGACTGGAAAACCCAAGTTGGGGGTGTGATTAGCTGATGAAAGTGGCTGTTATTCGTTGTCAATATCTTTATAATAATATGTCCCAATGTCCATAAAAATAAATTTTAGTGAATTATATAAATTGAACTTCATTTCTAATCTCAAATGAAATTCATGTTTAAAATGAAAATTTGGGCCCAATCAATCATCTGTTTATGGAGAACATTATATTAATTTTTTAAATTTGATATTTCTTTAAATGATTCATCACAATTTTTGGAATATTTTATATTTTAGTATTGATGTATTAATCCAAAGAGATGATAGGGATTTTTTATCATGAACGATTAAATATTCTGGAGAAATCATAATGGGCATAAGGCCCATCAAATAAAAGTGTGGCCCACATACCATGCCCAATGATGCAAAACAATTTACTAATGAAAGATAAAAATATGGGGATCATTTTATTAAACTTTTTCTAGAACAAATTCAGAAGTTTTTGGGAAGATAAATGGTTCGATAGTTGATATTTAAATGTATGGACTGATCTGAATGCACATAAAGTCATCCCACCATTTTGACTATAACATCCAATTGGATTCACCAAATTTCCAGAAATTTTTTATGATAATATAGGACAGAAGGAAGATCATTTTATGCTTCTAAGACCCCTTTGGAATCGGCTTCCATCTATTAAAATATCAAACATCAAAACGGGGGATGAATCTAGATGAATTTTCCAGGTCAACATCGAAATGTCCAATTCCCTTGATTTTCTCACCCTTCTTTTGACTCTCTAATTTAATGGGGATGCAATTGATTATTTTGGGTTTTCTATAAGGATAATAATATTACTATATAAGAATCTGGTGGTGAATGGAATTATCATCAAATATTTTTCTTTAAATTAATGTTTTTCTTTCAACCATTGTATTTATTGCAATTTTAATTTCCCGCTATCATTTTTTAATAGCATCGTCAATTTGTCTAATGTATGTTTTTCTTTCACATTAAGTATTTTAAAATTAGTTATTCTTCTTCTTATTCACTTAGTATTTTCCTTTTATTCACACATTGATAATATTGAATCGAAGTGTGAATTTATTCGCACCCGAACTTGTGAATTCATCCCACAACGGTGGAGTGTTTATTTTTCAATGTTTTTCATCATTAGTCCTTTTTATTTAAGTCCAATACCCACTTACATTGATAAAATGACATCAATTGAGGGATAAACCTCTATGGTTTGATCCTAGGGAGTTTCATGGGATGAATTGAATGTTATTTGATGTTGTAAAACTCTTAAATTTGTTCTTCATTTTAAGAGTTTATTTCATTGGTTTATCTTCTTATTTGTCTTCACTGACATTAACGATAACACATTTTGAGTGCTAGTACATTCCAATTACTTGGAGGAAATAATAATGTGGACCTTTAATTGAATTGGTCATTATCCTTGAAATGGTGTATGGATTAAATCAGAGAATTATATTGAGGAATTATTTAATTTAATGGAT
This sequence comes from Viscum album, assembly GCA_963277665.1. Lineage (NCBI taxonomy): Eukaryota > Viridiplantae > Streptophyta > Magnoliopsida > Santalales > Viscaceae > Viscum > Viscum album. Next base: position 652,192,537 of record OY728123.1, read on the forward strand.
ACCTCTTGAACTAATGAACATAAAATCGAAAGAAAAAATATATATCCAAAGCCCTAGAGACAACCTAGGATTGACTCATCTTAAATAATTGTTTTATATTATAAAATTTTTTATTTTTCTAATTGTTATTTAAATTAAATAATTAGTTTTTCAATCAAAATAAATCCCAATTATGGTAACAACATATCTAATCCCACATCCCATTGTAGTGTCTCAAGGTTTCTTCTTCGGTCTCTGTGGATTCGATCCCTACATGTAATTGAATGACCACTTTTACCAGTAGGGTATATTTGGGTGCAACCAAATTTTAGCGCCATTGTCAGGGACCCAAGTAAACACCTTAGACACTCATCTTCTTTTCTCACCCAAAATTCTCTATTCTCAACCAAATGTTTCTTCTATATTCCCTTTTCTATTTCTGTGTGTCTAAATAATCCCATAACCAGTTTTCAATCAACTCCAATATATTGTCTTCCAAAATACACCTTCATAAACCAGTGATATAATCAAATGGGAAATAAATATTGGGAAACACCTCACATAGGGAATTTCATTGACCAAACCATTATTGAATTCACCACACCCGATGAAATGTACAATCAATGGGATGATGATTGTTTAAAGGATAAATTTCCATAGCTTTTTAGGATGATTGAAGAGATAAAATATAATGATGTTAATGATTCACAAACTCTTATCCAACATATTACTCAAAAACTCCTTGAACAATTTTGTGAACAAATAGATATAATGAATTCAGAAGTTTCATATTTGAGATTAGAAGTACAAAGAATTAAGACATTTGAGGAAAATGTTCCCCCTTAGGATGCCCATTCTTCATCATTGACATAAGAATAATTTATTCCAAAACCCTCTCGTGAATAAATATAAGAACTATCATTTGTATATGGGATAAATGGAGAAGATAGAGGAAATGATGAAGTGTATTTAAATCATGAGGAAATTTATTTTTTGGATTCACATGGGAAAATTTTATTTACGAATTGAGTGTCATAAATAATTATCCAATAATGATTTTCTAGAAGAACCGATCATTGATCCATTGGAAGAGATAACAAATATTGAGTCCATACCCACTACCTACATTCAACTAGACAATTTTTTGGAGGAATAAAATTTTCAAATTGAACAAGATATTTATATATTTTTCGAATAAGAAACTGGTTTTGATCTAATTTTTCAATCACCATTAAAAAATTTCAATCAAACCAAGCACAAAACTATTTTCCCTCTTTCCCAACTGAAGAATTCCACCATAGGTGGTAATAATGAATATTAAGAATTAGTTCATTATTTTCATGAAATTGATAGCGTTGTAATGGTCATTGATGTCTTAGGCAAGACAAAAATTCAACTGAATCAACCATTTCTGATATTACATGGATTTTTCCCACTCATTGATAAAAATGGGGTTTCACATGACAGAAATTCTAAGAAATTAATTAATCTCAATCTTTTTTAAGTGGAAAAAATGGGGTCCTAAAAATGATGAAAGTTGAAATTGGATAATTAGGGTGTCCAAGTCGAGATAACGACATTAAAAAAAGTGCTAAATGAGAGGCAAACCATGGATTTCATGTTTTCAATCATTATGAATCATATTTTTTTATTTATTTTTTATTTTTCATTTAAAAAATTACCACAGATTGTTTACATGTTCTTCTTTTATGATTAAGGATGAGTATGAAAGGAGAGCGCTACATTCATCCATGTCACAGGGTGTGATCCCTGAGTAATACTTTACCTATAAATTTAAAAATAATACAATGTATCATCTGTGTATTTTATTTTTATTTGTATGTAACTTTAAAAGAAATCTGAATATGATAGTACCTTAGACTGTTGACATGTTCTTTTATTATGAGTATGGATGGGTATGAAATGGGAGTTCCATATTCATCTGTGTCACGTGGCATGATATCTGAGTAATACCTTACCAGAAATTTAAAAAGAATACAATGTATCATCAGTTTATTTTATTTTATTTTATTTTTATGTTTTTGTATCTTAAAAAATAGAAAATATTTTAAAGAATAAGTCATAGGTTGTGTGGGAAATCTCGTTACAACCGTCCAAGCCACTGAGACTCAAACCCATAAATGAAGGGAGACTATGGCACACAATTTCAACATCAACCACCTGGTAACTTCATTCCATGATTCACATTTTCAATGTCTTCTTTGAACACCTCTCCCATATCCACTTCTATGTTTTCTTTAAACATTGGGGACAATGTTATTCTATGTTGGTGGGAGATGAAATATAAAAAATGTTTTTTTTTTGAATAAGAACATGAGTTCAATGAAAAAATACATTAAACTTAAACGTGATAACACACATTATGGACTCTGAAATTGGATATCAAATAATTCTGCATGCCTTTATTCTAATTTTAAAACAGGTTTAAGTTCATGACCATTGTTTTTTGGAAAGAGTGGTTGTCCGATATGATTTTTCAATGTTTATATTTTCAACATCTTAATCAATGTTACACAATTCATGCCTACTGGATCTTGGGTGTAAATTTGAGTTATTGTGACCCTATCATCATAGCATTGGGTTTGAGGTCACTTTTAGTTTAATTTGACTATAAAAAAATAAAAAATTGAAAACAAATATGACCACTTAGAACAATGTTGTTCCCAAATTCATGGTGTTTGACACTTGGGGATCTTGACTCCATAGTTGTCTTGCCAAGAGTTAGGATTTATATCACTTTTTTAGAGCATGGAATTGAAAATATGTGAGGCGTTCGGCAAATGGGAATCGTAACTCCATAGTTGTCTGGCCCAAAGTTAAACATTTCATATATATTATGGTTAAAAAAATACAATCAAACATAAAACAATAAAAATGGATACACATCTTAAGTGTTAATGTGATTCCCACCTAGTGCTTCCATTTCCCCCCCTTAAACATGAAAATGGTCCCCATGTCTTTTGTGATGCACAACACATCATCATGATTAATTGAAATTTTATGAAATGTGACAATGAATTTTAACAAAGGAATGGGCTTGGGATTGTGATATTATTATGGCCCTAGATTGTTTTAAATTATTTTTATGTGTTTTATAAATTTTTTTGTATGAGGACTTTGGGTGAACAATTTGTATTAAAATGTTTTTGGAAAAGAGAATTCGAATTTCATATTTGAAATAAATTTTGCTCGGGACTAGAAAAACTGAAGTTGGGGGTGTGATTAGCTGTTGAATATAGATGATATTCATTATCAATATTATAATAATAAAATGTTCCAATGTCCATAAACATCAATTTTAGTTCATTGTAGAAATTGAACTTCATTTCTACTCTCAAATGAAATTCATGTGTAAATTGAAAATTTGGGCCAAATCAATCATCTGTTGGTGGAGAAAATTATATTAATTTTTTAAATTTTATATTTCATTATATAATTAATAACATTTTTTGAATATTTTAAATTTTAGGATTGATAGATTAATCCCAAGAGATAATGGAGTTATTTTTCATGAATGATGAAATTTTCTGGAGAAAGCATAATGGGCCTAAGGCCCATCAAACAAAAGTGTGGCCAAAAAAACATTCTTAATGAAGAAAAAACATTTACAGAAGAAATATAAAAATATGGGGATAATGTAATTATACTGTGGATGGAACTAATTCTGATGTTTTCAATAATATAAAGGGATCCAATGTTGAGATTTAAATTGTGGTCCTGATCTGAATGCACAAAAAGTCATCCCACCATTTCGACCATAACATCCAAACGGCTCTACCAAATGGCATGAAATTTTTACTGATAATATAGGATAGATAAAAGAGATTATTATGATTTTACAACCCCTATGGATTCAGCTTCCATCAATTAAATATTCACAAGTCAAAATGGGCGATGAATCTGGATGAATTTTCTGGGTAAACATCAAATTGTCTAATTCCCTTAATTTTCTCACCCACCATTTGAATATCTAAATTAATGGGGATGGAATTGTTGTTGGGGGTGACTCTAAGGATCATAATATTACTATATAAGGATCTCATGGTGAACGGAATTATCATCAAATATATTTCTTTCAATTGATGTTTTTCTTTCATCCATTTATTTCTTTCAATTTCAATTTCATGCTTTAGTTTTGTAATAGAATCGTCAATTTCCCTAATGTATGTTTTCATTTCACAATTGGTATTTTAATAATAGTTATTCTTCTTCTTCTTCACATATTATTTCCATTTTATTCACACATTTATACCGTTGAATCGAAGTGTGAATTTATTCACACTCGCACTTGGGAATTCAACCCACAACTATTGAATGTTCATCATTCAATTTTTTTCGTCATCAATCCTACTTCTTTAAGTACAATTCTTGCTTCCATGGATAGAATGGAATCCATTAAGGACTAAAATTTTTTGGGATGATCATAGGGAGTTTCATGGGATGGATTTAATGTTATTTGATGTTCTTAAACTCATTTTTATTCATTTTAAAAGTATATTTCTTTGGTTTATCTTCTTCTTTGTCTTCGCATACATTAACGACAACACATTTTGAGTTCTAGTACGATCCAATTACATGGATGGCCCATTAAAGTGGTCCTATAAGTGAATTGGTAATTATATTTGAAATTGTGTATGGATTAAATCAGAGAATGATATTGAATAATTATTTAATTTAATGGATACCTCTAGTACCGATGAACATAAAATCCAGAGAAAAAAATAAATCCAATCAATCACTAGAGACAACCTAGGATCTAATCATCTAAAATAATTTTTTTAGATTAAGTAAATTTGTATTTTTTAATTTTTCATTAAATTAAATAGTTGTTTTTCAATAAAAATAAACCCCAAATATGGCCACTTCATAGGTAATCCCATATCCAATATTATTGTCTCAAGGATTCTACTTCGATCTATGTGGAGTCAATCCCTACTTGTGCATCAATGACCACTTTTACCATTAGGGTTGGGGTGTGATTAGATGATAAAATTGGATGATTTTCATTGTTAATATCTTAATAATAATTTTTTCCAAAGTCCATAAACATCAATTTTAGTGAATTAAATAAATTGAACTTCATTTCTAATCTCAAATGCAATTCATTTTTAAAATGCATATTTGGGCCTAATAAATCATCTGTTTGTGAAGAACATTATATTGATTTTTTTAAATTTGATATTTTTGTATATGATTGATCCCATTGTTTTAAAAAATTTACAGTTTAATAATGATGGATGAATCCTAGTAGATGATGGAGTGATTTTTACCATGAATGAAGAAATTTTATGAAGAAAGAATAATTAGCCTAAGGCCCATCATACAAAAGTGGGACTCACAAACCAAACCCAATGAAGCTGAAATTTTTACTTAAGGATGAAAAAAATATGTGTATCTTTTTATTAAACTATAGGAGGATCTAATTCTGATTAATTTATGAAGATAAATGAATCCGATGTTGAGATTTAAATGGTGGGCCTGATATGAATGCAGATAAATCCATCCCACCATTTCGACCATAAAATCCAAATGGCTACACCAAATGGCCTAAACTTTTATCAGATAATAGATGAAAGATAAGTGAGAATATTTTACTTCTATGACCCCGCCAGATTTGGCATCCCGCAATTACAAATTCACTTGTCAAAATGGGGGATGAATCTGGGTGAATTTTTCGGGTCAACATGGAAATGTCCATTTCCCATGATTGTCTCACCATAATTTTTACTCTACAAATTAATGGGGATGGAATTGATTGTAGGGGGTGCCTCTAAGGCTCCTAATATTCTTATTTAAGGCACTGGTGGTGAAGGTAATTATCATTGAATATTTTTCATTAAATTATAGTTTTTTCTTTTCTCAATTGTATTTATTTCAATTGTAATTTCCCACTTTCGATTTGTAATAGCATCATGAATTTGTCTAATATATGTTTTTCTTTCACGTTTAGTATTTTAATAATATTTATTCTTCTTCTTCTTTAATTATTCTTTTACTTTTATTCATATGTAAATACTGTTGAATCGATGTGTGAATTTATTTACACCCGCACTTGTGAATTCATGACACCACAGTGGAGTGTTAATTTTTCAATGTTTTTCTTCATCAATCCCACTTATAAATTTTTAATACCTTATTCCATTGATAGAATAGAATCTATGGAGGGATAAACATTTTTGGGTTTCTCCTAGGGAGTTACATGGGCTGGATTGAATGTCATTTGATGTTCTTAACCTCATAAATTTGTTCTTCATTTTAATAGTTTCTTTATTTGATTTGTCTTATTCTTTGTATTCACTAACTTTAGAAAAAACTCATTTTGAGTGATAGTATGGTCAAATTACTTGGATTGATCATTTAAGTGATCTTATAACTGAATTGGTGATTAGCGTTGAAATTTTGTATGGATTAAATTAGAAAATGATATTGAGGATTTATTTCATTTAATGGATACCAATTGAACCGATGAACATAAAATCCAAAGAAAAATAGATATATCAAACCAAGTCCTAGAGACAACCTAGGATCGAATCATCTTAAATAATTTTTTTAAATTATGTAAATTTGTATTTTATTAATTGTTCTTTTAATTAAATAATTAATTTTTCAATCAAAATCAACCCCAAAGATGGAAACTTCATAGCCAATCCTACATCCAATCATAGTGTCTCAAGGATTATTCTTCACTCCCTGTGGATTTGATCCATACTTGTAATTAAATGAATGATTTTACAAGTAGGGTAAATTTGGGTGCCACCATCATTGTTTTCTATTTTCCTCTTACAGATCATTCTACACCTTATTGTTATATTATTTATCAGTTTAGATTGCTCAAGGATCTATTATATTATAGTTTGTATATCATGTATACTTGGCTCGTGGGAAATAGAGTACCATATGCTTTGGCACCTAGGTGGTCTCCATCAAACTCTATTTTAATATATTTTTTACATGTTCAATTCCCCTGGATTGTATGCTTATTTTTATTTAATAATCATTGGGGATCTATCATTTTATGTTTCTTTGATGCCTTCATATGACCATAAAAATTATATATTTTTTTTTGATATTAAATAAATATTAATTATAAAAAGCATCAACATCATATTACCATTATGTAAGTCTTGATCATTAGACTTACCATTAAATGAATGGAATTTTTCTTGTATACATGGTTTAATTACCATTATAAAGAAAAATAAATTCACACATTACCTTGATGAAAAGCATCATTTACATTACAAATAACCTATAATTTGTGTTAATTTTATATATCAATACATATCAACTGATACCTTAACATATATCTAAAATTATTTAAAAAACATTACAATAAATCTAATATATCAATTATTTTTTATTCTGAATAATAATCATGAATCAGACCAACCATGTGTAGAAGCCACATATAATGAATTGATGGTATAAATTAACTAGAGGGTTTGAAAATGTGTACACACTAGTAACCATGTTGATTGAGAATCCTATCTTAGTATTGATACTTTTGACCTTGATCAATTCTTATTAGGCTATCCAAAAATATTATTAAACCTTATCATATGAGTGAATATCAATTCCAAAATTTTGTGTACAATTTCCTTAAATATATAAACATGTTTCATTAATTTCATGAAGGATATTTATGTCAATCACCATATTAAATATTTATGATGAAATAAATAAAAAAGCTCTATTAATTAACACATTTCATCACTAAATATGTATTCGAATATTTAAAATAAATAAAACTCATCAAATATACACTTCAACTCCCATAGTTTATTTTACCATATATATCCAAAAAAACCACTAATATTAATATTTGGTTCCATCTTTCTCCCTCTTATTAAATTGAAATAAAAAATAATATTTTCAATTATCGTTCCCCATTTTACTATATACAAAAATCAGCATAATCTCCCCTTTAATAATATTGATAAACTCTTCATCAAATTTGGATAAATTGTATGTAATAATATTTCCATAAAAAATATCCTTTATTCAAAAAACACTTATTATTCATGGTAAAACACTTTAAATTAAAAATGAATTTATAATTAAGGCTCTAAATGGTGTATGAAAATAATAATTCCCATGATACAATTCTCAGAACACATTATTGGGTTTCTAATATAGAATCTTTTATAATATAATTGTATCTTATAGATATCTAAATAAACACCTCATAATATTCATGTGCATATTACAGAAATCCCCCTTTTTTCAGACCCATTTCATCATCTTATACTAAACCATTATTGAATATTTGAAATAATTTAATGATAAGGGATGCATGTATGACTGAAATACCTCATTTTATGATTTTATGGGACTCACCCTAAATTCCATATTTCATGTAATATTTCATTGTTTACATTATATTCATTGACATTTTTCTCTCTTCAATGGATTCCTCTTCTTCCCTAATTTCATAGTGGAAGGTAGAATTCCTAAAGGATAATTTGTCTTTATTTTCTATTATTGAAAACCATTAAACCCTCATCAAATTACATAAATGTTAGTTCATAAAGAGAAAATAATAATGAAATAAGGATAGACATATTTTTTCCTTTAAAAATTAATTTAGGTTGAAACTTTCATCGTATCCTATAAAATCATTTTTCAAAATATTATTCTAATATATAATATTTATTTCCCACCTTATATTTCATGGAAATACACTATAATGATATTTTTATTTACATAATCTAAAATACATTTTGAATGGTTTTCATAGAACATTCCATACCATGCATAGCATGTTCACATATCTCAGAAATATTAATTTTATTTTTCATATCACCACATAAAATATCATCGTAGGATTTATTTCTTATTCTTCTATAATAACCACACATATATTAAACTAATCACTAATTTTTTTGTAACATTATATATTTTACCGTGTCTAGATTGTCATGCTAAAAATCAAGAATTAAATCATGGATTTTCGTGCTTATTTGGAATTACCCAATTCTTCATAGAAATTATAAATACCGTGTAACACCTTCTCACTATGTTTTTATAATTTTACTCCATTTCATATAAAAAAATTATTTGAATGTAATTTTTACATTGAATCTTCAAATTTGTAACCATCTAATCTAAATCCTTCACAAACAACATGAAATCATACTTATATATTTTTGTTTTATTGTATTGGGTGATAATATGGTTGCATCATTTGTTTCATGTTTTTTCATTAGTTTCTTGATAAAAATACCCATAGTTCTTTTCAAATAACTTTTTTGACAAATGTTATACTAGGAATAGAATAAATTGTGTATTTACTTTAAAAAAATGTAAATATAAGAAGAGTATTATTTGTCTTCTATAAAGGGGTCAAAAATTTTATTGATTTTTTGATATATTAAATTGAAACATACATTTCGTAGGGGTAATGGTTTTCATTAATTCCAATCATAATTTGATGCTTATGAGTGAATTTATCCAATTATCATGGTAAAAACCTCATCATATTTATTTTGAAAACATAAATAATTTATAGTTATAGATTCAACATGAAATTGTTTAGTTGGGGATATTAACTATCTTCTAGGATTTCTCCTCTCCCAAGGATGAGATCCCCCAGCTTTAATATATACTAATATGCTAATTCCTTCACTGGATTTGTTCAAATAATTTTAAAAATTTATATTTATTGTGCCTTATCAATTTCTTATTCCCTAACAACTCCATTGTCTACATGATTAATGAAAATATTCTCTTCATTTGTTTATTTAATGTTGAGATTCTTTATCTCATCAATAAATGATGCTTCCTTTCTAACCAGTTCCTATTTTTCATTATTTATAATTTTACCCCCTTTTTATCTTCTTATTCTATACGTTGATCTATATAATATTATCAGGATGAGATTCCAATTTTCGCTAAAAACTCAACAATGAATTGAACTTTCATTTTGATCATAAATACCACTATATGAATAAAATTTTTTCCCATATCATAGGATTTCTTTTTGAAAGATGTTTTTAATAATAAAAAAATAATTATTTCTCATTGTTTTAGTGTAGGAATTATATCTAGTACAAATTAAATGTTCTAGGTACATATAGATAAAAGAGTGGATGATGGTGTGAATTATTGATCTATTTAATTATTATGATTTTTACTTCTACAAATAATCATCTAATATGTCCTGTTAAAGACATAATCCAAATAGAATTACCATATCTTAAGATCACCACAAAGTTAAATGATATAAATTAGAATAAAAAACAATGTATTAATGGTTATGAATACCCCTACTACATTTTATAGTATTATAGATACCCAGAGTTTTGGTTTCATAAATCGAATTATATTATCAATTAAACTGTTATCCAATGACCCATTGGAGTGTGATAGGTTATAAGACTCAATCCAACAACTTCAACAGATAATGGTAATACATTATAGTAGTGGATCTTCTATTTATTTATAATAATACACCTCATCCAAAAACTGTTATTCTATTATTAGTTTTACACACCAACCACCAATCATCTATACCTGAATGGTTATAAATCCCCCAAAAATTTCTATAATAGTCATCTAAACAAAAAAATATTTTACACATTCTTCTTTTTCATTTCTCAACATACTAAAAAAAATTGTTACAAAATATGGTATGAAGATGTTCTGTATAGTTCTTCAAGATCTTCAACCATAGTTTTTAACATGTAGGTCGGTTTGTAAACTCTATCTGTATTTCAAGTGTTATAGTTTTTTGTGTCCCTTTGAATAGTAATGTTCCTGTGATATCCTTATTCAATGATCACCCATCCGCAACCCATATTCTATCCATGATATTGTGTTGTTTTAGGCGATCAATATTCTCTATCGACATGAATAATTTCTTTACAAAAATTGGATGTGTTGAGATTCATATAAACTTTTTCATCAATTTCGTCACATAGAAATAAATTTTTGTTACATTATAAACATGAACCCAGAATCTCAAGGGAGTCTAAAATAGTACAACATAAAGGCGATGCTAATGAAAATATTTTTTTCTATAATTACGAAGATAACCATTGCCTGGGAAAATAATAAGGTTTTCAAATGGGCTACCCTTAATTGTGAAGTTATCCACTGAAATGATCCCCTACATCATATTAGGTGATATCAATGTATCATGAGATATGAGGGACCTGAATTTTCAGATAAGATACTCAAGATACCATGGAAAATTTTCATTATCACATAGAAAGATGACCATCATATTGCATTCAGATTCAATAGAAGAAATATGATAATAATAAAGCATGCGAAGATATAATCCTCTAATATTGTCTCTCAAATCTACCTAGATGGTTCTAAATTGACCTTAATAATCACTAAATATAGACACCATAGAATCCTTAGTATCCCATATGATTCCACCACACCTCATCACCCCTTAAGTAAATGAACCATCCATATTCATCTTAAGGCTAGCGCCAAGAAGACACCGCTTTACCCACCTTCCTTTCCTAGATTTTCCTCTTCTAAAATCCATACCATAAACCCATGATGGAGAGCCACTGATAATGGTTGACATTTCATAGAGTAGAATAAGGTGACTATGCTCCATAATTGGAGTGAATATAAAAACATTGATAATGATAAGAGAAGTCTTCTTGACTTCACGTCACTCATTCCCACTTCCCAAATCACCAAACAACCTTTTGAGAAAACCCTAATCCAATTATGAAAGTCATTAGGTTAGTAATATTTCCCACGATACCAATTAAAAAGGAATTAATCAATATTTATACCCTTTACAGAGGTCCCATAATCTTTGCATTGAGATTCCAAACAAAACAGGCCAGTCACACTCAAAAAATTATTGCCTAATTGTTTTGATTTTTTTCTCTCGAATAACATAAAGCAATAATCTAGATTAATCCCATTTAATTGAGCATTTCTCTCCAGGGTAAGAGATTCTTTTTTATTCTCTAGACCCAAAAATTATACTTCGCCAACATTCTCTTACAACAATGTCTTATAGATCACTCATCACTCTTCATCTCTTTGCATTTCAGAGATCTTTAAACTCACTAATAAAATTTCCCAGATATCATTGAATAAAAATGAATTTATCAAGATCATAAGTGATAATAATTAAATCGTGAAATGAACTATATCCATAATTAATAGTGGACAATACAAACCTCTGTAAACTACATTCCAATCAAATATAGTTGTATGGGACTACAAATAAAGGGAAATAGAAAGAAGAACATGAACGGTTATCCATCTAGTAATTAAACAAGAATCTCCAAATAACCCTCTTCACTGACCCCGTAAGAGGTCATAAATTATTAATATTACCCCGAGCATGTCCTGAATTTCTTTCAAGGTGATCCTATAACCAAATAGAATATGAACCATATCTATCCACCAAGAATTTTTTCCATTGGGGTTTCCCATCAATTATTTCCCATGATATCATTCAATGTATTACATGAATAGTCCCCTCACAACTCCTCACATTAATAGATCCACCAAATTTTCGTAATCGAATTATTTTATCTGATGCCAAATTCTATTTCCATTTTTTACTAAAGTCCCAAATAATAGAATTCACCTTTTTTCAAGAATTTAATAAAATATTTGGGGGTGATGATGATAAAAATGTTGTGCAGGGCCATTAATGAATAGATTATATTGACCCATGTCAACAGAACCAAAAAGGAATGAAAATTATTTTTCTAATTTTATATTCTAGAATAAATGTGACTAACCAGGTCCTAGGACAAAAGTATTTTTATTTTTCCATTCGTGATGGTACAAACCAAGTAAATAATTGGATGATGCCTCCTTTGAATAGTTATATTACCCTAGATCATGCTTCCACATCTATTTAGGATAGATCTCAAGATGTAGAGGAATATCTTTTAATAATTGATCTTATTCCCACTCCAGCAGCAACACATTTGCATTATGTTTTGAAAACCATCAAGAGATTTTTTTCTTATCATTTATGAAGAAAAACACATAGTTTGCAATAATTATATGAGAATGCATGAATGTTCCAGAATTTTCAATAATGACAAGATAATCTTCTCTATATTGTAGATATATCATTCCTCCAGAGAGATTACTGAGTGTGAAGGATGTGACTAGGTAAGACAAGATCACCATGACATGGGCCCCAGATGGTTTTAAAAAACCTGAAGGTTATTCAAATTAGAGGGATTAAACAAACATAAAATGAAATGAATATATAGATTATATCATATGGGAAATTAATAAATAAAAATATTTTCATGGCCTTTAATATGAAATCCTTCTCCATTATATCATAATCCTTGTCTATGTCCACATTTATCATGATGTTGGATCACACATCTCTCTTGTTGATGTCTTCCACCACATCCTGTACTATTTATATTTTTCAATGAATTCTCCAACCCTAAATTAAATCATGTTTCTCCTCCAAAAGATTCTATGAGAGAACCCTAGTCAACATTCTGTTAATTGTGGTAGAACGAATATTGTCACCAAAATTACAAAACCAAATTTTCATGAATTATTAATGTTGTTGGGATACTTTATTTTTTGAATAAGCATTTGATTAGAACCACATGACTCCATTAGAAGTTGAAACCCAATAATTATATCCTACACTATATCAAACACATGTATATGAACGACCTCCCATGCAGTGACATACATTGAACCATAGAGGTCATCTGGGCCAGGTACACATTCAGAACTGTGTGAGATAACATCTTTCCGAATATTCTACTCCTTAGAGATGGCCACCAAAAAAATTATATGTCTCTTCCAACAACCTCATAATATTGTCCGAGAAACTCTCATATCCATATCTCCTCAAAAGATTATTTTCTACAATAAAAATTGTACGAGATTAGAGTTCTCACATATCTTTTCAGCTAGATTTTATACCACTTATGTGTCCCCTGAGTATTAAACATATTCATGATGTATGTTAATATACCACATTCTTGGACTCTCTTACACATTGGAATGGAATAAGATAGTATTCATGTCTCCCTTCGATAACCACAAGGAATTCGACTTCTACTTAGGAATTCTCTCCAACTCTACAAGCTTTACAGAATTTATTTTTTCCTATTCCACCATCCTAATAAAAATATTTACATCCTAGTAAACCTAAAACATCACTTCAATCACTCCATTACCATGATTAATTATTTCCAAGAAAATATTATGATTCTAGTTTTTCCTCCATTATTGGAAATTCCCATTGAGTCTCATGATCCTGTGAACCATATTTTCCTGGGATTTTATGATCACTGGTTGGTCCCATGATTTTTTAACTACCTAGAGGAACCCATTATCCCGAGTCTAGTTTAAAAAATATAAAAATTGGTTGATCTTATGAACTCCCTTTTCAAGTACACTAGAAGAGTAGAATGGTCTGATAATACTTGAGTTGGATTTACAAATTATTTCCAATGGAATGCGTTGATGCCCTGAAAATTGGATAAAAATCAATCCAAACTAAAAAAATATGTATTTTTTATTTTTATTGTTTCACCATATTAATGTATCCAAAATATTCCTCATATACATAATACTATTTGATACTAAAAAAATATTTAAATCATGCATTACCCTGGTGGAATAAACAATACCACTATTTTTCACTCATATGTTTAAGATTCTATTGATATCACCATCCAAATACCAAGTGAGAGTTCCTAGTTCAACTGAATATAGTTTTTCTATAGGTCCGTTGTAATTTTACCGGTCAGAAATTGAATAGAAAAGTGATGAATAAATAATTCCCTTCGATGGATACTTTATTAGTGATAAACATAGGAGAAATCATTATGATTTCTTTTGTGGAATTACACCGCCATAAAATCTAGACCTAATTATTGCATGGTTCCCAAGAATGAAATATTTGACGCTAAGTTTCCTTGTAAAACTAGTTATAGAATAACCAATATTTTTGGGTTCTATAATAAAACAAATTCAAAGTGATATTCGTGAGCCTCCGACTGCAGGTATGAATACTTTTTCTGGGCCACCAATCCACTTGAAATCCATATAATAAAATATTATATAATAAAATATCGAGAGTGGAATTTAAGATCCTGAAACTTACTGATATTTGATCTTTAATGTACTACTGGGATACCACTCTATTTTCTGGGTGATTTATCCTTCAATCTAGAAAAAAATATTACTACCAATAGATTATTAGATCTTACGCTCTCTTAATAGAAAGTGACCCTTCTTTGACATTATCCACTTCTAATAGGACCAAAAACATGTTAGGATAACCCAAAGGTTTGAAGGAGTCCAACAAGACCCTCCACACATTGTATAACTATGATGATGTAGTATATTCATTTAGGGACTCCATATGTGCCTCTATATATTATAGATATGATTAACCATTAGTCGATGTTGCAAGAAGGCACATGGATGTTGAATATCCACCTACCTGACATGGATGACCATGATTCTCTTACATATATGAGCCCATAGGCTCCATGAATTTAGTATCATTCCCATATTTTGAAATCTATTATAAATAAAAAAATCCCTACTAGAACTACCATGATGACATCCCGATCCGCACCCTTTAAATCCACCATAACCGAAGTAGGTTCCCTCATATCAGACAGAGTAAAAAAATAGACATAAATCCCCACATGGATTGGAATAAGAATGAGAAGAACCAGAATGACCTCCTCTAAAACAAAAAGTTGTTTCAAATATCATATATTAGTGGCTGCATTTTTTTATGTGTCTTGGATTTTTAAAATTTCAATAGGGTATATTTTTTTTAAAATTATGCATGAAAGTAAAATGGGTGGGGGAGCCTTTCCAATCCCATCATCCTTTCCAATGATCAATGACATTGAAAAGGCAGCCTGTAGTGTCATGACATTTGTTTAAAGAAAAGGAAATTTTTTTCTATGGGAGCATTCCTTCATCCTATGGTAAAAGAGAAAGGTTCCCCCCTATAGCCCCATTTCACTTAATTCCCTACAAATGGGCACCCCCATCTTCCTCAGTTAAAATCATCCCTCCCCTATTCCATCTCTTTTCAAAATTCCCACTTCCCTCTATATTAGAATATCTCCCTCTGTCTATAAGTTGTTATATGTCTATGTGGTGGATCTGGGGACCTATAAGAAGTCTTCATTTAGTGGAATTTTTTATTATTTAATTTTTTATTGAATTAATTTTATTTATTTGAACATATAAAATTTATTAAGTACTTTAGTTAGACATATATATTTTAGAAATCATTTTTCTTATTAGTAATGAAAAAGTATAGATTAAATTTTGATTAATTTATTATTATTTAAT
The DNA here is from genome assembly GCA_963277665.1 of Viscum album. Taxonomy (NCBI): domain Eukaryota; kingdom Viridiplantae; phylum Streptophyta; class Magnoliopsida; order Santalales; family Viscaceae; genus Viscum; species Viscum album. The sequence goes on from OY728123.1 coordinate 652,208,839, forward strand.
GATGAAAATTTTATTATGTATTGATTAAATTATGGTTAAATTGTAACACCCCAAGATTTCATAGTGTGTTATTTCTTCAAAATAATTCAATAACTTGCACTACACACAACACCGAGTTCAAGCACACCATGACTTACCAAACAAGCCATTCAAAAGAGGTTATGAATAGTATTAACTAAATTTTAAACTTTATATAATCCTTATAATTTTAGAATCCATATTATGAGTTTCTTAGACATAATTGTAGTTTTACCAAATTTTAATAGTGAACCCTTTTTAAATAAAATATTTTAAACTTTTGACTAAATGGGGACATCAAAAAAAAAATTTAATAAAACATCTCAAGCTTCTACGGTACGCTTCTCTTTGAATAATGTGATAGCGTGTGTTGTACGCAACACCGAGTTCTAACACACCATAACTAATCAAACTAGCCGTTATGAATAGTAATACCTACTTTTTGAAATTATATATATTTTATATTTGAAAATGGACTTCATTTTTGGATTCGGAATATCGAATTTATCCTAAGGTGAAATTTTGGTACATTTCGGATAACTTTCATATTTTGATGAATAGTGAAAATTACTAAATTTTAATTAAAAACAACTTTTTTAATCAAAATAATTAATAGTGATAAATTATGAATTTGAGTGGTTTTAAAGTATATTTAGAATATATTTTTACCATTTAATATAATGTTGGTCATTGGACATAATTTTACAATTAAACCGAACATAAACAAGTGTCAATCTTTTGATAGTTATTACCTCTTAAAAACACGCTTTTTGTTTTGACAGCGGGAATTAATTTTAAATTAATTTCTGCCACTTCTGTGTTTTGAATTTAGAAAAATGGATTCCATATTTGGAATCAGGATGTACAAATTGTGTAAATAGGTAACTTTTATTTTTAGACATTTTGAATAATTACTGTGGTAAATATTTTATTTACCATGGTTAAGGGTAAATCCGGTAAATAAGGGTTAAAAAAATAATATTATAATAATACAAAATTACCCTGAAACGTGTCCTAACCTTATTTGTGGACACATAACCGACCATGAGCATCCTTGGGTCAATTTGGGGACCCCTTGGAGCCACTTGTATGTGGTAGGGACACTTTATATTAATAAAGTTAAAATAAAAATAAAAATGGCATAAGCTTACATCTTTTAGAAGAACAATTTTTACATAGGGTTATACATGTTGGATTTTCGATTATAAATATTCATTAGAAAGATAAAAAGATTTCATACATAATGATATTTTATTTATAATTTTTAGACATTAAATAAGTTATTTTATTTATGACACAATGATGATGCAGTAATTACTACAATAGTGAAAAATTAAAATAATTGATATTATAAATACCCAAATAAATATAATATGAAACTTTTAGTGAATTAAACTAATTTTATAGGATAATATGTTATATTAGGAGTGATTTAATTGACTTTTTTCGAAGTAATCAATCTGTTATGAGTTTCAAAAAAATCAACTATTGAATAGTGTCAAAATTGACATAAAAGAGTTCTTAAAACAAATATTATATTATTAATTGATATTAAATTCCTAAAAATCTAAGGTTCGGCAAAGAGACTTATATTATGATAGGTTAATCATTAATGGACCACTTGGGGGTCTCTTGGATGTATATAGTAAGTTTATTAACCATATTATATAAAAATACAAAGAGACATTGTAAAAGTGAAACTAATTAACTTAGAGTTAATACTTAAAGATAAGGTTAATATAAGTACCCAAACCTGTCTAAATTCTATTGGATGAGTTGTTTTCGACCTATCCCCACCTCATCCTTTGAATAGTCAACTTTGGAGCCTTTAGAAACCGAATATGAATTTATTATAAATTAATATTTCTAGCTTTTCCAAAGGTGCCCCTCACCCCTCTTATAAAAGGGCACTCCTCCTTCTCATTTATTCACACCTTCGAAGCCTTTTGGTTCGGCCAAACTCTGCCCAAATACTCTCCCAACATCCCTCACTACAACCTAGAGGCCTTAGTTGGATCAGAAAGCCAACCTAAGGAGCCCTTTTGATCAAATCAAAAGGAAGAACCCGAAGAAGAGGAGGTTAACCTACCCCAACCAAGGAAAAGTACAAGGTAAGGGTTATTTCACAATCTCTTCTTTATCCGAGGTTGTTTATACGTAATAATCTACTGGGATCTCTTTATCATCCACATCCATGTTTCTTAAAAATGTATTTCAAAACATTTTTACTATTTACTAGAATATGAGTTAAAGTCATTTATACCCTTTTTTGACTTTTATAAGTGGTTTATAAAGGAATCTTTCCATTATTGTCAAAACAAGGTCCCTTTTAACCTTTTCGAAAAAATTAAGGTAATAAATGTTTTTTTTAACTTATACGGCGGGTGCGGCTATTTACCGCCGTTATAAAATCTTAAAAGCTTCCCTTACAAGCTTACGAGGATATTTTAAAAATAAAGGTTTTCTATTATAATTATGTTATTTTTAAATGATTTCAAAAAAAGATATATTTCTCTCAAATATATGAAAATCCAGTGCAAATGTATACGTATTTAACGCAAGCCTAAAAATGTTTTCAGAAAACCTGACTCTCGAGTTTGGTAGACAGGAAGGGATTGGGAGTGGACCCATCATGGCCTGTAATTAATCGAGTAGTCTCAGAATTAGTTATTTTGTTTTCAGAAGCTTGCATAATGTTTTCAGAAAAACACTGGAGTATATTTTAGCAATTTTAAACGTAAGTATCTTCTAAAAAAATTGCATCGGTAGGTCTCATGAGACAAACTAGTGTCTTGGCACAAGGCCTTGACAAAATCTTATTTGTAGTCTTGGCACGAGGCCTTGGCTATGTGGTTATGATAGTCTGGCATTATGCATTCCAACATTATGAAAGTGGTTATTTATTTTTGCATGTGATTATTCGATTAGTGGAATATTCATGTGAATAAGTAAATGGCATTATTTCATTTTATTTATGCCATACCATGTTGAAAGTTCATGTTTAAAAGGCTTTTGTTTCAGTTATACATTGCCTTAAATGTTTATTCTTATTGATGAAAGTTTCCGCTATATTGTTATCCTTACTGGGCATTTGAGCTCACCCCTTTTCTATGTTTTATTTTTCCCAGGAAGTGAAGATGTAAGTTATGAATGACCTGCAGGGATATTATGAGGGGATTGTAGTGTGGACTGTGGAAACATTATGTTGTTGTAGTAGTTTTTGATTTTATGATGTAATGTAAAACATATGAATATATCTAGTGTTTCCAAGGCTACTAAACCAATCGGTCTTTCGAGATTTGATCTTTCTTGTGATCATGCCAATGTTACGAAGTAATGCACCGACTCTGGGCAGCTGGGGTCGGGGCGTTACAGTTGGTATCAGAGGAAGTTTAGTACAAACCTTGGAAGCTAGATTTAGATAAACTCTGATTAGAGCATGTAGACCTAAGATGAACTTTGAAGATTAGTGTAAAATAACTTCCTAGAATTTTGGTATTGTAGAGATTTTGTGAGTTTTCCGAGCAATACATCCCTGTCTGGATACGAGCAGGTAGAGGCGGCTCTGGCACAGATGTACCTAGGGGTAAAACCCGAAAACACCGCTTTGAGCTAGACTCGAACGGGAACTGGTGCACGACAACGGGCCTTGCTGCACTCTTGGTTACGACACTCCCGGGGGATATGCTTAGGATAACTCTCATTTTCTTTACAAATCATTATTAAGGGTTTATGAGTATATACATCCTCAAAGGAGACATTTTTATGATTATGGATTATATCCATAAATAGTTCAATTTATGTTAAGTGTTTTATAAGTATGGGATTATGTATTTTGATTCATAAACTGATCTAGTGTATGCCATTGTTTAGAAATGGCGCCCAGTAGAAGGAATGATAACTCCAGAAATGCACATGATCCAAAGAGAAGGAAGGATCATATCTTTCATGGTCTTAAGCTAGAATTTATAAGAGAAATAGTCTCCCATGTATTATCATCATATGAAGAAATAATATCATGTGTTGATAAGATAAGTAAAGAGTTTACTGAGTCCTATGGCTTTGAAGGGAAGCAAGAGAAGAAAAGGATGAAAGAGAGAAAGATGGATAAAAGTGAGAGGGAAAAGAAGAATTTTCCCATATGTGGTAACTGTGGAAAGAAACACCCTGGAACTTGCCTGAAAGGAATGGGAGTTTGTTATAAGTGTGGAGGAAAAGGGCACAAAGTACGGGACTGCAAGGGTAAGAAAATGGTTTCAAATGTACAATGCTTCATTTTCAAGGAGTTTGGACACTACGCGAACCTATGTCCCAGTCATCAGACTATGCCGCAAATGATGTTATTGGATAATAATCAAGTTATGATACTACCACAGATGAAGAGGAATGATTAAAGCTCTTATGTTGATTATGTCAATTGAGTGTTGTATCAACAATGTACTTGTTATAATAATTATGGAGTATATAAGGATTGTACTGCAGTACTATTTAATTAAGAACTTGAGATTGTGTGGAACAAAGAAAAGTGACTCAATATCAGGATAGATTTTTGGAAAATATATGGTTGAGAGAATGATAAATCATAATATAGTTCTGATACTGAGGTAGTGATTTTGGAATAATATGTGATTATTTTGGATAAATTATATTGGATATTATTGACTACCTTGAAGCTGATTAATGATTTGTATATTCCATCATTGTTGGGGTTTAAAACATTTTTGGATTAATGAAGTATATCCATCATTCTATATGGAATAAGGGAGCATGAATGTAATCAATAAGGAATATGGTAATTCAGGATGTTTCAGTATATTAAAAGAATACATGATGAAGGTATTCATATTCTATTACGGGGTAAAAAGGATCTACATTATGTTTGACTTCCTTATAAATGTTGGACTGTGAGTTTGGACAGAAGTATTTTGGATAGTTCTAGTTTGGATTATTTTGGATTGCCATAAAAGGACAACCCGGAGGTCGGGCGGCAACCCGTCGCGTCCGGCAAGGCTGCGAGACTTGAACCCGCAACCGAAGGGCGACAAGGGTGTATCACCTACCACTGTCCCACGAGATGTCCTGAATTAAATAATGTAGTTTTTTTTAAAAGATCTGGTAGATGAATTATAATTCATTTATTTTGGAACCCTGTACGAATAGTATAAATAGAAAAAAAAAATTACGTTCTATTATCTTTTAGAATGAAAGATGAGTTTGTGGTAGAAATTTATTAATGGGTAAAATTCTAATTATAAAGTAAGTATATCTCCTTATTATCTTATCCAATATCATAAATAAATTCCTCAACATTAATAACAGAAACTTAGAACAAAAATGTTGTCCTAGATGGTACCTTAAATCATCACAAATTTATGGCTTTGGGATTGTTGGCCTTTTCATAGCCATGTTCTCTACCACTCTCCATCAGATAATTGATGGTTAGATTTCTCCTCCATATCCATATTTTCCTACATGGAACCCTAGTATGTGTTATTTTCGGTAATCTTCATACTTTCCACTCTTTATTTTAAATAGAGGCCTCATTAATTCATTTTTCGATGTGGGATTTCAACTAAGATATTTTGAAATGTCAAAAATGTGTTGTCCCAATACCATATATTTTGTTGAACCGATGGTACTTCAAATCATCATGGATTGATGAGTTTAAGGACCTCAATTTTATACTTGTTTGTGATTGATGACCTCAATCACTAGCTATAAATATTTACGTTTTTCCTCCAATTATATGTCTCTAATTGCCACCAATGTTCTCCTAATCGAGATCATAATTTGGTGGTGACCCTTTCATTTCTCTTTTCCTCATATTAAGAATAAATTTTAGTAACCCAATTTCCGATGTGGGTTTTCCCACAAAGATATTTTTTATTTTCAACCTTTTATTTTCGAAGACCAATTTCAAATTGCGAGGACGCAATTTATTGATGGAGGGGAGAATGTAACACCCCAAGATTTCATAGTGTGTTATTTCTTCAAAATAATTCAATAACTTTCACTACACACAACACCGAGTTCAAGCACACCATGACTTACCAAACAAGCCATTCAAAAGAGGTTATGAATAGTATTAACTAAATTTTAAACTTTATATAATCCTTATAATTTTAGAATCCATATTATGAGTTTCTTAGACATAATTGTAGTTTTACCAAATTTTAATAGTGAACCCTTTTTAAATAAAATATTTTAAACTTTTGACTAAATGGGGACATCAAAAAAAATTTTAATAAAACATCTCAAGCTTCTACGGTACGCTTCTCTTTGAATAATGTGATAGCGTGTGTTGTACGCAACACCGAGTTCTAACACACCATAACTAATCAAACTAGCCGTTATGAATAGTAATACCTACTTTTTGAAATTATATATATTTTATATTTGAAAATGGACTTCATTTTTGGATTCGGAATATCGAATTTAGCCTAAGGTGAAATTTTGGTACATTTCGGATAACTTTCATATTTTGATGAATAGTGAAAATTACTAAATTTTAATTAAAAACAACTTTTTTAATCAAAATAATTAATAGTGATAAATTATGAATTTGAGTGGTTTTAAAGTATATTTAGAATATATTTTTACCATTTAATATAATGTTGGTCATTGGACATAATTTTACAATTAAACCGAACATAAACAAGTGTCAATCTTTTGATAGTTATTACCTCTTAAAAACACGCTTTTTGTTTTGACAGCGGGAATTAATTTTAAATTAATTTCTGCCACTTCTGTGTTTTGAATTTAGAAAAATGGATTCCATATTTGGAATCAGGATGTAAAAATTGTGTAAATAGGTAACTTTTATTTTTAGACATTTTGAATAATTACTGTGGTAAATATTTTATTTACCATGGTTAAGGGTAAATCCGGTAAATAAGGGTTAAAAAAATAATATTATAATAATACAAAATTACCCTGAAACGTGTCCTAACCTTATTGGTGGACACATAACCGACCATGAGCATCCTTGGGTCAATTTGGGGACCCCTTGGAGCCACTTTTATGTGGTAGGGACACTTTATATTAATAAAGTTAAAATAAAAATAAAAATGGCATAAGCTTACATCTTTTAGAAGAACAATTTTTACATAGGGTTATACATGTTGGATTTTCGATTATAAATATTCATTAGAAAGATAAAAAGATTTCATACATAATGATATTTTATTTATAATTTTTAGACATTAAATAAGTTATTTTATTTATGACACAATGATGATGCAGTAATTACTACAATAGTGAAAAATTAAAATAATTGATATTATAAATACCCAAATAAATATAATATGAAACTTTTAATGAATTAAACTAATTTTATAGGATACTATGTCATATTAGGAGTGATTTAATTGACTTTGTTCTAAGTAATCAATCTGTTATGAGTTTCAAAAAAATCAACTATTGAATAGTGTCAAAATTGACATAAAAGAGTTCTTAAAACAAATATTATATTATTAATTGATATTAAATTCCTAAAAATCTAAGGTTCGGCCAAGAGACTTATATTATGATAGGTTAATCATTAATGGACCACTTGGGGGTCGCTTGGATGTATATAGTAAGTTTATTAACCATATTATATAAAAATACAAAGAGACATTGTAAAAGTGAAACTAATTAACTTAGAGTTAATACTTAAAGATAAGGTTAATATAAGTACCCAAACCTGTCTAAATTCTATTGGATGAGTTGTTTTCGACCTATCCCCACCTCATCCTTTGAATAGTCAACTTTGGAGCCTTTAGAAACCGAATATGAATTTATTATAAATTAATATTTCTAGCTTTTCCAAAGGTGCCCCTCACCCCTCTTATAAAAGGGCACTCCTCCTTCTCATTTCTTCACACCTTCAAAGCCTTTTGGTTCGGCCAAACTCTGCCCAAATACTCTCCCAACATCCCTCACTACAACCTAGAGGCCTTAGTTGGATCAGAAAGCCAACCTAAGGAGCCCTTTTGATCAAATCAAAAGGAAGAACCCGAAGAAGAGGAGGTTAACCTACCCCAACCAAGGAAAAGTACAAGGTAAGGGTTATTTCACAATCTCTTCTTTATCCGAGGTTGTTTATACGTAATAATCTACTGGGATCTCTTTATCATCCACATCCATGTTTCTTAAAAATGTATTTCAAAACATTTTTACTATTTACTAGAATATGAGTTAAAGTCATTTATACCCTTTTTTGACTTTTATAAGTGGTTTATAAAGGAATCTTTCCATTGTTGTCAAAACAAGGTCCCTTTTAACCTTTTCGAAAAAATTAAGGTAATAAAATTTTTTTTTAACTTATACGGCGGGTGCGGCTATTTACCGCCGTTATAAAATCTTAAAAGCTTCCCTTACAAGCTTACGAGGATATTTTAAAAATAAAGGTTTTCTATTATAATTATGTTATTTTTAAATGATTTCAAAAAAAGATATATTTCTCTCAAATATATGAAAATCCAGTGCAAATGTATACGTATTTAACGCAAGCCTAAAAATGTTTTCAGAAAACCTGACTCTCGAGTTTGGTAGACAGGAAGGGATTGGGAGTGGACCCATCATGGCCTGTAATTAATCGAGTAGTCTCAGAATTAGTTATTTTGTTTTCATAAGCTTGCATAATGTTTTCAGAAAAACACTGGAGTATATTTTAGCAATTCTAAACGTAAGTATCTTCTAAAAAAATTGCATCGGTAGGTCTCATGAGACAAACTAGTGTCTTGGCACAAGGCCTTGACAAAATCTTATTTGTAGTCTTGGCACGAGGCCTTGGCTATGTGGTTATGATAGTCTGGCATTATGCATTCCAACATTATGAAAGTGGTTATTTATTTTTGCATGTGATTATTCGATTAGTGGAATATTCATGTGAATAAGTAAATGGCATTATTTCATTTTATTTATGTCGTACCATGTTGAAAGTTCATGTTTAAAAGGCTTTTGTTTCAGTTATACATTGCCTTAAATGTTTATTCTTATTGATGAAAGTTTCCGCTATATTGTTATCCTTACTGGGCATTTGAGCTCACCCCTTTTCTATGTTTTATTTTTCCCAGGAAGTGAAGATGTAAGTTATGAATGACCTGCAGGGATATTATGAGGGGATTGTAGTGTGGACTGTGGAAACATTATGTTGTTGTAGTAGTTTTTGATTTTATGATGTAATGTAAAACTTATGAATATATCTAGTGTTTCCAAGGCTACTAAACCAATCGGTCTTTCGAGATTTGATCTTTCTTGTGATCATGCCAATGTTACGAAGTAAGGCACCGACTCTGGGCAGCTGGGGTCGGGGCGTTACATAAATTGTGATCATGTGATGATAAAATATTGATTATGTAGTGAATAATGAATTAACAATTAAATAATGATTAATGAATTGTTATGGGATGATTAAGTGATTATTAAATATTTTTTGATGAATGAATTATTAAATAATGATTATGTAATAATTGAATAATTCTTAAGGGATTAATAAAGAATGATTAAGGGATTAATAAAGAATTATTATGTCATGATTAACGGATGATTAAGGGATAATTAATGAATGATTAAGTAATGATAAAAAAATTTGAACAAATGGCTATGAAATTATTAACTAATGATTAACCAATAGTTAAATAATGATTATCTAATGGAAAACTAAGTTTATTTTAGTTGTTTATAATGAAAATATGAATCATCTAATGTATATGGTCAACTCTAATTGTCAGTAGTACTCATAGAATTATTGGTTTCACACTCCTAGGGGTTATACATTAGATGATTCATATTTTCATTATAAACAAATAAAATACACTTAGTATGATTAAGAATTGTATTAAGAAATGATAGAATAAAAATTTAAGATATATGAAAATTGTATAATAATTTTAAATCATAAATATTATATGATCAACCCTAATTGTCAATAGTACTCATAGAATTGTTTGAAAAGTGTTGTAAAAGAATAGGACACCAAATAAACTTAATTATCACCAATAAAATGAAAATTACGATCATATAAATGGGAATACATAAGAAGAGACACATTATATAACACATGAATGATTTTCAAAATAAATGTAGTACATTTAATTTTATCAATAGAACATGTTGTGTATGAGATGATCCTCATTTTAGATGTGAGGTAAAATCTAGATTATTTTCAACTAGAAGATTAATCACTTCATCAAAACATATATACTTAACTATTTAATTTTAATTTTTTGGAATTCTAATGATATATCTAATATTTCATCTTAGATGTTTTATTTGAAGGATGAAATCATCTTAAAATTCAAAATATAAGGACATGTATTTTGATGATTTCATTAATCTATCAGTTGAAAATAAGAAGAATTTTACCTCGCATTCAAATTGAGGCTCATCTCATCCAAACCATGTTCTATTGAAATATTTAAATTTATTTATTTTACACTGTAAATCCTTTATGTATTGTTTTTTATTATTTATTTCACTTTATATGATTTTTTATTCATTTTATCAATGATAATTAAACTAATTTCATGTTCCCTTCATTTTACTTCAGTTTCAAAAACAATATGTGATTTATATTCTAATAAATATTTATATATTGAATCATTATTAACATATTTTATGGTATAAAAATACATTATAAAATTTTAGTATATTAAATATTATTTGGCCAACCATCATTTTCAATATTATTTACACTATCTATATATTGACCAAACACATTTTTGGTGAAGAGAGTCGTGTTTTCTAGTGTGTACTATAATGAGGATGTAATTCAAACTGAGATAGGATTATATTATTGTACACAAACAACAATAGCTGTTAGTATAGCCGATTATGTAACCCTAAATGAAGTTCAAGATAGAATTCATTATTCTTTAAATCTTGGACTTGATCAAGATATCAGGTCTGTGAGCTATAGGCATTTTCATTTCTTGAAGACACTATGGAATATTTCAGGTCCATTCGTTGTTGATGAAAAATGGGTCCAAGAAATAAATTTATTTTCTTTGTGGTAAGATGGTACCTCGATGGATTTATATGTTTACATTTCTACTATACAACAACAACAGCCATTTGTACGAAGATGGAGACTTAAAAAAGTTGTTGAAGATTGATGAACCTATGAAATTGAGCCTATATTAAATGATACTTTGGAGGAAAGCCTAGATGATATCTCAGTTATACATGTAAATCTGACTTTTGATGAGTATTTTCATTATGATGTAAAATATGGTGGAAACAGTGCTGATGATGACGGATTAGAGAATGTTGTGGAGGAAGATTCTAGAAATTAATTAGTTATATATTAGCCTCAACCAATAATAAATCATACACCACTTTAAGTATCTTGTTTGAAAGTAATAAAATCTTTTCCAAAATTCAATTTCCATGTTCTCAAATCCAAAAATGAGTTTTTCAGAGATATATCAAATTTTTTTAGTAAATTGGTAAAAATATTATATGTTATAAGGAATTTTCAAAGTAATGAAGCATAAAAAAGAACAATAAAGATATTTAACATTTATAGGAACTATAGATATATTGTTTCGAAATCATTCCATAATAAATTACTAATATGGTGGGAGAAGTATGGGGATGATTGTAGGTTCTTCTTGAGGGAGATTCCAGAAACAACATTTAGAGGTTAAAGAATCGTGATGATTGAAGAGACTCATTGTTGTGTTCAGCCAAACCTGACACAAAATCATACATCATTGGATACTAGATTTGTGTCATCAATTAACACTAATATGATTAGGACATTCCAGGATGTTCCAATATCCCTTGTGCAAGAGAGGATACAAAAAAACATTCAATTAAAATAATTCCAATAATTAGGCATAGATGGTGAAATTGAAGTTAATTGTAAATGTATGTGGTGATTGTGATGACTCATATCGGGTGTTTGAATAATTTATAGCCATATTGAGAAACAAAAACCAAGTTTTCTTCCATCGATATATAAATGAACACGAGTCCCAAGATAACTGACCTAATCCATCTTGTGTTCAATTCCATCGGTTTTTTGAGAATTCCTCCTCTATATCTTCATATTTTGTTTCATTATATAGTTCTTATAGATTCGTTGAACTTTTATAAAATTAAAATACAAGGAAATATTTCTTATCACAATAACCGAACATATAAACCATTCACATCTTATTCATTCCTTTAACATTGTGGATAATGAAAAATAACAATCATGGAGTTTTTTTTGGCATGTATCAAAAACCATTTCACCTTCATTTAGGGATTATTTTTGATATTTTTAATGAATCAGGAAATAAATGAGGCAATAAATGAAGAATCTGATATATGGAGACCCACAAATTGAAATTATCGGTACTGCATTAGTCACATTTCTAGAAATGTGTTAAAAACATTCCATAACAATCCTATGAAGATGGAAATCACGTAGATATGTATGCAATGACTTTTTTATTTGTAATTTTTTAAAAATAATGATAAAATAAATTTATGTGAAATATTTCCACTTCTATGTAAAATATGATTCAGATCAACATCAGTTTAAATAAAATTTCACAAAAAACTACAAGGCTAATAAATATGTGTATTAATATATTATGAAGATTCAAAAATAAAAATGTACATTCACATTTGACAGGGGGAAGAGTTATGGACACAGGACCAAAAACATTGTAGAGTACATCAATGGTGTATTAAAGGGGATTCATGAGTTACACATGACAACCCTAGTTTTTGAGACATTGTATTAGTTCATGATGTAAATTGTTGATAGTCGAAAACTAGACTCGGAAATGATGTAGATAAGTTTTATGATATGGAAGGAACTATAAATGAATGATTTAAAATAACACTGAAGAATATTTTGATTATCATGTCTAACTTTTCCACAGAGAAGAATCTCTGTTTGAAGTTCGATAGCGATCGGATCCCATCAAAAATAACATCAGTGAATAAATTATGCTTTTACTAGAAGTGAGGAAATACCAATGTGGAAACTTACAATCCTTACAATTTCTATCTACACACTCTATCACATCATGTGCATATGTGAACATATCATGGAAAGTAAATGTTGATCTAGTGTACCAAATGGACACCATTTCTAACTGTTATGTTTCACCATGAAAACTTATTGGTGATTTTAGATATTTTACAATTTAGGAAGGCCATATGATAGATATACCTGACCTATAGGTTTCTTAAACAACATGGAACAAAGTCCCGTAGGATGCATAATGAGATTTATTGGCCTCTATAATAATGGAAAAGTTTGAGATTCCCCATATTTCATGAAGAACATCATAATCCGAAATGATTCACTAACATTGTTGGATCGAGTTCACACACTCATCCAAAATAATTTTTTTTCTCCTATGTGATATTCAAATATTGGTAATTAAACCGTGTTATTATAATATTATTCAATTTTTATATTTTTTTCCATCACCAAATAATTTTACATTCTAATAAAAAAAATCCATTCATATTATCTTTAAAATGAATAGTACCAGAACAATTGTGGTGACACTAACACATAATAAATATATCAATGTATAATACATAATTGAAACTTGTGATGAAATAATCAATAAAAATACAATTATTTTTGAAATCACACATAAATTACAAAAAAACACCATTTTATAGTAAACATTTAAATAATGAGGTAAAAATGAAAAATCATAAAAGAAAACAATTTCTATGTAAAAAAAAATCTCAAAAAAAACATTCTTATTCTGTTTTGAAAACATGAAGACTTGCCCACCTATTTTGGTATGAAATAATCTCATATAATAATTTGAATAAACTTTTTATATCATAAATTATACAAGTATAAACATTATAATAACCATAACGATAAACATTTATTTTAAATTTATTACTCATTTTTTTATTAATATTGATGGATGATACCATACTACTCACTGATAATGTTTATAATTTTTCCTAGGTCATACTAGAGGATAGTGATGTTTGATAGATTAGGATGCATGTCGAAGGAACCATTTTTATCACAGACCATATCCACCTTCCATTATACCATACATATTCCATGATGGCTTCAATGACATTTACGTTTTAGATTTCTCATTTGTTTACCATCACCTACATTCTTCCCTAAAAGATAGATAGATAATAGTGACATAGAAATTCCATATACCTAAGGGAGAGATGATCATCACCTTTAATGATGTGGTAGTTCTTATCGATATTTCTATCTAAGGGAAGCCACTATTGGTCCAACACAAGCATCTTGACCAGACCATGTTCAACGATTGTGAGGTATCGTCATTTTGGTCGACAATAGGGCTACAGATGGTTGGTGGAAATCTATGACCTTATAAGATCAGTAGTTTGAACAGTTTCAGCATATACCCAATGATGCTGAAGATTAGACTATCATACATTATGACCATTAAAAAATATTGTGACTCATTGGAGGTACCATGGGTCTTGATAACATGGGGATGAATTTTCACCATATCTTTCTCAGTGTACTAGAGAACTTTTATCAGACTGGGATGTATCTATATGGATCGGCCTTCACAGAATGCACATATATAGCACTTTTCATGGTATGTTGCAGATACTGCACTGATCTAGGGGGATACATCATCCACTTTCAGATGTGGGAATGGGAGAACATCCATTCATAATGCTCTATCCTGGTGGTCCACTTCTACCAGTAGTGGTACAGGATTAAATTACATGTGGACACTATTATGATCACTTTTATATATTGGGTTCATATTATATTTCAATTTTTTGAATTTGATTTCTTATTATTTAAGCATTATATGGTGTATTTAACATGTGGATTAATAGACAAGAATTTGTAATATTTATGAAACATCATTTCGGTGCATACTACCATATGTTGGAAAGTCTACTACCTAACAAGTTATGTATATACAAAATATCTCTATCAAAAAATTTTAATAATAGTATCATTTTTGATTTTTAGGTGGGAGATTTTTTGAAAAAGTCCACATGTCATTTGGGGTTATATAGATGCCAGACTAGGATATACTGGACCAGTTTCCTGCATACTGAATTACTCAACATCATGATTCTATGTCTATATTTTCTCTCATTAAAATCAATATTATTTAGTGGTAGCAGCCTAATTTATTCATGTGATACTTTGTTTTGTTAATCCGATTCCATTATAACTGAGATAGACAGAGCAACGTTATCGCATGAAGCGTGATAAGGAGTCAGGATGAGGACTAGCACTCAGTATATGTTGACTATCTCAACCTCTAGGGAATACTTATCGAGCAACAAGTATAGGGTGTACCTACGATGAAATTTTATCTTTCAGAGGAGGTCGAGTATGATCCATGGTAAAACGGATGTCTATATTGTACCATACCCAATTTGGAAGACCACATCATAATATGGTAAGTCAATTAATTTACATTATATTTTCCATTGAACTAATTTATAATTAATTTTGAATATATTCATAGTGTACTCACTAAAATATTATAATTTACATGAGTGATCTTGAGTAGGAGGTGGTCCTTAGTCGGGAAGTTTTCCATGTTGTAGTGATTGAGTAGATTCCATATTGTCATATCATTCATGAGATAATCATCGAGATTTCAGCCAAGAGAGTGGAGGTTCATGACCTTAGAGTGGAGAGTGCATGTGAGACCTCACCTGTTCTATAGGTAGAGGTTGTCCCTCTAGATATCCGACCTCATCTGATTGTGGATGTGCATATGGTGGTATAGGATATGTCTTTATTGATAGGATATATTCATTTTTCTCTATCACGGGGTACAAATCCATCATTGGATTGGGGTCCGTATCTATCACATGATTGGTTCCCCGCACCATTGATGGCATGGCCTTACACTACTATAGTGGGAAAGGATCAGGATCACAATAAAAAATCAATTGAAACCTCCTCCCACTGACACATATGTGGAGCATGCGACAAATAACATTTTAGTTTTAAGGATCAGAACTCTCTAGGTCATCAGACCCTACACTATCATGAAGCATTGAGATATCGATAAGGTTGTATCCTTCCTAGGACATCATGATTTACAGAATCTTTTCCTCTTACAAATTAACTATACATGCTCATGTATTTGTTTGATATCTATTTAAATGAAGATAATGTTATTACTTTTATCATTTTTTAGATTTTTATCCAGTGTTTTAGTTTTTATTAATATTTTTTCCATACTTTATATTTTATAATATTTCAAAGGCAACTAATTGAAACATGGGAAACCATATTAAATATTAACTAGGTTACATTAAAATATTATAAAATATATGTTATAAAAACAATATAAATGCAATTTAGAACATATCCTATACAAATATTTTTTAAGTCAATTATATTATCTAAGGGGTGGTAAACATAATATATTTTAGTTTCAAAGGGACATATTATAAAGATAAACCTCATGTTATAATTATAGAATTAATTATTTTAAAACATCATAATAAATCATTCCATGTGGTGGAATGAAATGAATATGATGTTCCTGTTATAATAATGAATATAATAATTATTATTTTAATCCTTAATAAGTCATGTTAGAGATATGTGGCGGAGGGATAAAATGGGTATAGAAACCATTATAATTTCATTATCAACATGTAAATCCACTTCTCATCTTGTGATCTTTTAAAATATACTTGGTTTTTTTATTTCGATAAAAATGCGACCACCACAAGAACTATTGATTAAAACAAAACATTTTCACATTCAAAAGTTAATGTAAATTTTTAATACAAAAAATAGAATATATATATATATATATATATATCATAATACACATAGATATATATATATATATATTAAAATGAAATTATTTTTTCCCAATAAGGTAGGAGTCCCCCTGTTTCCATTCAACTTATCCAAAACATAGCTTTGTGCCTATTTCTTTATATGCGTTATTTAAAAAAATTCCTACAAATTTTTTTAAAAAATTATAATAACACATAAAAAATTAAACAGAGGTATCTTGAAAACCCAACAGAGTAGATGAAAGAAAATCATGTCCCACTAATGAATGTATTTGAGAAAATTTAAAATAAGAAAACACCACCTCATCTGAAAAAACTGATTAGATTCTCTAGTAGAAGGACACCATATCTTACATGAACGAAAAAATAATATCATCACCCTAATATTCTGATTTTTTCACCCCAAACTTCATACTAGCCTCCTCTGGATGAGATCCAAAAATTGGCTTCTGAAGCATGAAACCAAGTGCATGTCTTCTACACACATATATAGAATTACCCTATGGATTACACTCTGAAAAGAACCATAGATTCTCCAAAATGAAAAATAGTTTCCACAAAACATAATTGTCCCCCACTCTAATGAGGATCTTCAATGGATGATATTCCACAAAGATCAACCTCAATATAAATTAAAGGGGACGAATAATTATAAAGACACATTTTCTCATCATCTAAAAAAATAACCCAGGGTTCTTCCAATGTCCTGATGAATATACTAGTTGTGGGGTGGCATGAGGATCCCAAGGAGTCTAAATAAAATTTCAAAATATCTTGGAACACATTAAATCAAAATACATTAAAAATTTAAATATTCCTCTACATATTTATAGATTTATATTTCTCCATTGATTATCAGAGAATAAAGACTGTATTAGAATTTCCCACATGTAAATATATTTCCTATAATAGGAAATATCATGAAACATATCCAACATAAAGAAATATTACTTATCAGAGAGTCACCACCGCATTTAATATTATGTTTCATTCTTTATCTTTTTTTAACACTTCATTCATAAAAAACCAATTTTTCTTCCTCTTCATAATTATTCCATGAAGATAAAAAAACCCACCAACTATTTGAAAAAAAATTGGGGTATCTTATTTTAATTACTTCCTATGGAGTAGTCTCCAAGCCCTTATAATAGATCATCTCCAAAATAAAATATAATATTTTGACTATAAATTCATAAATATCCAAAAATCTACTATTTTTTTATTATTTTATTCTTATCATCTTGGAAGATTATATGTTTGATATATCAGGATTCAAGAATACATGAATAATTCTTTAATAATCGTCTTACAAACATGTTTAAATAGAATTTTATTTCGAATATTATTCACAATTTATTAAATATATTATTCAAAATATTACCAAAATATTGACCAAATATTATGTATTTTTAAAACCTAATATTTCATTAATCTTATGTAGGTCTTGATCTTCAGATATACCTTTAAATGAACTGTATGATACATATAATTAATAGGTAATGACCATTATATAAAAAATGTAAATTTAAAATTAACTTCATGTAGGGGATCATAATGTTTATTTAGTTTAGAGGCATAATGTAACAATTATATGACTAAAAACATATATAGTTACCATTATATAGAGTTTAAATTCCTAAATAATCATTTCCAAACATAGATATATGAAATATTATAGACAATGGAGCTCAACTATTAGGCATCTAAACCATGTAAAGAAACCCCATGAAATGGATCATTGTCATTAATCATGTATTTTTTGATCATGTTGTTACACTATGAAATATACATATTGATTGTGAAATGTTTCTATCTTTCCTTTTTCAATATACTCAATACTTTCTTCACATGGAATTAAGGACTCATCAAAATATTTTTATCACATGGACAAAAAATCCAAATCAATTATAAACTATTTTTTAAAAATTTCTCCATATAGATTAAAACAGTCACTACCATATATTCTAGAAAGGAACACACCAACTATTATCTGGGATAATCAGAAATCGCTAACAAAATCTTGTCCTTTATCAACACAATATACAAGAACTAATAAATGTAACATTTTTAGGAAATAACAAATAACTAATAAAGGTGTACCCATAATTAATGTTTTTGAGAGTGGATAAATATTATTAATAAAATTATTATTAATATATATATATTATTTATAATAAAAAACATTCTTTATTATTATACATTAATTAAAAAATTCATGTTTAAAATTTATATAATTATGATATATTATAATATTTATTTTTTATAATTCAGATATATATATAAAAATTTAAAATAGTATTAATATGTTTTTATATTAATATATATGTATTAAATAATTATAAAATTATAATAATTCTATAATTGATAAATATATTTATTGCATATATAATTACATATATTATCATATACAAATTATTTTTGAATATATTTGTTTATAATTATATTTATAATAAATTAAATATCCATTTTAATATATATAGGTCTGTACAGAATTTGGACTATATATATACCATTAGATAATCATGATATTCATGGACATGAATTCTATTCTTTTTGTTTATATTTTTATGTGTGAATATAATTGGCATTATATGATAATATTGTTTATTTGTTGACATGATTATGAGTTAAGTTCAAAATGTAAATATTACCTATGTTCGGAAGAAACACATTCAAATTTTATGAATTCATCATTTTGATTGTTCATTTATAAATTAAAAGCCATAAGATTCATTCATGTTTTACCTGATAACTTTTTAAATTATCAAAATACATCTAATATTACAATAAATATATTTAAATAATAAATATACAAATTATATTTAAATTTATAAATTTATAAATATATGTAAAAAAATTTTGAATACATTTATTTCTAATTATAATTAGATATATATATATTTACATAATTTTAAACTTACAATAATACATTGATTAAATTTTTTTAATATTTATATTTATATGTTAACATATATATATATATATATATATTATTTATTATTATAAAAATATATTTATAAAAATATTTATTTATAATTATAAATATAAATAACAAGATATGTATATATATATATATATATATATATATTTGAGTACTTATAAAATTATAATATGTTTATGAATATTTTTAATTTTATAAGTATATATAAATATAAAAAGGATAATAAATATCGAGTTTGGGCGGTCTCAGCTCTGGTGATTCAATGAAGAAGAAGTGATTCCATGAAGAAGAAACTATGTTCCGGGACTTTAGGGTACACCGATTTCGATGGATTCTATATCAATTAAATAGAAGGGTTTGCTAATGATAGTGTTTCCCAGTTATCTAGACAAAGTTCCTATAGCTATAGGTGATGAAACTAAAAGTTAACAATGGTTGTAAATTGAGGGAAAAAATAATTCACATCACTTCAGTCATACCTGGAAAATATTGGCCATCGTAAACATAGATAAAAATGAAAATCATCAATCTCCATTTGTAGTGGCTAAAATGTGATGGGTTGCATCTGTGGTTGACAGTTCATCCTAATCTGTAGTGGTGACGCCGTATTTGAATGGATCTTGTAGTTATATGGCTAGTGTGGCATTTATGATTCCATAGGAATCGACAACACTGCTGGAAGGTGAAGTAGAAAGCCACATCAATATGATTCTTCTACATTAATGATTGAAATTCATCTTTTTCAATTTGATGTGCATCAATTTGGTCTTTTGGAATCTACAGTAGTATCTTGCATGGAAACTTGTTTTGTGAGAATTTTTTTGAAAAGGATCATCATCTCATTGCTAGGATAACTTGGGTGGCCTTTGTTGAGAGGATTACAATTGAAAAAATTTCCCTTACTACAGAACTTGTTTTACCAAATAGATAGAATCCCTATATATTAGATGATTTTGTTTGTTTGGGTTCATGTATATGGGTATTTATATATTAGAGGTGTGACTATCTTGGTAATGGATTTTTTAGTAACTTTTCTCATCAAATGTAATGACCCAACCCTAGTTACCCAGAGTCAGTGCATTATTACATAACATTGGCATGATACAAGGAATCATGTCCTGAAAGACCGACCAATTTAGTAGCCTTGGAAGTACTATATACATTCATAAGTTTTTCATTACATCATGACATAAAAACATCAAAAAAATATTTTCCCCTTTTGAACACACTTATATCTTTATCATGTCCCAGAAGTTCAACCATAAAATACTTCTTCACATCCTGGGAAAAATAAAAAATAGAATGGGGTGAGCTCAGATGCTCAGAAAGGATAACAATAGAGCCGAAACATTCATAAACAAGCATAAACATATAAGGAAATTCATAAGACTTAAACAAAATCCTTTTAAACATAAACTTCAGAATAATATAGAAAATATAATATAAAATAATGTCATTTACTTATTCGCATGGATATTTGACTAGTCAAATAATCACAGGCAATATTAATAGCCACTTTCATAATGATGGAATACATAATGACAGACTTCATAACCACATAGTCAAGGACTTTTGCTAATACTACAAATAAAATTTGGTCAAGGCCTTGTTACAAGACACTAGTTTGTCTCATGACACCTATCGATGCATCGAGAAGTTGTAGAGGGATCCACCCGTCACTTACTAAGTCCAATGCATTCCTCATATGAAAAGGTTTGAACATAACATAAACATTCGTATTAAAACTAGCATAAGAAATGTAAATAATTTATCTATAAACCATGAATAGTATAAAAATAACACATCCACATTCAAATATATCACAAAACCTTTAATACAATATGGATGATTTGTATCATAATAAATCAACATTAAAAATGGTTCAAATCCTTCAAAGCATGTTGACATAGATGAAACCAAAACTTTTTGGTAGAAATGTATCTTTCTATTTTGAAATAATTTAAAAGTCCTATAATTATTAATGAAAATTTTAATTTTAAAAATATTCTTCTAATCTTGTATGGGAATCTTCGATGATGTTATAACTGCAGAAAATAACCACACCTGTCGTATTAGTTAAAAAAAATACATTCTTACCATAATTTTGTCGAAATGGTCATAAAGTACCTTGTCTGGAAAATGATGGAAAGATTCCTTTCAAAAAATATATGGTAAAATAAGGGTATAACTAAATTTAACCGATAGTATAGTAAATATTAAAAAAAATTTGAATTTCATTTTTTTAATAAAACATGGATGTGGATGATAAAGAGGTCCTGGTAGATACGTAAAAACAACCTCGGATAAATAATAGATTGTGGAATTAACCATTACCATGTACATTTCCTTGGTCTAGGGTACGTTAACCTCCTATTTAATAGTTAAATCATTTTTATTAAATTATTCATTAACTATATACAGAAATATGATATCATATATGATCCCCTAATATTACTTTATCAATAATATTTTACTAGTATCATCGTTTCGGATGTTAACTGGTCTGTTTTCCTTTATATTCTTGGTTATGTATGCCTTTCTTGTTATAGATGGGATGTATTTTATTCATATAAATAAAGATATTATTTTATTTAGACATTATTTTTAATCCAAAAATGAAAATTATTATTCAATGATTACGATGGGGAATGAATCTCATCGCGTTTATGGAGATGGTAATTCGTACGTACGGACGAGCAACAATATCATTGTATTAATGGTGAAATCAAATGTAATTGGACTGTAAATAATATATATAGAATCATTATCATGTTATATTTATTATTTAAATTAGTTATACTCATTATTATTCCTATCCAAATAATGAAGTGTTTGAATAAAAAACTACACCACGACGTGGAGATGGTAAGCCGTACGTACGCAAGTATGGTGAGTTTTCCATTCATATGATGAATAGAATAATGAATGTGGCCATAAATTTTTATAATAACATAAAATTATATAGAAGATAGTGGAATTATTATTTTGTAATGGAAACAATAAATAAAGAGAAAGTGGAAGAAGAAATGAACTTGAATGATGTGATGAAATATTTACCTCTTCCTCGGGTTCTTCCTTTTAATTTGTCAAAATGGATCATTAGGTTGGCTTTCTGATCAAAGTAAGGACTATAGGTTTAAGGGGGGATAGTTGAGAGGATATTTCAGTAGGGTTTGGCCGAGACAAAATACTTTGGAGGTGTAAATTTAAGATAAGGGGAAGTTCCCTTTTATAAAAGAGGTGAAAGTCACTTTAAGAAAAGCTTGAAATATTATTTTATAATAAAATAATATTCAGTTTCTAATGGCTCCAAAATGAATTATATAGAGGATAAGGTGGGTATGTGTATAAAACCTCTCAACCAATAGGTTTTAGACAGGTTTTGGTCACCATATTAAACTTATCTTTTAGATTAAACTATTAGTTAAATAGTTTGATATTTATCATGTCTCTTTGTATTTTAATATTATATGGTAAATAATCATACTATAAATATCCAAGAGAACCCCATTTGGTTAATAATTAATATATATAACCTTATATATGTCCTTTGGAAGAACATTATATTTTAATGAATATTATATCAATTAATAATATAGTATTTGTTTTAAAAACTCAATTATGTCAATTTTGACACTATTTACAATTTGATTTTAATAAAAGCCATAAAAACATTTTCCCTTAGAAAAAAAATTATTTAAATAACCCTAACAGGTCATATTAATCTATAATATTATTTTAATTCATCATAAGTCTCAATTTTCATTTATTTGTATATTTAAAAAATCAATTATTTTAATATTTTATTAATATGGTAATTAATGCATAATCATTGTGACATAAATAAATTAAATTATTTAATGTCTAAAAATAATAAATAAATTACCATTATGTAGGAAATATTTTTAGCTTTATAATTAATATTTATATTAGAATTTATATTTTGATTAACCCTATATTAAAATGGTTTAGTTATTAAACATTGAATTCAACTCTTTTAACTATTCATTAAATAAAATAATAATAAATGCCCCAATATAATCCAAGTGGACCAAAGAGGATCATATTTTATTGCTAGGGTCGTTTTTGGTCGAATTATACCTATAAATCATAACTAGGTCACGTCTTAAGATAATTGTGATATCATTTTTACCCTTAATTACCCGATTTACTTTTTCCTATGATAAATAATAGTCATAAGTTACTATTCATCAAAAATTATTTTCATCTTATTGAACCACATTTTATTTACTAATATTAATCATGTATCTGGAATTTTTTAAATTTGACTCATAGTAGTGGTAAAATTATGTTTAATGCAAATTTTCAAATGCTTTTACGAGGTGGGTAAAAGTCGGTAAAAAGTTTAATAAAATCATCATATATCTAAACTTATTATAAAATGACTCCAATTAATTAAATTGAACATATATAGGTATTATGTATCTATTTTTACGTAACATAAATTTAAATAAAATAAATAATTATTAAAATAAAAATTCGATTTTAACAAATAACATAGTGTTTTTAATATTCATCAATAACTGAATGTTTTCAAAAAAATACAAAAAAAATTCTCTAAAATAATTTCAATATTACAAATTCAAAAATGAAGTCCATTTTGAAAAATGAAATTTATAAAATTTCGAAAAGTGGGTATTAATATTCATAATGGAATGTTTGATTGGTCGCGGTGTGTTAGAATATCAAAGTTGCGTATAATGCAAGCTATTGCATTATTCAAAGAGAAACGTGACATGGAAGCATGGGGTATTAAATTATCCCCTCATTCAAATAATTTCTTCCATGAAATTCCTATATTACAAGTGAAAAAAATATTCAGGTGGTTCTTCATTATAAGTTCCTCTGGTTCCCACATTGCCTCTTCCATCTTATGGTTTTTCCACAGAACTTTTACCAGATCATTCGGCTGGTTTATCAACATTTGTAATCTTCTATCATGAATTTTGACAGGCTCTTCAAAATATGACAGATCAGGTTCAAGTTCAATTTCTTCATAGGTGAGTACATGTGTTGGGTCAGGCATATATTTTTTCAACAGTGGTATGTGGAACACATCATGAACTTTGGAGAGACTTGGAGGTATTCCCAAATGTTAAGCTACAGATCCAATTAGTTTTTGAATTTCGAAAGGTCTGATGTACCTGGGACTCAATTTACAATTTTTACTAAAATGTATAGCACCCTCCATGGAGATACCTTTATGAAAACATGATCTCTTACCTGATAATCCAAATCATTCCATTGGTTATCGGCATTGCCCTTCTGCCTAATTTGAGATGCTTTAATGTGGGTTTGGATAACCTTCACCTTTTCCATCATTCCCTAAACAACATCAGGGCCTACAAGTTTTCTATCACCTACATCATCCCAACAAGTTGGTGTGCGACATCTCTTTCCATATAGCACATCATATGGTGCCATCTGAATACTTGAATAGAATCTATTGTTATAGGAATTTTATACCCAAGGTAAATATTGATCCCACATACCTTGAAAGTCATGTGGGAAAGATCTAAAAATGTTTTTAAGGTTTTAATAGTCTATTTTGATTTCCCTTCAGTTTGAGGGTGGTAGGAAATGCCAAAACAAAGTTCAGTATTAAGGGATTTATGAAGAATTTCCCATAATCATGAGGTTAAATGAGGATCATGATCAGAAATAATCGATAGGGGTACACCATGAAGTTTTAAACCTTCATTATTATATAATCTTGCTAAAAATTCAAGTGGTAAATCTTCTCTTATTCAAAGAAAATGTGGTGAATTGGTAATCCGATCAACCATGACCCATATAGCATCATTCCTTCTAAAATTATTTGGTAGTCCCATGAAAAAGTCCATCATAATATCATCCCATGTCCACTTAGTTATAGGAATAGGTTTCATGACTCTTTTAAGATATTTCCCTCCAGCTTTCACTTGTTGACAAACCATTCACCTTGACACAAAATTAGCAATATCCCTCTTCATGTTGTCCCACAAAAAATGTTCCTTCAAATCTCTATAAATCATGGTGCTCCAATATTGTATAGAGAAATTGGAGCTATGAGTATCATATAACAATTCCCTTTTCAGATTAGGTATGTTAGGAACACAATGTATCATCCCAAATTTCAAAATTCTTTCTTATTATATGATGTTTATCAATCTCCCATCATTCACATCTTTAATTTTCTTTTGAAATTCCTCATCATCAGTCTGAGAAGTTTTTATCCTTTCTAGTGAAGATGGTTTTGAAACATCTTGAAAAACATATTGTTGTTTCACCTTCCATGGTTATTCCCATATCGTTATTTACTAGATCAATGAAAATAGGATCCCATTCAACTCTCATCATGGTCAAAACACCATGATCTTTTCTACTCAAAGCACCATCCACCTTATTTTCCTTCCCCAGGTGGTAGTGTATTGTGAAATCATAATACGTGAGTAGTTCAATCCATATCCATTGCCTCATGTTTATTAATATTTGTGAAAAAATATATTTCAAACTCTTTTGATCAGTATATTTCTCACATTTTCAACATAGAGATAGTGTCTCCATATCTTTAGAGCAATGATTACAGCTTCTATCTTTGGAAAAATCTGGACGAAACGTTGATAATAACAAGATAAATCAACAAAACGGTGTTCCTTAGTTACATCATCGATTATGGCCATTCATGGATTGCATTGGTCTTTGAAGGATCAACAGATATTTCATCCTTACAGGCAATATGTCCAAGAAAATAAATATCTTGAAGCCAAAGTTCACACTTTCTAAACATCCCATATAATTCATTTCATCTAAGAGTCTTTAGAATAATTCGTAAGTTCTTTTCACAATCATCGTAGATTTTTAGGTATACCAAGATATCATCAATAAATACCAATACCATGTCATTCCTTGAAAAAACAGTTCATTAGATCCATGAAAACAGAGGGTGAATTATTCAATCCAAAAGGCATTACTATAAACTCATAATGCTCGTACCTAGTTAAAAATGCATTTTTTTGAATTTATTCCTTATTCACACACAACTAGTGATATCCAGATCGATGTTCAATGTTTGAAAAATATTGAAATCCATGTATTTTTTAGAATAAAAAATAAATGTGAGGTAGTAGATACTTGTTCATTATTGTTATAGTATTGATCTCCATGTAGTCAATGCACAACCTCATAGATCTATCTCTCTTCATAAAAAAATTAAAGGGGATCCCCCTGTGTAAACACTAGGGAGAATAAAATCATTAATACTCAATTCCTCTGGTTGATTCTTTAGATCCACTAATTCCACAGTGGTCATTCGATAAGGTTTCTTCGATATGGGCCATGATCCATGAATAAAATCAATGGAAAACTGAATTTATCATTCTGGAGGATTTCTAGGTAAATCATTATGAAAAATTTCAAAATATTCTTGCAGAATAGGTAAATCTTCTTTTTGAACATTATTTTCCTCAACCATACTTATTTCACTCCCATCCTCTCTAATAATTGAATTCAGTAGAGCTACTACTTGTGGATATAGATAAGAATCAAAAGGTGACATTTCTTCTCTAATGATAAGGTACTCCTTATGATCATCAAGAATTGTAACCTCCTTATTCCCATAAAAAAATTTCATATCATCATTTGAAAGAAAATCCATACCAAGGATTATATCAAATTCAGTCATATGTATAATGACAAGATCAGTAGATAAATAAAATTTATATTCCCTAAGGAGAACTGATTCACAAAATTTTGGTTCAATGAGACTTCCCTTCAGTGATTTGATTGAAAAATCCCTGGATAAATCAAATTGGAAATATCTAATTTTCTTAGCAAACTAGGAAGATATGAAACAATGCGATGATCGAAAATCAAAAAAAAATTCTAAACTTTGGGAAACCATTAAATTACATGCCACCACATCTTTCAAAGCTTCAACCTTAGTAGTAGTGACCGCATAAGCTTGGTCTTTCTCCCTTGGCTTTTTTTGAGGTAATTTACCTTGGTTATTAGGACATTAATTTTCATAATTCCCCTTTTCTTTTCAATTGTAGCATTCAACATTGACAACTTCTTTCTTTCCCTTGTAATCAATTTCTTGGTGGCCTTTTTCACCACACTTATAACAAACTCTCGTTTAATTCAGGAAATTACCGGGGTGTTTCATCCCACCTTTAACATAGGATGGATATTCAACTTTTCCCTTATTCCCATTATTTCCATTTACAAAGTGTTCAGCTGATCTCTTTTTCTCCTCCTTTTCTTTAAAGTCGCAAGACTTAGAGAATTATTTTTCTGTCTTGATATCACATGAGATAATATCTTCATATGATAAGAAGAATTGTGAGACTAATGCTCGCATGAGAAATGGTATTAACCTCTAAAATAATTGTTCAATATTACTCTATGGGTTATGTATAGAATTTGCAGCATGCCTTGCTAACCTTGTAATGTTAACCTCATACTTTGCGACATTATCATCCTCATTTTTCCTCAAACTCATAAATTTTCTTTCTGTATACGCTCGATGGTCACAAGGAAAGTATTTTATTAATAAAATCTATTTAAACTCCCTCCATTCCAAGTTTTATACTTCTTCATATTACTTTGGGTTTTGGATTAATGACCACAATTGATCTGCATCTCCCATGAGGCGATAAAATTCCATGAAAAACTTTTCCCTTTCTATAATCCACAAAGCATTAAATATATTCTCTAAGGAACTTATCCATTTCTAAGCTATAAATGTATTTTTAGTCCAATTTAATTTTGGTTGTTGTTGACTCATGAATCAGTCTAACACTGATCCTCCATTTTGTGGATCAGGTTTCTCCATACGGGTAAGGATATTATTCATAACCTGTGTGAGTTGTCCCAGTATGGTGATAAGCTGATCAACACCAGTTGGATGACCAACTCAACTATAATTATCTTGAGTAGGAGGAAAATCCATATATGGATAATGTGCATTGATACAGTTTCCTTTCCTTCCACTAGGCTCTATTTCTAAACAATGTCATAAAATAGATTAGTTTATAAACAACAATATATAATTCTAAACTCGTAAAACACTTTAAATAAATTTAATAGTTTAGAGATATAATCCATAATCATAAAAATGTTTTCTTTGAGGATGTATATACTCATAAAACCTTCATAATGATTTGTAATGAAAATTATAATTATCCTTATCATATCCCCTGAGAGTGTCGTAACTAAGAGTGCAGCAAGGTCCATTGTTGTGCACCAGTTCCCATTAGAGTCTAGCTCAAAACGGTGTTTTTAGGTTCTAACCCTAGGTAAATATGTGCCTGAGCTGCCTCTACCTACTCATATCCATACATGGACGTATTTTTTTCGAAAACAAACAAAACTCTACAGTACCAAAATTCTAGAATGTTCTTCTATAATAATCCTCAAAATCTATCTTAGGTCAGTGGTCACTAAATAGTGTTTTTCTAAATCTAGTTTCCAAGGTTTGTAATAATATTCCTCTGATACCAATTGTAATGCCTCAACCCCAGTTACCCAGAGTTAGTGCATTATTACATAACATCGACATGATAACAGTAATCAGTTTCCGAAAGACCAATCATTTTAGTAGCCTCATAAGTACTATATACATTCATAAGTTTTAATTTACATCATGAAATAAAAACATCAAAAAAAATTTTCCCCCTTTGAAAAAACTTATATCCATATGTTGTCCCTCCAAGTCAACAATAATATACTTCTTCATATCCTGGGAAACATAAAACATATAAAAGGGTGAGCTCAGATGCCCAGAAAGGATAACAATATAGAAGAAACATTCATAAATACACATAAACATTTTGGGAAATGTATAAGACTAAAACAAAATCCTTTTAAACATAATGTTAAGAATAATATGTAAAAGATTAAATAAAATAATTCCATTTAATTATTCACATGGATATTATTCTAGTCGAATAATCACATTCAATATCAATAACTTCCTTCATAATGATGGAATGCATAATGCCACACATCATAACAACATAGTTATGGACTTGTGCCAAGACTGCAAATAATATTTGGTTAATGCCTTCTTACAAGAAACTAGTTTTTCTCATTAGACATACCGATGCATCTAGGAGCTTTAGTGGGCACCAACTGTCACTTACTAAGTCCAATGCATTTCTCATATGAAAAGGTTTAAACATAACATAAACATTTGTATTACAACTAGCATTCGAAATGTCAATACTTTATCCCTAAACCATGAATCATATAAAAATAAAACATACACAGTAAAATATATCAAAAACCTTCAATACAATATGGAAAATTTGTTTCATAATAAATCAACTTCAAACAAGTTTAAAATCCATCAATGGATGTTGACATAGATGAAATTAAAACTTTTAGAGAGAAATATATCTTTCTATTATGAAATCATTTAAAACTCAAATAATTATAAAAAACGTTTATTTTGAAAATATTATTGTCATCTTGTATGAGAAGATTCAACGATGATATATCGGTGTAAAATAAACGCCATCACCTTAAAAGTTAAAAAATACATTCTTACCTTATTTTTGTCAAAAAGTTCATAAAACTCATTGTTTAGAAAACGACCGAATGAATCATTTAAAAAAATATATCGTCAAATAAGGGTATAAATTACATTAACCAATATTATACTAAAAAGTAATTTTTCTGAAATATATTTTTAATAATACACGGATGTGGATGATAAAGAGGTCCCAGTAGATACTTACGTAAAAATAACCTCAGATAATAAAGATATTGAGGAATAAATCGTTACCTGGTACTTTTCCTTGGTCAATGGTACATTAAACTTCTATATAATAGATAAATCATTATTATTAAATTATAAGAGAACTGTATATATAAATATGATATCATATATGATCCTCTAATATTGATTTGTTAATAATATTTTAGTAGTATCATCGATTCAAGTGTTAACTGGTATGTTTTCCTTTATATGATCGGTTATGTAAGCCATGTTTGTTACAGATATAATGTATTTTCTTCATATCCAGAATTATATTAAGTTCTTTAGATATTATTTTTAATAATAAAATGAAAATAATTCTTGAATGATTACAATGGGGAATGAATCTCATCGCGTTCATGGAGACGGTAATCCGTACGTACGTAAGAGAAACAATATCATTATATTGATGGTGAAATCGTATGTAATTGGAAGGTATATGATATATAACGAATCATTAACATGTTATATTTATTATTGACATCATTTATACTCATTATTATACACATCTTAATAATGAAGTGTTTGAATAACAAATTACACCACGACGTGGAGACAGTAAGTCGCACGTACACACGTATGGTGACTTTTTCATTCATATGATGGATTTAATAATGAATATGGTTGTAACATTTCTATAATAACATCACATAATATAGAATATACTGTATTTATTATTTTATAATAGAAACAACAAATAAAGATGAAGTGGAAAAAATAAAATAACTTGAAAGAGGTGATGAAATATTAACCTCTTCTAGGTGTTCTTCTTTATGATTTGATCAAAAGGGATCCTTAGGTTGGATTTATGATCAAAGTAAGGCCACTTGGGTAAATGGAGTAAATATTAGAGGATATTTGGGGAGGGTATTGCCAATCCAAAAGGCATGGGAGGTGTAAAATGTAACAACCCGATATTTTATGATAAGTATTCTTTTTAATTTATTTGATGTCATGTGTTTTATGGTACAACCAGATTATCTTGTGTTTTACGCAACACTATATTAGCTTGTAGTATACGCAACACTATTGATAGATTGTTTTACACACAATTTCAAGTTCATTTGATAATAGACATTCTACGCAACATTGAGTGTGTATATATATATATTCAATGTATAAATGAAAAATGGTTGGATTCTGTTATAACGAAACAACAAAGGAGTCTTACACAACTCGCAACCCTGACTTGGCTTGCATTACACGCAATCACAACCTTCCTCGATAGCGTGTGTTGTACACAATACCAGGCCTCACTAAATGACGATATATTATTATAATATTATTATGGACCAACCGTTATGAATATTATTAACTAAATTTTGGATTTTATAACATTATTATTTATCTAATAAATTTTCTAAAAGATTTTATGTGAAGAAAATAAATTTTTCGGGTAAAATAAGTATTTTTCAAAAAATGAAGTTTTCCCACCTTTTGATGGAGCACCCACATTAAATCAAGTTTTTGACATGTTTATAAGTTCAATTTTACAAAATAAACTTCTTCTTTTGAATCAGGATATAAAAATTTACATTGGATAAAGTTTTGATATTATTCTAATAACTTTCATATTTTAATGAATAGTAAAAACACGCTATATTTTAATTTAAAAAAACATTTTTCATCGTAATAATATATATGGTTAAATTATAATATTGATTGTTTTTAAAGTATAAAAAGAATATATTTTTACCATTTAATATAATTTATGTCATTAGCATTGATTTTACCTTGAATTCGTTGGTTAAATCAATTCTGTCTTTTGCAATGGATTCCATATTTGGAAAAATGGATTCCATATTTGGAATCAGTGGGTCCAAATTATGTTAATAAGCTACATTTTATTTTTGGGCATTATGCATAGTAACTACGGTAAATTTTATATACCATAGTTAAAGGTAAATCTGGTAATTAAGGGTAAATATAAGATTATAAAATTACCCTAAAACATATTGGATGACTTAAAGTTGACACATATCACCTTAGGGTTGGAATAGATTCATTTTATGGACTTGTTTCCTTGAAAATAATTTAATTATTATTAAAACCAATGAATGTGAAAACATGTCACTCTCTTAAATCTTATAAGTATATTAATTTTAATTTAGTGATAAACTTCATGAAACATCGAACATGAATAGTATCCAGAAAGATAATAAAATTATCTACATCATATGAATTTATTTATAATTTTTATGGATTAAATAATTATCATTAAAGGTGACACAATAGTGATGTTGAAATTATTTTTTTAAGAAAAATATAAAATAAATGGTTTTAAAAATATTAAAATAATTATTATATGAACTAATTAATGTGCTGTACTAATTTTCTAGATATATATGAAATGTTATAAATCTATTAAATATTTTATTTCGAACATATATTATGTATATTGTTTATTTAAATTCAAATAAATGAACAGTGTCAAAATTGACACTATTGTTATTTTATAAAAATAACATATTATAAAATAGTTTAAAAATCACAAAAACTTTTAAAAATTATAAATTTAAATTTATATGGTCTAAAATGTTATAAAGTATCCAATTATGGACAATTAACAACAAATAAGTAATTATTTGTAATAATTTAATATTTAGAATGTTATTACCACAAATAAAATTAAATTGATTAAATAAGGATAAATCAAGTTGATAATATTTAAAATAAATTACTAACATGCCTAAATTTTATTGGTTGATGATATTACAACCCTATATAATCTAATATTCGTATTTGAGTCATTTTGGAAGTTTTTAAGTGGGTTTGGGATTTAATATAAATTATTATTTTCTTATATTTCCAAAGGTGCCCCTCTCCTCCCTTATAAAAGGGAATCTCCTCCCTCTTCTACTCACAAAATTTGGAGCCTTTAAGCATGGGAAAACCCTGACCATTTCCCTTATAAACTTCCCTCGAAACATACTATAGTTCATGGTCTTCTTCAAAGACCAAGTTTAGTATCCTAAGATGAGGTTTCAAAGAGGCGTGTCAACGAAGCGGTAATATCTGTTACCGATTCTTTCAATTTTCTTTCTTCTTCAAATTATTCTTCTTTAGTTATTTCATTATATTGTAATAACATCAGTATACATAATGTACTGATATGTTATTATAAATATTATTCAACCCCATTTCACCTTCTATCCATCATATGGAAAACAAAATCAACGCGCGTGCGTACGTACGGAATACTGTCTCCACGCCGTGGTGTAATCTGTTTTTCCACCAACACCTTACATGGATGGGTATAATGGTGTAAAGAATCACTATATATGGTTATTATAAAATCATACTGATTATTATATATTATACCATCCACTCTAATTCTATTCCTTAATTATGGGAACGATATTATCGCTCGTGCGTACGTACGGATTACCATCTCCACGACGCGATGAGATTCATTCTCCATGTTAACCATACTTGAATGATTATAAAGTTTATGTAATGAATAATAATGAAATATATGGCATAATAATGCTACTTTATTTATGTATATATATATTTATTTCATCTATTTAGTTTCATTTAATTCAATAAGGAATCGAAAACAACGTTCATGCGTACGTACGACCTACCGTCTCCATGAACGATGTATTTCATTCCTTTTATCGATCTATAATATAAATTTATATGATGAATATATATTATATATAAATCATTTTTTACATTCTGGAATTATATAAATCAGGATATAAGTAATAATATCATGAACGACAAGTCAAAACACATACGATAAATGAAATGATTTTACCCAAAATACTGCTTTAACATGAAATTTACAAAAGAACGGGTAATATAAAGTCATAAGTGAAACATATATGATATCATAATAATGAATATGATTATTTAATAAGTCAATGAAATTATTTAAATCAATATACAGGCGGTTCTAATCCAAAAAAATTATATCGGGCCTAAGGTAAGGGATAACTTTTCCAATCTCGTTCTTATCTGAGATTGTTTATTCGTAAGTATTTACTAGGGTTATTGTTATCATCCACGTCCATTTTTCCTAAAAATGGTTTCATATATGTTTAATATCCTTTTTACCCATTTTTTAATTTTACTACATGGTATGTATGGAATCTTTCTTTTACGAGGTACTTTTTGACTTTTCTGGAAAAAGTATGAGAAGAATTGTTTTTTACTTATACGGCACGAACGGATTTTTAATGTTTTATAAAGCCTTATTTTCATGAAGCTTCCTCCAAAATATTTCATGACTATTTTAAAAAATATATTTTTATTTTAAAATTGCATGATGTTTTGTGATAGGAAGTTTATTTTGAAGAAGAAAGGATATTTTCCTCAAGAATTCATTTGAAGTGTTTTATCAAAACCATTTTCCATCTAAGATGAAATTATTTCATATGTGTATGTTTCAAGTATAAAGTCTCTATTATTTACATGGATTTACTTTTCTTATTATGAAATGATATCCATTTCTTTTGTATGGATTATGTGATTATGGGATGATGTTTATGAAACCTATTTTATTCGTTGGGTTATTATGAATGATGTATGATTATTTTGTGGCACAAGTAAGAATGATTGAATTATGAGATGGGTGGGACCTATATCTCCCTCCAATGCATTGGGTAAAGATTTATATCTCATGAGATAGACATGGATGGAACGGTAAGTTAATCTGGTTTAGTGTTACAGGACTGAAACAAGGAGTGAACTTGATTCAGAAAGGGACTTTGTCCACTAAGATGGTCTTGGTAGCAATGCCTTGGCTACTATGGAAATCATAAAATGTGATGAATGGTTTCCATAATTACATGTTTTATTCCCATTATATTTTATCATGGTTGATGTTCCATTATGATATATGCCTTACATACTTCCACAATTTATGTCTTGGCTCAAGATTTTGATGTTTAAATTTCATGTTCAAGTTTTTGATTTCAAATGTTTATAGATTGTTTTATGTTTTCTATGTTTTCCCTTAATAGGCATTTGAGCTCACCCTTTTTATGTTTTATATTGCCCAGGAAATAAATAAATGTTTTAGGTAAGGAATCAAAAATGGGAAGATCTTTATGGTAGTTGTTGAAGATCTTTCAACATGATTAGAATTTTATATTCCAAGTTTCCAAAGACACTAAAATACTACGATCCTTGTGTTTTGGTTTTTTTATGTATTAAGTTTTTCGAAAAAGTAATGTATTGTCTATGTACGTCAAGCTTCGGTTCTCTACAGTTGGTATTAGAGGAATGTTTTAGTCAACCTTTGGAAACTAGGATGCGGGAACTTTAGTGAGATCCCTAGAGATATTTCTAAGTAATGTCTAGGGATGTCCTTAAAGATAAGTATAAGTATAGGTTATAATCCTAAAATTATGGTAACGATCATAGAATTAAACCTAAGATGTTAGATATTGAAGGTACTCCCCCTTTATTATGTTGTTTTCCCTAGAATGATTCTTACCTCTCACACTATTCTTTTTCGGTTTTAGACGATTGATAAAACCCGAATGAACTGTTTCGATCAATGTAATAGACAATCCAATGATTGTCCTCCTGAACAAACCAATCTTATGGGAGATGGAGTTCAAAATCTTATTGCTATACTTACACAAGATATAAATCATTTTGGGCTTCCAAATGAGCAGAGAAGGGAACAATATTCTATTGAGTCCTTCACGAGGCAACTCCCACCTTCTTTCAGTGGGTCTTCTGATCCACTTGTTGCTGAACAATGGATCAGTACCACTGAAAGGATATTTTCAGTTCTTCAATGTTCTGAATATGATAAAGTCATCGTATCAGTATATCGTTTGGAAAGTGAAGCTGATAAATGGTGGAATCTTATCAAGAATACGAGGCCAAGAGAAGAAATTGAGTCCATGGAATGGGACAAGTTCAAGAACATATTTTTCAATAAGTGCATCCCTCGTATTCTTCGCACAAAAATGGAGAAGGATTTTCTTGAACTAAATCAAAAGGATGATGAATATATTGGTATATACGAAGCGAATTTTACAAGGCCTGCAAGGTATGCATCTTGCTTTATCATCCAACCTGAAAGTAAAGTTGATTGATTCTTCGGTGGCTTAAAACCAAGTATTCGAAGGGAATTAGCTATAAGAGACTTTTTTATCTATGAAGAAATTGTGCGTTGTGCTATCAAGGTATAAATGGATGTTGGTGTTACATATTCATCTAATGGTTTTGACAAGAAACAAAATATGGAGTTCAAGGATAAATCTCAAAATAATGGTGAAAAGAATATTAATGTTTCTTTATGCTCAAAGTGTGGAAATAAGCATGGTGGAGATTGTCTTAAAGGTACTAGAAAATGTTTTAAGTGTCGAAAAGAAGGTCATCGAGCAGTTGAGTGTCGAAGTAATTTAAAAAGGGTTACTAATGATAAAGAAAATACTGTAGAGAACACACCACCAACACTTCAATGCTTCAAGTGCAATGAAATGGGGAATTATTCTAATCAAGTCCCTAATCCAAGGGTTAATGATGATCGACATGAGAAACCACTTAAGGAAAAGGAAAAAAGGGAAGTCACATGAGATCACTATTGGTGATGTTGACTATGACAATGATGTGGTGGAATGATTAAGTGTTTATATAATGGGACTCCAAAATAATGTTGTATATAGTATCCTGGAATATTGGAATATTTATGTATTGGTCTATTGTGGTTTTCAATATGTTTATGGTACTAGTAACCATGGAAAGTGATTGAGATATTTTTGGAAATAAGATGATATGCGCATAATGAAGGTATAAAGATAAAATGAAATGTTTGACAGTATTCATGAGCTCATGAATTATATAAGGAAGTAGTTATATCATGGTTTGAGTATATAGAATTTTGGGGTTTTGGTATGTGGAAAGAGGTATCTTTTTAAAAAACACATGTTTTCACTAAGGTTCAATGGGTATTCATTTTTCAAGATAATAATGATTAAGTTATTCACATTTTTGTAATTTGACCAACAAGATATATCGTATGATATATGGGGATAAATGATGGTATTCACATGCTCGACAGATGACATATCTAGTAATTGTTTTCTTTATACTATGAGCTTGGACAAAAGTATTTTAGATAAGCCTAAATATTGGAATGAATTATGTTAGATATAAGTTAGTATTGTTTAAGGCTAGAACTTTTTTTCGATATTATTTCTAGAATGTTATAATATTGTAGTTTTACAAAAAGAACAACCTACAGGACGAGTGACAACCCATTGCGTCGGACAAGGCTATGGGAATTGAACCCACAACTGAAATGTGACAGGACTTTATCACCTACCACTGGCCTACAAGAATTACCTGGTTAGTGGAAGCTAGTTTTATTTTATTAAGAGGTAAGATAAATAAAGGATAAGTCCATTTTTTGGAACCATATACGATTAATATCACCATAAGATGGACTTATAACTTTTTCTAAACATATGTTTGAAACTCATGGAATGACCCATCATTCTATCACATGATCTGCTAACACTTCACATATAACAAATTCAACTTCATTTCTTTAAGAGATTACGTGTAAATTGTTCAATTCACGAACAATAGTGAAATTGTACCAAAATCATGTAAGTATTTCTTTTAATTCATCAACTTTAGGGAAATGATCTTGAAAACCAAAAATTTTATCCTAGTGCCCTTATATCCGATGAATTAGATGGTACCTTAGATCATCACAAATATATGGCTTTGTGATTGTTTTCTTTTTCATAGCCATGTTCTCTACCACTCTCCATCAGAACATGAAGGGTAGATTTCTCTTCCATATCCATATTTTCATCTATGTTCTCCTATGTGGAAACCGAGTGATTAGGTAATTTGGGTAACCGTTACGTTTCATACTTTAGTTTTTAAAGTTACGTTTTGGTATTTCATTTTACGATGTGGGTTTCAATTAAAGAAACTTTCAAGTAGAAAACCATGTATAACCCCGACGAATTTCGAGGGCGAAATTCATTTTAAGGGGGGTAGAATGTAACAACCTGATATTTTATGATAAGTATTCTTTTTAATTTATTTGATATCATGTGTTTTATGCTACAACCGGATTATCTTGTGCTATATGAAACACTGTATTAGCTTGCAGTATACGCAACACTATTCTTAGATTGTGTTACACACAATTTCAAGTTCGTTTGATAATAGTCATTCTACGCAACATTGAGTGTATATATATGTTCAATTTATAAACGAAAAATAGTTAGATTATGTTATAACATAACAACAAAGGAGCCTTTCACAACACACAACCCTGACTTTGCTTTCATTACACGCAATCACGACCTTCCTCGATAGCGTGTGTTGTACGCAATACCAGGTTTCACTAAACGATGATATATTGTTATAATATTATTATGGACTAACCTCTATGAATATTATTAACTAAAATTTTAATTTAATAACATTATTATTCATATTATAAATTTTCTAAATCATTTTATGTGAACAAAATAAATTTTTCGGGTAAAATAAGTATTTTTAAAAAAATGCAGTTTTTCCGCCTTTTGATGGCGCACACACATTAAATCTAGTTTTTGACATGTTTATAAGTTAAATTTTACAAAATAAATATCTTTTTTTGAGTCAGGATATAAAAAATAACATTGGATAATGTTTTGATATTTTTCTGATAACTTTCATATTTTAATGAATAGTAAAAACATGGTATATTTTAATTAAACAAACTTTTTTCATCGTAATAATTTATATGGTTAAATTATAATATTTAATGGTTTTAAAGTATAAATAGAATATATTTTTACCATTTAATATAATTTATGTCATTATCATTGATTTTACCTTGAATTCGTAGGTAAAGTCAATTCAGTCTTTTGTAATGTTTTAAACAAAAACTCGTTTTCTTCCAACAACGAGATTAATTTTAATTTAATTTCTGAAAATTTTGTGTATTGAATTTGGAAAAATGGATTCCATATTTGGAATCAGTGGGTCCAATTTATGTTAATAAGCTACATTTTATTTTTGGGCATTATGAATAGTAACTACGGTAAATTTTATTTACCATAGTTAAAGGTAAATCGGGTAATTAAGGGTAAATATAAGATTATAAAATTACCCTAACACCTGAAAATATTCTATTGGATGACTAAAAGCTGACCCATATCACCCAAGGGTTGGAATATATTCATTTTATGGACTTGTTTCCTTGAAAATAATTTAATTATTATTAAAACCAAAGAAAGTGACAACATGTCACTCTCTTAAATCCTATAAGTATATTAATATTATGTTAGTGATAAACTTAATGAAACTTATAACATGAATAGTCTCCAGAAATCTAATAAAATTATCTATTTCATATGAATTTATTTTTAATTTTTAGGGATTTAATATTTATCATTAAGGGTGACATAATAGTGATGTTGAAATTATTTTATTAAGAGAAATATCAAATAAATGGTTTCAAATATATTAAAATAAATAATATATGAACTATTTATTGTGTTCCACTAATTTTATAGAAACATATGACATGTTATGAATCTATTAAACTTTTATTTAGAACATTTATTATGTATATTGTTTATTTAAATTCAAATAAATGAATAGTGCCAAAATATACACTATTGTTATTTTATAAAAATAACATATTAAAAAATTGTTTAAAAATCACAAAAAAAATTAAAAATTATAAAATTTAATTTCTATGGTCTAAAATTTTATAAAGTATCCAATTATAGACAATTAACAACAAATAAGTAATTATTTGTAATAATTTAAAATTTAGAATGTTATTACCACAAATAAAATTAAATTGATTAAATAAGGATAAATCAAGTTGATAATGTTTATAATAAATTACTAACATGTATAAATTTTATTGGTTGTTGATATTACAACCATATATAATATAATATTCGTATTTGATTAATTTTGGATGTTTTTACGTGGGGTTGGGATTTAATATAAATTATTATTTTCTTATATTTCCAAAGGTGCCCCTCTCCTCCCTTATAAAAGGGCATCTCCTCCCTCTTCTCCTCACACAATTTGGAGCCTTTAAACTAGTCCAAACTCTGACCATTTCCCTTTTCAACTTCTCTATAAACATACTATAGGTCCTAGTTTTCTTCAAATACCAATTTTAGTACCCTAAGAGGAGGTTTCAAAGAGGCGTGCCAAAGAAAGGGTAATATCCGTTACCGATTCTTTCAATTTTATTTCTTCTTCAACTTCTTCTTATTTAGTTGTTTCATAATATTGTAATAACATCAGTATAAATAATATACTGATATTTTATTATAAATATGAATCAACCCCATTTCAACTTCTATCCATCCTACGGAAAACAAAATCACAGCGCGTGCGTACGTACGGAATATCGTCTCCACATTGTGGTGTAATCTGTTTTTCCACCAACACCTTACATGGATGGGTATAATGGTGTAAAGAATAACTATATATGGTTATTATAAAATCATACTGATTATGATATATTATACCATCCACTCCAATTCTATTCAATAATTATGGGAACAATATCATCGCTCGTGCGTACGTACAGATTACTGTCTCCACGACACGATGAGATTCATTCTCCATGTTAACCATACATGAATGATTATAAAGTTTATATAATGAATAATAATGAAATATATGACATAATAATGCTACTGTATTTATGTATATATATATTTATTTCATCTATTTAGTTTCATTCAAATCAATAAGTAAACGAAAACAACCTTCATGCGTACATACGGCCAATTGTCTCTATGAACGGTGTATATCATTCCTTTTATTGATATATAATATATATGTATATGATTAATATATATTATATATAAATCATTTTTTACATTCTGTAATTATGTAAATCAGGATATAAGTAATAATTTCAAGAACGACAAGTCGAAACACATACGATAAATGAAATGATTTTACCCAAAATGCTTCTTTAACATGGAATTTACAAAAGAACGGGTAATATAAAGTCATAAGTGAAACATATATGATATAATAAAAATGAATATGATTATGTAATAATTCAATGACATTATTTAAATCATTATACAGGAGGTTCGGATCCATACGAAGCATATCGGACCTAAGGTAAGGGATAACTTTTCCAATCTCATTCTTATCCGAGATTGTTTATTCCTAAGTATTTACTAGGGTTATTATTCTCATCCATGTCCATGTTTCCTAAAAATGGTTTCATGTATTTTTAATATCCTTTTTACCCATTTTTTACTTTTACTACATGGTATGTATGGAATCTTTCTTTTACGAGGTACTTTTTGACTTTTCCAGCAAAATTACGAGAAGAATGTTTTTTTACATATACGGCACGAACGGATTTTTATGGTTTTATAAATCCTTATTTTCATGAAGCTTCCTCCAAAATAGTTCATGACTATTTCAAAAAAATCTTTTTTTTATATTTTCATGATGTTTTGTTAAAAGAATTTGATTTTGGAGAAGAAAAAATATTTTCCTCAAGAATTCATTTCATGTGTTTTATCAAAACCATTTTCCATATAAGATGAAATTATTTCATATGTGTATGTTTCATGTATAAAGTCTCTATGATTTACGTGGATTCACTTTTCTTATTATTAAATGATATCCATTTCTTTTATATGTATTATGTGATGATGGGATGATG
Organism: Viscum album; assembly: GCA_963277665.1. Lineage (NCBI taxonomy): Eukaryota > Viridiplantae > Streptophyta > Magnoliopsida > Santalales > Viscaceae > Viscum > Viscum album. The sequence goes on from OY728123.1 coordinate 652,250,944, forward strand.
TTTATGAATCCTATTTTATTCATTGGGTTATTATGAATGATATATGTTTATTTTGTGGCACATGTAAGAATTATTTCATTATGAGATGGGTGGGACCTATATCTACCTCCAATGCATTGGTAAAAGATTTATATCTCATGATATAGACATGGCTGGAACGGTATGTTAATCCGGTGCAGTGTTACAAGACTGAAACGAGGAGTGAACTTGATTCAGAAAGGGACTTTGTCCACTAAGATGGTCTTTGTAGAAATGCCTTGGATACTATGGAAATAATAACATATGCTGAATGGTTTCCACAATTACTTGTTTTATTCCCATTATATTTTATCATGTTTGATGTTCCATTATGATATATGCCTTACGTACTTCCATGATTTATGTCTTTGCTCAAGATTTTGATGTTTAAATTTCATGTTCATGTTTTTGATTTCAAATGTTTATGGATTGTTTTATGTTCTCTATGTTTTCCCTTACTGAGAATTTGAGCTCACCCTTTTTATGTTTTATTTTTCCCAAGAACTAAAGAATGGTTTTAGGCAAGGAATCAAAAATGGGAGGATCGTTATGGGAGTTGTTGAATATCTTTCAACATCATTAGAACTTTATATTCCAAGTTTCCAAAGACACTAAACTATTATGATCCTTGAGTTTTGGTTTTTTTGTGATGTATTAAGTATTCTGAAAAAATAATGTATTTTCTATGTACGTCAAGCTTCGGGTCTCTACATAAAATTAAGAGGAGGGGAAGTACCCTTTTATAAGAAAGGTGAGGGTCACTTTAAGAAGATCTTGAAATATTATTTTATAATAAAATAATTTTAGGCTTCTAATGGCTCCAAAATGTATTTTTTCTAGGATAAGGTAGGTATGGGTCAAAAACCTCTTATACAATAGGTTTTAGATAGGTTTAGGTCACCATATTAACCTTATCTTTTAGATTTAACTCTTAGTTAAATAGTTTGACATTTACCATGTCTCTTTGAGTTTTTATATTATATGGTTAAAAAACATACTCTAACAAGACAAAAAGACCCTATGTGGTTCATTATTAAAATATATAAACTTATCTATGTCCTTTGACTGATAAATAGATTTTTGGGAATATTATATCAATTAATAATATAGTGCTTGTTTTAAAAACTCAATTATGTCAATTTTGACACTATTTAGAATTTGAATTTTTTGAAAGCCATAAAAACATTATAACTATGAATAAAATTTATTTGAACAACCCAAACATATCATATTATAAAATATAATTAGTTTAATTCACCATGAGTCTAAATTTACTTTTATTTGTAATTTTATAGTATAAATTATTCAAATATTTCATTAATAAGGTAATTACGGCATCATCATCATGTCATAAATAAATTGAATTATATATGCTCAAATATTTTTAAATAAAATAAAATTATGTATTAAATATTTTTATATTTCTAATTAATAATTATAGTCGAATTTATATTGTGTGTATCCCTATATTAAAATTGGTTTAGTTATTAAACATTGAATTTAACTCTTTATACTATTCTTTAAATAAAATAAAAATAAATGTCCTAATCCAATCTAAGTGGATGAAAGATGATAATATTTTATTCCTAGAGATTTTTTTTGACGATTTATACTTATCCAAAAAAATTAGGGAAGGTTTTAGGGTAATTATGATATCATTTTTACCCTTAATTACCCTATTTACTATTAACTGAGGTAAATAAAAGTCAAAAGTTACTATTAACCAAAAATTAGTTTCATCTTCTTGAACCATATTATACTTACTAATATTATCTGTGTCTCTCATATTTTTTAAATTAAACTCAAAGAGGTGGTAAAAATATTTTTTATGCAAATTTGAAAATTCTCCTGGGAGTTGGGTAAACAAGTATCAATCTTTTGATAGTTATTATCTCTTAAGATCACGCTATTTGTTTTGACGATGGGAATTAATTTTTAATTTAATTAATGCAACTGATATGTTTTTAATTTGGTAAAATAGACATCTTTTTTGAGTTCATAATATCAAATATAGCTTAGGCCTAATTTCTGGTATTTTTCTGGAAACTTTCATTTTTTGAAGAATAGTGAAACCACTAAGTGGTAGTTAAAAAAATGAATTTTTCATAAAACTTAATTTTACCACATCTGTGAGTGGAATTTCAAAAATTCGAGAGACATGGTTGATGACTGTAATTAAAATGTGGTTCAATGAGATAAAAATAAATTTTGGTGAATAGTAACTTTTTACTTTTTTTACCATTGTTAAAAGTAAATAGGGTAATTAAGGGTACAAATGATATTATTATTACCCTAACACATGTCTTAATTCTATTGGATAAGTGTAATTCGACCAAAAACAACCTTATGAATAAAATATGACCATTTAGGCCCACTTGGATTAGATTAGGACATTTATTATTAATTTATTTAAAGAAATGTTAAAATAGTTAAAATGATAGTTTAATAAGTAGATAATTTTTAGTATAGGGTTATACATAAGATAAATTCGACTATAAATATTCATTATAAAGATAAAACTATTTCCTACAAAATGGAATTTTATTTGTAATTTTTAGACATTAAATAATTTAATTAATTTATGACACAACGATGATGCAGTAATTATCTTATTAATGAAATATTGACATAATTGATGTTATAAATACCCAAATAAATGTAATTTGAGACTTTTTATGAATTACAGTAATTTTCTAGGTTAATATGACATGTTAGTATTGATTTAAGTACCTTTTTTGAACTAATAATTCTTTTATTATTTTCACAAAAATCAATTACTAAATAGTGTCAAAATTTACATAAAATAGTTTTTAAAACAAAGTTTATATTATTAATTGTTATTTTATTCCTAAAAATGTAAGGTTCACAATAAGTACTTAGATAAGGTTATATATATTAATAATAAACAACTTGGGGTTCTTTTGGATTTTTATAGTAAGTTTATTAAGCTTATAGTGTAAGAACACAAAAAGACACGGTAAAAGTAAAATTATCTAACTTAAAGTTAAATATAAATGATAAGGTAAAAATAGGAACCTAAACTTGTCTAAATTCTATTGGATGAGATTATTTCGACCCATACCAACCTTAGCTTCTAAATAAATCAATTTGGATCTATTTGAAACCGAATTTGGCTTTATAATAAATTAATATTTTTTGTTTTTCCAAAGGAGCCCCTCTCCTCCCTTATAAAAGGGAACCTCCTCCCTCTCTTCCTCACACCACTTTGAGCCTTCATGATCGGCCAACCCCTACCAAATTATCTTCTACAATTCCCTAGAAACATCCTAGAGGTCCTGGTATTTTTCAAAGACCAATTTTAGTGCCCTAAGAGGAGGACTCAAAGAGGCGCTTAAAAGAAGAGGTAATGTTCGTTACCGATTCTTTAAACTTTATTTCTTCTTCCACTTCTTATTATTAGGTTGTTTCATTATTAAGTAATAACATCAGTATCACTCATATACTGATATGTTATTATAAGTATGAAACAACCCTATTTCCCATCTTTCCATCCTACGGAAAACGAAATCACTGCGTGTGCGTACGTACGGAATACCGTCTCCACGCCGTGGTGTAATCTATTTTCCACCACCACCTTACATGTATGGGTATAATGGTGAAAGTAATGAATATATATGATTATTTTAAAGTGATATTGATTCTGTAATATTATACATACACTTTAATACAATTCCACGATCATGGGAATGATATCATCGCTCGTGCGTACATACGGAATACAGTCTCCATGACGCGATGAGATTCACTCTCCATGATAACCTTTAAAGAATGATTATAAAGTATATATAATAAGTAATCATGAAATTTATGACATAATAATGCTACTGGATTTATGTATATATATATTTATTTCATCTACTTAATTCCATTCAATTCAATAAGGAAACGAAAACAGCGTTCATGCGTACGTACGGCCTACCGTCTCCATGAACGGTGTATTTCTTTCCATTTATCGATCTATTATATATATATATGTATATTCTGAATATATATTAAATATAAATAATTTTTTATAATCTAGAATTAAGTAATCATGATCTAAGTAATCATATGAATAATTACAAGTCAAAACACGGACGACAAATGAAACGATTTTACCCAAAACGCTCTTTAACATGGAATTTACAAAAGAACGGGTAATATAAAGTCATAAGTGAACAATATATGATATCATAACAATGAATATGATTTTTAAATAAGTCAATAACATTATTTAAATCATTATACATGAGGTTAGGACACTTACGAAGAAAATCGGACCTAAGGTGAGGGATAATTTTACAATCTCATTTTTATCCGAGATTGCTTATTCGTAAGTATATACTGGGGTTATTTCTACCAACCATGTCCATATTTCATAAAAGTTTTTTTATGTATGTTTAATGTCCTTTTTACCCATTTATGACTTTTACTACATGGTATGTATGGAATCATTCTATTACGAGGTATTTTTTGATTTTTCCTACAAAAGTACGAGGAGAATGTTATTTTTAACTTATACGGCGTGAATGGATTTTTACGGTTTCATAATGCATCATTTTCATGAAGCATACTCTACATGATTTTATGACTATTTTCCACAAAATACTTTATTTTAAATGTGCATGGAATTTTTTGAAAAGAAAATTATTTTGTCGAAGAGAGGATATTTTCCTCAAAAATTCATTTCAAATGTTTTATCAAAACCATTTTCCATCTAAGATGAAATTATTTCCTATGTGTATATTTCAAGTGTAATGTCTCTATGATTTACATGGTTTCACTTTTCTTATTATAAAATTATATCCATTTCTTTTATATGGATTATGTGATGATCGGATGATGTTTATGAAATCCATTTTATTCGTTGGGTTATTATGAATGATGTATGTTTATTTTGTGGCACAAGTAAGAATGATTTCATTATGAGATGGGTGGGACCTATATCTCCCTCCAATGCATTGGGTAAAGATTTATATCTCATGAGATAGACATGGCTGGAACGGCAAGTTAAACCGGTTCAGTAATACAGGACTGGAACGAGTAGTGAACTCGATTCAGAAAGGGACTTTGTCCACTAAAATGGTCTTGAAAGAAATGCCTTGGATACTATGGAAATCATATCATGTGCTTAATGGTTGCCATAATTAAATGTTTTATTCCCATTATATTTTATCATGATTGATGTTCTCTTATGATATATGCTTTATGTACTTCCAAGATTCATGTCTTTGCTCATGATTTTGATGTTTAGATTTTATGTTATCAAGTTTTTGCATTCAAATATTTATGGATTGTTTTATGTTCTCTATGTTTACCCTTACTAGGAATTTGAGCTCACCCTTTTGTATGTTTTCTTTTCCCTAGGATATAAAGAAATGTTTTAGGTAAGAAAAAAAAAGGAATATCTTTATTGGGAGATGTTGAAGATCTTTCACCACGATTAGAAGATTATGTTCCATGTTTCCAAAGTCACTAAACTATTATGGTGCTTGTGTGTGTGTGTTTTTGTTATGTACTAAGTATTCCGCAAAAGTAATGTAATGTCCATGTATGTTAAGCTTCAGGTCTCTACAGTGCATGCCACTTGGGTGCATTGAAATAGTTCCAGCACTAGAGGCCACCCAGGATCAGGGGATAGACGGACCCAAAGGCGGCTGAGGATTAGCTTGAGGTTATGGTGAGTGTCTTACAACTTGTTGGGACACTAGTCGATCTCATGGTCATCCTTGCTGCCATCCTTCTACGGGCAGTAGTAGACAGATGGTGGAGCTTGATGCTCCAGGTTGTCAATGAGGTGTCGCTTATCTGGGCAGACTTCGAGAGCCTATTTCAGGCAGAGTATGTTCACGTGACTCTTCATGAAGTGCGCCTACATGAGCTTCCTCATCTACATCAGGGCAGCATGACTATAGCTTTATACTCAGCGAGGTTCACTGACCTCTTATGATCCTCCACATGTATTGTTCGGGACCCATTCTTCAGGTCCTGGACCTTCGATCAAGAGCTTAGGAAGGAGATCAAGGATTCGATGATCTCACTCAACCACCCGAAACAGGAGAGGGTTTTATAGAGAGCCCTCTTGGTAGAGAGTTTTCTTGCTAAGCAGTAACCAGCAGTGAGACCCACCACCACTCGTCACATAGCAGAGTCTTTTGCAGCTAGAAGCAGACAGACTTCAAAGAGTTCCAAGAGGATAGAACTATAGGTGGACAACTACATGACTCAGGATCAGTTGTGTGGGGAACTCAAGGTGGAACCAGTTAGGAAAGGATCATGCACTATTACTCATGCGGCAGGTAGGGTCACATGGCTCGTGACTGTCCGACCCGTCATATGGATGATCAGCAGATGGTCGAAGGACCCCCCAAACAGAGACAGAGGTTCAACCAAGTAGGTCCACAGTGAGTAGGTGGACGTGGCAGAGGAGCTGGCCATGCAGCTGGCAGTGGGTGACGATATGAAATGTTACCGCCACCACCACCAGGAGGGCCAACCTGACTGCAGGGAGCAGGTGGACAGGGGCGAGCTCAGCTCCAGGAAGCTGAGGCATACGATTGCGGATCTCCAGAGATGATACGAGGTACAATCTCTATCTACTCCAACTTATATGAAATACTTATAGACATAGGTTCCATTCATTATTTTATTTCAACTGCCCACGTTTGGAGCTCAGAGATTCCGACAGAGCCATTGGATCGATCGTTACAGCTAGAAACTCCTTCAAGAGCTGATTCCATGATTATACACTGGTGCCAGCAGTGTGAGCTTACTCTAGGATGTAAGATCATCGGCTGGGATCTCCTAGTAGGGACATCGAGGCCTTACAATGTCATCATGGGTATGGACTAGTTATCTAAAGTACATTATCAGATAGACTTTATTTGGTGCAAAGTGTGGTGTGTCCGCACTGATAGGACCAGTTTTACCTTCACCGGCGAGAATAGAGCCTTTGCAGCGCAGGATGGACTTACCCGGAGGAGAGTACAACTGATCACCCATCAGTCGGTTAGCCTTATCCTCGGAGCTGTTGATGCGTAGAATATGAGATATCCTGTATTGGTGGACTAGTACGAGGATGTTTTCCCTAATGATGTTTCGGGTCTACCTCCTCACAGAGAGGTATACTTGTACGTTTACTTGTACCCTGATATGACACTGATATCTACACCATCATATAGGATGGAACTAGCTGAACTTCATGAGCTGCGGGTACAACTGGAAGACTTGTAGGGGAAGGGATTCATTCGTCCTAGTGTTTCTCTATGGTCAGGACCGATTTTGTTCACCAAGAAGGTGGATGAGAGATTGAGACTATGTGTTGACTCTCAGTTCTTGATCTAGGTGACCGTGAAGAATAATTACCCACTCTAAATGATTAATGACCACTATGACCAGTTGAAGGGATCACGATGGTTCTAAAAGATATACATGAGATCATGCTATCACCAGCTCAGAGTTTGGGACGAGGATGTTGATAAAACGGAATTTAGATGTCGGTATGACCATTATGAGTTATTGGTTATGCCATTGATCATGACCAGATCTCCAACAGTGTTTGTGGGACTCATGAACAAGATCATTCAGCCATACATTTATCTCTTTGTAGTAGTCTTCATCGATGACATTCTAATCTACTTGACTATTGAGGAGGAGAATTCTTATCATTTGCGGGTAGTACAAGACACACTCTGAGAGATCCAGCATTATGGTAAGCTCTCAAAGTTCTAGTTATGGATCCCAGAGGTTCAAATTAAGGGGTATGTCATATCGAAGGATAGAATTTCCATGGATATAGAAAATATTTAGGCGGTACTTGATTAGGAGACACCCAGGAGTTTAACGGCGGTACATAGTTTCCTGGGATTGGTTGGATATTACCGGAGGTTTGTGCTAGACTTCTCTAGAGTTGTAGCACCACAATCATCATTGACAAAGAAGGGGAAACCCTTTGTTTGGACGGAGAAATACCAGCGGAGTTTTCAGGAGTTGAGGTAGATGCTGGCTAGTGCCCCCATCTTGAGGCTTCAATAGGAGGGCATGTGGTACATAGTTTACTACGACACATCAGGGACCGAACTCGGATGTGTTCAAATGTAGGAGTGAATAGTGATTGCATTTGGTTCTCAACAGCTGAGACAACATAAGAAAAACTACGCTACTAATGACCTGGAGTTAGTAGTAGTGGTCTTAGCCTAGAAGATAGGGCAACAATATTTGATGGATGCGCATTTTACCGTGTACTCTGATCACAATAGTATCAGGTATATCTTCTCCTAGAAGGACATAAACCTAAGATAGTTATGTTTTCATGATTACCTACAAGACTATGACTTTGATATAGTCTATACTCCTGGGAAGGGGAGCGTTGTAGTAGATGCACTCAGCAAGAGGTCTTGTACATAGCTACTAGGCGAGGCGATGGAGTAGTTGGCTACATTACATATATCCTTTATGGAATGAGATATAGCATCTTTTCTTCAGTATCTTACAGACACTCGCCCAATCCTTCAGCAAGTCAGAGAGGCATAATGTGTGGAAGTTGTCTGTGATACACGGCATGCTCATATATCCACATGATAGGCACCAGATGGATTTTCTAAAGGTTTGGATCACGTCATCCTCTTCAGAGAACGTACCATGGTACCAGTGACACTTTTGGATGAAGTGTTGAGAGAGTTCGACCCATCCTTTATAGAGGTACATATATTAGTAGAGAAGATGTACTAGGATCTCGGACGATAGCACTGGTGGCCAAAAATGAAGAAAGCAGTAGCAGAGTTTGTCTCTTTATGCCTTACTTGTCAACAAGTGAAGGCAGAGAATCAGGTACTAGCAGGCTTGGTTCAACCTTTAGAGGACCCAGAGTAGATGTGTGATGTGATATCCTTGGACTTCGTTATAGAAATTCCACATACATCCAGGTGACATGACTCGATTTGGGTGATTTTTGATCGACTCACCAAGTCGGCCCACTTCCTACCGATCAGTGAGTAGGGATCAGTAGATGGCTTGGGATGCCTCTATGTGAAAGATATTGTATGTTTACATGGAGTACTCTCGAAGATTATCTCTGATCGTGAGGCATGTTTTACTTCATGACTATGTAAGTGGTTGAAGGAGGCTTTCGAGACGCAGCTTCGTTTGAGTACCACCTTCCATCCTCAGACGGATGGCCATACTGAGCAGATAATTCAGACCCTCGAGGAATTCCTACAGGCCTGTTTCATCGATTTCAGTCGTAGCTGGGAGTATCACTTTCATTTGGTGGAGTTTTCATACAACAAACACCTATCACACCGCCATTGGGATGGCACCTTTTGAGGCATTGTACGGGCGACCTTGCAGATCACCTTTTGTGCTGGACTGACCTAGGGGAGACAACACTCATGGGACCAAAGATGGTATGGGATACCCCAGAGAAGGTTGATATCATCCAGGAACATATGAAGACTACACAAAGAAAGAAAAATTCTTATGCTAATAGGATACAGAGACCTATGGAGTTCAAGGATGGCGGCCATGTCTCTCTACGAGTCTCACCCCGATGAGGTTCGTAGAGATTTGGTCAAGGTGGCACTTATCTCCAAGATTAATCGAACCTTTTCTGGTCATCAAATGAGTTGGCGAGATGGAATACTGCTTAACTCTTCCACCTTAGTTGCACCGGGTGCACGACGTCTTCCACGTATCCCAGCTAAGAAGAAATGTGCACGACCATTCTCACATCATCGACAATGGGGAGGTGGACGTCGACGACAGGGTGACTTTTACAGAGGTTCAAGTGAAGATTGAGGATTTACAGGAGAAGGTCATTCATGGATGGTCGATACCTCTGGTGCGCATTCGATGGCAGCACGAGAACCTCCCAAAGACCACATGGGAGCAGGAGGCTCAGATTCATGCACAGTACCCCAACATGTTCCATTAGTTTGAGTTATGGATTATGGAGACGTAAAGCCTTAAGGTGGGTAGAATGGAAAGACTCAGAATTTCCATTTAATTTTCTTAAATATATGGGAATTTTACGAGTCCGAAAAAATTGACGGCACGTGATTCCGAGTCTCGGAGTGCCTGGAAAGAATTTTTGAACTTCTGTTCTAGTGGTCTCTGTAAACGTGCAAGCATGTTTTTATAACTTTTGAACCGGTGCTCGGAATTGAAATCGGAGGCCACCGATGAACTCATAGAACCATTATTCGCTTAAGAAGACTTTATCCTCAATGACATTTGGTCGAGGGTGAAAGTTAATTTTAGGGGTTTTCATGGAAATAATAAAATAAAATAACCACACATTTTATTTTATTTTTTTTGTAACCACCCATGTGGATATTTCATAGGTGGTGACCACCTGAACTAAAACCTCCCATGAGAGATTATGGAGGTGGGGAACACCGAACCTAAACACCCATGAGATTTTATGGTGGTTTGGACAACTTGAGGTTTTAAACTTTTTGAACTCCCAATTAAGTGGGGAGAAACCTCTTGAGCTCCCCCACTTAATTATGCCAACCCTCCTCAAAATTTATTATTCCACCCTCCATTAATTAATTTTGTGCCAACCTCGTCGATTAATTAATTGCAGACTATATAATTAATTCAATTTGAAATAGTTCCAACAATTAAAAAATGTGGAAACACAATAGTTGGCCATTTTCATTTTGGGAAAAGGATTGGAAAAGGGGATATTTTATGGTGAAAGCCAGCCAACGAAGAACGCCGACCTCGAATTTGACCTTTTTCCTCGAGGCATGATCCAATGGTGGACATTTTCAACAATGAAGAATAACCTCTATTAAAGAACATTAATTTGACGAATGAGTTTGGTATTAGAGGAATGTGATGGACTCGACGAACGTCCACAACTTCAACTTCTCTCTTCGTCATCAACAATCAAACAAGTATGGGTTTATTTGGGTATGAATACTTTTCCCATGTTCTTCCCTTGTATTTTTTTTGTAATTGAGAATAAATCATTGTGGGAGGTTGAAAATCATGACGTTCTTCTTCAAGATCTTTTTGAGCCATTTGTTACCACCCAAACATGGAGGTACAGGCCAAACAAACATGGCCCAACCCCTCCGCAAATCTTGTGATGATTTGTGGTGTTGAACGCAATGAAGGCGATGACCCAATGACACCAACTCGTGGCCACCGCCGCCTCTTAACCTTCGCACCCTCGTGCCCCCCCCCCCCCCCCCCCGCGGCCAAGCCGCTCCAAGGAACCCACAACCACCGCGCCTCGTGACCTCTGCCACCCATGACCACCGCCCCTCGCAGCATGCCAGACTGCCCGACAATCCGGGTAGCCCAGCATGGGTCGGGCCGAACCCAGTAGTCCGGGACGAACTCGATGGTCTGGGCCACACTATGGGCTGGGTTGACCCGGATCGGGTCAGCCCTGACCTGGGCCCACTACAAACCATTTACTTATTTTGGCTATAACTTTGGCACTGAATGTTCATTTGACGAACCGTCAGTGGTGTTGGAAATCATGGAGCAAGATGGTCCCTTTGAGTAAACCCCACTGGAGTTTTGGATTAAGATGGAGAACAATTAGGTTGGATTGAGAATGAATCCAACCCAGCCCTCAGGACTAAAAGGCTGCTAAATCAAAGACCTGACGTCCAATTTATGTGTTATATGTTGTGTTGATACACCAATGATGTGGAAGACCATTGAGATGCTTTTTCGTGGGACTTTGTGGTAGTTGGAATATTGACTAGTAGCTTGTGGAGCAGATCCTCCCAGATACGAGTGAGTATAGTGAGGGAACCCAGTAGATAGCTAATACTTGACGACTGATGACCTTTTTGACTTGGAGTGACTTGATAGTCCCAATGGAGAGCACCTCTGTGTGACGCGGTATGCCCATTGTGGGGAGCACCTTTGTGTAATCCAGAAAACCCACGATACTCGACAGGATGGGTACCTCAGCAGGCCACGGTGGGGAATGATGTTGTGTAACGGGGCAGACCCACGATACTTGACAGGAGGATTACCTCAGCAAGTAACATGGTGGAGCGCCTCTGTGTGACACGACAGACCCACACTGGGGAGTGACTCTATTTGACACGGTAGACCCACGGTACTCAACAGGAGAAGTACCTCAGTAGTCTAATATTAGTGGGAAGCGCCTCTGTGTGACGCGATAGGCCCACTATACTTGATAGAGGAGGGCTCTCTAGCATCCAAGGAGTTCAACGATGTGACTAGAGAAGTTACTTATTACTACACCTAGAATAAATCCTAGTGTGAGTTGATTCAGTATCTCTGTGTTTTCCTCATGATTTATATGGATTACTTGATAACTTCTGTATATGTATGGGCATATACATAGTAGGTTTATCTATAGATTTCATAATTTTTTGTTTATCCTGGGTGGATTTTGTGAGATCTTGAGGGTCTTGGGGTCCCTACTGAGTATCGTTATACTCACCCCTGCATGGGCTATGCTCGCACCTTGTTATGTTGGATGCAGAGGATGGACATCGATGACTGATGTTGGGAGTACCAGCACTAAACGGTGCCCGGAGATGGACCATACAGTGTGTCGGTACGTAGAGGAGATGGGTGGACATGGAGTGTTGAGGAGCCGATTTGTGCCTACTATTTAGGTATGAACCTCGTTGGATGATCCTATAGCTATCATTATCTCTTTCTTCAATTGTATTTTATTTCAGTTGTACTTATACCCTTACTATTGGGCATGTATTCCGGACCCCTTTTACATTCATCAATCTTTTGGTTATATAGTTTTCTTGCACCCATATCTTTCTGTGTGCCTGGTTTCGTGAGTTTACAGGTTATAAATGAAATTCCTTCCTAGTTCTAGGGAATATGTCGTTCAGTGCTAGTCTCCAACCCCTGGCCTATGGAAGGTAGGCTAGGGGTAGTTACGGCACTGGCCCCAGGGGACGGGTCATGACAGACAACCCCAATAATATGAAAATTTACAATACTGTCCACAATGACCATATCAGCCTCAATTGAAAAATTAAGGATATATAAAACAGAGGAGTAGACAGGTACCACAATGGAATCAGGGGCCACCTAGGTACTCACCACAATTTATATCTCCTCAACCAGAGAAAAAATTTTAACAAACCATTCCCTAGAACTCATCAATAGCCACCAAAACTCCATCATAAATTCCTAAAAGATCTATAAAGACCACAACCTCAATCACAAAATCTCTAGACCATTCTGGAAGTCCAACATAATGTCTTCATCCAAAAGGGATAGAATTGGATGACAACCAATGAATCTTTGATGCAAATCCACAAGTCTACATTAAAAAAACTAGAGCATCAAGTGGTTCATATCTCTATGAAATTATCTGATTAGATACCTTTTACATTTCCTAGTAGCACTGATGATTATCCAACAGATTAAGCTAAAGCTATCACTGTTAAATGTGGAATTCTAATGGAATTTTTGTAACCATTATGAATTTAAAAAAATATGTTGAAAGAGTCTAATGAAGCTAGTTAGGAGTGAAATCCAGAGATAGAGTCCTATGAGAAATCTTTAGTTGTGGAATAACCAAAATTGTTTGGAGACTATATGGAACTATCGGTATACAAGAAACCTCTCCCTACCATGATCAGATGCTATAAAATATAAAGGATGATAAAAATAATATAAATAATGGTATTATTTAAATAAAATCATTTAAACATTCCCTTTAGAAGAGGATATTTTACAACATCCCTCTTATTCATGATTCTTTAAGGACTTCCTCCCTAATAAAATAATATTTAATACATTGAAATCATCTCTCAAAATAATTATGTCTCTGTATATGTCCGATGTAAATTTTTTCCAATAATGTGAGACCCCAAAAGATTTACTATTCCTTTATATATTAGGACATGTACATTTAAAAAGGATTTGTAAAATCAAGGAAAATATATCAGTATAAGGCCCATGAGTTTTTAGGATAAGATGGGGATCATAAAATTGAATCCAACTAGATTGGGAATCCAATATGCTAATTGTTCAGTAAAGAACCCTTTGGGACTTCTTGAGGATATCTTCTTAAATGTTAGTAAATAAATTTTACATGACGATTTCCTCAATATATTCCAGTAAATGAAATGAGATACCCACCCACCGCACCAATTTAGAAAGATAATTTTCATCCAATAGAATGGCATTGATTGTTTTTAACCATGGTAGATTAATTTTCATATTTGGTGGGGAAACGTGTTATGATTTATGCTGAGAAGGATGTTAACAAAAGAAACTTCTTGAAAAATTTCATAACATTTATCATAATAATATGATAGATCATTGGGATACTAGTGAAGATAAAAACAAAAAATTTCATCCCTTTCATATGGGATATAGTGCTCAGAATATTTATAATTATAGTTCACCTTGGGCATGGAATCCAGTATCACTTTTTATTAGCACTATTATCATGAATCATTATACAATGGGTATCAACAAAAATCCAAAGTCTTCATCATCTAAAAATTTTCAATTCTAGACAATAATGAAAACGCCGACATTGAGGAATACTATAACATGTTTAATAAGATTAGGTAGGTTGTTTTAGTCTTTAGTATTGTTTAGAGAGTATTAACTATTTTTCTAGATAAACTACTTCAAAGGGTCACAAACTATAAAATACACAGTGGGTAAGAAATATATGACAAGTGGATGAGAATAACTTTTAAAAAATACAATATTATAGATATACATGTTGTGTAATAGATATATGATGTGTATTTTTTGATTTCCATTAATATCCTAAGAAATTGGGTTCTTGGTGAACCCCCTTGCCTCTACATCTTTGTCATGATTCATCCCAACCCCCACTCTCCCTCCATATATTGTGCACCCTTCCCTGACAACAAGCCACCTCACCACCACTTCCCCTTATGCACTCTTAGTCATCTCTGCTCTGTCACCTTTACCGCCCTCCAAAATGGCCCAATTGAAATCCACATGCATCCCACCTTCAATCCGCATAGCCAACCGTGTGGACACACCTCTACATCCTATCTCGCAGAGGGTCACACCTCCTCCACAAACAACTGATCTATTTTCCTCATCTTACTATTTTTCAACAACATAATTTTTCACTTCAGGGCACTCAAACTCATCCATATATACATCATAGGGCCCTTCACATTACCTCAATCATTCTACCTCCACTTTTCTGAATATGTGCACTAGTTCGGATTGGCACACTTACATGCCAGGATATTGAAGACCAATAAGACATTTGACGTCATCATCCTCAATCACATACACCTTCACCCAATGTTCCATCACATCATGGTCATCCTACACCTAACCATGATCACATAAGTGAAATATAAAATGTATAGGGATATATTCCTCTAGCTCATTGCCACATTTGAGTAGGGAATTTACTACGTCCACTTCTACCTCGTAGGACATCCATTGGAGACCTGACTAGTTTATTTTTCTATCAGCATATGAATTTATTAATTTGAGTTCATCACTACCCACATCTTCCCGACATTGAGGGTCAAGAAAAAAAAGACTGAGGTTAAATTAATTTGGGCTATGATCTCTAATGGCTTCCAAAGAATTTACGAACTCTACACCACGAATAGAACAATTCTATAAGGTGAATCCCTCCATATCCTCCATATGTCCATCTCCCACACATGGAAGGCCCATGGTGAATCCCATAGGGGGATAACCAAATAAATTTCCTCAATCTCACATCAACCAATGATGGACCTTCCATCAACATTTCTAAATAGATTAGCGAGTTATAAAGGATGTTCCCAAAGGGGATTCATTTTACATTGTACATTTATGAGTGGATCATTTTTCACCCATTGGGAGAGGCATGTCTATGCCTTTGAGCATTCTCACCCACACACATCCATCATGATTAAGGAGGGGATTACCCTTCTACTACTCCATAATTAGGGTATACTCAGAAAGGTTGACTGAATCTACCAATGTGAACTAGCATATTTTGAGGATGGTGATGAGGCACCCCCTCAACATGGCGTTGACCAAGCCTCACTAGCCTCCCCACCACATGGCCATGATCCTAGCACATCCTCAAATGCCAAATATTCTATCCATCTCACCAATACCATCCCTCCAACCACAATTCCACCTACCCATGCCTCCACCCACATTCCTTCTGCATCCACCACTACCATCCCACATCATCACCCACCCCATCCTTCCATGTATATTTCTTGGCAATCATCCATTGAATCTTGGGAAACATGCACTCTATTTTCTACAACATACACACAACTTTTCCAAATATTTTACTTTTTAATACCACTCCACTACCACCATCCACCATAGTCGTATCCCAGCCCCATGAATTTATTTTCACTTCTTCTTCCCTCATCCCTCACAACTCTGAATTGCCAACAATTGTTCTCTCATACCTCACAGATCATAAAGATGATATTGATTTCTATCAGAGCTGGTCTGGGGGGACAAGGGCACATTCAATGCACTCTCCATCGATGTGGAATTAATTAACATTAATTCTAGACACAAGGCTTCCATCATAATAAACACCTCAACTCATCAATACATGGTGATAGATTCTAGTACCATGAAACATTTAGATGTTATTATTGATTATTTTTCCATGTTCATAGAAGAAATCATAATGGAAGTCCATTTTGAGGGACACACTATTTGGGAGGATACTAAAAAAGCAAAAAATAAAGATATTTCCCTCAATATTGAATTTACCTTGTAACACTCCCTTATTTTTTATTTTGTGTGAGGGAGAATATTTATAATCCATGTATTTTATTTATGATTGGTGTACCATTTTTTTAGTGAAACATATTTTTTCATTAATTTTGGTTTGTTATTTCTATTTCAATACAATATTTATTTATCCCAGTTAGGCTCTCATTACTCATATAGTAATTGAATGAACTATCCCACCACTATATTCCCTTCTACAATTGATGAATTTCCATCTAGCTGACATCATGTACCAGATTGATGTGCTATCAATAGAGATCCATGATCAGCAAAGATACCCAATACAATGAGTACAGCTTCTATTATTACCAAATGATAATTGTACTTCGTATTCTCCAGAGCTGTTTAATCCTTCTAATATTCCCCATGATCTTGATGACACATCTTATAGTTCTTTCAGGAGGAATTAGATGTTTGAGTTGATGTAAGACACAACCTGGTCATTTTATCCATCTCTGTGGATAACAACGTAATTTTTACTACATTATGTGGGGAAATCCATACATCCTATTTCTCTTATTTCCTTTCATTTTTAGGAAATTATTTTCTTTTATATATAATTATTATTTTTATGTCATCTCTAATTATCAATGTACTCACATATCATTATTTATATGAGTTGTTATTCTTAATTGTTCATCAAGTCTACCTATAAATTTCACATCATTAAGCCTATTTAAACCAAGAAGAATAATATTTCATCTAATGTAGCTTAGGACTATCTTAGAAATTATTCAGGTATACCAATTTTATATCATAAATGCAAAATTTTCCCTGTGGCATGACACTCATCAAAGGATGACTTCAGTTCCTCAATTTCATTTTCAAATTTCAATTTACTTTTTTCAAATGCTCTTATTTGTATCCTTCCAAATTTGAATTATAGAAATGTTCATATATTGATCTTTTAATGTGTGGGGGAGTCTTTATTGAACTTTAATGTTAGTGTACTTGGATTATTTCTTATTTTAACATAGTTAGGAGGAATTTCATGTTGAATGCTTGATTTATATTAGAAAAATAATTTCTTTCATTTAAATAAAATTAAAAGTTTGGTTAGAAAATGTTGAAATGCGTTTTTTATTCATGTTTTGATATATAAAAATATTTCTGAGTTTATTAAAATAAATATATATTAAATTATTTATATATTTTTTTTGATGGATATAAAACAAGATTTTTCACCTTGAGTGATTGTGAGTTAATTTTTTACTCCCATTTAGTGAGAGGATTATAGACCCACTACATCATAATATTTTATGAGAATATTTCGTATGGGAAACCATTAATCATTAAACCTGTCATAACTAACATTGATAGCATATTGGGGCATTGAATAAAAAATATATTTTCAATATGATTATGGATACTTTTGTTGCGTTAGTTTTTCCTCATTCCAACATATATTTTTCATTATTTATCCTATAGTAGACATTAGTGATCTATTTAGGATGGATCCTTTCAAGAAGATATTCTGTCATAGCCATTCCATAGGTTTACATGTGATTATCCTTTGAAAAACTATGTTGTGAATTTCCAATGTTAATGGACTCAAGATATTATTATTGAGGAAATATACCATGGAATTATCACTATATAGATATGATGTGATCAAAGGCTACTATTTCCATTTTCTACTCCCACACAGATCCTTTAAAAATATATAATGAAAATGAAAGACCATTTTAAGGTGTGTTTTAGGAAGGTAATAAATCACCATTTCTGAAACCATGAATCCCACCACGAATATTATGTGGTAGGGGAATACTATTAGATTTTTCTTGAACATGTATTTCAAAAAATAAATATAAATTATAGAAAAAATTAAGATACATGGTATATATATTGTACTTATTTATAATATTCACGGATAATATTTGATCTGTTGAAAAATGAATAGCATCTGATATTGGAGGAGTCACATCTTTTAATTGTTATTGTTTATCATGGATTGTATTATAGATCCTACCCTCCTCTTGAGCTTGATTTTTTTTCTACCCACATTCCCTCAACATTAGAGTCATATGAACCATTTTTCTTAAATCCCTTGTGATTTATTTTGGTATTTGTCATTATAAAGTGGATATGATAGAACATATGAAAACCTATAGTTAAAAACATGTATTTATTATATGAAAAAATATAGTTACAATGTACATTATCTAAATTGAAATATTGGTATAGAAAATAAATAAAAATAATGAAATTGTTATTAAAATAATAAATAATCTATATAAAATTCTAAATTTTAAATCATTGGTGATTTTATATAGATAATTGATTCTAGAGGATTGACTTTTTATGCTTACGCTTAGTATTATTTTCCTAGTTGTGATGAGTTTTTCTTTTGTTTTTTAATCCTTATTGAGATTTTTTTATGACATGAAATTGTTCAAGTGAGGAAGAATTGGATTGATGAAATTATATATTCATATTTAATACATTTGTTTAAAATTTTTTAATGATAATTTTGATACTTCATTATACTTTGATTTTTTCATTAAGATTTCAGAATTATATATCTAAAAATAAGATATTTAAAAATGTTCCAAAAAAGTATTACACAGAGTGTATCTCATACACGTCATGAAAACCTCATACAAAGCATACCTAAAAGGACTAAATGGAATAATGAATCACTCGAATGATATGAGAACATTACACGTCTTGTATAATTGGTACATGATTTGAAGAAATCAATGATCTGAATCCCACAAAAATTACATCCTATAAATGATGTTCAAAGATAACATAATGTGATATTTTTGAAGGATCAATCAATCAATGATATGAACTACTTCTTCAGAAGGAAAAGTATATCTCAATTAAAAAATGTGAAATGAACATATTGGAATAAAAGAATCCAATAAAGAGACACATAAGCTTTTACACAACATGCATTCCTTACATTCTATGTACTTCTTTGGCATAATGATATTTTGAGTGCTCCACCATGCAGAAAACAAACACTTAGATTAATTTTCTATCACTTTTCTTATGCCATTTACATTTAGTTTCATCCAAAACTAGATTTCCTAATTATTATTATATCTTTATTGAGAAATAATGATTTTTTATTTTGTCTTCATTGATTCTTTAATTCACTTCAGAATCATTTTCAATCATAACTCCATTTTTAAAAATACATTCAATTCTGTATCAATGCTTGCATTTTTTATTAATTTTTCTTTATCTATAGTCAGTTATGTATTTGTTCTTATTTTTTATGACTTTAGATTTCTCGAAATTCATTTTTTACCCCGGGATGTAATTTTTTTGAATAAATTTACTTTTATTGAAATTTTTTAGAAATGATTATTTCTTATTATTAACATTGATTCAATCTTTTCAACAATTTTATCACAAAATTTTTATTTTTTCATAAATTTTCATCAATATTACAAGGTCTGTCTAATTCATATAGGTTTAGGGCACATGATTAAGGTTGTTTTAATGCAATAAATTTATATATTGAAACTTGGTAACCCCATATATAGTAAATAGATGAATAATAATTGTTCATCTAATTCTTTTTCACAACCTTGATAGTGGAAAGTGAGATTAAATAAACCTAATAAAATTGGAGTTTGGTAGGATTCTGGCCATTATCATATGAAACATTACCAATAAAGTCCAACCATAATGAACATAGGTTTTAATTTATACAATGTCCCTCAGATAGTTACAACCTATGTAGATCCAACTAATTTCAAAAAAAATTGATGATATTTTCCCCACCTCATTGCCTCTTTTGTAGGACTATCACATATTAAATCAAGGATTAACATTTGAAAGGTTCTTCAAAACATTCATCGATACCTTTCATTATTATCTCAATTATACACCATACTACCATGATTTATATAATTCCTAAATTTTATTAGTGAAATATAGGATTCCCTTGTAATGGTTTTGTTTGATTGTATATTGGAATTATAATAGACGTTGTGGGATAAACCCTACAGTACCACATTAACCTACCATTATTGTAAATTTAGTTTGGGAATATAAACTTCTAATCAATCCTCATCCAACAAAAATTCAATGATATGTGTGATAATTTAAATTATACAAGAAGTATTAGCTTATAGAGACCATAGAATTATTTGGAATTAATGATTGTAAACTTATCCAAAATCACTTCAATAAATACATTAGATAAATTATTATAGAGGTAAAATTTACCTATAGTGAATTATTATACATGGAAAAGGTTACATATACTTCAGTTTATGGAATTCAGGTATATGATATACATTTTACAGTACTATACAATTATTATTTAGTGTGTTTCGTTAATACTTTCATATATATTCCAAGAAGGAAATATTGTGAGGCTGTGAAATGAAGCAATAAAAAAATTATGGGCTCATAGAATGTTTTTTTATTTTATATATATTACTATTAGTTATTATAATTTTTATAATGATTTTATTAGAGATATAGATTCCTAATAATATATATCATGTTTTGGATTTAGTTTTGGTAAAATGTTGGTTAGTTTTATGTCTCTATTGTAGCCCATTGTTAATTAATTGATACTGTAAGTAGATGGTGTTGATAAATAAAAACTAAGTAATGAATTGATTTTGTTAAAAATAATACTTATATAACTAAAAATGTATTATACAGAGAAATTTTATTATATGATAATTATATTTCAATTCGTATTTCTCACGATCTAGTGTTTTACATAAAAATGAAACTCATTAAATTGAAATATCAATTCAGATGAAATTTGAAGAAAGATAAATTATTGAATCTACATAAGGATTCTAGGAAGAATAATCCATCTAAAATTTCTTCAAAGGTGATATTACAATAAATTATGAGACAAAATTATTTCAATATTGTACACAAATGATCATAAGGAAAAGAGAAAAAGGAATGCATCATATGGGGGATTAACATAGGTGGATGGTAAAATATGATTTAAATACTATAATAAATTTCTTGTAAGATATTTCTGATGCTTAAATGAGAACTAATTGTTTTCCATTAAATTGATTTTTTTGGATTGAGTTCTTTAGAGAGAGGTGACTATGCTTAAATAATAAGATAAACATTATTTTATGGTGATTGTAAGGATTAGATGATCCGCTGGAGATCATCAAACAAAATGATGTGATAGAGGAATCCTATGATCTGTCTTCTTTAGAATATAGTTGATGGATTCCACCATATGTATTTCCATCGGACATAAAACTATTTTCATTGGATTTTTTTGGGTATTGAGAATTAATGATTTTAACATATAGTTATCTAGTATAATAAAAGATTCATAGGCCAATGAAAAAATGAATTTGAATCATGAATGTCAGTGAAACCTATTCATTTTGTAAATGATCAATAAATAGTGGTTGTATCCTAACTATCTTTATATATTGTTAAAAAATTGAAATCATATTTTGAATTTTTATTTTGCGGATTTTAAATGTTGATAGGTTGTGAGGGATGTGTTTTTAATTCTCTTTAATATGTAATGATGTATATTTTTACAATGTTTAAACTTAAATATAGTATATTTATTGATCCATATAGTCAACATTATCTGTTCCATTTTATCTTGTGTGTGTGGAGTTATTTCATCATGATTTTTGGGGATTGTGAGGGTGATCATCCTATTTTATATACAAAAACCAAAGAGGAACTTTTTCATAAAAACCCAAAATCTAGAGGTTCAAATAGTGTTTATTCGTTGTATTTGTGTATCGTTCTCATATGTAGGCTATGATAATAGGGAAAAATTATCCACCTTATTTTCATTATGATTTTCAAGGGTATGAGAAGATCATATAGAGTTCTCCTAAAGGAATTTTTTATCCTCTACATAATGAACCCATTCTTAGTTGTGGAAACAATCCTTAGAAAATGCTGGGATATTTGGAATTATCCACATACATTACTAAAAAATATTGTACTAATTATATTTAGCAATTAATTTTTCCTTCCATCCTAATAAAATAATAATTAATATGAACAAAATTAAATCTTGTATACCTTAACATGATAATTCCATTAAAAACCGTGAGAAGGAATGTTTAATTTGGATAATCTAAAAAGAAGTACCATGTAGAAAGTAATATGTAATATATCAAACACATAATGATTATTTCATTAAAATATATTAAATTTTTAGTATAATATTATTATTAAAATCACAATTAATTCCCAACAAACCAAAATTGATTGGAAGTGTTATATTTTTCTATGCAACCAAGAATTTTTTTATATCACACGTTATTGTATGAAATAAATAATCTATAAATGGAATTAATCATTTTATGAATAGTATTGGTAACAATAAAAATATGACCTCATTAGAAAAAAAAAATATAAATAGGAAAATTGTATACAAAAGACATTCTCAACATATATTAGGAATCAATAATTCCATGATAATATATGAGAGGTGTTATTTTCCCCTATTAAAAAATATCAATGAGAGAGGGGAATGAGTAAGAGATAGGGGATCTTAAATATTTAACATGTATTAACCTTATGTAATGCTTAATTTTACATGATAACAGTACTCGCATTCTAGGAACAATCCCACAAAAAATATTTCCCTTTAACACATTGATGTAAATCATCAACACAGCATTAAACTCACGTAGAGTGTTGTGGAATATCCTTGTGAAATAACTATAAGGTCTATAATATAAAAAAAGACTATTATGGAACATTTCAAGGAAAAGTTTAAGTATATGTCTTAAGGGATGAAATATTAAAAAAATTTAATTCATGATTTTTTTTCCAGAATTTTAGATTTTTCCTCTCTAACAAGATTAAAATAAACGAAATAATGTGGGCCACTCTTTCATAACCATTTCTTCCTAGTAATTTACATAATAAGGTCCCAATTAATTATAAGATGTTAATGGGTAGAACATTCATTTCTATAATTGCATATAAAAAATTTAGTATTAAATAAAATGACCATATAAACACTCTTGAAAAATGGCCAGGGTAATGGGTTATAGTCCCTCAAAAAATATATATTTAATGGACAGCTAGATATAATTTTCATCTTAGTGTAATTCTTGATATGATATTCAATATGAAATATATTTTTAAAAATATCAAACTTAGAAAATAATCACATATTTTTCACTAATGGGAATGCGATACACTATTTTAAACTTATAATAAATGAAATTCAAAATAAATATATAAATAAAACTATTATTAGATATATTTCTACGTCGGATATAGTTTAAGGGCTATCAAACATGTAAATAATAGAAATAATAATGGTACTAAAACCATGTTATAAAGAATAGTTCACAATGATGTTTCTCGCACCACCAATAATATTATTTCCAGTAATATCTGATGTTTCCTTAAGATTTATAAAGGGAAGACATCCTGAATTGTTTCTTTCCCTTGTAAATATCAAAAAATAAAACTTTTATCTATTTTTCTAATAATGGAAAACAAAGGTCAAAAAAACATTTAACATGAATAAATTGGATAACATCAAAGGGTTTTAATTAGTACCCTAGTTCGGGAAATAAAACTGATGGACCCCCATAAAGTGGTCGTGTAAAAAATATTATTTGTCCTTTGAATTATCAATTGATGATCCATTCCTATTTTTAATCATAAATATATGTATATCAGACATTTGATATTTTTTTAATGGCCTAAAAATTTTATAATAAGAATCATCACATTTTAACCAAAAGAAATCAACTCTATAGTTGATGAAGAAGATATAATGAGAAATAATATTATTGTTTCCAAAGCACATAACTACCACTTTAATAAAAAGTAAGAGATAATTATACATATTATGAATTTTTTATTTGGTAGGATTGATCTCAATTTTATGGTGATTAATCATTTGACATATTCTTGGTCACTCATTCATAGATAATTGAAAAACACTTTCTTAAAATATATTATAGTGATAATACTGTGAAAGGGAGAAGTGTTTAATAAATTATAAAACTAGACATGATGGACAATATGATTAATTTTCTATTCATTACACCAATAGAAACCAATTTATTTTAAATTACATTTTTTTAAATCCAAGGGATTAGTTCACCACAAGGGAATTGTGGTTATAATTTTATGAAGGTTGTAATATTACCATAGAATCCTGATATGATGAATACCACAAACCATTAAAAAATATATATCTAATTTGATAAAATACATTTTTTACATTCTAATTTATTGGACCATTTTAGGTAGAATATTGAGGAATAATCATCATCAATGATAAAAAACAAATTATTTATTAATATCCTTGATATCATAAAAACAAAACATTATCCAAAAGTGGTTGTTACCCTTAGAGGCAAGAAATTTAAAATCAATTAAAATATTCCATGCTTTATTTTTAATAGATAAATTTCCAATTTTATACGATAATAGTCATCATATATCACTATCATTGATTCTATAAAAAGGATGTAAAACACCGCACATTATTCTATATAATCTTATAGTTGAAAGGATATGATCAAAAAACAAATCATCTAGAAATATAGAATTTGGATATTATAGAACAATGATCATTACATTACCCCCAACAAAAATTTGTAGAAATATGACCACTGAAACGATATTTATAATTTATCTAAAGTATCTATATTTTTCATGGAAATTATAGTTCCAAAGAATAATACATGGTCTCATTTTAACTAAAAATAAAATAATTATGAATGATAAGTTGTCGGGGTTTATTAAACCCTAAATTTTCCAACTACAGAAAATCATTTACTTCAGCTTCTATAGAATCTCCAGAAATATCCTAATATTTCCAAACCCTCTATCCTTGAATATCCCTCATATCATATTTTATTTTATAAAATGAAAATCAGAATTGTGAATTATGAATATCATAGAATCTAATGTTGATTTCTTACCTAGGGTGGGAGATTATTAGATCACATAATGGAATTATTCAAATTAAAAACCTTCATGTAACTAATAACATGATTCCTACCATTATGGTCTATTGTTCTAACATGATAAATCATCAATGAGGGTGCCCCTCAGGTGACCATTCATATCATGTGTTAAAATTTTATTTAAGGAATTAATTTCCTATTTATGTTATTGAAATATCCCTACAATAGCATCCACATGTCCATCATAAACCACCATAGAGACTGTAACGCCCTAACCCAGTTACCCAGAGTCAGTGCATTATTATATAACATTGAAATGATACAAGGAATCATCTCCCAAAAGACCGATCAGTTTATTAGCCTTGGAAGTACTAGATTCATTCAAAAGTTTTACATTACATCATGAAATAAAAACATCAACAACATTTTTCCCCATTGTAACACACTTATATCCTTAGCCTATCCCTGAAATTCAACCATAAAATTATTCTTCACATCCTGGGAAAAATAAAACATAGAAAGGGGTAAGCTCAAATGCTCAGTAAGGATAAAAATATAGTGGAAAAATTATTAAATAAGAATAAAAATTTAAGGAAATGTATTAGAATAAAACAAAATCACTTTAATCATAAACTTCAGTATAATATGGTGAATAAAAAATCAAATAATATAATTTACTTATTCACATAGATATTTTACTAGTCGAATAATCACATGGAATATCAATATACACTTTCGTAATGATATAATGCATAATGCCAGACTTCAAAACCACATAGTCAAGGCCTTGTTCCAAGAATACAAATAATATTTTTTTCACGGCCTTGTGCCAAGACACTAGTTTGCCTCATGAGACCTAATGATGAATCGAGGAGCTATAGTGGGCTCCACACGTCCCATACTAAGTCCAATGCATTCCTATTGTGAAACGGATTAAACATGACATAAACATTAATTTTAAAACTAGAATACGAAATGTCAATACATTATCCATAAACCATGAATCGTATAATAATAACACATCCATATTAAAACATATCACAAAACCTTCAATATAATATTTAAGATTTGTATCATAATAAATCAACTTCAAAAAAGCTTAAAATCCATCAAAAGGATGTCGAAATAGATGAAATCATTTCTTTTTATTGAGAAATATCTCTTTATATTTTGAAATCATATAAAAGTCACATAATTATAAAAGAAAAAATTTAATTTTAAAATATTCTAATAATTTTTTAAGGGATTCTTCGATGATGTTATAATGGAAGAAAATAGATGCACTCGCCGTATAAGATAAAAAACATTCTTACCTTAATTTTGTCGAAAAGGTTATAAACTACCATGTTTGGAAAATGATGGAATGAATCCTTTAAAAATAGATAAGGTCAAATAAGGGTATAAATTAATTTGACCCATTTTATAGAAAATAGTAATAATGTATTTAATACATTTTTATGAAAACACGGATGTGGATGATAAAGAGGTCCCAGTAAATACTTACGTAAAAACAACCTCGGATAATAAAGAGATTGTAGAATTAAACCTTACCTTGTAATTTTCATTGATCAAGGGTATTTTAACCTCCTTTATAATAGTTAAATATGTTTTATTAAATTATAATAGATCTATATTCATAAATATGATATCATATATGATCCTCTAATATTGTTTTGTTAATAATATTTTAGTAGTATCATCATTTCGGGTGTTAATTGATATGTTTTCTTTTATATGATCGGTTATGTAAGCCATGTTTCTTATGAATAGGGATTATTGTATTCATATCTATAATTATATTATGTTATTAGATATTATCTTTAATAATAAAATGAAAATTATTCTTGAATGATTACAATGGGGAATGAATCTCATCACGTTCGTGGAGATGGTAATCCGTACGTATGCACAATTGACAATATCATTATATTGATGGGGAAATAATATATAATTGGATGGTATATCATATATATAGAATCATTAAAATTTCATATTTATTATTTACATCATTTATTCTCATTATTATACCTATCCATAAATAGAAGTTTTTGAATAACGAACTACACCACGACGTGGAGACGGTAAGTCGTACGCACTCATGTATGGTGACTTTGACATTCATATGATGGATTGAATAATGAATATGTTTTTACCAATTTAATAACATAAAAATATATAGAAGATACTACAGTTATTATTTTATAATGGAAACATGAAATAATGAGCAAGTGGAAGAAGAAAAGAATTTGAAAGAGGTGATTAAATATTTACCTCTAGTTCGTGGTCTTTCTTTTCATTTGATCAAAAGGTCTCTTTAGGTTAGATTTCAAATCAATGTAAGGCCTATAGGTTGAAGGTAGGATAGTTGAGAGGTTATTTGGGCAGGTTATGGGCGAGATGAAAGGCTTTGGAGGTGTGAAATTATGAAAATGGAAGTAGCCTTTTATAAGAGAGGTTAGGGTAACTTTAGGAAAATCCTGAAATATTATTTTATAATAAAATCATTTTTGGTTTATAATGGCTTAAAATGAATTATTTAAAGGATGAGTTGGGTATGGGTAGAAAACCTTTCATCCAAAATGTTTTATATTGGTTTAGGTCATCATATTAACCTTATCTTTTAGATTTAACTCTTTGTTAAATAGTTTGACATTTACCATGTCTCTTTGTATTTTTATATTATATGGTTAATAAAATTATTATAAATATCCAAGATAACCCTATGAGGTTCCTTATTAATATATATATCCTTTTATAAGTCTTTTGGAAGAGACATAGATTTTTAGGAATATTATATCAATCAATAATATAGTATTTGTTTTAAAAACTCAATTATGTCAATTTTGACACTATTTAGAATTTGATTTTTTAAGCCATTAAAACATTATCAATTTGAATAAAAGTTATTTAAAAAATATTAAAATATCATATTAACCTTGGAAATTACTGGAATTCATTATAAGTCACAATTTACATTTAATTGGATATTTATTATATCAATTAATTTAATATTACATTAATGAGGTAATTGTTGCATTATCGTTGGGTCACAAATAAATAAAATATTTAATGTCTAAAAATTATAAATAAAATAACATTATGTAAGAAATATTTTTATATTTCTAATGAATATTTATAGTTTAATTTATATTGTGTGTAACCCTATATTAAAAATGGTTTAGTTGTTAAACATTGAATGTAACTCTTTTAACTCTTCTTTAAATAAAATAATAATAAATGTCCTAGTCTAATCCAAGTGGATAAAAGAGGATCATATATTATTCTTAAGGTTGTTTATGGCCTAATTATACTTATACAAGAGAATTAGTACATGTGTTAGGGTAATTATGATACAAATGTTTACCCTTAATTACCCAATTTACTTTTAACTGTGGTAAATAAAAGTCAAAGTTCACTATTCACCAAAAATTACTTTCATCTTATTGAACAACATTTTACTTTCTGATATTAACCATGTATCTTTGATTTTTTAAATTCAACTCACAGATGTGGTAAAATTATGTTTTATGCAAATTTGCAAATGCTCCTAGGAGGTGGGTAAAAGACAATAAAGAGTTCGATAAAAAATATATATATATCTAAAATTTTTATAAAATTACTCCAATGAATTAAATTGAACATATATAGTTATTTTATGTCTATTTTTACCTAAAATAAATTTAAATAAAATAAATAATTATTTAAATAAAAGTACATTTTTAACCAATAATGCAGTGTTTTTCACTATTCATCAAAAAAATTAATGTTTTATGAAAAATAAGAAAAATTCACCCTAAGGTAATTTAGATATTACAAATTCAACATAAAGTCCATTTTGGAAAATAAAATTTATAAAATTTCAAAAAGTGGGTGTTATTATTTGTAAGGGCTAGTTTGATTGGTCACAATGTGTTAGAATCTTGAAGTTGTGTACAATGCAAGCTATTGCATTATTCAAAGGGAAATGTACTGTGGAATCTTGGGGAGTTACATTATTCCCTCCTTCAAATAATTTCATCCTAAAAAATTTTATAATACTACCTCACAAAAAGTTACAGGTGGTTCTTAAACATAAGTTCTTCTGGTTCCCACGTTGCCTCTTCCATCTGATGGTTTCTCTATAGAACATTTACTAGACGAGTCATTTGGTTTCTCAGAACTTGTTCTCTTGTATCAAGAATATTGAAAGGATCTTAATAATAATACAGATCATGTTCTAGTTCAATTTTCTAATAGGTTAGCACATGCGTTGGTTCAGGCATGTATTTCCTCAATAGTGATATGTGGAACACATCATGAACATTGGAGTGACATGGAGCCATTTCGAAACGATAAGCTATAATTCCAATTCATTTTAGAATTTCTAAAGCTCCAATGTACCTGGGACTCAATTTACCCTTCCTACAAAAACCTATAACACCCTTCCATGAAGATACCTTCATGAGAACATGATCTCCTACCTGAAATTCCAAATCCTTCTTTCAGTTATCGGCATAGATCTTTTTCCTACATTGAGATGTTTTGATGTTGGTTTGTATAACCTTCTCCTTTTCCATCATTTCCTCAACATTTTCTGGGCTTATGAGTTTTCTTTCACTAATATCATCCCAAAAAGATGTTGTGCGACATCTATTTCCATATAACGCTTCATATAGTGACATCTGAATACTTGAATAGAAGCTATTTTTATAGTAAAATTATACTAGAGGTAAATATTGATCCAACATACCATTAAGTTCATGTGAGAAATATCTCAACATTTATTCTAAGGATTTAGTATTCCTTTCTGATTTTCCATCAATTTGATGGAGGGGGTAGTATTCAAATATAGTTCAGTATCCAAGGCCTTATGAAGACTTTTCCATATTCTTGATGTAAAATGAGGATCACGATCATAAACAATCGATAGTGGTACACCATGGAGACTTAAAGCTTCATTAATATATAGTCTTTCCAAACGTTCAAGTGGTAAATGTTCCCTTATAGTAAGAAAATTTGTTGACTTGGTAATATGATCAACAATGACCAATATTACATCATTCTTTCTTGGAGTCTTTGGTTGCCCCATGAAAAAGTTCATCATAATATTATACCATTTCCACTCAGGTATGTGAAGAGGTTGAATGAATACTCTAGGCTATTGCCTTCCATTATCCACTAGTTGACAAACCATACATCTTGACACAAAATCATAAATCTCCCTCTTTTTGTGGTCCCCCCAAAAAAATTTCTTTCAAATCTCTATAAATCTTAGTGCTACAAGGGTGTATAGAAAAACTAGATCTATGATCATCATCCAACAACTCCCTTTTTAGATCAGGTATATCGAGAACACAATGACTCTTCCCAAATTTCAAAATTCCACATTTATATATGATGTGGATCTATCTCCCATCGTTCACAGCTATAATTTTCTTTTGAAATTCCTCATCATTAGTCTGAGAACGTTTTATTATTTCTTCTAAAATGTTTTAACAACCATTCGGAAAAGTATTGATGTTTCACCTTCCATGGTTTTTCTCATATACATATTTACAAGATCTATGAAAATTCTATCCCTTTCAGCTATCATGTTTTTCAAAACTTCATGATCCTTTATTCTCAAATCATCTTGCATCTTATTTGCCTTCCCCAAGTGGTAGTGTATTGTACAATCATAATCCTTGAGTAGTTCACGCCATCTCCTTTTCCTCATGTTTAGTTTTTTTGTGAGAAAATATATACTTCAAACTCTTGTGATCATTATAAATCTCACATTTTTTCACCATAGAGATAGTATCTCCATATTTTCAGAGAAACTGTTATATCTTCTAACTCAATATAATGGGTGGGATAGTTTTTCTCATGAATTTTTAGTTGCCGTGATGTATAATCCATAACTCTATCATTCTGCATAAGGACACAGTCATTTCCTTTCTATGACGCATCACTATATATAAAAAACCCTTCAAAGAATCGATCAATCTTACTCCTTGGGTTATGTATATAATCTGCAGCATGCCTGGATAACCTTGTAAAGTTAGCCTCATACTTTGCGACATTCTCATCCTTCTTTTTTCTCTTTTGCTACTCCCCAAGGCATGAAATATTTTGTCAAAGGAACTTATCCATTACTCAGATACTAATGGATATTTACTTCCATTGAATGTTGGTGGTTTTTTCCTCATTAATTGGACTAACATTGATCCTCTGAGTTGTGAATCATGGTGCTCCATACAGGTAAGGTTATTATTCATAACCAGAGTGAGTTGTCCCAGTATGGTGATAATCTTATCAGCACCAGTTACATCACTAGCTCCAATATAATTGTCTTGAGTAGGAGGGAAATCCTTACATTGATTACATGCATTGATACAGTTACCATTCCTTCCACTAAGTTCCATTTCATTACAATGGCACATAGTAGATTAGTTTATGAATCACAGTACATAATTAAGAACTTGTAAAACACATAAAATAAATTGAACAGTTTATGGATATAATATGTAATAATAAAAATAATTTTTGAGGAGGTATATACACATAAACACTTCATAATGGGTTTTAATGAAAATGAGAATTATCATAAGCATATTGTCCGGGAGCGTCTTAACCAGGACTGCAGTAAGGCCC
Organism: Viscum album; assembly: GCA_963277665.1. Taxonomy (NCBI): domain Eukaryota; kingdom Viridiplantae; phylum Streptophyta; class Magnoliopsida; order Santalales; family Viscaceae; genus Viscum; species Viscum album. The sequence continues at coordinate 652,283,175 of OY728123.1, forward strand.
GTTGTCGTGAACTCGTTCTCATTTGATTCTAGATCAAATCAGTGTTTTATGGTTTTACAGCAAGTTACATTTTCTCCAGAGCCGCCTCTACCTGGTCATATCTAGATAAGGATATATTGCCTGGAAAACTCACAAAACCTCTATAGTACCAAAATTATAGGAATTTTTTCTATAGAAATCCTTAAATTCTATCTTAGTGTAGTGTTATCTAACCAGAGTTTTTTTAAATCTAGTTTCCAATGTTTGTACTAAACATCCCCTGATACCAACTATAATGCCCTGACCCCAGTTACCCAAATTCAGTGCTTTATTACATAACATTGGCATGATACAAGGAATCATGTCTCGAATGACCGATCAGTTTAGTAGTCATGGAAGTACAAAATACATTCATATGTTTTACATTACATCATGAAATAAAACCATGAACAACATTTTGTACCCTTTTGAACACACATATATCCTTAGCCTATCCCTACAGGTCAACCATAAAATACTTCTTCAAATCCTGGGAAAAATAAAACATAGAAAGGTGTGAGCTCAGATGCTCAGTAAGGATAAAAATATATCAGAAACTTTCATAATTTAGTATAAACATTTAAAGAAATTTATTAGACTAAAACAAAATCTATTTAAACATAATCTTCAGCATAATATGGAAATGATAACATCAAATAATTCCATTTACATATTCAAATGGATATTCTACTAGTAGAATAATCACATGAAATATCTATAGACACTTTCATAATGATGGAATGCATAATGCCAGACTTCATAACCACATTGTCAAGGACTTGTGCCAAGACTACAAAAATGATTTTTTCAAGGCCTTGGTCCAAGACATTAGTTAGTATCATGCGACCTACCGATTTATATATGATCTATAGAGGGATTCATCCCTCACATACTAAGTCCAATACGTTCCTCATATTAATATGTTTACACATCACATAAACATTTGTATTAAAACTAGCATACGAATTGTAAATACATTATCTATAAACCATGAATGGTATAATAATAACACATCCATAGACAGAAATATCACAAAACCATCATTGCAATAAGGATGATTTGTATCAGAGTAATTCAATATCAAGCAATCTTAAAATCCATTAAAGGATGTTGACATAGATAAAATCTAAACATTTTTTTGAGAAATATATCTTTCTATTTGGAAATCATTTAAAATTCATATAATTATAAAATAAAACATTTATTTTAAAAATATTTTTATAATCTTTTAAGGCAATCTTCGGTAATGTTATAATGGAAGAAAATAGCCGCACTCGCCGTATAATTTTAAGAAAATATTCTGACCTTAATTTTGATGAAAAGGTCATAAAGTACCTTGATTGGAAAATGATGAAAAGATTACATTAAAAACATATAAGATCAAATAATTGTATTAATGAATTTAACCCAGTGTTTAGTAAATAGTAAAAATGATTTGAAATACATTTTTAAGAAAACACAGATGAGGAAGATAAAGAGGTCCCAGTAGATACTTATGGCCAGTACCGTCTCTTTCCAGTATGGGCATTCTCCAAACAATGAGCCTTCTCGTTTACCAACAAATGGCCAGTACCATCTCTTAAATTTCCTCCCAAACACTCCAGAAACTCATTTGCACACTATTGTTTACTGCCTGGGGGCGCATGATATTTGGAATCAATGGGGCCCGGTTTCAGTTGCTTAGCTGGCATTGGCCTATGACCTTCCCGATCTGCTGACACGTTGGTTATACTCTCTATATTCGGAAAATGTCGGCTCACATTTCACCATGTCTTAGATTATTTGGTTCTGGCATAAAAATGCTATTTTTAATCAAGCTCACAGACCCACCAAATTCTGGATTGATCAGGCCACTTCTTGGATTGAGGGTTGGAAAGGCCACAACGGACAATATATACTAGGTGTCCCCCCCTCCCATCCCGCTCACCAGAATCCCCCAACAGAAGGGATCCTCAAGATTAATTTGGACGCATCTCTTCCAAAGGATAGGCTTGTTTCCCTCAGCCACCTTTCCAGAAATTATATGGGGCAGATCCTTGATGCTAAATATGAACCACATCAGGCATTCTGGGAACCGAAAGCTTCTGAGGCCACGACCATCCTTACTGGTTTGATGCTCGCTTTGGAATGTGGATGGGGTCATATCATCATTAAGTCTTACTGTCTCACCATGATCGATGAAATTAATCACAATGACGGCGGCCTCCAGTCCTTTGGCATCATCATCCGGATAATTATATCACTTTGCCAATGCTTCTCATTTTGTTCTGTCTCCTTCACCAAAAGGGAAGGAAAAAACGAGGCCCATCAGCTTGCGGCCTCAGGCCCTTTTGATTCTAACCAGTTCTGGTTGGACAATTTCCCTTCATGGATTACCACATCCACTTCTGCTGATCTTTGTCATTAATGTTTTATGCCTTCTTCAAAAAAAAATATTTTAGTAGTATCATCGTTTCAGGTGTTGACTGGTCTATTTTCCTTTATATACTCAGTTACATAAGCCTTGTTTATTATGAAGAGGATGTATTTTATTCATATCTAGAATTATATTAAGTTCGTAGGGTTTATTTATAGTCATAAAATAAAAATTATTCTTGCATGATTAATATGGGGAATGAATCTCATCGTGTTTATGGAGATGGTAGTCCGTTTGTACGCCTGAGAGAAAATATTATTATACTGATGGTGAAAAAGTATATAATTGGATGTTATATCATATATACATATTCATTAACAAGTTATATTCATTATTAACATTAGTTATACTCATTAGTATACACATCCAAATAATGAAGTTTTTGAATAACAAACTACACCACGACGTGGAGATGGTAAGTCGTACGTACGCACGTATGGTGACTTTGTCATTCATATGATGGACAGAATAGTGAATATGGATGTACCATTTTAAAAACATCATAGTATATATAATATACTATAGTTATTATTTTATAATGGAAACAAAAAATAAAGAGGAAGTGGAAGATGAAAAGAACTTGAAAGAGGTCAGGCAATATTTAGCTCTTCTTCATGTTCTTCTTTTTGATTTGATCAAAATGGATCCATAGGTTGGATTTATGATCAATGTAAGGCCACTAAGTTGAAGGTAGGATAGATTATAGGATACTTGGGTAGGTTTTAGAAGATCAAAAAGGTTTTTGAGGTGTGAAATTAAGAGAAGGGGAAACATCCTTTTATAAGAGAGGTTAGGGTCACTTTAGGAAAAGCTTGAAATATTATTTTATAATAAAATAATTTCTGGTTTCTAATGGCTCTAAAATGAATTATATAGAGTTTAAGGTAAGTATGTGTCTAAAACCTCTCAACTAATAGGTCTTATATAGGTTTAAGTCTTCATATTAATCTTATCTTTTAGATTTTACTCTTAGTTAAATAGTTTGGCATTTACCTTGCCTTTTTGTATTTTTATATTATAAGGTTAATAAACATACTATAACAAGCCAAGAAAACCAAATGTGGATCATAATTAATATATATAACCTTATTTAAGTCTTTTTTCTGATCCTTGTATTTTTAGGAATATTATATCAATTAAAAATATAGTATTTGTTTTAAAAACCGAATTTTGTCAATTTTGACACTATTTAACATTTGATTTTTTCCGAAATCCATAAAAACATTATAAAATGGAATAAAAATTATTTAACCAATAATAAAATTTCATATTAACCTATAAAATTATTTTAATTCATCATAAGTCTTAATTTAAATTTATTTGGATATTTATAATATCAATTATTTTAATATTTCATCAATAATGTAATTACTACATCATCATTGTGTCATAAATAAATTAAAATATTTAATGTCTAATGATTATAAATAAAATACCATTATGTATTAAATCTTTTTTTCATTAAAATTATTATTTATATTTGAATTTATATTGTGTGTATCCCTATATTAAAAATGGTTTAGTTATTAAACATTGAATATTACTCCTTTGACTATTCATTAAATAAAATAATAATAAATGTCCCAATATAACATAAGTGGACCAAAGAGGATCATATTTTATTTCTAAGTTTGTTTCTGGTCAAATTATACTTATCCAATTGAATTAGGAAATGTGTTAGGGTATTTATGATATCATTTTTACCCTTAATTTCTCTATTTACTTTTAACTGTGTTAAATAAAAGTCAAAAGTTACTATTCACAAAAAATTATTTTCATCTTATTGAACCACATTTTACTTACTGATATTTACCATGTCAATCATATTTTTTTTATTAAACTCATAGAGGTGGTAAAATTATGTTCTATGAAAATTTGCAAATGCTCCTAGGAGTTGCGTAAAAGAGGGTAAAATGATCCATAAACATTTTATAAATCTAAATATGGTATAAAATTACTCCAATGAATTAAATTGAACTTATATATGTATTATGTATCTATTTATTCTTAAAATAAATTTATATAAAATATATAATTATTTAAATAAAAAGTCTATTTTATCCAATAACGCAGTGTTTTCACTATTCATCAAAAATTGAAAGTTTTCAGAAAAATACCAAAACTTCACCCTAAGATAATTTAAATATTTAGAATTCAAAAATGATGTCAATTTTGAAAATATATAATTTATAAAATTTCAAAAAGTGGTTATTAATATTCATAAAAGCTAGACTGATTGGGCGTAGTGTGTTAGAATCTTGAAATGGTATATAATGAAAGATATTGCATTATTCAAATGGAAACGTATCGTGGAAGCTTGGGGTGTTACAAAGACAAAGAATATTCCATACACATATAATTTGGTTAAATATTAGGGTAAAATTCATATATTATATCATATAAATTTCCATTTTTCACTTGAAAATGGAATAATAAATTTATCCTAAAGTGTATATTCGTTCGTAATTTCAACATGACCCATAACAAAAGAATGAATGTTTCTATAGTTTATAAACCTGTCTATTCTATGTGGCAACCAAATTTCACTAAAGGGTTTACTAAAAATAAATATGGTCTACACTTTTAGTATATGATATGGAAGCCTGATACAGATTGGAATGGATTAAACGATGAATAAAATTTTATTATATATTTGGAGACAAAGTATTTTAGTTCAATGGTCTATTATTAAAACACCAAAAACCATCATAAAAAGAGTAATTCATGTTAGTTTAATTAGACATCATAAATAAGAAAAATATTTTAATGAATGGGTAAATATATAATTTCTTCATAACCCATCCCTGTATGAATAGACTAATCCTCCACATCTAGGATTGGGTGAAAATTTTAAATTAATCAATGAAGTGTGTTTATACATAATTATTATCCTATTCCATAATTTGATACATCATAAAGACATAATAATATTTATACTAATTTCGAACAAAAGAGTGTATGAATCCTAATTGCATTTATAGTGATCCAAGCATAGCATAAAGAATATTACATAATTAGATATGAATATTCAATATATTTTATAATAATAGTTTTGAAAAAAACCAATTGTTTGATGTAATTGGAGAATGGATTCATAATTATCCAATTATAGGAATGATGTTCATGTTCCCAAAAAATTATTTTCTCACATTCTAATCATTTTATACATTCACAAAATTAAACTTTTCTTCTAAACCAGGGGAATGGAAACATAATAATGGTTGAGATTAGATTCTCAATAAAGGTAAAAATAATATATATCAATTAATTATCAAATATAAGAAAAATATAAGAATGTGGTAATTAAAATATGATCATAACATAGTATAACAATAATAAATTATTCAAATTATATTAGTCATAAATAAATATATAAGGATTCATCACAATAAAAAATTAAAAAGTGTGTGTAATCATTAATTGTCAATAATGATCTAAGAGATCATATCATATATATAATAAAAAAGTATTTGGAATATAGATAATTGTATAAAACTATTTAATTAGTCAAATAACATTATTAATATTATTATATTAGATTGGGTACAATATATATTACATCACTTCCATAGTCAATGTTCACATAAAATAAAATATTACTATACATGGTCACTTATTGAACAATTTTCACTCCCAATTCTATTCTATATTATCTCTTAAGACATCCTTCTTTTCCCAATTCATTGGAAGGATATATAATTCTGAGCACTCCCATCACATTATTTAAAAAATAAATATGTCATTGAGAATATTATAAATCATTAAATATATTATAATATTTATAAGGGAAATGATTTTCATACTCATTTTATAATTTTATCATAGTATAACTCATTTAAAAGTATGGTTTTCATAATGCTTTCATCCTAGCATAATTAACCAACAGAAATTAATATCTATCATTTAATCATCTTTAAATAATCATCATTATAATACATTATTTGAATTAAAGTGTATGGAATCATTATATCATATCCATAATGAATAATAATAGTCATTAATTGAAGTTGATAAGGATGAAAATACCATTATAATACCTTTTGAAACATTCATTGAAAACAAGAGAAAAATATTAGTTTCTTTCGATAAACTTTTTGGTAAAAATTCCCAAAACATTGATAAAATAATTTCATTTAAAAATAAAAACGTAAAATTATAAAATACACATTATAAAAAAAAATTCCATTCTAATAGTAAAATCCATTCATTCCGTTTATGTTAAAAGAATAAAACTTTTCACACTTTTACAAAAAGTCCAAAATGACTTGTTCAAAAAAACATTTTTTTCAAATTATTTCATAAAATAATTTTCTAAATAAACTAAATCATAATTAAATTAATTTTTAAAAAAAATATCATATTTAGGTAAGAATATTAATACAATTTTCGTGTGTATGAACATCAAAGTAATAGTTTATCAACTAAAGAGAAAATAAGGAAATATTTTTCATAAAAAACTTTTCTAAATCAATTTAATTGAAAAAAAATAAGATTGTACTAATAAATAATAAATATTTAAATAACTATATAAGAATAAAATATATATATTTACAAGTAAAAATCACTATATATTTTTCCTTAAGGAAAATTCATCCACCAACAATCCCAATTAAAATGTGATTAAATCATAACTTTATTACCAAATGTTTTTATTGGTTCGTATCTATTCAAATATCTAGTATAATAAATATATATTCATTACACATATATTCTAGAGAGATAATCATTAATAAATCACTATGTTTCTTTCCAATACAGTTTCTGATTATTATTTTATTAGTAATTTCCCTATTAAAATTAATATTCTGGTTAAAATGGATTAATTTTTCATTCATAATTTAGTTTGATGGTTCTGGTAGTGGCACATCACTCATGGTTTTATCATATAATTAATAAAAAACATGAAATAATTATAAAATTTTCACCATATAAAATTTTATAATAATTCATCTAAAAGTGTTTTGAAAAATGATTTATATCTCTTTATGGGGACACTACATTGTATGTACACACAAGTGATGTCTTCACTTTTTGATGTATTTAATGAAATAATGGAAAACCGTAATTCACAATAAAAGAATAATTATTATACTATAAATATAAAATATATTCTTTAAATATTTCCATATTATCATACATGTAAATTGAATATGAAAAATGAATCCCACCATTTTGTGGAGGATGTAGTCCACATATATGCATATACAACATTATAATTTTCTAATAGATAGAAATATAATAAGATAGATAATATATTATAATAAAAATATTATAATTTTCAAATATATATCATATATAAACATTAAATATATCATAATAACTAGACATAAATTTTTTTGATTAAGAAAATAGATTATTATGTGGTGGTTCCAGTCCTCATGTGCATACGAGAATTGATCATGTTTCATATTTATTGGAAAAACATTTTATGGTAGTTACTAATAATTAAAAAAAAAATTGGATAATGAAGTTATTATTTTATGATGAATAACCCAAATTTATAAGATTTATAATATGAAATAAATTAAAATGTCAGGTAAGAGGATTAACATTACTTCAGTAGACATACTTATGATCACCAATTAAGGTACTGTAGAATGGTCAATTAAGAAAAAACTAAACTAAAATTAATTTAAGGGGATATATATAAGACAATTGGGTTGGTTTTATTCAATAATAACGGCTCAAAGTGGTGTAATGAAGAGAGACGACGAGTGTCATTCTCTAAGTGTGTGGAGGGACACACCTAGAATTTTTTATTGTATTGAAATAATAAAAAGTCATATTTAAAAAACTTTTACCGTAATAAATTTATTTTATAAAATAATATGATCATAGTATGAATCCCATCATATAATAGTAATAAATTTGAAAAAAATTCATTATTAATTATAGTTTACCTTAAATCATATGTTTTACCCTTTTATTATTGTGGTAATATTATTTCCATAATTACTATTCTGAATAAAAAAATGAATTTTTACTCAATAATAATTTAAATTGATTACTAAATATATTGAATCCAATTTTCTTGATTCAATATCTATAAATTATATAAATTACATAAATAAAAATTTGTAACACATAATGAAACACCATTTTTCTAAAAAAACTCATTTACCAATTAATGAATTTTATACCAAGATAAAACAAAAATGTTGATGAAAAAGATATATGTTGAATTTTTTTAACAAAATTAGTGAAATATAATTGTAATACCAACCCAAATGAATATTTTTTAATGATAATAAAAGATAATATCATAAAGTATTATTTAGAAATATATATTTTTACTAATCAACAAAAACTATTTTTTTAGAAAAAACCAAAATCATCTCCCAATGAAAATTTTGAAATGATTATTTCAAATTTTATATTATTTTTATCAAACAATACTTATAAAATTAAAAAAAATATTTTTAATAGTGTTAAATAAATGTATATAAAAATATTTTTTAGGAACATGTTTTTTTTTACAGCATCAAATATCAATATATCTCTTCCATGGATAATAAAACAATTATATGAATGTAAATTTAGATTATTGAATATATAACATATAAATATTATTTAATATATTAAATAAATATCTAATAATTTAATTTATTATTATAGTGTCACATTTCACAAATAATAAAGTTTTCATGAACAAAATTAGATTTATTTTAAATGTTATAATATTTATTCAATAAAATTCAATAAAAAATGATTGAATTATTACAAATTGTTTCACATAATATATAAATATATTTCATAAAAATAATAAATTCACATTTTTCTTCAAATAAAAATATATAATATATTTAAATGTACAATTATTAGAAAAACAATTCAATTAATTAGTAAGTTATGACAATAATTGAAAATTTTTTATAAAACAATATACAGTTATAAGATAAATTGTGTTTTAATTATATTTCTTATTATAGGTAATCTTATTTATACCCAAAAATACATTATTAAAAAATATCATTTTTTCATTTAGTATCCAATATTTGTGAAAATGAATCTTTGGAAAAATTCAAATTTATATTAAATAAACAAAATAACAAAAATTTTATATGTTAAAATCATAATCCAAAAATAAATTATGCTCTCATAATTTTATCTTTGTAATAAATGGTTTAAAATATGAAAGTAAATTATTTCAATACCCATGTAATAAAAAAGAAATCATAAATCATCTATTGAAAGAGGAAGTTGGATAATTAGCATCACATGACATAATGGATAATAAGGTTCCCATGTAAGCATAAAATTAGTGGTAAGTGAATATATGAACACAGAAGAAAAGTATAATCTCTAAAGTGTGATAGGGAATAAGGTCATTATAAATTCGATAACAAAAAAATACAAAAATCAGTCTGGTGATAAGACTATCAATTAATCATTATTGATTATTGGATTAAAAAATATTTCACATTCAAGTTTTACTTAATTGTTTTTGGGAATTATTTATCCATGGAATATGAGAAAATATACATACTATATTTATTAATAACACCTTCGTTTTGTAGAATTTATTAATTAGTTGATACTATATATTGTCATATATTATAAATTATGAATATAAATAATAAAAAAATAAAATGGCATACTCTCATGTGTGTTAAAAATACTTTGGAGTGACAATTTAGGAAGCCAAAAATTAATCTTGTTCATTTATGATACCATTTATATTTTTTCAAAGACATCAAAAATCCCTCTAGTTGTCATCATGATATTACATTAATTTTGTTACCAAAATATAATCATGGTAACCATTAAAGACTATATTAATAAGATACATGATGATATCAAGACTATTAGTAATACAAAATGGAATCCTTAAATATTTAGTGGTTATACCTTGTAGGGATGGTTGTTTAGGGAAAGTGATCTTTCTTAAACCTCAAATAATAATATATAAAAACATGGTGAATATTTTAAAATTATTCTTCTCCTCATTATTTATCAAACTAAACATATACAAGGCATACATGATACTTATTATGAATAATGATTTTTAATGCTCTTGAAAATTAATTCAAAGTCACATTGATCCATATTTATTGTTAAAATAAATTCTGTCCCAAGATGAAACACTAATCCATATGTATTTTTTTCATGATTCTCATAAATTTGATTCATAAATTACATCAAATCAGTCACAAAAATTCCATTATGAGTATATAAAATAGGAAAAATACTAGGTATGAGTTTTTTTTGAAGAATCACCTTCATCATTGAGAAAAATAAATATAAACACATATAGAACATCATCAAAAAAATGACTGAGTAATAAGAATATATTAAATTTTGAGTTTCTCAACAATCCTTTATGGTAGTACCATTCATGAATTGGGGTTAAGATCCACATAATGTAATTAATCTCTATTATAGTTTTATACTAATCATTTAAATTATTTTTTATCATGTGTTGATTTAGGATATCATATATGATTCCCTTATTGTGAAAAATAATACATAATCTTTAAAGATAGAGGTAATCAATGCTCAAATTCACATTAAATTTGATTGTAATAATAATTTCGTAATTTACAATCTTACAAAAATCAACGTGGAATTCCTAAATCATGAATGGAGTCTTAGTGTTCCTTAATCATAATGACCTACATTATATATTGAAATAACCCATTATTATCTTCGGTCAAGGAGTTATCCATTGGAATTGGTAATTGACTTGTATAATTCCATAGTTCCACACATATAATACATTTATTTCAATAGAATTTTTTGACTCTATTCCTTTTATATACACAAAGATAACACATTCAACATTCATTGAAACAATATCATATGTCATTATTCATAGATTCTTGGTATGAAGGGAATTAAAAATTCATTTTTACATGATCATTTCAACTTAAACATCCATAAAGGTACATTTTTATATAATTTTACATTTTTTGAAACTTGTCTATGTTTATATTTTTTATCATATATCATGTTACCTTATTTGGTTCCATCATAAGTTTTCTATATCCAACTCCCATATCATTCCAGTTCTGAAGATTTCAATCAATTCATAGTACAACATCTTCATTATAAAATAAGTTCCTCTTGATTCTAGACAATAAATTAAACAAAATATAATAGAGTAAGAACCAAATTCATATTGAGAAGAAATGACTATCATGAATTGGCTATATAAATGAGAATACAATACTATATATCGATTACATGTTATGTTTAAACTAGTATACCATTGATCATCATAATTTCATATTCAAATCATTCATAATTGTTGATAAGGATAGCATTAATTTACCAAAACATTTCTGTTGTGATTTTCTATCTAGGTGTTTTGTATTAGGCCATCTTCTCATAACAATATTGAAGATTGTGTTAATATTTAACCAACCCATTTCATAGTGATTTTCCCTAGGTGAAACTACCCCACATTCGAATATATGTTTCAGTTTCTAGATATGGATATAATCACCACGTAATTTCACAAAATCATCCACTTATAAAGAAAGATATTATCGTATAGTTGAACTTATCCATATAACTTCAACTTTAGTTTACTCATTATTATATAAATATATAACTAGAACCTACTATAATACCAATTGAGGTGAACCAATCATAACATACATAAATATTACACTATTATAGACTAATATAAAATCAATTTTATAATAATATTATAATTTCCAAGTATTTTACATGAAATAAATTTGATTATTTAGAATAATACTAATTGAACTTGGAGTTGAGGATGTGTGATATTCCAAGGCCTGGTGTTCCTAGAAATAATTTTCGAAATATATTAATTATATTAATATTATGAAGAAACAAGTTTCCTAAAAAATTGTAATAACTATTAAAATGAGGCTCATATTTGAAATATGGTGGATCCTTTGAGTTGAAAATGTGTGTTTTACCATATACGTGATATAATAGTTGTTAGCATTGTTTGTTAGATAAAAATTCATCTTATTTATAATGAAAAAATAAATATTTTTTATTTATAGTTGATGAATAAAAAATGATCCTCTTTATATATAAATCTATGGAGGTTGTATTATGAATTTCTTCTCAGCCTTTGTGACCTAGGAGCCATTGGAGAAGAGTCTAATTGTAAATCTATGATATATGAAAACCATATTTGAGATCAAGAACCACTATAGTTTGTTGATCTCTTAGAAATATCAACATATTACTGTTCATCATCATTGGTCAATCCAAATGACTATTGGATGTTCTCGTGGGGGATTTATCACAATTTCATACTGAACTATAAATATGAATCAATCGATTAATTGGTTGATTTGAGGATCAATTATTTTGAGGAACAAGTATATTTCTGAGATTTTGGAACAATCATTTATTTTTTTACCATTTGATTTAAATACCTATTCATTCGTACTTCCTTTGAGAATGGATCAAGGGAAAAAGGTTCAGTTTCATTCCACACTATTAAGTATAATACTTTTCTCTCCCCTATCTATGCTCATTAATCATTGGAATACTTTTTATCCTACAATATGATGATGAAAAAGTTAATAATCATTTCACATTCTATATTTGGTGTAATTTATTATTATGATGTGTTATGGACAGTGATTTTACGATGTGATTTTGGGATACAACTACAAAAGTGGATCTATAGATAGATCAGGACCATTTTTTATGATTGTGTTGTATTGATCTATGAGAAATAATGGAGGGTGTTCATGAGAACCAGATATGGATAGATTTTTTCTATTAGTAGAAATTTCATCTAAACAACCTCATATCTAAGACATATGGTAATATTTTAGGTTGAATCAGGGGATATGGGGTTTCATGTGATGACACGTGAATATTTATAAGGGTTCTTTGAAAAACCAGACTACATTAAATATATTCCTATGAACAAACACCATGTAGACTCTTTTTTGAAACACTAGAGTTTTATCACAATTATAAATATAGAAATCTTTGTGACCAGCATCAAATATCACTTGACACTTATCTGGGTAGATCGAATTGAAAAGGGAGTACACTCTTAGGATTCCATGTGGAACAACACACTGTCTGGAACATGCCACAAAAAATGCACACCCTAGATGGTGGATTAACATGTAAATAGATTATATTACCAAGAGATGATGTGGTCCCTACACTCCTTGTATTGTGACCATCATACCATATACCTGGGAAAGAAAATGATACGGATAAATATGATACACTGAGTATCGGGAGGACTCATAACTTCCATGTACCATAAATAAACACAATGTGTTGAGGAAATTTATATTTTTTGTGATTTTGGGACATGAGTAGTATCAACCATAGTGAGACCATCCATGTAGCCCTAGGGACACCCTGTGTAATCCTTTGAGTATAGATTGGATTCCTGTTTCTTCATAGATCATATTCATTGAGAGTATTTGTGATATTCCCTAGATGAGTATTACATCAGTGTGTTCTATTGGTTTATTACTATGATGGTTTGATGTGGAATCATTTTCCCTTCATAGAGGGTTATCCCACTATATCTTCAAATGATTAGTGCATTGTAGGTGAGTTCCCTCTTCTTGACATGAGTTGAGTCACACTAATTTGACTACTGACTCAACATCATGAACCATGTATCCCTCTGAGTGGACAAAAGTTATCCAAATTTCCTATAATGTTTTCATAGAAGGAGTTTTAATTATTACCTAAATAAAAATACATGTTCATTGATCCCTGGCCTAGGATGATTCTTCCAGTAGTGTCTCATGTCCTTCCAAACGGAACTAGGTGTCGTCTCCTATCATTGAATCAAGTTCTGATTTTTCTAATGAGGTGTATTCTAGTTGATTGTGTATATTTTATTAACCCAATAATCATTACTCTATGTTTGTAACAAATGACCGTGACCTCTGGGATATGTATCATTAGTGGAAATGGTTCTCATTGGGTGTGTTCTCCCAGACGAGTGTTATATGTAACCTTCAAGAAAAAATCCTATGTGGGCGTTATAATTTTGATATTTTCTTGGAAGATGTGTTTCTTTGGTTAGTATATATGGTTATTCTTCCTATATGTGATATATAAATATACTTATGTTGTGTTGACTATTATTCATGAGGCATTTTTTTGATTTTGTGGTGTCCATGTTGTTATTGTATACTCACCCCTACATATGATTTTCCTGCATGTGTCAGGTCCTATATAGAAAAAATGCTTTTTTGAAAAGTCTTAATTGAATAGGATCATGTTGGATATAGAGGGGATAGATATCCCAAGTTGTATATATTTTTTATTTTACATAATACCCCTCCATCTTATTAGGTCATATTTTTTTGGGCTCGTATTAATCCCCTTTTACGCTTTCCAATACATTTTTATCAAATTCTACTTGTTAGAAAATAGTAATATTTATGAATTGTTATCATTTTTTTCTATTTCATCCTTGTATATTTTTTGATATGTGTTTTTATTTATTTTTAATTAATGTTATTTCCTTAAATGCTTGTGATATTCCTTTTTAGGTCTTGTTTCTAGTCCACAGTCAATTGGAGGCAGGCATCTGGTCCTTGCATCTCGAACCATGTTGGGTCGAGTAGTCACATAATGGTATCAAAAAGGTACCTAGATTAATGTGTAATTACACTGATTGGGTTTAGTATCAAAGTTTCATTTTTCATTTTTTCTTTCTATGAGGTTTGGTTTTTGAACTAGCGAAATAGTGTTAAAGTATTTAGATTGTGGATCTTATGAAAGGGTGTCTAGTTTTGGTGTGGTGCCTGAATTATCCATTAACCATGGTGTTGATAACCTACATGTTGAATCAGTATATATAGAAACTGTTTGCACGGATAAAATTGTAATATTCGCCATATAGGAAAGTGTTGTGGACTCCATGTTCATATTGATTCATTTCCCCTGATATTATCATTGACCATTTTATGCCTTGATAATATTAAATATGCATCTATGATGATAGAAAGCTACGATTATGATATAATGTTTTGTTGAGGATGATAAAAATGTTGAGCTATTCCTATCAAGGTGGGAACCAAATGGTGTTTCCCATGTTGAGAGGCATAAAGATCCTTAGGTGGATGAGGTGGATGATTATCTGTGGGTTGGTCAGTATATAGCTCGATCAGGAAAAAATGATGGCACATTTAGGCTTCACATTTTAGGGGGATCCCATGTTGGGGATCACTAAGGCTACATGATAAAATAAAACGTTAGGCATTATATGTTTGACTCAAGGTAGTGGTAACAGTTTCAAGCGTGTGTATACCCTGACGAGTCGAATGGATTCTAAGGTAACATGTTTTCTATATGGAGTAGATATTGGATCAAGTGGTA
Organism: Viscum album; assembly: GCA_963277665.1. Taxonomy (NCBI): domain Eukaryota; kingdom Viridiplantae; phylum Streptophyta; class Magnoliopsida; order Santalales; family Viscaceae; genus Viscum; species Viscum album. The sequence continues at coordinate 652,298,908 of OY728123.1, forward strand.
CCTACAAATGACATACCAAGCCAATTTTTCATCAAATGTTTTAGATTTTAGTGATGACCTAGTTTTCATGGTGCAACATACCAATTTATCGTATGGGGGAGTATTGGCCTTGATATGTGGTGTGGATATCCTTCTTGGATAGAACCACCTATATGGGTGGTCCAATAAGTGAGAATTTTCTATGGTGACATGTGGGCTAGGTAGAACCCTATCGTAAATCAATTTGAATTTAAATTTTACATGTAAGGAAGTAAGAAAATACCTCTAATGAGAAAAGTTCTTAAGATGTTACCCACACCCATTTTGGATAGTCGATTCCACCCAAAGCTGATAGTGTTGAGGCTTGGGGGATGAGTGTCTATGACATGCTTGATTGATCTGTTTAGTTGTAATAAGATGTCTGATCAAGCCCCGGTAGGTGTAAATTGGTGTTATAGGGAAGTATTGTGTCCCTTTTGGTGGGTGTCATAGAGGATTGAGTGTAGTGAGAGGTAAGACACATGTTTTCACATCCCCTATTGCAAAATTCACTCAGAGTTGTGAGATTTTTTTCACTCAATGTATCCTCTCATTGTGATCTAGTGATAATAGTGGAGATTTTTTATCTATCATTCTATTGTAGGATCCTTTATAGGGGATCATTGATTACACACATCTACAGATATTGTGATTTCACTATGGGAGGATATAGAGATCCTCACATGGAAATCATTCCATAGTGGTAGTGGGACCCTATGTTGTTTTCCTCAATATGGATTGGTTTCCTACAATACATGATTTATTGATGTATACAAGGGGTTTTATAGTGATTATAAATTTTTTTGACATAGAATTTCCCATTGATAATAAGTCATCCCAGGTAGGGCATGATGAGCCTATTCATAGGAGGTTACAATCCATTCCATAAAAGTTGAATAGTATTATAAGCAGAGTAGTGGGTTCTTTGAAATTTCAACTCCTGTGACGGTGGATTAGTATGTTGGAATCCTTCATGAGGATATTTTAGTCCTACCTCATCATTGAGAGTTTGTTTTTTGTAATTTAATTGAACATGCAATGGACTGATATTTATTCATGTATATCGGATGACCCCATATAGCTATAAGAGACGATGGTTTAGTCAAGAAGTTGTAGAGAAAGGGGAATTTTAATGAAAAATGTTTTTTCTGGGGAATCTTGTGATATTCACATGATAGATGGATGAGTTATTAATGTTGAATGTGTATTGGAGTCATATAGACAAGGTGACATGAGGGAATGTATGCACTCCTATGATTGTATGACCCTTATACCTTGTGGATGGATGGAAGGTTGATCTCAGAGTTGGACATGAGGTGGGGGATCACTATATCTATTTAGAGAATAGGATATACCATAAATATATATTTAAATATATTGAGGTTTCATTAGGTTAGTTGTGATTCCATCTATTAAATTTTATTCCAAAAAACATATAGACTTATGCATTAGATCCTTAATTCTTCTTGGATTATTTAATTGTAGTCTTCATCAAAGGAATCCATTTGTACTCAGTGTCAATGTTTTAATACGTTATACATGGGAGTATTGTTCTAGTCATTATATAGGAGTTCAATTTACAAAGTAGACCTAGTGGAGATTTTTTTATATTCAAAGGTCCAATTCTTGGGATATGTCTTCTCAGATACAGGAGAAAATGTGGACCTTGCAATGTTTGAGGCAAATTGAGACTGAAGCCCACCATGGATGTGGTCATTACAGAAGATGCTCAGTGTGAGTTTTTCCATCCACTATTGTTGAGTGAGGTGATGGAACAATTTACCACTTTTCATTTGACCCTTTTGTTGTGATAATGGTGAATTTATCTTACTATTGATTAATGATACTCCTATACTACGTCAGCATAATACGGTGGTATGAATTGGAAATAACAATTGGGATATCTTGCATGATAAGGTATCCATGGGATACATTATCGATGTGAATTATAGAAGTATTTAATAACATTATCCTTCATATAGGAATGAATTGTGACTCCCATCATAATGTGAGAAGAGTTTTGAAGGATGTTTTTTTACTTTAAAAGTACATATATTGGAGGTGTGGATTTACAAAGATCAACTAGAATTGCTTCAAAAACCAAGTGTGTTTCAGTGAGTTTCTAAGTTAAAATCATGTAGTTTCACATGCATCTTGGGGATGAATAACATATCTTTTTATAGATTTCATACTCTTTTTCATGAATAACATAGTCTATCCTTGTGGAATTTAATCAATGATCATCATTGGATGTTATTCATAGTAAAAATAACTATTATAAAGATGTTGTGGGAATCATTTGGGGACTCAACTGCAGTTGAGAAAATTGTTTTACCCTAGCCATCTGGCCATATAGTATGAAATGTTAGTGTTTTTTTAAACATGATTTGAGGTTTCATGTCCGTTTTGGTCTAAATATAGTAGGATATTCTACCATTAGTGGGGTTTTCATTTAAAAATCTTTAGGACTCAACCACCAGATTAACAACATTATCACTCCTTTTATTACAGACCTTAGAGGAAACAACTATAATGGTTGGAGCCGATGGGTAATAGGGCTTAGACACTTCTTTTTGTTCTAGTGATGGCTGAAAACTAGTAGAATTCATCCAAGGGAGAAGGAGTAATGTTTTATAAATGAAATATGTCCTCAGTGGATTGATGATGTGGTCTTTGGAGTTTTAGATTTACATGTTATTAGCTAGGATGGTTGGCTATCTCTATGATTCATATTCCTTTTATTTTTATACTACTCTGTAGAGTTAGCGACTTGTTGTACTACCTAACCTAAAGGATATAATAGTCTTGGGTTTTATTGATGCCCTCCACATATCGTTGTTGAGGGGGTCTGTGGAAAAATCGTTGTATGATACTTACCTGGGTGATCTGGAACATTTGTAATATCCCAAAAATTCTGTATATTTTTTTATTTATATGGAATTATTTCGAGACAGTGAAATATAACAGCGCGCGATCTCGAGGCCCAGAGTGCTCGTAATGATCCGTAAAATTTTTTTTGAGGTTTAATTTCCAATCGTTAACATTTTTCCTGAAAAAATATAATAACTCTTAAATGGTAACTCAGATCAGAAATCGGAGGGCACCATTGTGCCCAGGATGGCGGGTTTACCCTAGGCGCAACTTGAGTATAGTCGGTATGGGCCTCCTATGATAAAACCCGAAAATGGAATAACCATAAATAACATAATAAAATAATGTTATTTTATTTTTAAAATGCATATAACTTACAAATAGTAACTCAGATTAAAAATCTGAGACCACCGCTGAATTTGTGAGGGTATGTTTTCTTTATGCAGATGCTAACCTTGGCCGGCGCGGGGCACTATTAAAAGTTAGTTTTTGGCCGTAAATAAAATAATTAAGTGAAAATTATTTTATTTTAAAATCCATAACATATAAATGGTAACTTGGATTAAAAATCTAAGAGTATAGTTGGGTTCTTTGGGGTGTGTTTCACTTTGGCAGAGCCTAACCTCGACCGGAATAGGTCGAGGTTGACTGTTATTATTTCATCAAGATTTGATGAATGGAGACTTCACTTCAACCGCAGTAGGTATGGAGAAAAATTTATTTTTTGGAATATTTTAATAGAATAAATAAGATAACATTATTATTTTATTTTTATTCTATTCCTCCAATGGACAATCGGTAAGGTCAGACCGACGACGTGTCAATCCAATAAATGGATTAACGCTCTAATCTGAGTAACAACAACGTTAGGGGAAATTTTGAAGCTTCCTAATTAATGAGCCCCATTAACTCCAAACATCATTACATACCCTCCCCATATCCTATAAATATGAATATAGGGAAGGGGTATTAGAGAGATTCAAAAAGCAGTGAATTGCTGAAGGAACGTTACGATGCTAGACCCTTATAAGATGAAGCCGACCTAGCAGGAGGTGACGAGCAACACCAAAACCCCGAACCAGAGATCGACGAACGAGTGGCATCATTGGAGGCTAGTTGTGTGGGAAGATGAAAATTGACCCTCTTCCACAAACACGCACTCACCATCACTATTGAGGTAGGGGTTTTAATTTTATTTTGATTTAATCTATTTGTGTTTATTCTTCTTGTTCTGGATTTACAACAATTATGGAAAAAGAAATGAGGCCATCATTCAGCACATATACCTTTCCCCATTTATTTTTTGTTCTATGTGCATTGTTCATGCATTATTCAATGCCAAATATTTATTGACGCTGAAAAAATGGAGTTTTTCTGAACGAGATATATCGACATAGATCCCTCGATTCAAGGATAATGATTATGTGATTGTTTAATTTTTCAGGCTTGCAAAGAAGCCGTAGTGGCTTGCCGAAGACGGCGGCGGCCGACACCCTGCCGGCCGCGAGGAAGAAAGGGAAGCGTACATCTACACCAGTGGTTGATGAGGAGGTCGCGACCTGTTGGCCCCGGTGAGGCAGGGTGGCGGTCGACAACCAGCCGACCACGTGGCAAAGAGGCGGTGAGCGTCAGCGCTGCCGGTGGAGCAGGGGGCCGCGGCCACTTGGTTGTGGCGGAGGTCGAAGGGAGGCCAGCCATCCAACTGGTTGGGGTGGAGCATTGGTGCACGACCGTGCCATGGGAGGATGACAGTCGGGCCATGCCAGACTAGGCGACACCCCTCTGATGGGTCCCGCATGGCACCCAGCCAAAGGGTCCGAAGGACCGTTTGGGAAAACTGAAAGGGGGGCACACCCCCTTCGGCACCAGTCTGTGCGCTTAGCGAGTGGCTCCACCAGGCTGGTCCAGGTTACCCCTTCGTGGGCCGTGCCAGACCCAGACCGGGTCAGGTCGGGCCGAGTCAGCCGATCGGTGTCGGATTGGACCCAGGCCCATCAGGACCCAGTTTCCCCTTTCTGGCCAGAACATGAGATCCAGGCATCCGTTTGAAGAACCCTCATTAGTGCTCGAATCCTTGGATCGATATGGTCGTATTGGTATAATCCACTTGAGTTTGGGATAAAGTTCGGGTATGGTTGGGTTGGATCGAACCCCGAATGCAACCAGACCCTCAAAGTGGTAACGCTAATAACTTATAGACGGGGTGTCTGATTGATGTGTTTTCAATTTCATTACGTCCCTTATGAAGCGGAATTCCTTTGGGATAATTATTCTTGGGTCTAAGGGGATATTTTTGTATGAACTATGAATTGGGGTGTAGTTCACCCAAGCATGCTATGTACAGAACCCTACGACTGTCTGAGACATGACGACTTCTAACCTTTCCAGTCGGAGTGACTCGATAGGCCCAGTGGAGAGAGCCTCTATGTGATGAGGAAGAACCATGGTGGGGATCACATCTATGTGCAAGGGAGAGCTATGGTACTCTATAGGAGGAGTACATCAGTAGGTCACGAAGGGGAGCGCCTATGTGTGACACGGTAGAACAATGATGGGGAATGACTCTTTGTGACGCAATAGACCCATGGCACTTGACCGGAGGAGTAACTCAGTAGTCCATGGTTATTGGAAAGTGCCTCTGTGTGATGTGTTCGACCCACTATACTTGATAGAATAATAGTTCTCCAGTATCCAAGGTGCTTGATGTTGTGACTGGGGATGTCCTTTGTTACAACCCCTAGAATAAATCCTGGTATGAGTAATATTTACCTTGTTCTTGTGATTGAAGTTATGCTATGTTGTAATTTACCTGTGTGGTAATCTACCTTCATGGTATAACTTGTGTAGTATTATTCACGCATGTGTGAGGTGGGTATTTTTCAGATAACATAGGTATATGTATGGGCATATACCTAAGTAGGGCTGACTGTTGTTTCTATGTTTTGTGGATTATCTATTGTGGATTTGAGATACCTTCAGGGGCCTCAAGGTCCCTACTGAGTATTTTTATACTCACCCCTGCACGGGCTATGCCCATACCTTATTGTGTCGGGTGCAGACGACGAACAATGCTGACTGAGGATGAGGGTACTTGGAATGAATACTGATCATAGGTTAACCTTTGACGAGGTGATCTGTAGAGATGATCATTAAAGATTTCTACCTACCCTTCATGTATGATCCTTGGCGGGTGTTTATAGGCATTGTACTCTGTTTTACTTGTACTTTCAAGTTATTCTTATACTTTTCTTTTGGGCTTGTATTGTGGCCCCTTTACTTTCTGTATGCACCCTGTTTACTATATAGTTTACTTTTTTCTTGTATATGTAATTATGATTGGTCTGTATCTATTTATAGTTTATAAATTCAATGCCTTACCATTTTAGAGAATACGCCCTTAGGTGCCTGTCGCCATCCCCTGGCCTCTGGCAGGCGGGATTGGGGTAGTCACGGCACGGGCCCTTGGGGACAGGTCGTGACAAAGTGCTATCGGAGGAGTTCGGTTTACCGAAGAATTAGGACTCCTATATTTTCTATGAAGCAGTAGTGTTATGTGTTATGAGTGTGGTTTTCAGTTTTTGTAGGCAAGTGTTGTTGTGACGGCTGACGTATCCATACACCAGGACCCTAAATTTTGACATCCATCTCTGCGCACAAAAACACGAATTGCATGTGTTTTTTAAAATATTTTCTTTTGATTTCTTTGGATACTCTCACCAATATTACATAATTATTGTGGAAAACCTATTCCTTATTAAGATGTTTCCGCAGATATGGCCATATATGATTCTTGATAGAGTACTCGATGATGGCCCACCGAGCGATGAGGCCTCGGTGCATGGCTCTATTACGGGCGTTAGCATATTTGGGTGGTGTACCATCAGCATCACTACCCATTAGAAGAGAGTTTCCACAACCCCCACTAGTAGAGGATACACGCTGACTGAGCACATTGCACAAGTTCTAGTAGATGCGGCCTCATATGATTCAATGAAAGATAGATTACAAGGTAGGTGAGGGCTGGTTGGAGGTAGTGTCTAGAGTTTTTTCCCATGTTGAGACACCAGTAGAGCAGGTGGTGATTCTAGCTACTGGTTTTTCTATTATGTGACCATGAGAATGGTCCGCATGATAATGATTCTTTGGTTCTTGGAAAGTTTCTTGAGATGGTACCTTCGAGTAGTGTTCCAGCTATATCACTACCTGCTGGGTAGGAATTTCAACTGGTAGTATCTTTAGGGGACACATGTAGGTTTAGTCTTTACACGTTTTTCAGCATCAGATACCCATCTGAAACTGATGTGTTCTCGACTCACTAGAGGTTGAGGACTGGCTTGAGGAGGTGGCTGAGAGTTCCCTAGATCTTCTATAGCTTTGGTAGGACAACATGTCGATAGCTCAGTATTCATCGACGCATACCGACCGTCTCAGGTACTCAATGAATTCAATATAGTCAATGCTTCAGGGCTTGGACCTCTGAGCGAGGTGTGTTTAGGGACATCTAAGTTGTCACCTTTCCTCTATGATTTCCAACTTAAGTTAGTTTTTTCGAGATAACCTTTGTGGTTGAATGTTCTTTTTTTGAGAGGATACATAGAGTGAATATTAGTAGTGGGAAAGTAGGAAATTGAAACTAGTCTCAGAGACATAGGCATTTAAAATGTTTCGAGAATAGGAAGTGTTAGGTACAGATGAATCTGCAGATAAGAAGATGTGGAATCAGATCTAGGAGAGCAGCATGAGGTGGTGTACACTTCGGCTTCTTACAACCACCCCCATTTGTGGTCCCCACCAAGCTTAGGGAGCTAGAAGATAGGGGAAGGGAGTAGTTGCATACAGTCAAAGAGTGAGACCAAAGGGATCTAGGAATTATTCAATGAATGGTGTGTGTCTACTAAAAATTGCATTATTAATAGACATTGGTACCAATGATTCCTTCCTTCCACGGATCTTGTCTAAGACCAATAGTTTTTGGTTAATCCATTGACATGACCCTCATGTATGGAGATAAGTTTAGGAGGATACTCGATTATCACACTTACACAGACGGTGTGATCTGACTCTTGAGGTGATAGTTTCGGTTGGAACCTCTAGGTGGCTACGTCGAGTCCTTACAATGTTATTTTGGGTATGGACTGGACATCCACAGTTCATACTCAAATTTACTGTATGAGTCAAATGGTTTGTGATTTAACTACAACGTTGGAATGGGATTTTCCTTGGGCGGCGAAAAAGGAAACCCAGGCATCACTGGATAAACTCTTTCATAGGAGGGTGAAACCGATCACTCTTCAGTTGGTCAGACATACCCTCGGGGCAGTTGGTGTTTTGAGTTTTCAGTTCCAAACAAGAGTGTCAGTTCATGGGGACATATTTTTAAAATATGATTCCGCGATTACCTCTCTGAAGGGAGAGGGACATCGGCTTTTGCTAAGTACTACCAGAGATTTGTACCCAACTTCTCCAGGGTAGCGGCACCCTTGTTATCTTTTGAAAAAAGGGGGATACTTTCCTATGGACAAAGAAGTGTCAGTAGAGACTTCAGGAGATGAGAAATATATTGACAAGTGAAACTATGCAAACCATGACTTGGAGTTAGCATCAGTGGTCTTTGCGCTAAATATGTGGCATCACTACATGATGGGTGAACGATTTACCATCTACTCTGATCACAAGAGTCTCAGGTATATATTCTCTCAGAAGGACCTGAATGTGAGACCATGGGAATGCTGAAGTTCCTCCAGAACTAGGACATTGAGATAGCCTATATTCCTGGGACATGGAATGTGGTAGCAGATGCACTCAACAAGAGGTATAGTCTGCAGTTTCTAAGTGAAGCGACAAAGAATCAAGCAGCACTGCAAATATCCATCATTGATAGAGATAGAGTAGCATACCTCTAGACTATGACAGTCACACCCTACACCTTTAGTGATTTAGGGAGTCACAACTTGGGGACATTCACTACAAGGCTTCACATACTTAGATATCCTCAAGGTAGGCACATGATCGATTTTCTGAAGGTGTGGAGCACGCCATCCTCTTCAGCAGACGTACCATGGTACCAGTAGAACTACTGGAGGATGTGTTGAGGGAGTTCCATACGTCCTCTCTGTTAGTATATCCTGGAGTTTCAAAGATGTACCAGGACCTTTGACTTCAGTACTGATGGCCCAGGATGAAGGAAGTAGTTGCAGAGTTTGTATAACGATGTCTCACTTTTTAGTAGGTGAAGACTGCACAGAGTTGGCAGATGTCGTATTCTGAAAGTATATAGAGACCCTTGGAGTTCTAGGAGGGGGCCACATATTCTTGAGAGCCTATCCTCGACGGGTACTATAGATATTTGGACGAGGAGGCACGTTATCATGGAGGGTTATTGGTCCTTTTCCGATACTTCGTAGGATAGTCGTGGTAGCATACTGCTTGGCTCTTCCACCATATTTGGGGAGGGTGTACGAAGCCTTCCACATATCCCAGTTGAGGAGATACGTGCCCGACCCATCTCACATCATCGACCATGATGAACTAGACTTCTATGATGAGGTGACGTTTATGAAGGTTCCAGTAGATATTGTGAATCAGTAGGAACATGTCTTTCATGGGTGGTCGATACATCTGGTGTGCGTATGCTGGCAGCATGAGAACCTCCAGGAGAGCACATTGGAGCAAGAGGCTTAGATTCTTGCTCAGTACCCTCTTTTGGCTGTTTTCCCTTTGTTGTGGGTTTCAAGGATGTAAAGCTCTAAGATGGGGAGAATGTAATGTCATGTAAATTTCATATATATATATATTATTATTATATGGAATTATTTAGAGACTGTGAAATTTGACGGCGAGTGATTCCAGGGCTTGGAGTGCCCGGAATGATCCGTCGAAGTTTTTTTAAAGTTTAATTAGCACACATAAGATGTTTCCTGGAAAATGTGGAATAAATCATAAATGGTTACTTGGATTATAAATATGATAGAACCATTATTCTCAGGATGGTGGGTTTACCCTAGGTGCGACTAAAGTTTAGTCAGGGCAGGCCTCCTGTGAGAAAACCTGAAAATGGAATAACCGTAAATAAAATAATAAAATAAAATTATTTTACTTTTAAAATTCATATATCTCAAAAAGGGTAAATTGGATTAAAAATATAAGACCAACTCTGAAATCATGATCTTATGTTTTCTTTAGGAAGATACTAACCTTCGTTGGCGCGGGCCACAAGTGAAGGTTAGTTTTTGGCTGTAGATAAAATAATTATGTGACAAATATTTTATTGTAAAATCCATACCTTTTATATGGTAACTCAGACTAAAAATTTGAGAGTACTTTTGGGTTCACTGGGGTGTGTTTCACTTAGTCAGAGCTTAACATCGACCGGTACCAGTCGAGGGTGACTATTATTAATTTTACGAACGTTTTTTCGGGTACGTTCAGTAAACGTGTGAGCGGCATTTTCTAACATCTGAACCATTTCTCATATTATAAATTTGAGGGCACCGTAGAATCCACAGTGCTAAGATTCTCTTAAGGGAGAATTCAAATCGACCACATTAGGTCAAAAGAAAAAGTTAGTTTTTCTATCTTTTTAATAGAATAACTAAAATAAATTTATTATTTTATTTTTATTCCATTCCACCAATGGACAAGGGGTATGGTGTGATCGGAGACGTGTCAAGGAAATAAATGGATTGACCCTCCAATCTGAGTAAAAATGATGTTGGGGGAAAATAGGAATATTCCTAATTAATGAGCCTATTAACTCCATGCTTCATTAATTACCCTCCCCCTCTGCTATAAATATGAAGCTAGGGAAGGGTTAATGGAGAGCTTCACCAAGTAGCGAATTGATGAAGGAATTCCATGATGACAGACCCGTAGAAGATTATCCCAACCTAGATAGAGGTGACGAGTGACACTGAAACCCCAAACCATAGATAGATGAATTAGTGACGTTGTTGGAGGCTAGTTGCGGGGGACAATGAACTCCGACCCGCTTCCACAAACACGTACTCACCATCATTCTAGAGGTAGGGGTTTAATTTGATTTTGATTTAATCTATTTTTTATTGATTTTTCTTCTTCTAGATTCACAATGATGATGGACAAACCCATGAGGCCATCATCCCACCCATATACCTTCCACATTTAACTTTTGTTCTATGTGCGTTCTTCGTGCGTTCTTCAATGCCAAATATTTATTGAGATTAGAAACATAGAGTTTTTCTGAAAGCGATATATGGACACAGATCCCTTGATGCACGGATCACGAATATGAGATCGATTAATTTTTCAGGCTTGGAACGAAGCCGTAGTGTCTCATAGAAGAAGGTGGCAGCCGCACTTGGCGGGCCATGAGGAAGGAAGGGCAGCGTCCATCCGCACCTCCGTTTTATGAGGAGGTTGTGGCTCGTCGGCCGTGGAACAGCATGGTGGTAGCCAGCAACCGATCATCCAGGTGGCGGAGTGGTGGCCTGCATCCATGCCACCAGTGGAGTAGGGGGGGCGCAACCACTATGTCGCGGACGAGGCCGAAGTGATGCCGGCCATGGCGGATCAGTGGCGGGAAACCGTGCCACTGGGGGGAAGACCGGATGGCCATGCCAGACCTGGTGGGACCATTATGTCAGGACCAGCATACCACCCAACCTCATGTTCTAATGGACAGGTTTCGAAAACCGGTAGGGGTACTCCCCCTTCCGCACCAGCTCGGGCGGACCGCGCGCCCACCAGGTCGCGCCACAGCTGGTCGCGCTTCCGAGGCACGCCAGTGGGCCATGCCACCGAGCATCCCCTTCACAGGTCGGACCCAGACCGAGTTAGGTTGGGCCGGGTTGGTTCTTATGATGTCAGACCAGACCCGGGCCCATCTGGAAACAGTTTCGCCTTTTTGGCCTTAACATGTGATCCAGGCATCCATTTGACCAATTGTCAGCAGTGCTAGAATCCTTGGATAGAGACGGTGCTATTGGTATACTAGATTTTTGGATATAGATTTTGTATAGTTGGGTTGGATCGAACCCCGAATCCAATAGGTCCATAGAATCAGAAACTCTAATAACATACAGCCTGGGCACCCGATTGACATGCCTTCTTTTGCGTTGGGTCTCTTAAGAGGTGAACGACCATTGGGAAACTTATTTATGGGGCTTCAAGTAGATTTATGTATGAAAAATGACTTGGGTTACAGTTTTCCAAATCACACTACATACGGAACCCTACGACTACATGAGACTTGATGACTCCTAAGAATTCGACTGGGAGAGGCTCGACATGCCCAATGGGGAGAGCCTCTGTGTGACACGGCAGACCCACAGTAGGGAGTTTCTCTATGTGACATTGTAGACCCATGGTAATTGACATTATGAGTACCTAAATATGCCATGGGGGGAGCACCTCTTTGTGATGCGGCAGACCCATGGTGGGGAGCACCTCTGTGTGACGTGGCAGACCCATGGTACTCAATAGAAGAAGTGCCTCAGTAGTTCAAGGTTAGTGGGAAGCACCCCTGTGTGATATGGAGGACCCATTGTTCTCAATAGAGGGGGTGTTATCAATCATATGAGACATTCGACATTGTGACTGAGGATGTTACTAGTTACTACCCCTAGAATAAATCCCTGTATGACCTTTCTTTACCTTGTTCTTGTGATTGAGGTTATGATATGTGGTACTTTACCTGTGTGGTAATCTATCTTCATCGTATTACCTGAGTGGTGTTCTTCTCTCCTGTGTGAGGTGGGTATTTCTTCTAATAACTTGTGTATATGTATGGAAAAATACCTAAGTAGGAATTACTATGGTTTCAATGTTTTTTGGTTTATCATATGTGGATTTGAGAGATTATTGATGTTCTCATGGCCCTTACTGAGTATTTTTATACTCACCCCTGCACGGGCTATGCTCGCACCTTGTTGTGTCAGGTGCATACGACAGACAACGCTGACAGAGGACAAGGGTACCTGGATTGGAGATTACTCATAGGTGGACATTTGATGAGGTGATTCGGAGAGACGATCGTCCGATAGTTGTACCTACCCTTCATGTAGGATCCTTAGCGGGTGTTTATAGGAGTGTTACTAAGTTTTACTTGTACTTTACAGATTTTCTTGTACTTTCTTGTTGGGATTGTATTCTAGACCCTTTACTTTTAATACGCACCCTATTTACTATATAGTGTACTTTGTTCTTGTGTCTGGATGTGTTCTTGGTTTGTTTGACTTTACAGTTTATAAAGGAAAAACCATCCTGTTTTAGGGAATATGCATTTCGGTGCTTATTGTCATCCCCTGGCCTTTGGAAGGTGGGCATGGGGTTGTCAAGGAAGGAGCACCTGGGGATGAGTTGTGACAAACCTTGGAGTGGAGTTTCCATTTCAAGGAGCCGATAATGTTGAGAACAAGTCGGATAAGTACACATTTGTGGGGAGTGTTTTCCATGGATATGCTTTTTTATAGAATATAGAATCATTGGAAGATATAATAGGAGTGGTAGTCCTATTTGAGAGTTTAGTTTCCAATATTTTCATTATTTTTTCTTTTTGGGGATGAAAATATTTGAAGGAGGGAAAATTTTAATTGTCTTGTTGCTGCTATAAAAGATGTTGGAATATTTCTACAAAAATTTCCAGATCCAGGCATAGAGATTTTATGAGATTCTAAGGCATCTTGTTTGCATTATAATATTTTAGAAATATATTAAATATATTAATATCATACACATGATATTTTCTAGAAAAAAATTTAATAACTCTTTAATAGAGGCCAAGATCAAATATCTGGGGGCACAATATAGTTCATAATGTTTTTTATATACGAAAAGTGACATAATCATTGTCAAGATGGGACATTTTTAAAAAAATCATCGATGGAGTAGAGGAATAAAATTAATTTATTTATTTTTTATTTACATTTGATATATTGAAAAAATTATTATTTAAATATATGTCTATGATGTTTTTCTCAGGTTTAGCCATTAAACCCATGAGTCCTAGGAACTAATCGATGAGGGTTTTCTTGGAAAATGATGGTCGATTAGCAGTAGATCAGATATCATGTGAGAATTGAGTTTGTAGATATCACTGATAAGGAAAATATATGACTTGTATTTTAAGGGATCAATAGAAACCACATGTCGTATGTTTGTTTAGTGGATTTATCCCTAATTTGTATACCAGAGTGAATGAATATCAATTGACTAATGGATTGATTTAATGATCAGTTGTTTGTTGGCACTTTTTATTTTCATGATTTGAAGAAAATAATTTATTTATTTAGCATTGATTTAAACTATTATACATTCATATTTACTATTACAATGGATCAAGTTCAAAAAATAATAATCAAGGTTTGTTCCTCACTATTATGTATAAAGGATGTGTCTCCCTATTTCACATGTGGTCATCATTGGAAATTTCATTGAACAATGATTTGATGAATTCAGGGTGAATGATTTTTGTGCATGAAAACATTGTGATAATTAATTGTTACCATGATTCAGATATTTTATTTGATGATGAAATTGTGAGATATGATATGGATACAAATCCATGGATGTATCAGGACCAATTATTCATGATTGTGGAATAATAATCCATGAGGCATGATGGTGGGTGCTCTCAAGAACTAGATATGGTTTTATTTTTTCAATTGGATGAAAAGATGTCTGATTAAACTCAGATCTATGAAAAATAGCATGATTCAGGGTGGAATCGGTGACATGGATGTCATGGATGAAGATACATAAAGATATATGGAGGTTCTGTGAGAATATATACTACATGGAGTGTATCAATATAAACACACATCGTGTATCCTATTTTTTGGATTTATGGTTTCAGCATGGAGATACATATTACACGATGTGTGGCCCTTATCACACATCGTGTGACCCTTATCCATGTTTCTCGGGGTGTACATAAAGTACAGACCTATGAGGCTTGGTTTTGCTTCACACCATGTGGAACATGCCACAAACTATGTACACCCCGCTAGGCATCTCAGTGTGTCCATTTAATACATGTCAAGGATATTGTGTGGATAATACATGTATTCACATGTGGTGTACTAGGTAATGTACAAGGTAATGGGAAAGATGTCATGTCAAGTTTCATGATGACTCATACATATTTTTTATTATAAGTGCACTATGTTTATGAGAGAGAGTATAAGAATGTCATTGTCAGAAATTGGATGTACTAGGATTAGTGAAAAATGTTGTGTACCAATAGATACCAACCATGTACTCCTTTGAGGGAATATTGGGTTCATTTTTATTCTTCCCTCAACTTCATTGAGAGGTTGGATGATATTCCATCAACTAGTATTGATTGATTGTGTTCCATTGGTCTATTATTTTTAGAGTTAAGTGTGGAATGGTGCTCCTAAAATGGGGGGTGATCCCAGATCAACGTTTCATGATTAGTACAATGTGGGTGATTGCCCTTATTTTTGAGAGATCTGACTCCTACAAATTTGATTACTGAACTAGTGGTATGGAGAATTTATCTCTTTGAGGTTCTTAGAGTGATCCTCATTTCCATTTACCTTACCTTAGATGGGGATTTTTAATTGACATGGACAAAACTACAGAAGTATCAATCCCTTTTCTATGATTATTCTTTTAATATGTTCTGTTGTCCACCTAGAGTGCCATGGGAGATGGCCCTAATATATGTGTCAATGTATGATCTGTCAAGTGATGTGTAGTTCAATCAACTGTGTATCTTAGATGAAAAAATCATATTTTTTCTACGTCCTAACTAGAAAAACATGACCTCTAGGATGAGTGTCATCATCGGTAGTAGGTATATTGGAGCGTGTTCTCTCCGATAATAAATATATGGATCTATTATGTAGGAATAATAGGTTGGATTTAAAATTTTTATATTTTCTTGGATGCTTTGTTTATTTTTTTAGTATATCTGGATATTATTCTTTTACATGTTGTAGCCATATAACTATGTATATAAGATTATTACTCATTATATTTCGTCTTTCTGACATCATGGTGACATATAGGGTAATATTATACTCATCCATGCAACATTTATACCTTCATGTTTCATGTCTTATTTAGTAAATGTATTTTTTGTGGAGACTAAGGTGGACTATGATTAGGTGTCCCTAGTAGGATTTGATAGACCAAGGTGTATTCTAGTGTCTCATTTTAAAATTGACTCCTACTTTTGATCATGTTGAACATTTCATTCCAGTTATTAGTGATATTGAATTTATCCCCCTTTTACACATTCTAGTACTTTTTTATTATACTATGGTTGTAGGTTTAAATTTTTATGCTTGAATTTCTTTCATATTTTTTACATTTCATAATTTTATAGGGTTCTATATGTGTGGGTGAGTATTGTTACTAAAGGATAATCCCCCATGTGTGTGATATGTGTTCCTGGTTCCAGTCATCTTCCCCAAGCCTATTGGACGTGGGATTGGGGTAGTTTCGTATCAATCCCCATCGGGTATGGTCATGAAAATTATTAACTCAAGGACCGTGATTGTTTTGTGTATTTGGATTAATATAAATGACCATCTTATCTCATAAATGATATAAAATATCTCCAATAATAATATTCTCACAAATTACTCATCTTATATACACCATAATTTGTTGAATTATTCAAATCCTATGTCATAGATGTAAAATAATGTGTGAGTTCAAATTTTTAGTAAGGACAAACATAAGAGATATAAATCATTGTTCATAACTGAGAATAAGATAATGTTAAGTATATTTTAAAATGATCTCAATACACAAGAATAAACCATTATCAATAAAATATCATTAATGATAAATCATGGTATAATGTTTTATATTAAAAAAATAAAGAAGTCACAAGTGTGGAGAATCATAAACAATTAGTCATAATTCATGAGTGCATATCAAAATTATAAAATATTAATTTTTGGAAATAAAATAATAATAGAAATTAATTTACTCACTCATTTATCCATTCAAATACTATCATGGTGGATTATTTTCACTCCTAATTAAATAATTTCTATAATCAATTTTCACTCCAAATAATACCTTATTGGATAGAGTACCTTACTAAATAGGGTTCACTACCAATTCTATTTCTTATTAAGACATTAGATATTTACCATTACATAATTAATTTCTAAAATATATAATTTTTAATCCACCTATCAGATAATGAAAACCATATATATTTTTTACAAAAGAGCAATAAAAATTCATCATATCATTTTATAATGACTATTGGAAAGGAAACTAGTTTCCTAAACATTTTAAAAAGGAAGAAAATGATCATCGACAATTGTAAAAATAAGGCCATCATTTTTTTAAAACAACCTCTATCATTTTAATTACCAAAGATAGGAAAAGAGTTATAATACAAAAAAACAAAAAACAAATAGGAGGATAATGAAATTTATGGGGATTATATAATAAGATACATATAACATACCTCAATGGAAATGAAACTATAAAAAACATATATGATATGACATTGAAAAAAAATCTCTTACCTCATCTTCTGTCATTATCTATGAATGTTAAAATATAATTTTGAATAAAAATATATTTATTAATAATATAATAAAAAATTATATAAATACATAACTTACTATGAATAATTTCTTTATAGTTTCTTATTATCCTTTTATTTACAATTTATTCATCAAAATGATAATTTGGGTGATAACATGTATATTTTCTATGCAGGTTTCAGTTTGATGGTTCTGGTATGTGCACTATGGTCATTGATTCACCAAATAAAAAAATCGGAATCATGGAATATATATCATATTAATTTATCATATACCCTTTTAAATTCATTCATATAAGGTATTGATCAAAATTAATCGCATCACCTTGATGATTTGATATTATGTATATAGGCACTAGTGATGTTTTCTTATTTTCTATGGATTGAAGGAAAAGAAAACACAAAATAATAATTAAAATAACTAGAATCATTAATATATCATAAATAATTTATATATTAATTAACTCAACCAATATTACCATCTAGATAAAATGGAAATGAAAGACAATAAATTTCTCTTTGTGAAGGTTGTAGTCCACATATACACACTAGAGACAATATCATTTTCCAATTGATGGGTATGTAAAAAGATCGATATGATATTATTATTAAAAATGAATAATAAAATCATAAATATCATATATAATAATTAAATTAATACTAATAAAAATCCATAAAGATGAAAATGGAAAACAAAAGACATTCTTATGTGATGGTGCTAGTCCCAACATACAAATTAGTGATGATATTACATCTATGTTAATGTAAACTATTTCGGATAATGTATGTTTCATAAATAAAATATAATTTGGATTTGTTTAGTAAAGATAATTTATTATTTTATAATTAATAAAACATTTTTTGTGGAATCATAAGAATTAATAAATTTAATTCATGTCAGGTAAGATGATTAGATCATATTCTATGAAACTACATTATATACAATATTAGGGACCCATAGAATATATATTTAAGGCATACAAAACCTCAATATAATGTCTATGGAAATTTACAATACAATTGCGGAGGTTTAGGTGTAGGTTGGTGGCTCAAAGTAGTGTGAATAAGAGATATGAGGAGCATCATTTTGTAAGCGGGGATTGGGACACCGCATGGATTATTTAAAGGATTAAGATATTATTAAGTAATTTATCTGAAATATTATCCCATATACAATAAAATTTAAATTATAATTATATAAGGTTCAAAATGGATTCATCCAATAATAATTAAGATGAAAACTTGTGTCCTCTTAACATAGTTTTGGCCTTAATTTTAATATTTTGAACTTTTTTGAGAGGTAATAATATTTTTAGAAATGTTAATACTCATGAAGAGAAACAAAATTAAATTTTACAAATTCAAAAACTTTACATGATTATTTAAAATATTTATACATTTTTTAGTATTGAATTTCAATAAATGGATGACACTATTTTAGAATTAAAATATTAATTAAAATAAAAAATAGTTTTCTATAAAATGACCTCTCATGTATAAAGGAATTTATATATTAAAATCAAGTATAATATTGAACCAAATAATATACTTTTAATTAATTAAAATAAATCTAAATAAATTTTAAAAAATCATATAAAAATGCTAATTTGAAAATACTAGAAAAGAAAATGCATCTTTCATTAAAAATTTATATCCTCCCAATTCACCCTAAAATAAAAAAGTTTCTAAAAATTCCCAAAATTCACCATAATATAATATTGAAATAGTATTTTACAAAAAAAAATAATTCTATAAAGTAACAATAAAAAAGCTTTTAATAAGATAATTTCAATATCGACACCCAAATGTGAGACCAACTATTTATCTAGGAAAAAATATTTCTGAAGAGTACAATATAGATAGATAAATTCCTAGATTAATAATAACCATTAGATTATAGTAGTTTTTTGTTATTGGAAAAACAATATATATTTTTGCAAAATAACTAATCAATAAGGATTAATTTAATTTTTATGATAAAAACACATAGTGAATATAAAAAATATTTTTTAGCAAAAAACTCATCATGCCATTAATTGATTATATATTCACTCCTTAACATTCATAAAGTAATATTTTAACGATTATTAATAGTTTCTCATATTATATAAATATCTTATATTAAAATAATTAGTCAATATGTTTCATTTTTAAAAAAAAATAATATATTTCAAATAATTAAATTGATAGAAAATATGTCTATTGATCATTAGGTGATTTTTAAAATTGTGTGATATAAAAAATAATTATATGTATATATATATATATTAATGAAAAAGGTTTTACATTTATTTAATAATTTAGTAGATCGTATTCATAAAAAGTGATAAAAATATATTATAATATTTTAAGAAATGTTTATACAAAATATAACGATAGAATAATTATTTCAAGCAATTCAAATATATTTAAAATGGAATAATATATTCCAAAATTTTGGAATGTAAAACTATTTAACTATTTTACATATTGAATAAAATACATATATCATCTTGAACCATTTTCATTATTCTAACTCAAAATATCACCACATTGGAAATAATCGTCAAAGAAAAACATCAACAGGAAGATTTGGGTAGAACACCAAATCACAACATATGATTCTGAGGGAGAGAGAGGATTTTCCACCAAAATAAAACATTTTCATAAAAGTTTTAATATTTCATAAGAGAATGTATATTTATTTTAGGATTATATTTTGGGTAAATTATATGTGTTCCTTGAAATTTTTAATATTATATGGATTCATTATTTTTTAATGTTCTATGATGTTAATGATATTGGGGGGATATTCAATGCCTGAAAAACTATCTAAACGTCACTTTATGTTAGTTATTTCTAAAACATTGGGAGTAAAACCATATATATATATTTATAAACTCATATTTCATGAATAAAATCTAGGAAATGGATTTTATTTTTTTAAGCATATTATTTTATTGAATAAAAAATATTTCAAAAATAATCAATGGTCAAGTTTTTCTAAACTATTCCCACAATGTGGATCAAAAAACCCATACTTTAATCCTTCAGATTCTATTTTGGATAATAAAAAATGAAACATTGAAATTTAAAGTTATCCATTTTATTTGAATAAATATTTTTTCAAACCATATAAAAACTATTTAGTTTTTATTTGGTTTAATTATATATAAAAAATATTAATCATTTTTATATCATACTTATATATATTTCTAATATATTTTTAGGTTTTCAATTATTACCACTAACATTTTATTTAATGGAACCTTCTTCATTAAAACAAGATGGGAAATTTATTATTTTACTATGATTAATTTTTAAATATACATATCATTTTTGAGACATAAATCATTTTATAATTTTTCCACAATAAAAATTTATAAATTTAGAGTATATTGTTTTCCAAGAGTAGAATATAACACTTTAAATTTATAGCAGTGATATAGCGGTTGTGTTGTATGATTTCTCCCTATAAATTGTCTTGCAAATTTAAAAATTAATATGTATGGTAATCAATAGTTTAAGAATAAATTTTAAATCAAATAAATTTATCTTTTAATTTAATATAAAAAAATTGCTAATGTAAGGAAATGAAATCATGTCATGTGTGCTGGATTTTGATAAATGATTTTCTAACTTTTTTGTTATTAATAATGATAATTTGAACATCTATATGAAAATTTTGGAAAAACATGTTCACTCTACCATATGGATCTTCTCAACAACCCATAATTTGTAATTCGTTGTGAAATGGTCATGTATAAATGTGCTCTTATGATAAGATAAATAATTTCCATTTCATGAGATAAAATTTAAATAAATTATTATTAGAGTAATGAAATATAATCTCAATGTTTTCAGAATTTATTTCCTCATTTATTTTAATATATTTAGGACATATATATATATATATCAATTTGATAAGTTTGATAGGTTTACCAAGATAATTTCATGTCTCCTATAATTTTATATCAATAAATTTTATTATAAAATAAATATATATACATATTTACTATAATATTATTCATACCTTATTTATCATTTTTTTAAGAACCATTATCTCATATCTCACCTTCTTCAATAGATTTATGTTATTCCCCTAGGAGGGTAGTATAAAATTGAGATAAGAACCTCTCAAAACAGAATTCTAAACAAAAAAAATGTCTCTTATTTTATTAAATATAAATTATTTATATATGACATATAATATATATAAATAGTTTATAAATAATGATTTACTATTAACAAAATTTTTCTTTTATTTAAAATTATAACGTATTTTCAGTCCATCCATACTAGAATTTCATCTTTATAGTCACATATATCTAAGAAGACACAATCGTCATTGTGGAAATCATGAAATAACTACTTTTTCCCACCGAAATAATAAACTACTAGGGAATTTCCAATTGATTCTATAGTTTTTTAGATTAATGAAAAGTAATGGAATAATTTTATTTACATGTGATCTAGTTCATTGTATACATCAAATGTTTCTGATTCCATTATGAAAAATTTTCATATATATCATTTCATATTGAAATTGTCTTTATCAAATCCCAATTCATCTTATTTTACTATAATAATATTAATAAAACATTTTAATAGAAATTTTGGCCTTATATTGTAATATGATCGAACTCCTATATTATTTCATTGTTTCCAAGGTATTTTTTTAAAAAATGAGATATCTTTCCATGACACTATATATATATATTCTATAATGAGTGTAACTCAACTATTTTCTCACATAAAAATTTCATCATATTTAATTATATAGAATATATAATTATTTATTATAATCAAATCTGAGTTAATGTAATTTTTTTATTATATATATGGAAATGTTCTTCATAGATATTAACCATTATCTCAGTGTCACATTATTTTTATTTAACAATTACTTATATAGGTCATGTAAGAACCAAAAAAACATAATAAAAATGTGATATTATGAATATATTATATTTTAATAATATTACGTAATCAATTAGTAATAAGGTATATATATTCATAATTTTTAAAAAAACATTTTATATTTACATAAGACATATATAATTTTGACATAACTGATGTTTATAACTAATAAATAAATATATCAAACTGAGTTAAATATTTCAATAAAATGGGCCTTCAAACTTGGATCATATTATCAATAATATTTAGAAATAAATATTTCTAATTTTTATAAAATGTTGATTTTTACAGTGAATAGTGAAATAAAGGATTCTTATAGAGTATTTTTATGAACTAATTTGAGGTAAAAATAATTCAATAAATTGTATATTGTTTATTATGGACAAATTTTCATTCCACAAGTTATAAGTTTTTTTAATTAAATAATAAAAATATCAAATAATAAAATTAATTTTTAATTTATAAATTATATCATTCGCACTAATAAATACTTCCAAATATTTATGTAGATATTACATTGTTAATGTAATATTGTAAATTTTCATTTTATTCATTTAGAATATAATCTCAAAAAAATTCTAAGACTTCAAATATTGTGTCATAAAATAAAGTATAAATAAATTTAGATTAATTATTCTTTTTATAGTTTTATAAAACCAATTTTAGCGTATTATGAACCACTATAATAAGATTAGATTTAATTTTTTTTACCTCTCATATAAATTTTTATTAACTATAATTTTATTTTATATATCATATCCCCAATTTTTCACACATATAACTCTTCAAGAAACACAAAAAAATCTAATGTATTCGTTCATCAAATATTAATAAATGATACTCAAGAATAATGTTCTTATATTCCACCCCCTTTCCAATTTATTATTATCTAAGGTATTTCTATTCTAATTAAGTACCATATTGAATTATTATTTTATATTATTATCTATTTCATGAATAGTACACATGATTTATCTCTGTTCTATCATTAGAAATAATTTATAATTCAATAGATATTCATGAATAATTTATGTTAACTCAAGAAATATATTTAATATATTAATTTATAAATCACAAAATATTTGTTATATATGTTCTATTATGAATATTAATATTACTAGTAGAGACAATAAATAATCTAGCATGATGTAAGTAAAGATCAATAGTTATTAGGATTCAAGTGGGACCAATCCTTATTTTGAAAAAACTCATAATTTAATATTGGGTTTTCAAGAACTATGTGTTCATTCTGGAAGTGTATTATATCTCAAATGATCATTATTTTATAAGCTATAAAAAATATTAAATTGTTGTGGTCAGAAACTACTACTAGATTAATCTATTAATATTATAATTTATAATAAAATATTTTCTAATTAGTATGAAAAATTATTTACCAATACCATGTATTATGAAATATCTAATATTTTTTTAATCATAAAAAAAATGGGTTTACCCAAACTGATATCCATTTCATTTTTATATAATATATTAAATTAATTTTCTAAATGGTAATGACTCAGATAAAGATAAAATTTATTTATTTAATGAAAAATGTTGATAAAAATTTCAATATGTTGAATCTTAATTTCAAAACATTGTAACTAAATATTTATAGAATATTAAGCCATGTCCTGATAGGCTTCTCATAATTGAAAATTTTAGACATTTTATATAATCTATTATAACAATTTTATTGAATGAATTGTATTAGTTAATGTGAAATCTATAGATTGTAATTAATTATATAACCAATAAATTGGTTGGTATAATGATAAATGTGTGATATGGTGATGAGACTTTCCTAACCCATTATTAGATATCTTGGAATAATGTTAGGATAGTATGTTAATCCTATATAATATTATTGAATATAAATATTATATAATTTGTAATTATATATTAGTTATATTATTATAATATATTGTTTGATATTTTTAAATAATGTTTATCCATTTTATGAAAATTATGTATAGTATGATCATCATTAATATAAGATCATTAATATGTCATCTATTAATTAGTGTCTAAGAAAAACACATATTATGTTTTAATGATCATAGTGGTATTGGATATTAATAAAATTTATGAAATAAAATTGATATAATAAATAACACATAATTATTTCAGGAATAGTTTTTTTGTTTGAATTGTTTAATACCATTTAATATAATTGAAATGTGTATGCATGTATATTTTCATTAAGTAAAAAATATGCATACTAGGAATTTGACAATATATTCTCTTTTCACATATAATGAATATCTATAAACACAATTTGACATAATATAAGGTAAATACCTTCCAGTTATATATTCTTACCCATTTCTTGTTATATTACAATCCATGAGATAACGACACCTTCATATGTTAGCCGAGTATCTTGATTGTACCTGAGCATGTCAACTATATCTTACGATTCCCACTGGACATTTATTATAGACCTCACAATGACCCTGAAACCTGGTATCCTAGATTATTAACCTCCCTCTTAAACATGTCTCGTAGATTCTTATGATATCATAACATGTCAGCCAAATTTTTCAATTAACCTATGGTACATCTGCTGGATCATGTAAATCCCTCTAAACATGTCTTCCAAGATCAATTTATTGATTTTATGAAAATCCATACATATATTGTAATGTGCTCCAGAAACACCATCTTTGATCATTTGATTACCATAATACCATTGATCATGTTATGTGGTGTCCCTCTTACAAACCAACAGAATCGTGAAATTTTTATTGGCATGATCCGAAGATATCCTAGGAAATTTTAGGTAGAAAATCAATGTGATATGAGAATACAATCAACATATTTTAAGAGGGATATTTTTCCAGACCACAAGGGAAACATACGAGTTCATAACCTTATTCTTCCTCAGTTATTAATACCAAATTATATTGGAAATTTCAGTTTGTAAACCCCATCCAACCAAACTATGATGAATCTGATACATATTATTATTGTGATACATAAGACGCCTCCTCGAGACCCTATCTCTATATTTTGAATCCAAAAGGAAGTCTCATCACATAAGTCCTGAATTCATATTCTATGAGATTTAATATTTTACATCTGTTATTTTCCCCAAAGAGTAAAGATTATGTGGGATTTGGGAGTTTCAATGATCATATGATTGCCATCATAAAATACAAGGGAATCCTCATCATGTAAGCCCGAACCAGCATCATAATATTATATGTCCCACATAGCATGGAAATGATGGTTTGTAAGACCCGACCAATTTATCTTCGAGGAATATAATTCCTTCTATTACTAGGAAATATAGGATACCTTTCGAAGGCCCAATCCCAAAAAAAAATGGGATTCCACTGTAGTGTAAGCCCCACCATCTCTGTGATTATAAAACCCAAGGGACTTGATCATTCTGATGGGATGATCATTATACGCCATCTTTTAATTGACTGACAAGCCAATTAACTATGATGACTTTGATTACAGTAATAACTAGGATACATAATATTCCTTCCTAGGTCTCAATATAGAGATTATACATCCCATGTAAATTCCTAATATATATGTCCCTCATCCATACATAAAGACATTGAGTAATTGTTATCCCTTTATTCTCACATTGAGAATAACTTTGGTAGACCTAAGGAGGTTCAATGTTCAAGTCATTTTCACAATGAATCTACATCATCAGTGGATATATTATTATGTAATCCTTGATGAGTGTCATGAAATAAAAACTCCCATATATAAGGTAATAGACCTTGGGTATATTCCCAGGGGCATGATAGAACTATGATAACTCTGGTTCCCTCTATAACCATGTTATGATAGGTATATCCTAAAAACATGATCTCAAACATCTTTTTCCTATGTGACAATGCATTTGGAATCATTTCATGATGTTAAATGGTATGGGATTATCAAAATATGTGTGTTTTGATTCCTATAATAATAAGAATAAATTAGGCACCTCCTTATTTTTCAATCCCGACTTCAGAATATTTATTTCCTCCCTGCATATAATTACATTCTAAAGAACCTATTTATTGGAATTCAGAATATAAGAAGTTATCAGTAACATGAAAATGGATGAATAACAACACATACACACATATGGGATTACTACTATGACCCTTTTCTTATGTACATGAGTGAACTAAACCATGATCATTTTATTAGGGTAACAAATATAATTTTGGGGTTAGAATGAGATTCTATAACATACCATAAATCAATAATTGTGTATGTGAGTATGTTACTATTCACCCCAAAGTTGTGTGATGAGCCTGAACTCCCATCCCCTCAACCAATCCCTATCCCATATCATTGTTGGGTATGATACCCCAATAGAACACCTACCTTTGGTATGCTGAACTTTGACTAGTTATGGATGAGGGAACCTTTTAGAATTTTTGTTAAGAATTAAAATGGTGTTCATATGTTAATGAATATACGAGAAAACAATCCCTCCCACAATCAACCAATCATTCAAACTGAACTCCACTCCAATGAGGGTTTGTGTAAATCACATTCCCATCAAAACAAAAATGGTGAATGTTATTTGACTCTATAAAATAACAAAATGGATGGGTTATTATCTTCTAGGGTATGGTATTCACACAATATGAAAATAAAAATGGTGAACCTGACTTGAATATCTCAAATAATAGAGTGATTAGTTAATAATGTCTCAGGATAATTTCTATTTTATATTCCCTACAAAGAAAAAGATGTTAATCCTGACATAAACCATAAATAAAATCTTATGAATGAAAGGTTCCAATGAAAAAATAATATCATTTCTTTCACAATTACACATGATTATAATGGACATATTAGTAATATATGGTCAATTATGTTAACCATCCATATCTGATTGAGAAAATCAGGAATATGATATTTCACTAATCGGTGATATTTTCCCTTGTTTTCATCGGGAATTAAATTACTTATCTCATCAACATCATCTGGATATGAGATATTTTAATCATTTAGAGACTAATCTATCCAATATTCTATATCTCCAACCCCTACAGGTCACAAAATGATGTCACCTACAAGAAAGATTCAACTTAAGGTGGAGATCAGGATGGTCTGAGGGTAAAATTTATGTGGTATAATCTCAAACCTTGAGACATATCATCAGTGTATCTATGAACTAATTTTTATTATTCTACATCAACAAAGTAAATCTATATCTAATGAAGTGTCCCTCATTGTATAGTCATCCCCATAGAGATCTTCTACTAGGATAGTGACATTAACCACCTTCGATATCTAATGATGGTTGTATAGGGAGTCAAATTTGTCTCTCTTCTTGTTTAGGTATAGTAGAGGAGGTATCCTATAAACCACCGTCACTAGAACATTGCACAGTAACCCATTAGTTGCTTGCTGATGGTACCACCAGACACACTCCCACCACTAACACCTGTTCATGGGTAGCAAGGATGAGACATCAGGCAAGATGATTTTGGAAAATTGTTATTGGGATCATATCCCCACTCCCACTAATGATGCCTTCTAGAATACTCTGACATTAATTAGTGAGTCAGACTGTATCACTTCTCTCTTGGAAGAAGTCTATGGAAATATTATCGCACCATGAATCGGGGAGGAACATAAACCAACTCACATACATGATGCTCATAGTCATATTCAAATTGAAATGGGAGGATATAAGTGGGATCATATCCCTACACAAATCGAAGTTATCTGCAGGTAAATGATGGAGATGTAAAATTTTCAAGCATATATCGGCGTACAAACATTTCTAAAAGGAATATACATAATAGAAATATGTGAAATACTAGTTCAGAATATTCTGTCACTTGTACAGATATAGGTACATGATCTTATTACTATTCCTAGATCCAAGATAAACCATCTCATTAATCATTATGAAAAATATGTTTCAACAATGAAAGAAAATATTCAATCTCTCATTAAAGAGGATTATCGGGATATTATGATAAATGATGAGTCATTTGACTAGGGTTATATTACTATTCAAAATGGAGATCACTAGGTAAGAGAAAAACATAGCTCGAGATAGGGGAACATTACTGTCAAAGAATTTCAGTGGAATATTCTTATAGCCAAGGATCGGGCTAACATCCTTATTCTTTTCATGACTCACCATTTGAGAGGGGAACAAACCTCGACAAAGAATGATATTATTGCCAAATAATATTGTTAGCATACTACAAAAGACCCATGATTAGAACAATATCCTCATTTTTCTAACGATAATGGAATCCTTGCACATATTTCAATTTATTCCAATGAGTGACTCAACCAGTATTCTTATGAGGAAATACAGGAGACCGCTCATACCTATTCTCCCATTTCAGAATTTGGTCAGCATATTAGGGTGGAGAAGCCATTTTTAAACCAGTCGTATATTTTTATTATAACCAGAGAACACAAAGATAGTGTTTCAAATTCCTTATAGCAAGATCATATTACTGCCATGAATGACCATTGACATATTCCAATGTGTTGGTATATAGTACATACCCCACTTTATGACTGAGGTTCACCTTGTGTGAATGGAACATACATTATAAGAATACCATATTCCGGTTAATAATATGGTAGATAATTGGACTATACTAGTATCTCTTCATAAGAAAGGCCGTAATCCTGAATCACCTGATGGTTATAATAAAATTCAACAAAATATCATACAGTAGGATCATGTGCCTACATAATTCTAAAAGGAAGGTCACCATATTTTGGTTGAGGTGAAAATTGAGAACTATTTTCTTAATATTCTTAATTCCTGCATCCCAAAGGTAATTCAAAACACATTTTAAAATCCATAGTGGTCATTAAACTCTTCATGGAATAAAGAATAAAAACATTACCATGATATTTCTCAGCTGGTAGGTTTTATATGTATCACATGGACTATACTTCCAGTATCCCCCATGGCCATTCTCCCTATGAATAAATATAACATGGAAAATAAGATACTTCCCTTTATAATAATACATTGTATAAAGAGGTGTCTAAATAATTGACTCGTTCTTATAGAGAGTTGGTGGAAGAATCTGGGTAAACTGGTTATAGATCCCCATCATGTTCCTACTGCATTCTAGTCTTATTATTAGAAGACCCGCAGAATCATCGTCAATGGTCTCACTAGATGGAGGCATGTAATCTTAATGAATAGGAGGCTGAAATACCCCTACCTAAAATATGAGTATCACATTATTCTCGCAAATACACTATATTATCAACTAGATATGGTGTCCTATTTCTTAGCCAGAAGCCCTGAAATTGAGGATCACGAGAAATGCCTACACAGTGTTTGTCACTACTCTATAAGAACTATCAAACAACTAATTTATGGAGCATCTCCAGACATACATGTCCATGTATGGGTAAATTATGGATAATTTAACTTCACTATGTCCCAATAATAGAAGAATATTTTAGATATAACGTCCTATAATTTCATATCCTATATTGAAATCGATAGACAGGTTAACGAATGAGCTAGTTAGTCACTTCAATAGCATACCCATGATTCAAAAATTCTCATCCATGATGAAAGATGAGATTGGATATCCATTAAACCAATGAAATGGTCCCTTCAATGAAATAGAAATGCATTTAATACACATATTATGATAATTAGATCAATCAAAAAACTTCCTGTAAAGAATGATGACCCTCATGATCTTCCATCACACCCATCTCCCATGAGAGAATAAAAATTTTGTATCAAATGGGACATAGTATCAGCTCCCATAGCAGTCATCCAAGAGTGGACACATCTCACTAGGCTCGGGAAATTTCTACCAATGCCTCCACCACATGGATCATCAATTCTCGAGACGATTAAATACATATCAATAGGAATTACAAACAAACCCCATCCCATATGGAAGGGAGAATTGATATCTAAATCACCATCATTGGGTTCATCATCCCTTAATAGTGTCATGGGGAAATCAATAGTGATTCCAGATACACCAAATCTAACTGTGATGGAGGAATTTATATCCCACCTTCCATTCATGGGGTCATAAAATCCCCCACTATAATAACTAGATCCTAAACAACACGATCATTCAAATCCAATTTTGTTTCTGAATAACCCCATCCCATGGAACATGGATATTTTCATTACCATTATCACTATAGATAGAATAAATATAATCTATGTTGGAAGGGAAAATATATGGTTAATGACCCATTTGTTCCTTCCACTAAAATTCAATCATCTTCTATTCTGGTCCTATTTGAAAATCATGATTGGAAACTCTTTCAAATTCACTATTCACATACCAATACAGGAGGAACATACGACGAAGAGGATTATAACTTGAGGTGGTCAGATGCAAAAAGAAAACAATATGGCCATGGATTCAAATAATGAACTAAATAATGGAAATCTTGATTCAACCATTTACTTAAAATGTAATGGAAAAACAACAAGTGCCTAATATGACTCTGTGAATGTTGTCAATATCAACACAATATATAGTTTGGACCATGTCACGGATGAAAAGGTCCATAACATGGAAAATTTACCCACAAACGAGAGTGATCTGGATGTAGAAACTGAGGTTGCACACTCCCACAACCAAAGGAGTCTTCGAACCCAAGAACCTTCTAATATTGAGTTGGTGCATCTATTGCAGACAACATCTAAAAAAGGGAATGGTGTGATAACCTCCAAATCACCACCCAGAATAATCAATGTTTCTTTCATTGAGGAATAGTTTTTACAATATGGGTGTGAAATATAAACTCTTAATAAACTCAATGAGGAGATACTTAGGGGAAATATTTCTTCTTGGTATTAACTTCATGAAGACATAAACATTCTTCCTCTCATAGATGATCCACCTGTAAATGTGGAATCTAATGGTCAGACCGAGTTTTTATCCATAATACCATTCAACATTAATGAGGATTTCAAAAATTGATATTTTCATCCCTTAATTGTTATGATATCCTATCCCTCATTGAGTCAAATATCTAGTATTTTAAATAATCAAGAATTAGTGGGAGATGAAGGAGATTCCAACCCATCAACCACCACTCGCTCCATATAGATAGGAGGTGAATCTGAAAACTACACCCCTAGATCTTGTTAACATCACTGAGGCCCTAGATAATCAAATAGAATCCATTGAATTTTTATGGGTACTACTGTAGATTGAGAGAAACCCGTATATCAAATGCGTTGATGAATTATTTTTCAACAAAAATTTCTGAAATCCTACATTATGTTCCTTTGATAGTGCATGAAACCCTAAATATTATCTCACTCACTTCGTGTCCTAATGTTCACTGATGATGTTACCTCGATATAAACACGACGTGGCCAGGCTAAGGTGTTCTCTACATACACTGATGAGGATGGACTTTGTTTGGTACAACATTATACCAGTAGGTTCCGTTGCAATATTGGAAGACCCTCATCATATATGAATTTATTTTTTCATCTATAAGATGAGTAAAATGAAAATCATCATCCTAAATAATGATAAACACATCAAAAGTGAGTGTGTGAGTGAATTCATAGTTATATAGAATGGATTAACCAATTCTCTTAGAATCCCCCTCTCACAGGAGAAACTGTAGGATCTCTATGATGAAAATCTCAAGGATGAGTTGAAGAAACCTCTAATCATGTTTAAGTATCTAGGTGGTTTTTATGAGTTTTCATAAATGGACCAATATTTAAAACATTCCATTCAGTAATGATGATGAAAATCCCGACTCACTACCTCAACATAGGGGAAAAGGCTAGAAAAGGTAAAATCGAAGGCCCTAACAATCAATCCAGTAGAAGTTATCAGTAATTCACCTAGGATCATCATGAATAACACATAAACAGGTTTGGGTAGCAAAGAAACAATTATACCTTGGCTAAAAGAACATAAATATCAGTTTTTTCTGGGGTTTGAGGAACAATTGATAAAATCCTACTCAATCAAAAATGAGTACATCCCTAGTTATATCTTGTTATCCATGTACAGTAACCAACTCAATATATTGCATCCTATGAATACCAATGATGATAACCTCACTAACCGTTCCAAATACTATCCTTTCCATATAAGGCTGGGTAATAATATCCAATACTAAATATTCCTCAAATAAATCCTTCAAGGTAAGGTAGATTCTTGAGAGGTGGTCCTAGATAACTCCTTAGTCCAGGTGTCCTACATAACCATTCCCCAGTCATATGAATAGGGTTTTTGGAAAAAAATATTCCATGGTGTTAATGGATATTTGACTACTAGTTGATAAGAAAAAAAGACGAAAAATCCCATCGAACCTAGAGTAAAAAGCCACAATTCCCAAAAATATCACCACCACCAATGGAGAAAACATCAAATTTTCCTCCCGAAGGTGTGTGTGACAAAATTATGTAAGAATAAAATAGAATATAATGAGTAATAATGTTCTACTACGCAAGTTATAACTCATACAGATTTGTTCCAAAAAACATTCGATGCACAACTAACACCACACCAAATTGAAGCCTCAATGGAAAAATGAGCATATTTTTTCATTTAAATGTGATAAAATTGGTAGACCCCTTCTTAGATGATGAATATTTCTTAAAATATGATTTTTTCACATATAACAAGATAGTAAAAGATTTTATTCACTGGATATTAGGATATAGGGGACATCGTGTGTGTGGTCAGACCCAATATTTCAGTCATGTCCCCATAGAGGAAATATATGCAACTGAGAACCATGTTCATACACTCTATAAACCCTAGAAAAGATATGTATGTCTCCAAAACATTCTTGCGGTCATCCACACCTTGTCTTCTTACATGATATTCTAGTGGGTGTTTGATTATTTTATCATTATAGCAAATATAGAAGGTCGGCATGTCCCACTCCACTAGAAGAAGATGCATCCGCAATGACAAAAAAAGCACCAATCCCATCCACCAAAAATGTCTGACTCCTATTCCACATGATCTGGTGCTACCACACCCTATGAGGCACTAAACCCTGGAAGAATATTATGAAATTATTAAATACATTGTTCTTTTCCAAGACATGTTCTCAATTATGGATGCTCCCCAAATTTCAAAATAACTTGAAGAGTACATCGTTAAATCCCTCTAAATACCACTAAAGAATGAGAAAAACATCTATACAGTCAATATTAGTTGAGATGAGTCTATTATAGTATAATTTAATGTTGTAATCTCTTTCACTAACCATGATCAGGAAAAGTTCATCCATGGTCACATCATGTACAATTTTTTTAGGTAGACTCAATAATGTATAAGTACAAAGGGATCAATTTGAAGTTTGTCTTAGTAAAAAGATCATATTTGATTAACACTCTGATGATTGTGATATGGAGAAGGGGCATTTCTCAATCAAATCATTCCATTAATGTGTATGATAATCCAGAGAAAAGACCTATTAGGAATATCAAACACAATGATCAGTTTGGGGACCTCACATATGACACTGATTTTATGGCTACCTAGAAAGAAACTACATAACATGTCGTACTTGTAAGGTCCTTTCTCAATAACAACCTGGAATCACCTTTAACATTCCATATGTGTCTGATATAACCCCATCAATTGAATGCTCACTATACTACATGGTTAAATTTCCCCCATAGATTCCTATAGATAATCATATTCTAAAGAATATTCATGTAGAAGTGGATTCCAACAACCCATCGTATATAATGATATATAGGTTATGGTCCCTAATGGACTGGGGACTACCCTAGTGAATCATTAGTGTTTTCTTGTAATGATTATGTGCTCCCTATAAATCAGTTTGATATAATATATCTAGTCCCAATATTCTTAACCCATTATATACCTTGTGACATAGAAAATTGAAATCAGTACAAAAAATCACTACAATGATATATGAAATAGGGGATGCTAATATCCCTTATCATCTCCGATATCACATTAACAGTGATATAGATTCCCCTAGATCACTAAAACCATCTGAGGATTCCTATAGTGACATAGGATTTGAAGAAGATGAGAATGACATCTGGATCACGCCTTTTACGTTTGAGGAATTATTATTGACCACCATTGATTATATCAGATATGTAAATCATAAAAAATAAGAAGGCTTGTGTCCTAAATTGATTAGTGACACCATTCCACTCAAAGATCAAGATATGTACAATGGATTTCTAAAGAAAACATAATATATATTCCCATATTACTATAAATAAATCAAAAACCATAACCCATATGTGGCTATGCACAATCTCATCTAACCTCATGTGCAATGAAGATTAATGTAGGTATAGGATGGATAAAAACCCCTTTTGGCCACTAATATATTTAAAAGATGAAAAAGTGATCAAATCCAAAAAAAATTGAGATGTAAAATATCTAATATAGATTTCAAAAATCATCCAAAAAAATTGGAATATTCGGATCTGCATCTATTTCAATGACCATAATAAAAACTTCCAAATGGATGATTTCCCATTGCTAATCACAGAACACTTGATCAATGAAACTACTAGATTCCAAGACCTTTAATTCATGAATAGTTTTTTGGGGTACAATCAAATAAAAATATCCCCATAAGATGAAGAATCCACATCCTTCACAGTTCCAAAGGGGATCTTTTACTATCTGATATCTCCATTTTCTTAAAGAATGATAGTTCTATATACCAATGTTCCAAGACTAATATGATTATGAAAATAATGGGAAATATATGGGAATTTTATATCGACTACACTGTATTCAAATAGGGAATGTCATGTGATCACTTCCCATATATTCAATCATTTTTTGAAATACTTCGATACCAAACTCTACAGATTAATCCTCTAAACTCACAATCAGTGTAATATATGGGAGGTTCCTTGTATTTTGGTGCACCATCAAAACATTGGGGTCGACCTATTTGTGACATGTGATATTTTCGAAATTTCACCCATATGAAATCTCAAAACACTGATTTGGATCTTGGGGAATCTTGCTACATTCATCACTTTGTAGAAACATTTACTGGAAAATCTCTCCCCTTCACCAAGAGAATGAATAATTGAATCATCTATCAGTGGAATGATGATTTCCACAAATCATTTAAATGGATTAACTAGTATATAATAAAGCTAGTAGTTCTGATTCCTTTAGTAGAAGAGGAAAACTAATCTTGTTTGTGGCTTCCAAAAAAAATCTGACTAGGCTCCCTCCTCATGAAAAAACATGATGCGCAAGAGACAATAGTCTCTACTAACTCATCTGAAAATTAAATTTATTGAGAACCAACACTCTTATTTCACAATGAACATCCTTACAATCATCTTCATAGTGAAAAAGATGATACATTACATGTAACAACATAATTTCCATATTATCGCTCGTGTTGATCCACTCATGTAAATTTTTTCCCATCCTTTGTTAAATGGGAAATTTTACAATTGATGGTCATTTTTTGGAAATTTGAAATTAAGTTTGTATCACATTAATCGAGGAAAGGGAAATCTATTTTTGATTTTCTAGTAGAACATCCTACCCCAGGGAATTCACATGTGAACATTGAGCTTCCATATATGGAGGAATTATATTCCCATAACACACCCAAGACAAGGGAGATGTATTTTTATGGGAAATCTTGAACACCTATAAGAATAAGGATTGAAAATTTGAATCTCAATTGGGTTTACTTAGGATTTTATTTTTATCTTCAAAAAAATAATTTTTTCCCTAGTTGTTGTAACTATAATATTTCTACATGAATACAAATACATAATACTAAGTCCTCATAATGGGTGTTAAAAGTTTATACAGTAATAATTGCTTTCATAAATATTAATGGGGACTTGAAAATATTGAAATATAAGATAATTGGTGAATTTTCATTAAAAGGGTAGAACAAGACCCTATCATTAAAAACTTTTTGGGATTGATGAAAGGGTTCATTTCTGACCCCACATTGCATCATGTTCCTCAATCATAGAATTTTCACACAGACGTGTTGGATAATGAAGCCACAATCACAAATAAGCCAAATTAGGAGGAAGCAATCATCCATATCATGTAATGAAGAATGGTATCATATATAATCTTCTGAGATATGGAATAGATCTTTTAGGTCTGAACTTCCCTAGATCACTATTAATCAGATTCTACCCCCATATAGATGGATTCTATAATCGTTTATCTACAAAATGGTTCTCCCTTATATATAGAGCTGGAAGGGAATAAATTTGGCATCCTATAGTGAAATTTACCTAGCAAAGTGATCTAAATGAGTAGTGGTACCTCTAATAGTACGGATTTGATGAAATAATCTTCATATGAATTCTATAAAGAGGGATTCATGTTTTCATGGAATATTTCCATGTGGTCTCTTATGATGCTTAGTAGTCTAGTACTGGGCTCTCTAATCAAATCAGAAGGCTTGGTTATTACTGGAATTTCATGATATAAGACTATGTGAAATTCACCATGAAATTCCATGTGTGATTTATACGTGAAATATTTTCTATCTACCCTAAAAATTTATACCTAATGCTAAATATTCCTAGTAATTTCCAATAGGGAATGGATGATGTGGGGCTATATCCACCAGTAGCAACTATTAACTTCATGATCATCTTTAATTATATTAATTATTTTCCAAATTGATTGAGGAAATCCCCCTCTAGGAAGTACAAATTAAGAATACAAACAACCTCATAATGTCTAATATCATCACTATGTTTAGGGTCCCTCACACAATATTGATGGTCAATGGAACCAATTTTTGTTCTATGGAGTTGAAGAAAATATACTAGGAGTACAATATCGCGTCTAATAACTCATCTCACTATCATGAAGAGGTGATTGGGTCGATATATGACATTAATAAGACTATATAAAATAAACAATTGATGACAGTGGGAAGGGATAACAAGTCCTTTCCAAACAATATCTTCCATAAATAAGGGCCTATTGAACAACCATGTGTATTATTACCCAAGAAACAATGAACTCACTAGTGTATGAGACCAAAGTAGTGACACCCATAGATGTTAAACTACATTAACTGTGAATACCCATTATAAGATACCTCTTAGATGAAGATCAACAGTAGAAGTACCGGATTAATTAGAAAAAATCAATGAGAATTTGTTTCCTACATTTCATAACTATGATGTCCATCATAATTATACTGCATGACCATTTAATAATAAGGTTCTACTACATTCATTCATACAAGGGGAACTAGAGTTATATCTTAGAAGCCCAATGATTCTATGGAAAAATTCTCCCAATTTTTTACCCAAATGGGAAGGGCCTTGCATCATATATAAAATCTATCCCAACAGAGTTTAGTCATTGGTAACAACAGATGTGGAGAATTTCACACCACTCACCAATGCAATATTTGGGAAAAAAATAAATTTCATAGATGAAATCGAGAACCTTCTCATCCTGAACAGATCATTTTTATCTATACATAAACCTCATTGATGTAAGAATTTAAAATCCTTGATAACCATTTTCTTAACCACATCACATTAAAAGATATAGATAATTTCTGGAAGAAAGAATTTGAACTGCATAGCATCACATGTATTTACGACATGATGATAAAATTTATCGATTCATAATGAAAAAATGTGTTAAATAGAATGTCATCCCAAGTTCCGAAATTAGGGATTTAAACTCCATAGCAACCCACATCCTCACTACATGATGTTGAAAATACAAATATGATTTTAGTAATCTATAATAGTATTTTGAAAGGTATTATAGAACTATGTATGACTTGATTCCTTCTTTCACATAAAATGTTGTGATTCATGAATCTCTTATCTTGGTCCTAGATAAAACAATACATTTCCTTCATTTTGTGTAATCCACATCCTTACCTTAGGATGTCATAATGAATGGAACATTTCCATACCACATGAAATAAAACATCCCAGATCCATGAAATCGATCATAATTCTTTTTAGGTTATCTTTTTCCTTACATAAAGACATTAAACTACACGACTAATGTCCTTTCCACAGAAAATTTAACATAACATGTTTTCTTGATGTACATGTTGATTGATTCACATTTAAATGGGACACATAGGAACAACATGACCTGTATCTTATTTTAGGCACTAAATGATGGAAACATTCCCCCTATTATCCATATTGACATCTTTAGGATTATATGGACCCTTGTTATTCATTTTTTCTCTCCAAGAAAAGATCATGTGAGCTTATGAATCATTGTATAGTCTCCCGCTCACAAAGAAGGCATAAATAACTTAGTATGGGTTCATACTGGTCATGAATGGAATACATTATATGGAATAACATTATTCCTCACCACATGATGTAAATATGCAAGGATGATACCCCCATTACATGACCAAATGTTTCAAATTACAATGGACCTTTCCCGAGAGGACCACTATTGATTGTGTGGGTCTCTCAACACACCTCCATTCAAGAACTATATGTGGCTAAATTTCTATCATCCCCAGATACGTAGTTATGCCTGGATATCAAATATTGGGCCTAGCTATAAAATTACTTTGAAAAAATAACCACCTCTTCATATGGGTTATAATTGTATAGTGATTTTCCCATTCATGAAAAACGTGTGACCAGATTTCCATCCTCCTAGTATTTGTTATGACAACTGGTTTTCCAACTCAAGGCCCCGTCAAAAATTATTAGTATAATAATTACCCCTCTCTATGTACAGGTGAAACCACCAAATGGATATATCATAAGAACTACATGTGTTTTGATTCCTATCACAATACTACTTGTAGTGACACATTGTAATCAATTCATGGGCCCATCCAGAACATTACAATTTCACATTGGGGAGCCCATGTCCTCACCACATAGTGTTCAAATGAATGTCCCCCCAAGAACTACAAGAGGATTTATTCCTTCTTTCAAAGGATACATAATGACACTATGATATCAAAAATTGGGTCCAACTACAACAAAAGATTAAAAAAATCACCCCATATCCATAAGGTAGGAGACTGACAATATAATTTTTCTTATGAGTCAGATGTACAAATTAATATCTTATGAACAAAATTTTACATTCACAATTGTTCACATTAGTTCCCACATTATTTATTCACGATGTTAACTTGCAAAGCCAATTTCCTATTCACATAAAATTAAAACTGCACAAAAAAACAACCATTAGAAAATGATAATAAACTTAATGTAAAACATTCTTATATCTCGATGATAAACTACATAACAAGCATCCATACCTCTGGATACTAAATTGCATGGGGAAATTTATTTCCACACCACATGAAATTAAAATTTGTATGCCATAAAAATTTTTCATCCACTTTCGACCAGAATACAGGGTTCATCTATGACCTTTTAACGACAATAATAAATAAATCATACATCATATCTTGTGGGACCTAGGATTACAAAACCCATCCACAGAACATAGAAAAAATACCCAACATCAAGAGAACATTTTCATGACTATGAAGATATACATATAAATCCTACATATTTTCCTATTGTCATAAACCAAATGAATCACTCTTAAAAAAGGTATTTCCATCCTTTATAAGCCATGTCATCACCACAACATATCTCAACACCTTAGTGTGTTCTAGACCATCCTTGGTATTATTGTCTAACACAATTACTCATAAACTGAGAACCTCAAACCATGACTTAGAACATTTTCATTTCCCACTTAGAATTATGTTAGTGTACCTTGAATGTGGGTATCCTAATAAGGGTATTATATATCACCATTTATATTAGGATCATGTTCTTGATGATCACAAACATTCAACACTATTTTAAATGTACTAATACCATAACCTCTATACTATAATGGTCCATATTGGAAGACCTAAAAATGTTATTCAAAGGGTTCCAAAGATTGTTAGACGAAAACATCCAAAGGGTGTCTATAGAAAATGGAACATCTTTCATCAGTATGATCTTCATATTTTGGGTTTATGAAAAAAAATTAGCTAACAACTATGTAAGGAATCAATATGATGGGGTCTACTCTATAGCCCTAGTAAAATCCCTGTAATATTTGATGGACACCTAGCTTCGATAAAATGATAGAGTAATGATTTTCACATCTTCTCAACAAATGATTATGTTCTCTAGGTGGTAACACAAATTTGAGGGTGATCGAACCCTTTATGGATATTACAATATCTACAAATCATACTTCATGATTTGAGTTCCTCAGATAACAGAAACCTTCCCTAGACCTAAAAAATATACCCGGCTTTAAGGAACTCTTTTCATTACTATTCTGGTATTCAGATGGATTGTCCATATGAAAATATGGTCGTTAAAAATATGTGTAACTCTACAAAAAAGTGATTTTCAATCCATCAAAGAGATGAAATAACTATGGAAAAACTCATCATCTCAGTTTGATTTGGGTCAATCATGGTATGATTGTCTTGTATCACTATATTTAATTGAACACTTTTGAACATGATTTAAAATATCTGATCTAGACTATCCATGTG
This sequence comes from Viscum album, assembly GCA_963277665.1. Lineage (NCBI taxonomy): Eukaryota > Viridiplantae > Streptophyta > Magnoliopsida > Santalales > Viscaceae > Viscum > Viscum album. Next base: position 652,339,676 of record OY728123.1, read on the forward strand.
AATTATATATCCCTGGAATTAAATCCCCATGTTTAATACCCTTTCTCAATGCAGGAATGTGACACTCCATTCTCGAACCATTTTTGGACCAGACCATACTATTCAAAACCACATGGAATAGTTCTTGAGCCACAAAATGTAAGATTCAAATTTACCTTGTGTGTCGGAACACTTCCTAGATAGATTTTTTCCTTATATTAAACCTCATTGTATGGATGTCAGAGTCATCAAATACCTCTCATGTCCCTTGAAAAGGAGTGAAGATCATATTTTTGTGGTCATGTTATTGAGGTATAGGGGATTTGACCTACCAAATAAAGTAATATCTTACTTCCAATAATGTATCTTCAATCCTTTCAAGCCCATGCCACACCATCGTTGTACCTTTCACCTCATAGTGTTATGGTTCATCCATGGCATGTATGAACCACACCATTTTCATGGCACTAAACTCTTAGAAATTGAATTATATTACCCATGTTCCAAGTATCTTGTTGGGCTTATCTTCTGAAGTATTTATCCCTTAGCTGTTACTAACCAAATAAATCTTCCATGAACATTATAAATATGTGTAGATTCCACTGTTTGACAATGATATTGATGCATATGGGCTTTGATATACCATCCATTTGCAGCAGATCATTATAGGAAATGAGCTACGATACTCATGGGAATTAGAAACAACATTATAGAACTCTGCATATTATTACATGTTGGGTCATTCTGAGAATATGTGAACCATATTCTACAATCATCGATCAACTCCCGGTAGTAGGTTATTATGCTACAATCAATCTAAGGGCCTCGGATAAAATACCCTCAACTAATGTGCTATAATGTCCATCCTAAAATAACATAAAATAAATCTATAAAAGGTTTGAGATAAAAGATCCTATACTAAAGATATAGAAGGTCTAAGATAAAATACCTTAAAATAATTTAATTGTTATTAAGAGATAAAGACCCAGAACTTCAACAATATTAGGTCCGAGATAAAATACCCTAAACTAATGTGATAAAATGTCTTGGCTAAAAGTCCTTAAACTACAGTGATATAATGTTAGAGCTAAAATACCCCAATGAAAATTGATATGAGGTATGAGCTAAATTACCCTAATCTATATATATAAAAGGATCGATCTAGAATTACACTAAATCCAACATCCCAATAATGATTTATTCTAAATGAATGAAGAGAACAGGGAGGCCCACTATATGGAATTATCCAAATACAAGGTATGATTTCCCAGAATATCAACATAAAAAATGAGTATTGACCCTAAAGGATATATATTCAACCTTATTTATATTGTAAAAAACATGTACTCCCAATATAATTGGTATAGATATATCAGTAAAGAATCTCATATAGTTGGGCATCAACGATTTCATCTTGATTAGAATATGTGATGAGTTATGTATTTAAATCCAGGTATTCATGTTTACATGATATTTTTTTAATAGACAACCTGTATTGGCCATTCATATAATATCATAACAAAGGAGATCCACACACATCATGAATGAATGAAAATAGAAAACGACATAGTTGTTTAGAATCAAAACTCATTTATCGTGTGAATATAAGAGGAAACACCGCATTGAAGAGTATCCATAAGAATCTCATTGAAAATAAAGTGTGTATCATTGGTATAAATATAACAATATATGGTCTGTTGAGATGTAAAAGTTGAAAATATTCCTAAGATAATCGTAAATTTAATGTTGATGTGTCTATCATCTAGTATTATCCCTTTATCCCTCATGTTTGAATGTCTTGACTAACATAATCACCTCTTCAACTAATATTTGATCATTTTTCAATAAGGATTATGATGTTGAAAGAACATAACTCAGGCGTGATATGATTTCCTCATACCTCCATACTTCAATGGTCTAAGAATCCATCCAGGTATTGAATTATGATATCAACTGGTGACTCTGCACCAGAGCCTCCAACATCTCTTTTATCTTTAGAGAGATGGAGGAATAATTTACAAAATATTTCAAGCTCCTCTCATTGGTGGAGAAATCATATTATGTTGGAAAAAATTTCTTCATGTTTCTATACAATGGTTTTTGATCAAACCCACCTTCCCCAAGTCATTAAATAGATGATGAAGGTGTTCCTAGTGGACATAAAATGTTTCCAATGGTGTCACAATGATCAAAGAATGAAGCTACTACCACATAATAATGTGATGTGTCAGAGATACTATGACTGATGTGACGAGAATAATTAAATGAGATATACATAGATATGTAAGAAAGGAAACATAAGAGCATGCCTCATATAGCATCCTATTAATAGAAGCATCACCCATCACTTTTACTAGAGGCTGGATTTCCTCAATAGATTAGGACCCACTATTGGTATGATCATCATCAGAATGATGGTTCTTCCTCAAAGTCTCACCCAAATAATTAATCGTGTCCATCATTTCCACTTATTGAGATGTTGGTGAGGCAAATGATTTTTCTACATGAAAAAACAGTTTTCATAGCACACCACCCCTATAATCTTCTACCCATGCCTAGGCATAGTCCTAACCATGAAGGGTAGGGGTCTGGTGTGCAAATGAATTTGGTCAACATCAATGTATTCACACACCAATGACATCCAAAAATGTAATATGATCTTGGGAAATCTCTATCCTCACACATCAGCTGAAGGAAGAGGGTAGATACGTCAGAAGTATTTGAACTGAGAAAAAAACTTATAAAGAGAATATGGATTGAAGATTATCATCATGTCTATCTAATCAAAGAAACCCAATCACAAAGGGAGATCATATACAAACTCTCATCTAGTGATCCTCAAACATTGTAAATGATCCACTTAGTCAATGAATTTTAAGGTGTGAAATGAAAGATATCAGCTCGACTCAACAAACCCAGAATCTCTTCATTGCATTGTGACATAGCCCTGACCTTAATTTTATTTAGAATCCTGGGATGGGATAAGGCCTCATGGATTCTGGTAGCATATTAGTATTCATATAAATTTAAATCATCCAATATATAACTAAATAATAATAATAAACTTCCATTATTATTGTAGGAAATATTCCCTAGATGAATGTGGACTAAGAGGTGGTAAAGGCATGTTAGGGTCAGCGTGGACAAATTATGTCATCTTCCCTCTGCTAGCTGCACTGTCATCACCAGTGTACTATCTCAGACTCATAAGCATGAAAATCTAGTAGATAAAATCCATCAAATAAGGAACCTGAACATAAATCCCACAAGCATACAGTTTGGAGATGACACTGACGTGAATTGATATCCCCATGATGCATGATCACCTTTTTCTAAAATGGACTAATAAATGTCGGCACAATCACGATCATGCTAGGAAGGCCATAGATTGGTAAATATAGTTGTTGGACTAACAATAATGTGAAAAGGGAAAATTTTAATCTAGTATTTGGAAGAGATATGTGAGAACATTTCTATCTCCTTTCTTATCCTCTCATTCATAATGGTGAGAAATTAACTCACAAAGACTGGAGTCTAGAACTGATTGTCCCAAAAATATAAGTTTGGGAGGAATTAATAATATATCACTCCAAGAGGGGGGATATCACCCAATGGGTATATTTATCATAGGCTAACACCCACTCCACTAACTAATTTCCCATGAATCGCCAGACATACATCTATGTGTGTGGGAAAAATATGGATAATTTCACATCACTATGTTCTAATAATATAAAAATCATTTAGATATGACGTCCTATAATTTCATAGACTTCATTGAAATTAATGGGTTGTTTAATGAATGGGCTATTTAGTCACTTCGACAGCATGCCCAGGATTCAACAATTCCTATTCATTATGAACAAGGAGAGAGGATATCTGTTTGACAATTGAAATGGTCCCCTCAAAGAAATATTAATTCATTTAATACACATATTCGTACAATTAGATTAATCAGAAAACTTCCTGTAAAGAATGATTCCCCTCATCGTCTTCCATCACACCCATCTCCCATGAGATAATAACAACGTTGTATCAAATGGGACATATTTTTAGCTTTCATAGAAGTTATAGAAGAGCGAACCCGACTCACTAAGCTAGGGAAATGTCTACCAATTCCTCCACCTCTTGAATCATCAATTCTCGAGAGGATTAAAGACACATCAACATTAGGTAAAAAAACCTCATCCCACAGGGCAGGGAAAATTTATATCTAAATTATCATAATTGGGTTCATCATCCCATAATAGTATCATGGGGAAATTAACAGTGATTCAAGATAAACCATATCTTAATATGATGGAGGAATTCAAATTCCTCCTTCCATCCCATGAATCATCAAATATCCAACTAGAATCACTATATCGTCTACAATACGATCATTAAAATCCAATTGTGTTCAGGAATAACCCCATTCCAGGGGAGATGGAAATTTTCAACATAATTATCACCATACATAGAATAAATACTATCTATGTTGGAAGGGAAAAGTTTACGGTTAGTGTACCATTTGTTCCTCCCACTGAAATACAATCATCTACTACTCAGGGCCTGTTTGAAAAGCGTGATTGGAAAGTCCATCAAATTCAGTATTTAAAAACCAATACAAGAGGAACATATAACAATGGGGATTAGAACTTGAGGAGGTCGGTGGATAAAACAACACAATATGGAAATGGGTTCGAATAATCAATAAATTAATGGAAATCCAGATTCAACCATTTTCATAAAATGTAATGGTACAACAACTAGTGCCGAATATGACTCTCTAAATGATGTCAATATCAACACAATATATAGTTCAGACAAAGAGGAAAATGAAAAGGTCCATAACAATGAAAACGTACACAGAGAAAAGGGTTATCTGGATGCAGAAACTATGGTTGCACACACCTAGAACCAATGGAGTATTCGAACCCAAGAACCTTAAAATATTGAGATGGAGCAACTATTGTGGACCGCATAGAATAAAAAAGGGAATGGCGTGATAACCACCCAATCACCACCCAGAATATTATATTTTTCTTTTATTCAGTAATAGATTTCATAATATGAGAGTGAAATATAATATCTTAGAAAACTCAATGGCGAGTTACTCAGTGGAAATATTTCTTCCCAGTTTCATCTTCATGAAGACAGAAATATTCTTCCTCTCGTAGCTGATCGCCCAGTAAAAGTGGAATCTAAGGGTCAGAACAAGTTTTTATCCATAAAACCATTCTATGTAAATGAGGATGTCAAAATTGATCTTTAAATCCCTCTATTTTTGAGATAACCTATCCCACATTGAGTCGAATATATAGTCTTCGGAAAAATCGACAATTAGTGGGAGATAAAGGATTGTCCACCTCATCGACCCCCCCCCCCCACTCGCTTCATGTAGATAGGAGGTGGATCAGAAAATTGTACCCCTAGATATTGTTAACATCACTAAGGCCCTCACCAATAAAATGGGATCCATTGACTTTCGATGGTAATTTCAACAGATTGAGGGAAATCCATATCTCAAATGTGTTGATCACACATTTTTTCCAACAAATTTTAGAAATCCAACCATATGTACTTTTGATAGTGCATAAAACCCTGAATATTATCTCACTAACATCATGTCTTAATTTTAACTGATGATGTTCCCTCTATATCAATAAGACATGGCTAAGATAAGGTATTTTTTACAAACTCTGATGTGGCTTGACTTTGTTTGGTACAACATTCTACCAGTAGGATTCATTGTAAGATTAGAATACCTTCATCATCTATTCATTCATTTTTTCATCAATAAGATAAGGAAATTAAAAATCATCAACTTAATTATTGATAAACACATCGAAAATGAAATAGTGTGTGACATTATAGTCATAAGGAAATGATTAACCTATTCAGTTAGCATTCTTTTCTCATACGAGAAACTGCATGAACACTAGGATGAAAATCATTGGGATGTGTTTCAGAAACCACTAATCATGTTTAAGTATCCATGTGGATTCTTTGATTTTGAAGAAATTTACTAAACTTCAAAACATTCAATTTAGTAAAGATGATGCAAATCCTGACTCATTCTACTAGCATAGGGGAAAAGGCTTGAAGAGGTAGAAGCAAAATCTCACACTATCAATCCAGTAGATGTTCTCATTAATTCACATAGGATCATTCTGAAAAACACATAAACTCTTACTAGTTAGTGTTGAAATAATTCTCTCGTGGCTAAAAGAACAATGATATTATATTTTTATGTGATTTTTGGAATATTTGAAAAAATACTACTCATTCCAAAAAAAAAGTATGTCCCTAATTATTTCTTGGTATCCATGTACAATAACCTACTCAATATACCACATCCTAGGAATCCCGAAGTGGATATCCTCAGTGACCGTTCAAAATAATATCCTTCCCATAAAAGGTTGTGATATAATATCCAGGACTACATCTTCTTCAAATACATCCTTCATGGTAAGTCAGATTCTTGAAAGGTGGTCCTGGATAACTCCTCGGTTCAGATATCATATATAACCATTCCCCATTCATAAGAATAGGTTTTTTTGATAAATATACTGCCCAGGATTGAGTGGATGTTCGACATCTAGTTTACATGAAAAACAGTTGACTTATCCCATGGAACCCTATGTCCAAACCACAATTACCAAAAAAATCTCCACCACCAATGAATATAACATCATATATTCCTCCCAATGTGTTCCTGACCAAATAATGTAAGAAGAAAATATAAGAGGATGAGTAATAATGTTATCCTATGCAAGTTATGACTGTTGTAGATTTGTTCCAAACAACATTTGATGCATAGGTAACACCATGCCAAATTGAATCCTCGATAGAATATAGATCATACTTGGTTCATTAAATGTGATAATATTTGTATACCCCTTATTAGATGATGAATATTCCTTAGAAAATGAGTTTTTCACATATAACTGGAGAATGGGAGGTTGTATGCATTGGATCATAGGATATAGGGGACATCACATGTGTGGGCGGACCCAATATTTTAGTCATGTCCCCATAGTGGAAATATATGCAACTGATACCCATTTTCATGCATTGTAGTGATCCTAGAAAAGATATGTATGTCTCACCTAACATTCTTTCGGTCTTCCACACCCATTCTTCATGGAAGATCACCATGAGGGTGTTTGATTCTTTTATCATCCTAGGAAATAGAGAAGGTGGGAATGGCCCACTTGACAAGAAGAAGATGCATCCACGACCACTAAAAAAGCACCAATCCCATCCATTAAAAATTTCTAGACTCCTATGGAACTTGATATGTAGAAACCCCACAATGTGATGCACTGGCCCCTGGAAAAATATTATAAAAATATGAAATACATGGTGGTATTCCTAGCCATGATATCAATTATGGATTCTCTCTATATTTATAAATAACTCTCAGTGTAAGATGTTAAATCCCTCCAAATACCACAAATGAATGAGACAAAAATATCTACAGTCAAGGTTGTTTGATAGGTGTCCATTCAAGTAAAAATTCATGTCAATATCTCTTTCACTATCCATGATCAGGAAAAGTTAATCTATGGTCACATCAAGCACAATTTTTATTGGTATACACAATAATGTGTAGGTACAAAGTTCTCTGATTGATAATGGTCTTATTAAAAACCTCATATCTGATTAACCATCTGGTGCTTGGGATATATTGAAGGGGGAATATCTCACTCAAATCATACCATTAATGTGTATGCAAATCAGGAGAAAAGGCATATAGGGAATATCAAACACATAGCTATGTTTTGGGACCTCACATATTACACTGATTTTGTGGTTACATAGCATGACACTACATAAAATATCTTAATTGGAAGGACCTTGACCAACAACATCCTTGAAGTACCTTTAACATTCCATATGTGTCTGAAATAACCCCATAAATTAAAAGGTCGACATACTACATGGATAAATTTCACCCTTAGATACATGTAGAGAAAAATATTCTAAATCATATTCCTACATAAGGGGAGTCCAACAACCAATGGTGTATAATGAAAAATAAGTTGTGGCCCCATGTGGACTGGGGACTACCCCTATGAATCCTTAGAGTATGATTTATAATGATTATGTGCTCCCAATAAATATGGTTGAGATAATATATCTAGTCCCAGTAGTCTGAACCCATTCTATCCCTTATGAAAAAGAATATGGAAATAAGTCCAACAAATCTCTATAATGATATATGATATAGGGGATACTGATTTCACTTATCACGTCCTCTCTCACCTTGATAGTGATATAGATTCCCCTAGACCACTAAATCCATTTGATGATGCCTATAGAGACTTATAATTGGAAGAATATGAGAAAGACATTAGGAACCCTTAACTTACATTTGTGGAATTCTTACCTACCCCAATTGATTATATCATATATGGAAATCATGAAAAAGTGGAAGACTTGTGGCCTACCTAGAATAATGATACCATTCCCTTCAAAGAGTAATAGATGAACATTAAATTTCTAAAGAAAACATAATGTGTGTTCTTATAGAACTATAAATAAATCTAAAAAAATAACCCATATGTGGCTACACACCATCTCATCTAACTTGATGTGCATTGTGTATTAAAGTAGGTATAGGGATGACACAAACACTATAGGCCACTAATATAGATTAAGAAGCTGAAAAACCAATCAAATACAAATTTTTTTGAGATGTAAAATACCCAATATAGATTTCCAAAATCATCCAAATAAAAATAATAATTATAATATAAGGTTCTACATAAATTTCAATGACCATAATAACAACTTCCAAAATGATGATTTTCCATTGCAAATCACAAAACTCTTGATCGATAAAACTACTAGATTCCAATCCCTTTCCTTCATGAATAGGAATTTTGGGTACAATAAAATATATATGTCCCCTGAAGATGAAGAATACACTTCCTTAAACATTCTAGAGAAGATCTTTTACAATCTGATCTCTCTATGTTCTTAATGAATGAAAATTACATATACCAATGTTACAAGCATCATATCCTTATGAAAATCATGTTAAATATATGTGAATTTTTTGTCGACGATTGGGTATTCAAATTGGGAATGTCATGTGATCAATTCACAGATCGTAAATCATTCAACGAAATAGTTCCATTCCAAACACTACAGATTAATCCATAGAAATTCAATTTTAGTGTATCATCTGGTATGTTCCTTGTCATTTGGTACACTATCACGATATCATGGTCGACCTGTAGATGAAATGTGGTATTTTAGAAATTTAACCCATACTAAATCTCAAATAAGTGTTGTGGGTCTAGGGTTACCTTGCCTACATTCATCAATTTGTAGAAAGTTTGAGTGGAAAAGCTCTCCCCTTCTCCAAGATAAAGAATAGTTGAATCATCTATAAATGGGATGATGATTTCCAAGAATCTTCAAAAAGATTAAGTAGTATATACTACACCTAGTAGTTCTGATTCCTTTTGTATAAAGGATGAAACTCATCTTGATTGTGGACACCAAAATAATATGACGAGTCTCCCTCCTCAAGCAGTAACATGATGCAGGGAGAAACAATAGTCTCTACTGCATTAGCTGAAAAATGGAATTTATTAAGACGTGACACTCTAATGTCAAGAACAACATTCTTGCAATCATCTTCATAGTGAAAAATATGATACATTACATGTAACAACATAATTTCTTTCTCGTCCCTCGTATTGATCCACTCATGTAAATTATTTTCCATCCTATGTTGAATGGGAACTTTTATTGATGGATGGTCATTTGTGTAAATATGAAATTCAGATTGTATCACATAAATCGATGAAAGGTAACGCCCTTTCTGATTTCTCAAATAATGTCAAACCCTAGGGAATTCACCAGTGATCATTTAACTTCCATTTATGGAGGAGTTCAATTCCCATGACACATGCAAGACATGGGATCTTTATTTTGATGGGGAATCCTGAACATCTATCAGACAATGGGGTGAAAATATGAATCTCAATTGGTTTATAATCGGGATTTTATTTGTCCCTCCAGAAAAATAAATTTTTCCCCAGCCTTTCTCACTATAATATGTCTACATTAATAAAGATACATAATACTAATAGCACATCTATGGGTTTTAATAGTCCATAAAATAACAATTTCAATCATGAATATTAATGGGTACTCGAAACTAGTGACAAAAAAGATCAATGGTGGATATACCTTAAAAATTGATGAACAATACCCCATCATTGGAAACATTATAAATATGATGGTAGAGTCCTCTTTTGATTCCACATTGTATCAAGTTCCCCAAACATAGAATTTTCACGCCGACACATTGGTTAATGAATTCACAATCACAATTATGCCTAATTAGGCATAAGAAATCATCCATATAATGCAATGAATAATGGTCTCAAATATCATTTTCTACGATATGGAATAAATATATAATGTTAGAAAATCCCAAAATCATGATTAATTAGAATCCAACCCCAGATGGATGGATTCCATAATCGGTTATCTCCAAAATGGGACTCCATTACAGATAGATATGGAAGGGGATAAATTTGGTAAATTGTAGTGAAATTTACCCAGCATTGTGATCCAAGTGACTAGTGGTAACTCTAATAGCATTTATATGATGAAATCAACCTCGTAGGAATTTAATAAAGAGAGATTCATGGTCTCCTAGAAGATTTCCATGTGGTCTACTTTGATGCTCAACAGTCTGGCACTAGGCTCTCCAATCAAATCAAAAGGTTGAGTTATTAATAGAAATTCATGGTACAATACTATGTGGAATTCACCATGAAATTCCATGTGTGATATATCCTTGAAATTTTTTTCATCTACATTTATAATTTATACCAAATGCTAAATATTCATTATAATTTTCAATTAGGGAATGGATGATGTGTGGTCGTATCTTCTAGAAACAACCTTGAACATCATGAATATCTTTAATTATACAGAATTATATTCCAAATTGTTTGAGGAAATAGCCCTCAAGGAAGTATAAATAAAGAATATAATGTACATCCTAATGTTTAATATCATCACTATGTATAGGGTCCCTAACACAATATTGATGGACAATAGAACCAAAATGTGTTCTATGGAGTTGAAGAAACTGTACTAGGAGTACAATATAGAGTCTAATCACTCATCTTACTATCATGGGTATGTGATTGGATTTATATATGACTATAATAAGACTATATAAAATAAACACTACAAGATAGTGAACAAGGATAACTAGTAATTTCCAAACAAGATCCTCCATGACTACTGGGCCTACTGAACTACCATGTGTACTATTACACAAGAAACTATGTACTCATTGGTGTACAAGACCGAAGCAGTGATACCCATAGATGTTAATCGACTTTCACTCTGAATATATATCTTCAGATAACTCTTAGATGATGAAAAATAGTAGATGTTATAGATGTATTTGGACAAATCAATGATAATATGTTTCCTACATTTCATAACTATGATATCCATCATAATCAGATTGCATGAGACTTTAATAATAAGGTTATAATCCGCTCATTCTTCCAATGGGAACTATTATTGGATCTCATAAGCCCAATGATTCTAGTGAATAATTCTACAATGTTGTACCCAAAATGGGAAAGTCCTTGCACCATAAAAAAAATCTATCCCGACAGAATTTTATCATTGTAAATAATAGATCTGGAGAATTTCACACCACCCAGCAATACGAGATTTGGGAAAAAGTACATTTCATAGCTGAAATTGAGAACCAACTCATTCTGAACAAAATATTTTTATCTATACATAAACCTCATGGTAGTGAGAATCTAAATTCCATGATAACCATTTTTTAACCACCTCCTGATAAAATATATAGATAATTTCTATACGAATAACTTTGAACTATATAGTATCCCATGTGTTTACCACATTATGATAAAATTTAGGCAGTCAAAATAGATAAAATATGTTAAAATGCACAACATCCCATGCCTTGACATGACGAATTTAAACTCCATAGCCACCCACATCCTCACTAGATGATGTTGAAACTAAAGTTCTGATTTCCTTAATCTTGGTCATTAAAATACAATTTATTATAGAACTATGTATTTCTTGATTACTTCTATCACATGATATGTAGTGATTAATGAATCTCTTATCTTGGTCCTATATAAAACATTCCATTCCCTTCAGGTTGGTTAATCCCTATTCTTACCTCAGGATGTAAAATTAAATGGACCATTTCCATAACACATGCAATAAAACATCAAGGATTCATGAAATATATCATAATTCATGATAGGTTATCCTCATCCTTATTAAAGACATTAAACAGCACAACTGATGTCATTTCCACACGATATTTTTCATAACATGTTTTCTGGGTGCACATGTTGTTGGATTCTCATTTCAATGGGATATATATAGATAACATGATCCTATATCTTGTTTTAGGCACTAAAAGTGTGAAAATGTCCCCATATTATCCTTAATCACGACTTTAGGATTATATGGACCCTTGTTATTCCTTTTTGACACCAATAAAATATCATGTGAACTTGTAAATCCTAGTAAGATCTTCCCCTCACAAAGAAGGAATAAAAGGCTTAGGATGGGATCTTATTGGTCCTAAATGGAATACATTAAATGGAATACCATTAGTCCTCACCACATGATGTTAATCAGTAGGGATGATTCCACCGTTACATGACCAAGTGTTTTAAATTCTTGGGGACCTTGCCCGAGAGGACCACCATTGATTATGTTGGCCTCTCAGCACACCTCCATTCAAGAACTATGTGTGGCTAAATTTCTATCATCATCAGATATGTACTAATGCCTGGATATCCAATATTGGTCCTAGATATAAAATTCCATAGAAAATATTCCCACAAATGCCTATGGGTCAGACTTGTATAGTGAATTTCTCATTCATGAACAATGTGTGACCTATTTTTATTCCTCATTGGATTTAATGTGACAACAGGTTCTCCAAATCAAGGATCAGTCAAAAAATATTAGTTCTAAATTCCCCCTCGCTATGTACAGGTGAAACCATCAAATGGATATTTCGTAAGTACTATATGTGGCTTGATTCCTCTCACAATTATATATGTAGTGACATATAGAAATCAATTCATGGGACCATCCAGAACATTACAATTTCACATTTCGGAGCCCATGTCCTCACCACATGGCGTTAAAATTAATGTCCCCCCTAGAAAATATATGCAACTCTATTGAGTCCTTCACAGGATACATAGTGACACTAAGATATCAAACACTGGTTCCATCTAGAAAAAAAATATAACAATTCACCCCATATCCATAAGATATGATATATACAAACTCATTTTTATTATGACTCAGATCTACAATTGACTATCTTATGAAAGAAATTTTACTTTCACAATTTTTCACATTAGTTTCCACATTCTTTTTGCATGATGTTAATATTAAAATCTAGTGTCCTATTCACATGAAATTAAACATCACAAAAAAACTACCATTACCATATGATATTAAACTAAATCAAAAACTCCCATACTGTCTGATGATAAACTGTATGAAAATTGTCCATACTGCATTATATTAAATTTCATGGAGAAAATTATGTCCCCACTACATGACATTGAAATGTGTATGCCAAAAAAAATTTATACCCTATCAAAAGACCACATGAGCCTTTCCCATTTTTACATGAGTAAATGTGGATTCCATGACCTTTTAATAACCATAATAAATAAATCATACTTATTATCTTGAGTGACATATGTTTACAAAACATATCCATGGTACTTGGAAGAAATACCTGACTTCAAGAGACCATTTCCGTGACTATGAAGATATGAAAATATATCCAACATATGTGCCTATATTCATAAACAAAATGAATGACTCTCAAAAATTGTATTTCGAACCTTTTGAGACATGACATCACCAAAAAAGATCTGAATAACTTAGTGTGTTCTAGACCATCCATGTTATTATTTTTCAATAAAATTACTCATGAACTTAAAAACTCATCCCATAATTTAGAAAACATTCATTTCTAACTCAGAATTATATTATATTACCCTTGACCGTGGGTATCCTCATAAGGCTCTTATGTATCATCCTCCATTTTAGGCCATTGTTCATGATGAACATAAACATCATACACTTTTTTTAAAGTTGTAATATCATAAACTTTATCCTATAATGTTTCAAATTGTAAGTCCTTAAAATTCTATCCAAAGGATCCCAAACTTGTTATATGAAAACCTCAAAATGGTTTCTATAAGAAATGGAAAGGAATTGATCGGCGAACTCTTCATATTTAGGGTTTATGAAATAATTAGGGCATAAATGACTATGGAATAAATCCCATAATGTCTACTATATATCCCTAGTAAAATCAATGATATGTTCACTATACCCCTGGCTTCATGAAAATATTAGAGTAATTATTTTCACATCTCCTCTCCAAATGAATATGTTCCCTAGACGGTAACAAAAATTTTAGGGTGATCGAACCCTTCTTGGATATTTAAATATCTACAAATAATACTTCATGATTTGAGTTCCTCACATAATGGAAAACTTCCATAGACCTCAAAAAATATACATGGATTCAAGGGATGCTTTTCATGACTATTCTGGTACTATGATCGATCCTCCATATGCAAATATGGTCATTAACCTAATGTGTATCTCTACAAAAATGGATTTTCAATACATCAATGCCATGAAATAATTGGGAAAAACTCATCATCTCAGTTTGATTAGGGTTAATCACAGTATTATTGTCTTGTATCACCCTTTTCACCCGAACTCTTTTGACCATGATTTACAATATCTATTCTAGATTATCCATCTGGATTGTATATCCATGGAATGACATCACCATGTTTTGTACCCTTTCTCAAATTAGGAATGAAACACTCCATTCTTAAACCATTGATGGACCACGCCTTGTGATAAAAACCATAACAAATACTTCTTGAGCCTCAAAATGTAATCTACAAATTTCCCTTGTTTGTAAGAACACTTCCTGGAGATATTTGTTTCTTATATCCAACCTCATCATATAGAAGTTAGATACTTTAAAGACCTCTCATGTCTCATGGAAAGGAGTGAAGTTAATCTTTTTTTGTTCATGATATTGATGTATATGGGATTTGACATACCAAATAAAGGCATATCCTCCTTCCAATAAAGTATCTTCTATCCTTGCAAGACCATGAAATACCTTGGTGGGACCTTTCACATCCAAGTGTTTTGTTTCATCCATGGAATATCGGCACCACTCCATTTTCATGGAACAAAACTTTTAGAATGTGAATTAAATTACCCATGTTCCATGTGTCTAGTTGGGCTTGTCTTCTATAGTATTTCTCCCTTAGCCAATGATAACCACATAAATATTCCATGAACATTGTAAAAGTGTTTAGATGTCTCTGTTTGATAATGATATTGATGTATATGGTCTTTGAACTTCCCACCATAGGTTGAAGATCCTTATAGTAAATTATCTAAGATCCTCATGGCAACTAGAAACACCCTTATAGAACACTGCAAAAATTATGTATTAGGTCATTCTTGGAATGTCTGAACCATATTCTATGATCATAGATCAACTCCTGGAAGTAGGTTATTAGGTTACAAAAGAATCTAATGACCCATGAAAGAATAGCCTAAACTAATTTGATATAAAGTCCAACATAAAATAACATAAAACAAGTCAATAAAAGGAATGAGTTAATATCCCTT
Organism: Viscum album; assembly: GCA_963277665.1. NCBI lineage: Eukaryota > Viridiplantae > Streptophyta > Magnoliopsida > Santalales > Viscaceae > Viscum > Viscum album. The sequence goes on from OY728123.1 coordinate 652,355,384, forward strand.
GTACTAATGTGATAGACGGTATGAGATAAAATACCATCAACTAAACTAATGGGTGTTATGAGCTAAAAGATCATAAACTAAAACAATGGGAGGTTCGAAATAAAATACCCTAAACTAATTTGATACAATATCTAGGAAAAAAGTCCTTAAATTTCAGTAATAGAATTTCAGAGCTAAAATACCCCAAACTAAAGTTATAGATGGTATAAGCAAAATGACCATAAATTATAGAGATCGAAGTATCGAGCAAAAATTAAACTAAACCCAACATCAAAATAGTAGTTCAGTCTGATTGAATAAAGAACCATGCCATGCCCACTATATAGAATTATCCAAATAAAAGTTATGACCTACCAACATATAAACATTATAAAAAAGAATGATTATTCTATGTTAGGGATATATATTAAACCTAATTTATATTCTACAAAACTATTAATCTCATTATATCTATTTTATATGTATCAGTAAAGAATCTCATGTTTGTGGGAATCAATGATTACTTCATGAATATAATATTTGATGAGTTATGTATTCAGATCTAGGTATTCATGGTTACATGATATTTTTCAAAGGACAAACAACATTGGATATTCATATAATATCATAACAATGAATACCCACACACATCATGAATGAATGAAAATGGAAAACAACATAGTTATTCAGAATCTCAACTAATTTATTGTGTGAAAATAGGGGGAATATTCAAATTTAAGATTATCCCAAATAATATCATCGCAAAAAAGTGTGTATAAATAGAAAAACTATAACAATAGTTGGTATGTTGAGATTTAAAAGTCGAAAAGTGTCTCGATATAAGTGTAAATTGAATTTTGATGTGTCCAACATCCGGTATAATCTGCTTCTCCCTCAAGGTGGAGTGTCTCGTCTATCAATATCACCTCTTGAACTATTATTCATTCATTTTACAATAATGATGATGATGTGGAAAGGGAAGAATGTTGGAGTGCTATGATTTTCTCATAGCTCCATACATAAATGGTCCAAGAATCCATCCATGTATTCAATTAAGATATCAACTGGTGACTCTGCACCAGAACCTCTGACATATCCTTTATCTTCAGTGTAATTGAGGCCTCATTTAATAAATCATGCAAACTCCTCTAATTGGATTAAAAATAATACTATGTCGGAAAAAATTTAATCATCTTTTGATACAATGGTTTTTGATCAAAAACACCTTCCCACAAGTCATTTAATAGCTGATGAAGGTGTTCCTATTGGTCATGAAATGTTTCCAAAGGAGCCCCAATGATCAAAGAATGAATCTACTGCCTAATCATCATGTGATGTGTCAAATATTATATGACTAATGTGATGGGTACAATTAAAATATATATAGATAGATATTCTAGAATGGAAACATTAGAGGAGGCCTCGTATAGAATTCTATTAAGAAAATCATCACGTGTCACTTTTACTAGATGGTGGTTTTCCTCAATGGAGTAGGTCCCAAAATTGGGATGATCATCATCAGAATGATGGTTTTTACTCCATGTTTCACCCAAATCATTATTTATGTCCTTCATTTCCAATAATTTAGAGGATGGTGAGGAAAATGTATTTTCTACATGACAAAAAAATTGGCATAGCACACCACCCCTATAATATTATACCCCTGACTAGGCATAGTATTTACCATGAAAGGTAGGGTTCTTGTGTGAAAATGAATTTTCTCAACATCAATGTCTTCCCAAAACAATGTCATCCAAAACTGGAAGATGATCATAAGGAATCTATATCCTCACACACCAGTAAAATGAATAGGGGAGACACTTCTGGTGTACTTGAACTAATGAATATACTTATAAAGTGTATATGAAATCAGGATTATCATCATGTCCATCCAATCCACAAAAACCCTATCCCAAATGGGTTATAATATACAAAATTTCATCTAGGTATCCTCCACCATTGTAAATGGTTCACCTAGTAAATGATTTATAAGGTGTGAAATCAAATCTCTCTGCTCGACTGAACAAATACATAACCTCTTCATTGTATAGTGGCATAGCTCTGACCCTAATTATGTTTTGAAACCTGGGATGGGATAATACCTCAAGGATTATGGTAGCATTGTAGTATTAGTAGAAATATAAATCTTCCCATATATAACCAAATATAAATAAAAAAGTTCCAAAATTATTGTAGGGAATATGTCCTTGATGAATGTGGACCAAGAGGTGGTAAAGGCTTGTGAGGGTCAGCATCGCCAAATTATGTCATCATCCCTCTACTAGCTGCACTACCATGAACAACATACTATCTTAGACTATTAAACATAAAAAACCTATAGAGAAAAGTCTTCCATTAAGGAAAACTACCATATATCCCAGAAGCATATGTTTTGGAGAGAAATCTAACATGAATTGATATCCACATGATGTATGATCACCATTTTTTAAAATGGACTAATAAATGTTGGCACTATCACGATCTCTCTATGAAGGGAATCTATTGTGATGTATAGTGGTTGGTCAAACCATAATGTGAAAATGGAAAATGTTAATATAGTATTTGGAAGAGATTTGTGAGTACAATGTTATATCCTTTCTCAGCCTCACTTTCACAATGGTGAGAAATTACCTCACCAAGACTAGAGTCTAGAAACAATTGTCCCAAAAATCTATTTTTGGGAGGAATTCATAGTATATCCCTCCAAGAGGGGGTATATCACCCTACAGGTAGATTTATCATTGGCTGACACCCACTTCACCATGGAAAAAATGGAATGTGTTAGGTTGCTGACAACAATGTCTAAATAAATTATATAAAAAAATCATGCGGATAATAGAAAAAAAATTTAGAAATCTGTAATACATCATTATGATAGACCCTATATAATAGTTCAGGTATCTCTAAGAAAAATGTATTGACTATGAATGGTCACGCCCATTCACCAGAAATATTATCACAAGGATGGAGATCCAATTTCTTGCTCTATTTTGCAGCCTAGTTATTCATAGAAGAGACAAATATACTATAGTAGCATTGATAAATATTATGAGAGTGAAATAATATTAATATAGTCACAAGGGGGAGTTTTTCTACATATAAGATGATCCTTAAGATCATGGTATGACCTGTTGTCTATCCTCAGAAATTTTTATCTCAGTAAAATTAATAGAATATTTCACCCAATAATAATGTAGATTGATGTCCAAGGGAGGAAAGAAAACTACTTTTATCAAGTTGAACATGTGTCAGGGAAGTTAGTCTTGCATAGGATAATTATGATGTTCTAATGAGAGAATCCATTTCAAAATCTCATTATCATAATTTACATGATATCGAGGGTCCAAATTGTTGTTTCTATAAATCATGGCCCTGTAATTAGTTGTAATAGATGATATTTTTATTGTGCTAGTATCATTCTGAATAAAAGTAGGTTGAATGTGTCATAAAGATAAAATTAAATATTTTCAATGGAAATACATAAAATATGAGAATAATCTTGAGCGTGTCAGGAGTTGACAATTTCATTCATGAATTACATAACGGAAAAATGAATCATATAACCCCTAAAGATAAAGCATATCATATTACCCACACAAAAATTTTAGAAACACTACACCCTCAATGTCTCGTGATTGTGTTACCTTGACATGGTCACATTAACCACGATATTTTAAAAGGATAAAAATATTAAGCTAAAATATCCTGAAGAACCTCCAAAACGATTGAGTATCCTCATATCCAATGATCAAACAATTAATTATGTGTAGTTTGTAGATGATTCAAGGGTCCATATGAAAATGTTTTCATTTAGAGAATTCCTAAAATAACAGGCTTGTGATGATGTGTCATTATCAGATCATGTGAATAGATCTTCACTAAAGGATACAAGATAAAATATGGGTGAGAGGACTAGGGAATGATTGTTTGGTGAATGAATACTCCTATGCTCCCAAATTTATATTTCATCCCATGGAATACAAAACGTCTCCTTGTAGAATGAGTTTCACCCAAGTCATGATTGATGATTTTTCTAAATAATCAATATGTCATTTAATTTTCTCTGACCATTGCCCTTATCGCCACAAATGTGTCTCATGATGGGTGGGGTGAATTGTTTATTCCCACCAAATGTGCATTGTAATATAAAATGGTAAAAAAATACCTGAATATGGTTATTATTTTCCCAATAATGAAATGGAAGATGAAGAATGCCCTGATCATGTAAATCGCATGAACCACCTACATATATGATCTCAAATGATCAATATAAGGTCATGAAGACGGATGTACGTGATGAATAACATTCAGAAGGCACCATATAGTCTCTTAGACAAGTACATATTCTCTTATAAAGGAAACCCTAAAGATTATTGGTTAGTTGATTATATCCAGCTATGCTCTGGAAGGTCATGTAGCTTGTTAACTGGGGGATTCATGAAGAACTATCCAAAAATAAGTCAAAATAGGACAAAAATATTCAAAAGGCATGAGCCTCTTGTGGACATAAAACTCAGATGATTCATCATAGATTGTGAGAATGATTTCCACCACAGAAACCAAGAAAACTCATTAAAAAATTGGAAATTTTATACTAAAAAAGAAAATAATATGTGGATGAGATGAGAGCCTCGTGGAATTGAAAAATTCATCCAACACGCCACTAATTATCCAAAAGACACCATAAGCACCTAGATAAATGTCAACCAAATCTTTTGAAATCCCACAAACTCTTCATCCTCTTCTCATGAATTTCCTCAGACATGTTGAAGTGATCTCATTCTCTTAATTTGTTTCCTTAAATGAAACCTTGAGTTATTTTCCATAAAGTTCTTGCACATCCCTGAAGGGCCATTTATTTGTCAAACAACACATCACATGGATGTATAGTGATTTTATTTAACAAAACTCGTCGAACCTCAAAAAATCCCAAAACATTGTATAATAAGAAAAGGAGATAAAGAATTTATTGATGGGATCCTCTCATGGTCTTAGAACTCAGGTAATGTGCCTAGGTTTTCTTGATCGTGGTCTCACAAGACCCCTTGGCAAGCAATCCTAATTTCATGAAGGCCCCCTATAATGATATCTTTGTCTCACAGAATATCCCATAAAAACATGAGATCATGAAGATGACTTTTTATAGGTACCCTAATTTGGTAAAGGGATCCTGACTTGTCAAACTGACAAAATAAAGCTCCCTTAGCATGATCACTTGACTAAAAAATACAACAGTTTTTGGAAATAATATAATATGGGATGCTCTATTGTGATAGTCTTGAGGTCATTGACTGACATACGACACACCAAAAGAGATCCTTGTGAGGAACTAACCATTTTTCTTGATTCCAATGTCCCCCACCCAATCTCTTATGGATTCATGCGATACTTAGCATAAAATGTGTCGAACTACCGGGGTGGTAAGGCTTACAAACCCCCCACTATTACACCAAATAATTTGTTGGAATATTTTCATCTAGATTTGGAATACCAAGGCATTAGATCATATTTCTCAATTCTATTTATCTCACGACTGATAAATAATACCACTAGGTAAGATCTAGTGAACAATAGTAGTGACCTTGAGATATGGGTAATAACAGCACGTGATCACTCATAGATCACATGAAGGATTGTTTGTGGGACAAATGAATGTTATCCCATATATTTGGTAGATCCCTAGAGAATTTAATAAATCTTACACTGAATAGTTATAAGAAATTTTAAATAATTTTTTGGGACAATGATTAAGAGACATGATACATATGTGATGAAAATATACAGTGATCCACACGAGCTTAGCATAAACCACCTTGGACATGAGACAACACCAGGAGATGTAGCTCATATATCACAACTCTCAATTCGTATATTTATTGGATCATGTATTGACATTCGAGACATGTCAGATAATTTCACATGGTTCCCCCCGAGCATGCCTCCCAAGTCTTCCAAAACCCTCCATGCTCCCCATCCAAACCATGTCGTGTCCATTAGAAATTTTGTCTGGATCATATAACAACACCTGAATATCTTAGATGATTCTCCAGATATAACCCAGGCATGTCCACTGGCTCTTGTCACACACTATGGAAATTCCATATAGACATCAATATGACACCAGACATGTCTTCCTAGATCATACACCACCCTCCCAGACATGTCTCATTGACTCTTGAGACGTCCTAATGTGTCAGCTAGATTATGTGATTTCATCAGAGATAATCATAGAGACCATTTTATGACATCTAAATATGTCATATAGAATCATGTGTTGACTTCTCGGACATGTTTTCCGTGTCTCGAGATGTACTCCAGACAATTTTACCTTTATCATTTGATGACCCTCAAACACACCTTCAATATCATGAAGTATCCCTTAGACAAAACTATTGAAACTTGAAATTGTAGTTGGACATGTTTGATGGATATCCATTGACATTTTAGGTAGTTAATCAAGAAAATATAGGCATATAATCAACATATTCAAGGAAGGAAAGTAGGCTAGGTAATGGGGGAAACCAATTACATGATAACCTTTTTTATCCTCAGTGTGTAATCCCTAGTTATAGGATTATTGTCTCTATGTGAGGCCTAATCATCTAAACTATGATGACCCTAATTCCATATATATCCAGAATATGAAGGAGGCCTCCCCAAGGAATGATATCTATATTAAGTATCTAAATGGATGTCTATGTACATAAGTCATGGATTCATAAGTCATGAGATTGACTATTTTCCATCCATTCATTCTCCCACTAAGCATAAATCTCACTAAATTAGGGAGTTACAATAGTCTTATCATTCGTGTCATAAAATACAAGGGGAAACCCCTTCCACTATACTCTATCAAGTAGAATAATATTACATGTCCTGTGTACTAGGGAAATACCATTGCGAAATCTATGACCAACTGAACTCTGAGGAATTTGATTCATTCTATAACCAGGATAAATTAGACACCTTCCACATACCCAATATTTAACACAAATGGTCATCTGCATCGGTGTAAGGAACGTGAGTTTTTCAAAATTTCATCCATCAGGGCACAATCATTCCCATGGGATGTTCATTCTGCCTCATCTATTAGAAAACTATGAAACAAATGATCTATGATGACACTAATTCACACAATAACCTAGAAATGGCAGATTTCTTCCTGGTTCATGAGATCAACAATATAAATCCCATGGATTTACCCATTACATAAATCCTGCATCCATATGTAAAAAGAATAATTACTTTTTTTAAGTAGTTTCTCAAAATGAGCATAGATCACATGGTCTTATAGGGTTTCATTGGTCATGTTATTAACATCCTGAATCTCCACCAGCCAGGGAAATCGTAGTATATAAACTTAATGAGTGGAATTTTATAAAAACCCCCACATATAAGGGAATATATATTGGGTATAGTCCAAATATTATGATCAAATAATAATGACACTAAATCCTTCTAAAACTAGGATACGTAGGATGTCTTCTCGATACTCAAGTTGAACCATCTTATACATAAGTTAATACACATTTTTCCTCTCTTCATGAAATTAAAGTACACTAGTTTAGAAAATTACATAGGTTCTGATTCCAATAATAAGATATATATGTTGGACGCATAAAAATGAATAAACCCCTAGGATGGAATATTAATCTCCTCCCTTCATAGATGAAAATTCTGAATCACCATGTTATAAGGAATCAAAATATATATAGATATCCATCTATGGGAAATGGATGAAGAACATTGGAATCATATTGATGGATTCACTAATGAGATCAACTTCAACTACACATGAATGGAGTTAACACATTTTAATTTTCTAGGCTAACCAGACTCATATTCAGGTTAGGAAGAGCTTCTTCAACATATCATAAATCCATAAGTGAGTCCCGATGTGGGAGACAATTCCCTCAATAGTGGTGTGTTGATCCCGAACTCCCATTTTCATGACTAATTTGAGTCCCTGAGAATAATTGTGTCTCAAACACCAATTGACCTCTTGAAATTGGAAAGTAGGTTTATACCTAGTTTGGATGAGAGAAATATTGGGAGTTTCTATTATAAATGTCAATAGTGATCTGATATTTATTATTTTGTTGGAAATACACCCCCCACATAATCAACCATCATCCCAAATAAAAGGAACCTAAAATGAGGCTTCCCAGTAATCTCATTCCCATATAAAAAAATGGATTTCATAGTTTTTATACTTATAAGGAATGGGATGTATGAAGGTAAGTATGTATTCATATGGATTCATTTCACCTGGTATACCACATAAATAACAATATTCTATTACCGTCGGCGAGATTTAAAATATATTGGATGAAATAAATGGACATTTTTTGTGGTATAAATTTCATTATATAACAATATTTTTATAAATTTTATCTAATTTTAAACACCCGTGACATGATGGGATTGGAAGGAAGTAATTTAGTTATTTAAGATGAGCAGTCTGATTAGATGTGTAATATGTCCATAATAGATGGAATTCTAAATCATATTTACAACATTATATAATCTTATTTCATTCTAATCACTGTAATTTTTGGAACTAATAATTATATTTATTAAAATGTATTAATCCATTAATTGGTATGACAAACTACAATAGTGGGACCTATTTGACAATATCATCTATAATACTCATTCAACAAATAAAATTTATTCTCTATTTTTTATATTTTTAGAATATAATTCAAATTATTTTCATTAAGTACATTTTTTCCCAAAAATTAATAAAATTAAAGTTTTAAATAATAATTAAATATTTTATAAAACTAACATTATCATCCTATATTACCTCTTTCTTTATATATAAAAAAATAACTATCAAATATAAATATTTATTTATAACTACCATTATATCTAGTTAAATTAACATGATGATTTTCTCATTATAAGGTACATATTTTTTGTTATTTTTTAAATAACTAATTATCCTACATTAAACTAATATCCATTAATCCAGTATAATTTTTTCAAATGTTTATCCAGTCTAATTAAATTAGGATTTACATCATTATTAATTTTTTTTAAAATATTAATTGATATTTTCATTTAATATCACATGAATCACATACATTTTTTTTCTTTATGAGTTTTTACCATTCCAAACATATTGATATAAGAATTTTTAATTTCATACTATGGGGTTAAATTATTAATCATTTATAATGGAGTTTTTTGTCTTGAATAACTACATAGTACCCCAATAGATTTTTTGAATCTTCTTGGATTGATTTTTGAAATTAAAAAATTATATTAATAATATAAGTTTCAATATAAAATGTATATTATTGATACCTATCATATTATGTATATAATAATATTAAATTCAAATATTACTATTAAATAATTATTTTTTAATATTCCATCAAAATCCCAAATTTTATCAATATCCATTAATAATTCTGATTCCATTTCATAGATTGTACTTCCATCACTACGAAATGATTGAGATAAATTTACCATATAAACTTTTAGTATTATAAAATATATTATTTGTAAACAATCTCCAAAAATTAACGATTCATTATTTCTTCCATTTTTTTCTCTTAGTCTTCATCCGTACATCAACTATTCTGTTGAAACTTTTATTCCTTAACCATTCTAAAGATTAATTTCTAATAATTTTCGCATGGAGTATAAACATTAATTTTTTAATAGACCATACATATTCATATATTTTTTTATGTGAAATTAATTTTCTTAAATCCAAGGAATTGAATTATTTTCAGTTAAAAAAATCCATGATATACTTTATTAATTTTTTATTTGAAAAAATCATTAAATTTATTTTTTATTCATCATTTTATCTTTTACCTACATTAAATTTTTTATTATATATAGATTAAATTTATTAAATAAATTTTATTGAAATATACCTAGATTCAATCCCTCTAATTTTTAAATATTTCAAATTATTATTGAAAATAATTAGAAATTTTTGAATCTTTATCATCTTTATCAAAATCCAAACATGCATCCTTCTTATTTCCATATGAATTAATCACATTCTTTCTAGAATAAAATTTTATTTTCTTATAACATTTTTATTCAATAATTAAAATATATCAGTTATCCATCTCATTATCTATCAAAAAAATTAAAATCTTAGTGAAATTATCCATGATATAATCGTTGTGTTCTTATTCATTCAGCTCAAATCGTTCCAATTGCATGTGAAATATAATTCAAAAATAAAGTGTAAATAAAATATATATCTAAAATATATTATAAAAATAATATTAATATTTCATTCAGTAAAATAATTATTAATAATTTTTTCATCAGTAATGTGAATTTATTAAAAAACTTATCCCTGAATATTTATGAATATATCATATCATTCATGAAATAATTATATATATATATATATATTAAATTTTATTCATTATAAATTATTTTCCATATCTCCTACCCAAATTTAAATAAATCTAGAAAATTTTCACTCAAATTCAGTTCTGTGAAATATAATCTATTTCCATATTTATTATTTAATTAAATATAATTATCGCAACATTGTTGACATGATCATATCATATAACAACAATGTAAAGGACACCAATTAATATAAATTAAAAAAATGATATCAACATGTTGTTCAAAATGTTAAAATTAATCAGAAACACTATAAAAATATTATTTTTATTCATTGAATTGGTATCATCCATTATAAATAAAAAATTTATACCTCAACATAAATTTAATGTAACATCTTTTGAAAATTCCCATCAAAAAAAATAATATATAGAAAATCCATGTAAGAGTAGGCCATGATTTCATATTGATTTTAAGGGGGTTCAATGTGATATCCTATTATTATTATAGTTTTTGAAGGGAAATTGTTTACATTTTATATTATGTATAATTTTATAATCTAAATTTATTCATCATTCATTTATTTACTCGAAAACAATTTCAACAATATTTTTTTTATGTAATTTGATTCTACGAAATCAGATAAACATTATGAACATAAACATATATATGGTTTTATACTCTGTGAAAGGGAATACCTTGTAATTAAATTCAATTATTCATTATCATAAATTTCATTAGTATGATCCTATAAATACAAATGATGGTGGATCCTTTTTTCAATCCCTATAAGTAAAATTATCCTAACTAAATTATACCTCCCACTAGAATATAATAGTGATAGGACATGTAATAAAATATCTATCTAATTGAATAATTTCATGATCCATATATATGTCTTTAAATCATGTACAAATAATTAACACATATATCCTCCTAATTTGAATACAATATCAAATCATTGATTATTAAAATATTTAATTTTCTTGAACATATAGTTTTGATTATATGAATAGCCCATTTTTAATTTAATTATATTATCATATGATGTAATTCATCAATATATATCATGTAGAGACCCGAAGTTTGACGTACATAGACAATGCATTACTTTTTCGGAATACTTAATACATAACAAAAAAAACAAAACTCAAGGATCGTGATAGTTTAGTGTCTTTGGAAACTTGGAATATAAACTTCTAATCATGTTGAAAGATCTTTAACAACTCCCATAATGATATTCCCCTTTTTTATTCCTTACCTAAAACCTTTCTTTATTTCTTGGGGAAAATAAAACATAAAAAGGTTGAGCTCAAATTCTCAGTAAGGAAAAACATAGAGAACATAAAACAATCCATAAACATTTGAAATCAAAAACTTGAACATGAAATTTAAACATCAAAATCTTGAGCAAAGGCATAAATCGTGGAAGTACGTAAGGAATATATCATAATGGAACATCAACCATGATAAAATATAATGGGAATAAAACATGTAATTGTGGCAACCATTCAGAACATGTTATGATTTCCATAGTAGCCCTGGCATTGCTGCCAAGACCATATTAGTGGACAAAGTCCCTTTCTGAATCGAGTTCACTACTCGTTTCAGTCTTGTAACACTGATCCGGATTAACTTACCGTTCCAGCCAAGTCTATCTCATGAGATATAAATCTTTACCAAATGAATTGGAGGGAGATATAGGTCCCACCCATTTCATAATGAAATCATTCTTACTTGTGCCACAAAATAAACATATATCATTCATAATAACCCAACGAATAAAATAGGTTTCATAAACATCATCCCATAATCACATAATCCATATAAAAGAAATGGATATCATTTCATAATATGAAAAGTGAGTCCATGTAAATCATATAGACTTTATACTTGAAACATACAGATATGAAATAATGTCATCTTAGATGGAAAATGGTTTTGATAAAACACTTGAAATGAATGTTTGAGGAAAATATACTTTCTTCTTCAAAATAAATTTCTTTTCACAAAACATCATGAAAATTTAAAAGAAAAATATTTTGTTGAAAATAGTCATGAACTCTTTTGGAAGAAGCTTTATAAAACCGTAAAAATCTGTTCGTGCTGTATAAGTAAAAAAAACATTCTTCTCATACTTTTTCCGGAAAAGTCAAAAAGTGCCTCGTAAAAGAAAGATTCTATACAAACCATGTAGTAAAAGTAAAAATTGGTAAAAAGGATATTAAACATAAATGAAACCATTTTTAGGAAACATGGACATGGATGAGAACAATAACCCCAGTAAATACTTACGAAAAAACAATCTCGGATAAGAACGAGATTGGAAAAGTTATCCCTTAACTTAGGTCTAATATGCTTCGTATGGATCTGAACCTCCTGTATAATTATTTAAATAATGTCATTGACTTATTAAATAATCATATTCATTTTTATGATATCATATATGTTTCACTTATGACTTTATATTACCCGTTATTTTGTAAATTCCATGTTAAAGCATCATTTTGTGTAACATCATTTCATTTATCGTTTGTGTTTCAACTTGTCGTTCTTGATATTATTACTTATATACTGATTTACATGATTCAATAATGTAAAACATTATTTATATATAATATATATTCATCATATATATATATATTATAGATCGATAAAAGGAATGAAATACACCGTTCATGGAGACGGTAGGCCATACGTACGCATGAACGCTGTTTTTCGATCCCTTATTGAATTGAATGAAACTAAATAGATGACATAAATATATATAAACACAAATAAAGTACCATTATTATGTCATATATTTCATTATTATTCATTATATAAACATTATAATCATTCATGTATGGTTAACATGGAGAATGAATCTCATCGCATCGTGGAGACGGTAATCCGTACGTACGCACGAGCAATGATATCATTCCCATAATTATTGAATAGAATTGGGGGGGATAATATAATATATCATAATCGGTATTATTTTATAATAACCATATATAGTTATTCTTTAAACCATTATACCCATCCATGTAAGGTGTTGGTGGAAAAACAGATTACACCACGGCGTGGAGACGGTATTATGTACGTACGCACACGTGGTGATTTTGTTTTCTGTAGGATGGATAGAAGGAGAAATGGGGTTGATTAATATTTATTATAACATATCAGTATATTATTGATACTAATGTTATTACAATATAATGAAACAACTAAAGAAGAATAAGTTGAAGAAGAAAGAAAATTGAAAGAATCGGTAACGGATATTACCTCTTCTTTGACAGACCTCTTTTGAAACCTCCTCTTAGGGTACTAAAATTGGTCTTGGAAGAAGCCCAGAACCGATAGTATGTTTCTAGGGAAGTTGAGAATGGAAATGGGCAGGGTTTGGCTGAGCTTAAAGGATCCAAAATGTGTGAGGAGAAGAGGGAGGAGATGCCCTTTTATAAGGGAGGAGAGGGGCACCTTTAGAAATATAAGAAAATAATAATTTATATTAAATCCCAGCCCCACTTAAAAACTTCCAAAATGACTCAAATACAAATATTAGATTAGATAGGGTTTTAATATCATCAACCAATAAAATTTATACTTTTTATTAATTTATTTTAAACATTATCAACTTGATTTATCCTTATTTAATCAATTTAATTTTATTTGTGGTAATAACATTCTAAATTTTAAATTATTACAAATAATTACTTATTTGTTGTGAATTATCCATAATTGGATACTTTATAACATTTTGGACCATATAAATTTAAATTTATAATTTTTAAATATTTTTGTGGTTTTTAATCAATTTTATAATATGTTATTTTTATAAACTAACAATAGTGTCAATTTTGACACTATTAATTTATTTGAATTTAAATAAACAATATACAGAAGATATGTTCAAAATAAAATCTTTAATAGATTCATAACATGTCATATTTATCTATAAAATTAGTGGAGAACATTAAATAGTCCATATAAGATTTATTTTCATATTTTTAAAACCATTTATTTGATATTTCTCTTAATAAAATAATTTCAACATCACTATTATGTCACCTTTAATGATAATTATTTAATCCCTAAAAATTATAAATAAATTCATTTGATTTATATAATTTTATTATATCTCTGGATACTATTCATTTTTGAAGTTTCATGAAGTTTATCACTAAATTAAAATTAATATACTTATAAGATTTAAGAGAGTGACATGTTGTCACTTTCTTTGGTTTTAATAATAATTAAATTATTTTCAGGGAAACAAGTCCATAAAATGAATCTATTCTGACCCTTAGGTGATATGGGTCAACCTTTAGTCATCCAATAGAATTTTGGCAGGTGTTAGTGTAATTTTATAATCTTATATTTACCCTTAATTACCTGATTTACCTTTAACTATGGTAAATAAAATTTACCGTATTTACTATTCATAATGCCCAAAAATAAAATGCAGCTTATTAAAATAATTTGGACCCACTGATTCCAAATATGGAATCCATTTTTTCAAATTCAACACAAAAAAGTTGCAGAAATTAAATTAAAAATAATCCTGTTGTCAAAAAAAACGGGTTTTTGTTTAAAACATTGCAAAAGACTGAATTGATTTAACCTACGAACTTAAGGTAAAATCAATGCTAATGACATAAATTATATTAAATGGGAAAAATATATTCTATTTATACTTTAAAACCATTAAATATTATAATTTAACTATATAAAGTTTTACGATGAAAAATTTCTTTTTTAATTAAAATATAGCGTGTTTTTACAATTCATTAAAATATGAAAGTTATCAGAAAAATAGCAAAACTTTTTCCAATGTAAATTTTTATATCCTGATTCAAAATAAGAAGTATATTTTGTAAAATTGAACTTATAAACATGTCAAAAACTATATTTAATATGGGTTCTCCATCAAAAGGCAGCAAAACTGCATTTTTTGAAAAATGCTTATTTTACCCAAAAAAATTATTTTGTACACATAAAATGTTTTAGAAAATTTATAAGATGAATAATAATGTTATAAAATTCAAAATTTAGTTAATACTATTCATAGAGGTTAGTACATATTAATATTATAACAATATATCATCATTTATTGAAACCTGATATTGCATACAACACATGCTGTCGAGGAAGGTCGCGATTGCGGGTAATGCAAGCTAAGTCAGGGTTGTGTGTTGTGCAAGACTCCTTTGTTGTTTTTTTATGACAGAATGTAACCATTTTTCATTTATACATTAAATATATATATATATACACTCAATGATGCGTAGAATTACTATTATCAAATGAACATGAAATTATGTGTAACACAATCTAAGAATAGTGTTGTGTATACTGAAATCAAATACAGTGTTGTGTATAGCACAAGATAATATAGTTTTAGCATAAAACACATGGCATCAAATAAATTAAAAAGAATACTTATCATAAAATATCGGGTTGTTACATTCTACCCGCCTTAAATTGAATTTCTCCCTCGAAATTTGTCGGGGTTATACATGGTTTTCTACTTGAAAGTTTCTTTAATTTAAACCCACATCATAAAATGAAAAACCAAAACTTAACTTTAAAAAATAAAGTATGAAACGTAGCGGTTACCCAAATTAACTAATCACTGTGTTTCCACATAGGAGAACATAGGTGAAAATATGGATATGGAAGAGAAATCTGACCATCATGTTCTGATGGAGAGTGGTAGAGAACATGGTTATGAAAAGGAAAAAAATCACAAAGCCATAGATTTGTGATGATCTAAGGTACCATCTGATTAACCTATACTTATACTTAACCTTAGGGTTATCCCTAGACATACCTTAAAATATATCTATGGATCTCACTAAAGTTCTCGCATCCTAGTTTCCAAAGGTTGACTAAACCTTTCCTCTGATACCAACTGTACAGACCCGAAGCTTGATGTACATAGACAATACATTACTTTTGCGGAATATTTAATACATAACAAAAAACCAAAACTCAAGGATCATAATAGTTTATTGTCTTTGGAAACTTGGAATATAAACTTCTAATCATGTTGAAAGATCTTCAACAACTCCCATAACGATCTTCCCCTTTTTGATTCCTTACCTAAAACCTTTCTTTATTTACTGGGGAAAATAAAACATAAAAATGGTGAGATCAAATGATCAGTAAGGTCAAACATAGAGAACATAAAACAATCCATAAACATTTGAAATCAAAAACTTGAACATGAAATTTAAACATCAGAATCATGAGAAAAGACAAAAATCGTGGAAGTACTTAAGGCATATATCATAGTGGAACATCAACCATGATAAAATATAATGGGAATAAAACATGTAATTGTGGAAACCATTCAGCACATGTTATGATTTCCATAGTATCCAAGGCATTACTTCCAAGACCATCTTAGTGGAAAAATTCCCTTTCTGAATCGAGTTCACTCCTCGTTTCAGTCCTGTAACACAGAACCAAATTAACTTATCGTTCCATCCATGTCTATCTCATGAGATATAAATCTTTACCCAATGCATTGGAGGGATATATAGGTCCCACCCATGTCATAATGAAATCATTCTTACTTGTGCCACAAAATAAACATACATCATTCATAATAACCCAACGAATAAAATAGGTTTCATAAACATTATCCCATCATCACATAATCCATATAAAATAAATTTATATCATTTCATAATAAGAAAATTGAATCCATGTAAATCATAGAGGCTTTATAATTGAAATAGACACATATGAAATAATGTCATCTTGGATGGAAAATGGTTTTGATAAAACACTTGAAATGAATTCTTGAGGAAAATATCCTTTCTTCTTCAAAATCAATTTCTTTTCACAAAAAATCATGCAAATTTAAAAGAAAAATATTTTTCTGAAAATATTCATGAACTCTTTTGGAGGAAGCATCATGAAAATAAGGCTTTATCAAACCGTAAAAATCCGTTCATTCTGTATAAGTAAAAAAACATTCTTCTAGTACTTTTGCCGGAAAAGTCAAAAAGTACCTCGTAAAAGATAAATTCCATACATACCATGTAGTAAAAGTAAAAAATGGGTAAAAAGGATATTAAACATACATGAAACCATTTTTAGGAAACATGGACATGGATGAGAACAATAACCCCAGTAAATACTTACAAATAAACAATCTCGGATAAGAACGAGATTGGAAAAGTTATCACTTACCTTAGGTCCGATAAGCTTCGTATGGATCCGAACCTCCTATATAATAATTTAAATAATATAATTGACTTATTAAATAATCATATTCATTTTTATGTTATCATATATGTTTCACTTCTGACTTTATATTACCCGTTCTTTTGTAAATTCCATGTTAAAGCAGCATTTTGGGTAAAATCATTTCATTTATCGTATGTGTTTCGACTTGTAGTTCTTGATATTATAACTTATATCCTGATTTAAATAATTCCATAATGTAAAAATTTATTTATATATAATATATATTCAGCATATACATATATATTATAGATGGATAAAAGAGATGAAATACACCGTTTATGGAGACGGTAGGCCGTACGTACGCATGAACGTTGTTTTCGTTTCCGTATTAAATTGAATGAAACTAAATAGATGAAATATATATATATATATATATCCAGTAGAATTATTATTTCATATATTTCATTATTATTCATTATATAAAATTTATAATCATTCATGTATGGTTAACATGGAGAATGAATCTCACCGCGTTGTGGAGACGGTAATCCGTACGTACGCACGAGCGATTATATCGTTCCCATAATTATTGAATAGAATTGGATTGGATGGTATAATATATAATAATCGGTATGATTTTATAATAACCATATATAGTAATTATTTACACCATTATACCCATCCATGTAACGTGTTGGTGGAAAAACAGATTACACCACGGCGTGGAGACGGTATTCCGTACGTACGCATGCGCGGTGATTTTTGTTTTCCATAGGATGGATAGAAGGTGAAATGGGGTTGATTCACATATATAACAACATATCAGTATATTATATATACTTATGTTATTACAATATAATTAAACAACTAAAGAAGAAGAAGTTGAAGAAAAAGAAAATTGAAAGAATCGGTAACGAATATTACCTCTTCTTTAACACGCCTCTATGAAACCTCCTCTTAGGGTACTAAAATTGGTCTTTGAAGAATACCATGACCTATATTATGTTTCTAGGGAAGTTTATAAGGGAAATGGGTATGGTTTAGCCGAGCATAAATGCTCCAAATTGTCTGACGAGAAGAGGGAGGAGATTCCCTTTTATAAGGGAGGAGAGGGGAACCTTTGGAAATATAGGAAAATATTAATTTATATTAAATCCCAACCCTACTTAAAAACTTCCTAAATGACTAAAACACGAATATTATATAATATAGGGTTGTAATCTAATCAACCAATAAAATTTAGACATGTTAGTAATTTATTTTAAACATTATCAACTTGATTTATCCTTATTTAATCAATTTAATTTTATTTGTGGTTATAATATTCTAAATTTTAAATTATTACAAATGATTACATATTTGTTGTTAATTGTCCATAATTCGATATTTTATAACATTTTAGAATATATAAATTTAAATTTATAATTTTTAAATATTTTTGTGATTTTTAAACAATTTTATAATGTGTTATTTTTATAAAATAACAATAGTGTCAATTTTGACACTATTCATTTATTTGAATTTAAATGAACATTATACAGAAGATATGTTTGAAATAAAAGATTTAATAGATTCATAACATTTCATATTTATCTAGAAAATTAGTGGATCACATTAAATAGTTCATATAATATTTATTTTAATATTTTTAAAACCATTTATTTGATATTTCTCTTAATAAAATAATTTCAACATCACTATTATGTCACCTTTAATGATAATTATTTAATCCCTAAAAATTATAAATAAATTTATATGATGTAGATAATTTTATTATATTTCTTTAGACTATTCATGTTCGAAGTTTCATGAATTTTATTACTAAATGAAAATTAATATACTTATAAGATTTAAGAGAGTGACATGTTGTCACTTTCTATGGTTTTAATAATAATTAAATTATTTTCAAGGAAACAAGTATATAAAATGAATCTATTCCGACCCTTAGGTGATATGGGTCAAATTTTAGTCATCCAATAGAATTTTTGGCCGGTGTTAGGGTAATTTTATAATCTTATATTTACCCTTAATTACCTGATTTACCTTTAACTATGGTAAATAAAATTTACCGTAGTTACTATTCATAATGCCCAAAAATAAAATGTAGCTTATTAACATAATTTGAATCCACTGATTCCAAATATGGAATCCATTTTTCCAAATTCAATAGACAAAAGTTGCAGAAATTAAATTAAAATTAATCCCGTTGTCGAAAGAAAACAGGTTTTTGTTTAAAACATTGCAAAAGACTGAATTGATTTAACCTGCGAATTCAAGGTAAAATCAATGCTAATGACATACATTATATTAAATGGTAAAAATATATTCTATTTATAGTTTAAAACCATTAAATATTATAATTTAACCATATAAATTATTACGATGAAAAAAGATTTTTTTAAATTAAAATATTGCGTGTTTTTACTATTTATTAAAATATGAAAGTTATCAGAAAAATATCAAAACTTTATCCAATGTAAATTTTTATATCCTGATTCAAAATAAGAAGATTATTTTGTAAAATTGAACTTATAAACATGTCCAAAACTAGATTTAATGTGGGTGCGCCATCAAAAGGCGACAAAACTGCATTTTTTGAAAAATACTTATTTTACCCAAAAAAATTATTTTGTTCACATAAAATGTTTTAGAAAATATTTAAGATGAATAATAATGTTATAAAATTCAAAATGTAGTTAATAATATTAATAAAGGTTTGTCCATAATAATATTATAATAATATATCGTCATTTAGTGAAACCTGGTATTACGTACAACACACGATATCAAGGAAGGTCGCGATTGCGTGTAATGCAAGCCAAGTTAGGGTTGCGTGTTGTGTAAGACTCTTTTTTTGTTTCGTTATTACAAAATCCAACCATTTTTCATTTATACATTGAATATATATATATATATATATATATACACTCAATGTTGCGTAGACTGACTATTATCAAACGAACTTGAAATTGTGTATAACACAATCTAAGAATAGTGTTGCGTATACTACAAGCTAATACAGTGTTGCGTATTGCACAAGATAATCTGGTTGTAGCATAAAACACATGACATCAAATAAATTAAATATAATACTTATCATAAAATATCAGGTTGTTACATGTCATTAATCAACTATAATATAATATAAGTAACAGTGTATTAACCATTATATATGTTAGAATCTAAATGATATTAATTCTATCATAAATTAGTTGTAATCATATTAAATTAATTTATGAATAATATCTACCCATGTCAATTATCTCAACTTGGGTATTATTGTATATATCTTCTTCTCATTACTCTCCTAATTGCCTTAGAAATAGTGGAATACATTAATAGAGAATATGTTTTGATTTAAAGATAAATGGAAATGGAATTGAGAGGGTAAAATTTATTTCATATAAATTATTGAATATTATAAATTAATTAATTAAATCATATTTTTAAAAATATAATATAATTATTTCATAAATGGATAAGAATACTCGATTTGTGAAGATTTAATACATAAATATAGTGAAACAAAAAAAATAATATTATAGTATTTTAGATAAAAATGAATATATGTAAACTATGTAAACTGCTTCTTATAGAGTATTGTACCCAAGAAAAATTTGAGAGAGACTATTATAGGGGAGGAGATAAAATATAGACTTTTATAAAGGAAGTATCACCAAACTATAGAATTTAAAAGGATCACCACTGAACATAAACAACCAACCTTTTGTGGGATTAGACCAAATCCTTAATTTTCCTAATAGATTATCCTAAATAATATGGTTTTCAATGAGGAAAAATTAAAACTAGTGAACTATGTCTTAGTTTGGTATAATAAACGAGTTATACTTATAATGGTATTATAAATTGTCTGTGGTATAATTTATTTTATACATGTCTCAATCCAAAAACATTAAAATAGTGAGGCATCCATGTGAGTCCCATAAATACATTCTAGTATATAATAACAATTCATTCCCCTTTAATATTATTTTAATGTTGTTTTTGGGAATTTTGGTTATTTACCCCAATAAGAAATGGTTAGTTTTTTTGATTTTATTTAGTTTATATGTGATCAAATGATTGTTTTAATTAACATATTGTAAGATAATGACCATTATGGAGACATTTCAAACTGGGTTTTATGTAAATTTATCCTTTTTTAATCTCCATTTGGTTGGAACTTGTCTCGGGTTCCTTAAAGTGACGTTTTCAAATTGGGGGGTGTGTAGGAAATTATTTTCCAAAACCATGTGGCAACCATAGAAAAATATGCACACCTTGGATAGTGGGGTTTGGAAAGGTTTCAAAAGGTTTAAAAACCCATTGATCTCATGATGAAATAACGAACCCCATGGAGAGTAGTGGAGCATTTTTACAGCGCACAATCATTCTAACCATGTGGACCATCCAAGAAAACATGTGATTTAACATTCATACCATTGAAAATTAAATAAAAAATTCCTAAAGACACAGATTTATATCATTAATAACCCTACACTTCTAATACCTTTTCCCTTTCTCATGGGGCTCTCCAAGGGATTCATATTCCTATAAATCCCTTCATCTTGTGAATCAACAATCTGATGGATGAAGATTGACTTCACTCCAGCATTTATCTATGATCATATTATCAATTGTAGTTTATACCATTTTTCAACAAATTGTGGGCTATGTTTGTGGGATCATTAATTAATGATCCCATGGAATGTTTTATACATACTATTTTCCCATTTTCTTGATGCCTTTAACATGTATGTAATTATTGTGTAGCATTTATATGTCTAGAAATTGATTTAAAATTACAAAATTAAATGGGCTTCCCTTAAATTAGGAGACCCTCTTTAAATCCTATTGAATCCATTGTATATTAAAATATCTATCATGATAAAAATTCATGGGGTGTTCTATTTACCATTAAAATGATAATTATCAAATGGAAAATAGGAAATAGTGTGTTATGGAATTGAACAAGGCCATTTGTGAGTGGTTTGATAATTGTATTTAAAGATTTTTTTGTCTTAACCTAGGATTTTTAATTACCAATGTGATAAAATTCATGTAATGTGATAAGTGATTAAATAGTAAAGCTATAAAGATAATTATTATATAGATTGTAACGAACAAAAAAAATTTGTTAAATGAAAGGATATATTATGTTGTGAATGGTTGATGAATTAGTCCTTAATGTGGAACCAATATATATATATTGTTAAAAAAATTACAGGTTTTTGGAATTATTCCCCCCCCCCACATTTTATGGAAGAATAATTCTATAGCACCCCAAATAATACAAGCTAATTTGTGGTAGATATATTTTCCATGAACATGAGATTTTGGTGGCAGACCGATACATTAGGTACCCATGATATAGGGAATGGATTTATGCTCCATGTTCCAGATATAATGATAATAGTCTCATTATCCATGTATTGAAGATAATAGTACATGGACTGATGATCTAATGTACTAAAATGGAATGGGTAATAACTCTGAGAAATATAATCCCTTGATAGAATAAATTATAATATCCTGATGTATATGGTTCGTCCTCTGCCATGGGCCGATAAAGGTATGATTTTCTTGGGTGTCATAGTGAATCAGAGGGATAATGTAATCAACTAGAGAATTATAAATGTGAAACCATTATACTTTTGTTTTATGTCTATTATTGTTTATAATACTGCATACATTGTAATAGAGTGTGTATTTATTTATACATTATTGGTAGTTCCATAATGAATTGTACTCGTACCTTACTCATGAAACGGGTTGGTACATGAAATGGTTTCATGTTTACATGAAAGGATAAGGGAAATAGAGCTTTTTAAGTGGATGATTTGGGATTCTGGACGTAGCAAGGTTGAGGGAACTTAAAAATATGTCAAGACCCCGTTGGGAGGTGTCAATGTGTCATTATTTTGGGGTTTCATTTGAGACATGAAAGATAAATGGAATGACACATCTACATATTTGGTTTATTTCTATGTCCCCAATTTTATGATCATCATGTTATATCGATCATCATTGGATATTTTTATTAATATATTTTCTAGTTGCATATTTTTTTGATATTGTATCAAATTGATAAAGATGATATTGTATCAAGATGATCATTATTATCCCCTCACAGATTGTTGATAGCCTATGGCATACATGGAGGTGCGTTTGAGGTCATGTAATGAACAGTCTCAAGGTACCAATATGCGTAACATGGGTTGAGAAATCAAACATTTGTATCAAAGGAGTTTTTATTTTCATTTTTTATTACTATTTAAAAAGGTAGGCATTATAATTGGATTGTTCTTGCCTTGGTCATGATATCATTTTGTGGAGTAGCTAACCCATATGTGGGGGAATCCCAAGTTCCAATGGTGTAATTGTTGTTTTGGACATTTTTTGTTACACTTGGATGTTATTTCACCTTGGGTGATGCAATTGTAGTGTGTTGTTTTTGTTTTATGAGATTTTAATAATATCCAGAAATGGAAAATGAGTAATGAATTCTAGAATCATTCTATGTACTTTTTAATCATGCTCCATGAATCATATTTGGCACCCATAGAAGGAAATATTATAAGATAAAAATAGAGAAATAAAAAATATCCTCCATATTTTTGTAATTAGAATGAAATCAATCCTTATAATTAGTTAATAATGGATAAAAGATGATAAATATAATAAATTTTAATTATTTAAAAGTGTTTCAATGGGGAAAATTTTAAATCATATTAGTTTTCAACCATATGTTACTCAACACCCATGATAGTTTTGGTCAAGAGATTTGATAGTTCCTTGGTATTGACCATGTTGTTTTGAATATGGTAAATTATTTGTGTATTTATAGAAATATCTCTTGTGAAAATGAATAAATCATGTGTCATGTGTCCTTAGATATGTCCTTTGAATTATATATGCATATCTCCATGACAATGTATATTGGTAGAGAGACAGGATGACATTACTAGAAATTCACCCCCAGTAGTGGGACCACATGCCCCTATAGTTTTTGGGTGAATGGGTGGAAGGGAAGTTCCATGATAAGTTCTCTTGATTTATGTAGGTTATATAATGAGACCCATGGTAGGTTGTGTGGGATATTTTTTA
This sequence comes from Viscum album, assembly GCA_963277665.1. Taxonomy (NCBI): domain Eukaryota; kingdom Viridiplantae; phylum Streptophyta; class Magnoliopsida; order Santalales; family Viscaceae; genus Viscum; species Viscum album. Next base: position 652,379,981 of record OY728123.1, read on the forward strand.
TCTGGCCGAGGAGTTCTACTTGTTCCATCATCCGAAATGCATTAGAGAGGGTGTACCTGAAGCTGCGAAGTTAATAGTTGAGTCTATCAAAACAATTATTGAACATTTAGGGAATCCTATGAAGAAATGAGTAATACATATATCCTATAATATACAATTATCAAGTAGTCAATGTTGAGATATCCATTATTGTGGGGGAAATTTTTAGGGATTTTATGTAGGACCTATATGGGATTTTCTTATATTAATTATACCCAGATTCACTAAGGTAATATGTGGATGTACAGTTTATACTGATGTCCTAGGGAAGTGTTTCATTGATGGAATATTCTAGTTAATTCACTTACATGTAGAGCTTTGTTCTAGAGTTTGTAAGAGATGAGGAAACTATGGAAATGTGTTTTCATGACACACATAAATGTGGTATTAATTACCAAGTCAACATCATTTTATTGAAGACGATTTTTGAGGTGGTGAATCATGTTCTCAATTTAGACGGGAAACTGAATGGGGATTTATGTATAAGATATGTGGTTTTAGATGGATGATAATGAGTTTTTAATTCTAACAGTATGAAAATTTAATATGAGAACATTCACCACATAACTTGAAAACTAAGTAGCTAGGGGGAAGGATCAATTAATCAGGGAAGTAATTGAGTATTCATCCATCAATATGGTAGGCTAGTTCACATTTTTTGTTAGTTTCCCCAACAACCAGTGGTTTTTAGAGCTTATAGTAGTGTGGATCATTTACAATGGTATTTAAATAAACCATGATAGGTGGGTAGTTATGGATGAGCGAGGAAAATCCTGAATACCGGTATGTGTTCTTCAACCTCGTACTCACAAGGATCTTTAAATCTTACTGTTCGTGCCAAGCAAGGAGGTGTAGGTGTTACTTCAGGTAAATAGTTCCCATATCCGCAATGAATTTCCATATAAGGGACTAATACTAGGCCACATGGAATATGGTATGTTTAGTTACATGATGTCTATTAAACAATTTTTGAAAGAGTGTTTGGGCCATTGAAAATAAGAGGTAAAGTTATTATATGTTATACCCTTGTAAGCTATTTATTTTATAAAATAGATTCACATTATTGTATATATACATTAATTTGTAATTAGTACAGTATGATGGTTTTTTTTTTGAGTGGGATTATGTTGATTGAAATAAGGATGGGTGCAAGGACAAAATAACTTTATCTACTCATATTGTTTTCCAGGATTTTTGTGAGGACGATTTTCTCTAGGATCTGTATGTACTTCAGATTTTAGGTTTTTACTTTCTGTTTGGTATGGTTTGGTTTGTATGATATAGATCCCACATCGATTTTTTCTACATGATAGTAACCATTATATCTCTATAGCATAACAGTTATATTTATTGTGGAAAATTTTATATCTATGAATTCAATGTGGGGCTAGTTCATCAGCAACTGGGAGAGATCACCACTCATGTTTTGAGTATTTTCTTACATGTAGGGGGTTCATCAAAAAAAATTCTCCCGTACTGGATTGGATTCCAAACATTTTCCATGAAGACTTCTTATCGATTCCACCTGAGTGAGATGTTTATTTCACATTTTATTTTATTCCCAGAGATAATCTAGTATCGACTCCACCTTATCAAATGTTACCATTACAGATTCATATACTTGTGACATATCTAGAATAATTGTTGGTTATGGGATTTATCCATCCGAGTAAATCAACTTGGGTATCTCTAGTTCATTTTCTCTAAACTGTAAATATATTTTGTGTTTATGTATAAATTAACATATGTGAAACGAAATTAAAGTTAAGAAATTGTATGCTATTACTCATATCGATAATCTATATGAACACTTATGTGGTTGTTGCATGTCATCCATGATCGATATGGGGTTAAGTTATCATGATTTGAGGGTGATACCTTCTGATATACCCCAAAAATCATTTAGTAAATGGTATTTCATGTACTAGTTCATTGTGATTTGACTTTGATTAGAAGAATCACATACATTTTTCCTGGATTTGATGAACGTAATATTCCCCCATTTTGACAATATTTTGTTTTTTTATTATATTAGTTGTGAATCCCTGGACACATAAAATGAATTCCAAGGAGTGATTTTGATATCTGATACTTTTTAGGTTTTTTTTGTATATTATCATATACTAATCCAAGAATGTTCTCATTTGGATTCACCCATATTGGGAATGACTAATAATGGAATTATATTTAAATGAAATGGAGAATATGAAAATGAATTCCAATATATAAAGAATTTTTTTATCACTTCAATAATTATAATCCAACCTGAGCTGGGTGTGGATTATTACTTATTTTAGCATGCGTCCAAGATTGGTCTTGTGATAGTATTGATTTAGAGTAAATTATTCACGGTAAATGGATTTAAAAAATTGAGTCAGTTAGAAAAACATTATTCTAAAAATGTCTTTGATTTATCTGTGGAGGTTTATTCCTTAGTGTGTTTGAAACAATACATGTCCGCTGAAATGTAAATTGTATATTCCAACGAAACATTGTTAATGTACATCTTTGTTAATTTATATATGAATATATTTTAGTGGGGATTTGTTGAATATATTCCATCATATTATTTTGATCTGGAATATATTATAGGGAAATAGAAAAAAATGATGCATTGAGTGTCAAGACATAGGTTCAAGCAGTCCAAGAGGCCATTTCTAGGTGGATAATGTATTTTTACATTGAGATTCATTTAGTGTTTCAAAAGGGATAAGAGTAAATATCCATCATATATTTTTTATAAGAGTACACACATCATATTTGGATCATAGAGTGGTTGTATCAGGTTCTATATTATATATCCTTATGGGAAATCCTGGAAGGTGAGATGTGACAATATGATAGAAGTATAGATGTGGATGTGAACATCTATGTCTGAGGCCATGTTTTTCTACCAACATTTGTGTGAGAAGAGTTGATATTAGAGTTTCATGTATCTAATTGGTATGTTCCCCCTAGTTTTACTAATATTTAATGTGATATTAGAATATATTATTGGTGGACGATAATTAAAAAGTACACTCTATGTTTTTTGACATGATGCAATTCCTTTTACTAGTGAGGGATGAGCATGGATGAGATGATAGTTTGTTACAACCATTTCCTATTAAATAATAGAAATACTAAAATAATACCCTGAAATTTATTGTAGGACATGTGAGGATTCATTTTAATAATGACTCAATATGGATGTTTTTGGACATGCTTAAAAATGTATCGCATTTCATTCCAATTCGAGAAACATTCACAATTGATCACATGGGTGATTGGTCTGATTGAGACATCTTCACTTTTTATGGGGTTACAAAGAGTATATTTTGAGATCATGGTTCATGTTTTACTATGTTTTTTAGGAAATTATTTTTGAAGGTGTTGTGTACATATGTATTTCAAAGAATTTTTTCTCACCCATAGACATATGGGAATTTTGAAAGTACTATTAATGTGTTAGGGGAAATTATTTGGGCATGTGTCATATCCATGAGTGGGTATTAGGATAATAACTAATAATTACTGTATACCCCATATAATAAAATTTATCATGATACTATTCATATTACAAAAGAGCAGGCACTCAATGGTAGATTATGAATGTCACAATTGTGTGTGGATAGAGGATGGAGAGTCTAAATTAAGGGGACCAAGTCTCGTACATGAGTTATAGAAACATGTTCAGTTGAATTGTAAATTTATGGATGCATTATATAGTAGATAAAGTTCTTAATCATATCTTTGTTTTTGATCTTTTTAATAAAAACTAGGTGATCGTGTGTTCCTTTGGCTGTCATCATGATTGGGTCACCGTTAGATTCAGAAGCAGGGCTAGTTGGTACCCAGGTTTGTTGTACTATTTGAAATTGTAGAGAGGATTTAACCAGTGTCATATAAATTGGATTTTATATATAGGTATAGTTCCATAAATAATATTTTCATTGTCTCACATCTTCTACAGTATGACCCCAACCATTCTAAAGTGATCAATATTGATGATGTCGTGATTTAGGAGGATGTTTCCTTTAAGGAGCATCAGATTCGTGTTATGGATCACAATGATCTCGTTTTGTTGGAAATGACAATGCCCTTGGGTTGAGTGTGATGTAAGTATGACCATGTTCAAGAAGAAAAATGGTAGAGGGAAGTAGATATGTAGGCCAAAAGGATCGACAATTTCACTTTTGAGGCACAATTATGCTTTGTAGTAGAGATTAAGATGAGGTCTAATATAGAAGAGAGATTATAATATCTATATATTTCTAATGAAATATCATAATTTTTTCATGAACTTTTACACTTTTTTAAATAACCTTTTTATCTGAGCTTGTGTCAGGATCTTTCGGTTTTGTTTTTAATGTTTTGGGGTGGGGTTGGTATGTGCACGGTTGGAATATAGTTTTCCAAAACTATGTACCCACCCCAGAAAGCATTACACCTCTAGGAAATTAGGGTCTCCACAGTTTGAAACCTTTTTAAAAAACCTTGTACCTATAAGAGATTACATGATCACCCTAGGTAGTATCAGATCATGGTTAGGGTGAATGATTTATCAAACATTGTATGTCATCTTAAAAATCATGAACACAAACATTTAATACTCTATAAATTAAATTAAAACTTAATGAAACCTATTATTTATTTCTTTAATCACTACACTCAGCCTAATAATTTATCCATTACTCTTATATCATATCTAGAGGGTTTATTGGCATCTCAAACCCTTTCTCTTGTGAATTGATGATATAGTGGAAGAAGATAAACTCCTCTCCAGTTTTAGTCCTATATCATCTTTGTCTTTGTGGTTCTAGTCATTATACATGAAACATGTGATAATGTTGGGATAATATTTCTATAAAATTATAATGTAGGTGGACATTTGTTGTTTTCCTATAGTCTTTATTCCGTTATAATGTATGCAATTATAGTATTGGTATTCTGTGTTGTTAAATTGATTTTAAATTTCAAAAGTTAATGAAATTCCCTTAAATAGAACTACCCTCATCGGGCCCCATTTAATGCACAAGTGATTATGAGACTTGGATTAATGGAAACTAATGGGGTGTTCCAATTATCCTCAAAATAAAAACTAAAAAATATAAAAGGTGAATTATTAGGATATGGAATTGAAATACATCCTTCTTTCATGGTTTGATAATAGGATTTCAAGGGTTGTTGGCATAACCTAGAAAGGATAATGATAATTGAGAGATTTGTTGTATAATGTAATGAGTGATTATATAAAGAAATTTCCATGTCAATAATTATGTAGAAATTAATGATCTAGGGTTTTTATAGATAAATGAAATGGTATAAGATTTAGGTAATATTTGATAAACGGGTTATTATTGTGGAACCATGGTATATAAAAAATATATATCTTAACAATGTGAAGATGGTGTTTGAGGATGTTCGCCACCCCTGGGGTGCCAGACTATTTCTCTATGTCCATGATTCATACACCTAAATTGTAAAAAGATGGATTCTCTGAGTAACATTGATTTTAGTTATAGAATTATTCTCAATGTACTCATGATTTTGGAACTATAATTGTGCTCCAAGTGCCAAATTTAATAATGAGGGACTAACTCAGTAGGTATCTTTGATAATGGAGTTGTACTGATACTCAAGGTTGTTTAAATTAAATTTGAAATAAATCTGAATAATAGAATACCTAAAAAGAATAAATTTTAATATCACACTCATTTATAGTTCACATTAAAACAAAATAAGATATAGGTATAATTGTGTTGGTGGTCACTATAAACCCAAGGTGAATCTAATTTAAATTAAGAATACTAAATTTTATAGTTTTTTAAATTTATCATTATGTTCATTATTCTATATACAACTACATACACTTTTACAGAATGGATATTATATTAGACCCTTTATGTGGCGGCCTGCTACTTTTAACACACACCCATCTTGGGATGCTAATTGTTACCAAAATTGATATCATGTTTATAGGTTAAGACAAGGAAAATGGTCCTATGTTATATGGGAATGATTGGTTTTGGGATAGAGCAAGGATGAGGGAACTACACAAGATGTCGTGGCCCTATTGGGAGTTTCTAGTTCAACATTATTTTAGTTTTTCATTTGAAACATGACACAAATATTGAATGAAATATATATTTCATAGTTTTATGGAAATTTCCCCAATTTTAGGATTATTATGTGATGTTGTTGATAATTTTTATTGTTATTATTACCTTGGATATTTATTTAATTAGATTTATGATGTTTTCTCATGTTGATAAAGAGGGTATTGTCTCACCATAGTCATTATTAGACCATCAGTACTAGTCGGTTATATCTGGCATATGGGGAGATGTTCTTGAGGTAATATAACTATCTATATAGGGTAATAGGTATGTTTAAAATGGTTTGAGGCATCACACATTGACTCATATATGTCATCCATTAAATGAGTATCAAAATCATTATGTATGTTCAATAAAAGATACAAAATAACTAAATATCATTTAATAAAAATATTGGATAACATAAAACAATTCCCAACCATTGGAGTGATAGAATGGGATTATCATTCAAAAAATTTCATTAATATTGAAAAATTAATAAAAGTCCAAAAAATTGAATTAATTGATTAATTTTTCAAAATATATCCATAATAATCAATTAACACCATCCTATAAATATCAAAATTTCACCTTCTTTAAAATTTTAATTACAATGTTGAAAAAACTCTCTGAAAATATATGATAAAAATATAAATTAAATAAAATGAATTAAATGATATAAAAATTACATAAAATGTTTTTTTAAATAAAAATAATTTTATGAAACTAAGAAATAAATGAAATCAATCCTAATAAATGAAATGAAATTCAAAATGTATATTTATTATATTTATGTGAGAATGAAAAAAATATACATATATATTAAAAGTTATATAATATAGTACAAATTTACATTGAATAGTTTACATATGTTAAAAATCATTTTTTAATAAATTAGATAATTAAAATTTCTAATAACAACATGAAATAATAGGAAATAGGGAAACACATGAAAAATAGAGTAATCTAGAAAATGTTCATATTTCATTTTAAACAATTGATCGACCATGTGGTTTAGATTATATTTTATATTTATCCAAAAGATCTACATACCTGTGGAATTATACACATGATAAAAGTATAAAATTCATGAAAAAAAGTCTCACGTTATAAACAAATGAATGACATCATGAAAAAATGACTGAAAAAATATAATCTACCTTGAGAAGAAGATGACAGTGAAGCAAGTCACGTGACTACAAGACATAAAACATTATAAAAAATGATATATGTTGTGGTGAGAAATTATAATTCAAATATATATGTGTAATATAATTTAATTATCAAATAATATATAAACAATGTAGTTTTGTCATCAACCTCAATATTCTCCTTATATTGGATAATTACAAAAAATAATATCCGTTTCAAAATTTATCACCTTTTCTAAATTGATGAAAATATTTAATAAAACCAAAATTAACTAAAATGGTCAAATCAAACCATTTACTATTCTAAAATTAATACAATTATTCCCTTTTAATATAGCATTTTATATAAGAAAATACCCCCTTGGAAAAAAAAAATCATTACTTAGAAAGAAACATTATCTTCTCAAATCTTCATGGAACCAAATTTCCCAAAAAAATTCTCATAACGATATTAATAACTCAAAAATAAATAATTATTCTATAAACTAAATAAAATTATAGCACCACTTAAATAGTTTTAAAATATAAAATAGAGAAAAATCAATATTATGGAATAGGTGGAGCCTATAAATTTTGAAACAGTATTCATGAAATTAATAAAACAATACATATAAATATTTAAGAAATATTCTATAACATATAAATGATAAATAATTTTATTTTTAAAAATAATTTAAAAAAATTATACATTTTTACAAATTTAAAAAGTGATAAATAAATATAGATTAAATAAGTAAAACTAGAACTCACATAAATTATTTGATTTTTTTCATAATAAAGAGAAACGATTAAACAATAAAACATATATTAGGATAAAAGAACACATTTTATGATATTAAATGAATTGATTATACAAATAAGAGATTTAAATATATATATATAACCATTATACTTATTTTAATAAATAAATTTAAAAAAAAATATAATATCCAATCAAGATGTATAAAAAAACATAAATCGACATTCTATCGGAACACAAATACTAATATTATTTTCATCCATAGTACCCTTAAAATAAAAATTACTCTTAAATTGGAATCTATAAAATCATAAGAATGATAATATTTTTAATATAATTAGTAGACACCGATGATGTATAATGGTTAGTCCTCTTAATTATAAAATAATATTTAGAAATAAATGGAATCTTGTAATCAATCCATTCACCAATTTTTTTGAGAAATCTGAAGCACAATGTCAAAATAATCGGCATATAAATCATTTAAAAGATGATATACCTTAATGTGTACATTTTAAAAAAATCAATTTTTATACACATTACGTGACCACTAAACAAAACTCAAACAATTTTTAATTTATTTTTTGATGTGAATATTTTTTAATTTAATTATGTTATCTAAATATTGATATCTAATAGTAATCTTTTATAACATTTCCTTTAAACATTGAATTTTAGGTTTTAATATCATATTTTCATTTTAAAAATAGTTAAGGACATCAATTTTTTTATCTTTAGTACTAGAAGTAAAATTTCATAAATAGTTATTCATTTTTAAAACATAAGGAAATTATTTTTTGTATTATTTATTTTCTCATTCTCTTTATTAAACTCTAAAATAGTATCTTTAAAAATTCCATTTTCTAAAAAAACAAGATAATTTTTATAAGTTACCTTATTTTTTAATAATTTTAATCAATTCATAACTTTAAAAATGATTTTATATTTCATCTTTTAATTTATCACGGTATTCACATAACTCATTAATTTAGGAGTTATCAATGTCATAACTATGAAGGGATTGAGAATCAGAATAAAAATTTCTCACTTTTTCTATGTAACACATTAAATCTATAATTAGGCTTTTATAGTATATATTAAAAAATTATTTTAAGTATATGAGTACGGTGGTGAAAATTTAATTTTATAATATTTACCCTAAATTATAAAAATAAATGTTAACTTTTAATATATATATTCTGTCATGACCCATACCCCGGGGCCCTTGCTCTGACTACCCCAAGCCCAACTTTTATAGGCCAACGGCTGGAGATTAGCATCGAATGCGTATTCCCTAAAACTCGGAAGGCGTTGCCTTTTTATCCTGTAAGCACACGAAACCAAGAACATAACAAGATAGGAACCCAAGTAAACTGAACTGTAAACATAGTGAGTGAATTAAGTAAAAGGGGCCAGAATACAAGCCCAACTGGAAAGTACAAGTACAACTGTGATACAATACAACTGGAGAAAATAGAAAGTCAGTTGTTGTGTCATCCTCTGAGGTTCCTACCTAGAGGGTAGGTACAGAACACCTTCTCAGAACTCCATGTCCACCCGTCCCCTCTGCGTACTGAAACGTTGTATTGTCCACCTCCAGGTACAATCCAGTCCTGGTACTCTCATCCTCAGTCAGCGTTGTCTGTCATATGCATCCAATGCAACAAGGAGCAGGAATAAACCTTACTGGGGTGAGTATAATGATACTCAGTATGGACCATGAGACACTCTGGGTCTCACAAATCCATAAATGATAAATCAAAATATAATAAATCAACAGATAACCTTACATAGTTATATGCCCATACATATACATATGATATCATGTAATGCATCTCAATCATGAGGAAAACACAGAGGTACTGACTCAGATCACACCAGGATTTATTAAAGGGATAGCGTTAAGTAACATTTCTAGTCACAACGTCAAACACCTCGGTTCCTGGAGAACACCTCCTCTATCGAGTACAGTGGGAATGCCACATCACGGAGAGGCACATCCCACTAAACTTGGACTACTGAGGTACTCCTCCTATCGAGTACCATGGATTTGCCACATCACACAGAGGTGATCCCCACCATGGGTCTACGACGTCACACAGAGGTGCTCCCCCTCATGGCCTGCTGAGGTACTCCTCCTGTCGAGTACCATGGGTCTGCCGAATCACCAAGGTGCTCCCCACTGGGCATATAAAGTCACTCCGTGTCTAAACGGTCAGCAGTCGTCAAGTCTCAGTCAGCCACTGGGATCCCGCACAATGCTCGGTCCTCTCTGGGAGGATCCACTCCACATGATACTGGTTGATACTCCAACTACCAAAAATTCCCACGAAGAAGTCTCTCCAAGTTATTTTATTTCATAAGGGTCTTAACGTAACACACGGCGCGCCAATCGAACACCCGATCTGTGAGTTATTAGCGTTTTAGTCTCGGGGTCCCGGTTGGATTTGTGCTCGATCCAAACTGACCATTCCCTATCTTAATCCAAACACAGTGGGGTATCACTCAATGGGACAATCTCGCTCCATGATTTCCAGATCCGCTGACTGTTCTTCAAATAGAACTCTGGTGCCAATGTTATGGCCAAAAGAAAGTAATTGGGTCATAGTGGGCATAGGTACGGTCCCACCCGGTCAAACCGAATCGGCCTATTGGGTCTGGCCTGGCTCGTGAGGGTCGCGAGGGTGCCGCGAGGGCGACTCAGTCAAGTTGTATCGTGAGGGCGCGGATTGGCTATGGGTACAATGAGGGCGGGTCTGTCAAGGGGTAAGATGAGGGCACTGATCGGCTGTGGGTACAGCGAGGGTGTAGACATGCCGCGAGGGTGCGGACCGGCCACGTGGTGTAGAACAGCCGCGAGGGCGCGGACCAGCAGTGAGGGCGGCATATCGGCCATGAGGGAGCGGACCGGACGTGAGGGCATGGACAGGCCACGAGGCATGGACCATCTGCGATGGTGGCGAACCAGCTGCGTGGTAGGGGGAATGGTCGTGGGTCGACGGACTAGCCACGGGGCGGATATCTAGTCGTGGGATGGAGATCCCGTGGTGGAATCTTAGTGGACGGGGGCGGCGTCTTGGCAGAAGGCGGCGGCAGCTCGATGTATGGCGGCTCGACGGACGGCAACGTGGGCAGACGAAGGAGCCGTGAGGGGCAGAGCCACGGGACGCGTAGGTCGCGAGTTGGTGGTGGCTGCAGGTCGGTGCCATTGTGTCGTCGCCTTCGTCACGTTCAACTCAACAAATCATCAAAATATTTGCGGAGGGGTCGGGCCGGGTTTTTTTGGCCCGTACCCTCCGCGTTAGGGTTGGTAGCAAACAGATCAACAAAAACAAGAATGAAGAACGTCAAACCCTCTCGGAATGATTGTTCCCAGCCATAGGAGAAATACATTCGCTGATAAATCTAAAATAGAGATTTGATCGGCGTTCATTTTTTTAGAATTGAAGAACATGGGAATATAAAATCACTTATAAATGAACCGCTACCTCGGTTTGTTCGTTGACGTTGGCGCGAGATGGGAGAATGGACGTCGATTTGTCGTAGATGAAGACGTCCCACATAGGAATACGTCTTGAGGATGAAGCTCGAAGTCGAGGTCGTTGTTCATCGTTGGCATAGAGTTCTTCATGGAAGAATGCGTCCTTCTTCGTAGATCTTTCTCCAACCAAGATCTCTCTCTCCTTTTCCAATGAATGTTCTCAAAAGAAAAATCCACCAAAATAATAAAAAATCCACAATTTTAATTGTTGGAACAATTTAAAATTTTCTAAATTAAATAACTATGTTGTCATAATATAATGCGGTGTGTTGGCATAATTTAATATAGAGGAAGCTCAAGAGGCTCCTCCACATTAATTAGTTAGTAGAGAAGTTTTTCCCACATTAAGAGGGGTGTTCAAGAGGTTTATACCTAGTCTGGTCCCCACAACCATAACCTCTCATGAGAGGTTAGGATCGGGTGGTCCCCAGCACTATAACCTCTCATGGGAGGTTATGGTTTAGTGGTCCCCACTACCAACTTCCACATGGAGTGGTTACTACAAATAAAATTAAATAAAAATTATGTTTTACATTATTTTATTATTTCCATGAAAAATCCAAAAATTATCTTTCACCGTTGACCAACTTCCGTCGAGGTGAAAGTATTCTTAAGAAAATATTGGTACTGCAGGTTCAATGGTGCACTCAGATTTCATTTCCGTGCCCCAGTTCAAAAATTAGAAAAACCCTCTCACATTTTTACTGAACGTACCCGAAAAAATGTTCATAAATTCATTCTAGTCAATCCGGGCATCGGAATCACGCGACATCAATTTTCTCGGATTTATAAAATTCCCATATAAATAAAACAAATTACATGGAAATTATGGGTCTTTACATTCTTCATAACTCATGATTTACGTCCACGTAAGCCACAACTCAAACTAATGTAACATGTGGGGGTACTGACCACACATCTGAGCCTCCCTCTCCCATGTTCTCTCCTGAAGGTTCCCATGCTGCCAGCGAACGCGCACCAGTGGTATCGACCATCCACGAAGGACCCGCTCTTATCAATCCTCAATATCTACTAGAACCTCCTTAAAAGTCTCCTCATCTTCGACGTCCAGCTCACCATGGTCGATGATGTGAGAATGGTCATGCACGTATCTTCTCAGCTAGGATTCATGGAAGACATCGTGAACCCGGTGCAACTGAGTTGGAAGAGCTTGGCGGTTTCTCATCTCACCAACTCTAATAAGTACCTAAAAAGGTCCGATAAACATCAGAGGTAACTTTCCTCAGCCAAATCTCGGTCAACCTCATTGGGGTGAGACCCGTAGAAAGACGTGGTCTCCATTCTCAAACTCTAGAAGCCTCCGTCTCTTGTCAGTATATAACATCTACCTGCTCTGTGTAGTATTGATTCTCTATGGGATGATCTGCAAGGTCGCCCGTACAACGCCTCAACAGTTTCCATCCCTATGGTGTAGTGATATCATTTATTGTATGGATTCTCCACCCAAGGTAAGTGATCCTCCTGGCTGCAACCAAAGTCGAGGTAACAGGCACACTACATGTCCTCGAAGGTCTGAATTGTCTACTGAGTCTGGCCATCTGTCTGAGGAAGGTAGGCAGTGCTCAAACGAAGCTACTTCCCAAAAGCCTCCTAGAACCCCTTCCATAAACGAGATGTAAAACATGTGTCATGATCGGAGACAATGGTCATAGGTACTCTATGTAGCCGCACAATCCCCTGTACATAGAGGTGTCCCAAGCTCTATATTGAACCCTGCTCTCTGATCGGTAAGAAGTGGGCCGACTTGGTGAGTCGGTTGACGATCACCCAAATCAAGCCATGTCCCACGGATGTACATGGAAGTCCTGTCACTAAGTCCATGGATATCCCATCCCACTTCAACTCTAGGACCTCTAAAGTCTCAACCAAGCCTGATGGTACATGATACTATGCCTTCACATACTGACATGTGAGGCATCAAGAGACAAACTATGTAACTGATTTATTCATTCCCGGCCACCAGTGGTATCGTTGGAAGTCCTCATACATCTTTTCCACTCCTGGATGCACCGCTATAGGGGATCTGTGGAACACCCAAAACACTTCCACCTGAAGTGACATTGGTCCCATGGTATGCCCTTTGAAGAGGATGACGTTCTCCCCACTATCATAAAATCCATCAAGTGCCTTACCTATGGAAATATGAGCACGTCGTGCCTCGTAGTAAGCATCCCAATGTTGTGCCTCCCTGACATGCTGAAGAAGTGGGGTAGTGATTGTAAGAGACTGAAGAAAAGATGCTCCATCACGTTCCATGAAGAATATATGCAAAGTGGTCAGCTGCTCTTTCTCCTCACCTAGCAGTTGTATAATAGACCTCCTGGTGAGTGTGTCTCCTATAACGTTCCACTTCCCATGAGTATAGACTATCATGAAGTCATAGTCTAGGAGGAACTCAAGCCAACATCGATGTCTGAGGTTCAGGTCCTTATGAGGGAAGATATACTTGAGACTCTTGTGATTAGAGTGCACTGTAAAACCCTCACCCAAATGATAGTGTCACCACATCTTCAAGGTGAATACCGCTGCTACTGACTCCAGGTCATGGGTAGAATAGTTCTTCTCATGTTGTCTCAGCATTCAAGAACTATATGCAATCACTGCTCACTCCTGCATCAGAACCCATCCGATTCAAGTACCTGATGGGTCTCAGTAGACTACGTACCCTACGCCCTCCTATGGAAGCCTCAATATGGGGACACTAGTCAGCCTCTCCCTCTAGTTCGGAATACATTGAAGGTATCTTTATGACCACATGAAGGGTTTCCTCTTCTTCATGAATGCTGATATTGGTGCTTCCATTCTAGAGAAGTCTGGCGCAATCCTTCGGTAGTACCCAGCGAATCCTAGGAAAATCCATACCTCTTTCACACTCCAAGATGGCTCCCAAGAAAGTACTGCCTCAATATTCGCTGGATATACTACAACTACAACCTCTAATATGATGTGTACCAGAAAGTAAACCTCTTGGATCTAGAACTGGAACTTCAAGAGCTTACCATAAAGATGGTACTCTTGGAGTGTGTCCAGTACTGCCTAAAAATGATATACATGCTCCTCCTCAGTAGTCGGGTATATCAGAATGTCTTCGATGAAGACTACTACAAATTGATCAAGGTATGGCTGAAAGATCCTGTTCATGAGTCTCTTGAACACTGCTGGATCATTGGTCAGACTGAATGGGATAACCAAGAACTCATAATGGTCGTACTGACACCTGAAATCCATTTTCTGTACATCCTAATATCTTACTCTGAGCTGGTGATATCCTGATCTGAGGTCTATCTTCGAGAACCACTATTCTCCATTAAGCTGATCAAATAAGTCGTCAATCCTTGGGAGTGGGTACATGTTCTAAACGGTCTCCTGGTTCAGGCGCTGATAGTGAACACAAAGCATCAAGCTCCAATCCACCTTCTTGGAAAATATAATCGGGGCTACCAAAGGAGAAACACTAGGTCAAATGAATCCCTTCCCCTGTAAGTCCTTTAGTTGTACCCACAGCTCGCGAAGCTCTGAGGGAGACATCTGATACAATGGTGTAGATATTGTTGTCGTTCAGTGGTATAAGTCAATGTAAAAGTCCACCTCTCTACGAGGAGGTAGACCCATAACATCATCAGGGAAAACATCTGCATAATGGTCCACCACAATAGGATAACTCGGACTCTCCACATCAACCACTCTGAGGGTAAGGCAAGCCAAGTTATGAGTGATCGGAAGCACTCTTATCCGGGTATGTCCATCATGTGCTGAAAATTATCCCTTCTCACTAGTGAAGGTGAACCTGATCCCATCCCAACAAACACATCTCACCTTTTGCCTAATACAATCAATCTGAGCCTGGACTATAGATAACCAGTCCATACCCAAGATGATGTCATAAGGCCTCGGCCGCTACTAGGAGATCCCAGTCGAAGTTCTCGCCTCTTAGAGTAAGCTCACACTACTAGCACCAGTGTGTAATTGTAAAATCCTTTCCAATAGAAGTCATCAGTTGTAAGGATCAAGACAACGGATCCGTCATAAACTCTATGCTCTAAAAGTGGGCATTGGAAATGAACAAATGACAGGAACCTATGTCTATTAGTACTGCGGATTTGGTGGAGTAGACACATATCGTACCTCGTATCATCTTTGGAGCATCGTGATCGTAGGCCTAAACTGCCTGGAGCTGAGCCCTCCCATGTCCACATGCTCCCGGATGTCGGAGTGGACCTCCTAGTGGTGGTGGAGGTAACATCTCAAATCGTCGCCAACCGCAAGCTGCACGGCCAACTCCTCTTCCATGTCTGCATGCTCCCAACGGAGCACCTCAGTAGAACCTCTGTCTCTATCTGGGCGGTCCTTCAATCGTCTACTGACCATCCATATGGCGGGTCAGACAGTCACGAGCCATGTGACCCTACCCGCCGCATGTGTAACATTTCCCACTCCGGGTATAACTGGCTCTGCCTCAGGTGCCCCGCACAACTGATCCTAAGTCATGCGGTCGTCCACCTATAGGTGTGGTCCTCTTGGACCTTTGTGATGTTTGTCTGCTGCCAGCTGTAGAGGACTCTAATACGTGATAAATAGTAGTGAGTCTCGCTACTGGTGACTTCTTTGTAAGGAAACTCTACACTATAATGGCTCTCTGTAACATCCCCACCTGTATTAGGATGCTGATTGAGATCACTGAAGCCCTAAACTCCCACCAGAGTTCCTTCTCAAAGGCTTGGGCTATGAAGAGAGGGTCCATTGCCATATTAGTGGAGTAACATGAGAGGTTAGTGAACCTCGATGAGTAATGACCCACATTCATGTTTCCCTAATGTAGATAAAGAAACTCATGTATGCGCACTGCGTGAAGAGTCACTGGGACAAACTCTTCCCGAAAAAGGCTCTCGAAGTCTTCCTAGGGAAGCATCACCTCGTTGTGAACCTGGAGCATCAATTTCCACCATCTTCCTGGTACATCCTGTGGAAGGCTGACGGAATGGATAACCATGAGATCGGCTGGTGTCGCTACGAGTCGGAAGACTCTCGCCACAACCTCCAGCCAATCCCCAGCCGCCTGTGGGTCCGTCTCTCCACTGAACCTAGGCGGCCTCTACTGCTAGAACACGTGTAACATGCTCAAGCAGCATGCACCGTCTACAGTTGAGGCTGGGGGTAGCGGTGGCCCAACATGGAGTGGTACTTCTGGTGCCTCCTCAGGTGCCTCTACTGGAAAAGGGCCATAAAACAAGGCCTCGTTGCTCGGTGGACTATCAGTGCGTATAACTCTTGGAACCCTATCTAGCAGCCTGTGTGGAGGCAACCTGAAAAGAAATAGTTCTCCCATTCTTAAAAAGTTATACCTGGTGAGCTGAAAGTTATACCTAGTGAGATGAATCAAAAGATCACAACGAAAACATTTGAAAACACACACACAATCAGTGTTTTTGTGCACTGAGTAGGAAATCAGAAGTCAGGGTCTTAGTGTATGGATACGTCGGCCACCTCACCAACACTGGACTCCTGGAACTAAAAACCGCACTCATTACCCTTAACAATATTTCTTCTTAGAAAAGATCAGATTCCTTGTTTTTTCGTATAATAGACTCCTCTGATACCAATTTTTCACGACTCGCCCCCCGGGGCCCATGACGTGAATACCACAAGCCTGCCTTCCAAAGGCCAGGGGCTAGAAACTAGAACCAAAGGCATATTCCCTAAAACTGGGAAGGCATTACCTTTATATCATGTAAGCACACGTAACCAAGAAAATAGCATGATAGGAACTCAAGTAAACTTAAATGTAAACCGAGTGAGTGCAGTATGTAAAAGGGGCCAGAATAAAAGCCCAACTGGAAAGTACAAGTACAACTTTGATACAATACAAATGGAAAAAAGGGAAAGTCCATTGTTCGGTCGTCCTCTGAGGTTCCTACAGGAAGGGTAGGTACATATCACCTTCTCAGCACTTCATATCCTCTCATCTCTGTATACCGACACATCATATGGTCCTCCTCTAGGTATCGTCCAGTCCTGGTACTCACAGCCTCAGTCGGCATTGTTCGTCATCTGCATCCAATACAACATGGTGCAGGTATATCCCATGTAGGGGTGAGTATAACGATACTATGTAGGGACCCCGAGTCCCTCTTGTTCTCACAAATCCAACAAAGATTAATCAAAAAGTATGTAATCAACAGATAACCTTAGGTAGGTATATGCCCATACATGTACATTAGTTATCATGTAATCCATCTCAATCATGAGAAAAACACAGAGGTACTAACTCAGCTGACACCAGGATTTATTCTAGGGGTAGTGTTAGGTAACATTCCCAGTCACAACATCGAACATCTTCGATGCAGGAGAAATCCTCCTCTATCGAGTACACTTAGCATGTTGTGTCACACAGAGGCTCTTTCCACTAACCTCTGACTGCTAAGGTACTCTTCCTGTCGAGTAACATGGGTTTGTCACATCACACAGAGGCGCTCCCCTCTGAGGGTCTACCACGTCACACAGAGGTGCTCCCCCTAGTGGCTTGCTGAGGTACTCCTCCTTTCGAGTTCTGTGGGTCTACAGCATCACCAAGGCGCTCTCCACCGTGGGTCTACCACGTCCCCAAGGCACTACCCACTGGGCTTGTCAAGTCACTCTGAGTCGAAACAGTCAGCAGTTGTCAAGTCTCATCCAGCCACTGGGTTCCCGAACTATGCCCGCTCGTCTCCCAGAGGATCTGCTCCACATGCTACTGGTCAATATTACAACTACCAAGAAGTCCCACAAAAAGTGTCTTAATGGTCTGTCCCATCATAGGGGTATCAACGTAATAGAAGACACGTCAATCAGACGCCCGATCTGTGAGTTATTAACTTTTTATTCTAGAGGACTCGGTTGGATTCGTGCTCAATCCAACCTGACAGTTCCACATCTTAATACAAAACATAGTGGGGTACCACACAAAGGGACCGTCTCAATCCAATATATCTAGCGTCGTTTCCGGTTGGTCAAACGGACGTCGGGTACCAATGTTATGTCCAAAAGTCAGTAACTGGTTCGTAGTGGGCCCGGGTCTGGTCTGATCCGATTGGACTGACCAAGCCCACAGTGCCACCCAGCCCATTGGGTACAACCCGACCCGCGAAGGCCGCGAGGGTGCCGTGAAGGTGGCTCGGCCAAGGGGTACCATGAGGGTGTTGACTAGCCACAGGTTCTACGAGGGCGCAGACCAGCCACAGGGGCGGCGGACCAACTGTGAGGGTGCAGACCAGCCGCGAGGGTGGCGGACGGAATATGAGGGTGCATACTAGCTGTGAGGACACGAACCGGTAGTGAGGGCATGGACAGGCCGTGAGGGCATGGAACGACTATGAGGGCGCAGACCGTCCGCGAGGGCATGGACCGGTGGTGAGGGTGCGGACCAGCCGCGAGGCGTGGATCTGCAGAGAGGGAAGAGGACCGGCCGCGTGGTAGGTGGACCAGGCGCGGGTCGGTGGACAGGTTGTGGGGCTTCATTCTGGCCGTGGGATGGTGGTACAGTGGCGAAAGCCCGATGGAAGAAGGCGGCGGCTCGGTGGACAGCAGTGGTGGCTTGGTGGAGGGTGGTAACAGCTTAGTGGACAGTGGCTCGGCGGACAACAGTGGCAGCGACAGAAGACAGCGGAGCCATGAGGGGGGAGCCACGGGGCGCAGAGGTCGCGAGGCACTGGAGGCCGCGGGGTGGAGGCGGTTCGATGTCACCTTCATCAAGCTCAACTCCACAAATAATCCCAATATTTTCATAGGTGTCGGGTCTTGTTTGTTTGGATCGTACCCTCTGCATCCACAAAAGAAAAACATTCGTAGATCAATTAATAATAGAGAGTTGATATGCGTTCTTCATTTTAGAAGAGAAGAACATGGGAAAATAATATCACTTATAAATAAACCCATGCCTTGCATTGTTCATTGATGTTGGTGTGAGAAGGAATTATGGACGTCGATTCGTCGTAGATGAAGATGTCCCGCGTCAGAAGAAGTCTTGTGGAAGAATCTAGATATTGAGGTCGTCATTCATTGTTGTCATAGCGTTCTTTGTGGAATAACGTGTTCGTTAGAGAGCTTTCTCCCACCAAGAGCTCTCTCTCCTTCGCCAATGAATGTTCTCAAAAGAAAAACCCACCAAAATAAAAAGGGTTTCCCCAATTTTAATTGTTGGAACAATTTAAAATTAGATAAATTAATTAACTAATTTGGCACAATTTAATGTGGTGTAGTGGAATAATTTAATGTGGAGGAAGCTCAAGAGGATCCACTACATTAATGAGGGAGTTGAGAAGTTTCTCCCCCATTAAGAGGGGTGTTCAAGAGGTTTAGGCCTCGGGTGGTCCCCACCACTGTAATCTCTCATGGGAGGTTAGGAATGAGTGGTCCCCACCACCATAACCTCTCATGGGGGGGGGGGGGTTAAGGATTAGTGGTCCCCACTACTAACTTCTATATGGATTGGTTACTACATATAAAATAAAATAAAAAGTTTGATTTATTTTATTTTATTATTTTCATCACAAGTTAAAAAATTATCTTTCACCCTCGACCAACTTCCGTCGAGGTGAAAGTCTCCTTAAGAGAATATTGGTGCTCTGAGTTCAATGGTGCCCTCAGATTTCAATTCTGAGCACCGGTTGAAAAGTTTGAAAGTCCTGCTTGCATCTTTACTGAATATACCCCAAAAATGTTCAAAAATTAATTTTGGGCACTCCGGGAATCAGAATCACGCACCGCCAATTTTCGTGGACTCGTAAAATTCAGATTTAATTAAAACAATTTTACATGGAAATTCTGGATCTTTACATATTATTCACTACAGTGTAATTCATTAGTGCGACTCTAAACTCAAATAAATTAATTATTATTTTTCATTTTATCCATACGTTATATTTTTATCTTTGATATTCCAAACATGGTCACATATATTTTCATTGTACGGGGTTCTTATATTGTTAATGAATAATAGTTTTCTTTCTTCATTATTTGTCTTTAGATGTGCTTCTTATATCTCTTGTTTTGCATTCATAATTTTTTGTTGAATGATTATTCAATACAAGTCCTTGAATACATTTTTTGACATGGTTAAGATCATTATTTTCCATTTATCTTGATTATTTTTAATAATAAAAATTATTGATGTAAGTATATTTTTATTTTAAGGAATCTTTATTTATTTTAACATATTCTTTATTTTAATATCTTCACGTAAATATTTTATTTTAGTTATTAAATAATCACATCAACCACTGAGAAAATAGTAAATCATTATTTTTCATTAATGGATACATTAATTAATTTTCATTTTATTAGAAAGTCTTTAATTATTAAATAATTAGAACATCATTCTTCAGTGTTTCCCCTATTTCAACCATGTTATTGACAATCATAGGGAATATTTTTTATAATCTCTTTAATATATTCATGATCAAACAGTATGAATTATTTAAATTAATCCCTTTGAATACAATGGTTTTTTATATTAACTTAGACACTTACATGACTAGTGAAATAAATTTTAGATATAGTTTTGGGAGAATAAATATTTCTGCAATCATTTTATCAAATTGAACTATAAAAAAAATTCATCACAAGTTATTTTATAGACATATCATGTAATATAATGAATATATAATGCATCAATAACATATTCAATGAGATTATTTGATATTTCCATGAATATAGAATATTGAATCCCTGTATTATTTATTAACAAAAATATTTATATCTTTCTAGTATCAATATTCACTCCCATTAAAAATGATGTGCTCTTAAATGTCTTCAATTTCAACATCATAGATTTCCATTATTGGAAAAAGTACATTACATAATGTTTTTAACAATAAGAAATCAATTTATCTCAAAAAATGATATTATAAAATAATCAATA
This sequence comes from Viscum album, assembly GCA_963277665.1. Lineage (NCBI taxonomy): Eukaryota > Viridiplantae > Streptophyta > Magnoliopsida > Santalales > Viscaceae > Viscum > Viscum album. Next base: position 652,401,444 of record OY728123.1, read on the forward strand.
ATTCTAAACAATATTTTTATTTCGAAGATATTTTGTCATTTGATTCGTCCTAAAGGTGAATGGAAATAAATAATAAGGGTAAATTTACATTTATTATAAAAAAATATTCATTAAAAATAATGTAACAATTTCGTTCTCAAATATAATTAAAAAATTAATTATTAAATTTTTATGGACATAGGATATGTGAAGAAGTAATGTAGAATATTAATTAACTGAACCAAAGAATTTTATATTTTTTTATCAAAATAATAATTTTTCTACTCTTCACACCACAACCTATAAAATATGGAACCCACTAAACATATCAGGGATGAATTTATAGGTGATTATGCTAAACCTATACTTATATGAGGAAAATAATCACATATTAGAAATTTACAAAGAAGAAATCTATAACCTAAAAACTCAGACATTTAGAGGAATATAGAGAACCAAGGATTTTTTCAATGGAGCTACCCAAACCTACTATTCTTTTAGTAATAATAAGAACAAATTAACTAATTTCTTACTCATGTTGTAGAACCAATGGAAAATTTTGATATGTTGTATAACCTATGTTTTTTTATGATTTAGTTACTTTTTCAACCATCCCAAAGTCTAATAATAGATATTGTTAAACCCACTACTGAGGTTCAGATAGATCTGTTATTGTAGAACAATTATCCTCTACCCTTATAATGTTTTCAATTTTTTCCTAGTATTATATCCCTATTCTTTTTCGATATTTGATAAACAATGTCACATTGATTTCGATTTCATAGGTTAAATCTATATTTATATTTAATATAGTATCATATATTTTATTCATAAATGTGTCTCAAACAATTAAAATTTGTTCTGTAAAAGCTAGAAAATAAATATAATAGAATATAAGAAATCAGTTGGATAATTTAAAAATATTATAATAATCAAGGAGAGGGAGATATAGATAAATTTTCATTAAACAATTGTTTTTAAAATTATTATGAAAATAACAATTTTTACCTATTTAATTTCATTGTTGAACTATTCAATATATCTCATCAATCACCAACCAAAGAAATTTAATGTATATAACTACATTTCATTTTTTAAAAATTAAAATACTAAATTTAAATGACATTTCATACATGTATGTTGTGGAAATAAAAATTTATTAAAAATTCATTAAATTATATATAAAACATTGAATATTATTTTAATCAATAAGAATAAATTTAAAAATAAATATAAATATCACTCATATTAAAAAAAATCCAAAATTGCAAAAAAAAAATTCTCTGTTATAGTGTGAATGAAAAAATTTAAATATGTTTTAAAAAAATTTATGAATATCCAAAAACAATACACAGCTTCCATGGGATTCAAATTAATTTTTTGAATAAATAAAATAACTAAAAAACAACTATAATTATATATGAAAATGAAATTGTAAAAATCAAAAAAAAAATCAAGAAACAAATTTTTACTCTTTTAAAATAAATAATCAAACATAACATTTTTCATACCATCCATATCAACCATAATGTTTAACCTACCATGATATATAGACTTATTGAAAAAATTGTAATAAAAAGAATAAATGACTAACCAAATAACCAAATGATTCACCATATTAATAAATGATTATTTTTTAAGTCACGCTATAGTAATATTAAGAGATCAGGAGGAAATTAATATTGTAATGAGACATAAAACATGATAATAAAATAGTGAATGAATCTAAGAGAAATTACAATTAAAATGTGAAAAATTTATCTAAATAAATTGTAATTTTTTTCAGAAGACACATCTATAGAATCTATCACATTAAAACTCAAAATCACATATCCCCTATAAACATTTAATAACTCCTATGTAAATTGTAATTTTACATATAATGAAAATAATTATTTCATCTTAGATCAGTGAGATATCCTCATCATGGATAATACTACATTCATTGGACTAGCCTATAAATTCACTTAAATGGTACCTCCCAATATTCTTGAGTTTAAAGATTATAAATGATTGTATAGGGTAATATTATTGATATAATATACCCTCATATAAGAGTAATATATAATAGTTGTAATAGTGCTCATAATTACAATAATCTAGATAATGAAGAGGTAAAAAATATAAAAAAAAATTACTAATAAACATCATAAAAATCCTATTATATATATATAAATGATATATAAGTATTAAAAATCATATACACCCAATTGAGATCCCCATATATTTTGAAAATGATAATTACAAAAAAATGGAATAATAGTAAAATTATTCCCATGTCCAAGCCTACTCCCAACCCTTTGAACTATCCCAACATTCTAGATCAACCATCCATCATAGGGCACATTCCATTATCATGTAATATGCCAATTAATTTTTCTTATGTACCTATGTTGCAAAAATAATTGTGTAAGTAAAAAATTGAAGTCAACCACCAGTTCTATCCATAAACATACCCAATTTGAATAAATTTTGTATTTTTATGGCATAATAAATATATGAATTCCTAATAAGTATCATCATCAATCCTCATTGTATAAAGTGAAACACCATATTGATCATACATGCTTCAACAATTGTTAGATTTATCTTTATAGGACACATCATATCATTATAAAGGGAAGGTATTCACACCCTAGAAAACATAGCATTTATAATTAAAGATAACATTTCCTGAATATGGAAATAATTCATAAATCATCAATGGGAAGGGATCCCCACCATGGATATAAATCATATATCATCGGTAGAGAAATTCACTCCATCATAGTGACAAATTGCATATCACTAGAGGAAAGAGTTTACCATAACTAAAATAATACATATATCATTAGGGGAAGATCACCATATAATATAAAAACACACTTATGGTAAGGGGGAGATAATCCATGCCACATATTGATGTTAATTTATAATATTATATTATTTATAATATTATTTATTTATTAAAATACATTCCATTGTGTTTCGAGTAAAAAATTATTAATATTTTAATGTTATGGGTGGTCAATGCTTGTGGCCTAGGTTTCACATGTTTAGTGAGTAAATTTTTTATTATCCAAGAGAAAAATGATGTTGTTTCATAGGTTTGAGAATGATTCTAATATGGTTTTTCCACATTTTTGTCTAAACAATATGGTATTCCCCTTGTGATCCCAGTGCTATATTCATTTTTAGGGAATTGTTTGGGAGACCAAATTTATAATATAGGTGGTCCTTAAAAATTCAAAACAAAAATTCAATTTCATATTTATGCTTCATAATTTTCCAATTTAGAGACCAACACTCCTTACTTCTTAATTCTCACACACTAATTGCCTCTCTAGTATTATTTAGGACAAGCTCTTGGAGACTCATTCATATCCTCTTTCTCTTCATTTTCCTATTGTATACTTTCTTATAGGACACGAATTTTTTACTTTTATTACATATATACCTGATGTATTAAAAATAAAAAAAAATTATTATATATTATTCATTATTCTACAAGACTCTAATGAGATAATTTCCTTCAGTGTACATCCCTTTGATAAGGCCCTACTGGGATGATAACAATTACATTATATAAATATATTTTAAAATAATGTTTTATAGTTGGATAATATAATATGATGGGAAACATTATATATATAACAGTAGGTGTGAGTACTCATAAGTAGAAATTGATTTTCTTCATGAATTTCACACTTTGTAATGAATAATATGGGAAATTATGAGAACATATGCACCAATAAGATTTTTTCTTATTTTGTAATTATCAGATATTCTAATATGTGAATGTGTGTAATGGTCTTTAGACTATAATATTATCATTAACCCATTTCATGTTTTAGACACTTATATTTTTTAATGAAAACCCTTTGATTCGTATATTCACAGCTATGTATGGTATGTTGGGTGTCAAATTATTGACACGTCTTTATCATATAATTTGAAGAATTATTGTTCTATTCCATATTTATGAAATACAATATCACATACATTTAAATTGGAATGAACCATCAAATTAAATTCCATGTATAAGTTGAATACATTCATTTTTTTTCAGATATTCAAATAAATACATAACAATCATATAGTTTAGATACATTGATGTGCAACCATTTAAATTAAATAGTGAGATAATAAGACTATATTAAACTATGAGTTTTCATTGGTGGTTTTCATCATTCTGAAATTCTTTTCTTTCTTATGGATTCCTTAACCCATTGGTAGAGAATAGTCATGGATGTTTGGAAACCTGCCTATTTATAATGATATAGAATCATAAATTATCACAAACTATGTGTTTTTGATGATCTTTATAAAAATATATTTGAATTTAATTATTGTAAAAAATATTATTCTCATGAATTATAGGTAATTTTATTCATTTATTATCAATAAAAAATATTAATTGATGAATGAAATTATTAAATTTTATATTTCTTTTCTAGTTGAATAAATTTATTAACAGTTAGAATATTCCAATATTGAGTCTAGAAAAAATTATTAATTAATAATTTTGTTAGATAAAATTTGTTATTATGCAAGTTGGTGCATTCTAAAAAAATAATATTAATAATATGATTACTATGTTGAAGAGGTTTATTAAGGGTTAATTTATTATTTATTGGATACGATCAATTTAAATAATTCTATTAACATAAACACTTGGCCTTTAAATAAACCATTAAATCTATTTTTTTTGTATACAAAATCTACATTTGCGAATCACTGTGAAAAATGAAAATATATTTGATTCATCATCCTCTTTTCCTCCCATGAATGGGAAATGCAAGAGGGATTTCTTTTATAATAAATGATGAATGATCCACAAAAAACACAAGACAATCATTTCACTATGTTAGAACCTGAGGACCAATTTGTGTCACATGGATATCATAGGTTCACTTTTCATTCAACACATGGGTAATTATTTCTTGTGGATCCTCTAACTATAAAGAAAGAAATTTGAAAGTGAATTTTAAAATTATCAATATGTATATTAATTAAATAATTTATTAAAAAAGGTAATATTCTCACCTTATATTAATAAATTAATTATAGATATGACATGAGAGATGATTTTTCTGGGTTTTAGGAAGCTCAATATGTAATGAAATTTTCACAATACCCTCCCCCATTGCATGATTCAACTACCCCCAAAACAATAAATTTGTATTAAAATTTGGTTCATAAATATATAATTATTTATTTTATCGTCGATCCATACGCATTAATTATATAATTTTTATTTCAAAATATTTGTTATATATTCCATTATTAATTAACACCTTATCGACATATTAATCATGTTCATTCAGCGTTTCATTTTCATTATGTTATAAGAGTAAAAAAATAATGACTGAAGATGCCACCAGGAATTTATATAGTTTTGGGTCATAAGACAATGTTATACGGTGTGTTTCAGGAGTGCACATCATATGCCCTATTATGTTTCACATTTCCATGTTGTGGGTGAACCAACATGCCACAATGTTGTTACTTATGTTTTGTACTGCATGTTGATTGAACAACCATTCATGTGGAATGTTAGAATACATGGCATGTATACAAGGACATGACATGTAGTATTCATGGGTTTTTTGCAAAAAAAATCACAATAAATGTTGTGACTATACTAGGTAAAACCTTGTGAGATTGAAATAATATGGAATTTAGAACATACACATCATGTAAATCATCAATTGTCGTGTTTGGGATACACACCAAGACCAAGTTATTATTATCTACACATGTGACATTCCAAATAGTCGGTTTGTAGCTAAAAACACATATTGTGTAGTCTCTCACCCAAGAGCACACAATTTAATTTACCTTGTGTCATGGGCCTGAGACATTTAGATCAAATGGTATGTAGTTGGCCAGTACATGCCATGTAATCCTCTAAGGTACATGCCTAATACCCATTAAAGTATTAGTGGCACCATATTTGTGGATACATAGCTAGTATCTGGCATGTAAATGTTGTGTATTCTGGAAAATTCAACATCCTAATGTTCTAGTTTTGTAACCTAGATACACAAAAATAATAGAAAATAAAATGTTCCTGTAATATACACTATGAGTAACCATCCAATTACTAGTAGAATTTGACTAAACTAAATTGACAATTCCATCATTATAAAATTATTTCTTTGATTGAAATATTATGAATTCAACAATTTTATAACGGTAATAAATTAATTTTAATGTTTAAATAATTAATTCTTATATATTTGAAAAAAATGGTTCTCGAATTTAGTTCCCATTAATTATTTTACAATGGATATCTCCAGGAGTATTGGTATGGTCATTAAGATGAAATGTAATTAATTAATTAATAAATAAATTACTTAATTCATATTTTTTTAACTTAATAATAATGAATTCTTATCAAATTCATTTTTATCAATGAGACATACAAGGAATTGTGTATGTTTTGGATTTATAATTTAATTTATTAATTGGGTTTTATTTTATAAATTGTTAAATTATATATTATATTTTATGAGTTATTACTCTATCCATTATTACGTTGGACATAAAGATCCAGATTTATTTATGAATTACCCCTTAACCAATCCATTTGTTCCCCTCACCGAAATGGGGGATATAAATATTTATTAATAATGGATTTTACTAGGGTGTGTGGATGTAGTCAAATATGTAAGAAAAATGATGCTAACCAAGGTGTTACATAGGTGGATAGGTGATATGTTGTAACTCATATCAAGAAATAATGTATGAGTTATTTCCCCTAGGTCATAGGTTAATTTAATATCCTCTCATTCTATAAATCATTCGAAAATCCTCATGAATTATTCATTTAATTATTTATTTGTTTATATCTATGTATCTATTTAATTTAGTGATTCATGACTGAAATCACATAAATTAATTAATTAAAGTGTAATGGTGGAAATTAAATTAATGAATTGTGAAGAATTTATTTATCCAACATAGTTTATTTAATTATCATCCACTTAATATTAATAATACATGAAAATTATTAAATTAGATAATATATATGAATAAATAATTGAAATACCTAAACATAATATTATTTTTAAGAAGAATTATATTACATGAATAGTAATGAAACCATACAATAGTGTGTAGTACATGGCCGATGTCTATACACTTATAATTATCAGGTAGTTCCCTTGAGGGTTTTCAGTTAAAATAATTGAACAAGTATTGAGTTTAAAGTCCAATTTATATATTGGGAATGTATTTTCTCAAAATATACAATATACATATTATTTATTTTGACACTTAAAAATACCCATTCTTATTGTACTGGTGATATTCATTAAGTGAATTTCTGGAAATTAATATTAATTGGAATATTTATTCTGGTGTTATTTTCAAGTTATAAATCAGCAATGAATATTTTTCAAAGTTTTTGTTGGGTTTTTTAGTGTTATATTGGTATATTGTTCATACCCTCTGGTGGTAATCATAAGGCAATGAATAGACCCAACATTCAGAACAGTGTGTAAGGAATGACACATATTTTTTTAGGAAAATAAGTTCAAAGAACTCTATGTTCTGGTGGAACCATATCTCTGTAATAAGTGAATCAAACGTATTGTAAATAAACCATAATTTTATGATCCAACCTAATATTATGATCAAACCTACATTTTGAACCCTATGTTTTTTATTTTTCACTTTTTCAAGGAAACCTATGTTTGACTATTTAGACAATATAGATTTAAATTCCTGATTCTATCCAAGATTTCTCCAACATTCCTGAAAACAATTACGATACAATAAAATTTCTATTAAAACTGATTAAAATAATCATTATTACTAATCCACATACTACTATTAAATGATTAAAATAAATCATAATTAAAAGTAAATTTACTACTCTCTTGGATGAGTTAAATTTTAATTTTTTTTTTCTTTTAGGCGATTTTATTGGATCTTCTCAACTGAATGAATAGTAATTTACTCTATATATATAATAATATAATTTTATAAAAATATAGTAACATTTAATATTTGAGCGTCATACAATTTAATATAAAAACTACATACTTTATGTCAATATAATTTATAGATCTACAACAAATAATGATAGACTCTATTATTTTGTAAAAGAGGATACACATTGGATATATACTTTTCAACATCATACTGGTACATATATGTTCATATTATTTCCAGAAGATCATTTGTAAAAAGGAATTCATCAAAGCTATTACTTTTTTGTGATTCTTGTTAATGAAGATGACTTATCTAATATCATTTCCTACAGCTGAAACATTAAATTCTAACATGCACCCTCACCAAATCAATAACTTTTGATTTATTGGATTTTCGACTACTAAGTCTCAATTGTGGTGGAGTATCAGATTCTCATACTAAGATATAAATTTTATAGTTCAATGTAAAATAACTAGAATGATTTGCTTTTCATTTTTTAAAAATAATCAAATTCCTTTTGTTAGTTGTGGATTTTAAGGTCTTATAATAAGAGGACCCTTCTAGTGAAAATAACCATTCTCATTGAGAGATCGTTGGTGGAGTGGGCTAAGAGATATTTAATCCATGAACCAATATAGAAATTATTTTCTTAATGTTCCCTATTTTTCCACTACTCAATTACTTACACTAAATAACAGTATATATCTAATTTAATCTTAAATGAAAATTGAATAATATGTAACGATTATCAAAAAGACACAATTCACCCACCCTTTTGATATTTTTATTATTTTAGCCTAATAATTATTATCAGAGGAGATATTTTGGGAAAAATATATATAAATCTACAAATAAAAAGGTATAAAAAATCATGTGTGTCAATGGTAGATCTAAAATAATGTATTTCTATGATTCGTACTCTATATTTTAAGTGTCAGAACTTGGGATGAAGGAAATTAGGAATGATCATTTATCTAAAGAATCTAGGATTCAAATTTTATTTGAAGATCATCACTCATTATGTTATTCCTAATAAATAAAAATATTGGGGTTCTACAATAGAAGATGAATGTGACATAAACTCAATGTAAAGGAATTATATCATATATAGACTTGGTCTTGAATAATTTAACAATTTTTCAAATTCCATACATCCTATGAGATGTGGCAGACTATTTTGTTGCATAGAAAAGAACTTACAATATCTAATTGATGAGGTATGGTACAACAAAACTAAAATTTTAAACCTTTATAATGTTCAACAGTGAAATAATTAATCCAATTAATGGATTATTCATAGATATTTAAAAAAAATATTACTACCTTGGGAGATCCTATAAGTCAATCAGTTCACCATTGAATATACTTATAGTAATTCCCTATAAATTTAATGGTGTATCTATAGATAATTAACATATATCACCTATCAAGAATTTAACTATGAGGGAACTAATTACAACATTGATGATATAAAAATAATAAATGAAATATGAAGATAGAAATCAAATGATTGTAGTGAAAAGGGAAACCACTACCTATAATGTAAAATCTCAAAAGAATGATACAAAATAAAAAAAAATAAGTCAAAAAATATATATATATTCTTAAAAATATAAATTGATATGGATTAGATTGCTAAAATTTTTTTGAAAATTCTTCACAATTTAAAGAGTGTTTATAAAATATTTTAACAAGGATGAAAAGTAACCATGGTATGTAAGATTTTACAAATGTTAAAAAACAGTTACAAAAGACTGGATTTTCCCCAATTGAATGGATGTAAAAGAAAATAGAAAAACAAATATCACAAAAAATTTGAGTATGAGAATAAAAGGAAAAAATGACATTAAAGCTATGTGGACTGTATATGAGGAGTCTAATATCTCTTAAAAAACTGATTCTGAGAAACTACGACCAAATATAAAATCCAATATGTTCTTTATATGTGACAAATAAAAAATGTAAATAGATATTATGCTTCTGATTTTAACTATAGTATCTTCTCATTCAATAAATTAACATCTTAGTGTTAAATAGTAGCTATGAAATATGATATGTTAATAAATAATAACCGATCATTAAAAACATATTCAATATTATAATAGGCAAAAGAGAAATAATTCTATAACAACATAAATAAATAATTAAAAAACTTAATTCACCCACATCAAAAAATATTGTTCTTGAAAATGAAATAAAATTAATACAAAATGATATAGAATCTTATTAAAGTGCTACACATATTTTAAAAAAAGTGGTAAATACTCAAAATGATATTCTTAGAGGGAATTTTATTTAATTAGTAAAAATTCAAATATGATTAAAGGGTGAAAAATAAAAGTCTTAAAAAAATAATTTTGAGCCAAATTCAAAAAATGATACTTCATATTATTGCAGTATAAAATTTCATTATAGTAACAACTTTTAATTGAGAAATTGTAAAATTATTTCTATTAAAAAGGTGTTTGTGTTTATTAATATAGCTGAAACTGGTAACATAAATTTCTAAAAATAGGTTAGATTTGGATTCCCATATCATTTATTGTTGACATAACTGGAGACAAGAAAATATGGAAACAAAAACAAATATGTGCTTAAATATTTTTCAATAGAAAGGCCACAAGAAATAAATGATATATGGTGTATGGATAGTTGATACTATAGACACATGAGTAGAGACTGGGAATTTTTATACAGTAACTCAAATAGAAGTAGGTATAGTAACCATTAAAGGTAATTAAAAATAAAGGATTTTTTGAGTTAGAACTATTGAAGATCCAATGAAAATTTCAATAAAAAATTACTATATTTATAAGGGATTATGAAAACCTAGATAAGTATTTATCAAATATGTGATAATGGATTTTATCTTGATTTCCCTAACAATTTCTACTCTATCATTAAAGATAAACTTTCTAAATTTAGTTCATAAATAATATAAAATGATTATACATTGAATATAAATTCCTTGTGTGAACAAAAAGTTAACTATTTAACTGCTAAGACAAAGGAGTCATGGGTATAGAAGAGGACACTAAGATATTTAAATTCATTTGTTTAATATAAAATATCTATGAAATGAATAGTTTCTAATTTACCATGACTTAATTATGAAAATTATTTTTTTGATGCATGGGAAATTGGAAAACAACCTAAATCATCTTTCAAATTAATTAAAAAAAATTCTACATATAAATCATTAGAACATATCAATGTATATTTTTTGGACCATAAAGAGTTGTATGTCATATGGGTAAACTATTTTTTTATGTTTTATTTGATTATTTTTATGATATACTTGGGTATATATTATTACATATAAAGGTAACATATTCACTATTTTTAAATATTTTTAAAAAATTGTTCAAAATGAAAATGATTTCAAAAAAATTTCATTGAGAAGTGATCATGGTGGAGGCATTGTAAATCATGAATTTAATTCATTCTGCTCAAATCGGGTTATTAAACACACCTTCTCTATACTAAATAAAACATCAAAATTGATTTGTTGAATGAAGAAATATAAATATTCACGAAATAGAAAGGAATTTACTTAATGAATACAAACTTCCAACATGTCATTGGGAAGGTGCAATAATTACATCCATCTACAACATGAATAATGTTTTAATAAGTACAATTATTAAAAATACACCATATGAAAATTGGAATTAATGAAAACCTAATGTTATGTTTTTTAATGTTTTTGGATGAAAGGTTTATATAATGAATTCTGTAGAAAAACATAGTATATTCAATCGCAAAGATAATGAAGTAATATAAATAGGATATTATTTTACTTATATTGTATATAGAGTATTTAATAGAAATTATTGGATTGTTCAAGAATTAGTTCATGTGATGGTTTGATGAAACAAACCCTTTTAAAAAAATATTCCACGATTTCAATCAAATGTAATGAAATCATAGGGATATAGACTACAACCCAAATAGAATTATGGACATCAGATGTTTAGGGAGTTAGATTAAATAATCCATAGATATGTTTTTCCATTTCCATTTTGTTATGGACAATATTTTAACAAGCCATTATATATAATTATAGTATCTTTAATTGGTTGAGATATTATGAATCTATATAAATATTTTAAAATAGATTATATAATGTTGTCCAACTAGAAATAAAATTTCATATCTCTATAAATCATTATATTCTAATGATGAATTGAAATTGATAAACTATGAGATTTACCCAATCGATCCATATTCTCTTGTATTTACATGAAACACAAAATTTTCCTAAATCATATAATTTTATCAAAATCAATGATAAACTCATGATCATTTGGCAAATTTTTCCCCTTTAACCTTCACATGGATGGATAGTTGAACACGCATCAAAGAAAGATATGATTTTCAGCTTATCTTGTGATCCCATGGTCAATATTTCAAATTCCATAATATTTAATCTCATTCAATCCACATCATGGATAAACAATCTGGTACTTCTGACATCAGTCATCATGCACATTGTTTTCCATCCCGTGGTGGTAGTCTACTGAGTATCCATAATATTTAATAAAATCCAACAACATCCTTTTGTGAATATATAACACTTTCTATATGAATATATAAACCCATATTTTATGATATATATGTAAATTATAATTTTCATAATAAAGATAATTCCATTAAACTTTTTATAAAAAATCACCCTTCTACATCTAAATCATTAGTCGGGTAATTTATCTTTTGAATATTCAATTTCTATGAGTAATAAACAATAAAAAGATTACTCCATATGAGGATGTATCCCAATCCCCTCTTTGATAGATAATTATATATCACATACCCTTCTTCATTGAATGGTAGTGTGATCACATGTGGGCAGACCAACCTTCATTTCTACGTCGTGATATTTTTCTCACATTCAAATATCCATGGGAGTATGGCTCTCAATCATTTCAACTGGATTTTTGGATCATATATGTATGAGAAACGTTTTACAAGGAATTTATAATATACATAAAATAAATGAAATATTTCGATTTAAGACGAAGTGGTTGTTCTAGTTCATTAGTGAATAGATTCCACGATTAAAGGGTCTGGTGATATACCCTCTTTTAAGATCAAATGACCCAATAATGAGACCTTATTTAAAATAAAATCTCACCTGGTAAATTTATCATTAATTTTATCATTAATTTAGTTATTAAACCAAATATTCCAAAGATCTTAATTATCATCATTGATATTTGAATATATAAGAATATACTATATAAAGACTATCCTAAATTGATCAATTTAATCTCAAAACAATCTATTAATGACATCCATGAATCGAGTGCTGATATTTGTATACCCAAATGGAATTACAATAAATTAATAACGACTAAACCTCGTACAAGTGGTTTCCTTCATTATAACCTTTTTCATGACCGCCAATTTATGATATACATAATAATTATACATCTTTGAAATGTATTGATCTCAACACCATTGATATAACAGGTGATAAATATTGGTTATTGGATAAATTTTGTTTATTGAGATCTTTTTAAGTTATTGATAATAAATGGAAACTCATTGATTAGTCTTTAGTCATAAATAAAGAACATGTTCACCCTTCAACCTCCGAATATTTGTTGATGTAGTTTTTAAAAAAAATATAAATATTTTGATTTTTTTATTATAGAAAACTCAAATTTTATATTTTATTACATCAAACCACGGTGTTTGTCTTTTGATATATGAAATAGCATATTTAAATGAAATGTGACATATTACAAGTATACTGTATTTTCTGATAGTTTTGAGTTTTCTATTATAATGGAAAATATAAATAATACTAATTATTTATTTATTGGTTTACATATATAAATATAATTAATTCATTTCTGAACAATGTAATGTCCTAGAATTTCAATATTTTTTTTAATTACATGGAGTTATTTCAAGAACGCGGAATCTGACGGTACGCAATTCGGAGGCCCGGAGTGCCTGGAATGATCCGTCAAAATTTTGTTAAGAATTAATTAACACACATAAGCAGTTTTCCTGAAAAAATTGGAATAACTCTTAAATGGTTTCGCTGAAAATAAATCTGAGGGCACCGTTGCGTTCAGGATGGCGGATTTACCTTAGGTGCAACATGATTTTAGTCGGCTCGGGCCTCCTGTGAGAAAACCCAAAAATGATATAAGTGTAAATAAAATAATTAAATAAATTATTTTATTTTTCAAATGCTTATAACTCAAAAACGGATGCTCGGATTGAAAATCTAGACGACTGCTAAACTCATGAGGGAATTCTTTATCTAGGTAGATACTAACATTGGCTGGTTTGGGCCACTAGTGAAATATAGTTTTTTTCCATTAATAAAATAATTATGTGATAATTATTTTATTATTGAATACATAACTTTTAAACGGTAACTCGGATTTGAAATCTGAGAGTACCGTTGGATTCTTTGGGGCATTTTTAAATTAGGAAGAGTCTATCCTCAATCGACGTGGGTCGATGGTGAAAATTTATAATTGTTCAATATATTTTTTGGGTACGTTCAGTAAACGCGCAAGCGGTGTTTTGTAACTTTCGAACCGGTTCTTGGAATGGAAATATGAGGACACCATTGAACTCGCAGCACCGACATTATCTTATAGAGACTTTTACATAGACCGCAGTTAGTCCGAAGAAAAAAAATTCTTTTTGAAACTATTTCATATAATAAATAAAATAACATAATTATTTTATTTCTATTCTATTCCTCCAACGGACGAGTGGTAAGGTGGGTCTGGTGGCGTGTCAAGCCAATAAATGGATTGACCTTTCAATTATAAGAAACTGCACCATTGGGGAATTAGGAAGGTTCCTAATTAATGGGCCTCCATTAATCCCATGAACATTGCACACCCATCCTCTATCTTATTTATATAGATCTTGGGGAGAGGTGTAGGCACTGCTTCCCCAATAAATGATGTTCTGACAATGTGTAGTGATTCCAAACCCTTGGAGGACAGAGCCAGTACCAGCCGGAGGTGACGAGCGACACCGAAACCCTGAACCGGAGATCGATGAACAAGTGATGTTGTTGGAGGCTAGTTGTAGGGGACGATGAACACTAACCGTCTTCCACAAACGCACACTCACCATCGTTCTTGAGTTAGGGGTTTAACACTGTGTGATTATTGTTTCCCATGTTCCTCTCTTCTAAAGGAAGAATGCGGATCAGCTCTAACTAATTGATCCGAGGATGATTTTTTCTTATGGATTATGAATATTTATTTCTAGTCTATGTAGGGGTTTTTTTATTTATTTTTGAATTTATTTTATTGATTCTTCATATCCTAAATTAATTACGATGATGTCCAAACGAACATGTCCATTGTCCCGTATATAAACTATACTCCTCTTTCATTTTATTCTTTGCGCGTTCTTCGTGCATTATTTAATGCCAAATATTTATTGACACTGGAAACATGGATTTTCACTGAGAATGATTGATAGACATGGATCCCATGATAGAAAGATCATGAATATGTGATCGTTTTATTTTTCAGCCTTGAAACGGAGCCGCAGTGACTCGTGGAGGAAGGCAGCGACCAGCACTCGGGCGACCGCGAGGGAGGAAAGGGGCGCGCGTCCACACCACTGGTTTTGAAATAGGTCACAGCCCGTTGGACACGGTGGAGCATGGTGGTGGCTGACATCCAGCCAACCGCATGGTGGTGCAGTGGCTCGTGTCTATGCCACTAGTGGAGTAGGAGGTTGCGGCCGCCGGGTCGCAGCGGGGGCATGATGGTGGCCAACACCTGGCCACCAGCAGGTGGAAAGTGGCGTTGTCGCGCCGCTGGAAGGAGAAACGGTCTTCCATTCCATCTAAACAATGCACGCAGTGCAGGACCACCGAGCGGTCCTTCATGCCAGCAAGGTGACCATACGACGATCAGTCCATTCGGATTACATGGGGGGTGCCTCCCCCGGGTTTCGGAAAGGGCGGATTGTCGGCCCACTGCGGGCCGCACCGCGGGCCGCATCGTAGACCTCCCATTGGGTTGATCCCTTCACAGGCCAGGAAAAAGCATGGCCCTACGGTCCGAGCTCTCCGAGGCCCTGGCCATCCGGGGCAGTCCCGAACAGGGTTGGTCCGACCGGGCCAGACCAGACCCGGGCCAATCTAGACCCGGTTTTACCTTTTTGTCCATAGCATGAAAACTGGGTGTTTGTTTGACAAACCGTCTATGGTGTCGGGATCCTTGGATCTAGAAGGTCATTTTGGAATACTCCACATGTTTTTTGGATAAGGTTTGTGTATGAACAGGATGGATTGGACCCCGAATCCAAATGGGCCCTCGGATCAGAAACACTAAAAACATATACATTGGGCGTCTAATTGACGCGTCGTCTATTGGGTTGGGTCCCTATTGATGTGACTGACATTTGGGATACATTTTTGTAGATCTTCGGGGTATTTGAGGTATGGACGATGGCTTGGGGAGCAGTTCTCACAAGCGTTCTACGTACAGAACCCAACGACTGTATTAGACATGACGACTGCTGACCATTATGACTTGGAGTGACTCGAGAGGCCTAGTGGGGAGTGCCTTTGTTTGATGTGGTAGTAAAAAGTTGGAAAGTTCTTATTTGTGACACGGAAGACCCATGAAACATGATAGGAGGATTACCTCAATAGTCCAAGAGGGGGAGATGCTTTATGTGACGTGGTGGACCCATGGAGGGGAGCGCCTCTAGGTGACACGGCAGACCCATGGTACTCGATAGGAGGAGTACCATAGTAGTCCAAGGTTAGTGGAAAGTTCCTATGTGTGACGTGGCATGCCCACTATACTCAATAGAGGAGGAGTTATCCAGTATCAGAGGCATTCAATGTTGTGACTGGAGATGTTACTTGTTACTACCCCTAGAATAAATCTTGGTGTGAGTTGTCTTTAACGTGTCCTTGTGATTGAGGTTATGCTATGTGGTATTCTCTTGTGAGGTAACCTACCTTCGTGGTGTTATCTTGTGGTATTCTTCCCTCACGTATGATATGTTTATATTTTAATTACTTAGGTGTATTTATGGGAATATATCTAATTAGAGTTGATTTCTTTCTTTGTGGTTTTCCTTTGTGGAACATTAGGGGACCAACATTGTCTCGGGGTCCCTAGAGAGTATCGTTACACTCACCCATGCATGGGCTTCGCCCGCACCTTTGTTGTGTCTTGTGAAGACAATGTACAACATTTATCGAGGCTGAGGGAGCCAGGACTGGACAGTGCACAGAGGTGGACTATTTTGACATGAAGTGATGCGGAGGAGACAGGTGGACGGGGAGTGTTGAGGAGGTGATCTGTACCCACCTCAAGAAATATGATCTCTAAGATCAATTATGTAATAAAAAGGTTTAAATTTCCATTATATTTAATAAGTTTGTAATATGTTTCATAATAGGGTTATTTTAAATTGAAAAACTCATTTAAATAGTGTTTTAAGAAATAATATATAATTAATGAATGTGGATAATAAGCGTTAAGATTTATATATGAAATAAATTCAACTGTGATTGCTATGTGGTTCGTCTAGGTTATATTTCTTCATAAACTGTTCCATAATATATAATTCATTTTATTCCTAAACATTGATAAATAATTTACTATTAACTACTAAATTATTGATGTCCCATAGCCTAATAAGGCATATGATTTGAGAAACATTCAAATTGAATGTGAAAAAAAATTAGGTTTTATTGGACTTTAGTTTGTTTGTACTATATATTTAAATTATGAAAGCTATAATTAGAAATGTGTTTTCATGGGAAAATCATTTTATTGTGGATTTTGGATTTTAGTTTGTTTTTACTATATATTTTAATTTTGAAAATTTTAATTATAAACACTTTTTTATTTTTTTCCTGATACTTTTGTTATTTGGTTTATGATGGGTTTTTTTAAAATTTCACATCTTTTCTACAGTGGAGAGAAGGGATGAAAATAAAATTTTACATAAAATATTTTTATTTCACATTTTTTATCACATAACCTTTTTGAATAAACAATATATGAGTGGTTTTCATATCGATTATGTAATAACCACTGTGAAAAAAAATTAGATACTTGTTTTCACATCATTTATTTTATTACTGTAACGCCCCGACCCCAGCTGCCCAGAGTCGGTGCATTATTACATAACATTGGCATGATCACAAGAAAGATCAAATCTCGAAAGACCGATTGGTTTAGTAGCCTTGGAAACACTAGATATATTCATAAGTTTTACATTACATCATAAAATCAAAAACTACTACAACAACATAATGTTTCCACAGTCCACACTACAATCCCCTCATAATATCCCTGCAGGTCATTCATAACTTACATCTTCACTTCCTGGGAAAAATAAAACATAGAAAAGGGGTGAGCTCAAATGCCCAGTAAGGATAACAATATAGCGGAAACTTTCATCAATAAGAATAAATATTTAAGGCAATGTATAACTAAAACAAAAGCCTTTTAAACATGAACTTTCAACATGGTATGGCATAAATAAAAATGAAATAATGCCATTTACTTATTCACATGGATATTCCACTAATCGAATAATCACATGCAAAAATAAATAACCACTTTCATAATGTTGGAATGCATAATGCCAGACTATCATAACCACATAGCCAAGGCCTCGTGCCAAGACTACAAATAAGATTTTGTCAAGGCCTTGTGCCAAGACACTAGTTTGTCTCATGAGACCTACCGATGCATCGAGGAGCTATAGCGGGCTCCACCCGTCACTTATTAAGTCCAATGCATTCCCATATGAAAAGGTTTAAACATAACATAAACATTCGTATTAAAACTAGCATACGAAATGTCAATACTTTCACAATAAACTATGAATGGTATAAAAATAGCACATCCACAGTCAAACATATCAAAAAACCTTCAATACAATATAGAAGTTTTGTATCATAATAAATCAACTTCAAATAATCTTAAAATCCATCAAAGGATGTTGACATAGATGAAATCAAAATTCTTTTTAAAGAAGTATCTCCTTTTATTTTGAAATCATTTAAGATCCATATAAAATAAAACATTTTCTTTGAAAATATTCTTATAAGCTTGTATGGAAAGCTTCGACGATTTTATAACGGCGGAAAATAACCGCACCCGCCGTATAAGTTAAAAAAAACATTCTTACCTCAATTCTGTCGAAAAGGTTAAAAAGGACCTTGTTTTGAAAACGACGGAAAGATTCCTTTATAAACCTCTTATAAAAAGTCAAACAAGGGTATAAATGACTTTAACCCATATTCTTGTAAATAGTAAAAATGTTTTGAAATACATTTTGAAGAAACATGGATGTGGATGATAACGAGATCCCAGTAGATTATTACGTATAAACAACCTCGGATAAAGAAGAGATTGTGAAATAACTCTTACCTTGTACTTTTCCTTGGTTGGGGTAGGTTAACCTCCTGTATATTGGTGAAATAGTTGTTATTAAATTATACAAGAATCATATATATTAATATGATATCATATATGATCTTTTAACATTGATTTGTTAATAATATCTTAGAATTATCGTCGTTTCGGGAGTTAACTTACTCATTTTCTTTTATATGTTTTGTTACATAAGCCATGGTTGTTGTATCTTATTCATATCCAGAATGATATACAGTCCTTAAACATCATTTTTAAATCATCAAATGATAATTATACTTGAATGGATACGATGGAGAATGAATCTCATCGCGTTCGTGGAGACGGTAGTCCGTACGTACGCACGAGCGACAATATCATTCTTTTGATATTAAAATAATATATAAATGGATGGTATATCATATATACAGAATCATTAACATGTTATATTTATTATTTACATGAGTTACACGCCATTATTATACCCATCCAAATAATATTATATTGAATAACAATTACACCACGACGTGGAGACGGTAAGCCGTACGTACGCACGTATGGTGACATGTTATTCAAAGGGTGGATAGAATACTGAATATGATTGTACCATATTTATAATAACATCACAGTATATGTGAGATACTGGAGTTATTATTTCAGAATGGTAAGAACAAAGGAAGAAGAAGTGGAAGAAGAAATGAACTTAGAAAAGGGTGGTGAAATCATTACCTCTTCTTCGGGTTCTTCCTTTTGATTTGATCAAAAGGGCTCCTTAGGTTGGCTTTCTGATCAAACTAAGGCCTCTAGGTTGTATTGAGGGATGTTGGGAGAGTATTTGGGCAGAGTTTGGCCGAACCAAAAGGCTTTGAAGGTGTGAAGAAATGAGAAGGAGGAGTGCCCTTTTATAAGAGGGGTGAGGGGCACCTTTGGAAAAGTTAGAAATATTAATTTATAATAAATTCATATTCGGTTTACAAAGGCTCCAAAGTTGACTATTCAAAGGACGAGGTGTGGATAGGTCGAAAACAACTCATCCAATAGAATTTAGACAGGTTTGGGTACTTATATTAACCTTATCTTTAAGTATTAACTCTAAGTTAATTAGTTTCACTTTTACAATGTCTCTTTGTATTTTTATATAATATGATTAATAAACATACTATATACATCCAAGCGACCCCCAAGTGGTCCATTAATGAGGAACCTATCATAATATAAGTCTCTTGGCCGAACCTTAGATTTTTAGGAATTTAATATCAATTAATAATATAATATTTGTTTTAAGAACTCTTTTATGTCAATTTTGACACTATTCAATAGTTGATTTTTGTGAAACTCCTAACAGATTGATTACTTCGAACAAAGTCAATTAAATCAATCCTAATATATCATATTAGCCTATAAAATTAGTTTAATTCATTAAAAGTTTCATATTATATTTATTTGGGTATTTATAATATCAATTATTTTAATTTTTCACTATTATATTAATTACTGCATCATCATTGTGTCATAAATAAAATAACTTATTTAATGTCTAAAAATTATAAATAAAATATCATTATGTAGGAAATCTTTTTATCTTTCTAATTAATATTTATAATCGAAAATCCAACATGTATAACCCTATGTAATAATTGTTGTTCTAAAAGATGTAAGCTTATGCCATTTTTATTTTTATTTTAACTTTATTAATATAATGTGTCCCTACCACATACAAGTGGCTCCAAGGGGTCCCCAAATTGACCCAAGGATGCCCATGGTCGGGTATGTGTCCACCAATAAGGTTAGTACACGTTTTAGGGTAATTTTGTATTATTATAATATTATTTTTGAACCCTTATTTACCGGATTTACCCTTTAACCATGGTAAATAAAATATTTACCGCAGTAATTATTCAAAATATCTAAAAATAAAAGTTACCTATTTACACAATTTGAACATCCTGTTTCCAAATATGGAATCCATTTTCCTAAATTCAAAACACAGAAGTGGCAGAAATTAATTTAAAATTAAATCCCGCTGTCAAAACAAAAAGCGTGTTTTTAAGAGATAATAACTATCAAAAGATTGACACTTGTTTATGTTCGGTTTAATTGTAAAATTATTTCCAATGATAAACATTAAATTGAATGGTAAAAATATATTCTAAATATACTTTAAAACCACTCAAATTCATAATTTATCACTATTAATTATTTTGATTAAAAAAGTTGTTTTTAATTAAAATTTAGTAATTTTCACTATTCATCAAAATATGAAAGTTATCCGAAATGTACCAAAATTTCACCTTAGGCTAAATTCGATATTCCGAATCCAAAAATGAAGTCCATTTTCAAATACAAGATATATATAATTTCAAAAAGTAGGTATTACTATTCATAACGGCTAGTTTGATTAGTTGTGGTGTGTGTTAAAACTCAAGGTTGCGTACAACACACGCTATCACATTATTCAAAGGGAAACATACCGTGGAAGCTTGGGGTGTTTCATTTTAAATTTTTGATGTCCCCATTTAGTCAAAAAGTTTAAAATATTGTATTTAAAAAGGTTTCACCATTAGAAGTTGATAAAAGTGAAATACTGAAAATGAATCTGTTCTTGCATTATATCTAAGAAACTCATAATATGGAATCTAAAATTATAAGGATTATATAAAGTTCAAAATGTAGTTAATACTATTCATGACCTCTTTTAATGGTGTGATTGAACTCGGTGTTGCATGTAGTGCAAGTTACTGAATTATTTTTAAGAAATAACACACTCTGAAATCCTGGGGTGTTACATTCTCCCCTCCTTCAATAAATTGCGTCCTCGCAATTTGAAATTGTTCTTCGAAAATAAAAGGTTTAAAGTAGAAAATATATTTGTGGGAAAACCCACATTGGAAATTGGGTTACTAAAATTTAGTCTTAATATGAGGAAAAAAGAAATCAAAGGGTCACCACCAAATTATGATCTCGATTAGGAGAACATTGGTGGAAATTGGAGACATATAATCGGAGGAAAAACGTAAATATTTATAGGTAGTGATTGAGGTCATCAATCACAAACAAGTATAAAATTGAGTTCCTTAAATTCATTAATCTATGATGAATTGAAATACCATCGGTTCAACAAAACATAGGGTATTAGGATAACACATTTTTTACGTTTCAAAATATCCTAGTTGAAATCCCACATCGAAAAATGAATTAATGAGGCCTCTATTTAAACTAAAGAGTGGAAAGTATGAAGATTACCGAAAATAACACATACTAGGGATCCATGTAGGAAAATATGGATATGGAGGAGAAATCTAACCCTCAATTATCTGATGGAGAGTGGTAGAGAACATGGCTATGAAAAGGCCAACAATCCCAAAGCCATAAATTAGTGATGATTTAAGGTACCATCTAGGGAAACATTTTTGTTCTAAGTTCCTTTTATTAATGTTGAGGAATTTATTTATGAGATTGGCTAAGATCATAAGGAGATATACTTACTTTATAATCAGAGTTTTATCCATTAATAAGTTTCTACCAAAACTCATCATTCACTCGTAAAAAAAATTCTATTTATACTATTCATAGAGGGTTCCAAAATAAACAAATTTATAATTCATCTACCAGATCTTTTAAAAAACTACTTTATTTAATCCAGGACATCTCGTGGGATAGTGGTAGGTGATACACCCTTGTCGCCCTTCAGTTGCGGGTTCAAGTCTCGCAGCCTTGCCGGACGCGACGGGTTGCCGCCCAACCTCCGGGTTTTCATTTTATGGTAATCCAAAATAATCCAAAATAGAACTATCCAAAATACTTCTGTCCAAACTCACAGTCCAACATTTATAAGGAAGGTAAACATAATATAGATCCTTTTTACCCCGCAATAGCATATGAATACCTTCATCTTGTATTCTTTTAAGAAACTGAAACATCTTGAATTACCATATTCCTTATTGATTACATTCATGCTCCCCTATTCCATATAGAATGTTGGATATACTTCATTAATCCAAAAATGTTTTAAACCCCAACAATGATGGAATATACAAATCATTAATTAGTTCCAAGGTAGTCAAGAGTATCCAATATAATTTATCCAAAACAATCACATATTATTCCAAAATCACTACCTCAGTATCAGAACTATATTATGATTTATCATTCTCTCAACCATATATTTTCCAAAAATTTATCCTGCTATTGAGTCACTTTTCTTTGTTCCACATAATCTCAAGTCCTTAATGAAATAGTACTGCAGTACAATCCTTATATACTCCATAATTATTATAACAAGTACATTGTTGATACAACACTCAATTGATATAATCAACATAATAACTCTAATCATTCCTCTTAATCTGTGGTAGTATCATAACATGATTATTATCCAATAGCATCATTTGCGGCATAGTCTGATGACTGGGACATAGGTTCGCGTAGTGTCCAAACTCCTTGCAAATGAAGCATTGTACATTTGAAACCATTTTCTTACCCTTGCAGTCACGTACTTTGTGCCCTTTTCCTCCACACTTATAACAAACTCCCATTCCTTTCAGGCAAGTTCCAGGGTGTTTCTTTCCACAGTTACCACATATGGGAAAATTCTTCTTTTCCCTCTTCCCTTTATCCATCTTTCTCTCTTCCATCCTTTTCTTCTCTTGCTTCCCTTCAAAGCCATAGGACTCAGTAAACTCTTTACTTATCTTATCAACACATGATATTATTTCTTCATATGATGATAATACATGGGAGACTATTTCTATTATAAATTCTAGCTTAAGACCATGAAAGATATGATCCTTCCTCCTCTTTGGATCATGTGAATTTCTGGAGTTCTCATTCCTTCTACTGAGTGCCATTTCTAAACAATGGAATACACTAGATCAGTTTATGAATCAAAATACATAATCCCATACTTATAAAACACTTAACATAAATTGAACTATTTATGGATATTATCCATAATCATAAAAATGTTTTCTTTGAGGAAGTATATACTCATAATCCCTTCAAAATGATTTGTAAAGAAAATGAGAGTTATCCTAAGCATATCCCCCGGGAGTGTCGTAACCAAGAGTGCAGCAAGGCCCGTTGTCGTGCACCAGTTCCCGTTCGAGTCTAGCTCAAAGCGGTGTTTTCGGGTTTTACCCCTAGGTACATCTGTGCCAGAGCCGCCTCTACCTGCTTGTATCCAGACAGGGATGTATTGCTCAGAAAACTCACAAAATCTCTACAATACCAAAATTCTAGGAAGTTCTTCTATACTAATCCTCAAAGTTCATCTTAGGTCTACGTGCTCTAATCAGAGTTTATCTAAATCTAGTTTCCAAGGTTTGTACTAAACTTCCTCTGATACCAACTGTAACGCCCCGACCCCAGCTGCCCAGAGTCGGTGCATTATTACATAACATTGGCATGATCACAAGAAAGATCAAATCTCGAAAGACCGATTGGTTTAGTAGCCTTGGAAACACTAGATATATTCATAAGTTTTACATTACATCATAAAATCAAAAACTACTACAACAACATAATGTTTCCACAGTCCACACTACAATCCCCTCATAATATCCCTGCAGGTCATTCATAACTTACATCTTCACTTCCTGGGAAAAATAAAACATAGAAAAGGGGTGAGCTCAAATGCCCAGTAAGGATAACAATATAGCGGAAACTTTCATCAATAAGAATAAATATTTAAGGCAATGTATAACTAAAACAAAAGCCTTTTAAACATGAACTTTCAACATGGTATGGCATAAATAAAAATGAAATAATTCCATTTACTTATTCACATGGATATTCCACTAATCGAATAATCACATGCAAAAATAAATAACCACTTTCATAATGTTGGAATGCATAATGCCAGACTATCATAACCACATAGCCAAGGCCTCGTGCCAAGACTACAAATAAGATTTTGTCAAGGCCTTGTGCCAAGACACTAGTTTGTCTCATGAGACCTACCGATGCATCGAGGAGCTATAGCGGGCTCCACCCGTCACTTATTAAGTCCAATGCATTCCCATATGAAAAGGTTTAAACATAACATAAACATTCGTATTAAAACTAGCATACGAAATGTCAATACTTTCACAATAAACTATGAATGGTATAAAAATAGCACATCCACAGTCAAACATATCACAAAACCTTCAATACAATATAGAAGTTTTGTATCATAATAAATCAACTTCAAATAATCTTAAAATCCATCAAAGGATGTTGACATAGATGAAATCAAAATTCTTTTTAAAGAAGTATCTCCTTTTATTTTGAAATCATTTAAGATCCATATAAAATAAAACATTTTCTTTGAAAATATTCTTATAAGCTTGTATGGAAAGCTTCGACGATTTTATAACGGCGGAAAATAACCGCACCCGCCGTATAAGTTAAAAAAAACATTCTTACCTCAATTCTGTCGAAAAGGTTAAAAAGGACCTTGTTTTGAAAACGACGGAAAGATTCCTTTATAAACCTCTTATAAAAAGTCAAACAAGGGTATAAATGACTTTAACCCATATTCTTGTAAATAGTAAAAATGTTTTGAAATACATTTTTAAGAAACATGGATGTGGATGATAACGAGATCCCAGTAGATTATTACGTATAAACAACCTCGGATAAAGAAGAGATTGTGAAATAACCCTTACCTTGTACTTTTCCTTGGTTGGGGTAGGTTAACCTCCTGTATAATGGTGAAATAGTTGTTATTAAATTATACAAGAATCATATATATTAATATGATATCATATATGATCTTTTAACATTGATTTGTTAATAATATCTTAGAATTATCGTCGTTTCGGGAGTTAACTTACTCATTTTCTTTTATATGTTTTGTTACATAAGCCATGGTTGTTGTATCTTATTCATATCCAGAATGATATACAGTCCTTAAACATCATTTTTAAATCATAAAATGATAATTATACTTGAATGGATACGATGGAGAATGAATCTCATCGCGTTCGTGGAGACGGTAGTCCGTACGTACGCACGAGCGACAATATCATTCTTTTGATATTAAAATAATATATAAATGGATGGTATATCATATATACAGAATCATTAACATGTTATATTTATTATTTACATGAGTTACACGCCATTATTATTCCCATCCAAATAATATTATATTGAATAACAATTACACCACGACGTGGAGACGGTAAGCCGTACGTACGCACGTATGGTGACATGTTATTCAAAGGGTGGATAGAATACTGAATATGATTGTACCATATTTATAATAACATCACAGTATATGTGAGATACTGGAGTTATTATTTCAGAATGGTAAGAACAAAGGAAGAAGAAGTGGAAGAAGAAATGAACTTAGAAAAGGGTGGTGAAATCATTACCTCTTCTTCGGGTTCTTCCTTTTGATTTGATCAAAAGGGCTCCTTAGGTTGGCTTTCTGATCAAACTAAGGCCTCTAGGTTGTATTGAGGGATGTTGGGAGAGTATTTGGGCAGAGTTTGGACGAACCAAAAGGCATTGAAGGTGTGAAGAAATGAGAAGGAGGAGTGCCCTTTTATAAGAGGGGTGAGGGGCACCTTTGGAAAAGTTAGAAATATTAATTTATAATAAATTCATATTCGGTTTACAAAGGCTCCAAAGTTGACTATTCAAAGGATGAGGTGTGGATAGGTCGAAAACAACTCATCCAATAGAATTTAGACAGGTTTGGGTACTTATATTAACCTTATCTTTAAGTATTAACTCTAAGTTAATTAGTTTCACTTTTACAATGTCTCTTTGTATTTTTATATAATATGATTAATAAACTAACTATATACATCCAAGCGACCCCCAAGTGGTCCATTAATGAGGAACCTATCATAATATAAGTCTCTGGGCCGAACCTTAGATTTTTAGGAATTTAATATCAATTAATAATATAATATTTGTTTTAAAAACTCTTTTATGTCAATTTTGACACTATTCAATAGTTGATTTTTGTGAAACTCCTAACAGATTGATTACTTCGAACAAAGTCAATTAAATCAATCCTAATATATCATATTAGCCTATAAAATTAGTTTAATTCATTAAAAGTTTCATATTATATTTATTTGGGTATTTATAATATCAATTATTTTAATTTTTCACTATTATATTAATTACTGCATCATCATTGTGTCATAAATAAAATAACTTATTTAATGTCTAAAAATTATAAATAAAATATCATTATGTAGGAAATCTTTTTATATTTCTAATGAATATTTATAATCGAAAATCCAACATGTATAACCCTATGTAAAAATTGTTGTTCTAAAAGATGTAAGCTTATGCCATTTTTATTTTTATTTTAACTTTATTAATATAATGTGTCCCTACCACATACAAGTGGCTCCAAGGGGTCCCCAAATTGACCCAAGGATGCCCATGGTCGGGTATGTGTCCACCAATAAGGTTAGGACACGTTTTAGGGTAATTTTGTATTATTATAATATTATTTTTTAACCCTTATTTACCGGATTTACCCTTTAACCATGGTAAATAAAATATTTACCGCAGTAATTATTCAAAATGTCTAAAAATAAAAGTTACCTATTTACACAATTTGAACATCCTGATTCCAAATATGGAATCCATTTTCCTAAATTCAAAACACAGAAGTGGCAGAAATTAATTTAAAATTAAATCCTGCTGTCAAAACAAAAAGCGTGTTTTTAAGAGATAATAACTATCAAAAGATTGACACTTGTTTATGTTCGGTTTAATTGTAAAATTATGTCCAATGATAAACATTAAATTGAATGGTAAAAATATATTCTAAATATACTTTAAAACCACTCAAATTCATAATTTATCACTATTAATTATTTTGATTAAAAAAGTTGTTTTTAATTAAAATTTAGTAATTTTCACTATTCATCAAAATATGAAAGTTATCCGAAATGTACCAAAATTTCACCTTAGGCTAAATTCGATATTCCGAATCCAAAAATGAAGTCCATTTTCAAATATAAAATATATATAATTTCAAAAAGTAGGTATTACTATTCATAACGGCTAGTTTGATTAGTTGTGGTGTGTGTTAAAACTCAAGGTTGCGTACAACACACGCTATCACATTATTCAAAGGGAAACATACCGTGGAAGCTTGGGGTGTTTCATTTTAAATTTTTGATGTCCCCATTTAGTCAAAAAGTTTAAAATATTGTATTTAAAAAGGTTTCACCATTAGAAGTTGATAAAAGTGAAATACTGAAAATGAATCTGTTCTTGCATTATATCTAAGAAACTCATAATATGGAATCTAAAATTATAAGGATTATATAAAGTTCAAAATGTAGTTAATACTATTCATGACCTCTTTTAATGGTGTGATTGAACTCGGTGTTGCATGTAGTGCAAGTTACTGAATTATTTTTAAGAAATAACACACTCTGAAATCCTGGGGTGTTACAATTACCATCATGAAAAACACATAATCGTGAAATTTCTCATGTCGATTACATAGAAAACTCTTTAAAAACCCAATAAATTATTCTTCTTAATTATTTTTTTTGATAACTAATTTTAAAAAGCTATTTAAAAAATCATCTAGAATAATTTCACGTACTAAGAAAGATGAAAAAAATAATTAAAAAAATGACATGAAAAAACCCTTTCTACACTAGTGGGGGTAAAATATTCTATTGAGTCCTATATGAATCAACATTCACCCTATATTAAAATGTACATGTATCATATTGTTAATGTGGAATGGATCTATACCATTGGAAATATATTTTCCATTCATCAGTTTTTTGAGCATGAAAAAGTCATCTGTGTGGTCTTTTTTTGAAGAAAAACATATCAATAGTGGAATCTTATTAAGAATTCAAGTCAAGAGTGGGTAATTAAATCCATTAAATTTGATGAATTTAGGAGTATATTTTTTAGTATGTACAACATTTTCTCTCTACAATCAAGGATGTAGAAGGAATTTCTTGAGCCCCAACAAAATGATTGGGAATCAATTTATAGCTATAAAGATAAATTTACTAAACATTTATGGTACACTTATGGATTAATCATAAGTATATAAAGAAAAATTGATTTATTAATTAGGGGAATAAGAAAATGTTATTAAAATGTCGTACCTATAAGAGAATTTATTAGAAACAAACAAGTCATTATATGTTCACTAAAAGGTATAAATAGAAATATGAGGTTCTTAAAATTCTAATGTTATTGATACGAATTTAAATATCAGGTAACATGATAACTTGAAAAAAATCAAATGGTGGAATGAATCTTCAATCCCCTATGTTCTCAAAATTTTTTAAGAAGAATGAATGATAATGAATGAAAATAAAAAGAGGGTGTTATAAGTATGTTAAGAGTTAATATTTAGAAAATCTATGTAGAATTGTTGTCAAGAGGCTAGTAAATGAAATGAATTGTGAGAGATGTTCAATAAATGAACCACCCACGCACCAATGATTCATGTGAATGTATTTATATAATTATATGAATCACTATTCGAATACATGGGTTATATTTTATGATAAGACTAAATAAACTCTAAATTCAAATTAAAAATGGAATGATTTTGTAATGAAAATGGATGGAGTAAATAATGATAATTAGGGAACACCTATCCTCCTATCCATAGTTGGAATTTTTTTTTCATTTATATGGATGATTCATACATAAATTATATTCTTCATCCATTACTGAAATTTATGGAGATAATCATCCCATATAAGTATTCAGGAATAGTGAAATCACATTTTATATTCTATCTATACAATGATGAAACCTAGATTATAATGAAATATTTTGTATAATATAAGATCATATAGAATTAATGAAGGGAGAATTGACTTTTGATTGTTTATTTTTATCCATGTAATATCGACCAAATAAATGTGGATTCCATCATAGATTTATAAGATTAAGGATGATCATAAGTTCAAATTCACTGAAAACATTTTTTAGGTTTTATATGATATATTTTTACAAATATTGATGTTGTTTTAAGAGATATTTATGGAAATAAAACCCTTTTTAAATTAATTTTAATTGAAAAAGCTACTTATGTAGGAATAAAACTTTATTTTTTGGAAATATGATTAATAATACTTTTATAAATTAAGATTTATCTAATATTTGATGTTGCGGTAATTATGGATTTTTGTCAACCACCTTAAGATGCCAACAAACATCATTACAATCAGATAATATTTCACTCTAGAATCTCATGCCAGAATATACATTAAAGGAGTGGTAATGTTTCATGTACTACCAAATCAAATTGTATATGTTTATGATATGATGTTTATAAAGATGTTTTTTTGATATATTCATCAAACTATGGATATAGTGTTCGATTTCAATATTGGTTATCATCCTCATATAGATGGTTAATATCATATAATAATTCAAGTCTTTGAGTATATGATAAGATCATGTTCTATGGATTAATAAGGTTATTATATCAAAACCTTCTTATAGTTTTGTTTTTGAATAAAAATAGTTGTCAGTTGAGCAATCAGATGGATACTTTTGAGGACCATTATAGTGATTAGTGTATCAATATGGTCTAATTGAATGAATTTGTATAAAAACTATACTAAGTGTTAATCTACCTGTTGAAATGGAATAGACGGTATGATCCATCTAGTAACATGTATAGAAAACACAATAATAGAAAAAAATATGATTATAATTTTCACCATTATCAATAAAACTGATGTTTGTGAGGGGGTGTTTCAATGATTTTTTCAGTGGAATAAATATGGTCAAACTAATTCCTAGGTATATTGGTCCCCTTGAATGTCATGATAATTTCAGCACTATAGTTTAAGAGTATTTATTTCTTCCAAAACTCTCTCAGTTTCACGATGTGTTCTATGTATCACATGTGATAAAATACATACCTAATCCATCACATGAACCAAACTAAATGTTTATATTTCTGGAGAATTATACTTCTTATATAGAACAACTATAAGATAATATTTAATATATCGAAAAAAAGATTATGAAATAAAAAGATTCACAAGGTCAATGATTTGTTCCATAACCAAAATTTGGAGGATATTATGGGGAAAACTAAATATGTAATGGGGAAGAATAATCCACAATTATTGGTACTAAATTGATGAATTTTGAGGGAGAAATTCATTTTATAGGGGGTAGAATGTAACAAATTTATATTTTTTGAAATATTTATTTTCAATATTGTTTACGCTTTTTGATATATTTCATTATAAGAAACAATGAGTGTACCTTGAGATATATGCAATACATTGTTTATTTTTCATTATGTATAACATGGATTTTAAACAAAATTTTGATATATTATTAAAATATCATTATTTAATAAGATATTAATCAACATACAATCTCAATAGAGGTTGTGAATAATTTAATATAATTTATTAAAGTATATGGTGTTCCCATGTATTCAAAATTAATTCAATGATTAATAATTAATTATAAATGAAAAGTAAAACTTCAAGAAAATAAATGAAACCATTTATTTGGAAAACTATTTTTATGCACAAAGACAATTTTTAAAATAATAAATTTTGAATTAAATTTTTGGGAATAGATTTAGTAAAATATATATATTATATAAACAATTAAATATTTCAAATTCATCATGTTTTTCAAATATACATAAGATAATTATAAATCCCATTTTATACGTAAAAATTTCATAATTTTAAAACCAACCTTTCTCGGATTTTATGGATTGTTATTAAAAATTATTTTTTACCACATTCCAAAATTTTATTTGACAAAATTCTCTATCCTTTTTAAATCTATTTGAAAGAACTATATTTTTATTTATTCATTAGAATTTAATGAAAAGATAATTTTTTTAAAAATAGTAAAAAAATAATTGTTTTTAATAAAAATTATCATTTTTTAAAAATTTAAACATAAAAAAAATTAAAATGGATTTAAAAATAAATATATTTAAATTATATATCTATTAATCCAATTAATTTCTTTGGAATAAATTTAATAACAATTTTTAATATATAACTCTTTCAATTATGGATCATTTTCTCTTTGGAATACTATATTCTCATCCCTTATATGGGTTTAATTTTACATTAACATCTTCCTCAATTGTGAAGGTATTTTGAAAAAATAAATTCCATATTTTAAATTAATATAATTTATATTTTATAATAATTTCAATATAATTTTTAACAATTATGAATATTAAAATTAATATTATTTAATTACTATGGTTAGGGTAATAATTTCTTACCCAAAGTTAAGGTAAGAATATAAGGGTTAGAACTGAACCCAACATTATTAAAAACCCATTTTATAGAAATATTTATACCCTCTAATATCTAATATATATTAATAGACCATTTTGGTGGCTTTTTATATTATTAAAATGTGGGTACAAATTTTTCATCTAAAAATTATAATTTTTCCACTCACATCCCTTATAAATGGCCACCCACTCCCCCAACTTTTCACATATCCAAAACAATTTGATTTAGAAACTAACTACCCAAATAAATTAATTTCATCCCTCTCCACATCTAATATTCCTATTTGAAATCATAAATATAATCTTTGATGGGTTTTTGTTACATAATAGGAGGATTCCTAAGGAGGAGATGATGTTTTTTCATGTGTATTTTTGTATTAACCCTTACTCAAACTCCTTCAAAAAAATTATTTTTTATTTTTAATCTAATAATATATCTATATCTCATATAGTGGTATTTCATTATGATAATTTAATTATCTATATCAAACTCCACTTACATCAAATGGGAAACTAAATCATCATTCCAATGTACAACGGATTACATTCTAGTGGACCGATGTTATTTGTTTTCAAGTACCATCTCTCACAAATGTATGTAATGATGGATTAAATAATTATAAGGTATAGTTATGATTTTTCTTTTATTTTTTGGAAAAATAAAATCACGTATAAATTATTACATTCAATTTTTTGGAAATACAAGGATGCCTATCTTATATTTGAAAGTGAACTACTTAACGAAGTGATGTGATTCTATAAAAAATTACATGGATGGTAATAATAATGTGTTCAATTAAAATACATGATTTATATTACATGAAAATTATTATTTAATGATGTAATTTTATCTACATTTTATACTCTAAAACCTTTTTTAAAATGGAAATAGTTTTCATACGTATATATGACCTATCACCTCCATGGAAGGTGTACTTAATTATCTATCAATCAAATTTATGTATTTATATAAATACATATATATTAAAAATATATATGATATGTATTTTATTGTTGAAAATATTGATATTATTTAATAATTATCAAAAAATGTGGACAAAAAATTAATCAAAATTTACATGAAAAAAATGATGTTATTGCTCGAAGCATGAATTTAATAGTGATTTTTTATGACATGCGTAACAAAAGGAAATAAGTAAATCATATATGGTATGATATATATATATATATCATTATAGAATAGAATTATAATAAATTAAAATTTGTTATAGAGGAGGTTCAGTCATATATGAAATAAATCGAGACTTATAGTAAGGGATTGGTAGTCTCTCCCTTTTTAAGAGACATGTTCCATATTCAATGCACGTTATATTTATGTGGATTATATAATACCTTCTTGACATTTCATATATTTAATTTAATTATTTACATGTTAATTTTTGTTTATTTTTATTTTATTCTTCTTATTGTATTATGATTAAAAATATTACAAAAGTGGAAATGGATTTTTGTCTCAAATTTTCTTCTTTGAGACATATATTATTTATACACTGATATTTTCATATGAGGTGTAAATATTACCCTAAATAAATATAATATAGTGAATTTATTTATTATAGTGATATTGTAATTCTCATTTGTCTTTATTTGTAAGTGGGGGTTATGAATCACTATTACCGATTTTGTAAGGGTTTTACAATACACTTTTATCATTATTTGGGATTGTTTTTTTTTTGTAGACTAAATATGATGATCCACAAGTCAAGGATGTAGTGACCCTCAAACCTGTAACCTGGAGCTAGTACTTCATATATTAATTTTTAATAAGACATAATGAGTTCCACCCCAAAGTAGCAAATATTTGAGTAGTCTTGGTAAAGTAGATATATAATTGACACTTCTAGTAAATTTGAATAGTAAAATTAGAAATATATTTTAAGAAAAGAATTAAATTTTTCCCTCTAAAACATTTATTATTATCAATCATTGTATAGTTCATGGATTCTATATAAATGAAACAAAATAACGGTGGGTTAAAATTCTCATTAAGGGTTTTGTTGTGCCGAAGATATCATCTGTAAATAATCATAATCACCCCTTAATGTTAAGTAATTGAATACCTTTTACATACAAGTTATTTATCATAAAGACCCATATCCTAGTAGGATAGTGATAGAACCATAATTTATTATTTTGGTACTATGTGAAAGTGATCACATCAGAAATGACCAAATATTTATTATCTTTGTAAAATTATATACAACCATAATTTTCACATAATGACTTTAAATTAAATTCTACATATAGACTCCAGTGAAAAAATCTCTATTCATATAGATTATGTCAGAATATAAGTCATAATATACATCAGGATAAATAAAATATACGAATTTGATTAGTACTTATGCATGGTATAGGTAATAATATATTATAATAATTGATATATAAACATTAACAAAATGGAAAGGTGGATAATAGAAAACACATGCCATTAAAACACATTCATGATAATAATACGGTATGAATAAAAAATGGTCACATAATACCATATAAATACTCACATGATCTAGGAAACATATCCAAGGATATTTTTCTAGATTAATAATCACATCTAAATAAATGACTAATCTTATAATGAGGGAACTAATAGTATGGTAAATCATAAACATACCATCATCTACCTATATAAGAAGAATATTTATATGGGTAAGGCCTCATACAAAATTAGGTCTATTTTGTCTAATGATACCTATCGATTAATCTAGTGGCTATATTGGCCCTGATCCAACACATAGAAATTCCAATTATTACCTCATATTAGTGGGATGAAACATAATCAACATATAACTTCATATTGAATCTACCATATAAAATTTTACTAACATTCCCCAAACGATATAAATAACTTCAATCCATCTAGTATAATGTGAGGAATGGTTTAAAAATAGCACATCCATAGTCATAAAGATAATAAAAAAGTAAATAAAATATTTTTTGGCATATAATGATATCAACCTTCGTTAATAAAAATATGCAACATTTTTTTGACATAGATGAATAAATATAACAAAATCATTGAAAATTTTTAGAGAGAGGTACAATTTTTACTTTTAAATTTCTATTTTAGAAATATGTGCAATTATAAAATAAATATTTTATTTGAAAATGAAATTTTAAACATTTAATGTAATTCATAGAGAATTAAGTAACCATTACATTCATAAAATTAGATCATGTCATATATGTTTCAAAATACATTTCCATTAAACATTGAAAAAAGAATCATTTCAAAGAGTATTTTGAAAAGAAAGATAGTTCCTTATCCAACCAAATCAATTATGAGTATTAGATGTAAATCAACATAAAATGTTTAAATAAAACATTATATATTAAAAATTAATTTCACACCTAGTAATAACATGAAATAATCATTGGAGTACATTTTTAACCCAAAGTTTGTAATTTGGGTTAATAATTCCCTTCCCACCTTGTAATTAGTATGACCGTATTCCCCATAATAGAGGTAATTATAAAATTAAACATTGAATTCCATGAAGACACATGGATTAATAAAAAGATATTTTATGGGTATGTATACATAAAACACACATAAAAATTAATTTGTGAATAAGGAATATCTCACCGAAATAAATTTGAGATGAGAGAACCCTTAACTTATGTTTGAAATTGTTCTTAACATCTACTTAATTTCCAAGATAATGAATTCAAATTAAAAACATAGCTACATAAGAACTTCTACAACATATATTTTATTTATTTAAAATTTATTATGTTCATTAATGCCCATTTCCATGGGTTATTATGTAATTTGTTTTTGTTTTGGGTGTGTTTGTTTTCGTGGATTTAATGATCGGTTCTCTTGAATATAAATATTTAGTTTCATGTAAAATGAGAATAACCCACAAAAATATAAAATATATTGTATTAGATATCATTTATATGTTTAAATAGTCCTATATATCATTTTTTATTTTTAAGAAGATTAATTAGATGAAATTTAAATGAAACAGATTTCATTAATGAAGGATGTCTTTATGACCATCACAAATTATTATAGTTTTATTTATTAATATTTTTATATAATTTTTATGGAATGAGAAATTTGTTTTCATACAAATATTATAATTTTATTTAACCATAAAAACTATTTTATGACCAAACATGAAGGCATAATTGAAAAAAAAACCTCATCATTCATGAAAGCTGGGAATTGACACCTCAATGAAAATGTATTCATTTTCAAAATTAAAGGCATGAATAAGAGACATGATATTTTATATTATATTATAAAAATTAAAATTATATTATATATAATATTTTAGACATAATATTTTTATTTTTAATGTGTATCTGATGGATGGATAAGAACCCAAAAAAACTGGAATGGAAGGAGTGGTGGTATTACCTCTTCAGTTTTATCTCTTACAGAACCTCTTTAAAGAACATGGGACTAGTCTTTTGATGTGACCATAAATAAAAAAATGTAAGGAATAGATATAGGAGAAATATTATGTACAATATAATAAAGATCAATTTCTTTTATGTTGTAAAGGGAATATATGGGGAGAGGTGATATTTATTTGGGATGAGTGGAGTGTTTATTGATTATTTTATTCATTTGTTTATTATTTTGGCACAAGATAGTCAATTGTTTTTATTATTATAAATAATTTTGGAAAGGGATCATGTGAGTTCATACTAATTATTCTGACATCTTCCATGCACTTACCATCACTAACAAATTCTTGTATATGACTTATAATATCATATACAGTAAATTATCGTATTTCAGTATTCACGAAAATACATCCTTTTTATAAAAATACAAAAAATATAACATAACCATTTTCAACATGTAGATTTTAAAAAAAACTCATTTCATGAACATAATTTTGTAAATATATGTAATTTAATTTTTTTTTAATAAAATCATCATTTA
The DNA here is from genome assembly GCA_963277665.1 of Viscum album. NCBI lineage: Eukaryota > Viridiplantae > Streptophyta > Magnoliopsida > Santalales > Viscaceae > Viscum > Viscum album. Next base: position 652,438,888 of record OY728123.1, read on the forward strand.
ATTGAAAATAAAAATTTTAATATTATAATTGATTTTTTGATACTTTGGAAAATTATTTATGTTAACATAAATTTATCTTATAATTATAATGTAAGAAAATATTCATTTTTTTATTCTATTTTATGAAAATAAATTTTAATTGAAATTATTATATAAAATATATAATTTTAAATAACATTTATATTTTACCAAAAATACCATTACATAAGGTATAATTTTCAAAACATTAATTTACTTATTCCATGATACAAATATATCCTATTTTCATTTAAGATATACCTAAATTTTATAAATACATTAATAGGTGTTTTTATTATTCTAATGGAAAGATTACAATTCCTAATAGTCATAGTACTTTTCAAATGTCCTTGTTAATATTTAATAGTATTTTATTGTTTTAAACATGGTGTTTCATGCATAATAAGCTATAATAAATTTTAAATTTGAATGAACTATACCATGAAATTGGTGGGTATTAAATTCTCATATCCTTAAAAAAATATTCCTTAAAATTTACAAAATGTGACATCAAAGAATATTTTGGCAGTTCATAATCCCAGCTCCTCTAGTTCCCACATTAGCTCTTCAATTTTATGATTTTTACAAAGTATCATAACCAACCATGTTGTCCATTTTCACAAAACATGTTTTGTAGTGTCTAGAATCACAATAGTCTCACCATAGTAAGACAAATCATGTTCAAGTACCCTTTACTCATCAGTGAGTACATGTTTTCGTTCTAGTATGTTTTCCATAACAACGAGATGTGGAACACAGTGTGTAATTTATAAATTCTTGGTGGGATATAAAAACTATTAGACACATCTTCAATTAACTCAAAATTTCAAATGGTCAGATATACAAATGGCATGGTTTTTCTTTTTTTAATGAACCTTATGTCACCTTTCTAGGGAGATTCCTTCTTAAAAATATGATATCCCATTGAAAAATCCAAATCCAATATCTGGTTTTCAGCCTAATTATTTTCCTACCTTATTCCCCTTGAACATGTTCCTAAATAGTATTTAACATTTTTTTGGTTTCCTCTACATGGTCTAGCCCTAAAATCTTCCTTTCACCAAATTCATCACAGAATGTTGGAGTGAAAAATATATTTTCATAAAATTCATACTATTGATCTATTTGAATACTTGAATGGAAAATATATTATAGTAAATTTCTATAAATGGTAAATACTAACATCAGTCCCATTGAAATTCATGTGATCATGATCCCAACATATAATCTAAACCATGAATAGTTCTTTCAAACATCACATTTATTTGGTGTTGAAAATAATTACGAATATGTATCTCAGTATACAGGGCCTTCTGATGAATGGATAATAATTTAGAGGTAAAATAGTTATCTCGATTAGACACATTCTAAATGGGTGTACAAATAATTCTTACATATTCAATAATATAGATACGTGATAGGCACTCCAATGAAAAATCATCCCTTATATAGAGGAAATTTGTGGATTTGGTAGGTCGATCAACAATTACCCATAATTCAATATTCATTCTTTGTTTGTTTTATAATATAGCTAAAATGCGTATTAATGTCATCCCATTTACATTTATTAATATATAGATGTTGCATGACTACACTAAGAGTTTGACTTTTAGCCTTCACCTATTTAAAAAGAAAACATCGTCACATATATTTCTGGATTTCCAGCTACATATTATCCCCCAAAAAATGTTTGTTCAAATCTCTTTAAATATTACTTCTATTTAGGTGTATATAAAAATTTGATCTAAAAGAATCATCAAATAATTCAAATTTTCTGTCAGGTATATAGGGATCCCAAATTCTCTTCCCACATTTAAAAATCAATTTTATATATTATGTTTAAAAAATTTATACCATTCAATGATTTAATTTTATTTTTAATATTCTAAACATCAGACTAATAACTTATTATACATTCCAATAAATTAGGTTTGGAATCCATTTTAAATTGTAGTGAATGTTCACCATCAATAGTAATTTTCATATCCATATTTACTTGATTAATGTATAGAACATCCATGTCAATACACATTTTTTTAAGACTCCATAAACCTTCATAATAAATTAATTTTCTACTATATTTAACTTCCATTAGAGGTGGAATATTGAATAATCATCATCCTATAGTTTCTAGAGCCATCTATTTTTCCATAGGTTGAGTTATTTCTATTATAATATTTCATTTGTGATATTTTTATCATTATATATCTCACATATTTTCTTCATATATATAGTTTCTCCATATCATCAAATAAAATATCACTACTTTTAAATCAATATCATGAGATGGATAGTTTTTTTTAGTTTTTAACATCCTTTGAGCATACACAATAAATTTATAAATCATTATAAGGAAACAACTGTATCCTTGATTTGAAAACTCATTATGAATAAAAAATACCCCCACTTAATTTTAGTTGATTCATAATCAATTAATTTAATGATATTCAATTAAATACTTAAAATCATTCTTCACATTACTTTTTGGATGTAAATTTAACCAATTTATAAGTGGGATTGGTTTACGGTTTAGCTAATTGGGAAAAATTCGGAACGAAGCAGGGGGAGTAACATCCTAGTCAAGTGAAACGTTATATATCTGATTGTTTTATTGGTTTAGATCATTCATTGACTTCCTTTTTCATCATATGTTATCTATGATTACCCCTTTATAGAAAATATGGTCATGAAAATAAACTATTTTCTGACAAAATTTTCAGTTTTTAAACATCCCATATAACTCTTTTCCTATAAGAGTCTCCAAAAAAATATAAAAGTGATTCTCATGGTACTCATTGATTTTGGATTAAACAAAGATATCATCAATAATTTTAAACAAATATCAAGATATTATTTAATTACATTATTCATTATATCCCAAAAAAAAGAGGGTGGATTAGTTTTTCAAATCACATTATTGTAAACTCATAATGTCCATTGCCGGATCAAAATTATTTCTATGGAATATCTTCATTCATCACATGAAATTGATTATATCCATAATGAATATCGATATATTGAGATCCATGAAGTTGTTCAATTAATATATCAAAGACAGAAACATTATGCTTATTCTTTATCCTAATTTAATTGATCGATCTATTGTCAAGGCATAGCCTCATTGATATAAATTTTGTCTTAATGAAAATAATATAAGCACCATAATGTCCAACAATATGATGTATAAATCCTTGGTCACTAAATTAATCTTGTTTTTTATTTAAATCTATTAACTCCACCAAGGCCGCTCTATATTCAGTGATTGACATAGGTATTAAATCAGGGATTAAATGATTATTAAAATCTATTTCCCATTCTAGGGGATATTTTGGCAATTCCACTGGAAATATATCAATTTATTCAAGAAAAATATGCACATCTTAAATTTTAATTTTAACGTTTTAATCGGTATGATCAATCTTCTCATCTTTTCCAATAATATCATATATAAGAGATATTAGAGGTGGATCATTATATGACTCGTATGATGAATTCTCCAATCTATAGATTAGAAATACAATATCATCAATACGAATAATAATTTCCCTCCCTTTTTATTAAATTATGGAATTATATATTGAATTATATTCCATACCATGTATTATTCCTAAATAAACCATGAGTATAATTAGAATCCGTATTTAGATCACATTTATGTGTTATAATAGGAACAACTGGACACATATTTGTGGAAATAACTATCCGAATATGATTTTGGACTCACAGCTACCTTATTTATGTGAATTGGAAATATTTAATTTTTATAGAAAACATGGAATATTTTAAAAATGTGATGATATAGAATGAAAAAAATCTATCATTATATTTTAGGAGATGATTATAGTAACTTTCACCACAATATTAAGAATATCAACCTCATCTATTATGAAGAAATAATAATGGCCCTGATCACATGACCTTTTCTGGGGGAACATTCCCTAGACATCTAGGAAATTCTTGTTCAGAGTGTCCCATCACCTTATAGTTAACTCATTCTGAACTTCTAGCTTCTTTATTTCCATATCAATCATGTGGATGGAAAAAAATTTCTTCACACTTGTAACAATATCCCCTCCCATATATGCATGTTCCGAGTTGTTTCATTCCAAATTTATTGCAATATGTAAATTATATTTTTCCCTTTTTTTCATTTTCCTTATTTCCATTTCAATATTACTCAGGATCTCTCTTATTGTCTCTCTTCCCTTTGAATCCATATAGAATAAAAAATTAATCATATATCTAGACAGAACTTCATATTATATCCTAATATGATAAACAAAATTGAGACAAGAATCCTTCATAAAATTGGTTCAATACAACCAATAAAATAGTCTATATTTCTCCATGTATTACATTTGTATTCTGAGACATTCCTTATTAACCTTGTAATGTTATATTCAAACCTAAAAACATTTTCATACCCTTTATGTCTCAGACTCCTGAATTGACTCTCTCTATATCTTCTTATTTCTTGCGAAGAAAATATTTTTCTATGAAAAATTACTTAATATCCTTCCATTAAATAAATTCAATTTCTACTACATCCTTTTTTATTTGAATTAATTAATACCCTTGATCTTTATCTTTGAAGAGATTATAAACTACAATGAAAACCTTCTTTTGTTACTTCCCAATGATATAAATATTTTATCTAAGTAACATATTAATTTTTTAGCTAAAAATGGGTGTGTTGGCCCATTGAATGGTAAAGGTTGTTTCTCATGAATATATCAAACATTGTTAAACAAAATTCTGGATTTGGATACTTCATGTGAGTAAAGTTAATTTTCTTAACAAGAATCTATTTTACAATAATTATTATTAATTATTCAGCTCCATCACCAACATGATAATCATCAATAAGTGGGAAATCCCAACATGGAATATGTGCCCTGATACAGTTTTCATTCATTCCACTATACACAATTTCTAAAAAATGGAACACAGTAGATTATATTATGAAATTCTAAAGCTAGTGTAACACACAATATGTTAATAATATCCAAATTGATATCTTCATTAGCATTTAAATTTTCAAAAAGTAAGGTATAGGGTTATATTTCACTGAAATATGATTCCCAAAATATTTTTTCTAATTTTTCCATGAAAAATTTTCTAATACATGCAATAAATACCCAAAAACCCAATAGCAAAGAGATGGATCCTTACATTTTTTACATTGGTACTAAGTAAAATTGATCTCATACCAAAAGATATAATATTTTAGTATCTTTTGAATATTAGATGAAAACTTAGTTCTTACATTAAAATTGTTATGAAATAAAACCTAGAAATTGCATTGGAAAAAAACATATTCTCCAAGATTATCCATGTATGTCAATCATAACATGTATGTTTTCATACTCTGAGAAAATGAAACATATTATGGGGGTGAGATCATATTCTCAATTAGAGTATAAATACATTGGATGATTTTATAAATAAACATAAACTAAAATTCATGGGGAATAAATAAAATCACATGACATTAAAACATAATATTGCGCCTAAAATTATATAAATAAAAATGATCATATAATACCATATAAATAATTATAAGAGACAAAAAACATAACAATGGATATTATTATAGTAGAATAATCACATTGAAATAAGTAACTAATCACATTATGATGGAATAAATGATGTGGGGCCTCATAAATATTCAGACAAAGACTTCACCATTAATTCTATATAAATGGGTGATGTCTTGGTCAAAAAGCAGTCTTGATGGACTCATGAGACCAACTGTTGAATCGGTGGGCTATAATGGGCCCTTCTTGAAACATAATAATTCCAATTCATTCATCATATTCAAGGGTTGATACATAATCAATATATTAATTCTTATTAAATCAATATTATGAAATATTAATAACATTCCCCAAAAAATAATCATTATCATAAAACATTTAATATAATAAGATGAATGGTATCAAAATACCACATCTATAGTTAAAATGAAAAATATACAATTTTAAAAAATATGGTATATTTTATCACATGATAACAATCTAAATTATGAAAAACATACAACCTATTGTGTTCATATTGATTAGAATACTCTAATATGGTAATTGAAAAATCTGTAAGATAAATCACACTTTTACATTGAAATTATTTATCTAAAAAACTTTGAAATTATAAAAGAAAAAAATTATAGGAAAATTAAATTGTAAAATTATATAGTATTCCTCATGGAATTAATACATAAGGAATTTTGGGAAATCCCCTAATATAATTTATATATAAAAATATATTTCCATTATACATTAAAAAGAATCATTTATAATAGTATTTTTTAATGAATGTGGGAGCATTAACCAAATGAATATATCATGTGTATAAGCCATAAATTCACATAATTTTATTAAATAAAATATATGATGATAAAAATTAGTTTCACACTTAATCATAACATTACATAATCATTGGAGTATATTCATATCCCAGCCAATGGAAATTGGGTTATGAATTCCCTTGCCACATTGTAATTAGTCATACTGTATGCCATATAAATATAATAATTTTCAAATGGAAAATTAAATAGAATGAATATAAAGGGATTCTTTATATTATATATGAAATTTATATATACATACAAGACACTAAAATAAAAATTAGTTAATAAGGAATATCTTCACAATGTAATAGTGAGTTGAGAAAAACCTCAACATAGGTAAGAAAGTGTTCATATCCTATACATAATGTCCTAGATTATCAAATCGGATTCATTCATTAAAATATTAAGAACCAAAATATTATATATTTTATTCATTAAATCATTATTAAGTTCATTTTTTCCATTTCAATGTGTTATAAATTCTAATTTTTTGGTTCATGGTGTGCTCATTTTCATGGTTTTCATGATCGGTTCTCTTGTTTACAAGTATAGAACTTCATGTAAATTATTAATAATCATAAAAATATAAAATAATTTGTCAATTATCAATATAAATAATTTTAAATGTTTTATATATAATTTATTTAAATGGTATGAGGGTGGTTCATTAGATAAAATGTTAACGAAAATGGTTTACTTCATTTTTATGGTTTTTACGACCACTACAAATTTGTATCATTTTATTCAATAATATTTTTATATAATGGTTCCAGCGGATTAAATAATATTTAATATAATTATTTTATTATTTTAACACTTAAAATGGTTTTATGTCAAGCCCTAAAGGCAGTAATGAAAAAAAACTCATCATCCATGAAGTCGGTGAATCGACACCTCACATGCCTTCATTTGTTTTTTAGTAAAAAATGAAAGGAGATGGTATTTTATGAGGAATATTCAATTAATATAATAATATTAAACTATATATATTATAAAAGGTTTATCATTTTACATTGGATATTGGAGGTTACTAAGGATATGAAAATAAAACAAACTCAAATAGAAATACTGATGGATTTACATCTTTAGTGGTGTCTCTTTGAGAACCTCATTAAGGCACATGGAAATGGTATTTTGTAAAACCATCCAAGGAAAAATTTCTATTATATGTCTGGAAGTGTAACTGGGAATAACATATGAATCCTATTGGGAGTAGAAGGTGTGAGTAGAAGAGGTGGGGAGGGCGGTATTTATAGGGGATGAGAGAGGTGTTTTTTTATTAATTTATTTATTTATTCATTATTTTTCCTCAATACTATATTTTTGATGTGAATAGATAAAGTTTCTAGTTCTTGGGTTTATGATCTACTAGTTATTATGTCATCCATGAAAAATCTATGTCACATAAATTCATATACTTGGCTTATAATTTTAAATAATATATATAAAAATATTTCCTTACTCACCAATGATTCAACAATTTTAGAAAAATAAAAAAATATATAGTAACCATTATTAGATATTTATATTTCAAAAAATGGACTCTATATTTTGAATATAATTTCTATACATGAGAAATATAATTTTTAAATAAAATCAACATTTATTTGAATAATTCCAATTTTAATATTATAACATATTTGGAAACAAATTAAAAAATAAATTATGGTCTTGTTAAATTATCTAATAATTTTAATTTATAAAAATAATCATTTAAGAATTTATTTTTGAAAATAATTTCTCATTTAAATTATTAAATTAATTTTTAAATTGTAAATAAAAATTTACATTTCAAAAAAATAATAACACATAATTTTTCATTTTAAAAACATTTATTTATTTATTCTATGATATAAATATATTAATTTTTTCATTTAATAGAATCCTACATTTCATATATAATTTTATATATGAGGTTATTTTTATAATCGACTCATTACTATTCGTAACATTCACATTACTTTTCCAATGGTAATTTTAATATTTGACATCACATCATGGATTTAAACTCGGGGTTTCATGGAACATACCTAATGAAATATATTAAATTTAAAAAATAAATTACATAAAATCATGGGGAATTACATTTAATATCATGGTATGACTATAAAAAATAAAAATAGTATGGTAAGTACCTAAAAAACATCTCATTTGATTAATAAACTAAAACTAAAATTAATCCACATATAATATCACAATGAAAATCATTAGGATAATTATAATAACAAAAATAAAATAAATGGGAACTTATTATAAATAGTTTTTCTTTATAACATGATACATTTAACATAGTGATATATCCTTGGATTGTTTGAAAAAACATGGTACAAGTCAATATAGTTTGGCCAACTATATCTATACTATAAAGATATTGCCTTTTGAATGTTTGAAACATCTGGTTACCGATTTGTTTGGTTTATCCAAATAATTTTCTTGCATGAGAACATTAATGAATCAGTGGGATTTATTCAACAATTCTCTAACCTATGTCTTTAATCTTGAAATTGTTCCTCATAAACCTAGTAATAGATTTAATTCTTGAATAATAATCATTATCATTATTTATACCAATGTAAAAAATATATGTAATAATGGTATAAATTTATTAAATAATAAAATAAATCATAAACTTATATGAATATACAATATAAATGTAATGTAAAATGAAAAATGATAATAATAAATTGATTGATTCAAGAAAATGTTAACAATCCCAAGGGAAATTGAAATTTCATTATATGTTACTCAACTTAGTAATATTAAATTCAAATAAAATTGGATGAAATAATTCATATTTGGTTATAAAATACCTTTAATAATAAATTAATAATGGTATTACATGTCAATGTTATTTTATATACACAAAATAAAATTTAATTGTTTGATAATAACAAATAAGTCTCAACAAAATGTATATTGAGACAAAATCCATTACATCATGATACCTTTTAGTTTAATGTAATTTAACTTAACATAAATTGGTTTTAAACATTTTATTTACTTATAAAACATACATATTAATATTTATAATTTAATATATGGTATATTTATAATATATTATTACCAATTCATTAATAATCATTTATTATTTTCAATCTTTCGGCTATTAATTGCTTTGTTTTCTCTTGCGTGTTTTTTCATAAAAGATCATGTTCATTAAAATATTATATGTTTGTATCATATAAATAATAATTAAAAGTATATAATTCTATAATTATTACAAAAAATTTATTTTTATAACCAATCATGAATTATGGTTATGCGAAATGAAGTATGTTTTGATCAAGGAGACAATAGGCCTTATGTACACTTGAATAACATTTTCATTTTTTAAAATACTATTATGGAAAGAAGTTAAGTAATATTTTACCATTCTATAATGATTATAATATCACATATTCCACAAAAATTAATTATATATATCATCATTATTGTATGGTTTTGAAAAGAGAGTTGTATCTTTTTTGTAATGGTAGTAGTCCAAATGTCCAAAAATAATGTTATCACTTTTACATAATCCAAAAGAATTGAAATAAAATGTTATAAATTAAATTTACTTAATGATAAAACCTGTATAGATGTAGGTATATGTGATGTGAAAGAAATGTGTGGAATTTACATACTACTTAAAAGGTTTTGGGATTAATGAGGCTATATGGGGTGGGCAGACCTCTGTGTATTGGACAGATGATTTTGTTCCAGAATTACTAAGAAGATAGAGTCTAGAAAATAACTCTTTACACCTAACACATGGAGATGTTGGCATCAATTTGTGGAATGTATACAATATTTTTGATTCTCCAATCCTTGGAGATATGTACGATGAGTATATTCACCCCAAGGTGACATGGAATGACTTAGAGAAGAAACCAACATTGGTTCGTGAGTTTATGAAAATACATTATAAACTCAAGAATGAAATTACCACAATGTCTGATAGAAGAAGGTATATTCATCCAGACGAGTGTATGGAAATATTCCTCGTAAAGTATAAGGAAAAAGGGCCCACCTGCACTCATCCAACCAGTTGTCCAATGGCAGGGATGAAAGGTACAACTAACACCTTTTGGACGACATTAGAGAAAGTGGAGTTTGACAAGATGGGATATGAAGTAAATTACAAAACTCCTAAAAAGACACAAGTGTAAGGTTTCTTAGCCATGTGAATAATTGTGTATCTCTTACCAGTTTGATATTTCAAAGGAGGCATGAGGCCAAGAACATTTGTTATCACGAAGAAACTGGCCGAAAAAAGGATGGTAGGGTTTGATACTCCTGTTTTAGAAATGATTAATTGGATCTTACTACATATTTACACAGTGAAATATCCTTTTAGAATAGAAGGACCATTTCCATTGTTATGGGGGTGTATCTCCACAAATTTCAGAACTTATGCTATAAAATGTGGGGTACAAGTTACTGAATGTTCTTTCCAACCATCTGTTCTGGAATTCTCTCATATATCACCTTTGTATCTCAATGCTTATGATATTAAGGGCAGGTTGAGTATGTATAAATAATTTAATATCTTTTATTATTGGAATCCTCTTACGGGCAGATTCTTTAATGATGTGAAGGATAATTTCGAACTAATGGAATACAAGTTAGCTTGAAGAGATAGTGTATTGGCCCCCTAGATTAATGGAGAAATAATTTGTGAGGCCTATAATTCTTATAAATTTGTGCGTCAATTCAAATTTCTACCAAAAAATAATTTATACCTCTTGTGCATGTCATAATTGAGCAACATCTGACAATTTCCCAAAAACTATGGTTGCTGACATCGGTAGGGAAGACTGGGGAAAATTTTACATTACCATCTACTGATGTAATAAGAAGGTTGACTGTCTGGTCTTCTGAAAACAAAGTCACATATTACACTGAAGTGGTATTATATCATGATGTCCCTCTAGTTGGGATAAAGAGAGGTAATAGGAAGGAACCATGTTGTTTGGAAGGTAATTCATCAGGATCAGGTGTCGTCTCACTGGACCCAGAGGGTCATGGTGACAAGGCTCAAAATCCACCGAAGAAACCTCATGAAAGATGTAATCCATGAGTTATATTTAAGAGAGAATCCTTATAGATCTCTACTGAGGATGTTCCCAGGGGATCCAGTCACCATCATTCTGAAGAATGTTGAGTACCATTTTCTTGTCACCCATATGTGACATGCGTAATTGGGAAGAAACAAAAATCCAAGACTACAAGATCCTCTTCACAACCCTCTGTCATGTACTCTAATAATATACGACCAGAGGCTGTTCAAATATTGAAAGGTATATATTGTGGTTCTATAAACACATAGATAGATTTAGGTAAATGTAAACATATTATAGGAATAGGGGATCTACATGCTTATTCTGTTATTTTCTTTAAGAAAAATCTGAATGAAGTGAGAACATACATCCAATTGATGGAAATGCTCATATATGCAACCAACATATCAATTCCCACCACGAGGGGGGTGAAGTAAATGATATAACTTGGTACCACTGATGGAATTGATCTTTGATTAGAGGATGAATGAAATTATTTCAGGGATCTTGAAGATATAAGTTCCGTTTTTCACACATTCTCTTTTTCTTTTCAATTTAAATATAGTCCAAGAATAGTTACTCTGAAGAAACATCCTCTTAACTTGAAGTTGGATAAATAAAAATTGATTTTTATTCCATCACCATCATATATCCCTAGTGGCACTGCTCTTAGAGCTATTGGATCACCCCGTGAATCGAAAGTAATATCTGCAGGGCAATAAGCAATACAGGATGAGGTAGAAAGGGCATAGCAGTCTCAAGTAACTGTATTTTCATATCAGGATTCCAGTCCTCCTAAAATGTAGCTGAAAAAAACATTGAATAATGCAGAACATCGTTAAAAATTTTCATAGCAGTGGTAATCATTATTGGTAACATGAATTCATATTTATTCATGGAAGAATAGTTTAAACTTCTTGTAATTGCCTGAGCTTCTACTATTTCTCCTCTAAAAGAATATACTAATAAACATCGAGAAACTATGGAGGGTTCCGCTGATCAGGCACAAATTCATGCTAACCCGATGGATCATGAAGAGTAATTGAGGCTAAAAGAACCAATGTATGTTCCCAACACCACTCTTGTTCCTACTACCAGAATATTGGAGGCCTCTGGTAAATCAAATGTGGTTTATAATACATAAAATGTAACAACAACAGACATCCATATTATGATACTTTTGGTTCATCACATGAATGATAACACCCTATAAAAACTGATGTTGACCCAACAACTATTAATGAAGATGTTGTTTAGGGTCAAAAGTTATTGGAGGAAGGTTGGGAAAAAAATAGGTCATGTTCTCCAATAGGTGAGACTAACCTGGGATCTGGGATTTCATTAGATGATACGATGAACCTTGGAATGCCTTTTGAAGAAGTATTAGAACATGTTAATGCATCAAATTCATTAGATGTTTTTGAATTTCCTTTTGTAGAATCAATTGGATTTGATTTTTCAGTATTTGTCCTATTAATCTTCATGGGATTAAATTTCTAACTATGATTGATTGAAATATGTAGTTCCATCTAAAGAAATTGATGTCGCGAAGAATCGTGGAGGGATTATTGACATTAATTTCAATCCTACATTTGTGGAGACATCGAATTAGGTGGATCTTGGGACATAATACCTTCATAAGTTTCATTCTAAGGATACTAATCAAATTAATGAGCGCATTCCCCTCCTAGAGGCCCCAAACAAAACTGTTTAAACTAAAAATGTTGGGAAAGAGACTTCTAAAGATTTCGACCTATTTTTAGATAAGAGATTCTGATATTTTTATTATAATCAGTTTTTTACCACTTTAAACTAATTATAACAATATTTTAATTCCCTATATAAAGCTATCAACTTCATTGGCTAGATCCAGAGGTGAAGCACCTGAATTAGTTCAATCAATATTAAAAGATATAGAATCTGATATCATGGAAGGAGAAGAATATGTTACTTATTTAAGTGAATTAATCCTAGAATATGTCCCTCCAAATGATAGTGATTCTGAATCAGACCCAGAACAAAAAATGGCCTTTCATCCTGCACATCGCAAGGCATGAAAAAATTTATGGAATATAATATCGGAAATTCCCCATCTTGAACTACCTTAAAGAATTCCACGAATTTTATATTTTTTTATCACATATGGATTTGGAAGGTTTGGATACAGTGAAATTCATATCACTGTGAATGGTATTATCTGAAAGAGGTAAAAAGAGTATAGGCTTTATCAATACCTGATAAACACTACACCATTGATCAATACTGACTAATTCCAAGTAGCGCTTTCCCGAGATAAGGCCAATCATACTAAAATTTTGAAAGAACTAATGTAGAATATTATAGAACATATTGTTCTACAGCATAATCTACAATAGGAATTAGATATTATCAAAGGGGATCTTTAATAGCTTCATAACTCAATATGAGAAGTCCAGAAGGATGGTGAAAATTCCATTGCAGATTCTATGAAATCACTTCACCATGATGAAGGCAAGGAAGAGAGTTGGATAAATGGACATCAACAGGAAGTTGATGGGGATCAAGATTTTTTTAACCAAATGAGAAGATATATAGAAACCCTTTGGTGATTTTTGATAGAATAGAGGCTCTATTTTGTGGATTCTCCTCAGGTATGTTTTTTCAGAAATGAAAAACATTTTAATTTTAATCATGTGTGTTTTCATTCTTTCATATTTTCCCTTATTCAATTGACCTAGTAAGAATAATTTTTTTTAACAAGGGTTAAATATAAAACCCCAAAAACTTTATTTCATTTTAATTTTCATTTCTTAATATTACATAAACCATAAAATATATACATTTAGTGAGATGGGACTCAAATATTGTCTGGAGTGACCTTTGCAGGATCCCAATCTAATGAGTACCACATCTCTTGTTGTTTGATGTTTAGATTCATGCATTTAGGTCTATAAGGGCTAAGAGATTATTTTTTAACACCTTTGACCCTAAATTATTAAATTACATCTCAAAAAGATCTCAGTGGCTAAGAATTTCACTAATATTTTCTAAATATTTATAAAGGGAAACATAATTCATGACATTTTCTATGGTCACCAAATCTAAAACTTGTATAAACATGAAATAAATCATTTCAAATAATGAGGATACCATTATTTGAAAAACCCAATTTTGGGGTTTTGTTATGTAGGGCCAACTATGGAATATGCGGAATAGCCAAATAATGGAATCTCTTAACTGATATGCCAGTTATGTAAGAAAATTTTATTCAAAGAAACCTATGGTCACATACAACATATTCATGCAAAAAATCTATTAGGAATTTATCATTTTACTATTGATAGTCAATGACAAACAGGATTTGGGTGACTCAAGACCATAGTGAGTGGTTTTTCCAAGGAAATGTGTTTTATGAATAAAGGTTTATCTATGCTAGCATATGTCATGAATTGGAAAAACACATGAACTCAAATTTGGGGATAAGGAATGGTTAATATTTTTCAAAATGGAGAATTTAAGATATCATGTTATGTACTATTAAGTCTTGTAATGAGGACATTGTACTATGTAGTTTTATGTCATGCAATGAGACAATGTACTGTGTAATTTTATGTCATGTAGTTTGGACATTGTATTGTACATTTTTAAGTCATCCAGTGAAAAAATTGGGTAGCATTAATTTAGGGTCTTTATCATTGAATGAAGGTATGAGACTCTCCAAATTTCATGATAATTTTTTTAGAAACAAACTAACATATTTAGGTATGGAAGGGAAGAAACGTAAACCGTGATTTAGGAATTTTAGAAATCAAATAATGATATGATAAAAAGGTTTAAAGGCATTAGAGGAGGTATATTCCAAGAACAAAGTTACCAATATTTGAAAAACCAGTTATGATGTATGTGTTATGTTGGGTAAACTAGGGAATATACTGGACAAAAAAATACAGGTCCGTTTTGACTAACCAGCCTATTATGTTGGCATCTTATGAAAGGCCACCTAAGGGAATATACTACATAGTCAGAAAAAAGATCCCTCAAATGTTTTACATTCTATTATTAAAACATGAAGAATTTTTATGGAACTTTTTTTCCAAAGAATTGAGTATGATTTCTGATGAAAGGTACCAAAATATGGAGATTTTTTTTTCTAATCCTGATTTCCAAGGAATCAGAGGAATATGATTTCTACGAAAGTCTGACCCAAACGTAGGGAGTATGGTGTTTTTAGTTTTATGTCATACAACATAGACCAGAAATGGAAATAGTATATGATATGTGGTCTACTAATCAAAGGTTATTTCATATTTCCTTGAACACCTAGAGAGGAAATTTTTAAACCATGGTCTTGAAGACATCCAGATTGAGAGAAATGTAATGGGAAAAATATACATGAATAACTGCTTTAAAATAAATATTATTGAATATTGTTATCAAAATGTGAAGGGGAAATGTCACATTAACCAAGAATTAAATTACCATTGTTTGAAAAACTCTTTATGGGGGTTGGGTTATGTAGGTTTTACTGGGGGATAAGATGTATTTCCAAATAGTGGCACATTTTGAATTACATGCATCTTATGTAGGAAACATATGAAAATCAACCTAAGAGAACCTACTGCATAGTCATATAAAGGGGCTCTCATATATCAGAGACTCAACCACCAAAACCTAAACCAGATATTATTATGTTCTAAAACATTTCATGATTATGAGTGTGAAATATGGAAAGGGGTTATGTTCAATGCACATGATAAATATTTGAATAAATATTTTCCCTGAGTTTGATGTCTTTTATAGAGATCTGAATCATATGTAAAAAATGGAGACATTATTTTTTTCCTTCTTATCAATATTATGTTTGATGTTTAGAGTAATGCAAGGAGGACTTGAAGTGATTACAACATAAAACAATATTGTGGCTAGAACTAGTAATTAAACCGAGGGGTCACTGCATATCTCATATGGATGATAATCAATCCATAAGTAGTTCCATAAACCATCCCTATGCCGGTTTGATTCTTACATAGAGTATATAAGCAGGTGGTTTATCATGGATGAGCCTATGAATGTAGATATATGCATCTTTACGTATCTCATATAGATGATAATCATGCCAAACATAGTTCTTAGAAAATCATTTCTCTCACCAATCGAGTTTGATGTGGGATACGAGGGCATTAAACACATTCTAGAAGAATGATTTTAATTTAAGATGTGAGATGATATGAAAATCAAGTCATGTATCATAAAAGATCACTTTGTATAGTTTAGGTTCATATAAAAGAAGAGAACATGGAGATAAATATTTTGTGGTTGTGTTTGGGCCGTATATTGGAGATTCATGTGTCTCTACATATCTTATATAGATGAGAATTGTCATGAACATAATCTAGTCTCCATTAAAACCATCAACAATCCTGGCTCGTGATAAGGCCCGAAGGGGACTCTTGATCCCCATGAGCTATCAAAAGTGTCCAGGTATCATAAACTGAAAATTGGGAATTATTTACCTCAGTATATAATCATAAAATAGAAAAATAATACAATAAAATAAATAGGGTTTTTTTTAAAACAACTTCATAAAATTTCTGAATTTAATTACCCAACTCAAAACATTGCCAAATTAGAATTTCAAAGGTAAAAAACTATATTTTACAGCCCATGTACCTCCACGTGGAAAGTGGTGTTGCACTCAATCTATCTCCACAGCACCGCATCACGTTGGACCGGTAAAACCCGAACCATAGGCACAAAAGTTGTACCCAATACCACAGAAAAAATAATAATAAAGACTAATTATACCAAATTTTTTAATTAGGGTGTGATCCAAAGCCTAGTTGGATACCACAACTAAGAGATTCCAATTGATAAACATTCCAAGATAAAATCATACAAGTTTTCAAAAACATGAAATGCTAGTTACAATTTATAAAAATGCAACATTAAAAATAAACATATTTTTCTAGTTGGATATTTTAAATAATTAACAATTTTAAATAAAATTCCAATGCAACTAAATTTTCCAGCAAAAAATACCGTATGATGATGAAAAGAGTAAATAATCTAATGATCACAAGCAATGGGAAATAACCCCTAGGCACTAGCTCGACGGGGGTCTCAGTTACCTCGTATCTCGGTGAGAGTAACCATCGCAATATATGTTCTCATGCACAAGCCACTAGTAGGGAACACACCAATAACCTAGTGGTCCCAAATCATCATCATCATAATCATATTTTAGTTAGTTTTTTAAGCATCTATCTTGATGTTTGAAATAGAGGTTAAACCCCATGGGATCACTAGCATACTTGTACACGTCCGCCCTCCTAGATACATGGGTTTCCCTCCTATGCTCAAAAAATTCCAAAATTCCATGAAATATAATTTGCACGTGAAAATAACACTTCCAAAACACAAATCAAACAAACATCCCACATTTACATCACACAATCACATCATATCCCTTTTAATTAAATTTTTTTTGAAATCGAACTCACACCCAAATTTCCCCCAACACATTTTCCCTCTCTTTCACAATTCAACACATCCTTTAACAATTTTATAAAATCCATTCCAAGATGATAAAGATCACATAACATCCCACTCACTGTTACATAATACCCTTTTCATAAACAAAATATATTTTTCACATCACACTCATACAAAACGTCCCACATCACTTTCACATTTCTGTATTTCCGGTAAATTTTTTTATAAAACATATCTAAGAGGATACATATCACATGACAACCCCTTTCACATTTAAAATGGACCATTTAAAAATATACACAATCCAAAACTATTTTCTAATATGGTTTCACCACTTACATAAATCATTAAACCATTCAAATATTTCATAAAACAATTCTAAGGAGTATACCCATGCTTTTCACATAAAAGCCATCTCAAAACCCTCTTTCTGTTGGAACCACTTTGTGTATAAGTTTGTATTTGTTGTCAATAGTTGTCAATGAAGATCAAAATGAAGGAGATCAAGAATTACTCCAATGAAATGGAGGATTGTAAGATCAAAATGAAGGAGATCCTGAAGTACTCCACTGAAGTAGAGGAATGGTGATTCAGATGATTGTTGTACTGATAGTAAGTTCAAAGAACATGTGTCAAAGGTGATACATTGTTTACAACAATGAAGAATGTGAGGTGTAATCCATCTGAGGATGATTAAAGATGAATGGGATTTGATGAAGACCATGTAACTCTTCATGATTGCATGAGAACCATGCAAGAGACTTCTTGAAGACTAGAATCGTATGTTTTTCATGAAGTAGAGGAAGATGGTTGAAGAAGAAGACAATGTGCAAGGGATTGGCATTTTGTGACGACCATGAACATTGGACTTCTATGATAGCCATGCACATCACATTGCTATAGAATATGATGATGCTGAAGCTATGCCTTCAAAGAATACATATCACAATAGTGGAGTTTGTGATAAAAGTAGAAGAGTTGCTGGAAGATACATATCACCAAGAAGAAGTGTTTTTGAGGTGATCGTGCTTGTTGACAAAGCAAACAGACGATATACAAATTTGTTGACAAAGGAGATTCCATGGTGGCATGTCGAGTTCGAGGACTATGGATAATGATCCACGTTTTATTCAAGGATCATAGACAAAGGAATGGATGATCTGGAGGTCTACAAAAAGAGCAGATACAAGGTGGCGTCGTTTTCTAGTGTTTGCCAAATTTTTGGGGTCCAAAATTTGGAGGTTGGTGAGCATCGAAAAAAGTGGATTTCCATTAAGATAATAATTAAATATGGAAAAGGCATGAATTTCGTGAAGATGGGATGCATGGATTGGATTTCGCGAAGACCAGAAGAATGGAGGTGCTGATTCTTCGCGATTACGTCACGCTTCGCAAACGGCAGAGGATGGAGAGCTTCGCAGCGATGTAGGACTTTGAAAGGGAGCTTCACAGCGATGAAGGGATTTTCGATGGAGCTTCATGGCAAAGGTGAGATGTAATTGACGAGATGCTCCGAGATTACGATGAGCTCCGCAAATGGAAAATTGCCGTAGTGCTTCGCGATTTTGAGAGAATTCCGGCGGGAACTTCAGAGCATCGCGATTTGAGCAGACGTGGCATTGACTTCGCGCGGAAAGTTAGAGGGTCGGTGGAATCGCCTATAAATAGAGGCTGATCCCCTAAAGAGGAGCAGAGAGAGCTCTCAACGAAAATCCTTTGCTCTTGGTTCGCAAAGGTCACTCGTGAAGGCAGTCTTCTTCGTGAAAGAGGAGCTTCGCGGCAGCTATTCTAGCTCCGCGAAAGTCTTGCGTCCCGCGTTGGCTCAGTGAGCTTCGCGAAGAGGCAGGAGCTCCACGATAGCCCAGCATTGTGAAGGCTAGAGCATCATGAGAGTGCTTCACTATTGAGCTTCGCGAAAAGGCAGGGGCTCTGCGAAGACTTGTTTGAGCTTTCCAAAATTGGGAGCCTTGCGAAGTAGGGTACTTTGTGAAGGCCCTTTCAAAGCTTGTTCACCCAGTGGACAGGGGAAAAAGGGGTATTCATCAGTGGATGAAATTTGGACATCAACAGAGAATCATTTATTGAGAAATCACACAAGTGATTGTGATTTAGGAAAACGAAGACAAGGGGATCTAGTGCATTCAGTCATTGCACTAAAGAAGAAGGATTGAACTAAAAAGAGCATCAACTCATGACTCTGATGCAAGCAAAGTCTCATGTTGAACAGGATATAAAGACCTTCATGTCTATCTATTGAAGATACCTTCATGTCTATAAACAGAGTGAGACTTCACCAATGGCAGTGAGCTAGGGGGACTCAACGGGAGTGACCCGAGGGACGCAGTGAGCTATCCCTGAACTTTTGTGAAGGCAGTGTGCCTAGGACAGAGTGACTGTACACGAACCTTTTTAATCTATAGCTAGTGGAGCATAGTGGATTTAGGTACGACCGACAACCTGTCGGCGTATGCTCCTTGGACGTAGCCCTTAGTGGTGGACCAAGTAAAAATAGATGTGCCATCTCTCTGCATGTGAATGTTTCATTGCTGATCATATCCATCATACAGGTTTAAGTTGTTCCTACCAACGTGGGAACAAGATCCACAACTTTAAGAAGAAAAAGTTGACACCCTGATTCACCCCTCCCCTCTCAGGGTGTCCCGGGGTCCTACACTTTCAAGGAAAAAATTACACCAATACCAATACAAAATAGAATTGGAATCCCAAGAAATATTTAATAATCCACTATCAAGTATTATAAAATCACATCAAAAAATACCACAAAAGATGCACATGAAAACACACATTTTCTTAAAAAAAATCAAGAGGCATAACATGGTTTTACACATAAAACCCATTCATGTACCCCATTTCAAACCCAATGGAATAACAAGACCCTACCAAATCATAATTGGCAGCCCAAAAAAGACTTCGTAAACCAATTTCATATGTTATAAATTACACCCATGTAATACTTCAAGAGTTACCACCGAAAAATAACCAATTTCAAGATATAATGAAACTATATACTTAAATGCTTAATGAAATCAATCAAAAACAGTTTTCACACTAGAGACAATATTTTTGGATTATGAAAAAAGAGTTAATATAGCATTCTAACTCTTCATAAAATGGTTACGCATGGAATCACCTACCTTTTTGTGTTGAAACCCACAAAACATGGTTTGAAACATCAACCACACTACCACCGCACCACAAGGGTGTGAAAACCAACCCTAAACCAGATGATATGACAAAAAATAAATGATAGGACCAAACCCTTAATTCTAAATAGTTTATAACTTCATGAATGAGGGAGGAAACCCTATAGAAAATGGATGAAACCAAGAAGGAATCACTTGCCTTGAACAATATTGAAGATATCACCTCAAATCCACCAAAGGATTAATCTCCAAGAAACCAAACCTGATAAATATTTTTGAATAGGGCATAGTAGGTTCTTTGGGGACTAAAATGGGGGAGAAAGAGTAAAAATTGAAAGTTTTATAAAAGAATCAAATTACCTTCTCAAATCTAGACGATTTGAGAAACCCTGATAATGTTTTCCTTAATCCACGATCAAAATGAGATCCAAAGAAGTGAAGTAGATAATGCAAGTGAGCCTCGGCTCATTGGATTTAGGTGGGAGGTGGAATCACTGAAACGTAGTTCAAAATTAATGAGATTTTGAAAAATTAAAAAACTAATTTGAAGAATGAAATGGGCTTATTGGGTGGGAAAAACCATAATAAAAACCTAAATCCATCATTATTTTGGATTCATATGGGGTGAAAATTGATATGGTTGATTTAATATTCTAGTGTATGGAAAATGGGTAGTGGAATGGGTGTAAAATTTTGAGAAATCAATGAGTTATAAAAGAAAAATAATTATTTTTAAATCTGAAAATGGGCTAAGAGTTTGGCCCAAATTTTGAAAACACACAATTTCCACCAAAATGAATGGGAAAACCCCAAAAGAGTAAGAATGGAAAATAAATGAAAAATACTTTTAAAATATTTCATGGATGTGACAATTCTTCCCACCATAAAACTTTTCTCCCTGAGAATGCATTAGTAGGGCCAAAGGCAAAAACCCAACCCAACTGAAAGGCCAAAATGGACCCCTTTGCCATGTTTCACCTTCCCCCAAAAGGCCAAAACACCTCCAATTAGTCAATCAAGGAAGGAATACTATAAACAACCAAAACATAAACCACGTTCCGAAATGATCTTTAATATTCAGATTTTATCCCAAAATAAAACTCTTCTAACACTATTTGAACAAGATTCCACCAATTTACCCAAACGAACAACATCAACGAACAAAGATACACTTACCTTGTTTTAACAAGAACATTGGGTGTTCCCCACTCCCAACATTTACCCATGGAAAATATAGGTAGTTAGATTTCTCTAAACAAGAATACCTACCGCCTATCCAAGATGAAGGATAAATCAGAGTTACAAGTACAGGGAGACACAAATGGGCTCCCCACCATAAGAGACAACTCAAATTTTTTCGAGACAATATTGGGATACTAACAGGGGGAGGCCTGAACAGACACCCTGGTACAAGGGGTAGAAATCCATTCTAAATTTCTAATGGAACATACATAATAATCATAGTGGGTCATCCCACTATAAAAACCAACCATCTTAACCAACCAAATTGTGTCGACATCGGAATAACCCAAATTTAAAGAGATGGGACAGCCGCACGATCAATCCGAACAGTTTGAGAACTCAGGTGCTAACCATGTGTATCCTTCTATATGGATGGTTTTCTAGGGCATGGTAACTATTAACAATGCTCAAATCATTCTCTCAACCATTCAATCTAAATTCCCCACCATAATCAAAAAAATAAATAGAATCCACAACGGAAAAGAATGGAATTAGTCGATACCACAGACACGAGTCCCTCCACGTCTTTCCACCAAACGGGAACAATAGAGGAAAGATGATGACACTAGTGGGATAAACTATTACCATATTTCATACATAGGATAGGATTTTTTACGCATTTTTAATGAACCATGGACTTCTTTTGACTACGTGCCCGCTTCACTCTGGGGCCTATGGCTAGAGCCTAAACGATTGAAGCATCTTCAGCCTCACAGTTAGGCTTTGCAAACCCCTGTATGGAACTTCTTCTTTCTTTTCCACAAAAAACAACACCACAATCATGGACAAGCTTACCAATACATAAATAACTCCAAACACATCTTTTCTTAACACAAAATTTAACAAAATCAAGGGCTTAGATGATACACACACATCACCCCTTGTTTCTTTAGATGAGAAATAGAAGGATGAAAGGATATATAAAAAAACTTCCTCTAAAAATGGATGTTGAGATTTCCCAAATGGAGACACAATTTTAACAGAACAACAAACCAAAAAAATATTATACAACTTCACCATCATAGTAAAAAGATCATGTGACGTCACAACGCGTCACTGAACATGACAAATGTGACTGATAGAATCAATAAATTTAGGGGTACCTTTTGGAATGTCCCCAAAAATCACACAATTCCAAAAAATGGCCATAGCAGCCACTCATGACCAGATTTCCAACACTGGTGGTTTAACATAAACCCCTTTTTCGAAGAGACTATGAAGGACCAAGATGCCCTCTTAGGCCCCATCGAGATACTCATCCCCACGAACAACCCAATAGTACTTATACCTTAGACGAAATAGGTAACCTAAGAAACTAAGTTATCCTTTATCCTTCCATTATCACTCTCTAGCTAAAATAGGATCCGAAAAACCAAAAATGAAACGGTGTAGGCTCCTTCTACAAAGATTGATAAAATATTCATTATATTGATCAACTCAAGGATTTTCCAATGGCAAAACTATGTGGGTTGCATTTCAGTAGTGAACTAACCATTAATGGGGGAGTACCCTATCCAACAAGAAAATAAAAGGTCCAAACAAAGATGGTCTATTGGTCAAGACATGCCACAAACTAGATCTAAACACATTAAGAGAAAGAACAGAAAGGTATCCTGAAACATTTCTCAGAAGATACCACTAATTGGCCCTTCAGACCACCTTACCAACCAAACACAAACTCAAAACATGTTTCAAACAAGAGGGTTTCTTAGATTCAAAACATCCCAAAACATAAAAATTTACAAAAACAAATAATACAAACCATCCCAAACTATCCATCAAGACTTAATGTTTTCTTTTAAAAGAATTTCTTTGAAAACAAACTATTCAACGGTTAGTGTATCCACCAACGGTACCCCATGGGCCTCACACATACATGTTTTTGGTCCACACCGGCCTCCCACCCCATATTCATCCTGGAAGTCATCCAGTCTTTCTATTAACCATCCATCATCCTATATAAACCCATGCATGTGGTCACTCACAAAAATATCAAAGGTTAAAATAAAAATTCATTACACTTTTCAAAACAAAAAAAAACCAACCAATAATTCATTTTTCTCAAGACCATTATCCAGAAAAATTCCCAATCAATCAAATTATTTCTAACTTTAATGTCATTTACCTAAATTTCAAACATATCATTCCATTAAAAAACCTTTTGATAGTTTAAGAAAACTCAATTGGGAACACTTTTGCAACACCAACTTTACCATAATTTCCAAATTTCAAAAAAGGTGTAAACATACCATTTTCCATTCCAAAAAAATCTGAAAACTCAGTTCCACCTTTTCAAAAGTCAAACCATTACCTCTTTATTAGAAACTCTTTTCCCAGAAACCTTACACTTCTTAAAACCAACACAATTTTTATGTAAAACCAAACATCAAACATTTCAAAACTAATTAATACAAGACAATGAGAGAGGAAACTGGTTTTAGTCAGTGACTTGTAAATATGGTTGGCCTCCATGTACCAATAAATTCACCATCACGGAGATTTCTATAGGGAAATATCCCTGGATTCACATGGATTTTTAGGACCTATAAGCTCACTAAGACTATTAACCCAACTCTCTTTCAATTTCCCCTAATGATCTTCAATCCAATAAAACCAAAGGACTCAGAAAAAACCCAACGTCCCCTTGAGACTCTAATACCATCATGGCGTTTGATGTCCAGGAACATACCATAACCGGAATGTCATGTCCCAATACTCCTAACTCCAATCTATCCTAACTTTTCCCCATATAAAATTCCCCTAAAGAGTGAACCTCCTTATATACCATTTTCTCACAAATGTGATCTTGTCACCATTACAACCTACACCAAATACAACCTGTGATAAGGGCCGAAGGGCGTTCCCAATCCCCATGGGATGGAATAATTTCCCAGGAATCATAAACTGAAAATTGGGAATGATTTAACTGAGTTTATAATCTTAAAACTGCAAATGAATCCAATAAAATGAATCTAGATTTTTCAAAAAAAAACAACTTCTATAAAATTTAATAATTTAATTACAGTACATAGAATAATTCTCAAAGACCATTGAAAGGGTACAAAACCAAAAATGACAGCCTAGGAACCACCACCTGGCAAGAAGAACCGCCCTCAAGCCATCTCCACAACACTGCATCTCTTTGGACCTCTAAAACTCAAACCATAGGCACAATATTTGTACCCAAACCTATGGCAACAAAATCAAAAAATCTACTTACACCCAAAGGTGTAAGTAGGGGGTGATCCAAATCCCAGTAGGATACCAACACTATGAGATTCCATGTGATAATCATTTAAATAAGAAAAGCTTGCATGCTTTCAGAAAACATGAAAAGCTAGTTAAAATTTTTAAAAGATGCAATTATAAAAATTAAAACAGGTTTCATGTGAGATATTTTAAAGAATCAACACATTTAAATAAAAATCCAAAGCTACTGATATTTCCAGCCAAACATACAGTATGCTGATGGTAAGAGTAAACCATTTAATGGGCATAAGCAATATGAAATAAACTCTAGGCACTAGCTCAGTGTGGGTCTGAGGTACCTCGTATCTCAGTGAGTGTAACCATCACAATATCCATTATCGTGCATGAGGAACTAGTAGGGAACATACCCATAACCTAGTGGTCCCAAATAATCATCATTATCGTAGTTTTTTTAGTGTTTCAATAATCATTATTTCTATGTGAAACTGAGGCCAAACCCCATAGGATCCCTGGCATACTAGTACTCGTCCACCCGCGTAGATACTCAGGTTTCGCACTGGGGCTAAAAAAAGAACAATAAGCCATGAAATATAATTTTCACATAAAAACACCACGCCAACATCACACTTTAACCAAACATCCAACATGTAAATCACACAAGCATATCATCCCCCTTTTCATTCTAACTGATTTTAAAATCCAACTCACACCAAAATATCCCACAACAAATTTTTCATATCATTCAAAATTAAACACATCCATTAACAACTTTTAAAATCTTGCCCAAGATGATAAAGATATCATAACTTCCCAATAACATGTTACATAATACCCTTTCATTAAAAAAAATCCATTTTTCACATCACACTCACACAAAACATACCATATCACATTCACATCACTTTCACATTTCAGTAATTCTATAAAACATGTTTATAAAACATTTTCAAGAGGATACATATCACATGAAAACCTCTTTCACATTTGAAATATACCATTTCAAAATATACACAATCTAAAATAGTATCCCAATATGGTTTCACCTCTTACATAAATCATTTAACCATTCAAATCTTTCGTAAAACAATTCTTAGTATACCCAATATTTTCACATAAACCCCATTTCAAAACCCTATTTCAAGGAAAAAATCACACCAATACCAATACAAAACAGAATTGGAAGCCTTATAAATATTTAACAAACCACTCTCATGTATTATAATATCACCTCGAATAATACAACAAAATATGCACATGAAAAACCACACATTTTCATAAAACACTTTCAAGAGGCATAACATGGTTTTACACATAAATCTAATTAAAAACCCCAATGGAACACTAATAACCTACCAAATCAGAATTGGATTCCCAAAAAATATTTAGTAAAACAATTTAATATGTTATAAAATTACCCCAAATAATACTCCAAGAGTTACACATGAAAAACACCCAATTTCAAGCTGAAATGAAACAAAAAAATAAAACGCTTAACCCAATCAATCAAAAAAAATTCACCAAAAAAAACATACAAGGAATATTAAAAATGAGTAAATACATCAATATAACTCATCATAAAATGGATACACATGAAATCACCTACCTTTGGTGTCCACACCCTCAAAACATGTTGTGAAACATCAACTGCACCACCACTGCACCACTAGAGGGTGAAAACCAACCCTAAACCACAAGATTCGACCAAAATGAAAACAAATAAACCCAATTTTTGAACCCTAACTTCTTGGAAATTTTATATCTTTAGGAAATAGAGAGGAATCCTTAAGGAAAGTGAAAGAAATCTAGAATGAATCACTTACCTTGAACAATCATGAATAAATCTCCCCATATTCACGAAAGGTTGAATATCCAAGAAACAAAAACTGATAGTTATTCTCAAATAAGGCTTAATATATTATGTGGAGAATGAAATGGGAGAGAAATAGTGAAAATTGAATGGTTTATGAGTGAATAAAATTACCTTCTCAAATATGAACTATATGAGAATCGTTGAGAATATTCTATCTAATTCGAGATACAAATGAGCTCCAAAGTAGGGAAATATATATTTAGAGTGATCCTTGGGTCTTTGAATTTGGGTGGTAGGTGTATTCACCAACAAACACTACCAAAATAATGAGATATTGAAAAATTAAAAATAATTTAATGCAGGAAATGGGCTTACGGGCTGGACCAAAACCTTAATAACAAACCCAAACTCATCATTTTTATGGATTCCTATGGGGTGAAAATTGATATGGTGGTTTTAATATAACAGGGTATGGGAATTGGGAAGTTTAATCGGTGTAAAATGTTTAAAAATTATGGACTTATAAAAGAATCAAAATTAATTTTTAAATCTGAAAATGGGCTCAAACATTGGCCCAAATTATGAAAACACACCATTTCCACCAAAATGAATGAGAAACCCCAAAAAATGTAAGAATAGGAATAAAATGAAAAATACCTCTAATAGAAGTCATCGATCTGACTTAAATCAATCCACTCATAGTTCTTGAAACAATAGACCTATGTAGGTCTAACACAATACATATGGAGGAATAGAACTCATGTGCCACTAAGGGTTGTCAATGATGTTGATGATTCATGCATATAGAAGCTCTTAATGAATAATAAAGAAGATGTTTAATATACTGTTTAATGTGATGTAATAAGGAAAAATTATGTCCTGATGTTTAATTTCATTCAATAAGGATAGAGATGAAACATAGTTTATCCTCTTGCATCATGAAATCTTATGGTTGGTATGCATTTTAATGTATTGCGACTAACACTATGTTTTGTGCAGTTTTGAGATATGTAGTGAGGATAAAGTGTGAAATTATAGAAATTATTTCTTCAATAATCTCTCTTTTTTTAGAGTTATGATAAGCTATACATCCATTGAGATTAGGGCATAAGTTCCATTTGAGTATTCCTTATGTATGGAATAAGTTCCTTCCCATTTTGGCTCAAGCATTGGAGATTTATTTCCTGGTATCATTGCAGTCCTGATAAGGAATACCAATTCTCCTTAAAGAAATGTATGGAGGAAAACTTTCTTTTTAAAGGATCAAACTATTCAATTCTGAAATACCTTTAAATAATGAAAATTATTCAATATTTTTTCATCTAATCATTCAAGCTCATAAAACTGTTTCTGAGACTTATCGTTTATAGAAAACTGATAACAGATTGCAACTCGTAGTAAAGAAAATTTATTTTCAATTAGAAATACTATTTCTCTTCCATATGCCAATGAATATGGGGATCCCTGACTGGTAGTGCAGTTAGTAGTCTGGTAAGCCCATAAAGCATGAAAAATATTATCCAGATAATATTTCTTATCTTTATCCATCATCTTCTAGAGTATATTTGACAAGGTCTTATTGAAGGCATATATCTTTCCATCGACCTATTATTGATAGAGATAAAAATGTTTGGATTTTATATTATACTCAAGATATAGATTATTACCTCAAAAAAATAGAAATGGGTTCCATTGTCCATCAATATAGTATAAGGGACACCAAATCTGGTGATGATGTTAGTTTTGAAAAAACTAATAATGCTCTTGGCTCTGATTTCATTGAGAGGTATTGCCTCAAACCATTTTGGGAAGAATTCAGTATCCGTAAAAATATAATTGAACTTCTTAGCCTTAGATGAAGTATAAGGCCCTACTACATCCATTCCCCACGTTCTAATGTCCTTGAGTATTCATCTATATGATACAACTATGTGGGTTGGTGAATTAAGTTGGAATGCACTAGGAGAGGATGAAATTTCTTGATAAAAAATATTAAATCTATCATAATTGAAGGAAATATATATCCAACCATTCATATTTTATCATAAATCCTATGCCCAGACTAGTGAGCACCAGAAGGTCCTGAATGTACTTCTTTCATGATAGTTGATGTTTCTTCTCCAATAACAAACATGAAGATGATTCCATAAAACCCTCATTTGTATAAGATCTTTTGGTTATATGGACTATTATAAAAAGTAAAATTGGACACATTTTGCTAGATCTATTCTCTTTCAGATCTACCTGTTGGAAGTACTCCATTTTAAAGATATTCCCTGATGGGTTTCATCTATCCTGTGGTTTGACAATATGGTTTAGAAATATGGAAAATTTAATTAATTTAATCTATTATAGTTTGAAAAAAAGGTGAGAACACATGAATATGGGAAATACTAATGATTTTAAAATCATAATTTGGATATTTTAAGGCTGTATCTTCATTATCTAGTACAACATCTTGGGTGTTTTGTGATCGTGAGATATAATATAATATCGGATCTGAGGGAAATTCAGCCATTAACCCTCTTATGTAATCACAAAAAAAGATTAACACTTCTTTTCTGAAAGCATAATACCAATTGATTTTTTTGATTACCAACTCCAAATCACGATTTACATTCAGGTGATTCACTTGTACCTGAAGTACCAATTCCAGTCCTCAAATGATAGCTCAATATTTTGTCTTATTTTAGGATTTTCCTTATGAAAACAGGAAGGAATAATGAAACACTACCTTTTCAAGGGAGATATGTACATTTCCTAACCCATCATTGTTGAGTTTAGGGGTTCATATTCTCTTCAATGCTGGAATTTTAGAGGAACCAACAAAATATATTTCTCATCTTTGGGAACTATCTTAAATAGAGAAGACCTCTTAATCATGATGTTTAGTATTCAATAATGTATCTTCCACAGATGGATGTTTAGTATAGAAGTCAGCCAAATCTTGGACTTTTATTTCATTCTGAGGCACAAATTGGATATCAAAATGTTGAAAAATAATGTCCCACCATGCCAAACTCCCTTTAAGAATACAAATACTAAGGATAAATTTGAGTGGGTTCTTGCGAGACACCAATTGGACCTCATGATGTTTCATATAGTGCCTCAATTTCTTTAATGCAAAGATTAATTCCATGCAGCACTTTTCAATTCATTAATATCGAGTCTTTGAGTTAAGAATAGTTCGACTATGATAGTAAAGTCTATTTTATTCCGAGCATCATTATTTTGGTTAAGGCACCTAGGGACCACTCTAAATCTATCGCATAGGGAATAAGTGGTCTTCCTTCGACTAGTGGAATTAATACTGGTGGACTCAAAAGATATTTCTAAGTGGTATCAATTTCTTCTTGGGAGTATTTAGTCCATTGATATGTGACTCCATTTTTCATTAACCTTGTTATGGAAAACACTTGCCTTCCAAATTCCCAAAGAAGTGTCAAATATAGGCTAAGTGTCCCTAAATTACACCTTTTTCATTCAAATTTCATGGAGGTGACATGCCAATTTTTCATTTATTTTCTCAGGATCAACATTGAAGCCATGATGGCATAAAATGAAGTTGAGGAACATTCATGAGGTTAACCTGAATGAAAATTTCAAGGGGTCCATCTTCAAAATATGTTGCCGAAGTTATTTAATATGGTCTCTAGATCAGACAGGTGATCATAAAATTTTCTGGATTTAACCCTCAAATCATCCACATAATATTTGACAAATATTCCTATATAGGGTTTGAAGATAGGGTGCATGGAACGTTGATATTATACACTAGCATTATTTAGTACAAAGGGAATTATCCAATAGAAAAACCCACCTTGTAGATCTCTAATGGTTGTAGACGCTTCATCCTATGGGGACATATGGATTTTATTGTACCCATAGTATCCATCCATGATTTAAAGAGCTTCATAACCAGCTATTGTATCAATTAAATGTTCTGTGATCAGAACTAGAAAGTCATTATTAGGAAAATTCCAGTTAAGATCTCTAAAATCAATTCAAACATTGATTTTATCATTCTTATTTTTTTACTAGGACAATGTTACTAATCAATTGTGGATATTTAACCACCCTTACAATTATATACTTGATAATTTTTCCAACATGCACTTCAATTTTAGAAAAATGGGTTAGGTGCGTTCTTCCTACTGCCTACATGAATCCTTGATGTTCTTATAGACAACCTAAATATTGAGTTCTTATATAAGGATTTAGGACTAGAATACCTGTATAATTCCAAGAAAATATATTGAGTTGTTTATTTATAAGTGAATTATTCATTTATTTCATTTTAAAAGTCATGGATACACTAATTAGAGTGGGGAATGGATCTTCTTATGTACCAAGATTTATTTCATTGATCAAATCCACAGTGGTAGAGACAATTTCCTCAAATTCTGGAGGAGCATACCTAAGATATTTTTCATCAAATTAATTATATTTCACTTATTATACTTCTATATTTATAATAGGTGATGAAGAAAAATAGTCAGAGTTAGGGGAGAAGTCAGTATTTGAGCATCCTTATGAATATGTTACCTTTTCTGGCCCTACTAATGATGGAGGGTATTCCTAGAGTATTGAAGATGATATATTGAGTCGGGAATCAACATCCTTATCCTCCTCTAGTATTTCTACAACTAATTTTAGTCTGATTAATGAATCAGAGACTTTATGATGTTCAGTGGAGGAAATGTAGACATCTCAATTTAAGATTTCACCACTTCTTAGTGAATCAACAAATAATCCCCTACTGTCATGCTCGATTTCCACAATTGACATTATGAAAGTCACCAGATTAGTGTTTATATTCGGGATTATCCTTTCAAATGTATTGATAAGAAACACATAATATATAATCAATCGTTTTAATGGGTTTTATGGGATATTCTGCAAAACCATTTGGATCATTGATTCTAGTTACCACCTTTATCACAGATCACGTTCTCTTCAGGTGATAAAATTCTGCCTCAATGTATTGAGATTCACACATTTTTAATGGATCATTATTACCATACAATGATCTAATCCGACCATTGAAATAGTACATGAGACATTGGTGGTATGAATTATGAATGGTCGCATGATGATGTAGCCAAGGCCTTCCAAGAAGAATGTTGAATAAAAAATGAATTAGACACAAGATCTACAAACTATGTTCTAATTGTAATAACTCCCTGAGGTTCTTCATCATTCTTATCATAACCATACAACAATAACGTGGAAGTATATAAATGAGATTTAGTGATTCGCAATCGAAGCTTTATATGAAGAGGAACAAGGATAACTCCTGGTCCATTATCAATGAAGGTTCGTCAAATATCTATGTCATTGACCCCACGAGATAGATACAAGGGCCTAATATTTCCATGTACAACAACATATTCATCTTCATCCGTAATAGATAAGACTAAAAGACATTCTATAGGAACATTCTCTATATGGTAATCCTCAGTAGCAACAACATTGATTTCCAACAAATGAGGACTTGAAAAAGCCTCAATAAGTTCGTCTCGAAGATCTTTTGACAGATTTAAGGCATCCAAAATTGAAAACATCTCTGGTATATGAGCTAGTTATTTCAAAATATTATAATTTTGGTCTAGAGGTTGACATTTCCTAGAATGGAAATGTAGTTATGTAGGTGCCTTGGAAGTTAACAATCCTAATGTAGATGTACCATGTGTTGAAGTATAATCTAGAAATACTCATGGATTTAGTAGATTAGACTGACTGGTTCTATCTACCTGTTGAGAGAAAAATGGTGTAACCTCTAATTGGTCATCCAAAATAATCATTTCAGGACCTAACATGTCATGCATGTAAGAATATCCATGTTCTTATTGACCCTACTCAAGGGACCCCCCCCACCCAATGAGTTTCTACAACATATACATTTTGAGCATGGGAAGAATTAAAATGTTGGCTTCTAGAATACATGCATCTTCACACGTATCTTTGACCTTGTCTCCATCTTCTAGTTCCCCAATTAGTAATAGCGAACTCAGGCTCATTATAACTAGAATCACAATTAGCACAGGGATCTGTTATGTGAAAAAAAATGTAACCAAAGACCAATTCTTCATATGATGAAGATTCTATTGGACATGTTAGTTCTGATGGATCTATTTGAAGGGGTGGTACCCATTATTTTAAAATGAATGGAATGAAATCTTCCAAAGTTAAGGACAACATTGGTCTTTATATGAGCTCACCTTCTTATATATGTTCTTTATATTTCTAACCATGTCGCTTCTTTGAGTATTGGCCTTTTCATGAAGGTGGGATTAATGTAGTAGGAGTGGAAAAAGACATAATTGGTGTTTTAAATTCGTTTCCTATAATGACATGAGTTCGGTTGATCATTTTCCTGATCATCCAATCATCATATTTCTGAAAACTTTTACCTTTGACTTCCTTCCATTTTCCTTCTTCCTCTGGTTCAGTAAAAATAACACATGCTACTTGGGCTGATGAAATCTTCAGGATCACTTTTCTAGAGTCTACCATTTTTTTCAGGAGGACCGTAAAAACAAAAGACTTTTTAATGGTATTCCCAAATATCTTGTGAATGGAAAAATAATTCATAATATCTTCATATCCCACTTTTTATGGTTTTATCATCCTTTTAAATTGATTCAAATTATTTTATAGAGCTGAGTTGATGTAACTGGGAACCTGTTCATTATGGAATGAATAAACATTGTTCTTTAATACGTCAGACTGTTTCATCCCTTCATATGTTTGATCATATTGATGAGGCAGTTATTGTTGTTAATTATTTGTAGGTTGATTCCATTGATATGATGTAGTTTTTGATGTGGAAAGTGGTATGGTTTCTTGATAGTGTGCGATGGTAGCCGCCTATTCTCTCCATATTCTCTTTCCCATAGCTGATGGAATTACATGTTTTTTAGCTTTAGATTCCACAATGGAATCCTCCACCTATTGGGTAACTGAGGCAATGTACCTAAGCCCTCTTGTGTAATTAATAGGTATCAGTGGTTTCCATTACTCATCACGCCCATTTTCCACACAAATAATAAAAAACTCTTCTTGGGGGAGTTCTAGATTTAATGAAAATGTTAATCCTTTCCATCTAGTAATGAAATATGAGACTCCTTCATTTTATATTTGTTTAAAATTTGTAAGATTAAAAACTATTTTATTTAGAAATGTTGAACTGAATTGAAGAAATAAATTCTAATGGATATCTTCCCATCTAGTAATTGATCAACATTGCAAACATGTATAGCAGAAATAAGCATTTCCCTGTAATGACTGTAGAAACACATAAGATTTATTGCTTCTTTTTATTGATGAGTCCCCATCATGGGATCAAAATGAGAAATGAAATTCATTACATGTTTCTACAGATATATTAAACTTTTAATTATTTGAAATGTATTATTCATAATGTTTGGTGGGGGAGGAATCAGATTCACCCACTCAGGGAAAGCTCTCATTTCCTGCTGAACTAGTGCACACCATACTTCCATAGCTTACAATTGAGTTGTTAATGCCTCATTTGTGTTCCTAAGTATTTTAGGAATAACCAGATGATCTAGGACTGGTACAAGTATAGTAGTTGGATCTTTAATTGGTGCAACATCTGGCAGAACCACTAGTGGTGGTGGTGGTATCCGTGTTGGATAACCCATAGAAACATGCCTATAAAGATTTTTCTGATCCTTCCCTGATTGTGTACCAAAATGAGGGAATTCATTATCTATATCTGTAGTTATCACAATTACTCTTTTTTGAAGATATCCTACATGATGTGAAAGTTGAGGATCTTCGTGGGAAGTGTGTCAAGCAGAAATGATGCATCGAAGTAACTCTGTATTGAGTATTTTCAACTCTTTTGTCTCCTATTCTTGTTGTAAAGATATTATTTCATGTAAAATAGATTGAAACTCTCTAGTGGAAAAGTGATATTTGATATAACTTGTACCTTTCCCCTTGTAATATACCTATCAAAGGGGTGGGAGTTGATTACATGAGGGAATTTCTAGATTTTAGGTACTCCTATGATTTTGGGTACACATACTTCATTCATATGCTTTAGTGTGTATCTTATTATGGATAAAAACTCCATCTTCTGATTGTGCTGAAATAGACTCTTTTTATTGAGGATCTTCTAAAATGGTGTTAATGACATTTATTGATGCATAATTCATTAATGGAATTATTTAAGTATATTTGTGGGATTGTCTCCTTCTATATCATTCATGATACTCTCTTCTCCTATATATTGAATTCTCTGGAACTTTTTTACAGATATTTACCTGAAGGGAATCCTTGGATAGTTCATTTGTGCATTCCTTATTTAGTATTATTACCTACTCGAGAGAAAACTAACATCCATTGAGGAGGGGATTGTATGTGTGAAAAGGACAAAATCCCTATAAGATGGGCCTATTTTTATTTTTCATCTTTAATCATTTTATTTTAGATAAATGAATTGTATGGATGAATTAAAAAACCCTGATCTTGCAATATAATGTGGCTTTAAAATATCTATGAATGAGAACCATGTAGCTGCTCTCCTGATTTTTGAGAATTTTTGTTTGGTCATTAGTTGGGTGAAATATACAAAAACCACTCAAATCACCTGTATCGGGATATCGATGTTCTATTTCAGACATTTTCATTGTCTAACGGCTGACATCCTCTAAGCAGGACGCCTGCTAAATACTTTCAGATGCTTCATGCCAAAGTAACTCAAAAACTTTTTTTCTTTGGTCCTAACATTAATGAGAGAAAGTTAAGGACTATTCATTAGTTTACATTGGTTCACATACAAAATCTGTTGATTTTAGCTGATTGTGGGAAATAACATTGCATAAGACCAATTTTTGTGGTCTTTATTGATTTTGGAGTGCAGTAAAATGAAATGTTCCATGTTCACCCTATCCACTGATATGAAACCCATAGGGGGTATCAGAAATTAACTGGTGTATCCTCTTTAATGCATTGATCCATGCACGTTGAAGGGTTCTCTATTGTTTTCAACCTTGACGTGTTGGTAAACTGAGATAGTTTGAAAATAAATTTGGTGTTTCACCTCTTATATTAACATTTCTTGATTTTGATATTTATCATATGGTAATAATTTGTTTTCAGATGATAAATATTCTTCTATATGTTGAGATATACATCATGAATGCAATCCTCTTCCATTAATTCTGTAAGCTTCTTGATTGATTCATTAAAAATAATAGAATCATTCATTTTTTCCCAACTGTATGGGATGAAAACATTCCCATGGGAGGTTCATAGAATTATCATTCCCTTAATATATCATATGGTTAAGAAATTATTTCATCCAATAATGACACGGTATCAGACATGACTGGCCTTATGTTGGAATGTTACTCGATATTTGAGGGCTTTCTCATTACTATATTTTCAATTATATAATTATATTGAAAATGAAAAATACTAATGCTGAGAGAACATTCATAGAAAATTATATCATGAGGAGGACCACTATGTTGGATTATAGTAAGGGATAAATCATCATTCTCTTTTCGATTCTGGCCACATGGAGTGTTGTAGTGGCTCTCATCTAGGGATAAGATCTCTGGATTTGTCCAAATTTTCATGAAGAAAGGTTACATGATTTTGTGTCTGATAGGGAACATCATAATTACGGCTACTACTCCCATAATTTGGTAATGATATGGTTTGAACTTGAGATGCAACAGATAATTTTCTGAGGGATTCATGAACTCCAGCATTAATAGAAGATAGACTACAGCTACAATCATGCTTATACAACAGTGTTTAGAGAAAATTCGACTTTGATAACCTCTTACACATTTTTGGGGCCAATTTCTATGGGAAGTGGTTATCATGGAAAGGTGTATGTGCATACCATGGAGTGGTTATCAGAACGGGTTGTTTACCTCCAATTGGAAATGGTGTATATTCCTAATCCAGTAGTTTGTATGATATAGAGGAGTATGCCCCATAACCCTCCTGGACTGGAGAAGAGGTGTGTATATGCTATAGGATATCAAGACAATGTGACATCCTAGGAGTGGGGAATGATTTATGTGTATGTTTTTCTGGTACTTTTGAAGTTGTTGTTATGATATTCTGGAAGGCTTCCAAAATGTGGGAGTGAATTAGTGTCTTCCCTTCAACCATTTCTAAGTTATGTTTGGTAACTTTAGTGACCAAAATGTGAATATTCCTCCATTTTTATTGGGAGTTGGTGTATGTTCCTGTTCCTTTCATCATTTTCCTTCAATTGTATACCGACAGTACTTATGTATGGGGTCAGAGAGTTGATTATGCCGCATATTTTTCATCAGAGCATTCTGACTGACATCTCTTTATGCTTCCAAACCAGACTGTTAGAAGGCATGATGAATACTGGAAGGTGTATGTACCTGATGGATATTTTCCATCATGCATGGTTGAACAAATTCTCTCAACACTGGCCGAAGAGACTACTCGAATAATTGGTGTCTGTAAGAAGGTGTATGTTCATGTTTACAAGTTTCCACCACATTTGATTGGAAAGATTCATTAAATTAAATCAAATGAGCATGATGACTGGATGAAATTTTTAAACGTTTTAATGTGTCTACTCGTGGAACTCCACTAGATTCACATCACATGATGGGTGGGTCGCTTCCAGACAAGTCTTCTTGGTAGCGGAATTAGGACAGATGTGGGTATGTGTCCACTCATTGTATTCCATCAAGTTTGGTTTATGGACATTTTCATAGGGGGGAAAGGTAAGAACATGCTCTGTGTTGACCAAATGTTGTCAGTAGAATTTTTTCTTCCATTCTCAGGATTGAGAGACTAGAGCCAAAAATACATAGGGAAGACCTCCATCATGTTGGGGGTTCACTACCATGCGATTATAGGGGTGGTAATTATTAGAGGGAGTCCTCTGGAAGTACCCCTACATCAATGAATTGAGGACCTGAGTGACCTCTAGATCTACATACCTATAAAATGGTAGGGTCTGGTTGTTGCATTTGAGGGATAAGGACCTGAAATGGTTGAATATGGTTGTTGGAACCATCTGCTTCATGACCATCGATCGCCATTGACCGGACGATCGAGGGTTGTTATTGACCAGGAGAGCCTGTTGGGAAACCTCCAAGGGTGGGATGGTTCCATGCTGATGATACTCCCTTACTAGCACATTTGAAACCCGACATTGAAGATTCTTCCGGAGAGATGTCGTCCTTTTGGTGGATATTGATCTATCTTGAGCAATAACAAGGACATTCACTTGTTCAGACTAGAAGGAATCCATTTTCGAGTAAAGGGAGTTCAGAGAAAAAACATTAAAAAACAACAAAATCCATTAAAGAAACATATTATAGAAGGACACATGTGTGATGGATTCCCTTTTTGGCCTTCATTTATCAATTTATCGTGTCCAGACTAGTGGGTAACATTATTAACATGGTTATGGATTCTCTTCAGGTTTTACATTATTTCTTCAAAGATCCTTGTAATGTGGGTTCTAGTTTAAAAATCATTGCTTCAAGGAAGTTTCCATTGGATTTATTCTTGGAACCAGAAACATCCAATAATTTTTATCCAAAATGGGCCTACTTTCCAATGGTAGGTATTCATTATGTTTAAACAATACGATACCTAAGAAAATGCATTGGTTAAGAGGATTGGTGGTCAGACTCATCACACCCTTTTCGGGGGAATTATTGTCTACTCCGGGACTCTCTTTTTAAATTTAAGATATTTTGATGAATCGTAATTAATTCACCATGTATAACATTATTGTCCCTAGTAATTTTCAATCACTTATTAACATGTGTGTAATTTAGAATCATCTGTATGTATTCGAGGTTCTTCATTAATGGAGATATCTATTTGTATTTTAGGTTCTCCATCAATGGTATCCTCACATATACTATTAGGAGATTCATTTAATAATTGTTGTGATGATACTTGTTTTCAAGCCACTCAGTGGGGCACTCGGAAATTTATTGTCATCCAAGGAGATGAAGGATAGTTTTGATATCAGGATCATGCCCATAAAATATGCTACCTTCATATCCTTGTGAAAGTAATCAGAACCCTCATAGTTCAGTGTGGTTTAATGGGACACAGTAGACCTTTTATGTTCATGTGATAAGGACTAATGATTCAGTTTAATGTTATGTGGCAAGCACATTTAATAAAAATGTTCTTAGTCAATGTTTGTTGTGTGGATAATACAGATGCAGCCCAAGGAACATTTAAATAATATTGGTTTCCAAGTACAATTATATCCTATTAGGAATATGGCCCAGGAAGAATACTATTGATTTGAAGTGTTGGGTTTTAACCTCAATGAAGCTTCTTATGTATCCCATTTGGATGGGAATCAAATCCCACATAGATCGATAAGTTTCATATGAGAGTATAGTCATTTGAGAGAACTGTGTTTGGGCTTATTTCCTAAAATGGATTCCTTAGTGATTTGGGGGGTTTAATTAGGGGCATACATATAAGGAAAATACTTACATTAATGGA
This sequence comes from Viscum album, assembly GCA_963277665.1. Lineage (NCBI taxonomy): Eukaryota > Viridiplantae > Streptophyta > Magnoliopsida > Santalales > Viscaceae > Viscum > Viscum album. The sequence continues at coordinate 652,478,704 of OY728123.1, forward strand.
ACCAGTGTTGGATTATGGAAGAGTATTTCCAATGAGCTTGGACCCTGAGAAGGATTCCTATGTATCCCGGTTTGAATAGGATTCACAGTTATCATAGATCATGTATATTGTAAAAATTTTGTTATCATGAAAAATATCTAAGCCCTTGTGAATCATTCTCGGTATGAGAAACAAGAGGATGTAAAATATTTAACAATGGATCCCACACTTTTCCTCCACCGATAGTGGAATAAGGCGTACCTACGACGGCAAGGGTGGATGAGGTCGAGTTGACCCGAGAAGTGGGAGAGGCGATGAACCTTACCTCTCATCAATTTACATTTGAAAAGGATCCAATGAAAGGAAGGAGTGAAGGTGAAGGAATTATAGAGGAGCAAGACTGCAACCTCCTACATGTAAGGATAGGGGATTAAACTATGATAGATTCCCAAAAATTGATCCTGGCAGGAGAGGGAGACTTTTTTTTCATCAATGGAAAATAATGTGTGAATCTTACCTTCCCTAACAAATACTTGCGGTTATGGGACATAGAGATGATATGGGGATGTTAGAACCCAAACCTCAATCCTCCAAACCAATAAATCTCCCAACAGTATTTCTAGGAGAATGGTCCATGTGACCGCGGATATACAAACCCACATAAACTTCATGAATCCTAACCCCTTTGTGAAAAAAATGTGGGAGACCTCTGACTGAGGATAAACAAACCCAAATAAGAGACACGCTGATGTGAATTTCCCAAAGGATTAATAATTCATGAGGTTTTGGTGAAGGGGTCAATAAAATCTTTTTATACAAGGTATAAAATGAATAGGAAGCCTTTCCATGAATGGTTTTGAATAAATATTAATGGCTTGTAGACTAAAAAGTGTAGGTGAATCAAAGAGGGGATCCCAATTATGTACTAGCGCGCAAGTATGGGCAGGTATGTTGGGTTGGGTGACATGATATTCACTTCAATGATGAATAACATTGGTTTATATACTTGGGAGAGACATGCATTAAGTTTTCAAATGTATTCATAGGTATTCCCTGAAGTGGGGTGCTCATGTTCTAGTGAGAGGAATAGGTGGAACACAATTGTTTCTGATTTTGGGAGGTTGGGAGCTTTAGGCACGCAAGTGTTATGGATTTCAAAAACTAAACAGACTGAATTCCTATGATCCTCCATCAATTCCTCTTCTTTATGTGTTAATTAAGTACCTTGAAAGATTTGTAATACATTATAAAAGCACTTGGGAGACCAGAGAAGCAATTAGACTTCAGAGAAATTCATCTGTCTAAATGATGTATCAATTGTCTATTTATAGGAAAAATAGGATCCTGGGAGAAAGGATTTTTGCTGCACAAGTCTATTGCATTCCATATTTGGGTGTGCATGTACCATGCACACCGACGACTCTTTGAACTGACTAGGGAGATATAATGCTTATGCCTTTGAAAATAATGATTTTCTTCATGTTTTTTCTCCTCTATTTTCTTTGTCACTTCCCATTGTAATTTTTAAACTAATTGATGGAACAGATTATCAACAAGGATTGATTTTATTTTTTTCATTATAAGACCCTATTTTGAGAAAACATGATCTTGTGGAGGGCACTAGACAAGTATCCCTAGATCACATGAAATCCTCTTCGACATGCATCTCGATCACCAGAAATTTCACTGATATATCTTCCAAATCATTTGAATTTCATTTTACATGTTTATAATATTATGTGAATGATCTTTTACAATCCACTGGACCAATAAATATGGTGATGGTAGAGAGATCTCATGGTTTTTTTATCATGCGACACAGATATGATTCCATATATAACATGTGTTTGTTTCCTATAAAACACATGTTTCTCCAACAACTCAATCCCTAATATGATAAATATAATCCATGAGATGTGGTGAATATATGTGGTGTAGTGGAAAATAAATTTTACCAACATGACATAAAAAACCCACACATTAGAGCACATATGGGAGGGTTGACTTCTTCGGTTGGAAATCCACACAATCACAAGGGTAATACTCCAGGTAAACACAGTGAATGACATAATGGATTACACAACATGTATATATTCTTCACATGATCAACATATTGATCTCGAAATGGAAATTTAGTGAACTTTCTAGATTATTCATAGGAGCCCACAGGTATCAACGAGCTCACACAAGGTCTCAACAGGAAAATTCTAGAAAAACATTAAATTATTTTTGTGATATTATATGAAAATATATAATCCTTATGTCAATATAGATATATTAGTTTTCATGATAATGGTTCTTTTCTTAATAATGAACAATTCATATTTCATCATATAGAACCTCAATATGTTATCCAAATCATGATATAACACCCATCCATGTCAACCATGTCATAATAAGTCCTTTGTACATTTTTGTAAAGTCACATAAAGTCCACCAGAGATATTAACCCAGTCACACAGAGTCCTCTGATCATATCATCCAAGCCATGTAATGTTTTTCATTCAACTCATCCTTAATCACAAGAAACCCAATGATCTGTTTGCATCGATCACATGAAGGGTCCTCAAACAAGTCAGCTAGATCACACAACAGTTCTCAAAAATAGCCTCCATAGAACTAGAACTTGTCTTGAATTACATAGACATGTTAAGCCGATAAATAGGAAATTTCTAGTTGAAAACCATGAATTTTCAACCACGCACTCATGATATGTCATACATACAATTAGGATTTGTAAGTTAGATAGTCTAGTCATGTCAGGTGGTCACCCCAAAACATTTCAACCTTATTTAGAATGAGCACTAGTGAGTGTCCCCTCAAACCATGTGAACCCCAACCGTGGGAATTTTTTTGGGAATTAACCATACATACGGGAATTTACCATAATATGTTATTAATGTATAATAATGAAATCTTATGTGTATTAAGGGATCATTATTCGATCCACACATGCTCAACGGGACACTCATGGATCATGTTCATTATCCATTAGAGTGTAATGGTCAGAAATCATTCAGTAGGAATCCACTACGGTGTATGTCCATCTATATCTCAAAAACTATAACGCATGGAACACAATATATCATGTGGGTTTACCATTATTCCTCCTCCATCAGTGAATAAAAAATAATCTTTTGGGTTTATCAATATTCCTCATCCATCATCAAATTGATAAGATTGTTTAATTATGAGAGATTTTATTCTCGTTCTATGAATGATAAGTATGATGAATTCATTTAGTTTAAGCTCTATATTATACATTCCATTAGGTTCTCCCCAATACATAAGTCCTTGATCAATTTTCCATGATTGAAATCTCTTATTGTCCCAGGTTTCTCACACCGATCATGACTCATATGAGATTAGGGATTTTCAATGATCTTATCACTACGACCATAATATTTTCCCCTATTAAGGGAAATCTCAGTGTGTAAGCTTCATCCAGTGAAATGACACTATATCCCCCATACAAGGGAATACAACATGGTGTATTTAACTAATTAATTCACATATTGGTAAATTCTTGGGAATAATCCTCACAAGAATTAGTTTTGTATTACAACCCATAAAAAGGTTGAGGAAAAATATGACTATATTGAATCTAATTCATGTTATGAGAAGGATACATATGATGAATTACTAATGCTCGACATCTATACTTGATGTCTATGTTACCATATATATATATATATCCATTCAACTTAACATTAAACTATACATAATCAACTTAAATGAACTACATGGGTTTTGATTCTAATTGTGTATTGGATATCTATGAGGACACATAGAGGTTCAATCCCATTTTAGAAACACCAATCCCCTCTAAGGAAAACCATAAAAACTAACATTATATGTTAAAAATAATATACAAAAAGAAACACATTGGTAAGAAATAATGAGAAATATATGAGGAACCTTATATACATATAAATGGTCTCTTTAACATATCCTTTTTTACACAGATAAGAATTCAATAATTGATCATTTTTTAGGGTAACAAATCTCATATTGGAAGTGGATGATATTAATGGAACTATAATAAATCTATAACTGGGTCCCTGAGTTGGAAATAATTCCCCTAAATGGGTGACATAGGCATCACATTCCATCTTCTCAGCCAATGTGATTTCTTAAGAGTTTTTGGTATTGAAACCCCAATGATTTTCTAAATATGGAATAAAGTCCTAGATTTCTTATGAATGTGGGAACCATTGGATGTCTCTATTGATAATTTCGAAAAAAATCATTGATTTTCAAACAATATATATCCCATTAAATTTATCCTCGATAAATGAATATCTAAAAAAATGGGGAACCTGACTTGAATATATCAAATAAAAAATGAACAATTGAACATGCCTCGAGCCATTTACTTTTGTTACCAATATAATAATGTAAATTGTTTGAACAAGGTGAAATCATTAATTAATAAAATTTAATTGTGGATCCCATGAAATAAGAAATTATCACTTTGATGATTCTAGGAAATAAAAATTATTGAATCATGACCCATAAAGGAAAATTAAGTAACCCATGCATAGTTCATTGAGAATGATTGACACATGAGACGATGCACATATTGATAACCTTATTCCATGTACTATTTTTGACTATAGAAACTACACTAAAAAAATATCTTGACCTAGTATCATATCTTCACTAAGAAATTTTGTGGGAACCTCATCTATAGTAATAAACTCTGTGGGTCAAAAAACAACCTAACTGAACCAATGTATTGAGCATATTGTGGTGAAATTGATATTTAGGGAATAACACCCCCATGGTATGAATGTAACCCTTGGAACTCCATGTAAAGGAATATAGATTCTAAATCTTACAATTCTATATCATTCAGAAAATTGAAAATGAGACTTGGGTATCCCATTTAAGAAAGATACTATTAATGTTAAACTAACAAAAATACAATTTCCCATTTAAGAACCATGGTATACCCTGAATCATATATAGCCTCTCATTGAGTGGAAATAGTAACAAAATAACTGTTTACCAGATTCATAAATGATGAGGCCTACCTATGATTTGAGGATCAAATGAATAATCTATATTCCTTATTAAATGAGTATGTCCCTGATTATTTCTATTAATCTATGTATAATAACATAGTCTAGATTCAATATCCTAGGTATCAAATTATGCGAAACCACTCATATCATCTGTACTACTTCCCATTTTATAGGTGGATAAGTCACGGAGTCCATAAATACCTTGTCATTACTGGAATATTCTATAACATGGTTGATTAAAGATATGTGATACATGGGAAAGCCCCAAAATAGAAAAACTATTTAACCATCACTCTAATATAAGAATATTGTGACTAGAAAGATCTTATGGACAATTATGGATAGAAATTCGAAAAATAGGTGAATCAAATGATAGTTGATCGAGATCATTCCACCCTAAGAGCATAACTTCACAAAATTGAAATGATCCTAGTACCATGGGATACATCATTGAATACAACAATTACTATTAGACACAATCATCATACACAAGAAAATAAATGAGATATATAGTCATACCTAGTTCTTTAAAAAGATCTAACCATGGTAAAATTATTTACCTCAACATCTGGAGAATGAGAACCTCCCCTCAAAATGGAACACTCATTTGTTGAAGAGATAGATCTTTATAAGATCAAAATATTTTAAAATTAATATTACATCATTAATGAAGAATATTACTTTGAGTATTTGTTCACCATACAAGATCAATGAGCTAGAGGCAATGGATGTAAAATATGAGGATATGTTGGATGGTGTGTTCATGGTAAAACACAATATTTTGGTCATTTCCATGAAGAATATATATATGAAAATGAAATTCTGGGTTGAGGACTCCATTAAGCCTAACTGATCATGGATATGTCTTAGAACTATCAAATGGTCATTCAATTACAATTTGTGATTTCTCGATTATCCCAGAAAAAGGGGAAAACTGACATGACATACACCACATGTAGAAGATTATCCATTGACCTCCACTCAAGAATCATGAACATCAACCTCAAATATCTCATCACTATATCCATATAATATGGTGAAACCCCACCATGGTAAGCACATAACTTTATAGAAAACATAAATATTCTTAAATAGTTATAATTTATTCTAACTAAAATCACAGTTCTATATGTTATAAATCATTCAAATTGAAATAGGGAGGAACTTATCATAGACATTAAGATACCATGTGATTTCAAGATAGATATCACTGCAGTAGAGTATTACCTAGTGAATACTATGCCATCTAAATGAAATATTGCAATCTCATTCACGTACTAGGATTACGTACAAGTTAAATGGGGGCATATTAGAACTCTATATATTTTAGGAAAATAAGAAAATGTGTACATATGAAGGGATATAGTTGAAAATAGTTTTGGGATATACCATATTATGATTAATACCCTCTGTAATTTTTGATATAGTGAGGGTCCCAATATCTAATAAATATAACAATTCAATGGTATGATAAGAGTATGCAAAGGCCTCTCGGGAAGATCATTATCCAGGATTAGTTTCGATATCTCACATATAATTTTGATTTCATGGTTATCCTACAAGACTGAGCATATAATTTCCCTTATTAAATACCATTGATTCATATCTAGGTTTCAATAAATTTAATGTTTCACCAATTCTTGAAATACCCCATTTATGGGAAGGAAAAAATACTACATTGTGAAAGCAACCATTTTTTATTTTTTATTTTTTCAAAATAAAACCAAAATTCAAAAACAACTGCAAATCCACTTCAAATTACAAAAACCACCACGGAGAATACACCAAAATTCAAATCCAAAAAGTCACAAAAGGCCTCCAAACTCATAATCACTGACCATCATTCTGAACTGACCGCTTGAACTCACATCCCAAAGGACCAAGAAGACCATTGTGCTACTCCACCTCGGTGAGAATAGAGGAATCTTAGAACCAGAGCAGAGAATCAAACAAACAGAGACAGAACGAATAGCCAACGATCCCACCTCTTGGCACATAGTTTCTTAAGAGAAAGACATATTGCAGCATCAGAAAAATCAAACTCAAACACGTCACCAACAAGAACAAGAACGCCACCAAAACTTTCTACCACCACCACCACTGTCACACCTTCTCTGCACCAGTAGTAGTAGCAAAAACAAACCCGAACAAACACAACCTTGCCAGAACATCCTCAGTTGAAACATCAGGAACCTCAAAACAAAGCAGGCAAAATGCATCTAACTCAAAGAACTTCGGATAGCAAACAGACTCGACCCCTACCTCGCCTGCGCATTCAAGCCGAAGCCAACAACAACCGAACCGCCAACGCCATAAGAAGCCAAGCCTCAAAGAAGAAACAACGCACCACATGAAGTTGAAAACGTCAAGAAATGACCTCAAGCCGCCGCGAAGGAAGCCGGAAGACGACCGCAAGGATAGATCTACAACGCCGCACGAAGAAAATCTACAACAAACTCCTCACCGCCATGAATCAAGCCGAGCGGACCAAAACGCCAATGCCGAAAACCCTAGATGCCGCCACCCTTGCCGCCGAGAAGAAGCTTAAGGCCTTCCTAGATCTGAAACGCCGCAAGCATATGGATCAGAATCCTCACCGCCGCATGAAGCCGAGCCATCCGAATGGTGCTTTGGAACCCTAGTCGCACCGCCGCATGAAGCCGAGCCATCCGAATGGTGCTTTGGAACCCTAGTCGCACCGCCGCACGAAGAAGAGAGAGAGCCGCGGCAGAAGCCGCGGCCCTGTGAAAGCAACCAATTTGAGTATTTGGAATCCAGATATGTTATGGATGGTTTCTAAATGAATGATGGTAAACAACCTATGGTGGATAATTATTTGAGGTTTGTATCCCCAATGTCTTGGGGAATAACCCTATGAATCCCTAGAGCATGATCAAATGTTATAATGTGCTACACATAAAATTTATTGAGGAAGAATAAATAATCCCAGTATGCCATCATAGAAATAAAACATCATTTTATCATGTCTATGTGGTGGATTGCATGTGTGATGATGTGGATTCATCAAAAAGGGATAAAATTAATTCTATACAAGGAACATATAATTCAATCTCACTATTAGTAAAAATTTATGATACCCACTAGAAAATAACTTCATCTTATGATATATAGGCTCATCCTCACCTCGTTGGTAGCTTAAAATAAAAAAATATCCCTAGAATATAGCTGTGATTACTCTAGTAGTTCTAGATTAAAATGTCTCTTTTGTTGTCCTCCCTTACCTCTTTACTGATAGATATACCCTGGGATTATCCACTTTGTCATAAAATTCCTCTAAGACCATAGATATAGATGAAGAAGATGATGATGAACATATGAACACCTCTATCACATTTGAGGAATGCATTTACACTACCATCATTGAGATTAGATAGATGAATCCAAGAATAGATCAATACCTATATAATTTGTTGATTAGAACCAATTTGAATCTCATGGAGTATGATATATTTATTTTATTTATAAATTATCAAATTCATGTTTTATCAAGTAATTATAAATAAATTCCTAGGCTGAAATGATGTGTTGATGCATCACCTAGTATTATTGGATGACCCTTGAGGTTTCATGTAGTATTTTAAGAGGATGTAACCCACTCATTATACTAGTTTATAAATTTATATAGAAAAATAAATCGAATAAAACATTTTCTTGGAATTTAATTACACAAAATTGTTGTCCAAAATAATCCCCATCATGAAATATAATTTCTATATTTGGATCTACAGTTACATTAAAGACCATAATAGAAAAATCCTAAAGGAAGATTACCCTTTTCCCATAATAGAAATTTAAATCAATGAAACTTCTAGATTCCCATATCATTACGCCATCTATGGGTATTCAAGATATACGAAGATATAAATGGACCCTGAAGATGAGGAATATTCCACCTTAATAAAACTAGAGGATATATTTCTTTACCAGGTCATTTCCTTGAGAATAAAGATTATTTTTGTTGCATAAAAATTTCCCATATTTCATATCAATAAACTCATCATGGTATGAATAAAAGAAATCTAGGTTTATTATATACTTGTTAAATCTGAATAGTCATGTGATCTCATTAGTGATTTTCAAAAAATAGTCCTCATCTTGTGGAAGCATAATTTGATGATGAATCCTCTGAACTGTTCATTTATTGTAAGGTTAGGAAAATTCCATGGAATTATGGTATGAAACAATTTCATTGAGGTTTATCCATAAAATACTAGTTAAATCCTATTAATATAACCCAACAAAAATCATATTGAATCAAGGAAGCTCCTAGAGAACTTCTCCTATATTTTACATTTCATAAATAATTTAGTAATAAAATAGCTTCCCATCACCATGTTGGTGAAGAATGTAGTTTCCTATCAATGGGATGAGACTTCTTGGAAGACATTGAGAATCTCAAGAAATACTTATTTCACTCATCTGTCTTGATATTGTCGGTGGAAGGAAAGTCTATTGTTTAATATGAGGCCTCCATGGACCAGTATCTTGGTGATATCCTCAAATAGAAAAATTATATAGAGAATGAAAATATCATTTAACATCTTACTCTAATGATGTAATAGACTAAGACATGGTATTCTGATATCGACAATAACTTCCTCTCACTCATATTTTTATGGAAAAAGATGATCCATTACATATAGCATCATGAATTCAACATGGACTCTAGTATGTTACCAATATAGTATATTCTTATCCCCCATATATTTACTTGGTGTTTAGATATATGGGAGGTTATTATAAAACAATATGACATCTAGTTTGTTTCAGGGAAGTTAGATAAATTTTCTTCTTAGGATGATTATGTTATTTCCAATACATCCTCATAAATAACTCAAGTGAACACCAAACTTCTTGATTAGGAATTTTTCAATAACCATGACATTCACTGGATTTGGAAGATGTATATTTATGGTGACTCCAAAATAATAATTGGAATGTTTATGTAAATATTTATACTCATTCAGGATGGTTAATGGATTTTTTTTGTTTCCTCAAATAAATAAATTTTTTCTCACACATTCTCATTGATATAAGGTTGCACTAATAATGAGATGGAATTCCATGTAATAATTTCCAAATAAGAACTAGACCTATAACTGAAGATATTATTTGATAGTATTAATGGGGATTTAGAGGCACTAATCAATAATATAAACAATGAGTACTCTATATTTATGAAATAATTTTACCATCTTATCTATTACATCAGATTATTGAGTGTATAATTACTTTTTGAAAAAACATTTCATCACATACCATGATTATAAAATTCTTTTGATGATGGAATGGATAATTGTTGACGCTCCTTTTCGTCACATTGTCTAAAGTAATGGAAAGGGAAATTACTTAGCACATATTGATTCATCCTTTGAAGAAAACATAAAAAATCGACAAATGGATGAACAAGGAGAAAACCGCCCATATGTCGTGCAAGTTCCAGCATGGTCGCGCAAGTATACTTGTGCGCCGCCCAAATGGTCTCTCAAGTGACTTACACGCCCTCTTTGAAAACTACCAAGGGTCTTCTCCAGCTTATAAATACCCCCGGTGGGCCCCCCATTTCAAGGAGGAATTTTTCCAGAATTCAGATACAGAGCTCTGAACGCCCAAGTCTCTTCTTACAGTCTTCCGAACACTTATAAGGTAATTATTTACCAAGAATTGAAGGTATAAACAAGAGAAATATGTTATAAGAGTTAGAAATCACTAACACTTGTGTTCCTAAGTGTTTCTGCTCTTAAGGGAAATGAACACACTTGTGCGCCTCTTTACCTACATATTGAAACTTGTGTGCCACTCTTCTGGAAGTACCTTGGGATAATTCTATAGGCTTTGATCAAGGATCACCCAAGTATTACCCTACAGGTTATTAATCGTGCAAGTACCCATGTGTCGCGCAGGTATACCTGCGCGACCAATACTTATGTTCCCATGTAGTACCTGTGTGCCTTCTAGGACTTGTGCGCCCTTATATTTTTTGGGCACCCTTCCTGCCCATTTAACCCCTCTTGTGACACTCCACCTATCATATTCAAGATTTTGTCTTCAAGACACTCTTTAAATACATTTATGGCATGTTTTCTTTATTGACATCCTTATCTGAAAGGAATTCCATGGAACATCTCTCAAAACCTAGTGATTTACATATATTTATGTCACTAAAATTTGATATTTCATTCATTCAACCTCATCCTGTAATATGAGATAACCATATTCATGGGAATCCTTCTTAGGACTAAGCCCCATGTCCTCATTAATTTGGGCCTCCTTTTCAGGAGTAAGTCCCAGTCATAATTTCCATTAACTTGGGCCTCCTTTTCAGGAGTAATCCCCAGTCCAAATTCCCAAATATGGGCTTCCATTTAAGGAATAAGCCCCAGACTCAAATATAGGAATCCTATTTAGGAGTAAGCCCCAAGTCCCTTAATTTTCAAAGCCCTTTAACCTAGGCCTCCTCCATAGGAATAATCCCCAGTCTTAATTTCTCTTAACCAGTCATAATTCCTTTTGAAATGGGCTTGCTTCTCAGGAGTAAAACACAATCATAAGTCCCCTCCTAACTTGGGAATCTTCCTTAGGAGTAAGCCCCAAGATTAGAGTATCCAAATCTCCATAAATCACATGTACCTTTATGGACCCTGTTCCTGGATTTCCTCCCTGAATTAAATCATAATCCTCATCTATTTTTGGGCAGTCATATATACATAAGCCCCACATCATTGCATCTTTCCTGGCACAATTGTATGGTTTTACAAATACCTCTTGTTTCTCACACCGAGAATGACTCACGTGAGCTTATAGTGTAAAAGTAATCATGAAATATTTCTTTGAGCCATCTGTCATGCATAAACATCATACACCTTTACTCGAACTACGTGGGTTCTGATTACTTTTCCAAAACAAAGGATACATAGGTATCCAATCTGCAGGTACGATCCCAACTCTGAAATAATCAATGTCCATCTGAATGATAATAAACATCAAGTGCCCCACTGAGTGGCTTTAAAACCAGCATGGTCGTCATAATGACCAAGATACTTTTATGTATTGAAGTATACTGTTGACTAAGAATCTCTAACAAATACCGATGATTCTTTATCGATGATGAACCTCAAATACATATAAAAGATTCTCTAAATTTACTACATATCAATTAATGATTTTCAAATCTAAAGAAAAGTGCATTTTATACTTGGTAATGTAGTAAGGATTCACGAACATAACTTAAATATATAAAGAGAGTCCTAGAGTAGACAATAATTCCCCTAAAAAGGTGTGATGAGTCCGACCTCCCATCCTCTCAAACAATGCAAATTCCTAAGCCTCGTATGTCCATAACTAATGAGCACCTACCTTTGGAAAGTAGGTTCAAATGGATATGGAATCATTGGATGTTTCTGGTTCTAAGAACAAACCCCTTAGAAACCGCTTGGAATGTTTTAATATTAAATCAATGAGATCATCCCCAACTCCAATGGAAACAAAAAATATTTTTTGTTTCCATTGGAGTTGGGGATGATCTCATTGATTTAAGATTAAAACATTCCAAGCGGTTTCTAACGGGTTTGTTCGTAGAACCGGAAATTTCCAATGATTCCATATCCATTTGAACCTACTCTTCAAAGGTAGGCGCTCATTAGTTATGGACAGATGAGGCTTAGTAATTTGCATTGGTTGAGAGGATGGGAGGTCGGACTCATCACACCTTTTTGAGGGGAATTATTGTCTACTCTGGGACTCTCTTTATAGATTTAAGTTATGTTCCGGAATCCTTATTACATTACCAAGTATAAAATGCGCTTTCCTTTAGACTTTTCAATCAATGATTGATATGTAGGAAATTCAGAGAATATTTTATATGTATTTGAGGTTCTTCATCGATAGAGAATCATCGGTATTTGTTAGATATTCTTAGTCAATGGAATCCTTCAATACATAAAATTATCTTGGTCATTATGATGACCATGCTGAATTTAAAGCCACTCAGTGGGGCACTTGAATTTTATTGTCATTCAGAAGGACATTGATTATTTTAATGTTGGGATCATACCCGCAGATGGGCTACCTATGTGTACTCTATTTTTGAAAAGGAATCAGATCCCACGTAGTTCGAGTAAAGGAGTATGATGTTTATGCATGATTGATGGCTCAAAGAAAGATGTCATGATTACTTTTACACTCTAATCTCATGTGAGTCATGCTCGGTGTGAGAAACAGGAGGTATTGGTAAAACCATACAATTGTGCCACGAAAGATGCAATGATTTGGGGCTTATATATGTATGAATACCCAAAAATAGATGAGGATTAAGATTTACTTCAGGGAGGAAATCTAGGAATGGGGTCCATAAAGGTACATGTGCTTTATGGAGATTTGGATACTATAATCTTGTGGCTTACTCCTAAGGAAGATGCCCAAGTTTGGAGGGGACTTATGATTGGGTTTTAATACTGATAAGGAAGCCCAGATCAAAAGAAATTATGACTGGTTAAGAGAAATTAAGACTAGGGCTTATTCTTAAGGAGGACGCCTAGGATAAATGGATTTGAAAATTAATGGACTTGGGGATTACTCCTAAAGAGGATGCCCATATTTGATACTGAGGATTCCTCTTGAAAAGGAAGACCATATTTGGGAATTTGGACTGGGGCTTACTCCTGAAAAGGAGGCCCGTGTTAAGGAAAATTATGACTGGGACATACTCCTGAAAAGGAGGCCCAAATTAATGAGGACTTGGGGCTTACTCCTTATAAGGCTTCCCATGAATAAGGTTCTCTCATCTTAAATGATGAGGTTGAATGAATGAAATCTCAAATTTTAGTGACATAAAGATGTGTAAATCACTAGGTTTTGAGAGATGTTCCACGGAATTCCTTTTAGATAAGGATGTCAATCAAGAAAACATGCCATAAATGGCATTGAAGAGTGTCTTGAAGACAAAATCTTGAATAGGAGAGGTGGAATGCAATAAGAGGGGTTAAATGGGCAGGAAGGGCACCCAAACAATATAAGGGTGTTCAAGTCCAGGAAGGCACGTAGGTACTGCGTGGGCGCACATGTATTGGTCGTGCAGGTATACCTACGCGACACATGGGTACTTGCGCGATTAATAACCAGTAGGGTAATACTTGGGTGATTCTTTATCAAATCCTTTATAATTATCCCGAGGTACTTCCAGAAGAGTGGCGTGCAAGTTTCAATAAGTAGGTAAAGAGGCACGCAAGTGTGTCCATTTTTCTTAAGGGCATAAACACTTAGGCGTGCAAGTATTAGTGATTTCTAACACTTAGACCTTATTCCTCTTGTTTAGACCTTACATTCTAGGTAAAGAATTACCTTATAAGTGTTCGGAAGACTTGAAGAAGAGACTTGGGCATTCAGAGCTCTATATCTGAATTCTGGAAAAATTCCTCCCTAAAATGAGGGGCCCACCGAGGGTATTTATCGGCTGGAGAAGACCATGTGCAGTTTTCAAAGAGGGCACGCAAGTCACTTGCGTGACCATTTGGGAACTGCGCAAGTATACTTGAGCAACCATTATTGAACTTACATGACCTATGGTCGGTTTTCTCCTTGTTCATCCCTTTGTCGATTTTTTATGTTTTCTTCAAAGGATGAATAAATTTGTGTTATGTAATTTCCCTTTCCATTCCCTTAGACAATGTGAAGAAAAGGAGCGTCAACAAAATTCCCCCCTCATAGTTGGATCCGGATGAATAAGGATGTGACTCTGAGGAAAAGAAGAAAACCAAAGGGAAAGTGGCGCGCAAGGTATGGTGTGCAGGTGGACTTCAGGCATGCAGGGTCCGACGCGCAGGGGTACGGCTTCATCTATAAATAGATGGCCTCACCCTGTGCAAAGCACCCGGCTCTCGCTCGTCTTCCTTTTCTCTCAGTGCACAGGTGGACTCCCAGATTTCTCTCATCCATGCTTCTTGTTTCTTACGTCACACTTCTATTAACGTATTTGGACTTGCGCGGTGATACCCGCACGCCCAAAACTTGCGCGACCGAAGAAGACTTGTGCGCCAACTATGGGACTTGCGCGCCTAAATGCCTTAGCCAATTTTTTAAACTCCTTCACAAATTTTATGAACAATTAACTTACTTTAAGAGTTAATTATTCAACTTTTGTGCAGATTCAATGGCTCCCAAGAGAATCAGAATGGCTGATGAACTGGTAAGTAAAAGAATTGATGACATAATGAACATTGTTGGACATGATTACTATGATATCTACGACATCACTCTCCCAGATTTGGCTAAGTACTTGAAGAAATATCATGTTAAATTACCACATAGAATATACCTGGATATTTATGGGAATGGTCATCTGTAAGGAGTCAACATTCCAGATGCAAAGAACTATATTCATGAGATGCAGCTACACTGGCCTGAGATGCAGCTACACTGCTACTCCTCTATTTCAGTTATGTTGTTCATTAAGAGCAACAACAATGGTTTGACCTTCCAAATTTTTCTTCCATGCCATTTCCTTGCAGATATTAAAATGGAAAACCGTGGGCTGATATTTTTTCCACTGGCGATTGATGGAGATAAGACTATCATGACATTAGAAACAATATCTGAAAAGTGTACTCTCTCCAAATGGATCTATACTTCCAATGCTCCATTCTCAAATCCATGTATCCATCTTCCAAGTCTCTTGGATAGAAACAGAGTCATTGTTTGATCAACAAAAAATTTTCTCAAACCACACTCAAGAACATTCTTTTACAATTGTTCCAAGATGAGCTGGTATCGATGCATCTCTTATTGTATCCAGTTGAATGAATGAATTCTAAGTGGCTTCTAATGAAGCTCAGGATGCCATAAATCAAATGAAGAGTTATGTTGAAAGCCTTTTGAAATTCTTGAAAAAAGGGAAGAGACTCTAGTATGTGGATGTTCTTCTAACTCTTGTGCATCAATGAAAAACACTTTCAACATCAATCATTTGTGCACGAATTTTCCTGCTACCTACTTTAAATTTTACCTAAGCCAATGGGTCTAGTAAGCATATTATGATTTTTACTAGGATTATTATAAATAACCCTACAAACTTTTAATCTTTTAATTACTGAATATTAACTAAACCATACCAAATGTATGTTTACTGAGCTGGAACATGACTTTTATTCAGAGTTCCCTTGTCTTTTGTGGGCAGTTTAAATTCATGCACGTCGGGCATAAAGAGGATAGTGTTTAAGGTCAAAATAGCTTTGACCGAAATGGATTAAAATTGACTCAATTCCATGACAATTTATCTAAAAACATACTACCACACTCAAGTATGAGGGAAAATATGTAAACTATGTCTTAAGAAAATTTGAATCTGAGGAATGATATGAAAAAGACATAAAAAGGCATTAGAAGAAGTAGTTCCCAATAATTAAGTTACCATTATTTAACAAACTTGTTAGGGGTTGAATTATGTAGACCCACCTAAGGGCATTGGTTGCATAGTCAAATAATAGCATCTTTTGGCTAACAGGTCCGTTATGTAGATTGTTTATGCAAGGCCGCCTAAGGGAATGTGCTGCATAATCAGGAAAAAGAACTCTCAGAAATTTACTTTTCTACTGCTAAAAATCCAGTGGAATTTTATGAAGATTTAAATTTTCCAAATCATAGAGTTTTCTAAATGGAGAGAGGTACTTGAATATGGAGAAGATATTTCCAAACAGGATTGTCTAAGAATTGGATGACTGTTACTCCTACGAAGGTCTGACCCAAACGTAGCGAAGGAAAATATAAACCATAGACATGGATAATTTCAGATCATGAAAAAGAGTATGGGACAGATATGTTAAGGATAGCCATTTTTTCGGATCCCTACATATTTTCATTAAGACAACCAAGGAAAAAAGAGATTTTCCTCACAAGAATGAAGTTACCACTATTTGAAAAACCCGTTAGGGGGTTGAATTATGCAGGGCCGCTTAAGGGAATTGGCTGCATAGTCAAATAATAGCATATTTTGGCTGACACGTCTGTTATCTAGACTGTTTATGCAAGGCCACCTAAGGGCATGTGCTGCATGGTCAAGAAAACGAATTCTCAGAAATGGGACATTTTGTGACCATAAGTCAAGAAAATGGGTATGAAGATCTGTAAGTATTCAAGATTAGGATTATAACACATAAAAATGGGTATTGTCCGATGTATACAGAGATACACGTATCAATGATAACCATAATCATGTTGTGGCTGGATCCTGAATTGAAATGTTGGACTTCACTATGTATCCCATAAGGATGGGAATCAAGCCATACATAGTTCTTAAACTACAGTTTAACATCTTGCGGGAAAAAAATATATGAGACCTTAGTTTAGGGTTATAGATCTTGGACCATTTATAAGAAATACACAGTGTGTGTTTTCATGGGGACTTTTCAGCCAATGGACTGAAAGTGGAATTTGGGGCTAGGCCCAAAAGACATTAGGCTGGATTCGAGGGACACTTGAATGTTCCTACGTATCCCATAAGGATGGGAATCAAGCCCACATAGTTATAGAAATACCCTCTGTACAAATTTGGTTCATACATGTGAAGGGTGAAAGGGGACTTTATTGCAATTATTGTTTAACCCAAGATAAAAGGTTCGGGCATTTCCATGTATGCACGTAGTCTTTGGAATGAAACATGATTGAAAAATCAATGTAAATAATGATTCCCTCTCAGGTGAGGGTATCAAATAATATTGTCATTAATTTTCATATAGGACAAAAAATGTTGTATAGTTTGAAATCATATAGAAAGAATGAAAGTGAACCAATGTAAAGATATTGAGTCTGGGGACGGTTTTAGGAGTCAACATCGTATGAGATATAGGTGAACCGATGTGAAGAGACTGGTTTTGGGCGTGAACCTTGGGATGTTGCTTAAGTACCCAGCCTGGATGGCAAGGATCAAAGTCCGTGTAGTTCAATTAAAAAAAGAATTAATGATCAAGTTTTTCATGGGGACAATGACCTAAAAAAAGATGTTGGGACTTACTCATGGTTAGTGGCCCAAAGAGGGTGTTATGGTTGAAATTTTCTCTAAGATGACATGAGTCATTCTCGGTGTGAGAAACAAGAGGTAACAACAACCTTAATGCTATACAGTTTAATGTCATGTAGCAGGGACAATGTACAGTTTAATGTCATGTAGGACATATTAAAGGAATTTTCTACAGTTTAGTGTCATGTAGCTAGGACGATGGGGACAATATAGTTTAACGTCATGTTGGATGAAAGGGGGACTGTGCAGTTTAATTCCATACTGTAAGAACAAAAGAGAACACATTTTAACGTCATGTTGGACATATTAGGGACTTTTTCACAGTTTAACGTCATGTTGGACGAAAAAGGAATGATATAGTTTAGAGTCATGTTGGACGAAAGTGTGAATAGTTTAAGGTCATATGCATGGACCGTTGATTATGCAGTTTAACATCTTGCGGGATGTAAGAGATTTTTGTATAGTTTAGTGTCATGTAGTTAGGACGTCATGATTTAACGTCGTGTGGGATGAAAGGGATGATATAGTTTAGCGTCATGTTGGACGAAAGTGCAAATAGTTTAAGGTCATATGCATGGACCATTGATTACACAGTTTAACGTCTTGTGGGAAGTAAGAGACTTTTGTACAGTTCAGCGTCATGTAGTTAGGATGTCACAGTTTAACGTCGTGTGGGACGAAAGGGATGAAAATAGTTAAAAATATTCATGGACTCTGGATGGTGCGGTTTAACGTCGTATTGGACTTAAGGGACATGCAAATAGTTTAAGGTCATATGCATGGACTGTGGAAGGTGTATTGTGTGTTTATACAAAATACTTCTTCAGAAAATCTAGCATTGGTTGGAGTAGTGATGATTTCTCCATCCATTGAGATTAAAGAATAAGCTCCATTGGAATAGACCTTATGTATTGAATACGGTCCTTCCTATTTTCTCTCAAGCTTGGGAGGTTTCTTTCCTGGTATCATTGGAGTTCTTAGAACTAATACCAATTCTCCCTGAACGAATGAAAGAAGATGAACTTTTTTGTTGAAAGCTCATGCTATTCGATTCTGATAGACTTCCAAGTGGTGCAGGGTGCACAATCTTTTCTCATCTAAATGTTCCAACTCATACAATCACTTTTGAGATTGTTCATCTGTAGATGATTGATCAAAAATGGCTACCTTGAGCGAGGGTAGTGGAACCTCAATTGACAAGACTGCTTCCGTTCCATATACCAATGAATATGGAGTTGACCGTGTTGTAGTGCGGGAGGTGGTTCGATAAGCCCATAAAGCATGAAAGAGTTTATCAGGCCATGACTTCTTATCTTTATCCACCATATTTTGCAGTATATTTGAAAGAGTCTTGTTGAAGGCTTTTATCTGGCCATTGGCCGCTGCATGATAATGAGATGAATGATTGGATTTGATGTTGTATTCTTGATACAACTTCTTCACCTCAGATGAACAGTAGTTGGTGCCATTGTCCGTCAATATGTTATAAGGGACAAAAAATCTGGTAATGATGTTAGACTTGATGAAGCTAACCATTCTTTTAGAAATTACTTCCTTGAGAGGTATTGCCTCATCCCATTTGGAAAAGAAGTTAGTAGCAGTTAGAATATACTTAAGCTGTTTGGCCGTAGCTGAAGGGTAAGGTCCCACCACATCCATTCCCCATGTGGAAAATTTCCATGAGCATTTAGTAGTATGAAGAAACTCTGGAGGTTGATGAATGAAGTTCGCATGTACTTGGAATGAATGACACTTATTTGTGAAATCAACACAATCATGTATCATTGAAGGCCAAAAGTATCCAAGCCTTCGAATCTGATCAGACAGTCTATGTCCAGACCGGTGGGCACCACAGACTCCTGCATGCACTTCTTTCATGACAGCCATTATCTCTTCACCATCAATGCATCTGAATCAAACTCCATCAAAACCATGCTTTTAGAGAATTTTCTCTAGGTGATATGGGCCATCATAAAGAGTAATGTTGACCAGACGTCACCGAATTTGTTCTTTCCCAGCTCTATCAGGTGGAAGTGTTCCATTTTGAAGGTATTCCCTAATAGGTGCCATCCATCCCGTAGTGTGAACGTATTTTTCAGAGATGGGACTAATTTCATTGATTTTGTCTGTTTTGATTCGAACATAAGGTTAAATTGTACGAAGGTGGGCAATACTGATGGTTGTCTCGTCCTGATTTGGATCTTCCAGAGCTGTGGCTATATTAGCCAGTGCATCAGCTTGGGCATTTTGTGATCTTGGGACATAAGAAAATTTCGGTTCCGAAGGGAATTCCACCATTAACTCACTTATGTAATCATACAAAGAGATTATTTCTTCTTTTAAGATTGCATAATCCCCATTTACTTGTTTGATTACAAGATCTTAATCACCTTTCACCTTTAAGTGATTCACTTGTGCTTGAAGCGCCAACTCTAATCCTATGATGAGAGCTTGGTATTCTGCTTCATTATTTGTACCACCTCCCAATAATGAGAAGTAATAAGGTAGCAGTTCCTTTTCTAGAGAAATGAGAACAATTCCCAAACCAACATTTTTGAATTTCGGATTTTTCACTTTCCTCCCTGTTGGACTTCTGGAAGCACCATCAAAGTACATTTCCCATGTTTGAAGGCTTTATTGAATAGAGAAGACTTATTCATCAGGGAGCTCAATATCTGAAGATGTGTCTTCCACTGAAAGGTGTTCAGCAAGGAAATCAGCAAGATTTGGGCCCTTTATTTCCTTTTAAGACACATACTGAATGTCAAATTGCTGCAAGATAACTTCCCACCTTGCCAGATGTCCTGTAAGCATTGGACGACTAATGATGAATTTGTGCGGGTTATTGTGAGATACTAATTGAACCTCGTGATGTTGAAGGTAGTGTCACAACTTCTGAACTGCAAAGATTAATGATAGGCAGCACTTCTCAATATTTGAATATCAGGTTTCTGCTTCAAGCATAGTCCGACTAAGATAGTAGAGGTTGTTTTCATTCCAAGAATCATTCTTCTGAGCAAGAAAGGCACCCAATTACTGCTCTAAAGATGTCACATAGAGGATAAGTAGTCTTCCTTCAACAGGTGGCATTAACACTGGTGGACTCAAGTGATACTTCTTCAGAATATCAAATGCTTTTTGACATTCTTCAATCCACTTATAAGTGACTCCATTCTTCATCAATTTGGTGAAGGGTAGACTTTTGCCTGCCAAATTGGCGATGAAACGCCAAATATAAGCTAAGTGTCCTTGAAGTCCTTTAAATTCATTCAAATTTCAAGGAGGTGACATACCAAGGATTGACATGGCCTTCTCAGGATCGACTTCGATACCACAATGGCTTACAACAAAGCCGAGAAATTTCCACGAGGTTACCCCAAAAACACATTTTAAGGGGTTCATCTTAAAATTATGTTGTCAAAGCATGCGGAATATGACTTCTAAATCAGACAAGTGATTATAACGTTGTTTGGATTTGACCACCAAATCATCCACATAACATTCAACAAACTTTCCCAGAACGGGTTTGAAGATACGATGTATGGCACGCTGATATGTTATGCTTGCATTCTTTAGGCCAATGGGCATTACCTGATAGAAAAACACACCCTAAGGGGCTCTGAAAGCTGTAGATTCCTCATCTTCTGGATCAATTCGGATTTTATTATATCCGGAATACCCATCCATGAAGGAAATTACTTCGTAGCCAGCTGTTTCATCGATTAAAAGTTCTATAAATGGAACTGGAAAATCATCCTTAGGACAATGCCGATTAAGATCTCTAAAATCAATGAAAACTCTAATTTCCCCATTATTCTTTTTCACTTGGACAATATTAGCCAACCACTTGGGATATTGTACTTCTATGATGTAGTTATCTTTGATAAGGTTATCCACTTCATTCTCAATTTTGGAAGCATAGGTTGGGTGTTTTATTCTAGTAGCTTGTTTGAATCCTCGATGTTCTTCTGGAAAACCCAAACGATGAGTGGAAACATCAGGATCAAGCCCTGGAAACTCTGTATAGTTCCAAGAAAATATATCTCAATTTTTATTTAAAAAGGAAATATACATATCTTGCTCTTCAAGAGTCATAGCCGCACTGATTAAAGTGGGGCGTGGATCTTCTTTTGTACCCAAATTGATTTCTCTGAGTTCATCCACAGTGGTAAAGATACCCTCTTCAAGTGTTGGAGGAGAATCTCTGAGATATTTCTCTTCTTCTTCAACATGTGTTACATCTTCTGTTTCTTCATGCATAGTAGATGATGAAGCATAATTTCCATGATCAGAAGAGACTTCAAAATTTGCACATCTTGAAGAATAAGCTTCCATTCCTAAACCGATTGATGATGAAGGGTCTTCTTTGGGTAATAAAGTGGAGATGATGGATTGAGAATCAACATCATAATTAACTTCTAGCATGGCTATAACTTCTTCTTGCCTAGTTGGTGAAGTATAGACTTGCTGGATTTCAGCAGATGACATGAAGACGTCTCCATTTAAACTTTCATTATTGCCTGGTGGACCACCAATTTATCCCATGTTGTCTGGCTCGATTTCCGTAATTGACATTATGGATCTTTACATAAGAGTATTTTTATTTGGGTCTATCCTTTCAATTTGAAAGATAGGAAACACATAATCTGTACTAACATGTGCTAATGGATTTTCTGGAATCTTTTCCAAACCATACAGAGCATTAAATTTGGTAATCTCCCTTGTTGTGGACTTCTCATTTCCCTTCATATGATAGAATTCTGCCTCAATGTATTGAGATTCACATGTCTTGAACGATTATTTATCACCATATAATTTCCCAACTTGACCATAAAAACAAAACTTGAGACATTGATGTTATGATGAGGGGATAGCCGCATGTCGATGTATCAAGGGTCTTCCAAGAAAGATGTTGAAGGATGAGTCTTCATCAACAACCATGAAATCTAAATTGGACACAAGATCTCCAAAATGAGTTCTGAGTGTAATCCCTCATAGTGGTTCTTGTTCATTTTTATCATATCCTTGTAACACCATGGTAGAAGGAGATAAATCATGTTCCGTGAGGCCCAATCAATGAAGTGTACGAATGGGCATGAGGTTGACTCCCGAACCATTATCAATGAAATCTCTTCGGAAGTCTAGTCCATTGACCTTTACAGATAAGTACAAAGGTCTAATATGTCCATGCACGACATCATCTTCATCTTCATCTATGAAAGATATCACTGCATGGCATTCTACGGGATTGTTCTCTATATGGTAGACTTCAGCTGCAACAATTTCAGTCTCAAACTCTTGAGGACATGACAAAGGCTCAATGAGTTCCTCCCGAAGATCCTTTGATAAATTCAATGCATCCAGAATTGATCACTTGGTCGGTACTTGGGCTAGGTGTTTCAATATATCATAATTTTGATCCAATGGTCTGTGTTTCCCAATAGGAACATGTGGTTTAGCAGGTGACTTGGAAGTTGATGATTTGTTATTTGATGCATATTGTACTGGGATAGGAGTTGGTAATACTCCTGGATTTGGAAGACTAGAAAAATTAGGTCTATTTACTTGTTGAGAGGAAGAATATGGAATGTTCAACCGATCTTCCAGAATAATTGTGTTAGGGCTGAGTCTGCCTTTTGTGGAAGAACATGCTTGTTCTTGTTGAACTCGTTGAAGGGATATACCACGAGTTTCTGCTACATACATAGTTCTAGCAGTGGTAGAATTGGAATAGTGGCCTTTGAAAGATCCACGTCTTCCCCTGTATCCTAAGCCTCTGGAACTTCCTCTGATTCCTTTATTTGATATAGGGAATTCGGGATCATCAAAATCAAAATTGTGATTGGCATATGGATTTGTTAATTGATTCATATTAAAAAAACTGAAAATCAACTCTTTATAAGATGAAGACTCTGCTTGATTAACCTATTTAGGCTGTGTCGTTTGGTGGGGCGGTGCCCGTGAATTTGAAGTAGATGGAATGAGTTCTGCCAGAGTCAAAGACAACTTAGGCTTTGACACATACTCATCTTCTTCTAATTCTTTTTCATTCTTTGAATCATGCCGTTTCTTTGAGGGTTTTTCCTCTAATGAAGGGGATTTTACTGTGGCATTCATGGAAGAAGGCACAATTGGTTTCTTCAATTGTGTTTGCAAAATTTCATGAGTTCAGTTGATCATTCTTATGACCATCCAATCATCATATTTATGCGCATTTTTGCTTTTGAATTCTTTCCATTTTCCTTCTTCCTCTGGAACTGTAGCAGTAACACATGCTACCTGAGCTGAAGAACCTTTTAATTTGACTTGTCCTGAGTCTACCATATTTTGAAAGAGGTATTTGAATAAAAAACACTCCTGGATGGGATTCCCCAACATTTGATGAAAGGGTAAATAGTTAGGATGGTCTTCATCTCCTTCCTTTTTTGGCCTTTTGGGCCTTGGAAACTGAACCAAATTATTTTCCAGAGCCGAAATTAAGTAACCAGGAACATGTTCATTTCAGAAAGAGTATGTTTTGATCTTCAGATCCTCAAATTGTTTTCGTCTTTGATCTCTTTGATCATCTTGACGAAATGGCCTCCATTATTGGAGCTCAGGTGGTGGAGCACTTCGAGAAGATGAAGGTTTTGAAGTAGAAGCAGATACAAGTGATTTTTTAAGCATAACCGTAGAAGTCTATGCTTTACCCATTCTCCTTCCTGGAGCTGATAGAATTATATGAGCCTTATCCTTCATCTTTATAAGAGAATATTAAATCTGTTGAGCGATTGAAGTAAGGTCTCAAAACCCTCCTGTGTATTTCACAGGGATCAACGGCGTGCGTAATTCTTCATGCAGATTTGCCACACAAATTGGCAATAGTTTATCTTGAGGGAGTGCTAAGCTTAAAGAATATGTTAATCCCTTCCAGTGAGCAATGAAATCTAAAACCCTTTCATTAACCTTTTTCTTACAGTTTGTAAGATCAAAAACTGTTGTCTGTGGAAACGTTGAGTTGAATTGGAGATGGAATCATTGATGAAGATCCTCACATCTGGTAATTTACAGGGATTGCAAGCTTGTATACCATAGAAAAACTAGTCCATGCAAGGTTCGCATGAAGCGTCTGAGTTTCACTGCTTCTTGCTGCTCCGGAGTTCCCATCATAGTATCGCAACAAGACACGTAATGCATCAAATGCAGTTCAGGATCACCTAATCCATTGAAAATAGGGAATACAGGATTCCCAAAACTTGATGGGGTGGGGGACTGAATCTACCCATTCAGGGTAAGCTCTCTTTTCTGGTTGAATTTGAGCAGGCTTTCCCTCCATAGCCTCTAACTGAGCTATTAATGACTCAATAGTAGTTATTAACTTTTGAGAAACATCAAGTTGAACCTGTACCTGAACATGTTCAATGACAGGAGCTGGTATAGATGTGGTGGTTGGTACTACAACTGATGGTAGCACCACAGATTGTTGTTGCACTTGACCCATAGGATTAGACCTGTGAGGGTGTACTGATAGAGGAGGATATTCTTGATCCATCTCAGCAGCTGCAACAAACTCCCTTGGCTTACTGACTCTAGCATGCTTAGGAGGAAGAATACCTTGAATTAGTTCTGCATTCCACCTCCTCAATTCCTTCATTTCTTCCTCTTGTTGTGCAAATCTTTTCTCTAGTGAGACATATTGGCCTTCTCCAGAGGAAGGGTATGTAACTTTATTCTTTCATTTCCCCTTGTTAACTCCCTTTTGGAGAGGGGGAAGCGGGTTAGTTGAAGGATTACCTGGATTTTGGGTAATCCTTTGATTTTGTCTATGCACGCCTTCTTCATTTGTGTATGTGCGTACAACTTTTGCAGTATGAACCTCTTCATCTGAGTCCCTTGAGTGAGCCTCATGTTCTATAGGATCAGCAACAACGGAATTAATGACATTAATTGATGCATAATGAATCATATCCCTTATATCAGCATTTCTGTGATATTGTCCTCTGTCATGCCCCTGACGAGAAATTGCCTTTTGTTTATTTGATCCCTCAGTAACTTCTTAGCGAACCATAATTTGGAGAGAATCTCTTGATAATTTGGCACTTCGTTCCTCTTGTGGCTTCTTCCCCAATCGAGATAAGACCAAATTTTGCTGAGGAGGGGATTGATTATTTGAAAATGTCCCCAGTCCGGTGGAATGGGGTTGTTCATGCTACCTTTGCTCAACTCCTCGAATCTTATTTTGTTGATTCCGAGGTTTGGGTTAAAAGAGTCCCCAGTCTGGCAAGCTGGGGTGGATTTTGACATGCTATGTATGATAATTTCTTAAAATCTCTCCTGATCTTGTGGACCTTAGTCCGGAAATTAGCCGGATGCATCAATCGACGTCGACTTTTATCACCCAGTTCAAAAGACCATTGGATGATTTCTGACACTTCTGTCACTTGATGATTTGCTTGCTCCATACGAGATCCATGTTCAATATTCTTGTTTGCTTTATGTAGGAGTAATTCAACAACTTGTTATCTATATTATTGATTTTGAGAAGAACTAGTTGAGGCTTGTTCTTTCGAAATATTTTGATTACAAACAAACCCCAATGACTGTGGCCTTCCATGGGCAATAACATTGCATGTGACCATTTTCGGCGGGCTTTACTGACTGGAGAGTACAGTGAAATGTAGTGCTCCAAGAACACCCCATCCCCTGATATGAATACCATATGGGGAATTGGAAATTAACTGGCGCAATCTTCTTAGTTCACCAAGGCATGAACGTTGAAGGGCTCTCTGCTGCTTTTTAGCCTTCAGATATCGAGAGACAGATAGAGATGCCAAGTCAATTTGGCATTGTAACCCTTCTATTAACATAACATGATTTTCATATTCATCATAAGATAATACTTTCTTTTTCAACTGACAATGATTTTTCCATATATTGAGACAAATGTCATGAATTCCATCTTCCGTCAACATCTCTGGAATGTCATATTGAGAGTCAGCGAGAGGAAAAAACATGAGTGGCACTTCACCTTTCGCTAGTTGTTTTCTCATGTTCAATATTTCCTCTTTATCATTCAATGAAGATTCTTCTACCTCATTTGACCAGAGATGGTGTTTCCTTGTTTCTTCATCAGATTAACCAAGACTGGAAGAGAAATCACTGATCAAACTAGAAGATGCATGACTTAGGGGTGGTTTGGAGAACGACCTACACCATGTGTTATCTTCTAGTTGAGAAAGGATTTTACCTGTTAGCGATGAATCATCAGACATGACTGGTTTCACATTTCCATGTGCCTCAAGATAAGATGGCTTTATCAGAACTACATTGTCGACTGGAGTATTTTCCAGGCAATGTGCATCACTGCTGTGGAGAGGACTTTTGTAGAGAAATTCATCATCATGGGGAGGACCACCATGGTGGGTTACAGAAAAATATGATATCTCCTGCTCTTTGGTATTTTGGCCACACAGAGGGTTATTGTAGCTCTCATCTGAAGATTAAACATCAAGATCCACCGAACTGTCATAAAGCAAGCCTTCATGTGGAAGTGTCTGTTGAAGACCTTCTGAATTAATGTTCCCACTATTGGGAAATGAGGGAGTAGAATCTTGGATTCGAACAGATAATTGTATGAGGGCTTAAAGAACTCCATCATCAAGAAAGGCCTTGTTACAAATTGTCTCTTGAATTCTTGATTGTGCTGCGCAGGTCTTTTTCTTAGACACCTTCTTACTCAATTTGGCAGGTGTATGTGCCTGCTCAGGAGAAATGAACCGGTTAGGCTGATTATCTCTGTTCAAAACAGGTGTATGTACATGACTTGGTTGTTCATATGATATGGGGGAATATGCCCCACAAACCTCTTGTACAGGAAAAAATGTGTGTGTCTGTTCCAGAGTGAAATTTTGATTTTTCACTCCACTAGTATGGATAGATTTATGTGTCTTTCCCTGAGATTCTGCTGAAGCTGTTATAATTTACGAGCAAGCATCCAGAATATGAGCAGGGATTTTCTTCTGCTCTTTCATAATTGATTGAATATGCTTGATGACTTCAGCTTCTATAACGGGGATATATTTCCATTCAGTACTTTGAGTAGGTGTGTGTGCCTCCTCTTTTCCTCCTTTTCCTGTCAGTGAATCCTAACAGTACTCAAGTGTGGGGGGAGAGAGTTGAGTCTACCTCTTATTCGTCGCCGAAGCTTTCCGACTGAATTCTTCGAGTGCTACCAAGTGAGACTGTTGGTATGATTGATCAATACTAGCAGGTGTATGTACCTGGTGATTGTACTTCGCCAAACATGGTCGACGAGATCCATCATATGTAGTCATACGAGCCTACTGACAAGCTGATGACATATAAACAGGTGTACGTTCCGGCCTATAGTACTCCGCTGGAATTTCCTGGCGAGATTGGCGTGATGCTACCAGACAAGTTTGCTGGACATCGGAATTAAAATGGATGGGTGTATGTGCCCACTCATTTCTTTACAACAAGTTAGGTTGGTGGACTTCTCTGAAGATGGCAGAGATGAGAACCTGCTCACTGTTGACTGGATTTTTCCTCTTGCGATTCGTCTTTCCTGCTCGGATTCGAGGAACCTGAGCCGAATGCCTGGAGTTGATACCCTCATCGTGTTGAGGGTTCACTACCGCATGATTCTGGCGGCGATTGTTGATAGGAGCCCTTGGGAAAAACTCCTGTCTCTTGGAATTAAGGACCTGAGGGACCTGCTCATTCACCTACCCAGAATATGGGAGGGAATGGTGATTGAGATCTGAGGATAATGACCTAAAACGGTTGGAGAAGGTGGTTAGCACCGCCTGCTTCTTGATCACTGGTCATCGCTGTCCAGACGACCAGGGTGAATTTTTCACTTGGAGAGCTTGTCGAGCATCCAACAGAGTTAGAATGGTACTGTGTTGACAGTACTTCTTAATCAGTGCATTTGATGCCCAGTATTGAAGACACTGATTAGGTGATGTCATCACCAGAGCGGACGATGATCCAGCAGGAGTAGCAACAGTGGCATTTGTAGCAGAAGTTTTCACAGTAGAGGTATTCACAGATGTGAACTTAAGAGAAGCCATTCGGGAAATGCAGAAGATCTTGGAAAAGAGTGCCTATTTGATTTAACAGACATAATCAAGCTAAGTCCGACCACTACATCTTTTGGATGAGAAAATATGTCATTGATTGCTTTGTTGGACCTCTCAGTGAGTTTAAATAGGGTCCTAACAAATAAGCAAAGCATCATTTTAACTTGGTTAAAGATTCACGTCGGGTTCACCATTTTTCGTTTCCTTTGGAGTTGGGGATGATTTCATTGATTTAAGATTCAAACATTCCAAGCGGTTTCTAACGGGTTTGTTCGTAGAACTGGAAACATCCAATGATTCCATATCCATTTTAACCTACTTTCCAAAGTTAGGTGCTCATTAGTTATGGACTGATGAGGCTTAGGAATTTGCATTGGTCGAGAGGATGGGAGGTCGGACTCATCACGCCTTTTTAGGGGAATTATTGTCTACTCCAGGACTGTCTTTATAGATTTAAGTTATGTTCTTGAATCCTTATTACATTACCAAGTATAAAATGCGCTTTCCTTTAGATCTGACAATCAATGATTGATATGTAGTAAATTTAGAGAATCTTTTATATGTATTCGAGGTTCTTCATCGATATAGAATCATCGGTATTTGTTAGAGATTCTTAGTCAATGGTATCCATCAATACATAAAACTCTCTTGGTCATTATGATGACCGTGTTGGTTTTAAATCCACTCAGTGGGGCACTTGAAGTTTATTTTCATTCATAAGGACATTGATTATTTCAGAGTTGGGATTGTACCCGCAGATGGGCTACCTACGTATCCTTTGTTTTGGAAAAGGAATCAGAACCCACATAGTTCGAGTAAAGGAGTATGATGTTTATGCATGATTGATGGCTCAAAGAAATATGTCATGATTACTTTTACACTCTATGCTCACGTGAGTCATGCTCGGTGTGAGAAACAAGAGGTATTGGTAAAACCATACAATTGTGCCACGAAAGATGCAATGATGTGGGGCTTATGTATGTTTGACTTCCCAAAAATAGATGAGGATTAAGATTTACTTTAGGGAGGAAATCTAGGAACATGGTCCATAAAGGTACATATGATTTATAGATATTTGGATACTCTAATCTTGGGGCTTACTCCTAAAGAAGATGCCCAAGTTAGGAGGGGACTTATGATTGGGTTTTACTCCTGAGAAGGATGACCAGATCAAAATGAATTATGAATGGTTAAGAGAAATTAAGACTGGGGCTTATTCCTAAGGAGGAGGCCCAGGTTAAAGGGATTTTAAAATTAAGGGACTTGGGGCTTACTCGTAAAGAGGATGCCCATATTTGAGACTGGGGCTTACTCATGAAAAGGAATCCCATATGTGGGAATTTGGACTGGGGCTTACTCCTGAAAAGGAGACCCAAGTTAAGGGAAATTATGATTGGGACTTACTCCTGAAAAGGAGGTCTAAATTAATGAGGACTTGGGGATTACTCCTAAGAAGGATGCCCATGAATAGGGTTCTCTCAACTTAAAGGATGAGGTTGAATGAATGAAATATCATATTTTAGTGACATAAAGATTTGTAAATCACTAGGTTTTGAGAGATGTTCCACAAAATTCCTTTCAGATAAGGATGTAAATCAAGAAAACATGCCATAAATGGCTTTGAAGAGTGTCTTGAAGACATAATCTTGAATATGAGAGGTGTAATGGCATAATAGGGGTTAAATGGGCAGGAAGGGCACCCAAAAAATATAATGGTTCAGAAGTCCTGGCAGGCGCGCAGGTACTGCATGGGCACGCAAGTATTGGTCACGTAGATATACCTGCGTGACACAATGGTACTTGTGTGATTAATAACTCGTAGGTTATACTTGGGAGATCCTTGATCAAATCCTTTAGAATTATCCCGAGGTACTTCCAGAAGAGTGGTGCGCAAGTTTCAATAAGTAGGTTAAGAGGCGCACAAGTGTTAGTGATTTATAACACTTAAACCTTATTCCTCTTGTTTATACCATCCATTCTAGGTAAATAATTACCTTATAAGTGTTTGGAAGACTTGAAGAAGAGTCTTGGGCATTCAAATATCTAGATCTGAATTCTGGAAAAATTCCTCCCTGAAATTGGTGGCCCACCGGGGGTATTTAAAGGCTAGAGAAGACCCTGGGCGGTTTTCAAAGAGGGTGCGCAAGTCACTTGCATGACCATTTGGGCGGCACGCAAGTATACTTGTGAGACCATGCTGGAACTTGCGCGACCTATGGGAGGTTTTCTCCTTGTTCATCCCTTTATCGATTTTTGGTGTTTTCTTCAAAGGATGAATCAATTTGTGCTAAGTAATTTCCCTTTCCATTCATTTAGACAATGTGACGAAAAGGATCATCAAAAATAATGTAGCTATTTTGTAGGCCATGTATAATCCATAAAAATCTCTTTTATATATCACTCATCGAAGGGTGGTCTCATAATTCAACATTTTTGGAAAGGATGAAATTAGTCAGGTCATCACTATGCCAGAGTGTGTTGAAAAAGAATCCACCCTTGGATGGATGTATCACATTTTTGATTACCTTTAAATTGAAACTATTACATTAGGACCATCCAAAAGGAAATAGAATCGATTTAGAGTTGTGAAAATTAGAATTTAGGATGGGAAACTATGAAAAAATACTTCTAAAATGGATGCTTTTATTGAATCCTCCTCAGATGCATAGAAGACTGAGATATTCCGGCCATCATGGCAGAAGTCTGTGCAAGCTCCTATGAAGGTCATCAGTTTAAGACAAGACTCTCACAACATTTTAGGATACTTGGCTGCTACTGAACACAGTGATATAGAAATATGTTTAATTCACTAGGAAATATCAAGTATTATATATTCATTAAAACATGATCCATAAACCCTTTGATTTTCTATATACTGCTAAATATTCATATTCATTCAATATATAATTAATTAATAGTGTGGGTTTATATCCCCAATACAAAATTTAGAAGTTCAAGTATATCCTTACTATATCCAACTCCTTTTCCAAAATGCCATAATGGGAAACCTTTCATGGATTTTAGAATGAATAATGTCATTAACTTCATAAAGACCAATATTATTACTAGATTTTTTTCCCTCATATGATACATGTAGACAACGACACTAACATCTAATCCACCAAATTGAAGAAGTTGTATTATTTGTACAACAACTAATCCAACCATTCATCCCAATACCATATAGTGGAAAATTGAAAAATAAAAGTCATCAATATGTCCCTATAAAATAAACTCTATAAAATGGATTGTAAGTAATATTATCCCTTGTTAGAAATAATTATTATTTTTTGTGTCTATCCTACCAGCACACATATTTCCAAACATGTCAATCCATATTCATTTGTGGGTGTAAATTAATAAGTGGTATCTATTGAAGTATAATTACCCTGTCTTAAAATAGTTATCCTAGGAAATATCTCAAATGATGAAAAATTAAAATAGAATCTAAATGATAGGGAATGACATGATGAGAAATGTTTTTGTACACTACCCAACATGAATGTTTATCAGAATTTGATTTCATGAGCCTTCAACAAAAAGGATCACCTCTACCCATTCTGTAAAGAATAACTAATATTGTCTCTCAAATCCCAAATTATACATGGGAAGGAGCCTCCAAAGTTGGAATCCATCTGGGAAGTTCCATACATCATACATAAGATATATTCCAATAGAGATTACTCATAGAACATAATATATAAACAACTCATTGAAAATCCAACCAATGTAAGGATTCTGAAGAATTAATTATCATACCAGTTGTCAAACATCACGACACATATATATAAGACATTAAACATCATGGAATCTCATGTCCTAATAGTATGACTCTAAATTGCATTGCATCCCAAATCCAAGAAACCCGCTTTAAACTATATATCATCTTTCATCCTCAATACAATAAATTATATTAAATGGTGTAAATCATTGTTGGAAGATGTTAAACAACAAAAAGAATGTAGATTCAGGGATCGTTTAGTAATCATGAGCTATATCTATGTGAAATAAAATAATTACTCTCATCCCTTTGTGCGAGTCGGATCCACATGGTACATTTTCCTTTTTAAATAACAACATGTGGATTGATTCTAGTTATTATTGGATCCATAGTGTTTCCCATATCTCAAATATTTTGTCCATCTATAATATAAATGTAAATAATTCCCCCCAACATATAAGACAGACTTCCATATAGAATTTTCTATTCATGAACTATAAGTGTCTTGATTCCTATTATCAAATGACACGCAGTGATGTTCTAATCCTAAATCCAAGTTGTAACCAAAGTATAGATTGAAACAATTCCCTCTTATTCATATGGTCCACACTTGTAAGGAGATATTTCAATTCAAGAACCATGTGTTTCATGAATCATCCTATACAAGGATATATAGTGATTCCCATATATCAAATACATGTCATTTGTACAATATAAATGAAATCCACGCCCTCCACGTATGGGTCAGACTTGTGTTTATATTTTTACATTTAATAAATAATTGTGGCTTGATTTATATGAACATAAGATATGTAATTTCACCAAGATCTCAAATCATGGGTCAAGATGTACTGTAAACTGTTAAAAATTTCCCCCCTCTCTACATATGGGACATACCTATGATAGTAATTTTGGACTTTAATAACTATGTGTGGCTATATTCCTATTACAATAGTATACATAGTGACACCTGGATCTCCAATGTTGATTCCAGATGCAACATGTATAATGATAAATATCCACCCTCCTTAGATATTGGTTAAACCTATGCAATGGTCTATCAAATAACTATGTGTGTTTTGATTCCTTACATCACATGATATGTAGTGACACATGAATCTACAATTCTAGGCTCATCCATGTGTTATCACACCCATTGATTGTGTGTTGTTGAATTTAGTGCCTTATCCCATCACCTCGAAGTGAATTCATTACACACTGGAATATTATTTATGGTACTAAAACCACTCCTGAAACCTATTTTCTATATGAACCGACATCATATCCTTGATATCATAGTTGATAGAATCCATTTCCTTGAGTCGATATCCTTATCATCAAATGACAAGGAACATGATCTCCGATACTCATAGTTATCCCATATAGGAAAAAAGTAACATGGATTAGATTATTTAAAGTACCCCTTTAGAATGCATTGTCAAACAAAACAATGCAAACAAGGTTATTCTGACTAAAAGTTATCATTTTTATTGATTTTGAGAGATCACAATACATGGGAAGAATGAAAAGAATCACAGTGGTCTAAAGTAATGCAACCCCAACGAATCAATGACAACAAACATCATCCTTTCACTAGGAAATGAACCAATGTTAATAAAGGAAACCATACCGTGATTAGAAGTATCCATTGATACAAGAAAATCTGATACTATATTTCCCTCGCACCATGTATGTGATATCACCATATGATTCTCCAGGAAAACTTTGCATCTCCTGACTGTATAACCTATATTCCAAGGAATTTTCCCCATGTCCAGCAAGGCTCTATACAGAAGAAGGGATTCAGTCTCCACCGCCGTCAACCGAATCTAACTTCTGGAACACAACTCCAAACTATTATCTAAATCTAAGGATTCCACTTGAAGAGCATCACCTTCCCTGAACGAAGCAGTGAATGCCGCACGCACTGACCCATCTTGATCTCTCACAAAACCACCCCCGTACATTGCCCCCCCCCCCGCACAAAGACCCATCTGAATTAAGTTTGAGCCCTTGGATCGGAGGACATCACCGTACCCAACATCCCTTCCCTAAACCATTTGCCTAGTGATCGGTAGAAATAGACGGGTCCAAAGCATTAACCGTAGGCATCGAATGACCATTCGGGGATAAATGAAGCAGATCCCTGATATTGTTTTTCATTTTGAAAATAATGCATGCCATGGATTCTGAAGCGTTATTGTGTAGACAATCATTTCGGGCCTTCCAGATTTTCCAGCACCTGACACTTAGGATGATCGATCTGGACTTTCTCTCTGCCCCTTGGTTTCCAGCTCCAGTAAACCATGCATGGAGAAAGTCAGAAAGAGATCTTTCATACACATTACACCCCGATGAAAGCCCCATAGGCCTACCAAATCACTCTGTCCCATTCACTATCATAGAAAATATTTCCTACTGATTCATGGTTGGAAGACCTGCAGCATCAAAACATTGAAGCCATATTAACACCCATTTTCTGAAGGTTGTCATCGGTCGACAAAGCCTTATTCCACACACGCCATAACAGAAAGTTAAATTTTGAGGGGATATCTTTGCACCATAGAGACTACCCCCATGAATCAACATTCACTATGTTCCTCAATACATGAAAAAAAAATCTTAATGGATAAAGCACCTGACGAAGAGCTCGTGAATACCAGCCTATCTTCCTCCTTGTTAGCAACTATAATGCTGAAAACATCCCTTTGACTCACATCAAGGATAGCCTGAAGGAAACATGGGTGATTACTAGCCTCTTTAAAAGATATGTCCGGGGTAGGACACCCCGGGAACCACAGCCTACCTTCCCCCCAGTCTTGCTGCCAAAAGTTGATGTTCCCCTACCCACAATCCATCGAGAGTGATGATGCAGAATTTCTAGATGCAGGAGGATCAGATTCCATATCCCAGAAGGTCGCCTTATTTGATTATTCAAATTCTGGCCATATACATCCTGCATGATTCTTCCCCATAGTGACCAGCCTTCCATATCCTCCCATACTAACTTAGCATAGAGCCCATGCATTGTACTAGAGACACTTCTCATATTAATAACCCCTTCAGAAATAGATCCTGCTAACCGTTTCCCCGAAGATCAATTGTGTCTACCTTCCATCTGACCATCCCATATATAGGACACCATAATCCT
This sequence comes from Viscum album, assembly GCA_963277665.1. Lineage (NCBI taxonomy): Eukaryota > Viridiplantae > Streptophyta > Magnoliopsida > Santalales > Viscaceae > Viscum > Viscum album. The sequence continues at coordinate 652,514,693 of OY728123.1, forward strand.
TTCCAAATTGGATATTACACTTTTTGGAAGCTCCAGAGTAGAATGAATATGCATAGTGACCGAAACAAGAACATTGTTGACAAGAGTGATATCTCCTCCAAAAGAAAGAAATCTATTCTTCTAGTTCTAGATACGCCATGTAATTTTTCTGATAAGCTTATCAAAATGAGTCACCCTCCTGAAAGAAGGACTAACCAGAGCTCCAAGGTATTACATTGGAAAATAGCCCCTTCCCATGCTCATGTTCTCTCTCAGAAGCCCCTCCCTCCTCATAGAGGTCCTCCTTGAAGTAAATAAGAGACCTTTTTCCTTGTTCACCAACTGCCCACTCCACTTGCAATATTCCTTAACAATCCCTTTGAGACCCCTCACAGATCTTCTAATACCATTGATAAAAATAATATTTTCATTCGTGCACATCAAGTGAGCAATTCCCCTTGTGGAATACCTATTGTAATATGGAAGGATTTTACCTGCGTTGATTACCTTATTAATATAGCAGCTGTAAGAATTTTCTACAAGAATTAAAGGAGTAGGGGATAGAGGATCCCCTTTCCTGAGACTACAGAATTCCTTGAAAAAGCCAGAATGCTTGCCCATGAACAATGTAGAAATCCATGCTGAGCTAAAGAAATGGAAAAGGTGATCGATAGTCCAGTTAGATAACCCCATGCATGCCAAGACTCTTAGAACAAAACCCCATTCCATCATGTCATACGCCTTTATCATATCCAATTTAACCACAAAATTTCCCCGGAAATATTTTTTGATGATGGCATTAACCATTTCTTGGACCATACTAATCGTGCCATGAATTGACCACCCTTTTATGAAACCATGATGTTCTGGATTCATCCATTCATCCAGGTGTATGGCCAATCTCTTATTAAAAATGTTGGCTAAGATCTTGTATGATAAGTTGCACATATTGATGGTTCTATATTTATCAATGGATTTAGGATTACTCACTTTCAGAATAAGAATCATTTTGGTAGCACATGATATACCTATCAAATCCTCTCCCATGAAGAAATCTTGAACATCATGTACAAGATCCCCTTTAATATTCTCCCAAGAAGCCTTGTAAAAAGACCCAGGGAACCCATCCGGTCCTGGTGAACTATCCGAGTTCAAGCTCCAGGCTGCTTCATGCACTTTATCCTCATTAGGAATTCTTCTCAATCCAGCATCAACGACCTCTGAAACACTTCTAGAAATGCACCAATAAATCTCAGCATTACCACTCAGGTACCACCCTACCATGGAAGGATTAAGAGCAGCCATTAAATATTGAATTGCTTCATTAACCATTGCCTCGACTTCCTCCCAATCTGAGGAAAAGTATCCATCCTCCCTGAGGATATTGGGCCTCTGAACATGTCAGCATTCCTTAATGCAAGCATGGAAGTACCATGTATTCTGGTCACCCTCCTAAAGCCATATTACTCATGATTTCTCTCTAGACACCCTTTCCTATTTAAGTAGACTATTATATAAAGAGTCTTTTTTCCTTCTCAGCTTAGAAAAAATGGAGTCATACCATTCTTGTTCTAGACAAGATTATTCCAACAGGATTTTTTGTCCTAAAAGAGGGCCCCCTTAAACCCATGAGTTATTTTCCTGATGGCATTGAATATGTGATTCCACCAACAAAACATCCTAGTCATATTGAATGACTAATAAATAGGGTCCTTTCTAAGATTTATTTTTGAGTGATATAATTCCAAATAGATTTTTCATAAAGGATGTTTTTCCCTAGAATAGATCTCCCATATAAAATCATTACATTTTTTCTAGACTATGTGATAGATGGGATTCCTCCATTATCAGTGTTTTACTAGTACCCATAAGTTTCAACCTCAATTAAACTAGAATATAAATATCAATATATTTACACCTTATATAACCCAAATATTCAAGAATATCAAGTTACTCTCAATTTTACTAATATATGAAACATACCCATTGTCTAATAATGATTATGACAGTGTATCCTTGTACCATCCCATCTCAGGTTATGAATATTCTATGAAGAACAAATTTTAATGAGCTAGTTTCTACTCTCAACAATACATACTAGTAATGTTACATTAAACTGAATGAAATTTTTTTAGAAGAATGAAATTAAAAAAAAAATTAAACATCCACGTCAGAAGACATTAAATTTCACGACATATGCACTATCCTGGAAGACCTAAAATAGATTAGAGTGAAAAATTATATCCCTAAATATATTCTATGTTATAATTTTTTACATCAATAATAGAATTAAATATTGAAATTCAATATCACTAAATATGATATGTGTACCTGTAGAGGACCACTTATCTGACTATTATGTTAGGGCTCATTAAGGGATCTAGATAGAATTACCTTCTCCCCTCATTATGAGTTAGATCTCAACAAAGGTATCTACCAAAATAAGATGACTATGATTACTTACCTTATATTGTTCATAATGATACCCATGAAGGACAAGTCATAAAATTGAATATACCTCTTTTTAAAGATTGAAAAATCATACAAAGTCACTCTGATGAGTCAGATATATGAATGATTTTGTTTCACAAGATATAAATATACTTAGGAAAGGCTCAAGCATATGTCTACCCATTAATAAGCATGTGTACTGATAAAAGGACCTTCCCACATCTAATTACACTTGACTTGAACAATGTTTCACTAGTGATATCATTCATGGTTTAGTGTCAGTTCTTACGTCCTTACTACATGATTCAAAACAATAAGGATTATTTCCACAACACATTATGTAAAACTACATAACAAATATATATTCATGAACACCATTACATTATACATAATTTCTACCATTATTAATCCTTATCAAAGGAATAATAGATCTTGAATCTGGTCAACCATAGTATGGGGAACATCAACCGTCTTTAATGAACCCATATCCATAGCTCAAAAATCATGTCTTGATCATCTAGTATTTATGTAACTTTTCACGGGTTGTGGAAAGAAGAATGAAAATCTCTCTATGTCTAAGAAATTGGTGGATCTAAATAAGGGACTTAGATCTGTAACGTTGAGTAATCCTAGCCCTGTAAGAAGGGACTTATATTCCTTGAGGACCCTAAAATCATCACATTAGTTCTTGTTGCCACATATTTATTCATACTAATATTTGACATAATGGTATCATACCATTACTTATGACTTGTGATCCTTGATACAAGTTTTAAACGGCTCTCATGTTCTTGTAAAAAGGGTTTTTAGGTACTCATGACCCTTGGAATCTTTATTAGGATATTATGTATTATACCCACATGTTAGATCCTCATTCATCATGACCAGAAACATCATATATTTCGGACAAAGTTGTACATCATTAAAATTTTACCTTTGATGGTCTGTATCACAAAAACCTAAAGTAACATAGAAAAAAACATAAAAAGTGTTAGTTAATAAACATAGATTGATATTTTCGAGTAAAATTCAAGTCCCTTCTCACAAGAAAAATCAACTATAAAGTATAGGAAATAGGTTCATCATAAATATAAAAGTCGTAATGCTCATTTGGTCTTCATTGTAGCCCTATTTAAAGCTAATCCATTGTCTATAGACCCCCTGGGTCTTGGAAAATAGTAAAGATATGATTTATCACATCTTCTCACCATAATATCATATTTAGTATGTGGTGAAACAAGATTTGGGGTTCTCAAACCCTTCATGAATATTATATTTGCCATTAACAACCTTCGTGTCTTCATGTTTTATACTGATAGTCCCCAATTCCATGAGTTGATACCCTACACTTGGATTTCCATATCCTACAATAATTTCTATTAGTTCTCCATTGATGTGTATTGGTAATGGGGTATGGATTATTTTACGAGACCCTAATATGATTCAATGTATAATAACAAAATTCCAAATAGATTATTCTTCAAGGATGTTAAATACCAGAGGAAATAGCCTATGAATTCCAGGAATTATTTTCTATACAATGTGAAATATTGGATTCCCTCATTACTAATGGTTAGTTGGTATCCAATAACCCTTATTTTCAGTTAACACTAATATTCCCATACCAGGATTTACAATCCCCATAGCCAAGTCATTCAGGAATATTCTACTTTATAAATTTTACATTAACATGTATTTTTTCCATTCTTAAAATAATAATGTGATATTAGATTAATGATTTTTTTTATTACCCACACCGCATGATACAAAACAACATGGAATGGGGAACAAGCTTCCCAACCAGAAACTAAACTACCCTACAGTGTTAGAACCTTTTTTGGATAAAACTTTTCTCCATATCCCACTTCATCATCAAATCCTTAAAATCATCACCATACTTCCCAAACCCGTGGAAAGATAATGAAACATCTTTTCAAGACCATTCACGTATTCCCTATTGTATTTTGAATAACAGCCTATGACCAATCTACTAGAGGCATATCCTATGTGAAATAAAGTTCCCCCGATCCTTGAAATCCCCAAAAAAACATCATGCTAGAACTTAGATTCTTGGTTTTTTTTATCATCCCCTGATTGTATGCCCCATTCAATATTCAATAGATTAATCTTCAGGACATGTTATTCCCACAAACCATATTTAAAATATCCAATTGGACTCACAATCCGTAATAATTCACAATACATAAAACAAATATCACCCAGGTAAAATTTTTTCAACTAATCATGGATATTTATCTGTCATTTTTTCAACAAGAACATATGTTTCCAAAACCCATTATGAACATACATTCTATAGAATATAAATTCAAGATAAAGGGTATCAACAGCCTTCCTGGATTCTCATTCTTCAAAATACCATAATATATATAGGGATATTGAACCCTTCATGAATTCCAAAATTTCACTACAAGTAATAGATATTATTTTATCGAATAAAATACCATACACTAATAATGTTTATCAGCTAGAAGACCCTAAACTACCAAAATAATATATTTAATCTAAAAACCCCTAAACTATAGATGCAAATGTTACGATATAGAATACCCTCCATTACCGAAATATATGGTCCACTCAATAATTCCCTAAACTAAAAAAATTATCTATTTTTCAAGAACATTATCATCTTGTGGAAAGAGACACAATTTTTACTAGCATGAAAACATGAAATGGAACCCTTGGAATAATTTTAGTCTCTACTCAATGTACATTCACTTTTTTGATCCATGAAATTTTGAGTAACTATGAAATGGAAAAATAACCACACATTTCTACTTGTAAATCCATTAAGGATATCTTTAGAACAATAAAAATTCATTCCTTATATTCTTTCTTCATATTATACATATGAAAAAGACAAGGCAATATAATACAGAAATGTTACAAAACTAGTAGGGATAATTAATTAGGTCGAGAAAAAATAATGTTGTGGTCATTAATTACAATAACATATGAATAAATTATTTTTTTCTCTCCCTAGTAAAAATATTATCCCACTTTAACCTATTAAACAAGGTGATCCCATGACTAGGAGATTTCATAAATCAATGAGGGATCCAATGTAGGTAGTCTTCTATAAGTAATTCTCATGTGAAAAAATTTATTTTTCAAGAAATCGAATCTAGGTGTTTTGGTTTTCATCGTATTATATAAATGATATGTTAATTTGATAATCTATATGATATCAATTCAATAAAATTCCAGGAAAGAAATTAAATAATAATAGTCTAAATGTGACATGAAATGTTTAAAAAGTATTGATTGTTGATAATGTAAGACAATATAGAGGAATATCTACCAACTAGAGTATCTCTAGTGAATCATCAATCAAATTGTGGCTTGTGAAACTACAGGGCCATTAAATAATTTTTTCATAGGATTCATATAGATCTACTAACATATTCTCTAGGAAGGATATGGATTTGTATAATTGATCAATGGTTTTTATTTATGCCTTAGAAATCAACGACAATTATTTTGTACTTGCACCTGGATCATTTATGTGATTATATTCCTAGTTAAATATCCCATATTGTCATGATGTAACCTGATGTTTGAAGTGGTTTTCGTAACTGATATAAATAGTTCAAAAGATGGTTGATTTCACACTAAAATCAAATAATATAATCATTTTTCATCATTAATCATGTTTCAAAGAGCCAATTCCTCTACCACATGTAGAGAAGACTCATTCAGGGCCGCTTTATGATTTTTTTGACCAAAAAATGATAAAACGTCTAACAAAAAAATCCCAAATAACAAAAGAAGAAACATTTTTTCCTACAAACGAATTCATTATAAGATTAGAAAACATTTGTTGCAGGGGGGTGGTATTTGTTGATGCACATAAAATGAGCATCGAAAATTTTAATATCGAATAATACCCAAAGCAATGATGTTTTTTATCAAAAAAAGATACAATAGGGACGTATGTATACATGAAGGGGATGTGGTTGGACGCATGAATTGAATAAAACCCACTAAAAATTATGGTCACATTACCCTAGAAATTTCATAAAACATGCTTATTTGTTTCATGTAATATGATAATGATCATCTAAACCCCATTCATTGAATCCTTATAATTGTACGTAGATACCACATTATCACAATAATCACTTATAGAAATTCTTCTAAGTTATTTGAAAAACATTATGACAACATACTCACATAATGTGATATGTCAACTGATATACTATGAAAAATCACCCTAATTCCCTTATAAAAGAAAAGAAGGAAAAAAGGTGTCTTCATGTGATGGATGTTATGTTGATTTTATCATGAATGGACTATAAATATCACATGATCATTTCAATGATCACATGAGATCAATAGTTTTATGCTTGCAATCCCAAGTGATGTAATTTCTCAATATCACAATAATCACGTGAAGGTTCTCTAAATAATCCATTCAATCACATGATTCCCTAATAAAAAATCTATGGGATAATATTGAATGTTTTGTTTAATAAATAATAATATATGAAAATGGTGAGACCTTCATGTGAATGGGGTTTAAAAATACTTTTATGTGAATGGTTTATAAATTCCATGTGAACAATCAATTGATCCTGTGAAATCCAAACTAACATGTTGGTCTCATAATGAGAAGTCCACTTGATGTGTCACATTTAATATTTAAAGGATCTAAGACATTTCCATTTGATCGTGTGATGCCTTAATAGAAAATCGGTGGGTGAGAGAAATGTTTTTATAAAATAAAATTTTAAAATGGTTTTTCCCTTTTTAAAATGGATATTTATGAATTCTTCATATAATGGAACTTAGAAAATCCAACATGATCCCTGAAGGTTCCTAGATAAGTCTCCCTCTATCATATAAATGATAATTTGACATGGGTTTTGGTTATTTGAAGACCCTCGTACATGTCATCCAGGTCTTGAAAACTCCCATTAACATTTTTATTGTATTTTGATAAATTCATTTTTCATGTTAGATATCCAATAAATATATATATGATGTAGTGATCTTTCATTTAATTTTTACCACTAAACACAAATAGGACACCATGGATAGCCCATATCAGGTTTATACAAAATGTGTGATTCCATAATAACTGAATGCCATATCAATGACATTCACACCATCCAATGTGGTATAGATATGTGGTGTGCATGACTAAAAATACATTTTTCTTGACATATAAACACACACACAAGAACTTTGAGATGATAATGGAATCCATTGTGAAGAAATCCATGAAATTTAAAGGGTATTCCAATAGGTAAACACAGGGAACGACTTAAGGGGTTATTCATAACATATATATTCATTTTTTTATCACCCCATTAATAGCATAATGTATTTTTGGTACACTATAAATATTACACAATGAAGTTTTAACATATTGACTTAGTTTTTTATGTTATAAACATGTTAATTCCTAGTGATAATTGTTGAAATTATCTAATAATATTTGACAAATATGGAATCCTTACATTAATATAAATATGAAAAATTTCTTGTGAATCTATCATCTTATTCACGTGAAGTATTCTTCAATCACTCAAAAACACCCATAAATGTTATCCTCACCATGAGACAACAACCAAGAATGTAATCCATGTATCTTTAATTCCATGGGACATGTTATTTAAGTCCGGAAATATCCCCCAAATATATCATCCTATCCACATGATGAAATCTCGACATATCAGACATGCCACAAGAACTCATCTTGGCATATAAACATGATCATGTTGCACCGTGGGATGTGTATACATTTATAATGCTAACACACCAAAAATAACTGAACTGGATCATGATAATATTCTCATATTTGTTTTCCAAACAACAAGAACTTTTCCATACATCCTCGGATATGTTAGGCTGACTACCTGGACATGTACTATAGACAACCCATATATGTCTTCTAGATACTCGAGACATGTAAATCATACAATTGGGACATTCTAAGAAGATACTCTAGACATGTTAGGTGGAAAACACATGAAATGTCAACCTTGTCCAACAAGAGTGTGTGAGCATGTTTTTATGAACCATTTTAACCCCAAAGCATGATTCATTGGTTTGAAATTCCCCTTTCATATGAGATGTTTCAAAAATGTGTTAGGAATTCATACTCATGAAATACTATGAGTAATATGGGATATTAACTCTATTCATACATTCAAAAATAGACACTCAAATATCATACTCTTTATCTGTTAGAGTGTAATAGTTAGATATATTCCAATGGGAATCCATTAGGTTGTCTATGCCTCCATATCTTAGACAATATTACTCATGGGATCTAAAATATCATATAGGTGTATCATTATTCCCATGTCAATATTGGATTGATATAGGTAATTGAAATATAAGGACTCTAATTACTACTATAATTAGGATATGTTGGTACCTTCCTAGATGAGATCTCCCATATAAAATCATTATTTTTTTCCAGACTATGTGATAGATGGGATTCCACCATTATTTTGGTTTTACTAGTACCCACAAGTTTCAACATCTAGTAAAATAGTATATTCTTATCAAATTATTTACACCTTATATAACCCAAATATTCAAGAATATTAAGAAACTCTCAATTTTACTGATCTATGAAACATACCCATTGTCTATTAAAGATTATAACAGTGTATCCTTGTACCATCCCATCTCATGTTATGAATCTTCTACGAAGAAAAATTTTCAATGATCTAGTTTCTTCTCTCAGAAATACATACTAGTCATGTTACATTAAAATGAAAGAAAATTTCCTAGAATAAGGACATTAAACAAAATTTAAACATCCACGTCAGAAGACATTAAATTTCATGACATATGCACAATCCTACAAGACATAAAATTGATTAGAGTGAGAAATTATATCCCTAAATATATTCTAGGTTTTAATTTTTTACATCAATAATAGAATTAGATATTGAAATTCAATGTCACTTAATATGATCTATGTCTATGTAGAGGACCCCTTATCTGACCATTATGTTAGGTCTCACTAAGGGATCTACATAGAATTACACTCTCCCCTCTGTATGAGTTAGATCTCATCAAAGGTTTATACCAAAATGAGATGACTATGATTACTTACCTTATATTGTTCATAAGGATACCTATGAAGGTAAAGTCAGAAAATTGAATATACCTCAATTTAAAGATTGAAAAATCATACAAACTCACTCTGAAAATGTATGAGTCAGATATATGTATGGATTTCTATCAAAAGATATAAATATACTAATGAAAGGCTCCAGTATATGGCTACCCATTAATAATCATGTGTATTGATAAAAGGACCTTCCCACATCTAATTACACTTGACTTGTACAATTCTTCACTAGTGATATCATGCATGGTTTAGTGTCAGTTCTTACGTCCTTACTACATGATTCAAAACAATATGGATTATTTCCACAACACATTATGTAAAACTACATAACAAATATATCTTCATGAGAACCATTATATTATACATAATTTTTACCATTATTAATCCTTATCAAAGGAATACTAGATCTTGAATCTGTTCAACCGTAGTATGGGGCACATCAACCATCTTTAATGAACCCATACCCATAGATCAAACATCATGTCTTGATCATCTCGTATTTATGTAAATTTTCACGAGTTGTGGAATGAAGAATCAACATCTCTATATGTCTATGAAATCGTTGTATCTATATTAGGGACTTAGATCCATAATGTAGAGTCATCTTGGTCGTGTTAGAAGGGACTTATATTCCTTCAGAACCCTAAAATCATCACATTAGTTCTTGTTGCCACATAGTGATTCATACTAATTTTTGACATAATGATATCATACCATTACTTATGACTTGTGAAACTTGATACAAGTTTTAAAAGACTCTCATGTTCTTGTAAAAAGGGTTTTTAGGTACTCATGTCCCTTGGAATCTTAGTTAGGATATTCTGTATTATACTCTCATGTTAGGTCCTCAATCATCTTGACCAGAAACATCATATATTTTGTACAATGTTTCAAATCATTAAAATTTTACCTTTGATGGTCCATATCACAAAAACCTAATGTAACATAGAAAAAAACATAAAAAGTGTTAGTTAATAAATACAAATTGATATTTTCAAGTAAAAAATAAAGTCCCTTCTCACCATAAAAATCACCTATAAAGTATAGGAAATAGGTTCAGCATAAATTTAAAAGTCATAAAGCTCATGTGGTCTTCATTTTAGCCCTATTTAAATTTAATCCATTTTCTCTAGACCCCCTGTTTCTTGGAAAATATTAAATATATTATTTATCAAATCGTCTCACCATAATATAATATTTAGTATGTGGTGAAACAAGATTTTGGGTTCTCAAACCCTTCATGAATATTATATTTTCCATTAACAAACTTTGTGTCTTCATATTTTATACTCATAGTCCCCAATTCCATGAGTTGATACCCTACTCTTAGATTTTCCGATCCTTCAATCATTTCTCTTAGTTCTCCATTGATTTGTATTGGTAATGGGGTATGGATATTTTACGGGACCCTAATATGATTCGATGTATAATAACACAATTACAAATATTTTATTCTTCAAGGATGTTAAATACCAGAGGAAATGGCCCATAAAACCCAAGAATTATTGTACATGCAACGTGAAATATTGGATTCCCTCATTATTAATGGATAGTTGGCATCTAATAACCCCTATTTTCAGTTAACACTAATATTCCCATACCAAGATTTACAATCCCCATAGTCTGATCTTTCATGAATATTCAACTTTATAAATGTTACATTAACATGTATTTCTTCCATTCTCCCAATAATAATGTGATATTCGATTCAAGTTTTTCTTGATTACCAAAATTTCATTATACAAAACAACATGGAATTGGGATCAATCCTCTCAACTAGAAACTAAACTACCCTACAGTGTCAAAACTATTTTTGAATAAAACTTTTCTCCATATCTCACTTCATCATACAATCCTTGAAATCATCACCATACTTCCCGGACCTGTGGAAAGATAATGAGACCAATTTGCAAGACCATGCACGTATTTTCTATGGTATTGTGAATAACATCCCATGACCCATCTACTAGAGGCATATCCTCAATGAAAGAAAGTGCCCCCAGTCCTTAGAATCTCCAAAAACATCATACTATAACATAGATCATTGTTTTATTTTTTGATCATCCCCTGATTTTATGACCCATTCAATATTCAATAGATTAATATTCAGGACATGTTATTCCCACAACCCATATTCAAACTATCCAATTGGACTCATAATCCTTAATAATTCACAATACAAAAAAATATATCAGCAAGGAAATTTTTTTTCAACTAATCATGGATAACCATCCCTCTTTTCTTCAACAAGAACATATATTTCCAAAACCCATTATGAATATACATTTTATAGAATAAAAATTCCAGATAAAGGGTATCAACAGCCTTCTTGGATTCTCATTCTTCAAAATACCATAATATATATAGGGATATTGAACCCTTCATGAATACCAAAATTTCACTACAATTAATAGATGGTCTTTTATAGAATAAAATAGCTTACATTAATAATTTTTATCAGCTAAAAGACCCTAAAATACCACAATAATAGATTTAATCTAAAAACCCATAAACTATAGAAGCAAATGTTACTATATAGAATACCATCCATTACCAAAATATATGGTCCACACTATAAGTCCCTAAATTAAAAAAATTATCTATTTTTCAAAAACATTATCATCTTATAGAAAGCGACATGATTTTTGCAAGGATGAAAATTGGAAAAGGAACCCTTGGAAGGAGTTTAGTCTCTACTAAATGGACATTCACTTTTGTGATCCATGAAATTTTTTGTAACTATGAAATCGAAAAATAACCACACATTTCTACTTGTAAACCAATTAACGATATATTTAGAATAATAAAAATTCATTCCTGATATTCTTTCTTCATATGATACATAGTAAATAGACAAGGAAATATAATACCTAAATGTTACAAAACTAGTAGGGATAATTAATTCGGGCGAGAAAAAATAATGTTGTTGTCATTAATTACACTAACATATGAATAAATTATTTTTTTCTCTCTATAGTAAAAATATTATCCCACTTTAAACTATTAAACAAGGCGATCCCATGAATAGAAGAGTTGATACATCAATGAGGGATCTAATGTAGGTATTCTTCTATAAGTAATTCTCATGTGAAAATTTTTATTATTCAATAATTCAAATCTAGGTGTTTTGGTTTTCATAGTATTATATAAATGATAAGTTAATTTGATAATACATATGATACCAATTCAATTAAATTATAGGAATGAAATTAAATAATAATAGTTTAAATGTGAGATGAAATGTTTAAAAAGTATTGATTGTTGATAATGTAAGAAAATATAGAATAATATCTACCAACTAGAGTATCTCTAGTGAATCCTCAATCAAATTGTGACTTGTTATACTACAGGGCCATTAAAAAAAATTCAGGGGATTCATATAGATCTACTAACATCTTCTCTAGGAAGTCTATGAGTTTTTATAAATGATAAATGGATTTTATATATGCCTCAGAAATCAACGACAATTATTTTGTACTTGCACCTAGATCATGTATGTGATTCTCTTCCTAGTTAAAGATCCCCTATTGTCATGATTTAACCTGATGCTTGAATTGGTTGTCGTAACTAATATAAATAGTTCTAAATATGGTTGATTGCACTCTAAAATCAAATAATATAATAATTTTTCATAATTAACCATGTTTCAAAGAGCCATTTCCTCCACCGCATGTTGAGAGGACTCATTCAGGGCCTCTTTCAGATTTTTTTTACCAAAACCTGATAAAACATCTTACCAATAGAATCCAAAATAACAAAAGAAGAAACATTTTTCCCTCAAAATGAATTAATTATACCTTTGCAAAACATTTATTACGGGATGGGGTGGGGGGGAATTTGTTAATGTACATAAAATGAGCATCGAAAATTTTAATATTGAATAATACCCAATGAAAAGATGTTTTTTTCTAAAAAAGAAACAATATAGAAGCTTGTATACATGAAGGGGATGTGGTTGGACACACGAATTGAATGAAACCCAATAATAAATATGGTCACATTACCATAGAAATTTCATAAAACAATCTTATTTGTTTCATGTAATATGATAATGATGATCTGAACCCCATTCATTGAATCTTTATAATTGTATGTAGATCCCACTTTATCACAAGAAGCACTTCTAGAAAGTATTCTAAATTATTTGAAAAAAATTATGACAACATACTCACGTAATGTGATATGTCAACCGATATACTACGAAAAATCACCCAAATTCCATTATAAAGAAAATAAGGAAAAAAGGTGTCTTTATGTGATGGAATTTATGTTGATTTTATCATGAAGCGACTATAAATATCACATGATCATTTCAATGATCACATGAGAACGATAGTTTTATGCTTGCAATCCCAAGTGAAGTAATTTCTCAATTTCACAATAATCATGTGAAGGATATCTAAAGAATCCATTCAATCACATGAATCCATAATATAAAATCTGTGGGAAAATATTGTATGTTTTGTTTAATAAATAATAATATATGAAAATGGTGAGAACTTCATGTGAATGGGGTTTAAAAAGACTTTCATGTGAAGGGTTTATGAATTCTATGTGACCAATCAATTGATCCTGTGAAATCCAAACTAACATGTTGGTCTCATAATGAGAAGGCCACTAGATGTGTCACATATAATATTTAAAGGATCAAAGACATTTCTATTTGATCGTGTGATGCATTAATAGAAAGTCGGTGAGTGAGAGCCATTATTTTTATAAAATAAAATTTTAAAATGGTTTTTCCCTTTTTAAAATGGATATTTATGAATTTTTTTATATAATGGAACTTAGACAAGAGAACATGATCCCTGAACATTCCCAGATAAGTCTCCCATGATCATATAAATGATAATTTGAAAGGGGTTCTGGTCTTTTGAAGACCCCCGTACATGTCATACAGGTCTTGAAAATTCCCGTTAACATTTTTATTTTATTTTGAGGAATTAATTTTTGAGGTTAGATATCTAATAAATATATATATGATGGAGTGATCTTTCATTTATTGTTTATCACTAAACACAAAAATGACACCATGGATGGCCCATATCAGGTTTATACACAATGTGTGATTCCCTAATAACTAAAATCCATATCAATGACATTCACACCATCAAATGTGGTATAGATATGTGTTATGGAGGCCTAAAATTAAATTTTTCTTGACATATAAACACACAAACAAGAATTTAGAGATGATAATGGACTTCATGGTGAAGAAATCCAGGAAATTTAAAGGGTATTCCACTAGGTAAACACAGGGAACGACTTAAGGGGTTATTCATAACATATATATTCATTTTTTATCACCCCATTAATAGCATAATGTATTTATGGTGCACTATAAAGATTACATAGTGGTGTTTTAACATATTGACTTAGTTTTATATGGTATAAACATGTAAATGCCCAGTTAAAATTGTTGAAATTATCTGATAATGTTTAAAAAATATGGAATCCTAACATTAATATAGATATGAAAATTTTATTTTGAATCTATCATTTGCTTCATGTGACCTATTCCTTAATCATTCAACAACACCCATACATGTTATCCTCACTATGAGACAACAACCAAGAATGTAATCCATGTATCTTGAATTCCATTGGACATGTTATTCAAGTCAGGAAATGTCCTCCAAATATATCATCATATCCACATTATGAAATCTTGACATATCTGTTATGACACAAGAAGTAATCTTGGCATATAAACAAGATCATGTTGCACCCTTGGATGTGTATACATATATCATTATAACACACCCAAAATAAGTGAACTGGATCAGGAAAATCTTCTCATATTTGTTCTCCAAACAATAAGAACATGTCCATACATCCTCCGACATGTTAGGCTGACTATGTGGACATTTACTGTAGACACCCCATATATGTCTTCCAGATACTTGGGATATGTAAATCATACAATTGGGACATTCAAAGAAGATACTCTTGACATGTTAGGTGGAAAACCCATGAAATGTCACCCTTGTCCACCAAGAGTATGTGAGCATGTTTTCATGAACCATTTTAACCCCAAAGCATAATTCATTGGTTTGAAATTCCCCTTTTATATGATATTTTTGAAAAATGTGTTAGGAATTCATACACATGAAATACAATGAGTAATATGGGATATTCATTATATTCATACATGCACAAATGGACACTCAAATATCAAACTCTTTATCTGTTAGAGTGTAATATTTAGATATATTACAATGGGAATCCATCATGTTGTATGTGCCTCCATATCTCAGAAAATCTTACTCATGGGATCTAAAATATCATATAGTTGTATCATTATTCCCCTACCAATATTTTATTGATATAGGTAATTGAAATAAAAGGAGTCTTATTACTACTATAATTATGATATTTTGGTACCTTCCTATATGAGATCTCCCATAAAAAATTATTACATTTTTTCCAGACTATGTGATAGATGGGATTCCACCATTATCAGTGTTTTACTAGTTCCCACAAGTTTCAACATCTAGTTAACTAGTATATTCTTATCAAATTATTTACACCTTATATTACCCGAATATTCAAGAATATTAAGATACTCTCAATTTAACTAATACATGAAACATACCCGATGTCTATTAATGATTATGATAGTGTATCCTTGTACCCTCCCATCTCAGGTTATGAATCTTCTATCAATAAAAATTTTCAATGAGCTAGTTTCTCCTCTCAACAATACATACTAGTCATGTTACATTAAAATGAATGAAAATTTCCTATAATAATGACATTAAACAAAATTTAAACATCCACGTCAGAAGACATTGAATTTCATGACATATGATCTATCCTACAAGACCTAAAATTGATTAGAGTGAGAAATTATATCCCTAAATATATTCTAGGTTTTAATTTTTTACATGAGTAATAGAATTAAATATTGAAATTCACTTCACTAAATATGATCGGTGTCTGTGAAGAGGACCCCTTATCTGGCCGGTATGTTAGGACTCACTAAGGGGTCTAGATATAATTTCCCTCTCCCCTCTGTATGAGTTAGATCTCAACAAAGGTATCTATCAAAAGGAGATGACTATGATTACTTACCTTATATTATTCATAATGTTACCCATGAAGGACAAGTCATAAAATTTAATATACCCCTATTTAAAGATTGGAAATCATACAAACTCACTCTAAAAATGTATGAGTCAGATATATGTATGGATTTATTTCACAAGATATAAATATACTTAGGAAAGGTTCCAGCATATGGATACACATTAATAATCATGTGTATTGATAAAAGGTCCTTCCCATATCTAATCATACTTGACTTGTACAATGTTTCACTAGTGATATCACACATGGTTTAGTGTCACTTCTTACATCCTTACTACATGATTCAAAACAATAAAGATTATTTCCACAACACATTATGTAAAACTACGTAACAAATATATCTTCATGATCACCATTACATTATACATAATTTCTACCATTATTAATCCTTATCAAAGGAATACAAGATATTGAATCCGGTCAACCATAGTATGGGGCACAACAACCATATTTAATTAACCCATATCCATAGATCAAACATCATGTCTTGATCTTCTCGTATTTATGTAATTTTTAACGGGTTGTGGAAAGAAAAATCAACATATCTATATGTCTATGAAAGTGGTGGATATAAATAAGGGACTTAGATCCATAACGTAGAGTCATCTTGGCCCTGTAGGAAGGGGATTATATTCCTGGTGAACCCTAAAATCATCACATTAGTTCTTGTTGCCACATAGTGATTCATACTAATTTTTGACATAACAGTATCACACCATTACTTATGACTTGTGAACCTTGATACATGTTATAAACGACACTCATGTTCTTGTAAAAAGGGATTTTAGGTAATCATGACCCAGGGATCTTAATTAGGATATTCTGTATTATACCCACATGTTAGGTCCTCATTCATCTTGACCAGAAACAGAATATATTTTTGACAAAGATGTACATCATTAAAAATTTTCATTTGATGGTCCATATCAGAAAAACATAATGTAACATAGATAAAAACATTAAAAGTGTTAGTTAATAAACACAAATTGATATTTTTTAGGAAAATTCAAGTCCCTTTTCACAAGAAAAGTCACCTATAAATTATAGAAAATAGGTTCAACATAAATATACAAGTCATAAAGCTCATGTGGTATTCATTGTAGCCATATTTAAAGCTAATCCATTTTCAATAGACCCCATGGGTCTTGGAAAATATTAAAGAGATGATTTATCACATCGTCTCACCATAATATCATATTTAGTATGTGGTGAAACAAGATTTTGGGTTCTCAAACCCTTCATGAATATTATATTTTCCATTAACAAACTTCATGCCTTCTTATTTTATACTGATAGTCCCCAATTCCATGAGTTAATACCTTACTCTTGGATTTCCATATTCTTCAATCATTTCTATTAGTTATCTATTAATGTGTATTGGTAATGGGGTATGGATTATTTTACAGGACCCTAATATGATTCGATGTATAACAACACAATTCCAAATAGATTATTCTTCAAGGATGTTAAATACTAGAGGAAATGGCCCATGAAACCCAGGAATTATTGTCCATGCAACTTGAAATATTGGATTCCCTCATTACTAATGGATAGTCGGTATCCAATAACCCTTATTTTCAGTTAACACTAATATTCCCATACCATGATTTACAATCCCCATAGCCTGATCATTCATGAATATTCAACTTCATAAATGATACATTAACATGTATTTTTTACATTCTCAAAATAATAATGTGATATTCCATTCAATATTTTTTTGATTACCCACACCGCATGATACAAAACAACATGGAATGGGGAACAAGATTCCCAACGAGAAACTAATCTACCATATAGTGTCAGAACCCTTTTTGGATAAAATTTTCTCTATATCCCACTTCATCATCCAATCCTTGAAATCATCATCATACTTCACAAACCCGTGGAAAGATAATGATATCTCTTTTCAAGACCATGCACATATTCCCTATGGTATTGTAAATAACATCCTATGACCCATATACTAGAGGCATATCCTCCATGAAAGAAAGTACCCCCAATCCTTGGAATCCCCAAAAACATCATACTAGAACTTAGATCATTGGTTTATTTTTTGATCATTCCATGATTGTATGACCCATTAAATATTCAATAGATTAATATTCGGGACATGTTATTCCCACAACCCATATTCCAACTATCCAATTGGACTCTTAATCCCTAATGATTCACAATACATAAAACAAATATAAGAAATCTTAATTTTTTTCAACTAATCATGGATATTCATCCCTCGTTTTTTCAATAATAACATATGTTTCCAAAACCCTTTATGAATATACATTCTATAGAATACAAATTCAGGATAAAGGGTATCAATAGTCTTCTTGGATTCTCATTCTTAAAAATACCATAATATATATAGGGATGTTGAACCCTTCACGAATACAAAAATTTCACTACAAGTAATAGATAGTATTTTATAAAAGAAAATAGAATACACTAATAATGTTTATCACCTAGAATACCCTAAACTACCACAATAATAGATTTAATCTAAAAACCCCTAAACTATAGAAGCAAATGTTACGATATAGAATAACCACCATTACCAAAATATATGGTCCACACTATAATTCCCTAAACTAAAACAATTATCTAATTTTAAAGAACATTATAATCCTTTGGAAAGAAAAATGATTTTCCCTCGGATGAAAACATGAAATGGTACCCTTGGAAAGAGTTTAGTCTCTACTAAATTGATATTCAATTTTCTGATCCATGAAATTTTGAGTAACTGTGAAATGGAAAAATACCCACACATTTCAACTTGTAAACCCATTAAGGATATCTTTAGAAAAATAAAAATTCATTCCTAATAATCTTTCTTCATATGATACATAAGAAAAATATCGGGAAATAAAATACAGAAATGTTACAAAACTAGTATGGATAATTAATTAGGCCGAGAAAAAATAATTTTGTCGTCATTAATTACACTAACATATGAATAAATTATTTTTTCTCTCTCTAGTAAAAATATTATCCCACATTAAACTATTAAAAAAGGTGATCCCATGACTAGTAGAGTTAATACATCAATGAGGGTTCCAATGTAGGTAGTTTTCTAAAAGTAATTCTCATGTTAAAAATTTTATTATTCATGAATTCAAATCTAGGTGTTTTGGTTTTCATGGTATTATATAAATGATTACTTAATTTGATAATCCATATGATATTAATTCAATTAAATTCCAGGAAAGAAATTAAATAATAATATTCTAAATGTGTCATGAAATGTTTAAAAAGTCATGATTGTTAATAATGTAAGACAATATAGAGTAATATCTACCAACTAGAGTATCTCTAGTGAATCCTCAATCAAAATATGGCTTGTGAAACTACAGGGCCATTAAATATTTTTTTCAGAGGATTCATATAGATCTATTAACATCTTCTCTAGGAAGGCTATGAATTTGTAGAATTGTTCAATGGTTTTTATTTATGCCTTAGAAATCAATGAAAATTATTTTGTACTTGCACTTGGATCATGTATGTGATTATATTCCTAGTTAAAGATCCCATATTGTCATGATTTAACCTAATGTTTGATGTGGTTGTCATAACTCATATAAATAGTGAAAAATATGGTTGATTTCACACTACAATCAAATAATATAATCATTTTTCATCATTGACCATGTTTCAAAGAGCCATTTCTTCCACCGCATATTGAGGAGACTCATTCAAGGTCTCTTTCAGTTTTTTTGACCAAAACCTGAAAAAACTTCTAACCAATAGAATCCTAAATAACAAAAGAAGAAACATTTTTTCCTCAAAACAAATTCATTAGACCTTTGGAAAACATTTATTGCGTGGGGGGGGGGGGAATTTGTTGATGCATATAAAATGAGCATCCAATATTTTAATATCAAATAATACTCAAAGAAAAGATGATTTTTTATCTAAAAAAGAAACAATATGGAAGCATGTATACATGAAGGGGGTGTGGTTGGACGCACTAATTGAATGAAACTCAATAAAAAATATGGTAACATTAACCTAGAAATTCCATACAACAGGATTATTTGTTTCATGTAATATGATAATGATCATCTGAACCCCATTCATTGAATCCTTCTAATTGTACGTAGATCCCAAATTATCACAAGAAGCACTTCTACAAATCCTTCTAAATTATTTGAAAAAAAGTATTACAACATACTCACATAATGTGATATGTCAACCGATATACTACAGAAAATCACCCAAATTCCCTTATAAAAGAAAATATGGTAATAAATGTGTCTTCATGTGATGGAAGTTATGTTGATTTTATCATGATTGTACTATAAATATCACATTTTCATTTCAATGATCACATGAGATACATATTTTTATGCTTGCAATCCCAACTGAAGTAATTTCTCATTATCACAATAAGCACGTGATGGATCTCTAAAGAATCCATTCAATAACATGATTCCCTAATATAAAATCTATGGGAAAATATTTAGTGTTTTTTAATAAATAATAATATATGAAAATGGTGAGACCTTCATGTGAATGGGGTTTAAAAAAATTCATGTTAAGGGTTTTCGAAATCCATGTGACCAATCAATTGATCTTGTTAAATCCAAACTAACATGTTGGTCTCATAATGATAAGGACACTAGATGTGTCACATATAATATTTAAAGGACGTAAAACATTTCCATTTGATCGTGTGATGCCATAATAGAAAATCGATGGGTGAGAACCATTCTTTTTATAAAATACAATTTCAAAATGGTTTTCCATTTATAAAATGGATATTTATGAATTTTTCATATAATGGAACTTAGGAAATCCAAAATGATCCCTGAAGGTTCCCATATAAGTCTCCCTCGATCATATAAATGATAATTTGACAGGGGTTCTAGTTTTTGAAGACCCCCGCACATGTCATCCAGGTCTTGAAAATGCCTATTAACATTTGTATATTATGTTGAGAAAATCATTTTACACGTTAGATATCCAATAAATATATATATGATGGAGTGATCTTTCATTTAATGTTTATCACTAAACACAAATATGACACCATGGATGGCCCATATCAGATTTATACAAAATGTGTGATTCCCTTATAACTGAATGCCATATCAATGACATTCACACAATACAATGTGGTATAGATATGTGCTATGGAGGCCTACATATAAATTCTTCTTGACATATAAACACACACACAATAATTTATAGATGATAATGGACTTCATGGTGAAGAAATCCATGAAATTTAAAGGGTATTCCACTAGGTAAACACAGGGAATGACTTAAGGGGTTATTCATAACATATATTTTCTTTTTTTATCACCCCATTAATAGAATATTGTATTTTTGGTGCACTATAAAGATTGAACAATGGTGTTTTAACATATTGAATTAATTTTTTATGGTATAAACATGTCAATTCCTAGTTATTTTTTTTGAAATTATCTGATAATGTTTGACAAATACGACATCCTTACATTAATATAGATATGAATTTTTTTGAATCTATCATCTGCTTCATGTGACATATTCCTCAATCTTTCAACAACACCAATTCATGTTATCCTCACCATGAGACAACAAAAAAGAATGTAATCCATGTATCTTGAATTCCATTGGACATGTTATTAAATTCAGGAAATGTACTTCAAAAATATTATCTTATCCACATGATGAAATCTCGATATATCAGCCATTCCACAAGAAGTCATCTTGGAATATAAACATAATCATGTTGCACCCTTGTATGTGTATACATATTTCATGATAACACAACCAAAATAACCGAACTGGATCATGATAATCTTCTCATATTTGTATTCCATACAACAAGAACTTTTCCAGACATCCTCTGACATGTTAGGCTGACTACCTGGACATGTATTGTATACACCCCATATATGTCTTCCAGATACTCAGGACATGTAAATCATACAATTGGGACATTCTAATAAAATACTCTAGACATGTTAGGTAGAAAACCCATGAAGTTTCAACCTTTTCCAACAAGAGTATGTGAACATGTTTTCCTGAACCATTTTAACCTCAAATCATGATTCATTGGTTTGAAATTCCCCTTTATTTTGAGATGATTGAAAAATGTGTTATGAATTCATACTCATCAAATACTATGAGTAATATGGGATATTCATTTTATTCATACATTCCCAAATGGACACTCAAATATCACACTCTTTATCTGTTAGAGTGTAAGAGTTATATATATTCCAATGGGAATCCATCATGTTGTATGTGCCTCCATATCTCGGAAAATCATACTTATGGGATCTAAAATATAATTTAGGTGTATCATTATTCCCCTAAAAATATTGTATTGATATAGGTAATTGAAATATAAGGACTTTAATTACTACTATAATTAGTATATGTTGGTACCTTCCCAATGTATGTGCTCTGTATCAAACACAACATTTGGGAAACCCTTGTTCAAAAGAATCATATCTAGATGTGGTGATTCTAATCACATGCTATTCTTTATTTTTCATATTATGGATGACTCAGGTGGTATTATGAATTTATATAAAATCATATCACTAACATCATAAAATTACCCTAGGTAGAGAACCTCAGTGTGATATCCATGTTCATTTACACTATATAACTTCAACCATACAAAGGAACCCACCACAATGAATGTCCTAAATGAATTCTTATTCTATTAAACGATAGGGAAATAATACTCATGAGAATTAATTATATATTAACACCCATGCTTCGGTTGAGGGAATATTTTACTACAATTAATCTCATTCAGGTTATAAGAAGGATACATAGGATGCCTTTTTATGGTGCATGATTTGGACCCATTTATTATGTGACCTCAGATATTTTATTTCTATATTATGTTTAACTCCAAAACATTGACTAAATAAAAACTTGTGGGTTGTGATTAAGTTCATAAATAGGATACATAGGATGCCTCAAGATGGTTAGATACCACCCAAAAACACTATTCAACTCCCTAGATGGATGTAAACTCTATAGTTCTTAGTTATACGATTTTTTGATATGAGAATATTTTAATTACTAACAAATAATGGCAATCATATAGGGATCCTAATATGAATATAGATAGTATCATTAATAGATCATTATTTACATGCAGAATGATTCAAAACTGTGTCATTTTATTTGGGTTAACAGTCATGTATTATTTTCTAGAAGAGATTCATGAACATTTCTTAAATCTACAAGAGAGTATAAGAATTTGAAATAAATTCCCAATAGATTTTATAATCCCAACATCCCATCATATCAACCAATGTGATTTTCTATGAGCTACTATTCTTGAAAAACAATGATCATCTAACTTTTATAGAATTTCAAGATTCATTATAGATGTGGGAACAATAGGGTGTTTCTATAGAAAAACCACAATGATGTTATTGTTTTTGAAACTATACTGAGCCCCTTACAATCAAACAGTGGACTAGAATACCTAGATGCAACACATATTAAGAAAATTAGAGAGGTATATATATATATATATATTGTTTTAAAATTCATGGTGATTATGATTGTAAAATTACAAATGTGGTATGTTTTTTATGTTTCAATCCGATTATTTTTTAGGATTATTTACAATTATGATTTACATAATAAAATTCCATGATCTCACACTCAATAATCTCAATAATTTACTATAAAATATATATTTATAAATATTAGTTGTTTTATCTTCAATTTCCACAATTTAATTACTCCAATGACCAAAATATTACTTTAAGAAAACCCTAAATTATTTCTCTCTTTAGTCGAAATTCATTTTCCATACATGCCCATGTTTTTTAGAAAAAAAAAATCTTTATAGTTTTTTATATACCCAGATTTTTTTATATTAAATTTTTAATAGATTTATATTTTTATGGTTGTTCAAATGGAACCCTCTTACAATTTTTTGAATGAGGAACTCATTACTTAATTCTAAAAATGTTAATGGAATATATATTTTTCAACACAAATAATTAATGCAATTTTCATTCATCATGACTAATAAATTATTGGAATCCTCATTTTCAATTTTTCAAGCTTATTCTTGATGAAAAAGTGTTCATTATTATTTAGTAAAATTTTATCTTTAAAAAAAATTATTTCAAAATAGAATGGTTATTTTCCTCAATAATCTTTTAATGTACTATTTATTACATTTATTTTCATTAATTAAAACAATATAAAATGTTTCTTATGATATATTGGGGATATGTTCTAATGATATAATACTTATCCTTTATGTAGATGGTATTTTAGTATAATAATTTTTTTATGAAACATGTTTAGAGTGTAAAAAGACTCCATGATTATGGAAAACATGTTACATATTATTGAATTAAACCCTTGGTCAGTCTCCTACATCATTAGAAAATGAAGAGTTATTCTAAATTGCTACATAAAAGTCCTGTAAACTTGGAGACAGGGGAACACTATTTAGGATTACCTAGACTCTCTTAATGTAAGTGGTATGGATAATTTATGTTTTCATAATCTAAATATCTTTAAATCAGAGGGGGTTAATTTGGTTAGAGGGGATGCCCTCGGCATTCAATATTTTTGACCTCTATAGGCCCGGATTCCCTTAGCCTACTCTAGCATGTATTTTCATTTGTGTACTTTCCATTACTCTTTAACATAAAGTTTCTCAATGATGAAAAGATTATGAAACAAATTTATTTCAATGGTTGTGATATAATTAATAATTTATGATTTTGTGGAAATCATTTATATGATTTTCATTATGTGACAGGAGGGTCTAGAATTATATCTCTCTATACTAAATTGGGTAAATACTGATATATCATGAGATAAACTACAATGGAATGGGGAGTGAAAGTAGTTTATAATGAGAGTTTATTCACTAGAAATGTCTTTGGATTAATACTTGACTACAATAATGGTTTCAGGAGTGAACCCATTCCATTATGATTTCCTTGACAATTAATGTTGACTGCTATAAAAATTATTTTAAAGGATTATATGTATGTCACAAATCATATTCTTAGGAAATTCTTATAACATGGTGGCTTATGTTATTTTATTACTTTATGATTCATGCCATAAGAACTACCATGATTTATTCCATGACACAAGATTAATATATGTTGCATATAGGGTGTAGTTTGAAAATTTTATTATCATGTTACCATAACCTTATTCTTATGTAATGTTGATATAGCCTTGTTTACCCTCGTAGATCACCTAATATCATTAATTTATAAGGAATTTTTCCCCTCGATTAAGAATAATGGTTTAATGTATTATATTTTTATCGGTGATAGCTATGAATAACATAGATATAGATGATGTAATTCACTTATAAACCAGTTTTTTATATATTAAATTTTACAAAGATACTATACCTATATGAATCTATCGGGTATTAGTATTTAATTTAATGAATATCATTCTATAAATATTTTATATCTATTTATGAAAATTTAGGTCCCTATAATGATTGTAGGAAAATATATTCATGGAATATACATTAATACAAATACTATTTTCACACCAACTGAAGTACATCAATCAAACATTGACCAGAATAATCATTTTAATTTTTTTATAATGTAAAATATTGGTTAAAATGGATTTAATATATCATTACTAATAATAAAAACATTTATTTTAACATTTCAAATATAATAACCACATGGAATAAATATATAACAGACCAAAGCAGAAATATAGTGGAAATTTATTAAAATTATTTTCTCAATAATTTTCTCTACTAATGGTATGATAATAAAGTAAAATATGAAACCAAATAAATAAATTTATCAGAAAAACAATATAATAAGTTTAAATGAAACAACCTTATATTTTTTGAAATAATATTTATTGAATTAATTTAATCATTTTAATATTTTATATTTCTCTCAACAATGAAAACGACCTTTAATATGAATGAACTAGAGTTTAATTCATTATACACTATACCATGATTAGATTTCATTATATTCTAAACCATTTTAATATTTCTATACATGTTACACCAGCTTAGTATTTTTTACACACAACATTGAGTTTTTACAAAATAATGTATTATTATTAAAATTATTTTAAAAAGATAGTTATAACATATCCATTCAAAAATGTATTAAAAATAGTAATGAATAAATTTTAAATGTTATTTATAATGCTTTTATAAAAATAAAACATATTATAATTTTCAGTAATGTCTTTATATGTTTAAAAATACTATTTTATCAAATTTACAACTTTTTATCTCATTATGGGAACATTAATAAAAATAATTTATATATTTTTAAAATTTTATTTTGAAAAATTAAATTTTAATATTTAATTCATAACATCACAATTATCCTAGGGTGTTTTTTGGGATTTTTCTTGTAAAAACTTCTTTTTAGAAATAATAGTGAAAGATACTTAATTTTAATTCAAAAATTCATTTCAATATAATTTATTAATATTTTTAAATTATATTTCAGTTTATGTAAAATGTTTAATTTGATAAATTGAGAATATATTAATCCAATTAATGTAATTTTAACCAATTTTACATTTAAATAGTACATAAAAATATTTAAAACATTTAAACATTTTAGAATAAGAACCTGTTATCATGACATGTCTATGAGATTAATTATAAATTCATTTCTATAGTCAATGTAATTGGAATTTTAAAAAATGAATTCATAATTTGGAATCAAAATAAGATCTAATTTTTAATATATTAAACTTTTTTAACATAACTTTTTTTGAAATTAATTAATATTAATTATTGTCATTATGGAAAAACTTGTTTATTTAGGGATGAATTGTACAATATAATGTGTAAAAAAGGAACGATAATTGTTTAAATTTTATTGTAATTAAATATTTACACCCTTAAAACTAGAAGGATCTATATTGGTTAATTTTCAACCCCTTGGTAAAATAAAAACATGGGTTTCACTGAAATCCTTTGTATAATAACCAATGTGTCCTTTTCACCTCTTATAAAAGGCATCCTCTACTCTCCCTATCTTTATAACCCCAAATCCCTTTTGATTGGACAAAAGGGGTTACCAAAAAAAAGAGGTGAAATTCATCCACATGATATTTTGTTTTATTTTAATTCCTCACCCGTTAAATTAATATTATTAAATGATTATATAATTACCTAAGACTCTATAATATACATATAGGTTGTTATGTTAAGGGTTAGACCAACCCTCTCACACACATATTTCAAGTGGGATACACAATCATCATTCATGTATTTGAAGACTACTGCCTCCCGAGCTGATATCAATTGTTCTTCCATTTACACCCTTCGGGGTTGGATACAATGATATAAATTATGTTGTTGAATGATATATATTACATCTTAAATTTATTTAAGATTTCTTAATTATAATATGAAACATACCATCATGTGTTTCATTTTGTGTAAGTACAATAACATCGATTGTGGACGTGCGGACTACCACCTCCTCAATTCAATGTGATTCATTCACACATTACTTCGAATATTTTAAATAACGATTTACTAAAATTAAATTATTTATGTGAAATAATAATAATAATTTAATTATTATATATATACACATATTCGGGTCATTTAAATTCATTATAGAAGACAATAAAATGGAAATTTTGTTCATGGATATGTACAGCTTACCGTCTCCATGGATAGTTTATACTATTTCATATTTATATAATTTAAACATTATTATATATAAATATGTGCTTAATATATATGGTTTTTATATCATGTGTTAAATACTTTTAATAAGTAAAAGATGATCTAATTTAAAGGATGAAGAATAATGAGAAAAATAATGAATGAAAAACAAAGATTTTATTACCCGAAACATATCCTAGAAATGAAATTATTAATAAAATGATAATAAATGGTCATAATAAAATAATTTATGGTATTATATATAATAATATGGTTATTTTTTAGATGTATAATGAACATAAATTTATTATACAATAGGTTTTAATGTCTGCAAAAAAATATAAGACTTAAGGTTATGGTTTTCCCGCCTCACATTTATTTGTGGGAGATATATGCTATATTCACCAATTATTATAGTTTTGTAGTGTATATTATACCCCATTACATGTTACATAATTAGTTTATTTTATTCCATGTTATTAAATTTTTATATTAATGTTATTATTTTAGAGGTCTCTTGATTAAATAGTTACTCTAGTAGTAATGGGATTTCATGTCTCACTTTTTTTTCTGCAATATGTATGCTCAATTCAACACTCTTTTCATTTATGTAGTGTATATATTGAACATTAATGCATTCGATGAATCATATTTTTTAATTTATGGATATTGAAATATCTATTTTATTATCTCTCATTCAAGGGGTTTACATTTCAAAAGTTACCAAACCTGGATGATTTGTTTTCGTAATTTTCATTATTTGAGACAAATGTTTTTCTATAAACCTATATTATATTATGAGGTATATATACTATCCCTTTTACATGTTATACCATGAATACACTTCAGATGATGATATTATACGATTCATGTAATTTGATTGCATTTTAGGGAATATAATTTAGTGTTACTAAAGAGGTAAGGGTGTATTGCTACAATATCACTGATTATTGGGATCTTTTTAGATTATACTCACATTAATGACATATAATGATACATATATCAAATACAATAATAAAATTTCTTCTATTATGGTTATTAATGATATCATCATGAAATGGTTTCATTTTTACATGATCTTTACTTATGATAATTATGAAAATGTCTTTAAAAAACTTGATATTATCTCTCTATTTAGTAAGGAATCCATTTTATTCAAAAATAACACTATTTTGTTAAAATGATTTCAATTTTTATTTAACTTTTTTTTAAAAAAATTAAATTAAAAGTATTTAAATGTTTTTAAATCATCCTTTATGAATTTTCAATTCATTTTTCAATGAAAATGTTTTCAAATTTTTTCATGATTTATACCTAGGTTCTAAAAGTATTATCAATGAAAACGGGATTAAAGACTATTTCATGATTTGAATATAATTTTTCCAAATATTTTCAAATAAAAAGGTTTTTCCAAATGATTTAATGATATATTTATACATTTTCAATTTACATTCAATGAAAATTCTTTTTAATTTTTCATCAATCGTTCTTTATAATTTTTCATATACATTATCAATATAAAAAATTTCAAAAATGATTTGTGATATAAAAATATTTTTTTAAAGTAGAAAAGGTATTTTATTTAATAAATATTTTAAATGAAATTTAATTTCAGTTTTTATAATAATATTATTATTTTTTAAATGTTTTAAGAAACGTATTTCCAATGATAGTCTATATTCCATAAAAAATGATCTTGATCATCATTCAAAATAATTTTAAAAATAAGGTGTCATCATTTGATATATTTTATGCTATAATAGGGATATTATCAAAGTATAACATTTATATTCAGTATCTAAATGGTTTAAGTTTTGATGGAATCATGTCTATGACATCTTTATTTCTAGAAAATTTCATATGCTTTTTTAACACACTAATTTTCATGGGTTATGATTTGACAAAATGATCATGAAACCTTTCTCTTTTATCTAGGTTATGATATGATGAAATGTTTTTATATCTATTTAATTTCAAGGGATAGTCTATGAAATTTATGAATCCAATATATTTTTTTTGGGTTATGGTATGATTAATGTTTTATTTTCTTATAGAAATTATATGTATTATTTTGTTATGTGATTTGTGGGACTAATGTCTCTATGGAAAACATCAGGTACTGATGTATATATCTCTTTTAATAGTGGTGGGTAAAATGTATACAGGTATGATCCCTAAGATGAAATAGGTGTGTATTGATCCATAGTGGGAAATAGTAGGGTTCTTATCCACTATAGAATAGAGGTGTGTCTTGATCCATTTTAGTAAGCCGACGTGTCCTGCTCCAAAAAGGGAAAATATGTGTGTCTGAATCCCTTATGTTGATAGTCTTGGAAGTCAACCTTGATGCATGAAATGGGTTTCTATAGTTATATTTTAATTATTAATATATGAAATAATCTTCTGTTCATGATTTACTTCTGATGATTTATCAACAAAATGATTCATGTCTTATAAAATTTTAATCATTATGCTAGGACCCTTTACTCTTATCTTTTATACACAAGCCATGATATTCTAATTTTATGATAATCTTCTCAGTACATTATTCTCATGTTATGCATACGTACCTCCCATATTTACCCTTATTAATAATCTTAGCCCACACCTTTATTATATTTAAATTTCCCATGTTATGAAGACAATATTTAAGTAGGATTACTAAAGGTGACGATTGTTAAAGGATTTTGAAAAGACATTTCATCACGTTAGAATATTATGCTTCAATATTTCAAAAAAATACACTAAACTACTATGGTCCTCGGGAATTTATTTTTTGTAAGATTAATCATATTTATCTAAAATGATTTAATCGGAATGTATGTTATGTATGGGCCACAATAGTTGGTTTTAGAGGAATGGTTTTTTCAACATTAGGAAACAAGGATGAAAAAAATTTAGTGAGACCCATGTAGATATTTATAACAATATATATAAGTATTTATCTATAGATAATCATTTTTTGTTATTGATTAAATGATTATGTGTTATTATTTAGAAAATATATATGTAATTTTTCATGATTATGTGGTTTTATTCATGGATAAGTAATTATCTCACTATTCTTTCTTATATTTTTTAATCAATAGAACTTAAAGGAAAAATATTAATACTAGAGGATATGGAAAATGTGACTATTTTCTTCCAATAAGACTAAATGATATGGGATATAGAATGAAAAATCTTTTTCATATGACCCAAAAACATTAATAGGATATGAATTGTATTGAACATCTAAATGATAAATAGTGGAAAAAATATTATATTGAGTCCTGTATGGGGAAAAGTACACTATATTTTCACGGTTCCCTAAATCCAACAGTTTTCAAGCATTAGATCGATACCATTAAAGTCATATTTTCCATTATTCACTTCTTTCATAATGTATAAGTAATTTTGTTTTATTATCTTTTAGAAGTTTAAGAGGATCTATATTAGACACTTATTTTGAACATGTGGAAATATGTATAAATTGAATTTATTTTATGGGAAGAGATTGAATGGATATTTATCAGTATTTCGTTCAATCATATTCAGTGAAAAAATATGGATAATTAATTAATTAAGTAAAATAATAATTAATATGATTATATCAATACATATGAAGCTAACTGTAATAATTTTCATATAACTTTTCTAGTTTGATCATCAACCCTGAATGAAAAATACATTGATTATTTGGTGGTTTGAAAGAAAGTTTTCAAAATTAATTAACTATAAGATATATTTATAGATATGAAGACATAGTTTTATGCAAACATGTGATAGAAATTAAAATTGGATATTCCAAATATTTATATGATTTTGATATGAAAATTATGGTTATGTCTCCTGAAAAATCAAATGTTGGAATGAAATTATAGACATATATGTTATAAGAATGTGGGAATAAGCATCAAGGGTACAAATTTAATGGAATTAGGATCTACTTTCAATATTTAAATTCGGATCATAAATTCTATTAATGTCGAAATACAACTAATGGGTACGTTGATGTAATAGAAGATATGAAAATTCCAACTAATGAACTACCCACACTATAGTGTTTCAAGTGTAATGATTTTGGGAATTGTGTAAAAAAAATTCACTAATACAATGTCTTATGTCTATGATGAGACATAAAATACTTATATGGAAATGTATAATAGGAAATAATAACTAATAACAATGGAAGAAGGGAATCATGATAATTAGGGAACGTGTATCCTCCCCCTTTAGTTTAGAAGATCATGATTGATTTTAAATGATTTATCTCCATGAAAACCTTATTATTAAACCTTTAGTGATGTTTTTATTGTCTCCCCTACACAGATTTTGAAATAATATAATATAATTTACTATTATATTTATCCAAGGATGAACACAATTTAATAATAAAAATATTTTGGTATATGATAAGATAATATTTTAGGAATAAAGGGTTAATTATATATTGTATGGGTTGTAGAGAGAACCATTTTTGGAATGGTTTTTCATAAACATAGAATGATTTTTAGTGAATATTTCATCATCTCACCACATGAGTTTTATTTAATATTGGATAACCTATTATATACATTTTAATTTGAAGATAAATAATGACATATGAAATGACTTATCATCATTTATGGATCATATGATCTATTAGTGATTTAGGAACAAAAAATTCACCTTGATTTATTTATGTAATAGATGAAGTGGTAATTTTTCAAGCCACAAACAAATGGTGATAATATATTAAAACCAATTAAGCATATGATCTTGTGAAATTTCTTCAACAATAGGAAACAAATCTCGAAACCAAATAAGCTATCCAAGTTCCTTCATTTTTGTTGAATTTAATGGTCCTTTAGATCATTAATGATTAATGGATTTTTGATACTTAACATTCTCTAGACCATGTTCTCTATCAGTCTCCATCATAAAATGATAGTTATATATATCATCCATGTACATTTTTTCACTTTCCACCTACGTTCTCCTATGTGGGAACCTAGTTATGAGTTACATTGGGTAACTACTATGGTTCCAAATTTCCATTTTTAAATGAAGTTTAAGTATGATTTTTTATGATCTGCAATTCTATTAATGGAAAAATCAAGTGTTAAATATTTTATAGAAAAAATTAATTTCAGGGGATAAATTAATTTAAGGGGGTATAATACAACTCTTTATGATTTTTTGAAATTTTTTTTTCTATATAATTTAATTTTATAAATATTTTTCATTTCTAAAAAACGTCAGTATTTTTTTGTACAAATGAGATATGTTTGGCTAGAATTATATTATATACCAACTTTATATTTCATTATATGATTCACCAGGTTATCCATGAACTACATCCAACACCGAATTGTTTTTCGTTACACGCAACACATAGTTTCTAAAAAATCATTTTATTATAATACATATCTAAATGAGAGAGTTATAACATAGATATTAAACATATTAATATAAATAGTAATAATTAATTTATAAATATTATGTATAATTTTCTTATATAAATTAACAATATTGATAATAAAATATATAATTTATAGAAAATTATTTAAATGTTTGAAAATAATATTTTCTCAAATGAACGTTTTTTTATGTCATTTCATTATAAATAATAAATTTTATTTTAGATACTTCTAGAAATTTAATTTGATAAAATAAAATTTGGTTTTCAATTCATTCTTCAAAAATTATCATGGGTTCCTTTTTTTGGATTTATCATAAAAATATCATTTGGGGTGAAAAGATAAAAATACAAAAATTTAACTCCAAACTAATTTTTTATATAATTTATATAGGTTGATAAGTAAAATATTAATTTATATTCAATGTGTCATTATATGAATTTTACATAAATTAATAATATTTATGTTATTGAATCCAATTTCACTATGAAATTGGTTATAAAAACAATTGAATCATTTAAACATATTCACTTAAAAAACCACTCTCGCAACACATTTGCGGCAGTAATATTAAACTAATTTATACCACATATATTATGGTAATTGGGAAAACAGATTTTGTATTTTAAAAAATAAAAATATATAAGGTATTATAAAGTCAACATTGGTCATGAAAAATTAATTTTATGGAATATAATTTAAATTAATTACAACAAATGAGGTAAAATGAGATAAATTAATTACTTAACATTGAATATAATGTGTAAAAATAACACCACACATTAATAAAATTTATTATCCTTCAATAATTTGACCATGATAAATCTAAGTATATCTAATTGTCTATTTGTATCCCTTAGGTAAGAAACTAGTTTAGCACTCAAATATTTTCAATAATTCCCATTGTGTTATTTTCGACACTTATAGAAGGCCTCCTCTCATCCCCTTATCCTCACACATATCATGGATTTATTTTCAAAAAAACATACACACATATTCTAAAAACTTCATTCCTTAAAACCAGAGGTAGTTTTTTTAATAATTTAAATCATTATTTAATATTTACACTTATACACATATCATTACCTGATTTGAAGCATAATTATACACAATTACAATGCAATGATCATTAAATCTAGTGTCTTGAAATAAAATTAACAAAAAAATGAAAAAAAAAAGACTAAATAAATCATTTCTTTATTTAGCATTAATTATGAGCTCCTAACATCATTTAAGCCCTTACCTCAACATATGATAACCCGGGGACTACACGAACAAATGGATGATCCAGAAATCCTAGTAAGGGAATAAACATTAAAATAAATATTAGAACATGGGTTATAAGGATTATAATAATGATATAAAAAGGAATGGACCATGATTAAAACATAAGGAATCATAACATGGGATCATATAATCATTGAATCATGGTAATATAGAAATAACATAAAACATAACTTTAATATGAGTTAAGGATCATTTCACATAAGAAATAATCGGTCAATGAATGTCGCATAAAGAGGTTCACCAGTCAAGCTTAACCACCAAGACTGTTGGATGGGGGGAACGAGTCAAGAATAACAACCAAGACCATTTCAAAAAATATATCATGAGAAAAAACATGACCCAATGCATTAGAGTGCTATCTGGGAACAACCTTCAAATCATGTCTATGAATTTTTATTCCACATAAATAATCATACATAGGAAATAAAACATAAACATAAGGAATAACCATGGAACAAATTAGGTATCATTATTATTTTAAAAGTTATATAAAAAGGGAAAATCATAATGGTGTCAATGAATATTTGGATTAAAATAATACAAGGACATTTATGAGGGATAATAGGAATATATCATTATTATTGATGTAAAACTGAAATAATGATATTTAAAAATAGTATTTAAGAACCTTTAAAATTAAATAATTTTAGTGCAGTTAAAGGAAAATATTAATGATCATTTAAAGTAATAAAGTAAAAAATATATTACATAAAACTAGAATCTAACCAAAAAATTACTAAAATTTTATTGATTTTAAAAAAATAAAGGTGTCATGTAACAGATTATAGATTTCACTTGAATTTTGGTAAGAATTCTGGAAACTCCCTTAAACTGAGTGTGCTTATAAGAATTAATTGAGAAGTGATCCATTAATTAAAAAATGTATACCAAAAAAATAAGGACTAATGGATGATGATACATGATTTTGGACAATATAAATAAAATTTATATGGTTTACATAATATGTAATGATGATTTAATTCCAGGAAAATGAGAGAAATAATAACCTGAAGGAATAATATAGGTGCAGTTACAAACCCTAAACTTATGTCTGAAATGATTCTGAACATGATCATAATGTCCTAAATAATAAAATTATATTTTTTAATTAATAATTCTAGAACCATTTATATATTTATTTAATTTATTATAACATTATTATATACATTTAGGGATTTTTTATGGGTTAAGAGATTCAATTTCATTGTTTGGGAGTATTGATTTCCATGGTTTTCAATATTGTATTACATGTATATTTATAGTGAAAATTATGTATAATGAGTATAGTTGTCTAGAAAATATCTTATATACATTAATGATCTTTTGTAATATTAAAATACCTTTTTTTAGAAGTGTTGATGATTCATTTGATAAATCATTAATGATAATTGATTATATTGATTTTACATTTATTGATCATAATGACCTCATTTTTTTAAAATTTAATATCACATATAAAAAATGATTCTAGTAAATTACATAATACATAATACATATATAATAATCTGGTTGAACCATTAAAATGGTTTCATGGCCTTCCTTGAAGATAGAATTGAAATATTAAAGCATATCACGCATAAAGGTGGTAAATCAACACCCTAGAGATGATATTTTCATTTATAAATTAAAAGTTAAATGAGAAGATATTTGATGAGTATTTATCCCATAAGCATGCTAATATTCTTGTATATGTATGATATAGGTGTTTTCAAGTTATTTGTATTAGGGGAGGTGAGGATGGTGAATGAAAAGACTAGAACAAGAAAAGAAAATTAAATAAAAGGAAAGTGGGTTCCACCTCTTAATATATTCTTCATGAGACCCTCTTTAATGGATTGGATTTTTATTCTTTTATTAATACCAAAATATTATGTACATCAGGTAGAGAATTAGAAAGAATATTTTTCAGAATTTGGACAAAGCTCATATCTTGATATGTGTGAGGAGAAGAGGTGGTGATGGTTTGTATTTATTGTGGAGGAGGTGGTGTTTTGTTGAATATTTTAAACATTATTTAATTATTTTTATCATGGAAAGAAATAGTTTTGATTATTGTAAATAAATATATCAATTATATCATGTGAGTTCTAAATAATTGGTTTACATCACACTAGATGACCTTTGAAAACATAATTCAAGTATTGAACATCTATCCCAAATTATCTTATTTAACTCTTCACAAAAATTTCATGTATTTTAGAAAAATCCAAAATATTCACACTAACAATTTTTTGACATGTAGAATTGAAAAGGAAATCCATTTAAAAATAATAATTTAATATGAGAAATTTCAATTTTAATTATTATCATCATTAACTAGGAAATTATAGTGTTTATAATTACAAATGATGTTGTAGCACTTTGAAAAATTAACCAAGGCTGCATAACATTATCCTAAAATAAAAATAATACAAAATAATAAATTATGAATAAATTTTATGAAAATTAATTTTCTTTTAAAATATTTAATTATTTATTAAAATTTAATTAAGTATTTTTTATTTACGAAAATACCAAAGCATAATTTTTGTTTTTAAAATTATGATTTTACTTATAATTTGTTTGTAATTATATAACACTGTCCCTTATAAGATTTATAAATTATATTTATAATTTCATTGATGAGGTTACTATTCAATTGGAAAGTTTACTATTCATAAGGGTATTATTACTATTTCAAATTATGAAGTCACATTTTCATCAGTATATGTTTCTTAATTTATAGAAACGCTTATTATTTCATTCAATCATTATTTATAAATCCTGTATTGTGTTCTATTTTTTGTTGATACTATGTGAAATAATCATAAGAAGGTAATTTCTATATATAAAACAATAGGTTATTACATTTCCCCTCCCTAAAAATTTTCACCATAAAAATTTCATTTTACATTTTAAGTTGAAAATATGTGTGCGTACTTCTCATTCATTGCTTGTTATGGTTCCCATGATGCCTTTTCATTCTTATGGTTCCAACAATGTACTTTGACCATGGGAGTTTTCATTTTTGAGTAGAAATTGTTTTCTATGATCAAATATATTAACATGATGCTCCTCGTATGAAAGGTTATTCTCCAATTGTACCACCTCTCATTTTAGTACTTGTGATGGATAGGGTATGTATTTCCATAATAGGGATACATGGAATATTTCATTTATGTGAGACATGGTTTGCAGAATTGATTGTTGATAGGCCACATGTAACATCCCAAGTCAATAAAGAATAATACATTTTCATATTTATGAATAATTTTGAATTAAATATTAATTTTACTTTAAAGTTGACGCTATGTTCAATGGCTTACCTAATACGCAACAACATGTTTTTTTAAATCTTACGATGCACACTAATAATATAACATTATTATTTTAAATGGTAGTTAACTCCTAGCTATTGTATTGGAAGGAATGAATATAACGAACTATTATATGATTATACGTGTTTGTTAAATATTTTTATATT
Organism: Viscum album; assembly: GCA_963277665.1. Taxonomy (NCBI): domain Eukaryota; kingdom Viridiplantae; phylum Streptophyta; class Magnoliopsida; order Santalales; family Viscaceae; genus Viscum; species Viscum album. The sequence continues at coordinate 652,553,074 of OY728123.1, forward strand.
TATCAAATAAATTATAGGGGCTTAAAATATGAATGAATCTAATTTTAAGCATAAATACTCTAATATTCACGAAAAGGTCATGTTACCGCCTTTTGATGTCGAACCCTCTTGAAATCTAGTTTTGGACATTTTTATATGTTATATTTGACAATATAAATTTCTTCTTTAGATTCGAGGCATCAAATTTTACTTTTGGTAAATTTTTTATACTTTTTTGATAATGTTCAATTTTAATGAATAATGAAAAATACTGTATTTTAATTCAAAAATGCCATTTAATATAATTAATTTATATGGTTATATTATCTTTTTAATTGGTTTTAAATAGTAATAATATTATATTTTTACCAATTAATCCAATTTTGGTCATTTGAATTAATTTCACTTTTAAATTGGACATAAACAAGTGTCGATATTTTGATAGTTATTGTTTCTTAAAAACACGCTATTTGTTTTGACAATGGGAATTAATTTTAAAATAATTAATGCAACTTATATGTTTTTAATTTATTAATATAGACATAATTTTGGAATTTGGGGTATCAAATATATATTAGGCTTAATTTATTTTATTTTTATGAAAAACATCAATTTGTGATGAATAGTGAAACCACTTAGTAGTAGTTAAAAAACTGACTTTTTCATTTAAATAACATTTGACCGCTTCTATGAATTTAATTTAGAAAATAAAACATATATTGTTGTTATTAGTAAGTAGAATGTTTCTCAATAATATAAATATATTTTTTGGTGAATAGCAACTTTTGACTTTTATTTACCGCGATTAAAGGTAAATAGGGTAATTCAAGGTAAAAAAAATATCATAATAATACAAAATTACCTTAACACTTATCCTAACCTTATGTTTTGAGTCATGTAATACCATGGGAATATTTGGGTCGATTTTGGGACCCCATTCATTCACATGGGTGTGATAATGACACTTTAGATTAATTAACTTTAAGTAATGATAAAAATGACACAAACAAATATCTTTTAGTAAATAAATTTTTATGAGAAGTTATTTAAGCTATCATTTCAACTTTAAATATTAGCTAGAAATACAAAAATATTTTCTACATCATTTTATTTTTTTATAATTTTTATACATCATATAAATTAAATTATTGATGACAAAATAATGATGCAATATTTACCTCATTAATAATTGATTCAAATAAATAAGATTATAAATATTAAAACATTATCAAAACCTGTAAAATTCATATTTTATTATTTTATTTATACCATAAGTCATCTTTTATTCTACTTTGATCAGTTTTTGACCTTTAGAAATCGAATATCATTATATAATAAAATAATTTTTTACATTTTCCAAAAGAGTCCCTCCTTCCCCTAATAAAAATCCTTCACTTCTTACTCATTCCACGCTCCTATAAAGCCCCTTAACTTATCTAAACCCTGACCGAATAATCTCTAAAGATCCCTACCCTCCTCCAATAAGTCGTACCATAGGAATAAGGAACTTCAAGAATTTTTTTTGGTTCAAACCAAAGGGAGTTACCCAAATTAAAGGTAATGATTCCTCTTAACTTCTTTTATTTTATTTTTCTTCTCCAACCCCTAAAGTCTTTTAATTCATTTATTTTATAATAACACCATTATCATAAATGTACTAGGTTGTTGTTATGAGATTTATTTGAACTAAACTTACAAACACCTCCATCTAATGGATGAAGAACATACTGTTTTTGTGGATGACATATTAACGCCTCACGAAAGGATGATTGTTCAATTATCTCCTAATACCTCTCATGGTGGCCATTAAGATGGAACATTATTTATATATAATATATATTATGTTTATGTTTTATTTATGATTTTTTATTTTACATTTATATCCTACCTTTATGGCTTCCATAATGGGTAAATGCGATAATTTCCTTTGGGGAAATGCAGACTACCACCCCCTCAAAGTGATATGACTCATTAATGCCATATATGGGATGTATAAAGGATAGTTTTAATGATATTATGTATGATATTATACTAGGATTATAATATACCTATGTATCATTATTTTTTAATTCCATTATATTACTAAATATAAATAAAAGTAGCGTTCATGCGTACGTACGGCTTACTGTCTCCATGAACGGTGCATTTCATTTCTTATCTATAAAATGTTATGTAATGTTATTAATACATATATATACATGATTTATATGATGTATATGATATCTAAATAATTAATATCATTATGGAGGTAATGTATTGTCGACCACATGGACAACATGTAATTATATGGTGTTTATTTTTTACTCAAGTACCAAATATCGAAGAAGCAACCATTATTAAATTAAATGATTACATTATGTTTATAACATGGTAATAAGTGATATAAAATGAATAATAAACTTTAAAATGGTTCTTAAGAATGTATAAATTAACTTTAGTTTATTATTGAGGAGACTAAAGAACGAACAGGTGAAGTCGGACACAAGGTAAGGGACTTCGTCTCAGTCTCCTTTCATTGAGGCATATTTTGTTTTAATACGCGAATTTCTTTTATATGACATATAAACACCTTTGAATATTAATTTCATTCAAATGGAATATTTTTCTATGAGGAGTATTACTAAATGACAATAAAATAATGTTTCTTTTTTTAACGTAAGTTGTGACAACTACCTTTCTGCCACCGCGAGTATTATTTGATCTTTGGCTTCCTTAACAAGTTGTAATGTTTTAAAAATGAAAATAAAATACCATATACTCTTTTATGTATTTTGGTATTGAAAATGGTTTTGATAATGTATTTTTTATGTCAATATATTTAAATGATATATTGTGATTGAAATGTTTAAATTTTATCTTTTCTTTATATTTGTTTTATGTGTTACGAATATGTTATGGTTCTTGGGAATTGTTATGTATATGGGTGGTTCCTTGATAAACCTAGGGTGGGTGATCCTGAGATAGCTCTCCAATGCATTGGGTAATGTGACGGAGGTAAACGTGAATGTTTCTCTAAATAGATTTAGGGAATATACTGTTATGGGTATTCCAACGCAACTCTTTATGTAGCTGTGATAGCAATAATGTAAGTATGAAATGAATGCCATAAGTACCTTTAAGAATTTTGATTACTATGTGTCATTCAAAAAAATTAATTTTTCATGAGGTAATTAAAATAGTTTATGTTTTTTATGTATTTATATAATAATGATTTCTTTCTTATTTTATGACCCTTACTGAGCTTTTTTTATGCTCATCCCAAGTTTTTAAATGTTTTTCACAGGACATAAAGGTGAATAGGGTAAAGGCTGGGATCAAGGAAAAGTCATGATGTCTAAAACATGGAACTAGTCATGACTCTTTTTTTCAAGAGTTTTTATTTTATGAAAAAATGGTTTCTGAGTAGAATTGTCTACATGTAATATTCATGTTGTTATGTAAATGTTATGACCTAATTTTCTAAAACTCTAATCCTAAAAAGATCCTCAATGTGAATTATCTATTTAATTCAATAATATTTATTGTTTAAGGACAGTTCGTTATAGTTGGTATTATAGGGATGTTTAGAAAACATTAAGAGTTAGAATATAGTTAAATTAATTACCATAAATTATTTTAGTTTGTGTTATGATTGAAATGGTATAGCATTTACCGATTACCATGTTGCTTTTCCTTACCTATTTCTATGTTCAGAATGGTTTTATATAGGGGAAACAGGGAAACTATGTTGGGACGAAATCAAGAGGAAGAAACCCATCCAAATCAGTAACCTGAGATTGTCGTAATCGAAATAGAACAATTTGTTGTAGTGATGGAACAATTGACTCGTGATATTAATGCTGATGGTATACATGCACGAGATCAACCAGATCAACCACAGAGGAACATGTCAATAGTGGGGCATTTCATGAGGATACATCCCCCATCATTTAGATGATCTTCTAACCCTATGCTAGAATATGGGTGGATTAAAACACTGGAGAATATTTTTGATGCGATGGGGTGTTCAGAACATCAAAAGTTTAGTCTTTTTGTTTACCATTTTGAAGGTGAGCTGATCAGTGGTGGTCGATGGTGAAAAATACCAGGTATAGTGAGGGGATTAATGCTATTGATTGGGATGAATTCAAATTTATGTTTCGTGAGAAATATTTTCCTAAGGTGGTTCATCTTTGAATGGAAAAACAATTCCTGGAATTGAGGTTGGAGGATGACTTAGTGGCTGTTTATGAATCAAAATTCACTCTACTAGAAAGGTATGCTCCAAATTTAATATGAGATCTTGATAGTAAAATCAACCATTTTTAGTCACGATTATATAAAAATTATTGAATGGATTCAGCATCTCTTAAGATCAAAATTTATGAAAAAATTTCTTTGTTGTGCGGAGAAGGTGGAAATTGAGTTTTCCGATGATCAGGTGTTCTTTGACATACAACATAATAAGAGGTCGAGGTGGTAGTAAAAAGAGAAGAACTCTTCAAAAAATTCATGATGGTATGAAACATATGTTTACAGTTTGTTAAAATTGGGGTAAAAAGCATGTTGGCGAATATCTTTTGAATTCTGGTAAGTGCTACCAATTTGGAAAAAATGGGACATAAGGCTCGAAATTGCACTGAAAAACATCAGGTTAATAGTAAGAAAAAATCCAATTTATAGTCAGTAAAATGTTTTAAGTGCAATGAAATTGGTCATTATTCAAATGAGTTTCCAGCAAAGAACTCAACTTTGGGAAAGCAGCTAGACTACATGCAGAAAGGGGTGGTGAAATCCATTACAACTGATTCAGTAGATGTTGGGCCATCAAATTAAATAGTATCAGGTACACTGTTTTTTTGGTCAGATTATGCCAATGTGTTGTTTGATTCAGGGTATACACATTCTTTAATTCTTGAAAATTTTTCTAGTAAATTTCATATTCCATCTCATGATATGAATCCTGAACTTATGGTAAAAACACTGACGGAAATGTTGAGTAAAAAATAAATTATATGAACCTTCTTGTACTTGTGTATTGGAAGAATATACCTGCAAACCTTATTTCTTTTCTTCTAGTAGAGTTTGATGTTATTTTGGGTACGGATTGGCTTTCTGTTTATCATGCTAAGATTGAATGCAGAGCTAAAGATGATTCTTTTCAGAAATATTTTCTGTTTGTGTAAAATAATGAACCCTTTTTTTATAACATATCAAGAAGCTTAGATACTCGTGAAAGATTGAAATGAATGTTACATTGCACATATTGATGAAAATAAATGAAGAGTTGAGATTAATGATGTGCTAGTGGTAAATGAGTACCTTGATGTTTTTTCTGATAAGTTTTTTGGTATTATACCTGATATGAATGTTGAATTTTCTATTTACTTAGTTCCTGACGCTAATCTAATTTCAAAACCCCCTTATCGAATGGCTCAAATTGAACTTTTAGAGTTGAAGAATAAATTACAAGAGTTAATAGAAAAAGGTTTCATTCGAACTAGCACATCACCCTAGGGTGCACATGTCTTATTTGTTAAAAAGAAAGATGGTTAAATTAGACTTTTAATTGATTATAGAGAATTGAATAACATAATTGTTAAGAACAATTATCTACTTCCTCATATCGATGATTTGTTTGATAAGCTCCATGGAGCTCAGTATTGTTCGAATATTTATTTGAGTTTGGGGTACCATTAGTTGAAAGTAAAGGAAGTAGACATTCCAAAGACCGAATTTTGTACTAGATATGTCCATTATTAATATATAGTTATGCCTTTTTGTTTATCCAATGCACCTACTGTATTCATGGATCTTATGAATAGAATTTTCCACAAGTTCTTGGATAAGTTTGTGGTTGCTTTCATTGAGGATGTTGTGGATTATTCCAAATGTAAATAGGAACATGTAAGTCTTTTAAGGGTTATCTTGCAAATCATAAAAGGAAATAAACTTCTTGGGAAATTCAGAAAGTGTGACTTTTGGTTGCATCATATTTCTTTCGATGGTTACATTGTTTCAAAAAATTGCATAACTGTAGATGCTGCTAAAACAACGGTTTTTGAAGAATGGCCACGACCCACAAACATAACTGAGTTCCCTAGTTTTCTTGGTTTTTCATGTTATTACCGAAGATTAGTTGATAATTTTTCACGCTTATATATCCCACTGAATATGTTAACTCAAAAAGGTGTAAAGTTCATTTGGACAAAAGAATGTGATGATTGCTTTCATGAAATGAAAAGAAGATTGGTGAATGCTCCAGTTTTGTAACTGCCTTCTAGAAAAATAGAGTTTGTTATTTAAAGGGATGCTTCATTGAAAGGACACAGATGTGTCCTTATGCAGAATCACCAGGTAATTGATTATGCTTAATATCATTTGAAACTTCATGAGTTAGGTAACCATACACATGATTTGGAATTATATGTTGTTTTTTTTGGTTTAAAAATTTGGAGGAATCATTTTTATGTAGTAAAATGTGAATTATATACTAACCAAAAACGATTGAAGTATATATTCACTCATAAATAATTGAACATGAAAACATTTGAAGTATATATTCATTCATATATAATTGAACATGAGACAGAGGAGATGGTTTAAATTAATCAAGGATTACAATTTCACGATTCATTACAAACCAAGAAAAGTCAAATAAAGTGGTTGATGCTTTGAGTCGAAAAAATAATGCTTTATTAATAATGATATGTTTGGAATGAGATCCTTTGCTTTTTTATTTGATAAACTTTTGCATATAACTTATTGGTGCAGGAAGTTATTCTATATTACTTCAGGCATTAGTGAAATCATCTCTATGAGACAGAATAAAGAAAGCACAAAATGAAGATAGTGAGTTCCCGAAAAAGATAGATTTGGTTCATAACGATAAGTTTCCTGATTATAATGTTGAAAATGATTGTGTTTTGAGGTTTGGGAAAAGATTATGTGTGCCTTGTGATTTATAGTTGAAGAATGAGTTGTTTTGTGAAGCTCATTGTTCTCCATTTTCAGTTCATCTTGGCAGTAAAAATATGTACATAGATCATCGTGAGTATTACTAGTGGGATGGAATGAAAAGAGATATTGCTGATTTTACTGTGAAGTTTTTGACATGTCAGCTGCTTAAAGAAGAGTGGCAGTTACCAAAAGGGATGCTTCAGTCTTTACCCGTTCCATAGTGGAAATGGGAAAATATATCCATGGACTTTGTTGTGGGATTACCAAATACATCTTGAGGTAATAATGCAATATGTTTTATTGTTGATCAGTTGACTAAATGTACTCATTTCCTTCCTATTTGAGATACTTTGTCTCTAGATCAACTTTTGCGGTTGTATGTTAATGAGATAATCATGATGAATGGAGTTCCTCTCTCCATTGTATCTGATCATGATCCCATGTTTACATCTAACTTTTGGAAAGGCCTTAAGAAGTCGTTGGCTACTGAATTAAATTTTAGTACAGCTCTTCATCCACAATCAGATGGGCAGTTAGAACGAAAAATTCAGACCGTGGAGGATATGCTACATGCTTGTTCACTAGATTACAAGGGAAGTTGGGACCAACATCTTTCTTTGTCTAAATTTTCTTACAATAATAGTTTTCATTCCAGTATACAGATGGCTCCATTTGAGGAATTATATATAAAGCATTGTTGAACTCAATCATTTTGGGATGAAGTTGGTGAAAGGAAGCCAATGGGACGAGAACTGGTATAAATGATGGGAGAAAAGGTTCAGTTGATTCAGAAGAACATGATAATAGCTCAGAGAAGGCACAAAAGTTTTGCAGATAACCAGAGGAAGGATCTATCTTTTGAGATATGTGATCATGTATTTCTCAAAGTTTCTCCATGGAAAAGTGTGATGCATTTTGGTAAGAAGGTAAAGTTGAGTTTGAGGTTCATTAGACCTTATGAAATCCTGGAAAAAATTTGATACGTTTCATACAAATTGGATTTACCTCCATGTTTATCCCAAGTACAAAAATTGTTTCATGTTTCAATGTTGAGAAAGTATATTCCAGATCCATCTCATGTTTTGAGCCCAGAGGTAGTTCAGTTGGAAGAGATTCTATCTTATGAGGAACAACCAGTCCAGATTCTTGATTGTAGAGATAATGTGTTGCAAAATAAGTTAATTAACTAGGTAAAGGTTTTGTAATAAACAATATGGTTGAATATGAAACGTTTGAATCTGAAAATGCTATGAGGGATAAATACTTCCAATTATTTGATAAGTTAAAAAACATTATGAGGACCTAATTCTAAAAAGGGGGGAAGGATGTAACATCCCAATTAAATAAAGAACAATAAATTTTTCATATTTATTAATATTTTTGAATTATATATATATTTTAATTTAAAGGAGATGCTATGTTCTATGGCTTACCTTATACACAACAACATGTTTCTTTGAAATCTTACGTTGCTCACTAATAATATAATATTGTTATTTAAATGGTAGTTAATGCCAAGACATTGAATTGGTGGGAATTAATAAAACTAACTACAATATTATTATACATGTTTTTTAAATGCTTTTACATTTATCCAATAATGGTTAAGGGCTTAAAATATAGAATGATTCTAATTGTAAGCATAAATACTCTAATATTTACAAAATGGTTGATTTACCGTCTTTTAATGTAGAACCCTCTTTAAATATAGTTTTGGTCATTTTTATATGTTCTATTTGAAAAAATAAAATTCTTCTTTAGATTTGGGACATTAAATTTTACTTTTCGTAAATTTTTGGTATTTTTCTAAGAAAGTAGAATTTTTAATGAATTGTGAAAAATTATATATTTTAATTCAAAAGTGACTTTTAATACAATTTATTTATATGATTATATTTTCTTTTTAATTGATTATAACGTTTAATTAGATTATATTTTTACCAATTAATCCAATGTTGGTCATTGTAATTAATTTCACTTTGAAATTGGACATAAAAAAGTGTCGATCTTTTGACACTTATTGATTCTTAAAAACACTCTATTTGTTTTGACAACGAGAATGAATTTTAAATTAAATAATGAAACTTCTATGTTTTGAATTTTTTAAAATAGAAATAATTTTATAATTTGTAGTATTGAATATATCTTAGGATGATTTTTTGGTATTTTTCTGAAAACATCAATTTTTTATGAATAGTGAAACCACTTAGTAGTCGTTAAAAACTAACTTTTTCATTGAAATAAAATTTTACCACTTCTGTGAATTGAATTTATAAAATCCAACATACATGTTTTTTATTAATAAGTAAAATTTGGTCAAATAAGATGAAAATAATTTTTGGTTAATAGTAACTTTTGGCTATTATTTACCACGGTTAAAGTTAAATAGGGTAATCAAGGTAAACATTATATTATAATAATACAAAATTACCATAAAATTTTTCATAACCTTATTGGTTGAGTCATATATTACCGTGGTCATATTTGGGTCGATTTTGGGACCCAATGGAGCCACATTGGAGTGATAATGACGCTTTAGATTAATTAACTTAAAGTAAGGATAAAAATGTCACAAAAAATATCTTTTAGTAAATAAATTTTTACATGAAGTAATATAAGAAATATTTAAGAATAAAACTATTCATTGGAAAGATAAATATATTTCCTACATCATGGAATATTTTTATTATTTTTAGACATCAAATAAATTAAATTATTTATGAAAAAATAATGGTGCATAATTTACCTCATTAATAAATGATTTTTGTAAATAAGATTATAAATATTGAAACAATATCCAAAACCTGTCAAATTCTTATTGTATGATTTTATTTAGACTATTAGTCATCTTATATTTTAATTTAATTAGTTTTGGACCTTTATAAACCGAATATAATTATATAATAAAATAATATTTTCACACTTTCCTAAAGAGCCCCTCCACCCCCTTATAAAAAGCCTTCACTTCTTACTCATTCCTCACACCTCTCATGCCTCTTTTCTCATCCATCCCATGACAAAATTAGCTCTCACGAAACCCTCTCCTCCTCCAATAAGCCTTACCTTATTCATAATTCCCTTGAAGAAGTATTTTTGGTTCCAACCAAAGGGAGTTACCCAAATTAAATGTAATGATTCCTCTTAACATATTTTATTTTCTTTTAATTCTGAAACCAATAACTCTTTTTATTTATATATTTTATAAAAGCACCAATATACTAAAAATACTAGAATGTTTTTATGATAAGGATTTGAACTAAACTTACACACACCTCCGTCTAATGGTTGAAGAACATACTGTTATTGTGGATGGCATACTAACACCTCACGAAACGATGACTGTTTGATTGTCTCCTACCACATCTCTTGGTGGAAATTCAGATGGAACTGAATTTATATATGATATATATTATGTTTAGGTTTTATTTATGATTCTATATTTTAATTTTATATCATACCATCATGGTTTCTATAATGGGTAGACACGATAATTTCATTTAAGGAAGTGTGGACTGACGCCCCCTCAAAGCGATAGGACTCGTTAATTCCATATGTGGGATGTATAAAGGATAGTGTTAATTATATTATATTTGATATTATACTGGAATTATAATATACCTATGTATCATTTTGTTTTAATTCTATTAACATACAAAATAGAAATGAAAGTAGCGTTCAAGTGTACATACGGCTTACCGTCTCCAAGAACGTTGCATTTGGTTTCTTATCTCCAAAATGTTATGTACTATTAGAAATACATATATATATATGATGTATATGATATCTAAATCATTAATATCATTCTAGAGATAATTTACTATTGACCACATGGACAACTTGTAATTATCTGGTGTTCATTTTTGACTCAAGTACCAAATTTCGACAAAACAACCATTATTAACTTAAATGATTACATAATGTTTATAACATGGTAATAATTGATATAAAAGGAATAATAAACAGTAAAAGGTTTCTTATGAAAGTATAAATTAAATTTAGTTTATTATTCATGAGATTAAATAACGAATGGGTCAAGTTGTATATGAGGAAAGGTACTTCGTCTCAATCTCTTTTTATTGAGGAATATTATTTTAATACATGGATTTTTTATACGATGTATAAACACCTTTGACTTTTCATTTCATTAAAATGGAATATTTTTCTACGAGTCCTTTTACTAAACGAAAAAAAGAATGTTTCTTTTTTTAATGCAAGCGGTGACAAGGACCTTTCCGCCACTATGAGTATTATTTTATATTTGGCTTCCTTAACACGCCATAATGTTTTTAAAGGAAAATAAAATTCCATAAACTATTTTATGTATTTTCGTATTGAAAATGGTTTCGATAATGGATTTTTTTATGTCAATATATTTAAATGATATATTGGGATTGAAATATATAAATGTTATCGTTCCTTTACGTTTGTTTTATGTGTTATGAATATGTTATGGTTCTTGGGAATTGTTACATATATCGGTGGTTTCGTGATAAACCTAGGGCGGGTGAGCCCGAGATAGCTCTCTAATGCATTGGTTAATGTGACGGAGGTAACCATGAAAGTTTCTCTTAAGAGATTTAGGGAACGTACTATGATGGGTATTCTAACGTAACTCCCTATGTAGTTGTGATATCTACAATGTAAGTACGATAAGAATGCCATAAGTACCTTTATGATTTATTATTAATATGTGTCATTTATAAATCTTATTTTTTCATGAGGTAATTGAAAGAGTTTATGTTTTGTATGTATTGATTGAATAATGATTTCTTTCTTATTTTATGACCGTTACTAAGATTTTTTTATGCCCGTCCAATGTTTTGAAATGTTTTTCACCGGACATAAGGTGAATAGGGTCAAGAATGGGATCAAAGAGAAGTCTTGCTATATAAAACATGGAACTAGACATGACACTTTCATTCAAGAGTTTTTATTTTATGAAAAAATGGATACTAAGTAGAATTGTCTACATTTAATATTCATGTTGTTATTTAAATTTTATGACCTAATTTTCTAAAACTCTAAACATGAAAAGATCCTTAAAGTGAATTATCCAATCAATTCAAGAATATGTAATGTTTACGACCGGGACCTAATAGTTTGTATTAGAGGGAATTTTAGATAACCTTAGGAGTTTAAATATAGTTAAATTAATGTCCATAAATTATTTTAGTTTATGTTATGATTTAAATAATATCAAATTTACCGATTACCATGTTTCTTCGCATAAACTATTTTTGTGGTCATAATGGTTGTCTGCCGATGAAACATGGCAGCTATGTTGGGATGACATCAGGAGGAACAAAACCTTCCAAATCAGCAACCTAAGATTGTCGGAATCAGAACTGAACAATTTGTTGCAATGATGGCACAATTGACTATGGCTATAAATGGTGGTGGTATCCATGCATGAGATCAGCCAGATCAACCACATAGAAACATGTCAGTAGTGTAGCATTTTAGGAGGCAACATCCCCCTTCATTCATAGGATCATCTGAACCTGTGCTAGCAGAAGGGTGGATTAAAGAACTAGAATTTTTTTTGATGTAATGGGGTGTTCAGAACGTCAAAAGGTTAGTCTTGTTGTTTACCATTTTGAAGGTGAACCTGGTCAGTGGTGGTTGATGGTGAAAAATATCAGGGATTGTGAAGAGATTGATAATCTTGATTTGGATTATTTCAAAGGTATATTTCTAGAGAAATATTTTCCTAAGGTGGTTCTTCTTAGAATGGAAAACAAATTCCTAGAATTGAAGCTGGAGGATGACTCAGTGGCGACTTCTGAAGAAAAATTCACTCGACTGGCAAGGTATTCTCCAAATTTCATACGAGACCTTGATAGTAAAATCATCTATTTTTACTCAGGATTAAAGCCAAATTATTGAAGGTATTTAGCATCTCGTGACTTCAAAAGTTATGAAAAACTTGTTCATTTAGTGGAGAAGGTGGAAAGGATGTTTGCCGATGATCAGGTGTTCTTTGAAAAATAACAAAATGAGGTGGCATGCGAAAGGGACGAACTCTTCAAAAAAGTTTGATGGTAAGAAACTTAAGTTTACATTTTTTTGAAAATTGTTGTAAAAATCATACTGGGGAATGTCTTTTCAATTCTGGTAAGTGTTATCCAGGTGTTAAAATGAGACATAAGGCTCAAAATAACACTGAAAAATATTAGGTAAATAGTAATACAAAATCCAATTTACAGTCAGTAAAATGTTTTAAGTGCAGTGAAATGGATCTTTATACAAATAATGGTCCAACGAAGAACACGTCTGATGGAAAGCATCTAGACTACAAGAAGCAAGGGGTGGTGAAATCCTTTGCAACTACTTCATCAGATGTTGGGCCATCAAATAATGTTATATCAGGTACACTGACTGTTTGTTCAGATTATTCCAATGTGTTGTTTGATTCATAGTTTACACATTCATTTATTTCTAAGATTTTATCTTGTAAATTGGGAATTCCATATCAAGATATGAATCCTGTAATTATGGTAAAAACACCGGGGCAATATGTTGAGACAAAAATAAATTATAAGAACCTTAATATCCTTGTTTGCGGAAAGAATCTACTTGGAAAACTTATTGTTTTTCCTCAAGAAGAGTTTGATGTTATTTTGGGTATGGATTGGCTTTTTGATTATCATGATAATATTAACTGCATAGCTAAATAGGTTTCTTTTTAGAAAGATTTTTAGTTTGTGTAGAAGAATGAACCCTTGTTTTTGATAACATATCAAGAAGCTGAGAAACTAGTAAAATATGGAAATGAATGTTACAATGCACATATTGGTGAAAATAAAGGAAGTGTTGAAATTAATTATTTGCAAGTGGTAAATGAGTTCCTTGATGTTTTTCCTGATTATTTTCCTGGTATTATACCTGATACGTAAGTTAAATTTATAGTTCACTTAGTTCCTGATGCTAAGCCAATTTCAAAACTCCCTTATCGAATGGATCAAATTGAACATTTAGAGTTAAAGAAGCAACTACAGGAGTTATTAGATAATGGTTTCATTCGACCGAACACATCACCATGGGGTGATCCTATATTATTTGTTAAAAAGAAAAATGATTCAATGAGACTTTTCATTGATTATATATCATTGAATAACATCTCTATTAAGAACAAGTACCAATTTCCTCATATCAAAGATTTTTTTTATTAGCTCCAGGGAGCTCAGTATCTTTCAAAAATTGATATGAGGTTGGGGTACCATCAATTTAAAGTAAAAGAATAAGACATTCCTAAAACTGCATTTCGTACTAGATATGGCCATTATGAATTTGTAGTTATGCATTTTTGTTTATCCAATGCACTTGATGTATTCATGGATCTTATGAATAGAATTTTCCTTTAGTTCCTGGATAATTTTGTGTTTTTGTCCGTTGATGATATTTTGGTTTATTCCAAAAGTAAAGAGGAACATGAAAGTAATTTAAGGGTTGTCTTCCTAACCTTAAAAAAAGTGATGATTGTTTTCAAGAATTGAAATAAGCATTGGTGAAAGCTCTAGTTTTGGCACTGCCTTCCCGAAAAGGAATGTTTGTTATTTACAGTGATTCTTCGTTTAATGGACTTTGTTGTGTCATTATGTAGAATGATTAGGTAATTTCTTACACTTCACGTTTGTTGAATCCTAATTATTTAAATTTCATTACACATTATTTGTAATTAGCTTCTGTTGTTTTTGCTTTAAAAATTTGGAGGCATCATCTGAATGGAGTAAAATGTGAAATATATACTGACCCCAAAAGTTTTAAGTATATATTCACTCAAAAATAATTGAATATGAGATAGATGATATGGTTGGAATTAACCCAGGATTATGATTGCATGATTCATTACTATCTAGGAAAGGAAAATAAAGTGGATGATGCTTTGAGTAGAAAAAGTAATGCATTATTAACCATGATATTTTTGGAATGATATCCTTTGCTTTTTAATTTGATGAACATTGGCATAGAAGTTTTTGGTGCAATATACTCTTCTGTTTTATTTAAGGTGTTAGTGAAATCATCTCTATCAGAAAGAATAATGAAAATGCAGAAAGAAGATAGTGAGTTGCAGAAAATGATAGTCGGTTCTGATGGGTAAGTTACTTGATTTTAATGTTGATAATGATTGTGTTTTGAGGATTGGGAAAATATTATGAGTGTCTTGTAATTCATAGTTGAATAATGAGTTTTTATGAGAAGATCATAGTTCTCAGTTTTCAGTTCATCCTTGCAATACTAGTATGTACAGAGATATTTGTGACTATTACTGGTGGGATGGAATAAATAGAGATATTGCTGAATTTACTATGAACTGTTTGACATGTCAGCAGGTTAAAGTAGCCCTCCAGATACCAAAATGGATGCTTTAGTCATTACTAGTTCCATAGTGGAAATAGGAAAATATATCCATGTACTTCATTGTGGCATTACCAAAGACATCTCGAGGTAATAATGAAATCTGGGTTTTTTTTGATCGGTTGACTAAATATGCTCATTTCTTTTTTTATTTGAGATACTTTGTCTCTAGAACAACTTTCTCAGTTGTATGTTAAAGAGATAGTCAGGTAGCATGGAGTTCCTCTCTCAATTTTATCTAATCGTGATCCCAGGATTACTTCTATTTTTTGGAAAGGCCTTTAAAAGTCGTTGGGTACTGAATTAAATTTTGTTATATATTTTCATCCGCAATCGGATGGGTAGTCAGAACGATCAATTCATACCTTGGGGGATATGTTATTTTCTTGTTCACTGGATTACCAAGGAAGTTGGGACCAACATATTTCTTTAGTTGAATTTTTTTATAATAACATTTTTCATTCCAGTATATAGATGGCTCCATTTGAGGAATTATATTGAAAGTGTTGTCGAACTCCATCATTTTTGGATGAAGTAGGTGAAAGGAAGCTGGTGGGACCAGAATTGGTAGAAGAGATGGTAGAAAAGGTTTAGTAAATTCAGAAGAACATGAAAATAGCTCAGAGCAGGCAGAAAAGTTATGCAGATAACTAAAGTAAGGATATATCTTTTGAGGTAGGTGATCATGTATTTATCAATGATTCTCCAAGGAAAAGTGTGATGGGTTTTGGTAGTAAGAGGATGTTGAGTCTGAGGTTCATTGGACCTTATGAAATCAGGGAGATAATTGGATCAGTTGCGTATAGAGTGGATTTACCTCTATATTTATCTCAGGTACACAATGTTTTTCATATTTTAATGTTGAGAATATATATGCCAGTTCTATCTCATTTTTTGAGCCCAGATGTAGTTCAATTGGAAGAGAATCTCTCTTCTGAAGAACAAAAGTCAAGATTATTGACTTAAGAGAGAAAGTGTTGCGGAATAAGGTAATTCAATAGATAAAGGTTTTGTGAAAAAACCATATGGTTTAAGAGGGAATATGGGAATCTGAAAATTATAAGAGGGATAAATACCCCCTTTATTTCATATATGAAAAAAAATTGTGAGAACACAATTTCCAAAAGGGGGAAGGATATAACATCCCAAGTAATTAAATAATAATAAATTTTCATATTTATTAATATTTATGAATTAAATATTAAAATTACTTTAAAGTGGATGCTATTTTTGATGGCTTACCTGATACGCAACAACATGTTTCTTTGAAATCTTACGTTGCACACAAATAATATAGTATTATTATTTTAAATGGTAGTTTACGCCTAGACATTTTATTGGCAGGAATGAATAGAACTAAATACAATATGATTATACACGTATGTTAAATTTTTGACATTTATCTAATAAATGTTAGGGGCTTAAAATATGAATGAATATAATTTTAAGCATAAATACTCTAATATTCACTAAATGGTCGATTTACCATAATTTGATGGAGAACCATCTTTAAATATAGTTTTGGTCATTTTTATATGTCTCATTTGACAAAATAAAATTCTTCTTTAGATTCAAGACCTAATAATTTACTTTGGGTTAATGTTTTCAATTTTTCTAATAAAGTTCATTTTTTTAATGAAGAGTGATGAATACTGTATTTTAATTCAAAAATTTATATTAATCAAATTTATTTATATGGTTATATTATCATTTTAATTTGTTTTAATGTGTAATTAGATTATATTTTTACCATTTAATACAATTTTGGTCGTTGGAATTAATTTCACTTTGAAATTGGACAAAAACAAATGTTGATCTTTTGATAGTTATTGTTTCTTAAAAACACGCTATTTGTCTTGAAAAAGACGATTAATTTTAAATTAATTAATGAAAATTCTATGTTTTGAATTTGTTAAAATATAAATCATTTTTGAATTTGGAGTATCAAATATTTCTTAGGTTGAATGTTTGGTATTTTTATGAAAAACATCAATTTTGATGAATAGTGAAACCACTTAGTAGTGGTTAAAAAATGAATTTTTCATTTAAATAAAATTTTACTGATTCTGTGAATTGAATTTAAAAAACTAACATACATGGTTGTTATTAGTAAGTAAAATGTGGTTCAATAAGATGAAATTTTTTTCTGAATAGTAATTTTTTACTTTTATTTACCACTGTAAAAGTTAAATAAGGTAATTAAAGGTAAAAATAATATCATAATAATACAAAAGTACCTTAACACATGTCCTAACCATATTGGTTGAGTCATTTACGACCATGGGCATCTTTGGGTCGATTTTGGGACCCCATGGATCCATATGGGAGTGATAATAACACTTTACATTAATTAACTAAAAATAATGATAAAAATGACGCAAACAAATATCTTTTACTAAATAAATTTTTAGATGGGGTAATATAAGATATATTATTGACTATAAATATTCATTGGTAACATATAAATATTTCCTATATCATTATTTTTTTTATAATTTTTTGACATCAAATAAATTAAATTATTTATGACACAATAATCATGCAACATTTACATTATTAATAAATGATTTATATAAATATGATTATAAATATTAAAACAATATCCAAAACCTATAAAATTATTATTGTATAATTTTATTTAAACCATTAATCATATTATAGTTGACTTTAATTAGTTCTTGACCTCTATAAGCTGAATATCATTATATAATAAAATAATATTTTCACACTTTCCTAAGGAGCCCCTCCTCCCCCTTATGAAGATCCATCACTTCTTACTCATTCCTCACACCTATAAAGCCCCTTTTCTCATCCAAAACCTGAAAAAATAATCTTTCAAGATCCCCCTCCTCCACATAGAAGCCTTACCTTTTGCAGAATAAACTTCAAGAAGTCCTTTTGGTTCAAACCAAAGGGAGTTACCCAAATTAAAGGTAATGATTCCTCTTAACATATTTTCTTTTATTTGAATTCTCCAACCCCTAAACTATTTTTATTAATTTCTTTTATAACAACTCCAGTATCCTCAATATACTAGGATTTTTATATGAGAATTATTTGAGCTATACTTACACACACCTCTATCTAATGGTTGAATAGCATATTGATTGTGTGGATGGCATATTAATGCCTCATGAAACGATGATTGTTAGATTATCTTCTACCACCTCTCATGATATCCATTACGATGGAACTGTATTTATATATGATATATATTATTTTTATTTTTTCTTTATGCTTCTTTATTTTACATTTAAATCCTACCTTTATGGTTTCCATAATGGGTAAACACGATAATTTCATTTGAGGAAGTGTGGACTACCACCCCCGCAAAGTGTTATGACTCATTAATTATATATGTAGGACATATAAAGGAATGTGTTAATTATATTATATATGATATTATACTGGAATTATAATATAATAATTTATCATTATGTTTTAATTCCAGTAAAATACGATATAGAAATGAAAGTGGCATTCATGCGTACGTACAGCTTATAGTCTCCATGAACGGTGCATTTCATTTCTTATCTCCAAAATTATATGTACTGTTATAAAAAATATATATATACTGGATATTTATGATGTATATTATATCTAAATCATTAATATCATTTTAGAGATAATGGACTATTGACCACATGGACAACGTGAAATTTTATGGTGTTCATTTTTGACTCAAGTAACAAATATCGAAAAAACAACCATTATTAACTTAAATGGTTACATAATGTTTATAACATGGTAATAAGTGATATAAAAGGAATAATAAACTTTGAAAAGGTTCTTATGAAAGTATAAATTAACTTTAGTTTATTATTCTGGAGATTGAAGAACGAATGGGTCCAGTCGGACATGAGGTAAGGGACTTCATCTTAATCTCCTTTCATTGAGGCATATTTTATTTTTATACTTGACTTTATTTTATATGATGTATAGACACATTTGACTTTTTATTTCATTAAAATGGAATATTTTTATACAAGGCATTTTACTAAATTAAAAAAATAATGTTTCTTTTTTTAACGTAAGTAGTGAAAACGACCTTTCCACCGCCATGAGTATTATTGATCATTGGCTTCCAAAACAAGATGTAATGTTTTTAAAAAGGAAATTAAAATACCATATACTCATTTATGTATTTTGGTATTGAAAATTCTTTTGATAATTTATGTTTTTATTTCAATATATTTAAATGATATATATTGATTTAAATGTGGAAATATTATCTTTCCTTTATACTTGTTTTATGTGTTACGAATATGTTGTGGTTCCTGGGAATTGTTACATATATGGGTTGTTCCGTGATAAACCTAGGGTGTGTGAGCCTGAAAAAGCTCTCTAATTCCTTAGATAACGTGAAGGAGGTAAAATCGAATGTTTCTCCTAAGAGATTTAGGGAATATACTATGATGGGTATTCCAACGTAATTCCATATTTAGTTGTGATAGATACAATGTAAGTATGATATGAATTCTATAAGTACCTTTATGATTTGTGATTACTATGTTTTATTCATAAATCTTATATTTTCATGAGGTA
The DNA here is from genome assembly GCA_963277665.1 of Viscum album. Lineage (NCBI taxonomy): Eukaryota > Viridiplantae > Streptophyta > Magnoliopsida > Santalales > Viscaceae > Viscum > Viscum album. The sequence goes on from OY728123.1 coordinate 652,572,895, forward strand.
AGTAAAAGAGTTTATATTTTTTATGTATTGATAGACTAATGATTTCTTTCTTATTTTATGACCATTACTGAGATTTTTTATGCTCATCAAAAGTTTGGAAATGTTTTTCACAGGACTTAAAGGTGAATAGGGTCATGGATGGGTTCAAGGAAAAGTCTTACTGTCTAAAAAATGGAACTAAACATGACTCTTTTTTTCAAAAGTTTTTTTTATGAAAAAATGGATACTGAGTAGAATTGTCTACATGTAATATTCACGTTGTTATTTAAATGTTATGACCTAATTTTCTAATACACTAAACCTGAAAAGATCCTCAATGTGAATTATCCATTTAATTCAAGAATATGTAATGTTTAATGTTGGGTCCTTATACCACAACATAGATATGATTAAGGATCTTGAAGGGGACAATGTATCAGGGAAGTTTCTTTAATTTATTCACAAATATAATGATCCAATTCCTTGGAGATATGTATAGGAATACCTTATCTCCAAATGCAAACTTCATGTCCCATTGAGGATTTTCTACATAACTCTATTGTAAATTTTTGGTTTCCTTGATGTGTTTCTGATTAGATTTCACCTTATCCAACATTTATTTGACTCTTTTAGCTCCATGAATCTAACCATCACTGACATCATCCCAGTATGCTACTGTTATGCACCTTTTCCAATAAATGACTTCATAAGGAACAATTTTTATACTTGAGTGGAAACTATTATTGTAGGAGCATTCAACCAGTGTAGTATATTGGCCCCATCCTCATATTAAGTACATAGTAATTGATCTAAACATATATTATAATTTATGAATAGTCCATTCAGATTGGTAATTAGTCAAATGATGATAGGCCTTACTAGAATTAAGCTCAATTGTTTGATCATTTTGGATACTTTTCAAAACATAGTGATGAATCTAATATCTCGGGGTGATACAATAAATAGTGGTACTACAGGAATCCATACAACTTATTTAATGTTTTATTTGTAAGTTGATTCTGTTAGAAGTCCTCTCATATTGTGATAATTTGATAAGTGTTTGTAAGATTAACCAAAATAACACATATAGAATTGTTTCCTCTAGATGTATTTGGAAGTCTAGTAAAAAACCATGGTTATGTTTTCCCATTTCCTTATTATTGTGGGTAATAATTGCAACATCCCTTTTGAATTTTTCCTTTCAACCTCCACTTTCTAATATAGATGTAATTTAATGTATATTCGATGATTTCCATATTTATATTCTTCCACCAAACTTTCTCTCGATGATATGGAGACATTTTTTACTCCCTTTGTGAATAGAGAATGTCGATCTATGTATGTCATTCATAAGAACATTATCTTTCTCTATATTGGATATTAAACATAATAATGACCGTAATCTTATAACTCCTTCTTCACTAATCACGACCTTTGATGATTTTTCATTTTAGATAGCTTCCACACATTTCTGAATTTCTACATCATTTCTTTGTACATCCTATGTTTTCTATATAATAGATGGTTGAGAAAGAATTTGATAAAGGATTGATGATGTTAATCACATAATTATTCTTATGTTAATAATTTATAATTCATACAGTATTTTATATTTCTCAATTTTCAACATTGATATGGATATAATATCCTTTCTACATAGAGAATCTGCCAGCATAATTTACTTTCCAAAAAACGTAGTGGATTAAGAATTATGAACATTTGATGAGCACTAACCACCCTCCCTGAAACATAATAAGCTCCACATGAGTGAAAATATATTGGATAATCTTTTTACTAGTATATGACTCATAATTATCCTCATAGAGATAATGCTGCAATATTTTCAATGCCACATCACAACTTCCAACTCCAAATCTTGAGTGCGCAATTTTTGATCATGAATTTTCAACTTCCTTGAGGCATAAGATATCACTTTATCATTCTTCATCAACACCAATCCTAAGCCTTTATTTGGATAATCACATTATACCACAATGAGTTATCCACTTTTTGGGAGTGTGAGTACTGGTGAAGTGATAAACCACTTTTTTATCTCCTTAAAGATTTACTCACATTATTGAGTCCATAAAAACTTCACTATGTTCAATTTTGACATGGTTATTTGGATTTAAAACCATTATAAGATCTTGAAAAATCATCAATAATATATGGATAGACCATGTTTGTGGTGGATATCCATTACATATGTTGTTATGGGTCTTTCTTCGATTTCCATTATGTTTTAAGGGTCAACATGTATCTCTTTTCTAGTGATAAATGCTCCATGAATGATACTTATTCCATGTAGATCTCACAAGTACTTTTCATTTCATTTAGTTTAACCCTTATAAAATTCTTTAGCACAATATTCAAATGATCCTAATGTTCCTCCATGGTCTTGGGGTATATTAGAATGTCCTCAATAAATACTATCAAACATTTGTCAAGGTAATCTAAAAAGAATATATTTATTATATCCATTAAGTTGATAGAGCATTAGTGATTCATAAGCACATAAATATGAAATCATAGTTTCTATACATTGTTATAAATGATTCCTTGGGAATACCTTCCTTCATCGCCTTTAATTGCTGATATCCCAATCAAAGGTCCTCCTTGGAGAAATAACTAGACCCAATTAGATAATTGAACAAGTCATCTATCCACGTATGGGGATCCTTTTTCTTTATGGTGATTTTATTGAGCTCTCTATTATTGATGCAGTGGCCTATATATCCATCATTATTCTGGAAGGAGGGTAATAGAGAACCCCATTGTAAAGAACTCAGGCATATAAAACCCTTGTCTGGATTCTCATATAACTACTACACAAATTATTCTAGATCAATGGTACTTATTTAATAAGGTTTATTTTATATATGCAGAGATCCAGGAAGATTTCAATTGATATGTAAATATCTCGGTTAGTGTGAATACTAGTAAATTATTTAGTGAATACATCACTATAATCCATCATGGTGGGAACATCTTCGAGCATGATCAGATCCTCAATCACAAACATTTGAGAAATTTATAATTTCTCATAAGAGCGGTCTCCCTTTCCAGAAATATGATGTTTGATTTTTATAAGTTGAAAATATGTGTGGTTACTTCTCTTTTATTTATTGTTATGGGTCCCAGGTTTCCTCTTCTTACATATGGTTCCACCAAAGTACTTTGAAAAGGTGAGTTATCTTTTTTCATAGAAACTTATTTCTATGATCAAAGATCTTCACTAGATGCTCCTCATATGAATGGTCATTATCCCACTATACCACCTCTGAAGTTAGTACTTGTAAGGGATCTGGTATGTATTTTCTTGATATTGATTAATGGAATACTTCATGTATGTGAGATATGGTTTTTGGAAGTAAGAGTCGATAAGCCACAACATCAATATGATTAAGGATCTTGGTGGGCACGATGTACTAGGGACTTAGTTTCCATTTATTCCCAAATATTATGATCCAATTCCTTAGAGATATGAAAATGAATACCTTGTCTCTATCTGTAAACATCATGTTCTATCAAGGATTGTCAACATATCAATTTTGATAATGTTTGGATGCCTTGATTTTTTGTTGAGTTCTTTACTCCTTATCCACCATTTATTTGACCATTTTAGCTCCAAGAGTAATACATTCACCAAATTCATCCCTGCATGTCGGGGTTCTGGATCTTTCCCATAAAGGACATCACATGAAGCCATTTGGATGCTTGAGTGGAAACTATTATAGTAAGAGCATTCCACCGGTGGAGTATGTTGGCCCTATCCACATTTTAAGTCCATATTAATTGACATAAACATGTCTTCCAATTTATTAATAGTCCATTCAAATAGATCATTTGGTTGGGGATTATTAGTTGTACTAGAGTTATGATCAATGCTTAAATCATGTTGGAGACCTTTTCAAATCATAGTGGTGAATATCAAATCATAGGTCCATAAAATAAGTAGTGGTAATCCATGAATTCATAACACTTATTTAATGTATATAATCATAATTTGATCAAGTCAGAAGTCCTCTAGAATTTTGATAATGTGATAATTCTTTATATGATGAACCAAAATAACCAATACAGATTTTTGTCCATTGGATGTCATTGGAATTCCAGTGAAAAAGTTCATGGTGATGTTTTCAGATGTCATTATTGGTATGGGTAATGATTAAAACATCCCTTTGGAATATTTCCTTTCAACATGCCCATTATGATTTACCTGAAACATTATTTTCTATTCAATTATTTCCTTTTTCATATAGTTTCACCAAATTTTCTCTCAATGATCACGATACATTTTTTACTCCCTCTGTGAAAGGATAATTTAGATCTATGTACATAATTAAGAAGAACATTCTTTATCTATATATTTTGTAGTACAAATAATCAGGACACAAATCTTTTGACTACATCCTCATTGATCATGAACTTTGATGTTTTTTAATTTTAGATAATGTCCACACATTTTTGAGTTTAGACATAATTTCTTTGACAATCCATTATTTCCTCTATGAGGGATTATTGAGAAATCATTTGAGAAATGATTGATGATGTTAATCATATAATGATTCCTATTTCCATCATTTATAATTCATATATGACTCGATCCTCCTCAATTATCTACATTTATAAGGATGTATGCCCCTTTATACATAGAGCATAAGCCATCTTAATTTACATATGATAAAGGTAGTGGATAGATAAGTCTTAACCTTTGATGAGTTCTAACCAATATTCCCTAAAACATAATAAGGTCTACATGAGTGAAAATATATTTGATACTCTTGTGATCTATATAAGTCTCATAGTTCTCCCCGTAGAGATAATGCCACATTATTTTAAATGCAAACATCACAACTTCCAACTCCAAATCATGTGTATGCAATTTTGGATTATGATTTTTCAACTTCCCTGAGGAATAGGCTATGCCTTTATCATTTTTCATCAACACACAACCTAAGACTTTATTGGGAGCATCCCTTCATACCATAATGATTTTTCAACTTTTTGGGAGTGTGAGTATCAGTGATGTGATAAACCACTTTTTGATCTCCTTAATTCTTTAATCACATTCTTGATTTCCAAAACACATCACTCCATTTAATTTTACCCTAGTTACTGGGTTTGAAAATCATGATATGTTCCTGAAAAATCATCTATAATACTTATAAAGACCAAGTATGATGTGGATATCCATTACAGATGTTGTCCTGGGCCTATTATCGATTTCCTTTACCTTTTAAGGGTCTACATGTATATGTTTTCTAGTGATAACATTCTCCAATAAAGATAATTCCTCTCTCTAGAATTCACAATTACTATTCTTTTCAAAGAGATTATCACTTATCAAATTCATTAGCACAATATTCAAATGATCCTAATGTTCCTCCATGTTATTGGAGTATATTATTATATACTCGATAAATACTTTCAAAAAAAATTCAAGGTAATATCAAAATACTATATTTATTATATCCATTAAATTGATGGAGCGTTAGTGAGTTATAATCACATCAATATGAATTCATAGTGCCCATACCTTAATCTAACTGAGTAATTGGGAATAACTTCCTTCCTCACCTTTAATTGGTGATATCCTGATCGAAGGTGTACCTTGGAGAAATAACTAGACCCACATAACTAATTGAAAAAGTCATCTATCCAAAAAAATATGATACTTGTTCTTTATTGTGATGTTATTGAGCTCATGATAATTGATGCAGTGGCTCATTGATCCATCCTTATTCTTGATGGATAGTTCTAGAGCACCTCGTGGTGAAGCACACAGGCATATAAAACCATTGTTTATATTTTTCTATAACTACTTCATTAATTCTTTGAACTCAGTGGTGTCCATTTTATTAGGTTTATTTTATGTAGGCAGAGATCAAGGGAAAATTAAATTGATATTTAAACATCTTGGTTAGTGGGAATACTAGGAAATTAATTATTGGATAGATTAGTGTAATCCATCATGATGGGAACATATTAGAGCTTGATCAACACCTATATCTTGATCATTTGAGAAATTTATTTTTTCTCATAAAGACGTAATATCCACACATGAGATTATGATTCTGAAGAAGATATATCTTACTCCCTACACATGTAACAGATTGGTGGATACCTTAGGATTTGAAAAGTGATCTCACTTTACTGAAATTTGTTGTTTTATTTTTATAAAATTATCTAATCCATGACCATATTAGAATAAAACACTACCAAATTGAGTATGATAAAATTTTATGGGAGATTTAATCCATAAACATAAACTGAGGTGGAGTTATGTACATTGAACACAATAATTTCCCCATTACATGTTCTCACAGATTACTCATCCAATAAATTTTTAGTTGGTGTTGGAATTGTTCTACTAAACTCACAATATATGAAATAATACATAGAACCTGAATCAAATGGTATGTTCAATTTTCAGGAATGAATATCATGGGTATGTGTCACCACATCATTTTCTAGATCCACAATAGTAGTATTGATATAATAATCTATTTCTTATTGCCTTATAGGTTTTTATTGATTTTCCCCAACAACCATGGGCGTAGGTAATTGATATAAAAACATTCCAGGTTCCTTGTAGTTGAAAAATTGCACTACTGGAAAATAGTTAACAGGAACCTTATTTTCTTCTTTAATGTAAGTTGGATTCTTCATATCCCTTCGGCAGTTCTTTTCCAGATTCCCTATTCCTCCAAATTTAATGCATTTCCATATTCTATTTATATAGTTCCAAAGATTAATCTTCCCATAATTTTTACATGTAGGATAATCATTATATTTTCCATATTGTGATTTATTTCCTAATCCAATCATATTAGAATCAGTTGTTTCCTTTTTCACTAGGCCCATGACACAATTCAGAGCCTATAATCTCCATTTCTCACTTAATTCCCAACATAAATTATACTCAAAACTGTTAATGTCTCCAAACACAAACTCATTTCATAAAAACGACATTACTCCACTAAAGAAGTTATCCACCTTTGTTTTAGTGTCCATGACATATCTGAAGGCATATATTTTAGGCCTTGAAAAGTGTTATTAATACTCTCTTATAGAATCATCTTCCTTCTTCTTATGCATGAGAAACTCTCTTTACATCATGATATGTAGGGTTCATGGAAAATATTTATTGAATTTTTTATTGAATTACTCAAAATACATGGAATCAATTGCCTCCTTGGACATCTTACCTTTGATCTGTTTCCACCACTGATCGGTTTCCCCATCAAAACAACAATATTCTAAAAAATCTTTTCATTATTCTAATAACTATTGAAGAATGAATATATTTTCAATGTTTTTAATCCATTGTTCCACCTAGAGGGGATGTAATGATCCAAAAATCATGTGTGGCCTTTACCACATGAATAATTCTTTGTAATCATTCTTTATCTTTGTAGAATGAGGTAATTCTACATTTTTCAAGATCTTATTTAGAAAATGATCTAGTTGGGAATGTTCTGTCATGATGTTTTGAGCTCCCATTTCTATCATATTTGGCATATCATTAGCTAAATCATTACATTTATTATCATGTTAATTTTTCACATGTGTTCTTCTATTACACTTTATTATCAAATAAAAAGTACAATTAGGGGGCTTGAAAAGTTAGCTAATAATAATAAGAAGTAAAAATTTAATATAAAATGATAAAATCTTAAAGACAAAGTATATCATAACATTCAACTCAATACGTTTCAATAGGGTTTATCCATGATATGATTCCTCACATATATTATAATGGGAATTTTCATTGTTCCCTTCAAAATGGTTTGTTATGAGCTTATTAATTTACCTATGCATATCCCCCAGGAGTTTCAAACCAGGTGTGCAGTAAGGCCCAACATCATGTACCAGGTTATCTAGACTCAGGCTCGAAAACCCTTATCATAATTGTTATACCTATATACATATGATTGAGAACCGTGTCCACAATTAGTATCCTAATAAGGAATTATTTTCTTGATAAACCAATTAATATATTCTTACCACAATTTAGTTATGTTTTATTAGACGTAGTCTTATTGATAAAGGTATTACTAAAGTACTCTATTCCAAGTCTCCATAAATAAATACAAATATCCTCTGATACCATCTATATTAGCCATAAAATTTTACACTTATCATTTTATGGTTTTAAGCATAATTAAACATAACATTAAATTCCACAGATTTTAATGTATAGTGCCTTTGAATACTAGTTACATAAAAATAAAATCATGGGACTAAATAAATCATTTCATTATTTATCATCCATTAACAGATCCTAACTTCCATTATGCCATTACATATATATTCGATAACATAGGGATAACATGAATAAATGGATGAGGTAAAACACCAACTAAGGGAATATTCATTAAATTAAATCATAGAACATGGTTTAGAAGGCATAGAATAAGGAAATAAAAAGAAATGTAACATGATTAAGCATAAGTAATCATAACATGAGATCATATAATAATGGAACCATAGTAATGTATATGAAATATATGAAATGACTATATCATGATTAATGTCTTGTTGAACATATGGTAGTATGATTCAATGCTTGTTTCACATAGAGTAGGGCATGTCACAGCCTACCACCAAGACCGTTGAACATGGAGCACAAATCAAGGCTAACCACAAAGACCACTGCATATAATGTCTCACGAGACTAAACATTACCTAATTAATTGGATCACTATTTGGGAGTATCAATCATAAAATGTTCATGAATAGTTTTTTCACATAAATAATCATATATAAGAATCAAACATAAACATAATGGTTTCCCATGGAACGAATTATGTATTATAATTATGAAAAAAGAATATATAAACATATTTTCATAATTTTATCCCTAAAAGCATAAATTTAAATTACCCATGGACATTCATATTGGTTAATTGGAATATATCATGATTATTTACATCAAGATAATTTGATATCTTATAAAAAGCGTATTTAAGAAACATTGGAATTAAAAATAGTTGGTGTGGTTTAAGGAGAACATTAATGATCATTTAAAGAAGAAAAAGGAAAAATATTTTATATAAAACAAAAAGTGAACGTAGATTTTTTTCCTAATAAAATTAGTTATTTTTGAGAAATAATGTTTTCTTTAAATTAATTGTATATTTCACATGAAGTTGGGTAAGAATTTATAATGTTCTCTTAAACAAAACGTTCTTATCAAATATAATTTAGTAGATAGACTTTTAGAAACATGTACAACCTAGAGAAAGAAAGGATAATGGATATTGATAAATTATTTTTGAATATATATACGTAATTTATTATATTTACAGAAAAATAAATGATAATTTCATTAGGGAAAAAGTAATAATGAATAACCCAAAAGATTAATGGATGTTCAGGTAGAATCCCTTACTTTATATCTGAAATTATTTTTACATGATTATAATATTATAAATCATAAAATAAGATTGATTAATTGTTAATTCCATAACCATTTATACATGTATTTGATTTATTATCACTTTATTATGTTCATTCTTTTTTCATTTTATGTGTTAAAATTATCAATTTCATCTTTTGTGAGTATTGATATCCATTGTTTAAATAGTCAGTTTACCTGTATATGTGTTTAGAAATCATGTACAATTAGGATAGTTGTCCAAAACATAACATATATGTTATTAATGAACATATATAATATTAAAATACCATATTTTTTATAGATTTTAGTATGATTCATTAGATAAATAATTAATGATAATCATTCAGCTTGATTTAGGGTTTTTTTATCATAATGAACTCTTTTTGTTTTAAAAATTAAATTTTGTATAATATATATTATATAATCTTTTTCATCCATATAAATGGTTTCATGAATGTCCTTAAGGATATAATTGATTGATCAAAGTATATCACCCAAGAAGGTGGTAAATCAGCACCTCATAGATGATGTTTTCATTCTTAATGTAAAATAGAGAGAAGAAGATATTTGATGAATAATTATTCCATAAATAGGATAATATTCCATTATATGTAATATAATGAATTTTTTATTCTATTTGGATGTAGAAAGGTGACTAGAGAAAAAGAAAAAAAGGAACATGAAAAAAAAATAAAAGAAAAGGGAAGAGGGTTTTACCTCTTGGTTACTTCTTGACATCCACAATAGGTTGTTGATTTTAGAATTTTATTAACACCAAACGCACTTGTTCATGGGTAATTATTTTGGTAAATTAATTGGGAGGAACTTGAACATGGATAAATTATATAGAGGTTTGAGTAGAAGAGGTGGTGAGGGGTGGAATTTATGGTGGAGGAGGGGTGTGTTATTTTAATATTTTAATGATAATTAAATAAATTTTCTGAAGACAAGAAAGAGTGTTGATTATTGAGACAAATTACAGTTAATAAATCATTTGATTTCTATATAAGGGGATTAAATCATTTCTACATCACTTGTGACTCCTTAATTCATATATTTATCATTTATTGAAAATTATACTATTTTACTATTAACCAAAAATTAAATTATTTTAGAAAATTCCAAAATAATTACACTTACCATTAATAAAAAAACTTCATTAAAAAAAACTTCATTTTATTTAAATAAGTTTTTAGTAGTGATTAATTTTAATTTTAGTTAAAGACATCAATTAATTAGAAAATTCAGTTTTTAAAATTAAAACTGTTTTTAACTCATTTATAAATAAACAAATGTTTCATAAAATTACCATATAGTCAAAATATATATTTAATTTATGAATAATATTTATGAAAATATATTTTCATTAAAATTATTATATTATTGATAAAATTGTAATTAAAAATTTACGACTTACAAAAATACCATCACTTAATTCATAAATTTTAATGTATTTATTAACTTATAAAATTATAAAATTATATCATATTTTCAATTATAAGATAGATAAATTTTATTTATAATTTTATTTGGGAGGTTACTATTCCATTTTCTAGTTTACTATTCATATGGTTCATGTTACTGTTCTAATGGTCATGTTACTATTTTATTGGATTATGTTCATTACCTTCTAGAAAAAGTTATTATTTCATTCTTGAAACATTTATAAAGCTTGTATTGTATTATAATGTTTGTTTATACCATATCATATAATTATGAAAATTTAATTTATATAGATATATCATTGGGTCATTAAAATCATGGAGGACCTTTGTCACAAACCAATAGTAGTTATCGAAGAAGTGGTCACATTATTACACAAGATCATTTATTTTATTTTTATTCCACATCCCCTCAAATATTCTTATGAAATAGTTATATAATAACCATAGTATCCTAAATATAAATATATTTCTTCATTGTTTATGTTTTTATGTAAACTAAAACACAATTTCATCAAATGGGATACACCGTCATCATTCATGTGTACGACAGAACACTGCCTCGCGAACCAATGTTGCTCTAACATCAATTTCCTCATTTTAAAGTTGGGAATAATGAATTAATTTATATTTTTATATAAATTATATTATATTTATTATGTATTTATTTAGTAATACATGTTATATGAAATATTCCTTCATGATTTAAATTTTTTAAATATGATAACTTCATTTGGGGGCGTATGGACTACCACGTCCTCAAACCAATGTGAGTTGTTCACACTTTAAATGGAATTTATTAAGGATGGGTTTAGTACATTTTTATTATATATATTTATGAAATAACAAATCATTCATAATTTTAATATATATATATATATATCATTTAATTTCTTTCAATATGACAAAAAAAGGGAAACATTATTGATGCGTACATATGACTTACCATCTCCATAAATGGTGTGTTTCATTTCATGTTTATAAACTTTATAGAGTATTATTAATACATATATACTAAATATATATTATATTTAAACTATGGTTTAAATTATGAAATTTTTTAAATAATTATCAATGTAATATATCTATGAATACAATGTCAGATATTGTATGAAAAAGAGCATTTATTTCCGGAAGGAAAACCTAAACATGGAATTGTTGATTAATGGTTCATATAAGGTCATAATAATATAATATATGATATAATAAATAATAATATGGTTCTTTGGTTTATTTATAATAAAATTATATTTGTTATACATTAGGTGTGAATGTCCGGATATATATTTCAGACAAAAGGTACGAGGTTTCTTTTCTCACTTTAATTTTTGTGAGATATAAGCTGTATTCTCCACTTCTTCTGGTTGTCTAGTGTATATAAAATAATATGAAATGTTATATTATGAATATAATTTAATTAATTATATAATATGTTTAACTTTATTTTTTATTTCACAGGTCTCATGACTCTATAGTTGCTCAAGTTATAAAGGGATTTATAGTCCCACTTTTATTTTTGGGAGACTTATTCCATATTCACCACTCAATTATTTTGTGTGTTGTTTATACATCCCATTTATATATTATCATATCCTTAAATTTATGGGTATATAAATATCAATTTTATGATCCCAATTTCATGGGTTTTACATTTCAAATGTTACTAAATCACAAAGGTAATTTTTTCCATCAATTTTCCTTCTTGAAGACAAATGTTTTTCTGTACACCTATTTTCATTTATGACGTGTATTTACTCTACTATTAACATGATTAATCATGAATAGTATTTTATTAATAATATTATATTATTCATTTAATATTATTATCTACTGGGAATATTATTTAATGCCACTAATGTGGAATAATTTTATTCCCACAAACTCATCATTTTATCAAGATTTCATAAGATTTTGCATGAGCAATTATGATCCATATCTCATGAACAATATTGAATTTTCTTATCCTTTAATTATTAATGATATCTTCATTTAATGGTAAAATATTTAAATAGTTATTTTACATTATATGATAATTAAAATTTAATTAATATAACATGACCATATTTTTCCCTTTGATCTGAAATCTTTTTTGTAAGAAAACATGTAATCTAAAAATGAATTAAAATAATTTATAAGTAATAATTTAAAATTATTTTCAATGAATAATATTTTGATGTTTTAAAATCATCCATTATAATTTTTTGTTTCTATTTTCAAATAAAAGGGTTGAATTTTTTTTTAATATTTGTATATAATTTTTAAAAGTAAACTCAATGAACAAACTATTTGAAAACAATTTAGAATTATTTTATAAAATTCAATATATTTTCAAAGATAATTGTTTTAATTTTAGTTTCAAAATTTCATTGTATGTTTTCCAATTAATTCACAAGAAAAATGTTTCCAAATTTTATTATGATTTAATAATCCTCTTTCAAAGAGGAATATATAATATTCTAAAAAAAAATTTAAATGAAATTTCAAGGCGTTCATAATATGAAAACTATTTTTAAAATGTTTTGGGATATTGATTTTCAAAAATAGGTTATTTTCCTTAATAAATGTTCCACGTGGTCTTTCAAAATCATTCCCCATCAAAAGTGTCATCCTTTGATATAGTTTATTATATATTGGGGATATGATCCTCTAAGTTAATACTGATATTCATTCTGCAAATGGTTAATGTTTTGATGGAATGATGACTGTGATGCCAATTTTGTAAGGAAAAATTAATTCATTGATACTCAAGGTGGGTCAATTTTTTCTCTCTGATAATCTTGAATGATTTTATATTTTAGATTTATTTTTTATTAATAATGATATGCATCGTTCTTATATGTAAGAGATATGAGTAGAGGAATAATATTAAAGATGAACATAATTATTTTGATAGTGGTTTAGGTGACAAAGATCCCCTAGTCCAATCCACCAATGATAACATTCTGATCGTGGGAATTTTCACTAGATAAGTTCCACTTATCATAATACTTTCAAAAAATGAGTGAATGTAACAAAATAAGATTATTTGGTGTCCCTTTTTAAAAAATTGACATATTTGATAGCTTATGATATTATAAAAAGATTCAATATTATTATTTAATTATTATAGTTATCTCTCATTTGTTTCAAATGGAAGGAGTGATTGAGATTAAGTAAATAATAAAAATATAATATACAATTATATATAAAATTAATTCATTTCTAACAAATAAATTAGAAACAAAGACTAGTTGAACCTAATGGATATATTTTTATACAAACTATTTTTATACCCAAATGAAATTTTTTTTAATTAAATAAATTAAAAAATATTTATTAATGACACTAAATAAGTATATATATATATATATTATACATTCAATTAAATATTTTTACAAAAAAACAAATATTTTTAGAAATAAAAGACTAGAATAAATCCAATTTTACCTATAAAAGGATATGTTTTTATAAATATAATTTCAATACCGTTTAATAGATAAATTATATTAAATATAAATATCGAAACTTCTATAAATTATATTTGAAAAAATACACATTTTTTACGTGTTATGTCAAAATTTAATCGGGTTATATTTTTTGTATTTTTATAATAAGTCAAATTTTCTATGAATAGTAATGTGAAATATTGAATAAGAACCTGACTATTAAGAATAGGTATTTGGCCATTATAATAATATGTTAGCCTGTAATATTTAAAAATGAATTTAGGTATCTCATAAAAGAAAATATGTTATATTTATATGACAGAATAAGTAAATAAATGTTTTTAAAATGATAAATTAAGTGTTGGTGTTTTTGAAAAATATATATTTATAATTGTATAATTAATATAATGATTGAAAAAGAAAATTATTCTCACTAAAAAAATTCATAAATTAGTATTTATTTTTCTTTTGATCATAAGAAAAGAGTATGACACCTAAGTAAATTTTTCAATGTTACATAAATACAGTTATAATATTAAAATATTTTTTTGAGAAAAGTATGATTTTTTAAAAATTAATTTTTTCTATTTAGAAAATTAAATTCCTAAACATAGTTATTTTTTTAATTCTAAACATCAAAAAATGTTTATGAAGAGTTTTTAAGATTTTTCTAAAATACTTGAATTTTTTGTGAATAGTAAAATACAGAAATTTAATATATAAATTCATAGTATGTTAAATACACTACTCATCAATAAATTTATGATTTAAACATCATTATATTGAAATAAAACTAATTATTTTAATATATTTAGTAATACTTATCAATCTATTAATTTTCATTAGAAAACATAGTAATCAAATTCATAAAACATTCAAAAAAAACACCCCCTCCTCTACGGTAAATACCACCCCTCACAACATATTCTCCTTGGCCGACTAATATTGTAAATATTTTGAAATTTCTATCCAATACATATCAAAAACCTCTCCCCCATGTTATTATTATTACTATTCTTACCAAAAATATCATTTCAATGTTCTTTAACAAGGTTCTCAAAGAGAATAATTCAAGTGGTAAAACCCCTAATCCTTCACATTCATTTATTTTTATTTTATTTTATTATCATTCCCCCACCCCATCTTTATAAAAATTCATGATAAATAAATTATCTTATTTATAATTGATTTTAATTATTTCAATGTAAAATAATCCATCATGTCTCTTCTCCTCTTCCCAATTTTATTCTAAAAATAAAGTCATCGACTCTAACATGTCGATTTACAAACTTCAAGGATGACATGTTTTTTTTAATTACACAATCAATGAAGGTCATAAAACCATTTTTATCATTTAAAAATATATTAATATATTTTTTTAATTATATTTAGTGTTTTCTAACTTATATATAAGCATAATATTATATAATAAAACAATATAGTTTGTGATTAAAAAAAATGCCAAAATAATCCAAATGATTATCACTAATGATTTATCTAATGATTCATCCTAATACCATATATACAAAAAAATGACCATTTAATATTCTATATGAAAACTTATAACATAAAATTTCAATTCATGATATCGTATCCCATCTCACATGATCTTTTATACATGTATACAAGTGAACGATTCATGAAAACCAAGGAATCAAACACTCCAGAATAGTGAAATTTAATCTTATAACTCATTAAAATAGGCATATATCACATAATAAAATTATAATAAATAATATAAATGTTTAATTTATTCTGATTAAAATTAATAATTATTCAAATTTTCTTATCCATCATGTTATATACAATTTTATAATAATTTCTGACATAAGTTAAGCATTCTCACATATCACCTTTATTTCTATAACATATATCTTATTAACCATTATTTATTGTGTTTGGTGTATTTATAATGAATATTTTTGTATAATATAATAGATAAATTTATATTCATGTTATTAAATGTTTCATTTTATGATCATTTATTTTATAGAGCATACGGTTTGACTCTTTTTATAGTGGTAAAGGGTTCTTCTCGAACCTTGATTTTTTATTCTACTTTCTCTATTCCTATATTTACCCCAATTAAAATCTTGACTAATTTTTTATAAATCTTATAAAGTATATTAATATATTATAAACTTATCTATACATATCATTTAATGTTTCTTTTATGGGAGAATAGTTTTCTATAAGGATTCCTTTTATAATTCTTTTTGTTAAGAAAGATCGATTAATCATAACTTCCCAATTTCCTACCAATTTTCATGTACAGTCCATAAAAAGTATAATGAAACCATTATTTTTCTAAATATCACATTTTTTTAATTAAAAAATACTTTATTTCATTCCATGTATTATATAAAACAATTATCACTGTTTATGTTTTAAATACTCTTTTATATGTTCACATAAACCCTACTAATGTGGTCCATTTCAATAGTATCTTAAAAACTACCACTCATATTTTTATTTCACTTGGACGTAATTTATACCAAAAACATATATATAAAGTCCTAAAATTTTATTTTGTTATGATATACATGTTTACTATATGTTTTGTATGAAAAAATAAATTAACATTGGAAAATAACTATTCATTCCAAAGTAAAAGGGTATTTAACAATAATTTCTCAATAATTTTATTATATTATTTTAATCTGCGATTATGATTAAAAATTTTCAAATTGGTAAGATAATTTTTATATAAATATTTTTTAAACCGATTACTCGATATATAAGGAATGAATTTGACTTAATCATTTCTTTCTAGGACCCACATTGGCCCATCGATTCATTGGTACGTATCATGAGAAAAAGGTGACCAGGTTTTGGCCAACATATTACCCATTTATATATAATTATTGAGAAACTCATTCTTGGGTTGTTAATTTTGTTCACAATTATGAAATACCTCATTAGGATATTAGTAATTCATAAATATTGTTATTATTCAAAAAGTATAATATCATTGGTTACATTTCATTTGATTTATTTTATAGAAATATTTATTAATATTTTAATCCTACCCTAATATGCTAAAGATTTTGTTTTATTGGAATGTGTTTCAATCAATCAACTTTACATATTATTTATTTTTATGACATCTTCCATGATATTGTTTACCCTTACTGATCATAAGAGATCAATCCATTCTTATGTATTATTGTCCCTAAGAGGTGAATATGTTTATTATGAATGGATTTCAGGTATAATGTAGAAGTTTAGGGTTGATTAAAATTGAGTTTTTATATTATTTTCCCTTCAATTGGTAATGTAAAATTTATTTCGATATCTGGTTATCCAAATATACTAAAATATTTTTTTCCTTGGGATATGAACACTTTTTATTTATATCAATTTAATTAGGTAAGGCATAAACCCTGTTCTACTGGGGTTGATGTCTTTAGAATTGATATCAGATAAATTTTCGTGGATAATTTGGAAACTAGGATTAGGAAACCCCTTGTTAGAGAACATAACCCAATGATATAATTTAATGATAATCATAGGATAAAATCATGGAATTTTGGTAATATGGAGATTATGTTAGTGATCTTATAAATAAATATCACTTTGTATACTACAAGTTGGCATGGTTAGAGAAATGACGTACATATTTGTAAGACCTCCAAAAATGTGTGTCGGGGCTGATTGAGAGTAACCTGGTACATGATAATGAGCCATACTACACACCAGGTTTGACACTCCCAGGTGATATCCTTGGATTATTAAAATTTTAATTATAAACCATTATAAATAATTTTAAAGTAATCATTTCCTCAATGAAACCATGGTTATATTTATGATATTAGTTACACATAAATTTTATCTCAATTGATGTTATATGGTTCACTACTTTGAAGATTGTTAATTGTTTTCAAAATGTTTTGATCTAATCTAGTGTAGGCCATTGTTTAAAAATGGATCCTAGTAGAAGAAATGACATCTTATTTAATTCATATAATATATAACATAATAATAATAATTTCTTCGATGGGATTGAGAAAATCAATCGAAGTCATGTTGTCTCAAAAAAATGACCAAAATATGATGATATAATAACATATTCTAACAAGATATAGAATGAATTACTCTAGTATTAAGCATTCAATGGGAATCAATAGAATAATATGAAATATAATAATAATATATATAATGGGAAGAAGGTAATGATTTATTCTCCCAGATTTGTTAATTGTGGAAGGAAACACCTTCATATATAATTAAGAAGAAAATTATTTTTCATTATTTGAGGAAACAATAGTCAACCATTCTCATGATTTTAATAAAACAAAAGAGTTTTAAATTGTTTAGTGTTTCCAATATAATAATATTTAAAAATATGAAAATAAATGTCTCATGTTTTAATATTTTATACACCAAAAGAGAATAATGGATAATGGGAAATATTACGATACTACCATAGATGAAGAGAAATAATTAATATGTTAGTGATTGGATTCAATAAAATTGTTACATGAGTATTTAAAAAAGCATTGGTTAAAAGAATCATGAGATATATAAGGATTATACTACAGTACTTATTCATTAATTAATTGGATTTAGGGGATGAATAGAACCATCAATCATGATAAAATATTATATTGTATGTGGACTTTATTGAAATCACATTACTAGAGAAATAAAACCGTAAATATGTTCTTTATGTTTATATAATAATATATATGTGTTTATGGGATAATATTGGTGAATATTAAGGTTGTTATAGATCTAATAGTTAATGTTATAATAGAATGACTAGATGTTTTAATTTATGGAAAAACTATGATTTTACTCTTTGGAAGATACATGTTTCTTAAATGTTTAAAAGAGACTAATTTATTCATATATTTTTATGTGAAAATAAAAGCTTTGTAATTTTGGGAATATAATGTTATTCTTATTTTTAAAATTTATTTGCCTTACTTCAAAATATTTTGGTTGTTGAATATATAATGTCATGTTTTTTATGAGTATTAATGTTAATTACATGTGGAATAGATAATTAAAATAATTGGGAAGTATTTTTCATTAGAAACATATACTAATTTTCATAGTTTAAAAAAACATTAAATGTTTTAGGAATGAATTAATGGCCATATAATTCGTTAAAACTGATTGAGGGATGAAACATTTATCGAGAACATTATTTTCTAGGTGTAAGGGATGAAGTTAAAATAACTCAATACAAAAATAATGGATGGTATTATGATTTTGAAATGGAATGTAATCAGGTAGTTTTAGTTTCGTAGGCTCTTATATATATATATATAAATCCAAAAAATCTAAGAAAAATATTTTCGAACAATGACATTATTTGTTAAAATTTCATTTTGAGAAATTATTGTTCTTTTAATGAATCACAAATTTAAAGCTTTCTGAAGGATATCTTTCTACTGAGAATTTTATTCATCACCATCCAAAGGAAAATAATGGTTATATTATTATATAATTTACAATTCTTCACATCACACTAATGTTATCCTATTAGAATACATAGTTTTTTGGTAACTACTTTATATCCCTTTCTTTCCAATTAAGAGGATATTTTGTTAACACTATTTCCAATATAGGTTTACCAAAAGAAATTTTGATGTTTTAATCTTTTATTTTTTGATGAAAAATATCAAATTGATAAGAAACAATTTATAAAAAGTGGGTAGAAAGTAACACCCCAAGATTTTTCAGTATTCCTTTTGTCAAATTTTACTTCTAACAGAGCTTTTGAGTTTTAAAAATGATTAAATATTATTATTTAAATGTTTTTGTTATATTCTTGAAGTAGGGAATGGGGGGAATGATTGAGATTATATATTTTATAAAAATATATATTAAAAATGTTTATAAAATGAATTTATTTATTGTTAATAATTTATAAGTGAAAATCAATTGAACATAAATGATGTAATTTTGTATAACTATTTTTATTCCCACAATGAAATTATTTTTAGTAAAATGAATTAATCAATATTTTAGAAATATATTAATGAAATTTTTGTATTATATATACAATAAAATATTTCTAAATTCATCTTAATTATATCAATAAACACAAAGTAGGAACAAATTTAGATTTACGTATAAATGGTTCAATTTTTCTAAACACATATTTACCTCCTTTTAATGAAGAATTGTTTTAAATATAAATATTGAAATATTTATAAATTATATTTTAAAAAATAAAATTATTTTTTAAATCATAATTACAATATTTTTTTTAAAAAAATTTGTGGTATTTTTTTGATAACCTTTAATTTTATGATGAATTTCGATTTGACCTATGGAATAGTAATGTGAGGGTTAGGATTAGTAATGTGACTATTAGTACAAAAACATAACATATGAAAGTAAAAATAAAATTTTGGTATCTAATAAATAATATTATGGTATTTTTGTACCATGTAATAAGTCAATAAATAATAAAAATGATAATTTATGTTTTCATATTTCTAGGAAACATATATTTATATTTAATAAATTATAATTAATAAAAATATTTAAAAAGAATATTATTTTTTGGAAATAAATTCCTAAATTACAATTTTTTTATCTTGTGATTATAATATATTTTTATGCAATCTTAATGAATTTTTCCAACTATCATAAATTTATTTATAATATTAAAATTAGTATTTTTTTAGAAAATGATGATTTTATTGAAAAATTAAATATTGTATATTTATAACATTATTTTCACAAAAAAGAGTTCATTCTTATAATTATACTCACCTGAAAATGTTTAGTGTGAATTTATGATATTTTTCTAAAATACATGAGGTTTTGTACACTGGTTAAATATAATAATTTACGGTATAAATATGTTATTTGTTTATACATTATTCCTTGAGTAATTATTGATGTAATCACCATAATCGTAAACTTACCACAATTATTTTAATATATTTACTGATAACTAAAAAAATATTTATAGTCTTCAACAAAAATAATAAACCAATTAATAAAATATTTAAAAACACCCCTCTTCGCCTCTATAATAACCACCCATCACCACCACTTCTCCTCACACCACCAAAGCCTTGAATATTTTCAAATTTCTTTCCAATACATATCCTAAACATATAACTCACATTCTGATCATTCTGGTCTCACCCAAAAATTCATTTCACATTTCCATATATATTTTCTCAAGGGTAAGAATTCAAGTGGTAAAACACTTAATCCTTCCCTTTCATTCTCTTTTATTTTTATTTTCCATTATTATCATCCCCTTACTTAGTATGTCAAAATGATCACCATAAATATATAATCTTATATATATATATATATATGGAAATGTTATTATGTAAATGATATATCCACAATCATTCATCTTCTCCTCTTCCCATTTTATTTTGTAAATGAAAACATCGTTCGTAAGGTAGGGATTTACAACCTTCGTGGACAACATGTTTTCATTTTTCAATTACACCTTTATTTTTGGTCATAAAACAATTTTTTTTTGGAAATAACTTTATAATATATATTTTAATTATTATTATATGTTTTATAAAAATTATATATAAATAATATTAACTACTAAAATAAAACAAATTTGGGACGATAAAAAAGACCAAAATAATCGAAAATATTATCAATAATGTTTTATCAAATGATACATCCAGATACCATATAAAAATGAAATATATAACCATTTAAAATTATTTAATATTATTTAAAATATATAATTTAAATTATAGATACTTTTATCACTTCATATAATAATCCATACATTTATATAATTGAATCAATCATGAAAAACACGAAAATGAACAATCCCAAATGCCAAAATTGAATTTTATAAGTCATCAAAAAGGAAATAAAATATCATAAAAAACTTATAAAATATAAAATAAATTATTATTGGGTTATTAATAAAATTATAATGAAAAAAATTTCATTTTACAACATGTTAAGTATATGTGTAGAATGATTTCAGACATAAGGTAAGGGTTTTCTCATCTCAAATTTATTTCAGTGAGATTTTCCTTATTCAACATTATTTCATGTATTGGTTTATATATACTGAGGTTTGATGTATAATATCATGTATCCCTTTATATTATTAGTATTATATGTTTAATTTTATAATTATTAATTTTAGGGGCTGTAAAGTTTGACTGTTTTCATAGTGGTAATGGGTTTTTCCCGAACCTCCAATTTTCTATCAGGTTACATTATCTCTCTATTTACCCAAATTTAATTGATATTTATATTAATATTATTAATATATATTGTTTATATAGGTTTCAATCTCATATATCAATTATTTAATCTTTATTTTATTTATGAATCTATTGTATAAATGTTTCCATTTTTAATTCCTCAATTAAGAAAGAAAAATTAAAAGGGAACTTCCCAATTTCATACCCATTTTCATGTACCATCCATAATATATTTCAATACACCATTATTTGTATAAAATATCTATTTTTAATGAAAAAAAATCGTTATTAATTTCATGTTTTGTTAAAAAATTTATTCATTTTTTAATGTTTCTTTTATATTTTCCCTTAAATCCCACTAAATTGGCCCATTTCTAGAGTCTCTTAAAAACTCTTTTTACAGGATCAAAATTCATTTGGATGTATATTGTACCCAAAAAAATCTAATTATCCTTCCCAATTATTTTCGATGATATCCATGTTTACAATCTAATTTCATGACAAATTAAATTTCATTTTTAGAAAGAACTCTTCTTTCTAAAGTAAAATTGTATTTCGAGGGAATTTATCAATGATTTTATTATAGTCTTTTAAAATATGAATATGACTAAAATATATAAAGGAAAAATGGGAGGATTTTATTTAAATTTATTTTTTAAAATAGAATATTCCACATATGAGGAATATATTTTACATTGTATGTGATATGAAGGGCCCACAATAGGCACTCGATGCATCGGTATGTCTCATGAGGAAAACTAAATCGGGTGTTGGCCATGTCCCTATGCATTTATGTTGATTTAATCGTTGAGGACTTGAAGATATGTTTAGTATTTCCATCATTATTAATTCCCCCATTATAATATAATTAATTGATAAATCATTTGATTATTTGATTAGTAGAATATCCATGGACAAGTTTCATGTAAATGTTTATATGTAACTATTTATTTACCTTTTACTCCTCCCATAATATTATAAGGATTATGATTCAATGTAATTTGTTTTATTTATTCACCTAATTTTTTTATTTTTGTTTCTGATAGATTTTCCTATATTTTTTTCCTTTACTGGGTATCCGAGCTCACCTAGTTCATATGTTTGAATTTCCCCTATGATGCAATATTTTTATTATGAATGACATTCATGGATAATATTGGAATTTATGGGTGTTCCTAATGGGGTTATAATGTTTTTTACCATAATGTTTCTATATAAAACATATTTTTTAATTTGGATTTCAATTCTACAAAAATATTCATCACATTAGACTAAAAACACATGTTCATTATACCACTATAATTATCTAAGTAACTGACTTCGAGATACTTTGGATGGGGGTATTTACAGTGCAGGTTTTCGATGCCTTTACAATATGGCCAAATAATTCGTTCTAGTTTTTTTATTGAGAACTAGATTGTCTATAGCTTAGTCTAAGAGGATGATGCTTTTCTTGAACTGATTTCAAGCATCTGAGACTTCTATAAATCAAAATAGTTTGATTTGATTGAATTAATGAGTTTTAGATTAATTTTTTAGAAGAAACCAATAGCATAATGATAGTGTTCTTCAAATACAAATTTCATCAAGTAAGAATATCTTTGAAATTATCATGCTCAAAATATATTTAATATGTATAGAATAAAAAAATATAAGAAGTTGCATAATAGTTAGAGGTTGAAATATAGAGATCATCAAAGCATAGCCTCGTCTATAGTAATAGACTATATTAATCATTATATAAATTATATATTCAAATTTTTATCACAAATATGTAGTTGTATATTGTGATTATATATAAGGAATGTACATTGACTATATATATAGATTGTACACTTTTATTTGGTATGAGATGATCCATGAATTACATCTGAAAGATCAAAATAATTCAAATTTAGATAATTTAATAGAGTCATAACATCCTTTAGAAATCGTAATGATATTATTTGTTGAATAAGTTCCTTTTATTCAGTTGAAAATCACCTTTAAAATATCTTTATATTCTATTAGGTCATTCCATAAATATTTGTTAATATTTTGGTTTTAAAACACTTCCATTGAATATTCAAATGTAGTGTTACTTCATGTGACGAAAAAACATCAATCATATGGTCAAAAATGTATCGTTGATCCAAAATGTAGGGTTGTTGTACATTATATCTTCTTCCCTATACAAATTTTGGATTCATAATATAGGGTTCCCAAACCATACCTTCCTTTTTCTCAAATGTTAGGATGCATCCACACGTTGTGTTGCTTAAACATATTTTCCTAAAAATACATGGTATATGATGCATACATGTGGATTCAAACATTTGGTTCTTTCCTTACGTTACATGTAAAAATGTAGGGCTGAATAATGATTCCAAAATACATTCTAAACATTTTTAGTTTACATTAAAAAATATTATACCCCATAAAAAAGAAAATATTTTCATCTTCTAATTAAATATATTGATAAGAAATACATAATGTTGATTCAAAAAAGAAACATTCAATAATATATGTGTCCCTCAAAATAAATAAAAATCATATAGTAATGTTAAGACAATTAATTCCCAACAATCACCCCCTTTTTAATGATCACAAAAACCATAAAATAAAATATATAAAACATAAGAATTTTAAACATAAATTATATCTTTTAAAAACATTCACAGATTATAGTTGTTGAAAATTAATTTCCCACATTATGATTTCAGCCCTCACCTTATGTTTTGGGTCCAGAAACTTGTAATTGATTTAAGAATATTGTGTTTACCCAATTTTATCACCCATTTAAAATATAAAATATAATGGGTTTTAAAATGGATTAAAACAAATTCAATATATCAAAAACCTGTAAATTTTAGTTTTTCAATATACATTAGATAAACTAATATATGTTATGGATGCTGAATCGAGTGGAAATAATACAAACTCAAAAAAAATTATTCATATAATTATTGTTTTTATTTACAAAAAAATGTTGGCTAGTAAATCATTAAAAAGAATGTCATGCTAATGTATAAAGGGTTGTATTAGAATAAGGGATTGATACATATGAAATTTAACATCCTAAAAAAAATTCAATTATTATATTAGTTCTCTAAATAATTTAGAGATATTTCTATCTAACCTCCTTATCATCATCTTTTAAGAATTCCAACATCAAACTTTAAAAAAAAGTTATATTCATAAATTCGTGAAAAATAAACTCTGAATGAAAAAACAGATATAGAATTGATCCCAACGTATTGTGATGAGTATTTATGTCATGTAATCTAGAGGTTAAATTCTAAATAATATGCCTTTTATTGTCCAAGAAAACATTTATAGGGGAACACCCAACATGTAATATATAACGTATATCACTGAAATTAAACATTATTAAAGTAATGGCTTAAAACCATATAATTACTCCTAGAGAATATTGATCTGTTGATGTAGAAGCATTGTATTTCCCAGTATTACATCTCATATATTCAAATTGGGTCCCTAAATATCTTTTTAGTTCACTTATATTTATTTCTGAAATAAATTATTGTTGAATCTTACCAAAAAGATTAGAAATATCTCTTCCATAAACATCAAAATCTTTTCTGTAAATAAAACATTCTCTCAGAGTATTTAGCTGGGTCTAAATAGATTCTAATTTTATTTTGGAAAAAAATCTACTTCTTAAATATTTTAAATATTTCTTTTCTCCCGCCATTTCACCATGAATACATTATTTATCTTCTATTAATTTATTGGATTGAACAACAAATCCATCAATTACATTGTTCAATTAATTGATATATTATGAATCATGAACTCAACATAATGGTTTACTCTCAAATAGGTATAATAATTTTTAATAACTATTATAACTCTAAGAATATAATTCAACCCCATGAATTTTTATGATCTAAGTAGTGTCAAAATTTTCCTTGTCGAGGGAATCACCTATAATCGAAATTGATAAATTTTGGAAAAAACATTTATTGTTATCAATTACTTGTTGATATATCTCATGTACTAACCCACCTTTTTCTAGAGTTATTCCCTACAAATATTAAGATAATTATGTTATATTTATGTTCCTTTTTTGTATTTATTATTTGGGGTTTTTTGGGTGGTTTTTATAATAAAAATTCCGAAAATGGGTCCATGCACGGTTTGTGCATGGTTATAGTAAACCCTACGAGAAACCTAGCTCAACAAATTAACCATGGAAGAGAGGTTTTCATGTTTGGAACATGTTTTGGTAAACCATGTGCCCAATCCTGGAAAGGGTTCCACCGTGGACAGTGTGTTCTGTAATGTTGATGTATAGTTTTTCAAACCATGTTCCCAGACTGTGCATGTGCATTTTTTAATATGAAATGTTATTTTAAAACCACAATATAACCCTAAAACCCCCCAATTTCAACCTATTCTCAGGCTTGAAATTTTTTGGGTGATTCCATATAATTTTGTAAGGGTTATATGGTTATTTGAAATCCGTTCTTCGAGACTCAATGATGAAATCGAAGATATTCTCTTCTCGTGGTAAGTAGATATCATCTGGAACCTTTATCTGTATATTTTTCCTTCTTCTAAATATATTTTGGTGATGTTTATCCACTTAATACTTATATATAATCCTTATGGTGATATCTACATATATTATCATAGATCTAGATCTATATTTATTAGATCTTGATATCATTGATCATCGTTTAGGGATCTAGATCCAAAACTCAGATCTATGTCGTCATGATGATCAAATTTTAGTGATTTCCACTAAGAGACATTCTTTCAATGAATCGAGTTGGGTGGTATATATTCCACATCCAATAGTCTTGATTCCTTCTCATAGATATATGTTATATAATTTCTAGGTCTTTTTTACTATTGAGTTATTTAATTGAATTAATTAATGTGGTAAATTAATTAATTGTGTAATTTGGTATTTTTTGGGATTTAGGGATTTTTGAATAAGATAATTAATTCTAGGGATTAATTATGATTGGATCATGATAGTCGGATTGGGTTGTTGAAATGAAAATTAAGGATACTTAATTTGTAAAGAATAATTTATTTGTTAATTAATTATTTACTATGAGTATTTTGAATGTATAATTAATTATAGAAATACTTAATCATAAATTGATATTTTTAATTAGTAGTTGAATTAATTAACAGACTTAATTGAAGAATTCATGAAGTAATTAATGAATGGTATTTTGGGTGTTAGACATGTAATTCTACACCAATGGTAATTGGGGTATTAGAAATGGTGTTGTTCACTATTAATATAAATGAATGAATGGATTTTTTGGGCTTAGGAATCATATTCTGTGCAAAGGGAATATTGTGTGTTAGACATAGTGTTCTACACTACCGACAGATCTATCTGTAATTGTGAGTATTGGGGTGTCAGACATGATTTTATTCACCAATGATGAATAATAAGAAATGGGAATTTGGGATTTAGACATGGCGTTCTACACCGATGAGATTTTGGTTGTAATACATGGCATCTTACACCGAAGGGATTTTGAGTGTTAGACATGAAGTACTCCACTAATGTTAAATGTGTATAATTATTGTGAATTGATTTTATAATATTACTCTACCAAGATGTTATATGTCATTAAAAATTATTAATTGATAAATTGATAATTGTTAGATGATTCATTGCAATTATTTTATTTATATATCTGTATAAACTTTTTTTCAACTGGATTTGTTTTATACATTATTGGTGGTGGCTTACTGAGTTATAATGACACCCTATTTGGGCATCCTGATAAGTGCCTAAATAGATTTTGTATCCTTTGGATAGGTTAATGGAAACAACCATTGATTATAATGTTGAATGGGATTGGATATGGGTGATCGAACCAGATGTGGTTCTGGATATTCTTGGAAGATTTAGTTTTATTGATTATGTTCTTTTGTAGGCAGTTGATGCTAATAATATAATTTCACATTTCACTTTCGGTTGAGTAATGTGATTCCTATTTTTGTTATCTGTTTAAATGAGTATTTTTTTGGGTATATGCACTCCCTCTTTTTTTGATTTATTTTCCTCTAGTGCTTACTCTAATAAGAGAGGATATAGTCTCCCCAAGAATGACTTAGCAGACCCTCACCTCAATTTGGAAACCTCTAGTGTATGGAGAGCCATTATTGAGGTCATGTGGTGAACCATCATGCTGAAATGCTACGTGGAACCTAGGTCGGTACATTACAAAGTGGTATTAGAACCAGGTTTTGACCTGGTAATTTGTGGTATATTTTCCCATTGGTATTTTCAATGGTTAATTAATTGTATAATTAATTATGGGGAAATTAATGTTGTAAATTATTTGTTTATTTAATTGACATTATTAATTAAATAATTTTTTAAATAATAAATTATTCAGATTTTGAGTGTTAGGCATGGTGTTCTACGACAATAAGAATTTGGTTGTAGGACATAGAAGTGTACCCCAATGATATAAATGAATTAACAGTTTTGGTGGAGTTAGAAATAGAATTTTACACTAAAGGAATATGAAGTGTTATACATGGAGTTCTCCACCACATATAGATCTATGAGTACTGTTGAGTATTGGTGTGTTATAGATGATGTTCTACACCAATGTTAAATAATAAGAAATGGTATTTTAGGTGTTAGACATTGTGTTCTAAAACGATGATATTTTTTGTGTCTGACATGGCATTATAGACCAATGAGATTGTAATGTCCCAAAAACTCGATGTAATGTTTTTAATATATATATATTGAATTATTTCGAGACTAGGAAATGGGATGACATGAAATTATGAGGCCCAGATTTCCCAGAATGATCAGTCGAACAATGTTTTGTTTTAAATAGTGCATGTGGGAAGTTTTCCTAAAAAAGTTGAATAAATCTTAACCTTATTCCTGTAAAGAAAACTAAAGGGCATCGTTTCATTTAGGATGACAGTTTTACCATATGAGAGACATAAATTTAGTTGGTGCGGGTCACCAGTGAGAAAACCCAAAAATAGAATTACTTTAATTAAAATAATAAAATTTAATTATTTTATTTTTAAATTTCTTATAACTCATGAATGGTCGCTCAGATTGAAAATATGAGACCTCCATTGAGCTCACAAGGGTATTCTTTCCTTAGGCAGATCCTAATAATGGGTGGCATATGTCAAGAGTGGAAATATAGTATTTGGCTATAAATAAAATAATTGAATATATTTATTTAATTATCAAATTCTTATAACTCATAAATGGTTACTCGTATTGGAAATTTGAGTGTAATGTTGAGTTCATGAATGTATTCTTACATTAGGTGGTGCCCAACATCGACCAGTGTGTGCCAGCTATGAAAGTTGGTTTTTGAGATGTGACAGTAAATAAAATAATTTACATAAAATCTATTTTATTTTTGAATCCACATAACTCAAAAAATGAAAATTAGATTAAAAATATGAGACCAACATTGAGTTTGTATGGAAATATTCTCTTTATGCTGAACTTATCCTCGACTGGTGCAGGTTGAGGGTGAAATATGTCTTTTGATATTTTTTAAGTGAATTAAAATGGTGTGCATTCACTCCTTCAGAAACTTCTAAAATGGTGCCCGAATAGAATATTTGAGGGCACCGTTGAACTCATAAATGCCGGATTCTTCTATAATGTACCTAACTTTGATAGTCAATAATTGACCAAAAAAGTTTACTTTCAGTATTTTTGTAAAAAATAATATAACATAAAACCATATTTTATTTATTTTTCCCAACCGTTGGGCGGTGGCATGGCGGCGCTGCGTTGCAGAGAAAAAAAAATAAAGATTTGAATTAAAATAATCCCGTAAATGACTAATAAATGTGAAGTGTAATGATGCATTTAATGAAGTTTAACAAATACAATGTTTCATAAATGAAACAGCGTAACGACGCGACTATTAAACATAATAGAAATGATGGGATGTGTTTTCTTTTAATAGTTAAACGTGTTGAAGAAATCATGATAAAATGTTGTAATTTCTCTGATGAACCAATGACATGAATTCACTCCACCAATGAAAGAAGAATGTTGATGAATCACCAGCAACATCGACACACTTCGAAGAATGAGACTAGAGAGCGTAGAACACCAACAAAACATGAATCCTCACAGATGGATCCATTCAATGAAAAACTTCAATGGGAAATGGGTTTATTTTTGTTTTAATTTTCCCCGTCCATTATTTTGAATTGATGAACACTGATGAACCCATGAATTGGTTGATCCGCATATCACTTATTCATGATGGAGGGTGCTTTTCATGGCTTTTTAGTACTAGGATTAATTATTTATTTATAGAACCTCAATCCAAAACCACCCCATGTTTAAAACTCTAACGTAGAGGGTGTAGGCCGATAAGAACAAGGCCTGATCCCCTTCCCCTTGTCAGTTATTCGTGGTCGGACCTTCGTATTGGTGGAAAGAGGTTATTTATTCCTTAGTAGATAAGGAAAACCCCCAAAGAGGCCTAAGTTGTAGATGATGCAAGGAACGAACTAGTAGATCAGACCTAGAGGTCCACGTTGGTGGATGTGGGTGGGTGGAGGCGTGCCACGATAGTGCGCCAGAGGAAACAGCTGTGGCCGGATCGGCTGTGGTGAAGCAGTAGGAGCTGTTGGCCAGTCTGGAGATAGGTCTTGCGATGAAGTCCCACGACCTCATCGGTGGAGCAGTACGAGGCTGTTGGCCATGGCTTTGCGTGGCACGCTGACACCTAAATGCGGGAAAAACCATGGCGACCACATTTGACCGACCGTGTGACAGAACCCTAGATGCATTACGCATCGGGGCTGAAAGGGGTTAGTCCAACATAGGAAGATCGGGAAGGCCGGGACCCATGCCCAGTGGGCTGAGCCAGATGAGAGTGGGTTCCCGGGCGACCCCACTAGATGGACACCCAGTCGTACCAGGCCGGGTCTAGTGAGGGCCAATGGTTAGGACAAACCTAGCCAACATAGACTAGAACTAGGTTGGGTCGAGTCAGTTGATCTAAACCAGGGCATCTGGGGCCCCAGGGTCGGGTCAGTCGAGTCAGACTAGTCCCAGACACAACCGGCCCCTATTTAACTAAATGCCAATAACATACAATCTAGGCGTCTGATTGACAATCCATTTTCATCATTGGGACAATTGCGATGAGGAATATGGTTTATCATACTATAATTAGGCTTTCATTAATGTTTAAATAAGAAGAATGACTTGAGTAGAGGATATCTAGGAATGAAGAGCACTCTGTAGGGAAACCATGTAGTTGGATGAGACATGAAGTCTACAAACAAGTGACCCGGTGTGGATCCGCTATGATGGACCACTGAGAAGCGGTTCTGGGTGACCCTATAGGCCCATGGTGGGGAGAATCTCTATGTGACCCAGTAGACCCAAAGTACCCGATAAGAGAATTTCCTTAGTATGGCCAATGTAGGAAGCAGATCTATGTGACCCGACATGCCCACGGTGGGAAGCAGCTCTGTGTGGCCCAACATACCCACAATACTCATCATGGATGTGTACCCCAACAATCCATGTTTAGTGTAATGTGGATCTATGTGACCCGGTAGGAACACTAGACTCATAGATGAGTTCTCTAGCAGCCCAAAGTGATCGATGATACGACTGATGGTCATACTTTCCTTACTCTAGATTATACCTTGTGTGAGATGTCTGACATCATGACCATGCTTTGTGGTTTTATTAATGGATTTATTTTTGGTCTTTACTTATTATTATTGGGGTTCCTACATAGTACAGTGTTACTCACCCCTGTACGGGATTTACCTGTATGGGTTGTGTCTCATGAAGATGATAACCGCATTGATGGGGGACAAGGTGTCCCATGAACCAGTTTTTCCCAGTAAGACCAGGTAGGTGGGGCCTACATCTACGGATTCTAGTAGCTACCCTACACTTAACCATCTGGTGGGGTTTTCAGAAGATAAATTTCAATGTTTTCCATGTACTTCCCTTTTTTCATATTATCTTTTGTGGGGTTTGTGTTATGGCCCATTTGACATAGAGTATGATCGTTTACCTTGTGGTTATATAGTGGAATGCATTTTTATCTTTCTAGCTTTGGGAAGTGGTAGTGTGTGCATGCGTGTATGTACTAAGGAAAATTCCTCCCACCTATAGGTTAATGCCTTCAACGCCAGTCTCTAACCCCAGGCCATCAGGAGGTGAGAAAATGGTATATCACGACCCAGGACCTGAGGGGACGAGTCGTGACAAGATTTTGACTATTAGACATGGAATTTACACTAATAATAAATTTTTATAATGTTTGTGTGTTTATTATGTGATATTATTCAACCTTTATGGTCTATGTGGTTAATAATGATTTATTGATAATGTGATAACTGTTAAATGATGATTTGTAATTATTTTCATTATACAGCTGCATACAATTGTTGTCAACTGGATTTTTTTATACACTATTGGTGGTGGACTACTGAGTTGTACTCACATTTCATTCGGGTATCCTGATCAGTACCCAAATAGATATTTTTTTATGTAGGACTGATTGAGGGAAAAGTCCCTGGTTTAGATTATTGAATGGTATTAGAGATGGTTGATGGAACCAAACATGGTTTAGGATCTTCTTAGTAGCTTTAGTGTCTTTGTTTCTATTATTTTGTGTACATGTGACACTGATCCTAGAATTGTATATTTCCCTTTCAGTTGAGTACTGTCTTTCATGTTTATTACTCTAAAATAAACCTATCATCCTTATAGTTAAAACATTTAAAATATATTTTTTGACACTTGGAGTTCTTCATAACATCTCTATTCAGAACTTTTTGATGTATCAACATTGAGATTATCTTTCTATGTAAGGATAAAGAGACATACAATCATCATATTGGAAGTTGTGGTGTTGGTACCTTAACATATACCTTAAGAAAATAAATTTTAAATCACTAATAATAAAAAACATTATATACATGTTTGGATATATAATATTTTCATGGTCAAAATTTATATTTATTTTATATTTCAGAATAAACATGTGTAGAACCATAAGGTCCAAAACAAGATCTTAAATAAGAGTTTTTCTTATCTGGTGTAGCCAAAAAGAAATGAAACAATATAATTTGATTTATGGTCTTGGTTTCCTATTTATTGAAGATCAAAATTTAAAACCCCTTCATGTGAAATAGAAAAACATTTGTTATTTCTACCAAAGATATTGAAAAATAATTATGACATATCTTAGATACGATGACATCCTCTATGTCTTAAAATATGAACTGAGAATTTTTTAAGAAATAAATTACATATATATTGAAAATAAACACGAGTTTTCTTTTAGTAAAAATAGGATCTAAGACAAGAAATACTAGAGAATTCAATGAAAGAATATTTGTTCCATTGACCCACTTGAAAACTATTACCTTTCATTATAGAATCATTATGTAGATAACACGTTTCATCATTCTTCTTTGTTCGTGTTCATATTTCATCAAAATTTATTTGAATCTTAGTGTGTATGGTTTTAGATTATAGTGATTCTAAAGAAAAATGGGATCTCATAAAAGATAAAGTGTTGGAAATTTTGGGGTTGGTGAGAGAATAGTCATTGGAGGGTTTTTCATAAGGTTTTGGTGATGCATTCAAGTTTATTGATTCCATTACATATTATTGTATTAAATAACTATATTGAAAATATTATATTTCTGAATAAAGTGAAATAAAATTTTGTTTTTATATAATCAAAATGTTAATGAATAATAACAATTAAAAATATAATTATTAATGGAGAAATTAATGAAAATAATTAATAAAAACTATTTTAATTTTAATATCCCTAAACCCCCCTCAATTAAAAATGAAATTCTATGAAAATTTGGTTTTGTAAAAATATCATCCTGTTGATAATCAGAATTTACAAATTCTAAAAATATATCATTTTTAAGAACGTGATAGCTTAAAAATGATTCTTTATATCAATATTATTTTTTCTAGAATGACATACAAGGATTTATATTTTAAATATTATTTGATCTAGTATTATCACATAAAATAAGCACATTATTATATTTTAGTTAAATGTCTAGTAAGGTGAGTTTTATCCAAAATACATGTGCACAAAAACATCCATGAGATATATAGTATTCCATAGTTGTTGATAGTGAAACTGAATGTTCCTTCCACTCAAAATTGACACTAAGCATGTTTATAAAAAGTTATTGTTTCATGACGAAATTTTCTATCAAACTAATATCCCCAAAATTCAATATCTGAATGTGAGATTAATACAAAATTAGCTATTTTGGGTAATTTAGGGACTGAAAAGTAGATTCTTTTGAATATATAAAAATTATTTTAATTAAATTAAGATGAGATTATATTTTTTTACTAAAATGAATCACATATTAATAATAATAATAATATTAATATTAATAATAATAATATTAAAATTATGTATAGACTTCTATTAGTATTTTATAATAAACATCTAATCATAACTTAGTACAACATGTTTTCTATTAGTTTTCCAGATTCATCAAAATCATGTTTTATATTAGCACACATGGGAGTTGTATAAGTGTTGTTGTTTTATAGTATAAATTTTTTCAATAAATAACTAATGTATTTTCATTTATTTAAAAACATAAAATAATATTTTTGATAAACATGATATGTAAAAAAAACTAAATATTTTAATAATACTAATTTAATATTATTTGTGGATAAGAATTATAGAAAAATTAAAAAAAATTGTATTTAATGATCTGAAAATAACATCAACAATATAAATTTTCACTAATATTTTAGAGAAAACTAAATTCCGAAAATGTTTGGGTTCATTTAATTATGCAAAAAATCATATTTTCAACAAAATTGAGCTTAATAATTTATTCCATGAACTAGGTTCCCTCTTAATACCATGGAGTGATTTGGTTTGTTTAAAAACTAATTCTGGTAGATGAGGGTTTTCAAAACCTGGTGGTTGTTCAATAGAAACTCCCTCCATTATATATCTACTTCAAAATGATGATTTTACATTCATATGATATAATTTAAAATTCATATGAGATATATATATTTGAGGGATGATAAATTCTTATAATCTAGATACATGTGGAAATTTTTCATCATAATCTATCCCTTCTTCATGGTCATAATATTGTGCTACTAATCAAACATTTAATTCTACTAATGATCCCTTGATCATGTTGTTTATTTCTAAAATTCTATTTGGATACTATTATTGGATAATAAATTTTCCTATAAACTAATTCCAAAAAAAAATATCTATGGAATTTATTATGTTATTCAAAAATTGTTAATAAAAAATAATAATCATTTAAAGATTAATTGTTAGTATTTGGTTCTAATTTTCATAGAAAGGAAAAAAATCAGGTAAATTCTATAAATTTCATTGAGTTATCACACTATTCTATATATTTCTTATAACTACATATAAAGGATGATTCTTTATGGATCTATAATTTCAAAGATAGATTCATCAAGGTTCTTTGAACTCTTGTTCTTCTCTACTAGATTGAATTACATTTATTTTATTTTCAAAATATATTTAAGGTATTTTAATACTCATGTGGTGAAAAGAGATAACAATTTCATCTATTTAACCGTTCTATTTATCAAAATGGGAACATTCATGAATCATCACATGAATTAATTCATAATCAATCCTTTAATTTTTATTATAGACTATATATGATTTAGAAGTTGCAAAATATCCTAGAATGACTCTTTTATCATCAATTCAATCGAATTCACTAAGATTTGTCTTTAGTATTCTAGAAATACACCATTCATCAAAATTAAAAAAAGTCCTTTAAATTAATTTTTTTATTATTACAACGATCATATGGCCTCTCTTTGATAAGGATTATTATTAAATCTATATTCATGATATATATTTTTTATTACATAATCCCAAAAAATTGTACAAATAATGTATTCCTTTAACATTTTCCTTTCCAACTCATTAATAGTTTTGTTTCTCCTGATAATTCCATTTTTTCTGGTGTTCTTCATCCATAAAATGTTTTTTATACATAAGTATGAGAAAAAATAGTTAGATTTTTTTATCTCAAATTACCCACCCTGATAACTTCTTAATTAAATTATTTTAAATTACTTTTAATTTTGAATTATTTTTCAAAATAATTATAAAATAATGAATACCTCATATTAATGTTTTATAAAGTAAACACATATTAATAATGAAAAATAATATACTAATACAATAATATACAGTTTTACAGCTAGACATGCAACCCATGATGGTCTAAAGAAATCCATGTTGATATTTTCCATTCATTTAAATGTAGAAATATTCTTAATTAATTTGAAAGATTATTTGTTTTTTTCTTATTTTGTATACATAAAAAATAGTCATAAAAATTATGAATTAAAAAATGATAATAAAAATGTTTCTTAGATAATTTATATAATATAAATATATTATCATTTAAATATTTTTTTTCCCTGATTGATGACTCTTTTTTCTCAACAGTTAAACAATTCATTTTTTACACAAGGAATCAAGATCCATGTTATAAACATGTTTAGTTATTGGTTTTATAAATTTATAATGTTTATCTTTGGAAACTGAGAAAGAATTGATAGATAAATCAATATGAAATCTATCATTTTAATGTTTAAAAATTATTATCAGGTTATGATTCATCCATTGTATATAGATTAATTTGATGATATATATTTAGATTAGATCTCCAATCGATCTAACTCTAATTATCATTCCTTTTTCATTATCTCAAATGTTGACTAGTCCTCCATTAATTTTTTTTGTAACTGTTTGGATGATGGACAAGTCTCCACTCATATGTCTCTAGCAGTCACTATCCATATATCATATAGTTTTTTGTTTATGTGGTGTTTTTTCTAAAAATATTATTAAACAACAGACTATTTAAGAACCCATATTTTCATGTCCCTAGGTATGTTTGCAAGAAAAGATTGGGGAATACTGATTTAACTAATGTTACAAAAAATTAAATTACATGCTTCAGACATGATTTTGAAATTAAAATTCATATTAATTCCACCTATCTAAGTATTTTGTATATAACAATTTTTTGAAAAAATAAAATTCATTAAGCAATAAAAATAGTATGAATATTTAGAACATTGTAAAATTATTATTTTAGCAATATTTTTACTTTTTCACCTTTCTTTCTTTACTATATTTTTCTTTTGCAATGAATTTTTTTAATAATCTCATTTAGATATTTCTATACATGACCTAAAATAATATCAGCATTTTTAATTATTCTACCACATTCTGTAATTAATTTATTTTTAATGTATTGTACATTTTGATGTAGATTAATTTAAATTTTTTATAAATTTGTGATTTTGTTTTATAATATCCTCACATTCTCTTAAGAAAAAATTATGAGAATTTGTTAATTACTTAATTTTTTACAAGGGAATAAATTTATATTATGCATCGAGCAATAGGAAGTCGGTATTCTATTTGAGAAACTATCAAAATCAAAATGTATAAGTGAAATTAGTTTTTATCTAATATTATTCCATAACCATAAAGAAGATATTTTCTTTTATATTTTTTTTTTGAATTTTTTATGAATCATATTTTTAAGTGATGATGGAGTATTTAGACAGACTATGTGTAGTGTTCATGTCTATTTAACCTTTATTCTCATAATTATTTTTCTTATGATGTTTATTTTCCATATTTCTAGTTTTTTGCTTCACTTGGGGGAAATGAGGCTTAATATGAACAATTTTCCAATACTCTTAGATTTATACATCATTGGATTATTTTTCAACATTATTAACGGATTTTATGAAGCCTCTCTTATTTTAATAGTATCCTCAAAATTCCCTGGTTGATTAAGTTAGTTCTATTTCATAATATGAGATATCTATATTATTTGATATTTTGACATCTTCTCTCGACATATTTTCATATTTATACTATATAACCATAATTGATGTTTCTTTCCATTCTAATATCCCATGATCTTGAAACAAAACTATAATTTCTTCTTCATAAATCAACATATTTATACTATATAACCATAAATGTAGAATTTCTACATATATTCCATTCTATTTAAGGGGTCTTATTGTTAGTATATTTTTTCTGTGACGTTATTGAGTAATTTGATCTCCCACATTAGAGAAAACATTGGATATTTCTCTTAATGACACATTCATTTAGTTAATGCATTCACCATCAAATATATTGAACGTGTCAAAAATTATTTTATATTTTTCATACATTAACTAAATGAAATTATCAATTCATTCATATAAAATAGAAATTTACAAAAACTTTTCATAAGAAGTACTACATTGAGATACTAAATTTAATTTGTTCGGACCAATTTCTCATATGATAGAATCCATTTACATTGATAAGATTTCGTGCTCATCTTCTTCTATGGAATCCCATTTTTCTTGTTTCTTAGGAATTTCATTGACAGTGGTGATATTCCTATAAACATTAAATCCAACATTCATCAGATAGATGATCACATTAAAATTTGAGAATACATAGTTATCCCCATTTATGTAGGGAGAATATATCTCAAACATACCATATTTGAGATCATCCTTTGACATCATTCATTATATTGACCTTATACTTTTGATCTTTTGTAGATTGATCTTATTTATTAAAAAATAATTTCATTATTTACAATTATGTACATAGAATAATAGAATGATAAAAAAAGTGCATTATGAACTATTTCATTTAGATAATATTGATTGATTTTTGAATTTATATTAATTTTTTATTTTTGTATATTTGGAGGGTTTTA
This sequence comes from Viscum album, assembly GCA_963277665.1. Lineage (NCBI taxonomy): Eukaryota > Viridiplantae > Streptophyta > Magnoliopsida > Santalales > Viscaceae > Viscum > Viscum album. The sequence continues at coordinate 652,612,094 of OY728123.1, forward strand.
TTTGGTCTGTGATATGAGTAATGGATAAATATAAAAGAAGTACACAGTGATTGTCTAATGTTTTTAGTAACAAAAATATAATTGTCCACTCCACCAATGCTCTCACTAAAATATTAGTGATTTTTATTATGCATGTTACTCTTATCACATGACATTCACAACCAAGTATAGGGAAGGGAATCCATTACAATATGTCCAAATTAAGACTTTTGGTTCTTTTATGTGGATGAAATTTCTCTATTGCACAATTCCAAAAGCTTATACTACTCAATTAAAGAGTGTAAGTAGCCAAAATCCAATAAATCCAAATAATTTTATTTGATTTAATGGAAAATATATAGATCAATTTTGTAGTAACATCCAATAGAATATATATTTTATTATTCAAATATGAATGTCTTCAAGTACAAATACCATTGAATATATCATTTTTACAAAATATCATCCACAATAATAGGAATAAAAACACCTATAGTTACATATCAGTATGAGGTTGAAATATTTATATCATAAAATCCTAGAATCTTCAGTAGCAATAGAGTCTCTTGATCATTGGATAAATTAATTATTCAAAATATATATGAAAATATTCCTTTGTATATTATATATATATATATTTATTTATTTATTTATTACTCCAACCATATATATCGAACACAAATATTTTATTTTCGTTGAGAGGATACAAGAATTCTGCCTAATAGATCACAATCATTTAAATTTAAATAATTTAATAGAGTAGTAACATCACATAAAAATAAGAATGATCTCATCTATTGAATATTCACCATGGAATTGGTCATAAAACGCATTTAAAACTACATTTACTACTTTAAAGACAAATCATAAATCATGGATAGTATGAAAAATTTAAAACTCTATAACTGAATAGTAAAACATAGGGTTCCTTTATGTGAAGACAGTGAATCAAACATATTTTCAACTATTTATGGATGATCACATAATAAGGAATTTTATAGAACACATTTTCTTCCTCAAATGTAGTGTTGATTTTGAACGTAGAGTTCTTGAACCATACCTTCCATTGTCTCATACATATGGCTCCATCCTCAAGCATGATTCTTAATCATACATTCCTAACTATGTTTGACATATGATCCAAATGTGTTGTTTCAAAAATAGGGTTCCTTCTATACATTGTGATTATAAATGAAGGGTGTGAATAGTGGGATCAAGAATATATTATAACCATGTTCATAACACTTTAAAAATATTATAACCCATAAATATGATAAATATATAAACATCTCAACAAATATATTCCTATAAAAAATAAAATTAGTTTCATCTGTAAAATATATAGTATTATTTTTTACTATCAGAATAAAAAATATTTATACAGAATTTTTGAGACAATACATTCCCAACATATTTATCTTCCACAGGTCATATGCTTTAAAAACTGCTTCGTTTCATGGGTTATGCTTTGATGAAATGTTTTCAAAACCAATTTTTTTCTCAGGTTATGATATGATGAGATGTTTATGATACACATTTCATTTCATGGGTTTTTATATTATGTTTATGAATCCTGTCACATTTTATAGTTCAGGATATGATGAATGTCTTATATTTTTGTGGCACATGTATGTATTCTTTTATAATGAAATGTGTGGGTCCTATATCTCCCTCTAATGCATTGGGTAAATATTTATATATCATGAGATAATTATGAGAAACATTTCGATGTTCTTGATCCACCGGAGGATATGGGTGTGTCCTAATCCATAATTAGAAATATGTGTGTCCAAATCCATAATGGGAAATAGGAGTGTCTTAATCCATTATGGGAAATAGGGTTTTCATGATCAAAAGGGGTTCCATGCGTGTCCTAATAAAAAATATTGATAGCCTGGTTAGTTACCCATTTCACATGAATTGGTTTTCTATATTTATAATTGTGCAGTATTATATGATATGAGATTATGGTTAAGGATTTACTTGTGATTATTTATCACCCATATGATCCATGTCTTATTAATTCTCAATCCTTATGCCATTACTCTTGATTATAATATTTGGTACACATGGTATCATATTCTAATGTATATTTTATGTTCACGTACACTTATACTCATTTAATGAATATATATCTCACTAGTTTACCCTTACTGAGTATCTGAGATAAAAAATTTCTTATGTTTCTTTTCCTCTAGTTATGAATAAATGTTTTACCTTCTAGTAAAGAAGTGGAAGATATTTAATAGTGATACTGAAGATCCTTAACCATGTTATAAGAATATGTTACCATATTTCTAAAGACACTAAACTATTATGATCCTCGAAAATATATATTTTTAATTTACTGAATATTTGTATAAATGATGTAATGTCTATATACGAAAGGTCTACGTTATAATATTAAAAGATATTAATCATATATTTTCTATCAATTTAAATTTAATATAAAAACACCCTCAAATTAAATGAGATTGTATCAAAAATACCATACATCAAGTATCATATTTCATTATATGAGTTCAAACCTATAGTATAATAAAAAAATATTTATTATAAATATATTCCAAAACCATATTCATTTATTAAATACTTTGTCTCATTACATTATAATATCAAATTATATTTTTATTTTAAATTTCATCCTTAAATTTAAATTTCTAGTGAAAATTGCTTCATTTTATATGAATTTATATGTTTTATAGTTATTGTAATATCACTATATTCAAGGGGGCGTCATCTCCAACATCAGAATAATGGAAAAAGTTTAATATTTTTCCATTTTATACACTTATACTGAAATTAATATAAAATGGTTTTGGAAAATTAATTTCATCACATCCGGGAGATGGTACTTCATGTGTTATCATCAGTAATGTTTTCACTTATCAATGGATGGATCCAAAGACTGAAAATTTATAATTTAAAATTATATAATATTTATTATACCCTAAATATTATAAATATTTATTATATATATCCTAATTAACATCCATGTAATGTTTAAATGAATAAATAATTGCATCACCTCATGGTGTTTGTAGTCCACATATGTGCACGAGGGACGTTATCATTTTCCAATAAATATAAAGGAATGAAAGTTGAAAGATTTTATTATTACATAAGCCTTAATATGTCATAAATATCACATATAATTATTAAATTCATCATTATTTCCAAAAAATAATGTTGATTAATTAAAATGATCTGTACTGCATCATATCGGTGGTAATCGACACATATACACAATTAATGGTTTCATTTTCCTTTTCAATAAAAAATGTGGAATATGGGTACCCCATATTTAGAACAATATATCAGTAAATATTTTAAACATTATGAATTCTGTTAGGAGGGATATTAAACATTAATTATAAATAAAAAAATAAATAATCATTGTAAGAGTCAGAAATGATGATTAAATATTCATTGTTAATCCTCCTTTGGTATACATATTAATCCTTCATTGGATGGTATTATGTTGAGAAGAAGAGTAAACTAATTAATTTAATTATTCTTGAAAGGATTTTATAACTATTTTTTGATCTAGAGGATCAAATTATGTATATACATGCGGTGAATAGGCATCGTTTTATAATTGTGTGGAGGGACAGATATGTAATTAGATAAAGGAATAAAATAAGAAACTATATATTTCTTGAGAAAGTGGTAAAAATTTGAATGTAATATGAATTTAGGGGAAAATAAATTCAAAAAATTTACATCCGATAATATTTATACATTTTTTGGAGTTATTTTTAAACATATCACTTAGAATAACCCCGAGATAAACACAATTAAACCCTAACTTGGGGTATAAAATTTTAATTATTAGCATAATTAATTAGTAAAATAAAATTTTGTTTTAATTGTTAAATTAAAAAAAATTGGAAGAATGATAATAATAAATCCATTTTACATGAAAATATATCTATATGTACATGAAATTAATTTCAAAATAAGAGAACAAAATACAATAATTATATTTTTAAAATATGTATTTTTTAGTATTAAACTATGTTTAACTTCATTGCCTAACATGAAAAAAATATTAGATGAATGATAAAAAATTCAATATATTACCAATAAATTTAATTTTAATATATCATTAATTGAAGTTATTTTAATTTTTCATGATAAAATTTTAGTACCCATATAAAATATTTATTATAAAAACTTATTTTTTACAATAAAATATTTATATATTAATTTCTAACCAATAAAAACAATTGTATTAATTTTATAAATATGTAAAAAAATTAATTTTTAATAATTTATTCTATAATATTCCTACCATATGATAAAATATTAGGTGATATATGTGATATTAAATAATAATAATTTTTTTGAATTATATCATGGATTTCTTAAATTAACTGAAATATTAAAATAAATCTATCCTTGATGTAAAATTAATTTAAATAAAAACATATCATACAATATCTGGGGGTTATATTAGTAAATATTTCTGAGAAAAATTCTTAAATACTATATTTAATACATTATTATTTTTTACTCCCTATCATAGGTTACTTAAATGTTATATATACATTACATTAAATTTTCACTTTATTAAATTATCAGGTGTAATATTTTCATTCCATAGGTTATATATTACATCATACATATTATGTTTTACATAGGAAAAAAAGTTATGTAAAATATTTTCTCAAAAAAAAATTTCCCTTTATAAAATCAATACATAACATATTATTCCTCATAAATAAAATATTCAACATATTTTAATTTTTCATTAATAATATATTCATCATATATAATATATTATTTCTTTAAAAAAGTTTTTCCCTTTAGTAAACAATTTATATAATATAATTTTTCAATATGAAATATTTATTTTCCACAGTATAATTATTTTCATAATGAAATTTTTTAATTTATTCTCTTTATGTAGATAATGTTTTTGAATAAAAATAATTTTCACACATAATTTTTATTACATATATATATTTTTTGATAAATGTATTTAACATCAAAAACATTTATTTCCCTCAAAACTATCCCCATTAAATTGTAGCAACTATAGGACCATCTAAAAAGGACTACATATAACAAATTAATATAAACCAACACTTAATATCGACCTAATTTGTGAGGCTCAATTCCAACCCATTTTTGCTCTTCCAACTCCTCCACATGGTCCATATACACTTCGATGTTCCAAGGTTCAACCCAAATTACCCTCCATGGATATGAATCATATAATATAATCTCAAAAAAGATTTAAACACATATTTTTTATAATTTTTTATATTTAAGAATAATTTTAAATAGGATTATATTTTTAGACAAAAAAAATATTTTCATTCTTTTATCAATTTGGGATGTCAAAACCCCATCTCTATATTCATATTCATCCTTGAGAATTGTTCCAAAACATCAACAGTCATCATCAATGAAAATATCATTGCACGATTCCAATATCTTGTAAAATTCCACACATGCATCCTCTTGGATATGGCCATGCATCTAGTATAACCTTATAATAAGTATTATCAATCCATGAAAGGTCCTCATGATTTGGTCCACTTTATACACACGATTATACTAAAATGATGAATCCTCCTTGTGCTTCACATCATCAATATTAATGGAAAAATATGGGTTGGGATAATACCAATACATCAATAATACATGAAATATATCATATGTAGAACTGAAACACTATGGAGTATTTAGTTTTTATGTCATTATATTGATTCTCTATAGTAACTTATACGTCCACACATACCTATGAATCAACATTCCATACCATAGAATATGATGATGCTCAGAACTAGGAGACACCCACAGATATACTTAATGTCCCACCTCAAATAGAGATGATGGATTAGTCGGTACTCTTATGATCTCCCCATTCTCTAATAGGTTTCTAGTCAATTTTTAATTAAATAGAAACAATCTAATCAAACCCATGTCAAAATTGTACAAACCACCACTTACTCTGTTGATTATAATTAATATAATGGTGAATTTCATGAGATGTCATATAAATCCATTTTTTTATAAATTTGTAATGATTTTTGATAAGTATTATTTTTGGTAATCTCCTTGAGAGACATGTGGTCCTCCCAAAATTCCCATAAATTTGACAAACCCACCCTCATTATGTACTCCAATATTGTAATTTTAGGATTATACTTACCTCTTATCTGAGGATGTTTATAAGTTCATAGATTCACATTTTTATCCAACAACTACTATAACCCACTCCAAAAGTGAAAAATGATAGAAGATCATTTTATATGAAAATTTTTCCAGAAATTCAATGAAAATAATCTATATCTTATATAAGGATCTCTACAAGCTCATTAATCATGAAATCCTCTCAGATCATAATTTCTCCACATTACTCAACGAAAAAAAATAACCCAAACTACATCACATCAATGGGGGTTTTCATAGCATCATCATCTTGAAATACATGGCCACATAATTACAATCCAATTAATGACTTGGTAATGGATAATGAATATTAGCGAGTTTTATTTTCTTTTCCATAACCTATAATAAACTTTAGAACCATGTGATAAGACCCACTGTGGCATTCTTTATCCCAAAAAATGATTGTAGATACAATGTTTAATGTGTGGCTAAACATAGATGTATGGCCCAACTATAGGTATGTGAGTCCCTCAATAGCCCCACGTGTAATCTAAAAGTTGGTGAAACACATATTCAAATATAAGTAATCTTTTCATCATCAACATATAGATCTAGTGAGGGATACAAACCACATTATTTAATCATCATAATTAGATACATATAATTTTAGATTTTATCCCACTTAAGCATAAAAAGGATTGAACATGTAATAAATTAAGATATAATAGTCACTTGGCCTTGGGGATCCATGAAATCAATATAAAATATATTAATAAGATCCAACATCAATTACTCACTACTCATCTCTTGCTACACATGTGTGTGAGAAATCCATATTAATGAATAAATAAGTATTATACCCTTTTAATGGGAACACATCTAATATAAATCAAAATAGTAATGATACATGACCACCATTACTAAAAAATGTATATGTACCTCATTAAAAAAACATACCGTAGTCTATAGAAATCATTATATAATATAAAACACTCATTTAAAAGATAGTTTCATCAATATCAAAAGGCATGTACGAACACTATTAATATTAGATCACATGGTACATAGTTACTCTCATGTGTTAAAAGCTAAATGGACCCATTAGTGACTACATAACCACATGAAATTTATACCACTCTCATACATAATGTTTAATCATCATATTATAAATTATAATCCTTACCTAGAATTTGTAAGATTAGGTAATATGTTTTTTTCAACATCCATTTTAGTTCATAAATGGTTATATGAAAATAATATGATCCAAAAAACATCACATACTTCTTGGATAGTCCTTTCATCGATACTGCCCAGTTGACATGTCCTAATTAAACCTCTAGTAATAACTGTGCAATCCCATAAGGATATGAATATAAATTAGTATAATTATTCTAGTTCCAATAAACTATAACCTAATCATTCTATACTTATACTTATATGATATCTACTAAATTCACATTCCATAATATTATCACATGATAGATCAAAAACTAATACCATAGGAGATTTGAATATAATTGAATCACCCATGTTGTGATGAAAACAACTTCTAAAAAATGTGTGGTATTATCCATTAACTCGTAAAAGTAGAATATATATTTAATGAATATTACATCAAATAATTCTAAATATGTATAGAAGTCCCTTAATCAAGTCTATAAACATTTAATGTAAGTTCATTAAACCAAATATTATCAATAGAAGATCCTATATTAAATAACTAAACCGTAAGGTAGAATAATGTATATAAGAAGGAAACAACCCCGAGATAATGATATCTTAATTTTAAGTCAATCATACATAACACTCTCTATTATTTATTAGGTTTAATTAATTAATCAATATGCATGAATAAATAAAAATTTCTGACCATATCCTAGTTCATCCCCCATGTCCCCACACTTAATCACAGTGTTGAATCCAATTTCATGGAGAATAAGGGTAAAGCCTCACATGGGGACATATATAGTTATATGAACCATTTTATATATAAGACCATTAGCTAGTAATTAATAACTCATGTACCTTTGTGATACATACTAAAGTAGGTATGGATATGTGCTCTACACATGATATGAGATCAATTGTAAACACCACATATCTCTCTATTGTAAATATTATAAAATTCATGTGGAAGACTTCATAGAATATATCCACCATTTTAGGAAGTACTCCTTGATGAATAACATAACCATCCAAAAATAAAATAGAAAACTATCTTATAATCCCACCATGATAAATATTTTAATTTCCTACATAAAAATAATGTTTGACCAACTATCTGAAAAATATATAATTGTGTCTCTCCATAGTAGTGAATGAAAATTTTAAGCTATAACAGTCAATATGGGTGTGATAATGGATGATCCAATAATTCATGATAATCCTGAAAAACCCTTCCACCTATAGACTAATGAAACCCTAATGGAATATGATTCCACCAATGGCTATATCACTTTCTAATCACCTAAACATAACACTTTTTCTCACCCACCTGGGAATGTCGATCATCATTTTCCCATTTAGATATTATATGTCTAGTCATAATACTTTAATGTGTTGTGAAAATATTAATGAATGTGATTATATAATATGAAAAAAATAATATTCTAGATGTGATGATTCTAAATTTATACCATGTATAGGCTTTGTTATATATCTGTTAATATGAGTATGTGAAATGACATAAATTGGACCAGAATCCTGGAAATATACTCTATCCTAACACTCAAGGAATGTAATCCCCTACATGAACTAGTACCATATTTCTTGGGAATCACATCATCCCCATTCATCCAAATATCTAGTCGAACTCTAAATACCAATATTTATAGTGTACCATATCTATCCCTTAATCCCCACAACTATCTATTCCCTCCCACACTACCTAACCATTGATATATTATATAAAATATCACTGAAGAACCATTTTCTAACACTATCAGCACTCAAATAACCACTGGTAATATTTTGTATCAATATGACTATCCCTACCACAATGCAAACCATACAAAGAAGTATATCTTATTGAGTAAGAGATGTATCACCAATTTTTCAACACTTTTTATCCCCTATAGTACATGATCATTCTAATTGATTCTTTATACTGCATGAGGACCATATAGTGTGTATTCCAATAGAATACAACTACTATAATCGTCAACCTTTTCTCAAATTACCAATCATGATGATAGAATGATACATGACATTTAAAAAAATTGAAGGAAATAAGACATTCACATGATCCAAAATCTCAAATTTTATACCATCATCCAAATTTCTAGACATAGATAGATCATATTAATTAATTATTGGGGAACTACAACACAGCTTTGTAAACAATGCAACATATTAAGTATCTATAATTCATCTCTATATATTATTCATAACATCTTGGGTATTTCCTTCCATCTAAGTCACTAGAGTGAAGTGAAAGGAAACTTAACCGATATATATTTTGTTGAAACCCAATGTGATTGTATTCTTGGACTGGAATATCCCACCAAAACATTTTGAGGCCTCACATCATGTCAAACACCAACATCTCACATATCATAGGGGGTGTGTAATTATTTTATAAATTGATTTAGATTGGAAACACTTATATTCCATCTTGTTTGGGTTCTAAGAGATCAAAAAAATTCAAGGATTTATTCTTGAATGCTCATGTAAAATCATATATGATAGGTTCAACTTGTTGAGTCTCTCAGTCCTTGGAAAACATAACTCATAATAAGATTTGTCAAATATGATCATCCATCATGATTATTGGTGTAATATAATGATTTTTCTAGTTGTTCGTGGGTCATGGTTGTCCTCTCTCTCTTAGAACTCTACTTTAGTTCATCATTGAGTAATCTCCCTAAAATCCAAAAAACCATTGAATTCATTTTTATTATACCTTTCAAAATCATATTTTAGGAAATGAAGAAATAATAATAAAATATATATATTAGAAAAAACCCATATTATAATATTATCACAACCGTGGAACTCCCATTAGCCTCACCTACTAATACTCTTGACAAACATTATGTACCCATAGTATGCATATGATCTAATTTCAATTACTTACCTTCATTCCTTCATCATGGATATAACTTTCTAGTTTTGTTATGTAAAATTACATTCTTAAATTATTGTGGAAAAAATCCTTATAGTTTCTTATTATGAATTTTATTTATTCAATAAAATATCCTTATAGGATATTTAATCAACATTAAAGATGATAAACCATCAAAAGAATCATAAGAATATGAATCTAATATAAAATAACATACTAAATCACCATATGAGATATTAATGACACATTAAATAAATATCCTCCATATCATGACCAATAAAAAAATTATTGTGAAGGAAATGTTACATGTGTATTCCATATTCATGAAATGTTGTTAAAATTCTCACCTTTATTCCATTATGATATTTGAGATAAATGCAAAAAATCATAAATTTATAACCATGGTGCATCACACTAGGTGATGTAAATAAACCATAGATGAATAAAGAGAGAGAAAAATAAAATCCCTAGTAACATGAAGATCCCATGTACATGGGTTAGCTACTCCTATTCACAATATTGAAACAAAAATCGAAAAAATAATCCCTATTATCTACCCTTTGTAAATTGTATGAGAAAATATTTTAAAAAATATATGATACCACATTCTAAAATCCTTAGCAGCCTCACTTTATATTAACTATAATACATATCTACATGAATTATGATGTGCCACCATATATTATAGAGGCATCTGACTAACAGGGAGTTTTTTCTGGGTAATATAGTGTTGAAAGAATTCCCTCATATTAAACAATATAAAAAATAACAAAATAGTGATACAAATAATAATAATTATAATATATTATAGGTTATATGAATCATTAAAAGAAAAAAAATGTTGAAATTAACCACCAATGATACATAAAAGTCAATATTTTATGTGTCATATATTTCATATATGGAAAATTGAAATACCTAATTGAAAAATTGTGTAAATAAAAATGAACCAAATCAAACAAATTATGAAAAAATAAAAAAAAATGGCCTTGGGTATTATCTTGATCACATAACCCATGCTCCATCCAATAAATAAATTTTATACATCGATTATTGGGACATTTTCATGATCATGTATAGAATCCAAGATATCTACTAATTTGGCCATAGCGGCAAGAGTAGTGTGTGAGTACAACTTAGTCGATCGCCCCCAATGGTGTCCATAAAAATATATAGTACAAATATAATGAATATTTATATTCCATAATAAATAAATAAATGATGATCCTTAAGTTATATGTTGATAATTAAGATTGATTATTCCTATTTCTTCTAGTTTCACATGTTTCAAAACCTTAACTACATTACATCATAAGTGGTAAGTGCATGCCTCTCCCGAAAAAAGAAATATATCATGGTGGTGTAAAATAAATACCCATAGAAATATTACATATATCATTAGGGTTAGATAACCCATACCTGGAAATAAATCACATTTTATAATAGAAAGTGCAATAAAAACGAGAAACAAGTCATCTATCATAAGTTGAAATAGCATTTTTCCTTGAAGATAATTCATATTTTATTAGGGGAAGTGAGACCCTCCCTAGTTACATGTCATATATCATAATATTAATATATCCCATCGATAGAAACAATACATATTTTATTAGTGTAAGAGCTCCCCAACATAGAAACAAGTCAAAAAGTTCTTGAAGGGAAGAGTGTCAAGCGTTAGAAAGAGATCTTGTATCATTATTCCTGATGAACACCACCCCATGGAAAGAAGTCTTATATCATTACATGAAATGATTCCCATCCTAGAAATTCATATATATATATATATATACTCATATATTTTACGTATAATATATATATATATATATATTTCAAATTTGATTTATATATCATGACATATAAGTTTCCAATATTACCCATTTCATTCTAATTTAACGACGGTCGCACACCCATTATAGGTGACTTCCCTTATTCCTATATGTTATTTTCAACCAATACATTATTAATCTTATATTACATCCAAGTAATCTTCTAATTTAATCTAAAATTATCATTTAATATCATAATTTCATTTATAGAACATCTATAGTTTCCATTAAAATACAATTCTTCTCTAAAATAATGGGAAATGTATTTTTCTAAAAAGGTTCTGAGAGAAAAATCCATAAACTAGATTCTCTATTACTAAATTCATAATTATTTAAAATGGAAAAAACTTATTGTTTATGTTTTAGGTCAAGCAGGTGATAGTTCGTCATGGTTACACGTCACAAACACATGGGTAAAAATAATACATTAGGGATAAAATAGTTACCACCAATCGTATTATTGAATAATGATACTCATTGAATATTAGTAAATAATACATGATAAATACTATGTAATTTACGATTTAGGGAAAACCAAAAACAAATTGTGAAAAATCATTAAAAACTAGTGAGAGAATAAAAAACTATATGATAAACTAATAAAAAATAATTGTTTATTGATGGAATTACCTTTAGATATATCTTGGATCAAATGAATCTCTAAATTTATTAGAATCAAGATATATATCACCAATAAATTAAAATAGGATTGAAATCCCTATCATGGATGGATTTTATATATTTTGGACATGAACTATTTGTACTGTCCATTATTTTTTAGATAATTTTATTCATATTATAATAAATTTCATAAAATTTAATAATTATTTAAAATTTTGATAAACATTAAAACACATATTAATATATATTTCATATCACAAACTGGATCACATACTAAAAACAGACACATCATATGATTTTATAAAAATTCCTTGCTCCCTCCATCTTGTGTTCTTCTTTTTCTATTGCAAGAGGATTTAACATTATAGATAAATATATACATAACATATTTATTCCAATGCGTAATATATTTTAATATGCTATAATTTTTAGGTAATATATTCAATCTATTCATTTGTTTTTTCTATAGTATAAACTCTATAAGTGATATATCTATATTACAAGGGTTTTTTCCATTAGGAAACATCTCATGGAAAAACATCCATCCCTATATATTATTTCACTTTATATGTAGTATATTTTACATGTAAGAGTCCTAATTTGTAAAATATTTTCTCAATAGTTAATATTATTCCCTATAATAACCCAATATGTTATAAATTTTTCAATATATATAATATATTTATATTTTTTGTATTATATATGTATATATATTATTTATCAAACAAAATATATTATTTTATTACATAGGTTATCTAAATTATGAATAATAGTACACAATATAGATTTTAAATGTGTAAAAACATTTCTCCAATGTGTACTAATTTTTATTTGAATGGTTTATTTTTATTTCATTCAAGGATGTATGTAAGGTTTTTTATTTATGATAATTTATATATGAATGATCTTATATGTAGAAAAAATGAGAATTTGGTGTGACCAATAAATAATGAAATTTTATAAATGTTATTACCATTAAAATACAACACTTATAGGGCATCTAAAAAGACACAAGATACTAAAAAATATAAGAACCTAATCATTAAACATAACCATATTACTGAGGACTAAATTCAATCCAATAATGAAAATTCCAAAACCCCTATAGGGTCCCAATACACATACATAGTCCTAGGATATACCCAAATAAATATGATCACATATGAATCCATAATTTAATTTCTCAAAATAATTAAATATATATATAATGTAAATTTTTCATATTTATGAATAAATTGAACATGTTAAGGTTAATTTCAATAAATTCAAATAACATTGTACTCAGACTAGTCCGGTATGTTATAATAGGTTCATTTTTCATATAACTTTGAGTATATTTAATCATGCGAGACTAAAATATAGGTCCTTGAAATAGAAAATGTTTCGATTTTTATCATCGTTATATTGATTTCATACTTGACATCTTTGAGTTCTCAATGAGTAAAACTAGTTAAAAACATTTTCTTAATGAATTACATTAAGAATGTTATAAAATGAACTAATTAGAATGTGAGATACTATTTAGTTAGTGGAAACTATTGTGTAGTAAGTGGCAGAAATAAATTAAATAATAAATTTCATTCTTATTTAATGGAGACACATTTGAAATATAATGGGTTCTTAATGATGAAATTATATAATATCTATAATTTTTCCTCATAAAAGGAATAAAATTTGATATAATCCTAGGAGATATATTACATAAAACAATATTAATACCAATAGTGATATTGAGTAAAAAAAAGTTCCTCACATCAATATGTTAGAATCTATTTTCATGATAATAGAAAACAAGATGACTATTATCATGGGAATATAAAGAAACTCTAGAAATTAAACTCTTGAATATTTTTTTATATTAATAAGGTTATAAAATTTTGAATTATATTTAATGATGGAACCTAGTTTTCATCTATTATTAAGGAATAAATTATAGATTAGTAAAATAATATGATAATTAAACTTCCTACAACATATTATTATAAATTACCGTTGTCCTAGAAATTGGAGAAATAGAATTACATGAGGGAATTAATTTTAGGAAAAAGATAATATTCAATTATATATCCCACTCTATAAATATTTTGATTATAAAATTCATGTTTCCATCAAATTAGAGTATAAAAATAAAAAACATACAAATTGTACAAGAACATCTGAATATAATCAAGTAGAAGGTAAAAACAAAGTGAAAATTTTATATCGTGGAGTAAATTATGAAGGAAAATAAATGATAAAAAATGTGTAGAGTGATAGATAAAAATCATATAACCATTAATTAATATGATTAATTATAAAAATCCAATAAATATATCCATTTTCATAATAAGTTTTTTGAGGATCATTAGACTTGGTCTCACATATCCCAATTACAAAAATGAAACATCCTCAAATGTAGAAATTTATAAATTTATCATGTTCCAAATTAGAATCATATTTTATTTCATGCTCACAAAAAGAAATAGGTAACTAAATACCCAATTAATTATTTGATCAGAATATTGGTTTCAAGTCCTCACTAATACCTCATCAAACACGATAATTCATACAATAGTGTTTCTTGCCTCAGCAGTTCTACGATTTTATTAGATTGAATAAATCATAAGTCCCATACAATAAACCATCACAAGAAAACATCTTAAAAATTAATATATTATATGAGAATATAAAATGATCCTTATATGAAAGTAATAATTAATTGTGTTTCTTAGAAAAACTCAATGAGAGAAAAATAATAATTTGGTGCCCTCAAAACATCTGGATGTTGAAAACATATAAATGATTGATAGATAAAGATGTATCATTACTCATAATAATTGTTAACTTAAAATAAACGAATAAGATAATTTGATTTATACATGTTTTTATACTAAGCTCAAATGTTCAAAATCTGAGATCATTGTTTTTTGTTACAAATTCATCGAATACGTCTCAATAAGAATTGATAGATGTAACAACAGTCCCTATCATTTTATTATCATTCTATCATAAAATTTTAATCTAAAATATTTTAGTATAGTGGATAATAAAAATTTACTATATCATGAATTCATTTTCAGTTTATGAACTGTTAGTTCATCAGAAATTTAATCTACAAACACACAAAATCAAAAAATCACATGATCAATTAAACTCATATAAATTGTATTTTGATTTTTAGAAAATGAATACAAAAATTCCCATTGGACATTTTTTCAATTTTTTTAATCACATGTTAGGTTGGTTAATCAATAAATTTTATTTAATAACAAAATATGATTCTCCTTGTATTTTATGAAAAAACTACATGTGTTTATCTTCACAAAAATAGGTTTTATATTTTCATACATTCCACCTATCACACAATATAATCAAAAATATTTTTTAGTAATAATTCTCCTTAATTAATTGTAAAATTATATTTCTTCATAATTACCCCCCCAGTTTGTGATTTTTGATTAGAAATTTATATAGGGAAAACATAAACCAAAATATAAAAAAATAAAAATAAAAATGAAGTATCTTTATTTAATGACCAATAATATACCTCCAAGATATATCTCCCTTCACAAGTTATTGTAAAATAATGGAGGGAAGATACATATTCTATAATAACATGAATTCATGATGTTTGTGAATTCAATATATCTCTAAGTTTAAATTTTTAAAAATAACTATGGAAAAAAGTTAAATTATTAGAAAAGATTCATTATCTAAATAATATAAACAATAATTGATAATAATAATTCGTTTTTTTATTTCAATAGTCATAAATTATTAAATATTCAAATGATAAAAAAATTGAAGTATATTATTTTTATATACATTTTTCATTCATCTTTTCACGATTTACTGGCCACCACTCTATATCCTCAAAACAATTATTTACCACCTTTATATATTCCTTAATTTTTTCTAGATAAAAATTATGAACAAATAGCATCTTATTCTGTTCTTCCTGAAACCATTTAATATAAAAATTAAGGAAATTTAATTTAAACCTATCTATATCCTAAACATTTTTGAACATAGGATTTTTCATTATATCATGGAATTGAATCTCTCAATATTCCATGGAATTTTAAAGGTCATACTCCATTTGTAATATATGATCAGAAAATTGGTTTATAGTATAAGTTACATGAGTATCCAAAACAATATCAAAAAATTTAATTTTTAATTAATTAATATTTTTGATGAAAAATAATTATTTGGTAAACTCTCCCAATATTTTCATCCAAAACCCCTTATTGTTTCTCTACTCTTTCACTTCATGAACAATATTAAAAATAACCTTAATCTATTGAAAATTTTAATTTATCTTTATATCTTATAGATACATGTATAATTCTTGGGAGATCCTTCTCCCTAGCTGAAATAAAAATGATTTAAAAATTTTATAAAAACTGAAAGTCATAAAAATTCTCAAATTCACTTCTATTTCATCTTATTCAATTTTTTGTTTCAAGAGTCATAAATTATTAAATATTAAAATGATAAAAATATTGAAGTATATTATTTTTATATACATTTTTCATTCATCTTTTCAAGACTTACTAGCCACCACTCTATATCCTCAAAACAATTATTTATCACCTTTATATATTCCTTAATTTTTTCTAGATCAAAATTATGAACACAAAGAATCTTATTCTGTTCTTCCTGAAACCATTTAATATAAAAAATTAAGGAAATTTAATTTAAACCTATCTATATCCTAAAAATTTTTGAACATAGGATTTTTCATTATATATAGAAATTAAATCTCTCAATATTCCATGGAATTTTAACGGTCATACTTTATTTGTAATATATAATCAGAAAATTGGTTTATAGTATAAGTTACAATAGTATCCAAAACAATATCAACAAAATTAATTTTTAATTAATTAATCCTTTTGATTAAAAATAATGATTTTGTATACTCTCCCAATATTTTCATCCAAAACCACGTATTATTTCTCTACTCTTTCACTTCATGAACAATATTAAAAATAACCTTAATCTATTGAACATTTTAATTTATTTTTAGATCTTCTAGATACATGTATAATTCTTGAGAGATCCTTCTCCCTAGTTGAAATAAAAATGATTTAAAATTTTTATAAAAACTAAAAGTTAAAAAAAAATTCAAATTCACTTCTATTTCATCTTATATGATATCAAGATTTATCATTATAAACTACTATATCATACCCTATATATTTTATTCTTGGGAAATTATTTGGGAAGATTTCTTTTCCTATTCATTTTTACTAAGGAAATAATCATTTCTAGATTCATATTCTAATAAAATGATATTTTGGGTTTCAGTATAATATTCTAGAGTAACTAATCTAGATATAGATTAATTGGTTTTATAAGACTATGTTAGTGTTTATTGAATCATGACCTACTCTTATTCTGATGTATAGGTAGGATATTTGGTGGGAGGTGGAGTGATTTAAAATTAGAATATTTATTCCCACTAGTAGGCATTATAATATTATTACCCATTATATTTTTTTGAGTTTTTGATCATATAGTTTTTTGTCTATTTTACCTCTCTAATAGATTTACTAATGGTCATAAGGGGAATCATAAACAAGGAATTTTTAATATTCAATTGATATGTCCTTTAATTTTTATCGTCTATCAGTTAAAAATAACCTCATTTTAAATATTTAACTTCCACTATAGTACTCTAACATATGTTTTCCATAATATATTTTCTTCAATCATGTGTCCTATATTTTATACATTTTATTTACATTGAGCACCTTACATTTAATTAATCATTCGAATTCTTCATTTTTACTCTTATAAAAGTGAGAGAGAATGAGAGATTTTTCATCCAAAATATTCCATATTTTATTCCAATTCTACATATTTTCCATAATTCCATCAATACCTACAATAATCTCAAAATCATCCCATAATAGGTAAATAACCAATAGAATAACTTCAATTTCTATTTTTAATCATTTTTTAATCGGGTGATAGATGAGATTTAGTTGGGTTATTGTATTTCTATTTTTAATGGATAAAAAATATTATATGTTTAGTAGCATATTCCAAAACATTCCATTAAAATATGATAGATACTTTTCAAAATCCTTTTCAAATCCTTAAACTGGATTTTATTAAAACCAAATTAATCATAAAAATACATTCTCTATTAAAAATGTAATACTTATTTTGGATTCGATATCTTTTATTAATCATATGGAAGATCTATAAGAGACTATCCTTGAAAGATGATAGAAATCATTAACAATGAATCATATTTTGAAAACATTTCCCTACATATCAGTGGTTCAATCAGAATTTTTTGACCAATAATTCACCATTAATTCATTCAGAACTTGAATGTATTATCAGTGTTCAGTAAACTATTGTTTTGACCCATAGTGATTCACAATGAATAATGAAAAAAATCTACTGGTATTATTCCTTTCTTTATAACGGATTCACACTACCATTAGTCATATATGATCTGACTATCCATGAATGTTTTTAAAAAAAGATGACACCAAATCACATATTAAATGATTATTTTGGTCAAATTTTTTAAAAATATGATATATTTTTATGAGTTAAATTAATATTATGACATATTAATATTATAGAAATTACAAACATATACAACATTATAAAAACAAAGTCATATAGAATATTGGAAAAAAATCAATATAATTGTTAATTACACTTGTTATTTCTAACATGACTATATAAATCATTTTCATAGATGACTATTCTATAATTTATTATTAGAATTAATTTCTATCTTTCACTAAAACTAATGATATATAAAATAAAATTCTATAAAAAATTTAGTTAAATAAAAAAACTCACACTAGAAAAATTAGTTAATTTTTAATGGAAAACGTTATCAAATAAAAATAATAAGAAGATAACATGTTACGTGTAATATATATAATATGTAATTTATAATACTATAGAGACCCAAGTTTTTTATGAATGATAGCATTCCTAGAATTTCTATTTTTAGCCCAAAGACCTGTTTTTGTGTAAAATAATTAATTTTCCTTGGACGATGACCTTATAAAAATTACTAGATGGGTCAATTGATTCGACATTATGGGGTATTCCCACAAACTAGGTTGAAATGGAATTATGAGTGTGGTTGGTATATGATAAAAATATATAAATTATAAATATATATTTTATTATATCATGCGCATCAATCTATTATAATAGTATTAAATCTCATAAATTGAGCATTATATATTGAAACTGATATTGGTATTTCAATTGGATAATAAGTTTTATCATATATGTTCTATATTTTTATATTGAATTAGCTATCTAGGATGAGTCATTCATGGGTGATTGATTAAATAAATAAATAAATATTTAGTTAATTGATTTATGTTTGGATAAAACATGTAATCTCCATATTAATAAGCCGTGATAAAGAACATCATTAGGTTTACCCATAATTGTTGTCATGAACCCTAAGGAGATGGCATGGGATAACACATTTTTATTGGCACGTCATCAGATCAAGGTATAAAACCAGCATGTATGATAATGGTGAATACAACCTAGGAATCAAAAATAGATTGGATCTTTGGTCATTGTGCCTCAATCTGTGACTATTTGTATTATTTAATGTACCTCATTCATTTCTCTTCATATAATTATAAACAAGTCTATAAATAGTGGAAGGAATATGAAATATAGTAGAAATTAAATAAATCAAATAAATATGAATATTAAATTTTTCGAACGTATTAAAATTTTAATGGTTCTACATATTCTCAATGAAAAATTTGATTATATATATATAGTAGTCGTAATGATTACGTTATTATTAAATGATTTAAAAGATTAATTCACCCTTAACAATAGTGTAAAATGATTCGTGTTTTCACATATTTTTTAAGGAATTACAATTGTAAAATTTTCCATCATTATTCATGAACCCATAAAATCAATATTCTATATTTTTTTGATTTTACCAGTGTGATTTTTTATTGGGATCTTTGTCCTTCCACCATATTTCATCTCACAAAATTCAATCAAATTTAGATCCCTTCCATTTATATTATGTTTCATCAATGAAAGCTTAGTATTTTATCATTTCATATATAGTGAAGATATTATCATAAGTGGAACTATATAGGGATGTTGTAACAATGTTGGGGGTTTTAGAGACTGAATATTAGGTTTTTATGTGGGATCTAAGTAGATTTTATGTGATAAAAAATAAACTAGTTTGATTAGATAAGTGTTATTAGATGTAATATCTCACTTCCCCAACCAATGAATGGGTCATAGGTTGAAAATAACCATTTTACTTCAGGAGAACCTCCATGAACACCAGAGGGGAATCACTTGTTTCAGGGGTCTAAGGGGGATGTGTGAGGAGGATATTCCCCCTATATCAATGTGATCATTGATTTCTATTGATTGAAACAAAACACACATTTTTGCACACTAAATTAAATTAAATTGAGATGATGAAGAATTAAATATAAGGAACATAGATAATAAATGGAACATAACAATGATCATAATTGTTATCCAATATATACAATAGTTTTCCACCCTCTATCCTGGTACTAAATACATACAAAAAAATTATAATGATGTTCACCCCATGACCACAATGTTACTCACCCCATTTAGTATCCTGATACAATCTGATCTATCCTTCCATATCAAAAAAATAATCATGGCCATCATCCACAAAAATAAGAATGCAATAACTATGTGAGAGACGTTGAGGTACCCATGTGAAATGGTTGATCGAGAAAGATGATGTTTAAAACAAAGCACAAAACCACCAATGTGGCACAATATTATTGTTTAGAAGCAATTATTGGTTCATGTGACATGATTAACTTTAATAAATGAAAAAATAGACCACAAAAAAATAAATAATCATCTCCCAATATCTACTTCTAATTGATTCCAATATTAATCTAAGAAACTCTTAGTGATCATGCATAAAATATATCAACGCTTTCCATGTCATACTCATATAACCAAGGCAGTCCAAAAATATTATTATTGATCCTAATTCCTATTAACACACTTAAAAATACTGAATTCCACCATTCATATGTTATTTTAGATAATGTGATGATATCATGCCAACCATAACATCACAACCCCCCATCTGGTAAAATTTTCACAATATTTCCAATGAAATCCCCTTTATAGAGTTTTCTCATTAAGTGAAAATGACCAAAGGTATCACATACCTTCTATATGGGTGTTTTCTCATCACAAAATAAGTCCATAATTATCAAAAATAATGGGGATAATATCATCCTAGTATACCATAATATTCATGACTCAATAGATAATAAACTCTTGAAAAATCGTATTCCAGGATCACCCACTGAAGGACCCCCACAAGGATAGCATCTGATGACCCACTCTAACTCTTCCATCTCAAAAGACATGAAATAATAATCATAATAATCATAATAATACCCCTATGATATTTCTCATCATCATCATATAAACCCTACAATCGATTCACCTAATGAATAAGAATTTATGTTTCTCAAACCACACTTATGGGTTCCTCCACCAAAATTAAATAACCAATGAAATGGTATATGTCTTCTCAGTAAAACTATTTCACTAAGGCATCTTCTAGTAGTGTAACACTAAAAAAAGTGGCAGTTCAATAACAATATGACATAAAAGAATGAGTATATTCATATATAAATACAAAACTTTTTACACATGTCCCCTATGGATAACATGTTTAGCCTGGGTTCTAAGTGACACACTCTAAAATCAATTCTGAATCCATTTACTCCCACTCACAGTAATCCAATCACTAGGGAACACTACAGTTCCCCTAGATCATTGCACAATAAAGTCATCATTGCATGGATCCTAAATATGGTTTTATGCCTCAGTAAAAAACCCAATTTTTTTAGGACGTATCATCCATTGCAGTGTAAATTGGATAATATACTTATATAGGTTATATTAGATCCTAAGTATAATATTGAATTCAAGATATCGAACATAGTCAACCTCAACCATAATGTTTTCACTAAATTAGTTCAACCACCTAACAAATGTTTTTTAATTAAAAGCATGGAAGATCTTTTGGATGTGCTGATGTCCTGTAACAAAACCTGTTGTCATAGCCTTGGCTGTTGGTGAACAATGTATCTTCATAAAGAACAAGGGTCTCTTATGGTCCTTGATTCCCTATATATTTCAACATATCTCATTGAAGTGACCAAAATAATTAAATACTAGTTCATAATTTCATTTAGTTATTTAAACGTTCTTTTACCAAGAAGGCTTGTCACGATTAGGTTGTGATGGAAAATGGAACACTATGTATAATTAAATTATTACACAAAATTGGTGTCTTTTTGAAACCACATACCACATTTTTGAAGCTCTTGAAAATGAAATTAAGGGATATCAGTTGATGGTAATCCTTATCAAGATCTAGAAATGCCTAGTCCCAACTTATGTGACCAACCAGGTACCCAAATAACATTATAGAAACCAAAAATAGATAATTATAACTAAATTATAATTAATTAAAATACCTAAATAAAATAGATAACAATGAATAATATTTTTTAAATAACAATATTTCATCATATTTCACTGGAACAAAAACAATATTTACCTAAGAGGTCCATCTATCAATCATATTCCCATTCAAATAAAAAACTACCACAAATATCACCAAATAGAATAAAAATTGAAATTAAATTTTCTAAAAAATATATGAAACCGAAAAATTGATCCATTAAATGAAAAATAATTAATGATTCACATGAAGATGGAATATCTAAATTAAATCATCCAATGATACATGAAAACACCTTGATAATTCTCTAACTCCATCATGATCCGGTGCAATTTTAAATCAAAATAAAATTTGAATGATATTAATGTTTGGTTAATATTAATGGAATAGATATAAATGTTGGAAGATAATGATAAATAAATTATATAAGTTATTAAAACATATTTGTAACACCCCCATGAAGGGGCTATAAGATGTGATTGAGGGAGAAGAGAGTTGACTCACGTGAGGGAAGTAAAGGAAAAAATATGGATGTAGCCTAAGAAAAATATTAGTGGGGAAATGAGAGTTTTTATCATTTTTAATAAGTCTTGTGGTTTGGATAAACTATTTTATAATCCATATTCTAACTATATTTTTGGATCTCTCCCAAACCATCCATCTTTTTTTGTTTGGTTTTAGGGGTTAGGAATAATATCACTATGTATGCATGCATCAATAAAACTCTTGTAAAATTTCACATGGTATCTCATTAAAATATCTTGTGGTATCCTCAAAACTATGCCCAAATAGAGAACCTAAATAGTGGTTTATAGAAACAAAAATAAATTCCCTTCTCACTCATGGTGCCTCATGGTTTATCCAAAACCGTTGGCCCCAAATTCAGAATCAATGCTTGAATTCCCCAAAATCGATAAAACATACCTCAAACCACTTTAGGATATCATGATACATTGATATATATGAAAACCCTCAAAATATATGTAAAATAATCACATTATAATGTTCAAAATCCCGATATTCAATCCCAAATATCTAATAAAATTTCAAAAAATCTAGTAATTGAAAATTCACATTCCAATAAGAATATGATACCAGTGCGAACATCGAATCCTATATTAGAGATGGCTTTTATAAGAAATGAGGAACAATTTAATAGTGGGTGATAACGATGAGATCGATATAGATGATAAATTATATTTTAATAAATTGTGGTGTGGGGAAGATAACCAATCATATCATAACGGTGATGGTAACACGTATAGTACTATAGAAAGAGGATGCATTATTTTTAGGATAGGCTGTATAGGGAGTCATGTGGTTTCATCCCCTTCCACTAATATTAGATAATTTTAATAATAATAATAACTTTATTTTTCTTTTTACTTTTATTATTATTATAAATTTTATTCACTTGTCAATCCTTCTCAAAACATTGAATTAATGTTCAATTAGAAGAATCACGATCACAATATCAAGGAAAAAGGTCAATCGCCATATTGAAATAATAAAATTATTTAACATGGAATGAATCCCACACATGTCACAAAACTCATCACATGTGTGTCATGTTAAAATCGTTTATTTTTCCTTGACTGTGTATTTTAGCTAAAGATAAATCTAATAATTAGTATTATTCCCCATGGATCAATATGGTGTAGTAATTTGGGTAATATAAGTTCATTTTTATGGTGAAATGACTATAATATTGGATTTTAATACACAGTTTTGGTGATTGAACTATTACATAACGATTTTGGTGTTCCCATCCTATGAGTAGGTTCTGTATAACCACAAATGATTTTGGAAAGGATGCAATATAATTTGGTATTTTTATAGTTTTCGTTAATGTATCCCCGTATACTAAAATATATACTCCTTTATATCTATAGATTCAATAACCCACCATATAAATATCAAATAGGGATATGATCAAACACTAGAGTTGGTATTCCCCTCAATGGAGGATTCTTCTACTAATGCATGGATTCCTCCCAACAACTACAATAATATTCCATGGGTTTTTCCTATCATTTTTAATTTGGTATTATGATCAGTCAAGAGGTAATGATGCACCAAAGGGGATAATACTTCTTTAAATAAGGAACATGATTCTGTGATGAGCAAGCTCCCCATCATGAGTTCAGAAATGTATATTGTAGTTGATATGACTATAAATTGATAACTTTTTTCTTTCTCATGAATCCTCATACATCCCCTTGTATTACTTTGTGATGAAAAATATGGTTTTATAGAGACTTTATAATTTATGGGATTTTGGTACTATTAGTATTCCCATTATATCTAGTGGTTCTTAGACTTACCTGGTTTTCCACTAAGATGGTTGGGATGTCCCATGGTGAACTAGAATATTACTGATCGGGAGACCAATGTGTCCATATGACATAATAATTTAGAGAATATTTTTTGTTTTATCTTCTACTATATTATTCACCCTCTTATATTATTAGTAAAAGTTTTCTTCTTTATGTTCCCTCTATTGTTTTTACAGATTTTTACTGGGAATGTTTATAATAACCCCCAAAAATGATTTATTCCCACAAATTTTGTTTTTATAAAGGTGATTTACATGTATAGTGATGTAATTAGTATAGGTGAAGTTGGTGTCTCTTGTATGGAGGTG
Source organism: Viscum album (assembly GCA_963277665.1). Taxonomy (NCBI): domain Eukaryota; kingdom Viridiplantae; phylum Streptophyta; class Magnoliopsida; order Santalales; family Viscaceae; genus Viscum; species Viscum album. The sequence goes on from OY728123.1 coordinate 652,637,854, forward strand.
ACACATGGTGATACATGGTGGCTCCTATTGAAGCGTGGTTGTTATTATTGGTGATTGTGACTACTGTGGATGGAGATTATTCTTGATGTTTATAAAGTATGGTGGACTTATTTTGTTTCATTTCCAATATGATTCGAAAATATTATAGATGTATAGTTCTCATTATTTTCATTTTTGTAAATCAAACTATACAAAATTTCACATGATATTTTTGTATTGAATTTAAATTATTTAATATTTTCATCCTATTTCTGTAGATATATATATAGTATACATTGGAGATATGTATCTACAAGTTTTTTATACTGGTTTTTTTCAATATTATATTGAAATTTTCCAACACAGTATTATTCATTATACCATAACAAATTAAAGATGGGAATTTGGAGAGAATCAGGACATATTTCAAGGTATGGCGGGGGCCCAGTGGGCAGAGTCATGTCTATGTGGTATTATAAAAATATTATAAACGGGATAGAGTATGTAGCTTGTTTTTTCTGTAGTATGGTTTGGAATTTTAAACAAAGGAGGTTAATTGTTATTGAGTTGGTAATTTGACCAATGATATTATCATAGGTGTGGATGTCACATATCATATCTCTAAAGTCCAAATAACTAAATTTTTTACCCCAATATCTGAGGAATCATCGTATTTTATAAGTACGTTAGAAAATACAACATATACGAAATATTTATAATCTTTCACATTCGTTCAAATTTTTATCATCCTGATATCATGAAATCCTTGTGTGTTTAACCTAAAAAATGTGACAGTCTTACTATACATTGAAAAAACTCCTTAAAATGGGGGTGAATTTTTTCGTTACCAATGTTAGTGAAAAAAATATATTCAATATAAATTTAATCACATTTTTAAACCTTGTGTTTCTGTTAAATTATATGGATTATTTTATAGTTTACCAATGATAACACGTATTATTATTATAAAATTGATAGAAAAGTGGTATGTGTATTTTTTCAAGGTTCTCACCATCTCAGAAATCCTACTCTATTACATTTGTGGGATTTACATATCAAAGATCACCTCATAAATTCATGTTATTAATTATAATTATAGTGGGGTATTTTTTTATCCTCACAAAAGAACACCACAAAACACATGTGTGTGTTATCAATAACACATATGTAACCAAATTATTTCATCCCACATCATTCCATCAAGATATAATAACAAAATTTATTTTGTTTCCTTGAACATACCTTTCCCTTGATATAGATCAAAGATATTGAATTGGAATGTCACCAAACTCAAAATAATGATCCTTTACCTAAAAAAATAATGTCTTCAACTACTATAAATCAATCAATCACATCTCATGAATCTCTATCTATAAATAGATACAACTTGTAGTTATTATAAATATATAGTTCAACACTCATGTTTAATATCCTTCTCTTAAATATACCACTATATCCTTTTTCATTAAATTATTCATTGGATTAATAAGAGAATAGATAAAAGAACTATTACTTTTAAATTTTTCATTGGTAGTGACTACCCATAAATGGAAAAATAGACACTAATTTACCATATCATTCCTCAAAATAAAAAATTTTGAAACATTATCCCAGGTTTAGAGTCTAATATCCTATATAATAGAGAATATAAAACATCATCATCTTTTTTTCCATGAGAGAGTCTATTTTTCTTAATTTCCTCAAACATATTTTTATATTTTCTTAAAAATATGAAATCTAGTTCTTGTTTCATTCATCAGAATATCCTCAATCAATTCACATTAATGTGATGATATATGAAATTGTATCTTCATTTTTAAAATACCTCAATGTTTTTATAAATATTTCATTCTTTTTACCATAAAAAATAAAAATAATAAAATTCCTATTTTGGTTTCATATATTATTTTGCAAATAAATTTTTTAACTCTAGGTATGTTATAATAAAAACATTAGTTATTACTTCTCAGATGGATGAAAATATTTTCAAAATACTATTCAATGGTGTGGATATTATCTTCATTTTAAACTCAAAATAACTCCTCTATAATTTTAACATCAATCTATACAACTATATAAAAATATTCTTCCAGCATATATAAAACATGGAACTCTCTTCTTGTAGTGTTATTTAATTAACATGAACTCCTAAATAGAACTTATCTTCATTCTAGACATTAAATAAAAAAAATTATCAATTTATCATTTCCCTTCATCTCAAATATCTCGATCCATAAAGTATTTGACCTACAATTAATGGGATAAGGAAAAATGTAAATTATATTCACTCTTCATGAAAAGATGATAAATTCATTTAATTACATATGATGTTTTGTAAATTTCCCCTAATTTTATCTTATTCTCCTTATTCATGACAATTTTCATCTCATTATCTTCGTACATGTATTATATTTTTCATGTGTTGTTTTTTAAAATGAATTTAAACTAATTAAAAGTGCCTAATTTAATAAAAATTTTATTCAAAAAACTAAAATTACCTTAATTATTTCTTTTGTTTGTTTGAAATAACCTTATATTGGTCCGATAACCATTAACTAACTTATTAGAACATGGTGGATCCGTGATATAATTTCATTAATTTCATTTCATAGGTTCGGATTTTTTATAATTACTTTTAAATATTTATTAATGACCCTTACATTGGAACTGGTTTCTGTTATATTGGTCCATATGATCTTAACATATTTCTCATCCTTTCTGAATCACCATTATATACGTATGTATTTAACAATATATAGGTACTCGCCTACATTTTTCATCATCATTTGATCCACCCATTCAATAAATAATGATAAAAAACTCTATATTTTCTCATACATTTATTATATTAATTTCTTGGCCATTTTTTGTGATACATTTCTTGGTCTTATGACTTCACAATGTTATAGTAACATACAAAATTCTTAGGATAATCTATTATGAGGAAGACACCTGTTTATAATTTTCTATTTACTTAATTTATGTAAGTTAAATTACATATTATCAAGTAGAGTCATATGATAGATGGGAAGTCATATAATTATCTAAAATGTAATATATATAATTAATATAGTGATACATCCACCCAAGTCTTGTTCTTAAAGTCAAATGATCAATTATTTTCTCATTTTCTATCTTAGATTAAGAAATTTCATACATGTTAAAATGATTCTAAGATACTTCTAATTCAACAATATAGTTCTTTCAAAACATTCTAATCTTTATCAATAGAATGTTCACAATAATTTATGACCCCATAATTTAAGGTGTTATAGCTATTATTCATCCAACTTCATCAAGATATCATAAAACACCTTGATTTTTTTTAAATTTTAGTTTTATTTTTTATATGATATCATAACAATTACTAGTCTAACCATCTCACAGCTATTCAATAACATAAATAACTATTGTAGATAGTGATTCCTGACAATATTGTATATTTTATTTCAATTGATGGTATGTTAATAAATTATCAAATATTTTATTCCCTTAAGAGTATCCATTTTTTTATATGCATCAACATCAATTTTATTTGTTTGATTACGTATTTATCAACCAATAAATATTCTTGTCATTAATTATATTGACTTTTTTTTGAAAAAAACCTTTATTATCAAAAAATAAAATAAAAGGTTGAGTATTAAAATATCATTTCTATGTTATTTTAATTTCAAAATAAATTACATTAGATAATGTAATTCATATACAATTAATGGAAAAGAAATGAAAATTTAAAATTAAGTCATCACCAACATGGCCTTGTAGGGAATAATAATGACTTTTTCTTCTCCCTCTAATTTATATTAATGGAATTATCATATCATATATCTAATAAAAGTTTATTTCTTATTAATTTATGAAATAAATCCTCTCCATATTTGATTCATCCATTTTCTATATTTTACACCAAATTTCATGAGAGAACGGAGGTACCATATATTTTTTATAAATTGTGAAATCCACCCATCAAAACAATTTCTATGTTGTAATGTACAATATAGAAACAATAGTGATAATATTGGACAAAAATAATTCAAATTAATAAATCCCCATGTGATTCAAACATTTAATTTCATTCTCATGTGTATTTTTAATTTTTTTTCTAGAGATATAAATTACTATCACCCACATTATTAAAATGACAAAAAATATTCAATTAAAAGAAAATTATTCCATATGAAAAATGATATTTACTCCACATTTATAGATATAATCTATTTTATTGAAATCTTTATAGGGGAATGAAAATAACACATAATCCTTTAGATTTTGAATGGGTTTCCATATTTCCAATGTTACTAAAATTTTATATCTTCTTCTTAAATTCAAAACAATTAGTCATAAGGATTATTGTGTCAAAATAAGTTATATAATCAAAAATATCATTAATTTGAGAAGTATGGTTGAGATAGATTTCAAAATAGAGAATATGTTTTTCTTAAGGTTTTTTAATATCTATAAGTAATTATAATTACATTTTCTTTGACATTTAACACATAATTAATACTTGAAAGCATTGATGTCCCATTTACATTCACAATATTATTAAGTGAGAAAGAATTGGTAGATTTTTTTCTAGAGTCATTTAAATATAAGATTATTTTTCCAACCTTTTATCCTCTTACATACATTAAAGACATATTTTTAAAATATATATAGGCTTATTCAATGTTACACTTATGTGTCAGGTCTCCTTTTATAAACAAATAACTTTAAACTCTTATAAATTGGTGAATTTCCTATTCATTTCATTTTTCTATGAAGTTCAATCACACATCTCAAAAACACACATAAAACCATGTTTCAGATTCAAATATTTTCATTATTATATTATACCATTTCATTCTTGTTTATCTTGTCAAATTTCTTATAAAGTATTTCAACCACTAATTCTTTCAAAATGTATCTCATGGATGTATTATTATCTTGAATCCATGACTCCCCATTTGGGAATTTGATTCATGGAAAAAATGTAATGGTACATGATGTATCCTCACATAAAATAGTAAAAAAATCTGGAAAATTTTTTAATTACATAATCATAATCATTATTAACTGAATTCTTATGAGTAGATTGTTTTCCTATACACTTTACAGATTTAACTCACATGGAATTCTTGTATTAATATTTTCTTCATTCATAGTTATTAGATATTCATAAATTTATTTATTTTATGAATGACACAAGGTATTATTTTCCCATAATTTATCATTGAAGTTAACAAAAATGATTAAAATTTAATAAAAATTATCAAATATATCAATTCTGTTCCTTGTGGAATTATTATTCTTTTTTCATGAGTTATATATTAATTTGGTATATTTTATTTTATGTTAATTTATTATCACTGTTCATGAATCCTTTCAATTTTTCCAAATACTAATTTAGTTTCCAATGAATATATGTATCTACCAATATCAAACAGTTAATCATGTTCTCCAGTTAGTTCACGTAATCTATCTATATTTTCCTGCTTCCAATTTTAGGGCGTTCTCAAAATTATTTTGAGATTCATTTTGGGAAAATTATTCATTGAGTTTATATCATACTACCAAGATATATTTGTATTTCCTTGAATTTTTCAGCTAAAAATTTTGTAAACGAAACTCATATTTCCATCACATCAATTAAATATATTCAGAACAATATTTTGTTTCCTAAAAGTGGGGAACCTTTTTTCCATTAGTTTGAGATGGAAGCTTATCCATATGATATAAAATCTATTAACAACCATTTTTGGTTCATTGATGTAACGATTATGTTGTATGATTTTTTGGATTCAAATTTGTTATCAATAGACATTTATGATTCATCTGTAATGTCTTCCATATTATCATAATCACCTATAATGGAAGAGACATAATATAATAAAGTTATTTTTCTCCATATTTGTTTCACTCATCCCTCATTGTCTCCCATAAAATTATCTATATAATTATCAAATCATAAATTGGATCCTTAAAACCATTTGTAAAAATCATTCTCCAATTTTTTCATTATTTCATGTTGAGTAGTATTTACCTCTAATGATGCATTATGAACTGATAAAAGAACATGGATCATTTCATTGATAACATTCCTAATAAAATCTTTATCATTTTATCATATTTTAAATTCATTATCAATATTTAATATTCTTTCATTTTAATATGAGATAAATAATTGTTTGAGCTTAATTAATCCAATAAGGATATTATAGTTACTAATACTCTATTCTAATTCTTCATATATAACATTAGATTTTACTTCCAGATATTCTTTTTAATCATGAAGTCATTAAATAATTTTAATACAAAACTAAAAAAATTTACATGGAAATTATTTAAATAATATAAAATCTTAGGTTAGGGATATATATAATATTCAATCCTATATTCCCCAAATACTAAACATTCATATCTATTGGAATAATAATAAAAATATTTTATTTAATAAAGTGGAAGATTTTAATTACCTTATAATTATTATGTTTACTTTTTATTCATTAAATAGTTTATCTAATTTTTTTATTCCATAATTGGTCTAATTCTAATGGAATATACAATTACCACCAAATCTCATATAATAGTGATGTGTGTTCATCCATATAGGGATATTATAAGTAATCTTCTTTAATTACTTCAAAATTTACATGTCATCTTAATAAAAAATAGATGGGAAAAATATATCTATTATAATATTTATCCTTTTGATCTAATTTTATTTTTAATATAACCAAATATCCAATTAAAAGTCAACTATGATCTAATACCAATTTATAGTCTTAGTGGACTATGTAAATACACCATTCCTAGTAGACTAGAGAATGTGGTTACATTATTACATTGGATCTATATACAAGTGATCACATCTAAATGGTCCGAATTGTTTTTCTTATTGTAAAATAAGGAAAAATATTTTAATTTAAATTTTATTTCAAATATAAAATACAACATTAAAATACATTGAGAACATAATTATTTTAATTATCATATCACTTCAAGTAAATCATTAAGCAATTCCGAACATTCTATAGAAATTTGTAATTAGAAAGGGGTTAGATATAATGCTCAGTAAGAATATGTGTATAGTAGAAACATTCATGAATATAGAAGGAATAATCAATATATAAAGGTAAATAAATTTAAAAAATTCCATTTAATAATATACATGAACATGAAAAATAATAAAAAATGATTAATTTATGATCAAAATAATTCCAAAAAAAATATATGATCATGAAAATTATCAATGGATATTATATCTAATTAGAAATAACATTGGCATCTGTAACTAATATCGTAATGATGGAATAAATTATAGAAGACACCATTAACATACCATCTTGGCCTTGTGCAAAGAAATCATATTTAAATTGTTATTTCTATGTCCAAATATCTAAAAAGGTTTCTCTCATGAGACCAAGTAATGAATCATTAGGTTATAACAGGCCATTCTTATCAAATATTATGCCCAATGAAATCCTCATATGAAAGGACAAAAACATAAAAAATTTAATATTTAAAATTTTAAAAATAACATACAAATTGTTAAAAAATTATCTGATCAATAACTATAATCAACAAAAACATTTATATTGGAAAATAGATTATAAAGTTGAAAAATTTCCTAAATAAATAATCATAATATTAAACCACCCAAAGTGAAATGAATAGTTCTATCGAAATAGTAAACCCTAGTCAAACATATGAAAATACTTGCATATAATTAATTATTATGGAATAATTAAAACACATTCCTACTGATAGTTTGGTAAAATGTCGGTTTTTAATTGTTGAATAGAAAAATACTAAAAAATATATTAAAAATAATATTGGGGAAAATATATTGTTTACCTTGAAAATAACACTTAATAACCAAAACGTTAGAGAATATTTTGGATAAAATTTCTTGGAAAATAATTATTGAATATTTGAAGGGAATAATAAAATAATTTGGTTGTAATGATTTGGTTAATTTCATACATTATATATAATATAAATACATTCATTTCATAATGTTGTAAAAATGTTAAAATATACCTCGTCTAAAAAATGACAAAGATGATTACGTAAAAAAATGTTATAACATGTATAAAATGCATCAAATTTCCATTAATAAATCATTTAAATGATTTTAAAAACATTTTGATATAATATTTGGAATAATGAATATGGATGAAAAGGGATTTTCAACTCAAGAGATAAATAAAGAAAATTCTTAAAAAAATTCCCAATAATTTTAATTAATAAGGAGAGGAACAATTTACCCAAATATAGAATGTTCATGAATAAATATTGGTGGAAAAATATATTTCATTAATGATAAAACTATCAAAATATTTCCCAAAAGAAGACCTAACAATAAACAATTATTAATAGTGATGAGACTGTGAAATAAACAATTTCACATTAGTAATATTTGATTATTTGGCCTCAATAATGAAATAATGTCAATTGAAACATTTTAATAACATTAATGAAATGAGATGAATTAAATTAAATATCCATGGGAAAGTATCTATATTAAATATATAAACAATTTTGGAATTTGGAATATTCCTTATTGAAGTAAAAGTGATATTAGAAACTCATACCAGATATGGAATCTATTGAATCTTACACCCCAAGAATGAATAATTTTAAATTAAATTAAAAAGATAATGATATTAAAAAAATTCATGAGATAAAATATCAACATATATTTATATACACTTCATTAATTAATATTGGTGCATAACATAACACATTTCCAAAAGAATACAATTTTACAAAAAAATCTCATACATTTAGTCTGATTTTCTTTGTATGAGTTTCATTATCCAATATAATAAATAAATAATTATTAAAAATATAGTAATAAACTATAATCATATATATTATACAAATTTTTATTTAATTATAACATTTTATCACCCATCTATTTAGAATTATTTATTAAAAATCCTATTTCATTTGATAACTACAATGTTTTTCACGTATGTTTTGTTTTAATAGTTTCAATCCTTTTAGATTGATCAAGGTTCCATAATTTTAATCATTTTATAAATGATAATAAATTTATATATATTAACAATAATATTAATTAGAATAGTCCATATATGTTATGTGTATATATAAGAGTGATGTTGTTCAGGGAGATGGTAGTTCATACGTACAACTAAACGTTGTTATCATTTTTTAGGGATGGAGAAAAAATAATGGTAAAAACATTTACCATTTTAAAAATGTTTTCCCTTTAATATACATCATATATAATCATTAAATAAATCTTAATTTAAATCTAGTTCAAAATAAAATTAAAATATATTTGTATGGCTTTGTGGACGAGGTAGTCCATAGGTACTAAGGGGTGACATTATCATTTTAAAATAGGTTTGAAGGTAAAAAGATAGATGTTATATTATAATTAAAAAGTGTTATAATGTCACATATATATATATATATATATTAAATCTATCAAATTCTAAAGCAGTGATTTGAGGTGATAGAAAATGAATTACATCAGTTCGTAAGGTGTTAGTCTGTTGTAAACATGATCATTTTCTTTTTAATAGAAGGGGATATGGATACATGTTATTCCATAAAACATAAAAATGTCTTAGTAAACTGGATATTTTAGTTTTGTTATTTGATCATAGTTTATAGATATTTTGAGTTAAATTCTAAAATAAACTCATGTTTAATAACAATAAGTCTTCTCCGATCAACATTTTTTTGTTTGTACCTGAATCGTTCTTATATTGATTTCATGTACAATATAAGGACTCTATGTAAAGGTGAGGAATTTATTGATTGAATTCCTGAATTTATTTTATTATCCAAGTGTCTTTTGATTTGGGAATATGATAGGATAGTTGTTTCCTTTGATAAGTTGGGGTGGTCACATTATGAGTTTTTGAACAGAATAAATAATACCAACATTTTCCATGTTCCACAATAAAAAATAATGGCTCATTATAAAACAATATATAATATAACATTGAAAAATTCTAATATAGTAAAAATTTTACATGTGTTTTTTATATTAACACTTACATTATTTGAATGAACCATGGTAAACTGTTTTGAGCCTTAACTCCCTTAAATAATTTTTATCGTTTTTACTATTAATTATGAAAGAAACTCAGTTAGCCTTATTGTATGATATTAATTACTGTGTCTAAAAATATGGTTTCCAGTTTTTCACTTCAAATAATAGAAATAATAGAATTTATTTAATTTTTAATCCTATAGAGGTGATGAAAAAATACTTTTCCGAAGGAAAAACTTTCATAATTATAAAAGATATTATTTTAAAATTGAACATTAAATTATTTCCATTGAAATAAATTTTTTTGTAGAAAATATAATTGAAAAATTTTTAATTTCAAAACAATTAAAACATTGAAACTTATAAATTATTAAAAAAATATTCATAATATGATATATTTATTTTATACTGTTAAATGAAAAATTAATTTTTTACCAATTTATCAAAAAGTAGATCTATGATAATTTTAGCATGATGATTTAAACATGAAGTTCATTTTCTGAAATAAGTTTTCAAAATATCAAAAAAAAATATCTTTAACGTAATTTTTAAAAACCCGATGTAACTTTAATTAGACAAAAATAAATTTAAAAACATTTCATTTTCATTAAAATCTTATTTTATTTTATTAAAATCAATAGATAAAAAATAAAATTATTCGACGTGTGTAAATGGTATAGTTTTCATAATTTTGATAATACTAATCATAACCTTAAATTTAATTTCTTTGTTATAACGGATTGCTATATTAATGTTCATTTAGATGAAGGGTATTGTGTATCAAAATATATTGAGGATATTTGATTTATTTTAAATTAAATATATCAAAAAGTCATGGGATACTAAATTCAACACTGTTATAATAAATTTCATCTATTTAATTTCCAAAATGTCACCTAGTTAAAATATTTTGTTAGTTTTTCATTATATCTTACTCTGGTTCCCATGTAACATGCTTTATCATTCCATCTCTATAGAGTAAAATAACCAGAAAAATAATAATATTCCTTTACATTCCTCCTTTAGTGTCCAGATTATTTATAGGCTCTTCAAAGTAGGATATATAAGGTTCTAATTCTATTTCCTGGTGGAGAAGTTCAAGTGTTTCTCTATAATGTACATACTTAATAATTTTATATGGATCATAGAAAATACCTTTTATAGACATGGGGGAATTTTCAAATGCTATGAAACAACTAGAATACATTCCATAATTTCAAAAGTTTCAATATATATAGGGCCCAGTTTCCCTTTCACTCTGAACCCTATAACATGTATCCTTGAAGATAATTTCAATAAATCATGATCTCTCACATGTAATTATGAATTATTTTTCTTTTTATCGACAAAGATAATTTTCCTACACTGATATTCATTATTATGGTTTCGAATAGACCAAATATTTTTATTATTCCCCTTCACATGTTATGTCCCTATAAGATTCCTTTTTCTAACATCATTTCAATAATTCAGAGTATGCCATATCATACCATATAATGATTCATGCAATGTCATTATATTACATGAAAAAAATTTATTATTCTATTTGATTTCTAATTAGTTAAATAAAAATACCATATTCCATGAAAGTGATGATATCATGACCAAAACTGGAAATCTAGGTTTAAAATAGTCCGTATGGGTATTCTTTCTATTTTCTGGTGATAAGAGGTACTCAATCAATGACTTGTATTAAGATCCCTCAAAAAAATCTTCCATAATTTTTATTTCAATCATGTATCATTATAAAAAATTATTGGTAGAGGTGAAAACTAATATCTTAAAAAATCAATAGCAAAGAGTCATGAAAGATATTAATGAGATAAATAATCTATTATAATAAGGAAATGTAAAAACATTTTCATTTGATGAAAAAACCATAATTTATCATTATTTATATGATTCTTTGGTAATATAGTTATAGAGTAATTTTCAAGGTCATCCCATTTCCACATTGGAATAGGATGTGATTTCCTAACTCTTCTAGGTTGCTATGTTTCAGCATTCCTGTTTTAGGAAACCAAATATCAACATAATTAGAAAATTAATACATCATATTATCCCATAAAAAATTATCATTATCATACGAATAAATTATTGCGCTTCCAAGGTGTATTGAAAATTATGTTTATGGAAATCACCCAAATAATTACCACCTCAAATTGGGTATTGATGAAACAAATAGTGTCTCTTAGAATTTTGGAAAACAATCTAGAAATAAGGTGTTGAAATCTTTAAAAAAATTATTTCTTCACCCTTTCCTTAATAATTTAAAGATCTTTATTTACTAAATATATAAATAGATAATACTTTACAATACTATTTTGTTTTTGGATTCCAAAATCATTCTCACTTAGAGCATCTATTGCAATATTTTCATTCCCTTGGTGGTACTGTATTGAGAAATAATATTCCTTGAGCATCCTAATCCCTATCATTATACCCATGTTGATATCATTCTATGAAAATATTTATTTCATCCACTTATTTTCTATATCTATCTTACATTTCTCAATGTAGATACAATTTCTCCATATTATAAAATAATGATTATGGATGAAAACACAAGATTATTGGTTCGATAGTTTGGTTTAGGAATATTTGACATCCATAATGCATGGACAATCACTTTATCATTATTAAAAAATAATGCACCATGTCACATGTTTAATATAACTCTATATTTTAAAAAACCATAATATCCTAAAAGTAGAGTCAAAGTCAATTAATTCCAAATTTTCTTCATGAAATCATGAAAACATTGTTCATATTCCTTTTTCAAAATGAACACAACAACTTAATGTTTATGGATGGTTAATAAGTTACTTAATAAAAAAATATTTTGAACAAATCAACGATAGTAAACTACCAATCCAATAAAACTACATAACTCGGTTATGTCCATTATTGTATTCTGTTATTGCACTACCATTTTTTTGTATGATAAATTGAGATCCCATACATGGAAGAAATATAGACAATAAAATAATCATCATAAATCCAAAATTAACAGTTTCTAAATTTCTCAATTAATTATTTTAATATAAAATTCTTGTGAATGATCTAGAGTGGATTCTATGGGTCCTCATAATTCATAGAGTATACAATGATATCATAAATAATAACCTCTATAAAATTATCAAGATATTTGCTGAATATTCTATTCATTATATCGATGAATTCATATAGTCAATTACTTGATCCAAATATCATTAGAATGAACTTGTAATGTCCATAAAAAGTATCAAATGTTGTCTTCCAAATATATTCCTTCTATATATGAAATTAATGTTACCCAAAACATATTCCAATCATTCGAAAATATATTGTCTCCGTTATTTTTATTGAATAACTCATCAATGCGAGTTATATGATGTGATTTCTTTTTCATAATATCATTTATTCAAAAATAACTAATGAATGACCTCATTGACCCATCATTATTCATGATGAAATGAACATAGACTTAATATGTATAAACATTAGCGTATATAAATCACTTGTAACCAAACCCACATTTTGTTTTTTCTTAAACTCCACTAATTCTACATCGGTCATTAATAGTGACAGTATGATATATGTATTTTTTAGGGATTAAATCAATGGAAAATCAACTTTAGGATGTAGTGAATGTCTAGGTAATTCCATAGTAAATTCATCAATGCATTATTTCTTAATAGGTTCATAGACAATTTTATGATTTTCTTTTTAGTTCATATATAATGTATCTTAAAAATTCCCAAAAATATCATTCAAAAGTGCAGATGTTTTAGAACTATAGATAAGTTATATGATGAACTATCCCCAATAAAGATATGGATTTAAATATAATCATCTCAAATTTTAATTTCCATATTTTTTCAATAAATTTTCTCCACTATGTTTTTACTAATATTCCATAATAAAAAATAAATAAAAATAAATCGTATGTATAATAATCATTTTAGTAAAAAGGGAAAAATATTTGTCAATATGGGAACTGACTGACACATCCTTGTTGTGGTGAGACTTCCACTATAACCATTGACTAAAAACTCCCTTCTTAAGGTGATGGGGAGATTTCAAATTTCCTTGGAATTCAAGGATGATATAAAAGATTGTGTTCTCCAAGAATTAGATGAATCATTTTCTAAATTTTTAGATATGGGTAGATTAACTCCCATAACATCATTACGAACTTCATCATTAATTGTTGTAATCACATAAAATTATATGTTATCACTTTTCCTATATTAGGAGATATTCACCTGTCACTTGGGATTATAATTTTCATAGTCTCCCATATCTTTACACTTGAATCATTTTGAATTTTTAGATTCATTATTTTCACATGGAATCAAGTGCATGGTGTAATTTTCTCATTTACTATAGAAAACCCACATTTTGAAAAAGAATGTTTCACTTTTTTCATCCCACCTTTATTAAAAGATGTATATTCAACTCCTTCCTACATTCGATTCACCATATTTCTTTTTCAATAGTGCTTACTAATTCTTTTCTTATCTTACTTCCCTTCAAATCCATATGACCTTGATAACTATTTTTGTATCTTAATAGAACATGATACTATATATTCAAATAATTAGAATATTTGGTAGAATTTTTACTTTCAATGTATTAGACTAATATAATCAATGAAAAGATCAATTTTTATCATTGGATTATATATGTAGTCCATATCATCAAATGTTATCCTTGTATGTTTTATTTATAGTTAGAAATATTTTAACCTCCCATTTTTCTTAGACTTGGGAATTTACCTTCCATGTCCACTTGTTCCTTATGAGAAAAGTAATTTCACATGGTGTGTACCTTAAAATCTTTCAACTCCGTGTTTTTTAATCATCCATATTATATTGAATAAATTACCACCATTTATCTAAATACGTTGAGAGATAATAAAAATATATGTCAACCTTATCCATTTCCTTGTTAATGTGGCATATTTCTTCTATATAGAACATTTACTTTAGATTGGTGCCAATGGATTAGTTTTCCAATTAAAATATAAATAATAAATAATGCATGAAGTGGTATAACATTGTTACACTATGTTTTAGATTATTATGAAGCTCTATATTGGAATGTTTATTAGAAATAAACTTAGTCAGTTTCCCTAATATAGTTATAATTTCATCACCTATAGTTACTGATCCAACTATACCTTCATTATATTTCCCAAGCTAGAAATCTATATATGGATTATCAAAATTGATATCGTTTCTATTCCTTATACTAGTAACATTTCTAAAAAATGGAATGTACTATATTAGATCATAAAATTATGAATCATAATGTATTATTTAGAATCTAATGACACACCAAATATATAATGAAAAATGTATGCAAAAATAAAAGATTAATCATAATCAGGGATTTTTTTGAATGTTATAAAATAAAAAAATAATCTAAAGTACACAATACTTATTTTTAGTAATATTCATAATTATATCAATTATATCCCCTAGTTTTATAAAACCATGAGTGAATCAAGTCCCACTATAATGCATCAGGTTATGATTGAGTTAAATCTAAATGCAACCCATACAGTGTCATTTCCCCTAGGTACATTTTTTCCAGATCCAAATTTACTTATAGAATCCAAATATTTATATGTTTCTAGGACATATATGTTGACTCTAGCCTACCAAAACATTAGTATGTCATCGTATACATATAATTGTCCAAAATATTATGTCATATGGATATTTTCCCCAAGCTATTATTTTCATAATATAGTTCACAATATTTCTACTAAACATTCACTAGTACCAACTATAAGGAATATAACCCTACTAGCATGAGTTGTTGGTATATTATTAAATTATTTTTATATACAATACAATGCATCCCAAATTACCTAATAGTTTAGTAGTATTGAAAAACAATATTCATATGTGAATTTCATAGATCATTTGAAACATAAAATAAAAAATATCAATTCCATTTGAAACAACATTATTCCCATTACCATATCTATACATATAAATCCTAAAATTATTCCTATAATTATAGGGATTTGAAACCTAATAAAGAGGTGATCTCTATAGCCTTGTAAGGGTATAATATCAGTTAAATATTTCATAAATACTAAATTCATAATTAATAAGGAATGTTAAAAACTAAAACCCATTTATATTAATCAATAAATTGAATGGGACTATTTTTATGCTAGGAATATGTGAAGATCAAAACAATTATATATAAATAATAACATGATATCAAAGATATCCATAGATATTCTAACCAATTGAATAATCACAATAATATCAATAAATAATCTCATATTGAGGGAATTCATAATGTCAGCCATCGTAAACATACTATTATGGCTTCATGCCCAGATATCATACCTAAATGGTTATTTTATTTTCGAAATAACTAATCTAGTTTTTGTCATGGGTCCCACAAATTCATGGAGGGGTTATAGTGGTTCCCACCAATTACCAAATAAGTCAAATTAATACCACATATGAAATGGGAGAAATATAGTTAACATAAACATTTTATTCCAAACCATTCATATGATATGATAATAATTTCCCAAATAAATTGATGAAATCATAAAAAACATTAATGGAAAACTAGAATGTTAATGTTAATGCATTCCTATATATATAAATATAATTGTAAAACATTTAGTGTTCTATGAAGAATGATATCAAAATTTTAAATTCTAATCAAACGGATCGTAAATCATTAAGAGAATAAATATGGATGGTATCATTATAATATAATCCAATTAGAGTATATGTAAAAATGATTGTTTTTTTCATTTAGGAGTTGAGAAACAATAAAAAATACATTATGTTATTATTAATTAAAATAAACTTTTTACTATGAATATCACATTAAAAAACTAAAAATTCTTATAATATTTGAAAAAATCATTAAATATAATAACGTAATTATTTAATGTAAGATTTAAATATTCTAGTTTTCCTAAAAGTGGTTAATTTCATATATTTCATATATTTAAATAAATAATTCATTAAAACAATTGTAAATGTTATAATTTGTACCCCATTTAGAAAATGACATTATGATTCCTTTCATTCCATTTTCTAAAAATCTATGCATGGGTTAAAATTATTTAATAACTCATTGGATAATGTAAAAATAATTATTGAAATTATTTTTAGAAAGTTTATATGTGTAAGGAAAAGGATTTTTGACCAAAGAGGAAAATAACGATAGTTTTATTAAATTAATTTATAGAATAGTTTTATGTTCCAAAGAGATGAACGTTTTACTATTTATTGGAATGATCAGGAATAACCAAAGGAAAATAAAACATATTTTTTTATGGGAATATCGAATAATTTCTCAAAGGGAATCCTAATAATAACTATCCCATGTGATGATTATATTATTAAATAATTAACTACCACATTTGTAACCTTTTAAAAAAATCACCATGATTTAAATAATATCAAGTTAAATATTTAAATACAATTACTGTAAAATTATTAATGAAATTACATAAGAATTATTTATTTTTTAAAATATATAAATTATATATGCTGTTAATATGGAGTATCTCTCATAGAAGTAAATTTGAGACATCATACCCTTACATGATATTGGTAACTTATCAATGATACTCCCTTAGAAAGATTAAATTTAAATTATATAATAAATATATCGATATTAATAAAATTCATATTATAATGTGTTAATGGGGATATATATAAACCCCATGAAATAATATAAGTTAAAAAAACAAATATGTACCAAAGAGAAAATATTCAGTTAAAAATTCCTTCCCTAAGGTTCAATATTCTATGCACGTATTTGAACATATTGTATAATAAATAAATTTTTTGAAAATGTTGAGGGAAAATACCCCTTAGTTGAACATTAAAAAAATAAAGGATAACCCATTTTCAGAAAAATAGAAGTGGGAACCCATCACATCATAAAAAAAATACACCTTCAAAACAATACGTGAAATCCAAATATGGACCTAAATGTTAAAGGGGAAGAAAACATAAAAACAATATTTCGAAAAAATAACATCACCCCTACCCCTACCAGAAATCAAAATATAGGATATGTCAATCAATATTCCTCACCCCTAGTATGTAGTTGTACCATTATGTTTCAAAATAATGTGATAAAGAATCCCTCAAACCCATATTGACGTATTTAATGAGGATCAAATGATTAGAGTCGGCGCACCAATCTATGTTTTCAAACGCCATCCTAAACATGAATGAGAAATTTCACCAAACCTCCAACCTGATCTGATGGAAAACATGACTACAGTCACTATGAAAATAATCAGTGCAACATTACTACCAATCCATAATGAAATAGATTAATCATTGGGTGATAATAATTATATCGATTTAGATGATCAATTATATTAAAATAAATTATTGTGTGGTGAAGACAACCAATCATATCATAAATGTGATGGTAACATGTATAGTCCTGTAGAAAGAGGATGCATTATTTTTAGGATAGGTTGTATAGGGATTCCTTTGGTTTCATCCCATTCCATTGATATTAGATAATTTTATTATTAATAATAACATTATTTTTATTTTATTTTTTTATTTTTATTATAAATATTATTCACTTGTCTTTCCTCCTCAAAAAATTGAATTGATGTTTCATTAGAAGCATCACGATCACAACATCAATGAAAAAGATTCATCACCAAATTGAAACAGAAAAATTATTTAATATGGAATGAATCACACACATGTCATAAAACTCATCACGTGTGTGTCATGTTAAAAACTTTTATTTTTCCTTGACTATATATTTTAGGTAAAGATAAATATAATAATTCGTATTACTCCCCATGGATCAATATGGTGTAGTAAATCCGGACTTCTATGTCCATTTTTATAGTGAAATGTGTATAATATTGGATTTTAATACAAGGTTTTGGTGATTGAACTATTGCAAAATGATTTAGGTGTTCCCATCCTATGAGTAGGTTTAGTATACCCTCAAATGATTCAAGAAAAAAATGCAATATAATTTTGTCTCTTTATAGGTGTGGTTAATGTATCCCCCATATACTAAAATATATACTCCTCTATCTCTATAGATTCAATAATCCCCCATATAAATATCATACATGGATATGATCAAAAACGAGAGTTTTTATTCCCCTCAATGGAGGGTTCTTCCACTAAGGCAAGGATTCATCTCTACAACCACAATAATATACCATGGGTTTTTTTATCATTTGTAATTTGGGATTATGATCGGTGTAGAGGTACTGATGCAGCAAAGGGAATAGTACTTCCTTAACTAAGGAACATGCTTTTGTGACGAGCATGCTCCCCATCAGTGGTTCAGAAAGGTATATGGTAGTTGAGAGGACTATAATGTTATAACTGTTTCATGTTTTATGAATCCTCATTCAACCCCTTGTATTACTTTGTGGTGAAATATATGGTTTTATAGAGACTTGATAATTTATGGGATTTTAGTACAATTAGTATTCCCATTATAACTATTGGGTCTTGGACCTACGCAGTTTTCCACTGAGATTATTGGGATGTACCATTGTGCACTAGAATATTGATGATTGGGACACCAATGTGTCCATATGACATAGGAATATAGAGAATATTTTTTATTCTAACTTCTAATATATTATTCACCCTCTAATATTATTATTAAAATTATTCTTCTTTATGTTCCCTCTATTGTTTTTATAGATTTTTACTGGGTATGTTCATACTATCCAAAGAAAAAAACATATTCAAATAAATTATGATTTTATAAAGTTGATTTACATGAATAGTTATGTAATTGGTATATGTGAAGTTGATGTCTATTGTATGGAGGTGAAAAATGGTGATACATGGTGGCTTCTATTGAATTATGGTTGTAATTATTGGTGATTGTGACTACTGTGGATGGAGATTATTCTTGATGATTATAATGTATGGAGGAATTCTTTTTTTTCTTTTTCAACCTGATTAAAAAATATTATAGATATATAGTTCTCATTTTTTTCATTTTTTTTATTCTACCTATACATAATTTCACATGATAGTTTTTTATTGAGTTTACTTTATTTTATATTTTCATCCTATTACTATAGATATATAAATATATTATACATTGGAGATATGCATCTACAAATTTTTTATACTGGTTTTTGTCAATCATATATTGAAATTTTCCTACTCAGTATTAGTCATTATACCATAACCAATTAAAGGTGTGAATTTGGAGCGAATCATGAAATATTACAAGGTAAGGCAGGGGCCCAGTGGGCAGAGTCATGTATATGTGGTATTAGCACAAGATTATAAATGGGAAAGATTATATAGCTTGTTTTTGTTGTAGTATGGTTTTGGATTTTAAACAAATAAGTTTAAGTGTTCTTGAGTTGTTAATTTCACAAATGATATTATCATAGGTTTGGATGTCACATATCATATCTCTATGATCCAAATAACTAATTTTTAACCCCTATATCTGAGGAACCAATGTATTTTATATGTATGTTAGTACAGAAAACATATAATAAATATTTATAAACTATCACATTCGTTTAACTTTTTATCATCCTGATATCTTGAAATCCTTGTGGGTTCAGCCTATCAAATGTGACAGTCTTACTATACATTGAAAAAACTCATTACAACGGGGGTGAATTAGGTGGGGACCAATGTTAGTGAAAAACAATTAATTAATATAAATTTAATCACATTTTTTGTTAAACCTTCTGTTTTTGTTAAATTATATATATTATTTTATATTTTACCAATGATAACACCTAATATTATTAAAATATTGATAGAAATGTGGTATGTGTATTTGTTCAAGGTTCTCCCTATCTCGAAAATCATACTCTATGACTTTAGATGGATTTTCATATCAAATATCTCCTCATAAAGTCATGTTATAAATTATAATTAGAGTGTGGGATTTTATTTATCCTCACACAAGCACACTGCATCACAAATGTTTGTGTTTTCAATAATACATATGAAATCAACATATTTCATCCCACATCTTTCCATCAATATACAATCCCAAAAAATATTTTTTTTCCTTAAACATACCTTTCCCTTAATATAGATCAATGATATTGAATTGGAATGTCACTAAACTCAAAATAATGAACCTCAACCTAAAAAATAATGTCTTCACCAATAATAAATTAATCAATCACATCTCATGAATCTCTATCTCTAAATATATACAACTCTTAGTTATTATAAATCAATAGCTGAACACTAATGTTTAATCTCTTTCTCTTAAATATACCCTTATATACTTTTTCATTAAATTATTCATTGGAAAAATAAAACAAAAGATAAAAGAAATATTACTTTTACCTTTTTCATCGGTAGTGACTGCCCATCAATGAAAAAATAGACACTTATTTACATTATCATTCCTCTAAATAAAAAATTTTAAAACATTATCCCAAGTTTAGATTCTGATTCCCTGTATAATAGAGAATATAAAATATCATCATCTTTTTCCATGAGACAGTATATTTTTCTCAGCTTCCTCAAACCCATTTTTAACTTTTCCTAAAAATAGAAAATATGGTTCTTATCTTTTATTTCACTATAATATCCTTAATCAATTCACATGCATGTGATTATATATGAAAATGTATCTTCATTTTTAAAATACCTCAAAAATTTTATCAATATTTTAATCTTTTCACAATAAAATATCAAAATAATAAAGTACCTATTTTGGTTACATATATTATTTTGTGAATTAATTTTATAACTCAAGGGATGTTACAATAAAAACATTAGTTATTACTTCTCATATGGATGAAAATATTTTCAAAATATTGTTCAATGGGTGGGATAATATCTTAATTTTAAACTCAAAATAACTCCTCTATAATTTTAACTTCAATCTATACAACTATATAAAAACATTTTTCAAGCATATATGAAACATGTAACTCTATTCTTGTAGTGTGATTTAATTAACATGAACTCCTATATAGAACATATCTTTATTCTAGACATTGAATCAAAAATCTCATAAATTTATCATATCCCTTCATCTAAAATATCTCAATCCATAAATTATTTAAGCTACAATGAATATGATAAGGATAAATATTAATTATATTCACTATTAATGAAAAGATGATAAATTCATATCGTTACATTTGCTGTTGAATAAATTTCCACTTATTTTATCTTATTCTCCTTATTCATGATAATTATCATCTCATTATCTTCTTACATGTTTTATATTTTTCATGTTTTGTTTTTTACAATGAATTAAAACGAATGAAAAGTCCCTAATTTAATAAAAGTTTTATTCTAGATACTAAAAATACCTTTATAAATCCTTTTGTTTGATTGAATTAACCTTATATTGTTCCGATAACCATTAATTGAATTATTGGAACATGGTGGATCTATGATACAATTTCATTAATTTCATTTCATAGGTTCATATTTTTCAAAATTACATTTACATATGTATTAATGACCCTTACATTGAAACTGGTTTCTATTATATTGGTCCATAAGATCTCAACATAGTTCACATCCTTTCTGAATCACCATTATATAGGTATGTATTTAATAATATATAAGTACTCACCTAAATTTTTCATCACCATTTTATCCACCCATTCAATAAATAATGATAAAATAATCTATATTTTCTCATACATTTATCATATTCATTTCTTGTCCTTTTTTGGTGATACATTTCATGGTCTTATGACTTTAAAATGGTATATTAACATACTCAATTCTTATAATAATCTATTATGGGGAAGACTTCTGTAGATAATTTTCCATTTTCCTAATTTATGTTAGCTCAATTTCATATT
The DNA here is from genome assembly GCA_963277665.1 of Viscum album. Classification (NCBI taxonomy): domain Eukaryota; kingdom Viridiplantae; phylum Streptophyta; class Magnoliopsida; order Santalales; family Viscaceae; genus Viscum; species Viscum album. The sequence continues at coordinate 652,660,650 of OY728123.1, forward strand.
ACCAAGTAGAGTCATATGATATAACAAAAGTCATATAATTATCTAAAAATGTAATTTATATAATTAATATAGTGTTGCATCCACCAAAGTATTATTCTTGAATTCAAATGATCAATTATTTTCCCATTTTCTAGCTTGGATTAAGAAATTTCATATGGGTTCAAATACTTCTAGGATATTTGTAATTCAAAAATATTGTTCTTTCAAAACATTCTAATCATAATCCAAAAAATTTTCACAATAATTTATTCCCCTATAATTAAAGGTACTATAAATATTATTCATCCAACTTCAACTATATGTCATAAAACACCATGATTTTTTTTAACATTTTAGTTATATTTTTTATATCATATCATAATTATTACCATTCTAGCCATCTCTCTGCTATTCAATATCAGAATTAACAATTGTATATAGTGTTTCCTGAAAATATTGTATATTTTATTTTAATTGATGGTATGTTAATAAATCATCAAATATTTTATTCCCTTAACTTTATCCATTTTTTTATATGCATCAACTTCAATTTTATTTGTTCGATCACTTATTTATCAACCAATACTTATTCATTTCATTAATTATATTGAAAAAATTCTTGAAAAATCCATTGATTATCAAAAAATAAAATAAAAGTTTGAGTATTAAAATATCCTTTCTATGTTTTTTAAATTAAAAAATAAATAACATTAGAAAATATAATTCATATACGATTAATGTAAAATAAATGAAAATGTAAAATTTAGTCATCACCAACATGGCCTAGTAGGGAATTGTAATGACTTTCTCTTCTCCCTATAATTTATATTAATGAAATTATCATATCATATATCAAATAAAAGTTTATTTCTTCTAAATTTATGAGATAAATCTACTCACTTTTTGATTCATCCATTTTATATATTTTACAACAAATTTCATAAGATAACGGAGGTACCAAACCTTTTTTATAAATTGTGAAATCTACCTCTAAAAAATGTATCTATGTGGTAAAGTACAACATAGAAACAATAGTGATAATATTGGAAAAAATGATTAAAATTAATAATTTTCAATGTGATTCAAACATTTAATTTCATTCTCATTGGTATTTTTAAATTTTTTTCTAGAGATATAAATAACTATAACTCAATTTATTAAAATTACAACAAATAATCAATTAAAAGAAAAATTTTCCTTATCTAAAATTATATTTACTCCCCCTTGATAGATATAATCCCTTTTATTGAAATATTTATAGGGGAATGAAACTAACACCAAATCCTTTATATTTTGAATGGGTTTCCATATTTCCAATGTTACTAAAATTTTATATCTTCTACTTAAATTCCAAATAATTAGTCATAAGAAATATTGTGTCAGAATAACTTATTTTATAAAAAATATAATAAATTTAAGAAATATGGGTGAGATAGATTTTTAAACCTATAAATTATTTTCCCTAAGGTTTTTTTAATATCTATAAATACTTACAATAACATTTTCATTGACATTTAGCCGAGAAGTCATATATGAAATCAGTGATGTACCATTTACATTCACATTCTTATTAAGTGAGAATGGATTGGTAGAGTTTTTTCTAGATAAATTTAAATATCATCTTCTTTTTCCAAGCTCCTATCATATTACATATATTAAAGACATATTTTTAAAAAATATAGGCTTATTCAATGCTACTCTAATGTGTCAGGTCCCCTTTTCGAAACAAATATCTTCAAACTCTTATAAATTGGTGCATTTCCTATTCATTTAATTTTTATATGATATAAAACCACACATCTCAATACCACCTATAAAACCTTGTTTCACATTCAAATATTTTCATTATTATATTTGACCATTTCATTCTTGGTTATCTTGTCAAATTTCTTATAAAGTGTTTCAACCACTAATCCTTTCCTAATGTCTCTCATGGATGGATTATAATCTTGAATCCATGACTCCCAATTTGGGATTTTGAGTCATGTAAAACATAAAATGGTACATGATGTATCCTCTCATTCAATAGTAGAAACATATTGACAATTTTTTAATTACAAATTCATAATCATTCTTCACTGAATTCTAATGAGTAGCTTTTTTTCCTGTACTCTTTACTGATTTAACTCACATGGAAGTCTTGTATTATTATTTTCTGCATCCATATTTATTTTATATTCATTCATATTTTTATTTTATGAATGACATAAGGTATTACTTTCCCATAATATATCATTAATGTTACCAAAAAATGATTAATGTTTCATAGATATTATCAAATATATCAAATATGTTCCTAATCGAATTATTATTCTTTTTAATGAGTTAAATTTTCATTTGGTACATTTCATTTTATGTTCAGTTATAATCCTAGTTCATGAATCCTTTAAATTTTTCCAATTACTAATTTATTTTCCAAAGAATATATGTATCTACCAATATTAATAAGTTAATCATGTTCTCTAGTTAGTGCTCGTAACCTGTCCATATTTTCATGCTTCCAATTTTAGGACGTTCTCAAAATTATTTTGATCTCCATTTTGGGTAAATTGTTCATTGAATTTATATCATACTACTAAGATATATTGGTGTATTTACATGAATTTGTTCCGATAAATTTTTTTAAACAAAACACATCTTTCCATCACATACCCTAAATATATCCATCAAAATATGTTTTTTATTAAAAGTGGGGAACCATTTTCCATTAGTTTGAGATGGAAGATTATCCATATGATATAAAATCTATTAACAACCATTTTTTGGTTCATTGATGTATGGATTACGTTGTATGTTTTTGTGGATTAAAATTTATTCTCAATAGAAGTTTATGATTTATCTGTGATGTCTTCCATATTATCATCATCACCTATAATGGAAGACACAATATATAACAAAGTTATTTTGGTCCACATTTTTTTCACTCATCCCCCAATGTCTCCCATAAAACTATTTATATAATTATCATAACAAAAATTGGATCCTTAAAACCATTTATAAAAATAATTGACCCATTTTTTTATTATTTCATGTTGAGCAGTATTTACCTCCAACGATACATTATGAACTGATAAAATAAAATGGATCATTTCATTGAGAACATTCCCAAAAACATCTTTATCATTTAATAATATTTTTAATTCATTATCAATATTTAATATTCTTTCATTTTAAAATGAGATAAATTATTGTTTGACCATAATTATACCTATATGGAAATTATAGTTACCAATACTCTATGTTAATTTTTCAAATATATCATTATATTTTACTTCCATATATTATTTTTTATCATGAAGTCAATAAATAATTTGAATACAAAACTATCAAATTTTACAAAGAAATTATTTAAATAATATAAAATATTTGGGTAGGGATATATATAATATTCAATCCAATATTCCCCAAAGCCTAAACATTCTTATCTATAGGAATATTAATAAAAAAATTATTAATTAAAGAGGAATATTTTAATTACCTTCAAATCATTATATTTATGTTTCATTCATTAAATATTTTATCTAATTTTTTGATTCCATAATTGGTATAATTCAAATGGAATATACAATTATCACCAAATCTCCTATAATAGTGATGTGAGTTCATCCATATGGGGATCTTCGAGATAATATTCCTTAATTACTTCAAATTTACACATCATCTTAATATATATAAATAAATGGATAAAAATATATCTATTAAAATGTTTATCCTTTTGACCATATTTTTTTTAATATAACCAAATATCCAATTAAAAGTCAACCATAATCCAATACAAATTTATAATCCTAGTGGAATATGTAAATACCCCATTCCTTTTAGACTAGAGAATGTGGTTACATTATTACATTGGATCTATATACATGTGATCACATCCAAATGGTCCGTATAGTTTTTATTATTGTAAAACTAAGAAAAATATTTTAATTTAAATTTTATCTGAAAAATAAAAGACAACATAAAAAATACATTGATAACATAATTATTTTATTTATAATATCCCTTCAATTCAATCACTAAACACTTCCTAACATCCTATGTAAATGTAACATAATAAGGGGGGTGGGCTATAATGCTTATTAAGCGTATGTTTAGTGTAGAAACATTCATGAATACAGAACAAATAACCAATATATGAAGGTAAATAATTTTAAAAAATGTCATTTAATAATATACATGAACATGAAGATTAACAAAAAAGGACTAATTGATGATCAAAATAATTCCAAAAAATCAAATGATCATGAAAATTATCAATTGATATTCTAACGAATCTATAATCACATTGGCATCCATAACTAATACCGTAATGATGGAATACATTATAGAAGACACCATTAACAAACCATTATGGCCTTGTGCAAGAAAATCATATATAAATGGTTATGTACATGTACATATACCTAAAAAAATTTCTCTTATAAGACCTAGTAATGCATGATTGGGTTATAACAGGCCGTTCTTATCAAATATTATTCCCAATGAAATCCTCATATGAAAGGTGAGACACATAAAAATTTTAAAAATTAATATTTAAAAAATAACATAAAAATTGTTAAAAAATTATCTGATCAATACGTATAATCAAAAAAAACATTTAGAATGGAAAATAGATTATAAAGGTGAATAATTTCCCAAATAAATAATCATAATAATAAACCACCCAAAGTGCAATGAATAATTTCATCAAATTATACACCCTAGTAAAACATATAAAACTCCTTGAATATAATTAATTTTTATGGTATGATTAAAACATATTCATAATTATCATTAGGTAAAATTTTGGTTTTTCATTTATGAATAGAAAAAGACTAAAGAATCCATTAAAAATAATCTTGAGGAAAATATATTTTTTCCCTTGAAAATAAAATTTAATAACAAAAACATTACAGAATATTTGGGATAAAATTTCTTGGAAAATAATTACTGAATATTTTAATGGAATAATAATATAATTGTGTGGTTATGATGTTGGGTAATTTCATACATTATATATAATATAAAAACATTTATTTCATAATGTTGTAAAAATGGTAAAATGTACTTCGTCTAAAAAACATCAAGACGATTAGATAAATTTTTTTTATAAAATGTATAAAATGCATCAAATTTCATTTAATAAATCATATTAATAACTTTAAAAAACATTTTGACATTATTTTTGGAATAATGGATATGGATGAAAATGGATTTAAACTCAAGAGATAAATACAAAAAAATTCTTAAAAACATTCCAAATAATTTTAATGAATAAGGAGAGGAATAATTTACTCCAATATAGAATGTTCATGAATAAATATAGGTTGATACATATATTTCATTTATGATAGAACAATAAAAATATTTTCCAAAGGGAGACATACAAATAAACATTCATTAATAATGATGACACTGTGAAATATACCATTTCACATTGGTAATATTTGATTCTTTGGCCTCGATAATGAAATAATTTCAATTGAAACATTTTAATAACATCAATAAAATGAGATGAATGAAATTAAGTATCAATGGGAAAGTATCTAAATGAAATAAATAAACAATTTTGGAATTTGGAATATGCCTTATAAAAGTAAAAGTGACATAAGAAACCCATACCTGATATGGAAACATTTGAATCGTACTCCCCAAGAATTAAAAATTAAAAATGCCATGATATTAAAAAAATTAATGAGATAACATGTCATCATATATTTATATACACTTCATAAATGAATATAGGTCCATAAAATAACACATTTCAAAAAAAGACAATTTTACATAAAAATCTCATACATCTAGTCTGATTTCCTTTGAATGAGTTTGATCATCCAATATAATAAATAAATAATTATTAAAAATATAGTAATGAACTATAATCATATATATTATAAAATTTTGTTTTTAATTATATCTTTTTTTAACCGATCTATTAACAATTCTTTATTAAAAACACTATTTCATTTGATAACTACGTTTTTCACGTATGTTTTGTTTCAGTAGTTTCAATCCTATTACATTGATCATGGTTCATAAGTTTCATAATTTTATCAATGATAATAAATTTATATATATTAACAATAATATTAATTAGAATAGTCCATAGATTTTACAAGTATATAAAAGAGTTATGTTGTTTAGGGAGATGATAGGTCATACGTACATCTAAATGTTATATTCAATTTTAGGTATGGGGATAAAATAAAGGTAAAAACATTTACCCTTTTATGAATATTTTTCCTTTCATATACATCATATATAACCATTAAAACAATCTTAATTTCAATCTAGTTCAAAATAAAATTAAAATATATTTTTATTGGTTTCTGGACGAGGTAGTCCATAGGTACTAATGGGTAACATTATCATTTTACAATAGGTTTGATGGTAAGATTATAGATGTCATATTATAATTTAAAAAGTGTTATAATGTCACAAATATATATATATATATATATTAAATCTATAAATTTATAAATCAGTGATATGAGGTGATAGAAAATGAATTACATTGGTTCATGAGGTGGCAGTCTTTTGTAAATATGATAATTTTTTTAATAGAAGAGGATAGGGATACATGTTATTCCAAAAACATAAAAATATCTTAGTAAATTTGATATTTTAGTTTTGTAATTTGACCATACTTGATGGATATTTGGATCTAAATTCTGAAATAAACTCATGGTTAGGAACAATAAGTCTTCTTTTAACAACATTTTTGGGTTTGTACCTAAATCCTTCTTATATTGATTTCATGAAAAATAGAAGGACTCTAAGTAAAGTTTAGGGATTTATGGAAGGAATTCAAGAATGTATTTTATGAACCAAGTGTCTTTTGATTTGTGAATATGATATGATAGGGTGTCCTTTGATAAGTTGTGGGGAAGGGCACATTATGAATTTTTGAACATAATAAATAATACCAACATTTTCCATGTTCCACAATAAAAAATAATGGATCATTATAAAAAAATATATAATATAACTTTGAAAATTTCTAATTAAGTTGGAATTTTACAAGTGTTTTTCTCTATTAACAGTAATATTATTTTATTGACCCTTGGTAAACTTTTTTGAACCTTAACTCCCTTAATTAATTTTTGTCATGTTTACTATTAATTATAAAAAAACTAAGTTAGCCTTATTGTATGATATTTATTATGATGACTAAAAATATGGTATCTAGTTTATCAATTCACATAACAGAAATAGTATAATTTATTTTATTTTTAAACCTATAGATACAATTAAAAAATTCATTTCAGAAGGATAAGTTTTCATAATTATAAAATATATTATTTTAAAATTGAACATAAAATTATTTCCAATGAAATAAAATGGTTTAGAGAAAAAATAATTTTACAAATTTAAGTTTCAAAACAATTAAAACATTTAAATTTATAAATGATAAAAAATATTCATAATATGATATATTTATTTTACGCTCTTAAATGAAAAATTAATTTTCTTTACCAATTTATCAAAAAAAAATATCTAAGATAATATTGGCCTGATGATTTAAACATGAAGTTCATTTTGTGAAATAAAATTTCAACATATCGCAAAACATTATTTTTAACATAATTTTGAAAAACACAATGTAACTTATTTTAGAAAACAATTCATTTAAAACCATTTCTTTTTCATTAAAATATTATTTTATTTAATTAAAATCAATAGATAAAAAATAAAATTATTCGGCATGTGTAAACCGTATAATATTCATAATATTGATAGTACCGGTCATAACCTTAAATTTAATGTCTTGGTTATAACGTTTTTTTATATTAATGTTCATTTAAATGAAGGGTATTGTGTATCAAAATCTATTGAGGAGATTCAATTTATATTAAATTAAATATATCAAAAAGTATTGGGATGCCAAATTCGACACTCCAATAATAAATTAGATCTATTTATTTTCTAAAATGTCACCTAGTTAAAATATTTTGATTTTGTCGTCATTATATCTTCCTATGGTTTCCATGTAAAATGTTTTATCCTTTCATCTCTACCGATTAAAATAACTAGAAAAATAATAATATTCCTCTACACTCATCCTTTTGTGTCCTGATTATTGATAGGATCTTCAAAGTAAGATATATAAGGTTATAATTATATTTCCTAGTGGGGGAGTTCAAGAGTTTGTTCTATAATATACTTACTTAATAATTTTATATGGATCACATCAAATACCTTTGATAGACATGGGGGAGTTTTCAAATGCTACGAAATAACTAAAATACCCTCCATAAATTCAAAAGGTCCAATATATCTAGGGCCTAGTTTCTCTTTCATTCTGAACCCTATAACATGCATCCAAGAAGACTATTTCCATAAATCATGGTCTCTGGCATGTAATTATGAATTATTTGTCTATTTATCAACAATGATAATTTTCCTACACTGATATTCATTTTTATTGTTTCGAATAGAACAAATATTTTTATTTTTTCCCTCCATATGTTAGGTCCATATAAGCTTCCTTTTTCTATCTTCATTTCAATAATTCATAGTATGAAATCTTTTACCATATAATGATTCATAAAATTCCATTACAGTACATGAATGAAATTTATTATTCTATTTGATTTCTAATTAGTTAAATAAAAATACCACATTCCATGAAAGTCATGATATGATGATGAAAACTGGAAATCTATTTTTAAAATAGTCCTCAAGAGTATTCTTTCTATTTTCTATAGATAAGAGGTACTCAATAAATGACTTGTATCAAGTTCCCTCAAAAACTGTTCTATAATTTTTATTTCAATCATGTATCATTATCATAAATGATTGATAGAGGTGAAAAATTATATCTTAAAAAATCCATCACATAGAGTCACGAAAGAGATTAATGAGATAAATATTCTATTATAATAAGGAAATGTAAAAACATTATCATGTAAGGAAAAACCCCATAATTTATCATTATTTATATAATTTTTTGGTAATCTAGTCATAAAGTAAATTTTAAGGTCATCACATTTCCATGTTGGAATAGGATTTGATTTCATAACTCCTCTAGGATGCTATGTTTCAGTATTCATGTTTTGGGAAACCAAATATCTACATAAAAAAATTATCACATCGTACTATCCCAAAAAATTGATCATTCTCATACAAATAAATTATTGTGCTTCCAAGGTGTATTGAAAATTAATTCTATGGGAATCATTGAAATAATTACCACCTTATATTGGTTATTGATGGAGAAAATAGTGTCTCTCCGAATTTTGGAAAACTACATACAAATATGATGTTGAACTATTTCAAAAAAACATTTCACCCCTTCTTTATTAATTTACAGATCATTATTTAATAAATATATGAATAGAGGTTCCATTTCAATACTAAATTGTTTTTGGATTCCAAAATCATTCTTACTCAATGCATCCATTGTAATATTTTCCTTCCCTTGGTGGTAGTGAATTGAGAAATAATAGTCTTTCAGAATCATGATCAATCTCATTATCCTCATGTTAATAACTTTCTATAAAAATATTAATTTCAACCACTTTTTGTCTATATCTATCTAAAATTTCTCAATGTAGAGACAATGTCTCAATATCATCAAATAATTATTATGGAAGATAGCGCAATATTATTTATTTAGTAGTTTGGATCAAAAATATTTAACTTCCACAATGCATAGACAATCACTTTATTATTCTTAAAAAAGAATGCACCATGTCACTTATTTAATGTTACTCTATATATTACAAAACCATAATATCCTAATAGTATATTCAAAATCATTGAATTAAAAAATTACTTCATCAAATCCTGAAAACATTGTTAACATTCCTTTTTCAAAATGAACATGGCCCTTTAATGTGTATGGATGGTTAATAAGTTACCTAATAAGGAAATATTTTGAACAAGTCAACGATAATAACCTACCTAACCAATAAAACTACATAACTCGGTTATGTCCATTAGTGTATTCCATTATTGCAGTTTCATTTTATTTATATGATCAATTGACATACTATACATGGAGGAAATATAGACCATAAAATAATCTTCTTAAATCCAAAATTCATAGTTTCTAAATTTCTCAAATAATGATTTTAAAATAAAATTCTCATGAATGATATAGACTGGATTCTCAGGGTCCTAATAATTCATAGAGTATACAACGATATCATAAATAAAACCCTCCATAAAATTATCATTATATTCACTGAATATTCTATTCATTAGATTGATGAAGTCATGTAGTCCATTACCTGATCCAAATATCATTAGAATGAACTTGTAATGTCCATAAAAAGTATCAAATATTGTCTTCAAAATATATTCCTTCTATATATGAAATTAATGATACCCGAAACTATGTCCAATCATTGAAAAATATTGATCTCCATTATGTTTATTGAATAACTCATCAATGTGAGTTATATGATGTGATTTCTTTATCATAATATCATTTATTCACAAATAACTAATGAAAAACCTAATTTACCCATCATTATTCATGATTACATGAACATAGGCTCAATATGTAAAAACATTAGAGCATATAAATCACTTGTAACCAAACCCACCTTTTTTTTCTTAAACTCCACTAATTCTACATTGTTAATTAATAGTGATAGTAGGATATAAGTCTTTTTTTAGGGAGTAAATCAATGGAAAATCATGTTTAAGATCAAGTGTATGTATGGGTAATTACAAAGGAAATTCATCAATGCATTATTTCCCAATAGGTTCATCGACAATTTTATGATTTCCTTTTTAGATCATATATTATATATATTAAAAATTCCCAAAAATATCATTCAAAAGTTCTGTAAGTTTTAGATCTATAGATACATTAGATGATGAACTATCCCCTATAAAGATATGGATTTAAATATAATCATCTCAAATTTTAATTTCCTTATCTATTAAATAAATATTCTCCATTATGATTTTACTAATATTACATTCTAAAAAACTTATAAATAGAAATAATTTGTATAATAATGAATTTAGTAAAAAGGGAAATATTTTTTGTCATTATGGGTACAAAATGTCACATCCTTGTTGTAGCGAGACTTCCACTATAAGAGTTGACTAAAAACTCCCTTCTTAAGGTGATAGGGAGATTTCAAATTTCCTTGGAATTCGTGGATGATATAAAAGAATGTGTTCTCCTAGAATTAGATAAATAATTTTCTAAATTTGTAGATATGGGAATATTAACTCCCACCATATCATTAAAAACTTCATCCTCAACTATTGTAATCACATAAGATTATTTGTTATCCCTTTTACTTTATTAAGAGAAATTCACTTGCCACCTGGGATTATAATTTTCATAGCCTCCCATATCCTTACAATTGAATCATTTTTCATTTTTAACTTCATTATTTTCACATGGAATCAATATCATGGTGGAATTTTCACATTTACTATAGAAAACCAACATTCTGAAAAAGAATGTTTCACTATTTTCATTCCACCTTTATTACAAGATGTATATTCAACTTCTCCATACATTCGATTCACCATATTTTTTTCAATAGTGATTAGTGATTCTTTTTCTACCGTACTTCCCTTCAAATATATATAACCTTGATAACTATTTGTGTATCTTAATAGGATATTATATTATATATTAAAATTATTAGAATATTTGGTAGACTTGTTACATTGAAGGTATTATACTAATCTAATCAATGAAATGATCAATGTCTATCATAGGATTATATGTATTCCTTATCATCCATTGTTAACCTTGTATGTTTTCTTTGTAGTTAGAAATATTTTAATCTCTTATTTTTTTAGACTCGGTAATTTACCTTCCATATCAACTTGTTCCTTATAAGGAAAGTAATTTCCCAAGTTTTGTACCTTAAAATCCTTCAACTCCATGTTTTTTATTCATCCATAGTATATTGAATCAATTTCCACCACTTATATAAATAACTTGAGAGATTATAAAAATTCATGTCAACCTTCTCTAATTCCTTATTAATGTGAGAAATTTCTTATATATAGAACATTTCTTTAGTCGGATGCCAATGGATTTGTTTTCAAATTAAAAAATAAAAAATTACTAATGCATGAAGTGGTCTAACATTGTTACACTATGTTATAGATTATTAGCTAGGAAGCTCCATATTGGAATGTTTATTAGAAATAACCTTATTCAGTTTGACCAATATAGTTATAATTTGATCAGCTGTAGTTACTGATCTAATTCTACCTCCATTATCTTTCCCAAGATATAAATCCATATATGGATTACCAAAATTGATATTGTATCCATTCCTAAAACTAGTAACATTTCTAAAAAATGGATTTTACTATATTATATCATGAAATAATGAATCATAAGGTATAATTTAGAAACTAATGACAGACTAAGCATAAAATGAAAAATGCATGTAAAAATAAATGCATAATCATAATTTGGGATTCTTTATGAATGTTATCAAATACAAAAATAATTTAAAGTCCATAATAGTAATTTTAAATGATCTCCATAATTATCTCAATTATATCCCCTAGTTTTATAAAACCATGAGTGAAACAAGTCCCACTAGAATGCATCAGGTTATGATTGAGTTAAATCCAAATACAACCCTTATAGTTTTATTTCCCCTAGGTAAATTTTTTCCAGATCCAAATTTACTTATTGTATCAAAATTGTTATATATTTATAGGAAATATAGGGTGCCTATACCTTACCAAAACATTATTATGTCATTATATAAAAATATTTTTCCAACAAATTATGTCATAGGGATATTTTCTCCAAGATATTATTTTCATAATATAGTTCCCAATATCTCTACTTAACATTCACTCATAACAAATATAAAGAATCTAACCCTACTAGGAGAGAGTTGTTGGTATATTATTAAATTATTTTTATATACAAGTTATTTCATCCCAAATGACTTAATAGTTTATTAGTATTGCAAGACAATATTCATATGTGAATTTCATACATCATTTGAAACATAAAATAAAAAATAGCAATTCCATTTGGAACAAAATTATTCCAATTATCATATCCACACATATCAATCATAAAATTCATCATATAAATCTAGGGATTTGAAACGTAATAAAGAGGTGATCTCTATCGCCTTTTAAGGGTATACATTCAGTGAAATCTTTCATAAATACTAAATTCATAATTAATATGGAATGTTAAAAACTGAAACCCATTTATATTAATCAATAAATTGAATATGAATATTTTTATTCTAGGAATATTTGATAATCAAAAAATTTCTACATAAATAATCAAAAGATCTCAAATATATACAAGGATATTCAAACTAATTGAATAATCATAAGAACATCAATAAATAATCTCATATTGAAGGAATTCATATTGTCAGACATCGTAAAAATACTATTATGGCCTCCTTCGTAGACATCATACCTAAATCGTTGTTTACTTTTCGAAAGAACTAATCTAGTTTGTGTAATGAGTACCATAAATGCATGGAGGGGTGATAGTGGTCCCCACCCATTACAAAATAAGTCAAATTTATACCACATATTAAATGGGAGAAATATAGTTAACAAAAACATTTTAGTCCAAAACATTCATATGAAATATTAATAATTTCCCAATTAATTTGATGAAATCGTCAAAATATTAATGGAAAACTTGCATATGAATGATAATCGATTCCTATATTTATAAATATAACCATAAAACATTGAGTTTTCTTAGATAAATGATATCAAAATTTTAAATTCCAATAAAATTGATCATAAATCCATAAGAGAATAAATAAAAATGGTATCATTATAATATAATCCCACTAGAGTATATGTTAAAATGAGTGTTGTTGTTGTTTAGGAGTTTAGAAACAATAAAAATTACATTATGTTATTATTAATGAAAATACAATTTTTACTATGAATATCACTTTAAAAAACTAAAAATTTCTATAATATTTGAAAAAAATCATTAAATATAATAACGTAGTCATTTAATGTAAGATTTAAATATTCAAGTTTTCCTAAAAGTGGGTAATTTCATATATTTTGTATATGTAAATAAATATTTATTTAAAACAATTTTAAATATTATAATATGTACCCCATTTTGAAAATGACATGATGATTCCTTTCAATCCATTTTAAAAAATCTATGCATGGGTTAAAATAATTTAATAACTCATTGTATAATGTTAAAATAATTTTTCATATTATGTTTAGAAATCATATATGTGTATGGAAAAAGATTTTTTACCAAAGAGGAAAATAATGCTAGTTTTATTAAATTAATTTTCAGAATCGTTTTATGTTTCAATGATATGAATGTTTTATTATTTATTAGAATTATCTGGAATAACCAAAGGAAAATAAAACATATTTTTTCTATGTTGGGAATATAAAATAATTTCCCAAAGGGACTCCTAATAATAACCAATACCATGTGATGATTATATTATTAAATAATCAACTACCACATTGGTAACTTTTAAAAAAATAACAATGAATAAAATAATATCAAATTATATATTTAAATAAAATTAATGTAAAGTTATTAATGAAATTACATGAAAATTATTTATTTATTAAAATATAATAACTATATAAGCTATGAATATGGAGTATCTCTCATTGAAGTAAATCCGAGGCATAATACCCTTACATGATATTGGAAAATTAACAATAGTACTCCCATAGAAAAATTAAATTTAAATGATATAATAAATATCTTGATATTAATAAAATTCATATTATAACATGTTAATGGGGATATATCTAAACCCTATCAAATAATATATGTGTATAAAAACACATATGTACCAAAGAAGAAAAATTTAATAAAAAATACCTTCCCTAAGGTTCAATATTCTATGCACATATTTGAACATATTGTACAATAAATAAATTTTGTGAAAAGGTTAAGGGATAAGACCCCTTTTTTAACATTAAAAAATTAAAGGATAACCCATTTTTAGACCAACGTGAAGTGGGAACCCATTACATCATAGAGCCAAATAAACCTTGAAAAAAAGACATGAACCCCAAATATGTACATGAATGTGAAAAGGGGTGAAAACATAAAAACAAGATTTGGAAATACTATCATCACTCTTTCCCCTACCAGAAAAAGAAATATATGATATTGAAATAAATATTCCTCACCCCTAGATGGTAGTTTTTCCATTACGGTCCAAAATAATGTGATATAGAATCCCTCCAACACATATTGACATATTTAAGGAGGATCAAATGATTAGTGTCGGCACACAAATCGAGGTTTTGAGACGCCATCTGAAACATGAATGAGAAATGTCACCAAACCACAAACCTGATGGGAAGAAAAAATTACTATAGTCACTGTTAAAATAATCAGTGAAAAATTAATATCAATCCATTAAGAAATAGATTAATGGCGGAATTATTGGTTTCATCAGTCCCATCAATCATTCAAGGTCACCCACAAATTTTCAACAATAATATGTATGAATATCTGATAGGTGAAAGGATTTTTAATCCATTACTAACAAATCAATTTGAAACTAATAAAAAACATACCCTTAAAAAATTACCACAAAACATCACTAATGAATACCAAAAGCATTGAATTACTCTACATCCATAGTTGAGATCAGTGACACCCAATGGCAACAAGGTTTCCATCAACACTGTCTGCTAAATGGAAGCCATATCCACACCATCATGACCACATGGTCACCCACATTTTCTAATCCTAATCTATCCTCGATGAACTGAGCCAAGTCCAAGACTAATCCTCGTCTCCTGCATGACCTCAATCTTTCATTATCCACTAAGAATCGTCCTCCTCTAAGCTCACAACATTTGTAGAGGAGATAAATATAACAAGATCTTTAGAAATACATATTTGAGAAACACAAACATCAAACATTGAAAACATCCTAAAAACATGGTTCCACTACCACCATTATCTATGTTTCGTAGAAAGGTATATCTTGGATAGAACGGTATGTATGACCACTATTTTTTGTTTCACTGATGAACAATATTAAGGGTAATAATATTTCACCAATCTATAATCATTTTTTCATCATATATATAATATATATTCGATAAGTATATCCTTATTACCATATATGCTAAAAATAAAAACATTTCACATCGCTTCATCGAGGCAGTAGCCATATGTACACACAAGAAACATTATAATTTTTCGATGGTTTTAATGATAATAATGTTGATGTGAAATTTAAATTCCATAATTATAACTATGTAATATATATAATTCATAAATATAAAATACATTATTACATCAATTCAAGAGAGTTGTTGAAGGAAAACAAATTACATCAGGTCGGTTGGTAGGATTCCACAATAAACACAATCTGTGGTTCGATTTACCATCTAAATGGTTTATAGAAAGATATAGTACATTAAAGTAACCTAATAATATCTCATTATATTATTGATACTTTTTATTATTTTATAATTGTTTAAATATATTTTAAGGAGTTAAAGGAAGAAATAAAAGGATATATTATGTTTAAGATGAATAATACTTCATTAAGTAATTTCTTTATTTTTATACATAAGGCCTTCCTAGATTTCTTTTATGACCAGACCATGTACTCTAGGCCATTTGGGATAGTTTTAAAGAATTTTTTCCTTATTTGAGTAGATGAAGGAAACAATTGAATTACTTTAAATGAATAAATTATACCCATATTTTTCACCTACCACAAAAATCCAAAAAATATCATTCTTGAACGTTAGATATGATATGTTTTAAATGTAGAAATCCTATAGTATAATAAAAATATTTTCATAATTTTAACACTTATATTTTTATTTTACCACTTGTTAAACTGGTTTAGTCCATAAATGTCATAATTATTTTATGCTTCTTTATTTATTCATTATAGACAAAAATTATGTATAGCTTATTTTATAATAATAATTATTCTGATTCTAAAAATTTAATCCAATTTTTGAAATTCAATTCAATGATTTGGATGAATTTAATTTAAATCCAATTATATACAAGTGATGAAATAATTTTTTCCCGAGGATAAGTTTTCAATATTATATAATGTTTTTATATTAAAATTGAACATATAAATAATTCCAATAATCTATATATGATTAACTAAAACATAATTTAACTAATTTTACATTTAAAAAAAATAAGAAATTTATTTTTTTATTGATTTAAATTAAAATGAATTTTCAATAAAAAATCTATTTTTTTACTACTTATAGAAAAAATAAACTACATAAAAAATTATCAAACATATTTTTTATGATATTTTAGACATTATAAATTTAAAAATAACTTATATTTTATTAAATATATTTCTTAAAAGAGGAAAAAATTAATTTTAACATAACTATAAAAACAGTATGATCCCATCTTTTGAAAAAAAATTATGTTTTTAATAATATATTCTTTTTTCAAGTGATTGTTATTATAATTTTTAGAAAATTGAAAAATAATAAATTTATTTATAAATTTGAAATCCATTTAATTTTCTCAATTTAGGTTGTACTATTAATATAACTAATGTAAAGACATGGATAATTAGGAATAATATTTTATATTTCTATATATAATTTTTAATAAATGTATCCCAAGCTACTGAAAACATTGAATTTATTAAAAATCAAAATATTTCATAAACTCTAGTAGTGTTGTGGAACATTCATTGAAACCTAATTTAGGAATGAATTATTGGTGGATTTTTTGTTACCAAAATCCAAATCATTTTTCTATCTTTATACTTATTTTTCTTGAACCTATAATTCTACTTAAAGTAGGGTAATTTTTTATTGTTTAACATAAAAAACTAATGTAATAAAAATATTTATTATAATCTTCAAAAATATAGTAATACTAACTACAATTAAATATTTAATTATATTCCATGAAATTATGTCTCTGATCTATCTAGTATTTTTCTTCAAAAAAATCAATAACTAAAAACTAAAACCCAATATTATTTTTTTAATCCCCATATAATTAGATGAAGCATAAAATAATTATTTATATTCATACAACCTTGGTTATAGGTACTCATCATTCATTGTTCCTCCTTTAATAAAACATTATTATAGTGAAAAATAAGTCACTTATGTATCATCTATTTCACCAAAATCTGAATTCTATACATATTTTGCAGACCATTAGATTATCCTCTCTTCTTTTCTACATCATTAAATAGGTACTATTCTAATTTGTTCTTTGAGTGATTTTAGTGTTCTTAGTTTCCTCAATCACTTTAGAACATTTCATAGAGGCAAAATCTCCTACTTGTTTTTATATTCAATTTCTCATCGATATCATAAATCTTTTCACATTCATGTGTGACTATATTAATTAACATAATTAATTTTAAATTATCCAAAAAAAATTAATGGGTTTAATTACATGCTTTTACCCAAAACAAAATAATAAAATTACCAATTTTTGGTGCCTATTATTTTTCATGTACATGTTTTTCTATTCAATGCGTATTACAATAAATCTCTTATTTATTACTCATCACATGAACAAATATATATTCTTTTTTATTTTTAGTTAGGTTACCTATATATTATCCTATAAATAAAAACACCTCCATTTTGATATGTACATCAATATCTATATTAATAAAAAATACATAAATTAAACATATCTAGGGAATTCAACACTCTTTTATGATGTGTGTGAATTAATAATATATCATGTATAAAACTATATTGAATTCTATAAATAATAATAATAACTTTACTCCTTATCTCTATATTATTTACACCTCTCAAATGGACTTATTCACTAATGAATTATGTTATAATCAACAAGATATGACTCAAGTTGAATCCATCTCAATTATACTAGAAATTATAATACATATATTTAGTAACATTTAATATTGAATAAATTGTTCCTTATTTTTTCTTCCCCTAATTTTTCATGATGTTCAACAACTCATTTTTCTCTTGAGTATATCACGTTTATCTTATAATGATTTTGAAACTTATTATAAGGAAAAAATTACCTTAACTTGAATTAAGAGTTATTTCTAGAAACTGAACATGCTCTTCTATTTCTCCATATTTAATAATGTTACAAACATATATCTCTTGATCCCCATTATGTAGATTATAGAAACTAAGTGTTAGAATTATAAATATGCTTGAACACATTTATGTACAACCAAATTTTTCTAAATTAAATTTCAATAGTTAGGTATGTCCCTTACAATTGTTTTTACTTCAAATAGTCCCAAATGACAATTTCAATGTTCTATATGTTTCAAAGTCACCTTTACATTGGTCTCTAGTTACCTTTAAATGGGTGATCACCTCTATTTTTCATTATTCATTGATAATCCCTTTCTAAAAAATGGATAACATTTACTCTTTATTTTAAAATTATTGGATTAAAAACAATTATTTTCTATTTTTATGTTTATTTTATTGTTAGATAGCTCAAACCTCATTCAAAAAATTATATCATCATCAGATCAAAATCAGAATACGTGTGTTTTTCATCTAGAAAAAAAAATTGAACATTATATATTTTTTGATCGGTTATTTTTTTGTACATTCAAAGGCATAATAATTCTATGTATTTAAATGATAAATTATTTTAAAACATAAATAAATTGTGTTTTTATAGGATTAAAATGATGTCATATAAATTCAGTTATGTCATATGAACAACCATAACATTGTATGATGTTGCTAAATACTCTTTACTTTTTCAGTTATCATTCTCATATCATTGTCACATGATAAAAATAAAAGTTCAGTGATTATGTATTTGGTTCTATTTTAGGTCATAATATCTAGATCTATATATATGATAATGAATTTTTATGAATATATATTCTATAACATTACTATTATTTCATTTTTCGGAAGCTCAATGTTATACACTCAATGTCTTGTGGTCTAGAAGAGTCATAAAATATCCATTAAGTAATATGATAAATCTCATATTTCATACAAATAAATTATAAGATTGTCCAACCATGATGATATTATTACATATGTCTTCCAATAAATATTTTTGAAATTATCCAAATTCGGAAAATTAATTGAATACTTCTTCAAATAACACTACGATATATTCAATTACACTCCAAAGCTTCTATAAACATTACTAAAAATCATACAAAGCATCTTCACCCTTATTACATCCCCCAATGTGAATGGGGATCCAATCATGGTTTTTAAAAAATAAACTATATCTATAAGACACCTTGAAGTTATTTTAAATATTAAATTAATTCTTAATAAATATATCTATATAAGTTTAGCTGTTATCCAACTCTCAAATGTTCAACATGATAAGTGATAATTATAAATTGTGACTCCCTCCAAATATCATAATATTCATTTAATTTATTGTAAATTCAATAATCACTACTTGTTAAAGATAAATTTCATTACCCACAAATTATAGTAATCAGATTTACTTTTAATGGGTAGATCAGTCCTCCATCACTGTAGACACCACATTTTTAGTTATCATAATGAAAATGTTCATGGAAGTAATTTTGGTTGCCAAAATAATAAAAACAAATACCTCTAAAAACATAATAATTATGGGTACTCAGAACATATAGAAAAATATATTTTTTTGGTAGGGTCATGTCGATCCCTTGGTAATTGTTGGTCCTTCCAAAGTGATTGGGGAGGTAATGGGGAAGCTAGTTAGGTAGGTCATTTTTTCATCCACTATTTTCTTTGTTCTATTAAATGCAATCATCTATTGTATATCACACATAAATTTTTTGTTCCATCATCATTAGGTGTTTTCCATTCAATTATGCATGGGCTACCTCACATTTTATTTTTTATGCCTGATTGATATGTTTTTTCCTCATTAGCTATGTTATATTTTATGAGGAATGGTTTCTCACTCAAATAATGTATGAAGGACCTGAATTTTGTATACCACCCTCTTAAGTTTTATATTATCTACAAATGTGTGGGAACCCAATTTTTTAAAAAAAAGATACAGTGAGTTTTTTTTCATGTATAAAAGTATAGAAATTCTATCATTTGATAATGGGTTATTCCTTTTATATTTATGATTGGTGAAAACCATACAATAAATGTTTATGAAGTTTCCCGCTAAAAAGGGTGAGTCGATTAATAAAATATATGTTGATTTTTTTTAATTATGGGTGGTCTCACGGGTAAAAAATGAGATCCAAATCCTCTATTGATATGCGATTTTCTATACTCAAATACATGAATTACAATTTTCTAATGACTTTTGAAAATATGATGATCAGTGTTGTATTAAGATCTAAATATGAAGAAGTAAGAAGTAAGTTAATGATGATAACTCAAACATGTGATGGGACTAACCTACCACGGTGGGAGTTCAATATATTTTCTAACAATAAAATATTTTATGTTCTGTATCCCTTCATAGTGTGTCGTGGCCATATTTTTTTATGGGATGAGGCCCATAGACCACATGACTTGATCTATATACAAGATTTCTCATGGAATTATTTCGGATAAACATATTGTGTGGATAATATATATACTAAGTTATAATATATTAGCTGTTTTTTCATGATAAATATATCATTCTGGAATACCTAAGACTACTAGTAGACTACTGTGGAAGAAAACCGGACGAAGATGCACTGTAGTTGTGGTAGAAGATTAGATTTTCACTAAAAGAAAAAAAAAGAGGTGTAACAGTCCATGTGGAATATCAGGATGAAGTGATAACCACATATTAAATGCCTACATGTATACTAGGATGATAAATAGTGGATGATCCTATAGCATGAGATCAATTTATGATAGATAATGAATCGGTCTACTCCAACGAACACCATCTATATACAGTTAATATCAAGTGTTTAGTGCTGATAGTATGAGCTATATATAGATATTCCTAATTCATAGGTATTATTATGTGTCAATGGGTAAATATTATAGTTTGAATAATTTCCTTTTTTGTTATACCCTCAAACTTGTTTTCAATAGTGGATTATTGTCATGACCCGTCATCCAGGGCATGTGCCGTGACTACCCCAATCCCATCTTCCATAGTCTAGGGGCTTGCGACTAGAACCAAAGGGGTTATTCCCTTATAATGGGAAGGCATTTCCTTTATAACCTGTAAACACACACACAAGCAAGTACACAGTTGGATTAGAAACACAAAGTAAACTATATAACAAAAGAGTGCTAAAAGAAAAGGGTCCAGAATACAATCCCAATTAGACAATACAAGTACAATTTTGATAAAAAAAACAACTAAAGGAAAGGGAAAGACAATTTTTGGGTCGTCCTCCATGGTTCCTACCTGAAGGGTAGGTACAGTTCACCTCCTCAGCACTCCTTGTCCATCCGTCTCCTCCGTGTACTGACACGTCGCAAGATCTACCTCCGGGTATCGTCCAGTCCTGGTACTCTTAGCCTCAGACAACATTGTATGTCGTCTGCATCTAACACAACAAGGTGCAAGCATAGCCCCTGAAGGGTTGAGTATAACGATACACAGTACGGACCCTAAGACCCTCTAGGTATCACAAAATCCAACAAGGATAAAACATACAGAATGAAATCAAAATATAAAATTACATAGGTATGTGACCATACACATACCTATGTTTTCAAGTAATTCTTCTCAATCCTCAAGAAAACACCGAAAAACTGACTCAGCTCAAACCAGGATTTTATTCTAGGGGTAGAATCAAGTAACATCCCCAGTCGCGTTTTCAAAACGTTAGCTACTGGATATCTCCTCCTCTATCGAGTACAGTGGGCCTTCTGAAACACCAAGGCGCTTCCCACTAACCATGTACTGCTGAGGTACTCCTCCTATCAAGTACTGTGGGTCTGCTACGTCACCATGGTGCTCCCCCTCGTAGCCTTCTAAGGTACTCCTCCTATCAAGTATCGTGGGTCTGCTGCGACACCAAGTCACTCCCCACTGTGGGTGTGCTGTGACAATAAGGAGCTCTCTACTAGGCTAGTCGATTCACTCCGAGTCGAATCGATCAGCAGTCATCAGGTCTCATCCAGCTACTAGGTCTCCGTACTATTCTCGCTCGTCTCCCGGAGGATCCGCTCCATGAGCTACTGGTCGATACTTGAAATATCACAAAGTCCCACAAAGAAGTATCTAAAAGGTCCTCCATGACATAGAGATCTAAATACAACTAATGTTGCGTCAATCGGACGCTCAGTCCGTGAGTTATTACCATTTTAGTCCCGGGGCCCAATTGGATTCATGCTCGATCCAACCTGACTATTCTCCAATTCAATCCAAAACTCAGTGGGGGTATTAATAAAAGGGAATGACTTGCTCCATGATTTCCATCGCCACTAACGGTTCATCAAACGGACGTCTGGTTCCATAGTTATGGCCAAAAGAGGTAAATAGGTCATTGTGGGCCCGGGTCCAGTCCAACCCGGTCAGACCAACCCGGCCCATCCCTACCTGCGCCGTCCCCGTACGGGTCGACCTGGCCCAGCCCACAAGGGCCGGGAGGGTTTCGGACCGGCCGCTAGGGCGCAGATCGGCCATGAGGGCGCGGACCGACCGCGAGGGCGTAGACCGGCAGCGAGGGTGCGGAACAGACGCGAGCGCATGGACCAGCCATGAGGGAGTGGACCGGCGGCGAGGTCACATACTTGCATCAAGGGCATGGACCAGTTGCGAGGGAAGATACCAGCATTAGGGGCGAGGACAGGCTGTGGGTCGGTGGTCCGGCAGCGGGTCGGCGGCCCGACTGCGGGTTGTCGGGACTGGCCGTGGTTTGGTGGCGGTTCGGTAAGGAGGGAGAAGTGAATTGGCTCAGAGGTGTGGCATGGCGGCACGACTTGGCTCAACGATGACGTAGCTCAGCTCGGACGGTGGAGCGCCTCGGTGGATGGTGGCATGGCTTGGCTTGGACGGTGGCGCAACTCGGTGGACGGGGGGGGCACGGCACGGCTTGGACGGGGGCGCGACTAGGCGGACGGCAGCACGACTCAGCTCAAACGTCGGCATGGCTCGACGGATGGCAGCTCGGCTCGGCATGGATGGCGGTGCGGCTCGGAAGACGGCGGCGTGACTCGACAGAAGGGGACACGGCTCGGCTCGGATGGTGGCACAACTCGGCGGACGGCGGTGCAGCTCAGCTCGGATGGAAGTGGGGCTCGAAGGATGGCGGTGTGGCTCGGTGGACGGTGGAACTGCTAGGCTCGATTGGCGGCACGACTCGGCAGATGGCGGAATGGATCGACGTGAATGATGGGTTGGCCGGTACGACGTGGTGAGGTCGCGGTTCGGCCGGGGTGGCATGATGAGGCTGCAGGTGCCGGCGTCGTTACCTCCGTCGTCTTCATGGGATTCTTCCATTTTGAAGAATACACCAATGAGGAATGGTGGAGGGGTCGGGACATGTTTGATTCGCCCGCACCCTTCGGGTTTAGAGAGGTAGCAAGTGGTTCACAAAGAGAAAATCATGGATGTGAAACCATAATCTTCCGTAATGTTTGTTCCCAACCCACACAAGAAAAGATAAGAGTACATGGAAAGTGATAAACCTTTAGGAATAAACCCCTACCTCGTTCAATTGTTGACATTGGCGAAAGGAAGTAGTACGGTCGTCGATTCATTGTAGATGAAGATGACCCACGACAGAATAAGTCCTGAGGGAGAAGCTCGAAGTCAAGGTCGGTGTTCTTCATCAGTGGTGTGTTCTTCTTGGAAGAACTCATTCTTCGTTGGAGAGTTTTCTCCCACCAAGAGCTCTCTCTCCATTTCTAGTGGATGTTCTCAAAAGAAGAGCCCACCAAAATAAAAGAGATAGCCAATATAATAAAAAGTGTTTCCTCAATTTAATTGTTGGCACAATTCAAATTGGATTAATTAAATTGGATAAATTAATTGGTGTGTTGGACTAATTAAGAGGGGAAGGTTGGAATAATTAATGTGGAGGAAGCTCAAGAGGCTCTTCGACATTAATGAGGGAGTTGAAGATATTTCCCTACATTTATGAGGGAGTTGATGTTTTCTCCCAATTAAAGGGGGTTTCAGGGGGGTTTAATCCCAGGAGGTCCCCACCACCATAACCTCTCATGGGAGGTTAAGATCGGGAGGTCCCCACCACCATAACCTCTCATGGTAGGTTAAGGTCCGGTGGTCCCCACCACCTACTTCCATAAGGAGGTTCATCACAACAAAATAAAATAAAACATGTGCTTATTTTATTTTATTATTTCCACGAAAAACCCAAAAACAAACTTTCACCATCGACCAACTTCCCTCTAGGTGAAAGTATTCTTGAGTAAAAACCGACGCTTCGAGTTCAACGGTGCCCTCGGATTTCAATACTGAGCACTATTTCAATAGTTATAAAAACCTGCTCATACGTTTATTGAACATACCCGAAGAAAAGTTCCGAAATTCCTTCCATGCATTCTGGGCCTCGGAATCACGTGCCGTCAATTTTTGCGAACATGTAAAATTTCCATATATTTAAAAAAATTACATGGAAATTCTAGTTCTTTACAATGATATTCTACCAGTATTAATTATATTGGATTCATATATTTCAATGGGACCCACAATAAATCCCTTTTAATATAGAGAGTTATACATATAGGGAAATCATTTACTCACCCATTATAATGAAATACTATCATATTAAATGATGGGGCTAGTGATTAATAGTTTATTCAGGTTGTGGATTTTAAACATGATCATATCGTAAAGGAAATCATGTTTATTAATGGGAAGTTTTCTTTCCAAATTATTCTTTATGGGAGATAAGAGGTATAATAGTAACAATCCTTGTTTTATTATGGTACTAGTGTTGGTTCCATGGGTTATTGTAAAGAGGTTTATGAGTATAGGAATATGAATTGTGGTTACTGGCATCCTCTTAAGTGTAGCGAGTAAAGAACTACCTCAAAAATCATACTACCAAGTATTTGGTAAGATTTGTTTTATATGATATGTGCATGGAAGATAAAATTACTTCCTATAAATTTTGTGTAATTAATATATTTTATTCATGGGTTACCCATGATTGAACTTTATTCATAGGTCATTATATTAAAAAGTATTAATTCAATCGATGGATTAAAAAAATTTCTAGGTGGCATGATTATGACTATTTTTTAATTTACAATGAATTGGGAAGGAGTCCTTCCAAGTATATTTTTAGGGAGTAAGATGTTTTTTAATTATAGAAAAATACCATAGTATTACCTTAAATGATTTATTTTTACGTAAATATATCATAGTGTGATGGATAGATTCATTTTTTACCTTTGGTCATCATGTACTTTGAAATTGATGTGTTAAATAAGATTATAGTGGTGTAGTAGTGGTTTAGTAGTTTTTTTCTCATGTTTTGGAATCCATGCCTAAGAGGTATATTATTTTCATGAGATACTTCTCTTGAATTTTTGATTCCTATGTGGGATGAGTATGTAGTAAACCATAAGTCGATAGTGGGGGCTCTACATTCATTCCATTAGTGAGTGAGTACCAAGATGTTTATTTCAACCTGAAACTCATGTGTGTCTATATATTATCATGTTTTAGAATTGATATGTTTTTATGAAGGTGGGGATTATATAATTTATTCCCTTGGCTGGATCATTTAACACACTTATTAATTTCAATATGTACTGAGGTGGAAAACATTATTGTGGACTGATTAAGTGTTGTGGTAATTATAGTGTGGTATGATTAGTATATAATAGTAAGTTTACCCATCCCATGAATAAACATAATATATGGTGGAGGATATGGTATTCTCTCGGGGTTGTGCAAGTTGGTAACTTGTATAGTTGTTATCTTATGGTCTAGATATGACATAGACTAGTAATCTAAAGCATAATGATTGTATGATTCAAATTTTAATTTAATGGTTAGCCCAATGGTTAGATGTATGGTATTAGGTAGTTATATATTCAGGTTTTTTAGTTTTATGTCCTCATTATAATATTTTTTTATTGAATGAAGACCTCGCAACTAATTTTTCATCCTTAAAGAGGATAATAATCAAGGAGGTTGGAATACATTTAAGGGGTTTCAGTATATTGTTTTTATTTAGATTAATTGAAATAATCCCATATTTCATAAATTCAAGGAGGAAGTGACATTATTTTTTATTCCTTTATAGAATGTGGTTATAGAAAAGTAGACATGGGTGAAAAGGTTCTTTTCCATTTTCAATTATTCTCAATTCAGTTTGAAATCAAAATGAAGTGTTTAGTTGTTTTATGTGGATTATATGGGTTGTTAATTTGTAATAACTAATTAGAATTGACATTAAAAGGATTGTAGTAAATAATATAAACTATAAATAACATTATTTATTTGTTATTTAGTGATTATAATTGGTTCATAATGGATTATCATTATACCAAGACCATGTATGATCTCTTTTTTAGTATAGGTTATATGTGCATATCATTTCCATATATCACCATGAGCGAATACATTTCTCCATATAGTTTACTTCTCAATATGGTATTGCCAAAGCATGTTCATGGAAAATATAGGTTGACTTATTAATAGGTATGTTCATACTGAATTTACCTAAAGATTGGATCTATAAATTTAATAGATGATCTTAGGATGGTGAGTTATTCCCCATACAGAATTATTAATCTATTTTTTTCTGTATTTACTCTTATTGGATAATTTTCAGGGAATAAAATTTCTAATTTTGGGAGGATATAATGGACATGGTCTTTTCTTAGTTATTCACATATAAGTATTGATATTTTTTTCATAGAGAACATAATACAATTAAAATAGAAAATTTAAAATAATAAGAAACCATATATAAATAATCAAATGGTTCTTTTGATTCTTGGTAGATTGTTGATGCCCTATTTGATCTTGAATGGAATTGTGTATATTATAAAGAATTAAAAAAATATATTAAGTGTAAAAATAATATAATAATATAATATGTTTATAATTGTGACAAAAAACTTATATATCTTAAATAGTGTATCATATGGGGGAACTATCATATTGGTTGCATTTAAATATAGAATTTACTCTAGGATCACTATATTTGGTTTTTAGATCAATTAAACCACCATATTTTTAAAGTAGGAAAATCTTGTTTTATATCATATATGATGAAGAACTTTATGCACGGAATAAGATAAACATCTCAAGATAGTATGATAAATTTATTTTTAAATAAATTAAATATTTTTAATAGCTTTTGATTCATGAAACACTAAGTTTGAACAAAATATTATATTGTATAAAAATGTTATTTTTTGTACATGACCATTATAAAATATCTATAAAATTGGTCGGTGTAAATATTTATTGCTAAATTATGAAAATTATACGTTTTAAGAATTTATAAAATAAATTCAATTGTAATATATTGGTTTTAAATGAAATTAAATAACTTTTAATGTAACTGAAATGTTTTCATTAAACTATATTTTTCTAAAATTTGGTTTAGTCTTTCTTTACACACATAATTTATAAATATATTTTTACCACTTTTTCAAATTATATTTGAAAAAAAAATTTCTTTTTTTAAATATAAATTTCATAATCATCTTTTGGTGACATTTTGATAATTTAATTTAAATAATAAATTTTTTGAATGAATAGTTTTAAATTAAATGTTTTCATTAAAAATTTTCGTAACAATTTTATTATTTATAAAGATAGATTGTATTTTAAATTGGTTTTTAGTAACATTAGTTCAGTAATATATTTATTAATCAAATTTATATATTGGGAATAATTTTTATATTCAATTTTGACATGCATCCTTTATTAACGGTTCAACATTTTCCCTTTGAAATCCCTCTTTCTTGTTATGACTACCGAATTAATTTTAAATTAATTTTTTTAACTTATATTATTGGAATTTTGGGAAATGAATTTCTTAATTAGAATCAGAATAATTTATATTTTCTTAAAAGGACTTCTTAGTTTTTCACCACAATGAATGATATTAATAGTAAAAATGAATTATTATGGATTATATAAAAACTGATTAATAATGTTGTAAAGGTAAAATGATAAGGGAAAAAAACACAAAACTAGTATGAGACCTGTTTAATGAATTTATAAAAAATTTACCAATTTTAATTATTGATAATAATTCATTTTGGATTCTTTCTCTTGTTTTTTTGATTTTAAAGGTAATTCCCTAGGGTGGCCTTTTCGAACCCTCCACACAGAGAAACCCCCCTCCTCCACGAATTGGTAGTACCCGAAGTCAACTCCCTAGCCAGGGAAGGAGTCGTTGCCAGCCAAGATGGTAGATCGTCCCAATGGGTAACGGCCCGTGAGCGATGGTTCATCATAGCGATCCGTCAGCAATTGGGCATTCTTTCTCTTGTGATAAACATTAGTACAAAATTATCATTTCTAGAATTATAATTGGTCATCACGACTATCATATAAAATGTCACCCCCTATCCTCTACAATTCACACCATAAAACACTTTTGGTCTGTCCATGATAGGCCCAAATCAATTCAAAACTACCCCACATATTTCTAGAATACATGTTTGGTCATAAATACATTCTAGGAATACATTTGGTATATTTCTAAAGAGGTGGTCCAACAATACGTAAAATTCCTAACTATGTGTTATTAATTCTTTATTATATAACTAGATTTATTATTAATTTATTCTTATATAATAAACAAAATTCTCCCATATACTGAGATGTTATTATTTTAAGTTCATAAAGTATATCATTTTCATTTTTCCTAAAATGGGAAAATATAATTTCACTCATGTGTACGACTTTCATCCTCCTTGCGTACCAATGTGACATGTTTTTTCATCAACACTGATTATGGATGAGTATGATGATGGATAATATATATATATATATATATTAAAATAATTTTTATTATTGAGTCATTATATCATATGTATAGTTTTAAATTTCATTCCTTAGGTGATTGGATAACAACTCTGTGTGTATGAAAGACGTCCTCCTCAAAAATCTATGTGATTTTATTTTCAATAATGCATTAAAATAATGTAATTAAGGATATATTTAAATGATATATGTGATATAAATGAATTATTTATGATACTAGTTACATATTTATCATTTAAAAAATATTATATGTCATTTTATTTTTTTAGCTTTTTACTTGTTGAAAGATGATAATGGTGTTTATGTACATCTGGACTACTACTTTCACTAATTAATGTTTCTCAATTTCCATCCCCACACCATATGGATGAAATATATAATTATATTTAGATAAATAATATGTTATTTATGATTATATGAAAATTTCTTAATGATAAAATATTACTTACCAACATTACCTAATGATCGTTGAAAAATAGAAAATTAAATCATGGGAATGTACAACCAACCATCTTCATGATCAAAACATACATCACATATAAAAATAAAATTTAATGAATGGAGATAATTTTATAATTGATTTATTAATATGATAATAATTTCAGGATTATTATGCTATATATTTTTACATAATTAACTCTTATACAAATAGTTAACCTACCAATTTAATTTTTGAAACATTAGTAAAAAATTATCAAAACACATGAGTTTAATTTAGTTTATTAAGTAATTGTATATAAAATGGTATTTTATAAAATAAAAAAAATAAAATTTTTCATAATAAATTAAAATAATTAAAATAATTTTATTATTTAGTATGATAAAGAATGTAGGTGATGAGTTAGACTAAAGGTAAGGGTTTCTCAACCCACAATTACTTCCCTAAGACATATGTCATATTCAACACTAATTTTATTTTTGTAGTGTATATACTAACATATTAATAAGTTATATCATGAATATATTCATCTACATAATATTTAATGTTTAATTTGATTATATTTCTTTCATGGGGCATATTTTTCAATTTTACCAAAGTGGTGAGGGTTATTTTACAATATTCTAATTATCTGAGATTATTTTTTTGTGTCTCCTTTTGGGGAATAATTTTATATCTATATATTAAAATAAATATAGTTTATTTTCCTATATTTCTATATGTACTGTTGATTTTAATAGTAATATTTTTACTCTATTTGGTATATAAAATTATTAGTAAACTATATTGTGTCAAAAATAATTTTCCTTACATGACTATGTTTTATTAAAAATATTTCAATTTTACATAAATTATATATATTATTAATTAAACAAATTTATTACCATGTATTATTTAAAAATAATAATCTAGTAATTTTTTGAATGAGTAACTTTTCTATCCTTTTTTTTTGGTGAAAATAATTTTATTTTTATCTTATAAAGAATGTAAGGAATTAATCACCATCTTGAATCTCATTTCATTAAATATTCCATTCCACGATTAAAAGTTTATTTCTAATGAATTATTTTTTACTAATATTCAAGAAAATATAATTTTTAAAATTGGATTCTCAATTATCAATTTTTTTACTATATTTTATGACTTTTAATTTTTTTTTTTAAATATTGAGATTTTATATAAAGGTTATTATCCTCGTGAAACATTATATGTGATAATTCAAAAAAATCCATCTAAAATGGAATCCATTGACCAAATATATTCATTAATTCGGTTATATTCTAATGATACCATCCTTATTATTTCATTGAATTGTTTTTGATTTGTATGATGGGTGATATACAATTTTTTTTACCACTAAACATTCTTCTAATGTGGATTTATGATTATGTTTATTGATTGGGATAAGTATTAAAATTTATTATGTTATTTTTTCAATAAAAAATTTTATTTTATTTTTTTAAACTTCATTGATATGAAGAATTCACTAGACCTAGTATGAGATGGGTGGGGCCTGCTATAATCCCTCGATGCATTTCTAGATCTCAACAGAGAAAATAGATTGGGTTTGGGATAATTTTAATCCCATTTATTTAGATGTCTTGGCACATTGAATTGATGGTATGTGTCAGATGTTATAAATTATGTATTACACAATTATGATTTCATTTATTATTATCCCATGTAATTATTTGATTTGTTATAATATTCTTGGTTTTGTTTTCAATATCATGGGATTATTTATATGGAATTATTTTATTATTAATAATTTATTCCAAATTTTTCTTAAGATACTGATTAAATGAACTTATTTTTAGTTATTTACCTTTCTATAATTTATTATTACTTATTTAATCATTATTTTCGCTATTCTCAAAAAATTACAATGAATCTGAGCCCACCCATTTATTATGTTATATACTTTGAATATGATGCATTGTTTTTGGATTGATATTCAAGGATGAGATAATAAGAATAATGGACTTATCAAAAAAATTATAATTTTATTTCATTTTTTATATGTAATCTAAATTTCATGTATGTATCTAGTTTACCAAATAAATGAAGTATTAAAATAATTCTGGATGTGACGCCTTATAACTAGTGTTAATGTAATTAATTATACCCCATCTCCTCGCTACTGGGATTGGCATCACTATAGTGTGTATTAGGGGAAGTTTTGTTGAAACCATGGTAACTATATTTAGGAGAATATAGATTGGGTAACGTAACTCAATTACATTATTTGAAGATAATTATAGAAGAACAACTTAAAATTATGGTAAATAATATATTATGTAGTTTTTAATATCAAATACATCAATGTTTTTATATTATATATGGACTTTGTTCTACCACAAATGTACCTAGCATGAATAATTACAAAAATGGTGTATTGGTCTTGACCCGATCATCCCCTACTTCATGATAAAACACCTAATTTCACAACTTTTTTGACACTTCCAGCATATATTTAATGGAAAAATCACATTTTCACAACAACACAATATGATAGAGAAGAAAATAATGATATCCCAAAAGAATCCATGTTTCCATTAATGAGATTATATATGCATAAAATTTTAAATTTATGATAATTGTTCTACTAATCTTGGTATTATACATTATGATTCCTAATAAAATGATTTAATGTAATGTATTCAATTTTTTAAAAATATATCATAATTGATACAATAATAAATATATCAATGAATATACCCTATATATGTATTTCTTCCTAGGAGAGATAATAAAACTAGTGATAGGGAAGAAGTTTGAACTGGAAAATTTATAACAATATTGGGGAAAGTAACATATGTTAGGATTAATAACCTTTCAAATATATAGTAGCTAGATAATCCACCACATGGAGTAATGATGTTATACTAATTCATGTTTCATCAACATACATAGTTCAATGGGACTAAAATTTAATTTTTATCTGAATAATGGATAATTTTGATATCGAATATATTTATCTCTATATGAGGTATTGGAAGGGAGAATGTTATAACGGTTTTAAATTAGTTATTAAGGAATTAAGATAAATGGTGGTCATTAATTCAGAATACTATTGATGAGGAGGAAATATAAATAATAGAAAGGTATGATTTCAAGGTAATATTTTTTGAAATATATTTTCCTCATAGGAAATGAAAAGATATAGAAAGTAATTTCCTGATTCTACCATAGAATGGCCAGGAAAATATTTCAAATTATGATTTCAACATTAAAAGTTTATAATGGAATTTTTGAGACTTCATATGTAATATAAAGAGACATATTAGCCATTTTAATGGTCGTATGGAGTCGTTCCAATGTGGGGAACTAGTCTCCCAAAATTTACATCATACAAGGTTATTGTTTTATTTTTTATTATGATAAAAAAATAATTATCCATGTCATATGAAATCAAATGGAATTAAGAGAAGAATCAGAGGGCTGGAAAAAAAGGAGGAAATGAGAATAATTTAATGAAGTATTTTCCAACAAGTGATATTTGTGGAAGGAAACTCACTGGTACAAGATTAAAATGAAAAGGATTTTTCATTAGGTGTGAAGATAAATTACAAAATGAATTAGATTTAAAGGTAATGATGTAATCCACCATTGTGTAATGATTCCACCATAAAGAGATGTGGAACATTACACATGAATTACCTACGTAACAATGGAATATACATCAAAGGGTATTGAGGATCCCCGGCCAGTCATATGATATTACTAAAGTTGAATTATAATGATTAGTTTTATTGTTTTTGTAATCAATAATTATGTTATAGGATAATTTTATCAAGAATATTATACTTATATTAATCATGAAATTTAGAAATATTTTACTAAAGTATTGTTTCTTAAGGAATTTGAGATAATATGTTGAATGGTAATGATGAACAAGAAAAGTTATTCATTGTCAAGTTTTACCTCTATGAAAATACATTATTGAGGGCCAATAAACTTTAATATATTCCTGATTTCGAGATAATTAGGTAATTATTATGGGACAGTGTTGGTGACCATGAAATTTGTTATAAGTTTGATGATTTATGACATATTTTCTCTAGTTAGTTCCAAGTATTAAATTTTGGAATATATTCGACAACCTAATATTTTATTTTTTGATGCATACATGTTTTAATTGTGATAAAATGGTGAGGATGGTATTTACTTATTTATAATTTGATATTAAGAGCCACATTGTTTTTTTTATGTAATATATTTTTGATTCAGTTACAATCCTTAAAAATAATTTAAAATTGAATTTTGATAAAAACATTTGATGAGATAATAGGTTATCTATTTATGTAATGGATTAATATGAATTATTTGTGTTATTAGATAAAATGTTCTAGCAATTTATTTTATCAAAAAATATTCATAAACACATGAAAATACATTTCACATATTTATGGATTATGTGATCCATTAAATGTTATTTTTTGATCAACAAGCATAAAAAATAAACATTGTTATTCATTCAAAGTATTATGAATTAATGTGAAATATTGTTGAAGAAAATAAAATTGATGTAGCTATTCATGTGAAATTTAAAGATATCATGTAATTAAACGTTCTTATGTTCTTAGATGATATCATAGATGAATTTCAGAACATTAAAACAAGGTTATTTTAATAAAAAATGTATCATATTTCCTTCATTTCCATTACATATTTACGGCTATAATTTCCAAAACATTCCATTTATCATTAAATTTTTCATAATCAATGACCTTTACCACTCTTTTTCATTGTTTAAATTTTCATCCATATTAATATCATCACATTAGGTAAATGTCTTCCAACATAAAAACCTAGTTATGTGTTATTCAAAATGACCTTTGTAATACCATTTATATAATATAATTATAGTAATTAAGTAAAAAAATTTATGATGCCATTTTCTAATGAAGGTATTTTCATATGATAACCCATTTATTATCAAGGTTAATATTATTTTTTGATGAAACAATTTATTTATGTGGCGATAATATAAAACACTATGGTTTTTAAATTACGATCATCATATTTTATAATGTTTATGGATAGTAACATGATTCTTTGAAGTAAATATAACATATTGATACATTTTGATACATTTCATTTAATCTAAATTAAATCTATTTGATAGATGGCGATTACCAGAACACTAAGTTTAAATGTAACATGATTCTCTATTAATATGTTATCATTTAAACACAACTATTAGAACCTAGCTAATAAATTTTTGTGTCTGAATAATACGAACTAAATTATTATTATTTTGTTACACATTTATATATTAAATTAAATGTGTATATATTGATTTAAGTAACAAACAAAATCATTTGAATGAAAATATATTGTTTTCAGGAAAAAATGAATATTTCTAATGGTATTTCTGTAACTATTTTTTAACTTATTTTATAATAAATGTTTATCACATTTGGGAAATTTATTTACAATAACAAAATAAATGTTTTATGTCTATATCTCAAAACTATCATTTGGTGAATTTTTTATAATTTCTATAATAGAATAACTTTTTAGATGAATAATGAAAAATACTAACTTTTAAATAATAACATCCATTTGATTTAAATTACTTATAAAGTGGAATTATATTTTATATTTTTATTAAAGTAAAGTTAGTTACATTATATATCTATTAATTATATTTATGACATTTTTACCATTTTATTATTCGATTTTTTATAATAACATTATAACCTTTTGACCATTTTCTCTTTGAACTCCCAATTTATAATCACATCTACAAGATTAATTTTAAATTACATTATTGAATTTATATGAATGGAATTTGGAAAAATAATTATAAATATAGAGTAAAAATAAATTATATTACCTAAAAATGTATTCATAAATTTTTAAAATAATGAATTGTAAAAATAGTCAAAATTATATATCATTATTAAAGTAAAAAAACTACTTTACTCAGGGGGTTAAACTAAGAATATAATGTCTTAATAAATAAAAAACATTAAAATATACATTTTATGGTTATATTTATACTTTATAATATCTCAATACATATAATACTCCATTTTTACCATTTTTATTTAAAAAACATTGGTACACCAATTACATTTCAAAAATTAAGAGTGTTCCACTTACATCATTTACAAAACACAACCCCTCTACACTATTATTCACCACATAAAACCAATTTTTTTGGCCAATATGAACCCAAATATCTTCTAAACATCCATAACTTCATCCTATAATACATTTTTTTATTTAAACCCCATAATAGTACTACATTAGTTATAATCCAAAAGTGGTGGTCTGAGAAAATGTCAAATTCCTAACTATTTTTTTCTTCTTCTTCCAACTCATTCAAATATTATTCATTTATGTTTTTATAATGTAAAAATTATATATCATATACTTATATAATATTATTTTCAGTTAATTATATATATAAATCTCATTTTCCCCCAAATGAGAAATAATAGCTTTTCTTCTATTTATCGGGGACTACCGTCTCCAAAACCGATATGACATGTTTTACATGAACACATCTAATAGTTAGGTATGATGATTGATATTAAAAATATATATATTATATTTTTAATATAATAATACATATCTATTTGTTATATCATTTTTTTTTCTACTTTCCATTCCTTATGGTATATGATAATGTCTCTTCTGTATACGAGGTCTACCGCCTCATGAAGTGACGTGATTCCTTTTTTCACTAATTCATTCCATGGAAGGTAATATGGATAAAAAATGAATATATGTGATATAAATAAAATAATTATAATATTAATGGAATATTTAACATTATAAATATATAATATATCATTTTTCCAACATTTTCACTTATTGCTAGATAATAATGTCATTCATGCACATGTGGATTACTACGTTCACGAAGTGATGTGACTCTCTTTTCATCACCACACCACATGGATGATATATTTAGGTATGTATAATTAAATAACATGGTATTTATTATATGATTATCATTATTTAAAAAAAATTAAATCCTATCTTCTTTTGATAACGATTGTTGAAAAAATAGAAACATTATTCATGCATACGTATGACATATCGTCTTTATGATCGAAACATACTTTATTTTTCAAATACATAATTCATGATTGGTACTAAATTATAATTTATATACAATTAGGTTAATTATTTCATGATTATTATTCTAGGTATGTTTAAATAATTACATCCTAGACCAATAGTGAACCTATAGAATTCACTTTTTCACACACAAGTTAAATGTCCTCAAAACACCCAATGAAAAATTAATTATTTTATTTAATTGTATATATCAGGGTAATAAGTGAAATAAATGGAAGATAAAAGAAATATTTTATTAATAATATAGATAATTAATATAAATTTATTATTCAAGATGTTAAAGAACATTTTTGATGTGGTGGACTCAAGGTAAGGGTTTTTATTCTAACTTTTACATCTGTTAGACATATTCAAATTACACACTTATATCCATTCTGTATGGTATATAATTTCTCTTTTCATATGTTATATCTTGAATATATTTATCATAATATTATTAAATGTTTAATTTTTTGTTATTTCTTTCTCATTTTTTTGATTCTATAGTTACTAAATATTTATTGGTTATTTTACAATATCATCATTAATCGGTATAGTTTTAGTTTATGTCTTCCATGGGGGGTATTATATGATATTTCAATAATAAACTCAATATTTTTTATTTTAATTAGGTTATTTATGGTATTTTTAAGGTAACAGTAAAATTTTACCCTTATTTGATACATAAATTTTGAACAAATTATTTTTAATAAATTCTGTATTTATTTCTCTCTTCGGTCGAAAATCCATTTTTTTTCCAAAACCATATTATCTAAAAATATTTCAGAAAATGATTTCATAGAATAAAAATGGTTTATTAGTAAAAATTTTAACCTTGTTTATTTTTTAATTTTTTTATGAAATATTCTTGTTATATTCCGAACAAGACACTTTTATATCCTATTTACAGTGAAAAAAAAGTTTTTTTAACATATACGACTTGTAAAAATTTACCCACGGTCATGACTATCATATAATTGAATATTAAATTTCAGGTTTTCAAGGTTATTTCAAAAGAAAATTATTTAGCTAATATTAAATAAATTCTTAGTTTTTAAAAGTTATTTTCCAAAAAAAAATAGAAATATGTTATGCATTTTAATGTTTATGAATATGATGGGTGACTTTCAATGAAATTTCAATTGTCATAAGAAGTTTTCCAATTGATATTTCAAAATCATTTTCCATCTACAAAGAAATAATTTGATATAAATTCTTATTTAATGGGAATAATATATAATGATACTATCCATATTACTTTTTAGGATGATTAATGATCAGTTTGAAGGGATGTGTAAAATTTATTACCAATAACCATTTTAATCTGGATGTTTCTGTATTATGTTAATTACCTAGATTATATATTATCATTTCATATATATTTTTTATGTTAATTTATATAAATTATATATTTAACCCCCTTTATATAAGGAATTCACTGGAATTAGAATGTGATAGGGGGGCTTATATAGCCCCTTGATGCATCGATATGCCTCATGATATAAACAAAACTAGATTTTGGGAAAGGCCTTTCCCATTTATTTAGATGTCATGGAACAAGTATATCATTGTACTTTTTTTTCTCTAAATTATGCATTCCATTATTATTAGTTAATTTTTTTATATTCCATGTAAATATTCTATTATATAGAATATACATGGTCACATTTTCAGGATCATGTGATTATTTCTGTGTTATGATTTGATCAATATTTATTCCTACCATATTAGTATCATGTTATTTATTAAATATAATTTGTTTTTATTATAAAATGTTCATAATTATTATACCATATTCATTCATGTCATCGTTATATTCTTACCCATACAAAGCATCTTAGATCACAAATTTATTACGATATATCTTCACAAGGATTTGAGGAAGTGTTGGTTGATTTATAAGAAGGGATAAACTAAGGGGACTAACAGATTTATAAAAAAAATATTTCTTAAGTACATGCATTGGTTGAGTGTATGGGAGGTCAAAATCATCACACCCTTTTGGGAGGAATTATTACCTACTCTAGGACTCTCTTATTGATTTGAGATATTTTCATGAAACTTAATTAATTCAACAAGTTTAACATGTGTCTACCTTGTAATTTGTAATCAATTATTGGAATGTGTGAAATTTATTAACATTCATATGTGCTTGAGGTTCTTAATTAATGGAGACATCCATATGTATTCAAG
Source organism: Viscum album (assembly GCA_963277665.1). Lineage (NCBI taxonomy): Eukaryota > Viridiplantae > Streptophyta > Magnoliopsida > Santalales > Viscaceae > Viscum > Viscum album. Next base: position 652,700,093 of record OY728123.1, read on the forward strand.
GTTCTCTATAAATTGTATCCTCTTATATACTATTTATATATTTATTTATCCATCATTATGATAATACTGGTTTTTGAAGCCACTCATTGGGGAACTCTGGAATTTATTATCTTACAGGGAAAAGAATGTTTGTTTTGATTTTTTGATTGTACCCATAAACAACTACATATGTATCCTTTTAAAAGTAATCATATCCCTCATAGTTTGGTGTCACTTAATGGGACACATCATACATTTTAAGTTCTTGTGATACGGACATAACTGTATAGTATAATGTAAGGATATAAGAAAATCTAAGAGAAAGGTAATTAGTCATGTTTTTTTGGGGTAATTTTGCCTTTAGATCCCAAGGAACATGAAAATAATATGGATCATCACATTGGATTAGACCTCATAAGGTATATGGACCAAGAAAATCATGGTTGTTTTGGAGTGTTGGGTTTGACCCTCAGGGAGGATTCCTACGGATCCCACTGGGATGGGAATCAAATCCCATGTAGTTTGATGATCCTGATAGGAGAGTGTAGTCCTCTACAAAAAATGAGTATGGGCATACTTCCAAAAAATTATTGCTTTTATGGATGAAATGAGATGGATCTGGGTCCTTAATAATGCTTCCTACATATCCCAATTATAGTTGGAATCATATCCCTCATAGTTCATTCAATCTCACAGGGGTGTATTCCCCTTTTTTGAAAATTTATTAGGGGTTACACATAAGGAGGATTCCATGATTTTTGGAATTAGGGTGGGATTACTAAAGAGGGTATCCAATGATATCGGGCCATAATGAATTCTTCATATATATCCCAACAATTATGGGAATCAGAGTTCTCATAGTTCATGAATATGAGGCATTTTGGGAAAATGTTGTGATAATGACAAATATCTAATCCCACATGATTCATTATTAATGCGAGAAACAAGAGGATCTCAATGTTTTAACAAAGTAACATGCACACTTTTCCACCTCCACTGGCGGAAGAGGATAGTCCTATGGTAGGGAGGGTGGACGAGGCCAAGGTGACTATGGAAGAGGGTGTAGAGTGATGAACATTTTATTCTGGGATGACATTAAAGGTTATTCATACCACCTCTTGTAACATTAGGGACATACCTTAGTGTGAGTCCCCTTTTTGATCCACAGAGAGGAGTGAGAATTTTTATTTTTTTGAATGGAAAATAAAGTGTGACCATCACTCTTTCTATTAGGAAAGAGAGGCTCTAGGTTATGGAGATGAAATGGGAGGTCATAACTAAAACACTAACTCTCACAACTAAGAACTACCCAACACTATTCCTAGGAGAATGGTCAATGTGACTGCTGATATAGAAACCCACAAACACTCCATGAATCCTAATTCCATTGTGAAACAGGTGTGGGAAACCTCTGACAGTAGATATACAAACCCAAATTCAAGACCTGATGATCTATCTTTCCCAAATTTTTGACGATTCTGTAGGTTTTGGTGGAGGCTTCAAAATAGTTCCTTTTAGATAAGGGAACCCAAGAAGAATAGACACTTCTATGAGTAGAATTGAAGGGGTTTTAAAAGGTGATGTGTTGGACCAATTTATAGCTATGTTGCACAGGTATGCCACGTTGGTACACCACACAGGTATGTTGCATAGGTGTGACACGCATGTATTATTAATGAAAAAAGAAAATTGTTAACATATGAGAACCAAGAATATTCAAGCTTCAAAATGTGAATGGCTTTCAAAACATTTTTATCTGATCTAATTACCACTTCTCTAGTGTTTTTGGTAATCTACCTAAGACAATTTGAGGGATCTGGGTAAGAGATCTATGAAATGGGAGTTTCAAGTGTTCTTAAAACATTTTAATATTTCAAATGAGAATCCCAAGGGTCCTATTTATAGGCAAGTAGGGGGCTGGTCAAAAGCAGTTCATCATAATAGGTTGGCCACATAGCTCATCCACCTAGCTCCTCTACATTGGTGTAGTGAAAGCATCTTGTAACGTAGCTCTCTTGCATAGGTCTACAACATAGGTTTTTTGCGAAGGGCCTCAACATTTAGTTGTGACTTTAATTTCCTTGAGATTTGTATTGAGACTTAAATATTTAGGGTATGTCTTCATTGATGTTTTGTTTTAATAAAGAGTGTCAACAACCCCCCCCCCCCCAGTATTAGATCTGATTAGAAAGAGGATCGAGTCTCAGGGTAAGACTGTGGGGAATAGAAAATGGAGTAATTTCAATGCCACACAGGTTTTCTGCATATCAATTTGGCACATGTAATACATGTAGCTATTTCGGGTAGGCATTTTATGTAGGATGACAGTGTCTATAAATAGGTATGTCCTTTTTTGATTTTCTTCACCCGGTCTCTCAGATTTTCTACTCTAGTTGTGTAGATTTTTTTCCATATTTTTCAAATTGTTCCCTTGCATAGGTTCTTTAATATTGTCTCAAGGTGAAACCATTTGAGTGATGGAGCTGCATGGAAGGACATTGTTAAAGAATTTTCACAAGGACCCTGGTTGAAGGACCTATGCGAATGACCTCGTCGAAGGACCGACGTGAAGCATTTACTTTTCCAAATTTCAAAAACCCTTTTAATTTGAAATATGAATTTTCTTAAGTAAACACTTCTACCAAATTGAGGGAATATAGTAATTCTTTTACAGGAAATGTCCCCCTTGATGGCCGTCATTGAGAAAGCTATGGCTTGTCAAAACAAGATGATGAAAATTGTCAGGCCAAACTATTATAACATTTTTTATGGTTCCCTCTCTAGGTTTTTGATGTTCATAAATCCATGTCAATATGAATACCCAAGAAGTCACTATCTTCCCTTATACAAACATGGTCTTTATTAAAATTCCATTATTTCACCTATTATGAAATATTTTCCAAATAACCGAATTCTCTAGTTCTTGAATTTTCCTTGAATGAATATTACTGCGATGGGTATACCTGTTCATGAGGGGACAATCCCTATTGAATGAATCCTACACCATATCAGTTATACTTCTGAAATGAAATATCATTTTTTAGAGCCAAGGCCACATTATAGTGATTCAACCTTTCTTGCTTCACAAACAGATCGGTCTAATGGTTGGAAGGATGATTGGGATCTTAATTATAGAGTAGTTAAACCTGAATGTATGTCGGTTTTTTGGGTATGCATAACATTTTCATCAATATCATCATGTAATTTTATAAAGGAATAGGGAGGAAAATTACAAAAAGGAGAAGCACAGAAATTCCGAAAATGTTCAGAATTCATGAAAGAGATATTAGATGTTCATATTTATAAATCATTCATGATGGGACAAACAAATTTTCATAAAAACAACTTCATTCCTGAATTTATGATCCAATAGAATCAAAAATAGAAATACTTTCACTTGACGCATGGTGATGTTGGCATCATTCTATAGTATAACTACCAAATACCAAGGGTTACCATTATCAGGGAAATTTATGATGAGTTCATTCCACCAGAAAAAATATGGGTTTATTTTACCAAGTAACCACTATTGGATCATAAATTATTCAAAATGGAAAAGTATTTTCCTAGAGGAAAGAAAAATATTAATGAAGAGGTTTGGGTGGAAGCCTTTTTTGAACCAACATCATAGAAAGGTCCCATATGAATACATCCTACAATTTTTCCTTATATATGTAACTGGGGAATTTTACGTACATATTTTTCCACATTGGATAGAGGTGACTATATGAACAAGGGATATAAAGACAAATCTAATACTGATGCAATGGTATGCTTAGCTGACATCGTTGCAATGGGGCTAATAATTTACTTGATTCTGGTCCATGAGTTTAGTGGTGGTGTAACGCCAGGGACTTTTGTAATCATAGAAAAATTGGTAGAGGTAAAGTATATTTGTTTGGTAACTTCTGTATTAGAAATAATTAATTATTTCATGCTGCATTTTTACAATGGTATGGATCCATTAAGACTTGCAGGTCCATTCTATGTGTTGTTTGGTAGGATTGAGACGCACATTTCTTCATAATCAATGTTGTATTTAGTTAGAGTCCCAAATAGTCGATTTACCACATTTTTACTGAAATTATCCAGTATTCATCCTAAGATATTGAAACCTTATTTAGTGATAAGATAATTGAATGCATCCCAATAATTAAGCTTCTTCTCTTTTGGTAACCCACCAACTGGAACATTTATTGATGACGGTAAAGAAGAAAATTATGATATTTGGTCTTATATAATTCCATTCAGGGACAATATATTTTTTACTGGGATTGATGGTGAAATTATCTGTGAGGATTATGTCCCCAATATGTTTTCTCGCAAGTTCAAATGTCTTTAAAAATAAAAAATATTTCCTCCCACGTGTGTTAGACATAAGAAACACCCATTGGAAGAAAGACAATTATTGATTTTGATGGCTTTAAAGATATCCAAATTATCCATTGTTTTACCCCCATCAAATGCCTCAATTGTATTGGAAGCTGGTTATGCCAATGCATTGGCTTCTTTATTCCCTCAGGGGGCTCTGAAAAAATGAATATATCAGGTGGTGGCCATGATGTTTGTTGTGCGTAGAAATCATGGTAAGATGTCCAAATCCAAAGATGATTCAGAGGCTTCAAAAGTTTCAAAACCTTAAAAACATATTAGTAGAGGTATATTATGAAGACTAAGGCTAGGGAAATAATACCTCCCATATTAAGGTGATCCAGCTGCCACCATCAGAAAGATATTCCCATCACATCTTCTAAATTCTTTTAAGAAGGATAGAGGCCTAAAGATGCTCACAAGTCAAAGGGTGTTGAGTTTTCTCCACAACTGACCATATCAAAACTGAATTATGTACGACCTTCAAATATTCAATTTTTGGAGAGTTTGTCTTGTGAACTTAGGGATTCATGTTCATTCCTCCAAAAACTCCATTGAATATCGGAAGTAGGTGTCATTATGTGACCTTGTGATTGTCATCCAAATAATAACACAGATGAAGTACATGAGTATATTACAATGTTGGAGACCATTATATATGAAATTGATGAACAAGTCCTAACCTCAAGATGTGTATATGTAATTATGGAAATAGGGATACATGAAGGGAAATGTATTCACCCTGAGGAGGAATGGGACATTTTTTAAATACTATGAATGTATTTTACTTTTAATTTTTTTTCAATTATCCTTTATAATTCACAAATATTAATCTTGATGAGATTATATTTTGTAGCTTTAATTTGTGGAAGGAACATCAAGACAAATTCTCTGGTCACCAAGGTATGGACTTATAGGTTCTCCCATCGACATATTAAATGATCCTACCAAGCCTCCAGAACATTCTCTAGGATTGAGAATCGCGATTGGGGTAATGGAGATAGACAATCCTCATCCATTACCTTAGGTTTCATCTGCTAAGAAGAGTATTTCCATTTCTCGACAATCTTAGGAAAATAAATGAATGAGAGAAATCAGATGAGTCAAAATTTAGCATCAAAGAATTACATATTTATACTATCCTATGGCATCATGACATGATTGATAAACCATGGTGACTACAATTATCATCTCATGGGATTTGAATCACTCTGTTCTCCTAATGTATTATGAGTTGATCCCTCGATACCAGAGAAGGAATCCCCAAGAAAAACACATGTTCATGTTTATAAATCTGTTACCTTGAAAGAAAAAACATCAAAAGGTGCATATATTTCTTCACCACATTCTATTGAGAGAGAAAAAAGTCATGGTAATGTGAAATAAAATTATCTTGAATATTAAATTATGTGTTAATATTCTTATCTTCAAAATATCATCAATCAGTTTCCCTTACCAATGGATACTTTAATAATCAATGCTGGTATTCATGTTGCTCTAGAAAGAAGGAATGAAGATCTTAGGCAATCTAAAGTAGATATTGTTGTTGATCCTGAATTGGAAAGATATGACTATGTTTCACTAGTTTAATAAATGACAGAATAGAATATCAAAGGATCCAATTTGGGTATCAGCCAACATTTGTTGGATACCTTAAATGGTGAGTATTCTATGACATTTCAAGACACATACACTAAAAAGAATAATGTAATTATCAAAATATTGATATTATAGGTCCATTAAAGAGTTTTGGGACATTTATGATGAATTGAAAGGATGTAAGTTCTCATTATTGTATTTTACATACACAAATTTTCTTCTCTTACTTGATACATCACATAAATTTTATACTTATGTAGCTATTTCTATAGAAAATGTTGTGAAGGCCCATCATGATTATGAATTCCACTATATCCTTCTTCTGCTGAATTTATAGAAGTACCTAATGATGACCCCACATTGGGCAATGCACTAGATCCATAAATCATGGTAATTGGGAAAACATAGGGGAATTCCCCTCATCGAGAAACATTTTTTCAAGTTAATAAAATTAATAAGACTGTCGATGGATCTAATCAAGAAGCCAACTTATCCTTGGGTAAATGTTATCGACAGTCTAAATCAATATATATTTATTCCATTACCATAAAGCTAACAACAATCCTTGATTCACCATTTTGGTTTCTCAAATCCCACAGCTTGATCAGAAGGTGAAACTTCAACATTGGCTCAGACATCAAGAGAAGGTAAAGCATCCATTGTTCCGAGAGAAGCAAAGAAAGTCACCTATTTAACTGATCTATTTCTAGAGTACATTCTATCCCCATGGGAGTGACTCAGATATATATATATATATATATATATATCTTGATCTTGGCATGTAATGTCACGACCCGTCCTAGTGGGGCCCACGCCGTGACTCCCTGAGCCCGCCTCCAATAGGCCAGGGGCTGGTGACTAGCACCAAGTAGGCATGTCACTAACATGGGAGGCATTGCCTAAGTACCTATACACACACACACATCTCCAAGCCCAAAAATGATGAAATTTAAAACACTAAGGAATAAAAATGCATACATACAACAAAACCCAACCAACAGAGAATGACAAAAGGAAAAGTACTGTAAAAGTAAACTGGGCCAGAATACAATCCCACAAAAAACAAGAGTCTGAAAAACTGAAAAGTCCAACCTGTAAGCACAAAGGTACTAGGACTGCTTCTCATAGCCGTAGGAACGCCTTGGCCTGTAGGAATCTCAGAAAGCTTGGTCCTACCCTGGTCCGCCCTGGACTCTGTCAAAAGGTTGCTCGTCTGCACAAGACACTAGATGTGCGGGCAAAGCCCGTGTAGGGGTGAGTGTAACAATACTCAGTAGAGGACCCCAAAAAACCACTAAGCAGTACAAAGTAAAGGTACAGTCATCTATGAATAATATATGTTTATAGAATATATAAAACAAACCAGATATACTCAAAACCCAGGACTGAGGTCTAGAGACAAGTCACGCAACCGCATACCCCCCGGAAGGGATTCTGTTTGAAGATTCTGTGATGCGCTCGTTCCGGGAGAACACACTCCATGAGTCTTACAGTTCTGATGAAGTCTGTATGAGAAGTTATGTTCGTTGGGAACCATCACGATATATAGCTACACTCATTACGGTAGACACACTTCTGAGTGGAAGGGTTATGATAGATAGAAGCACTCATTACTAGAGACAGACTTCTGAGTGGGAAAGATCTCGATACACAGATGAGGATCACTGCCAGGTCCATGGAGGATACTACGACTCATCCAAAATTCACCTGCTAGGTAGTGGATCAATGCCCGGTAAAGTTGGTCACGTCGATGACTGACTCTACCTAGGGTCTGGAATGGATAGAGGATCTCGATCCGGGCCTCTCGGATGGATGCCTAACTCTATCAAATAAAATTCCTCCTGAAGGGATCATAATTCGGCGTGAGGGAATGATGCCTGGCCATCAGGGGAAAAGAAGAATGGGCACTAACCCAAACGAAAGATGTTCAAGGCACGGGGAACAAAAGGACCAAGCCGTTCTCCAAAAAGTACACGGCGTGTAGAAATGATACATGTCGTGTTGTCTGGCCCTGGGTACTGCCTGTGTACAACGGAATGTGTTGTGAGGCTGGTCATGTAGAAAACGGTATACACGGTGTGTAGTACAGAGTACACACCATGCTTGGGTCACTAGGACTGGCTCCGTGTACTCTTTCCATGTTCCCGTACATGGTCACCAACCCGTGTACTCCAACCCGTGCAATATGCACACGGGGTGACCTGCGCTGGTGACCTCGCCTGGCCGTGTGAGGGAGTACACGGTCGGGTACTCCATCCCATGTCCGTGTATCCCCGGGATACACGCCAAGCTTCGGGGAAGGTCCAACACACCGTGTGATCGGGGTCACACGCCGTGTGATCCTTCTCTGACCCTGAAACCCTAGCTGCCACCATCTGAACTACACGACATGTTCTTCGAAAGTACACGCCGTGTATTCTGGAAATTTCTAGAAACATGGACCTCCGCCTTCGCGCCTCCTGTGGTGCTCCGATCATTGATCCGACCGTCCGATCACCACGAAACCTTCAGGTTTTGGTCGTCCTGACGCCACGAAGCTGTTTTCGTCATTTTGGGGCCTCCGATCGGCTCCGAAAACATGATTGATCTTCCCACGCGAAGAACGCTCAAAGAACACCCTTTTCGATCTGGTCCGATTTTTCGTCCACCGTCGTCACCGCACCTCCATGAGAAAGTTGAAATGTCAAACCTTCGGTTTGGGATTGTTGCGTCGCAGAACGGATGCGCAACGATCCGTTGTTCGCCGCCCCGCGAAGAATGCGAAGAACGTGAAGAACGCGCAGGGAAAAAGGAGGAAGAGATCCCAATAAACAAATTGAGAAACGAACCTCCACCGTAGTTCTTCATGGCGTTGATATTCTCCTATTAATAGGTTTAAACGGAGCAGAGATCAACATGAATATAAAGCATGCATTAATTCCCCAAAATCAGCCCAATGAAAACCCTCCCGCAGGAATGTACGGATCCGCAGATCAACTTGTTCGTGGTTGATCCGCGTTCGTCGTTTAAATTCAAATACAAGGAAAAGAAAAAAATTAAAACAACAACCCCTACCTTTTGAAAGGATCAATCGTTGACTAAGGAATTGTTCCACTGTTGTCGTCGTGATCCTTTAACGCTGGCACAACGATCCTTGGTTTCGATCCATTGTCGTTCGTCATCGAGAATTGCTCCAATGCCTCGCGGATTCGGCATAGGTTCTTCTCAAGCGTTGCCAACGATCAACAATTGGTTAACCCATTAAAAAGGGAAACAAGTTGACATTTAATTACGCGGCACCATTAATGATGTTTTCTTGCCATTTTGAAGTTATTATGATGCGTCATTAATTTAGGAAACAGTTGCACCATCTCCACGCTGCAGCGGATGTTTCCTTAAAAGAAATAAAATAAAATGGTTAATTTATTTTATTTTATTTTACTTAAAATGTTTGAAAATTTACCTTTTTCCCTCAACCTGCGTCGGTCGATGTTAGCCACATTCTCAGGTAAATTCATCGTCCCGGACGCAGCGGTGCGCTCAGATTATTAATTTGGGCATCCATTTGGAAACTGCCACAACCGCGCACAAGTGACAACTCACTTAACTAAAAAAGTTCAAACCACCATTTCGGGCTCACTGGACCTCGGAATGATGTGTTGTCTTCAGGCCGGGTCTCGAAATAAATCCATATAATATTTAAAAATAATAAATGGAAAATCCAATACATTACATTCTCCCCACCTTGGGGCTTTACTTCCCCAAAAATCCAAAACAAAGGCTACTCAAAAAGATGAGGGTACTGGGCACGGATCTGGGCCTCCCGCTCCCACGTGCTCTCCTGAAGATTCTTGTGTTGCCATCGGATACGCACTAAGGGAATCAACCACCCATGAAGGATCCTCTCCTGCCGATCCTCGATCTCCACTGGGTACTCAGCAAAGGTCACTCCATCCTCGATGTCCATCTCACCCCAGTCAATGACGTGCGATGGGTCATGCACGTACCTCCTCAGCTGCGACATGTGGAAGACATCATGTACTCGATGCAACTGTGGCGGTAGATCCAGGCGGTATGCCACCTCGCCAACTCTGCCCAGGATCTGGAAAGGTCCAATGAACCTCGGAGATAGCTTGTCGCCTCGGCCAAATCTCCGCAACCCATGTTGAGGTGAGACCTGAAGAAAAACGTGGTCTCCCTCCTCGAACTCCAGAGGCCTCCGTCGCCTGTCAGCATAAGACTTATGCCGACTATGTGCAGTCTTCATCCACTCCCGGATGATCTGCACCTTCTTTATGGTAGCTCGCACTAACTCTGGACCCATGAGTGCTGACTCTCCGGGGTCGGTCCAGAAAAGCAGTGACCGACAGGGTCTCCCATACAAGGCCTCGAACGGTGTCATACCAATGGTGGAGTGGTATCTGTTGTTGTATGCAAACTCCACCAGTGGTAGGCGGTCCTCTCAGCTACGACCAAAGTCCAAGATACAGCCCTGCAACATATCCTCCAAAACCTGAATTGTCCTCTCTGTCTGACCATCTGTCTGGGGATGAAACGTTGTGCTCAAGTGTAGTTGAGTCCCAAAAGCCTCCTACAATCCCTTCCACAACTGGGATGTGGAGCGGGTGTCTCGGTATGAGACTATAGTCGAGGGGACGCCATGAAGCCGAACTATCTATTGTACGTAGAGGCGTCCCAAGCTCTCTACGGAACTCTGCTCCCGGATAGCTAGGAAGTGGGCCGACATGGTGAGTCAGTCAACGACCACCCAGATGGAATCATGCCCCTTGGACGTCCATGGTAAGCCTATCACGAAGTCCATCGATATTCCATCCCACTTCCACTCTGGAACTTCCAAGGGGTGAGCTAACCCTGCTGAAACCTCGTGCTCAACCTTCACTTGCTGGCATGTGAGGCATCGAGAAACGAACTCTGCTACTGCCTTCTTCATGCCTGACCACCAGAACTGTCTTCGGAGATCCTGGTACAACTTTTCCACTCCAGGATGTACCACCAAAGGGGATGTATGAAACTCCCTCAGTACCTCCTCCTGGAACGCCACTGGTACAACAGTGCGTCCTCTTAATAGAAGTACGTGCTCCCCACCTTGCGAAAATCCATTAAGAGCGTGTCCTGTGGTTAACTGAGCACGTAAAGCCACACAATCGACATCCCCAAGTTGTGCCTCCCTAACTCTCTGTAAGAGTGGAGGGGTGACAACAATCTACTGTAGGTAGGCTATGACCTCACCATCCATGAAGGATAACTGTAAGGTGGCTAATTGTTGTGTCACCTCAGTCAACAGTTGTGAGCTCAACCTTCTACTAAGAGCGTTTGCCACCTTTTTCCCCTTCCCAAGAGTATAGATGATCTCAAAATCATAGTTCTGGAGGAACTCTAGACAACCCCTCTACCTCATATTCAGATCCTTCTGTGAGAAGTTTTACTTGAGGCTCTTGTGGTCAGAGTAGACAATGAACCGCTCGCCCATAAGGTAGTGTCGCCACATCTTTAGTGTGAAGAATACCGCTGCTAACTCGAGATCATGGGTCGCATAGTTCTGCTCATGCGGCCTAAGATGGCGCGAACCATAAGCAATCATCGCGTGCCGCTGCACAGGACACAGCCGAGCCTGGTCCCTGATGCATCGCAGAAAACTATGTACTCGACACCCTCCTCTAGAAATATCAAGACTGGGGCGCTCGTCAAACTCTATCTTAGCTGCTCAAAATCCTGCTGGCACTTTTCGGTCCACACGAAGGGTTTCCCCTTACTGGTCAAGGCCATCATCGGTGCTGATATCCGGGATAAATAAGGGATGAATCTCCGGTAATATCCTGCCAACCCAAGGAAGCTTCGCACCTCTGTCATGCTCCGAGGTGGCTCCCATGCTAACACAACCTCCACCTTGGCTAGGTCTACAGCTACTCCATCTGATGTGATGAAATGTCCCAGAAAGTGGACCTCCTGAGTCCAGAACTGACACTTCGAGAGCTTTCCATAAATATGGTGCTCTCGGAGTACGTCCAGAACCATCCGCAGGTGTCTCGTGTGCTCATCCTATGACGCCAAGTACACAAGGATGTCATCGATGAAGACCACTACGAACCGGTCCAAGTACGGCTGGAAGATCCGGTTCATCAACCCCATGAATACTACGTGGGCGTTCGTCGTGCAAAAGGGAATCACCAAGTACTCATAGTGACCGTAGCGACATCTGAACATCGTCTTCGGTATATCCTCATCCCGCACTCGTAGCTGGTGATAGCCTGATTGAAGATCAACATTCGAGAACCACTGAGCCCCTCTTAGTTGATCGAAGAGGTCATCAATTCCCGGCAGTGGATACTTTTTCTTCACCGTCACCTGGTTCAGGCACCGGTAATCCACGCACAACCTTAGACTCCCGTCTTCCTTCTTGGAAAACATGACCGGGGCTGACCAGGGTGAAACGCTGGGTCTCACGAAACCCTTGCTTGGCAAATCCTCCAACTGCACCCTCAGCTCGCGAAGCTCTGCGGGAACCATCCGATAAGCCGATGAGGAAATTGGTGTCGTCCCGGGGTGTAAGTCGATGCAAAAGTCAATTTCCCGGTGGGGAGGTAACCCTGGAACATCTTCCGGAAAGACGTCCTCATACTCCGCAACCACTACTGGTAACTGAGAGCTCACAAAATCTACTGCTCCGAGGGTAAGGCTAGCCAACTCATTAGTGATCGGCTGCCCCCTCATATGCATAAGCCCACTTTGTGCTTTCGGGGTTTACTTTTCTCCGACAAAGGAAAACCTTGTTCCATCACGGCGGACACACCGCACTCTTCGCCTAAAACAGTCAATATGGGCATGGATTGAAGATAACCAATCCATACCAAGAATGACTTCGTAAGGCCTCGACGCTACCACCAAGAGGTTCCAACCGAAACTCTCACCTCCAAGGGTAAGATCACACTGTCTACAAAGGTGTGAGATCGCAAGTCTCCTCCCGTAGGTGTCTCCATGCGTAAGGATCGAGTCAACGTTTCTACCGGAATCTCGAGGTTTTGTACAAGACATGTGGCTATAAGGGAATAACAGGAACCTGTGTCTATGAGTACGGTAGCTAAGGTAGAAAAGATACAGATTGTACCTCGAATCATCCCTGGATCCCTTGGGTCGTATGCCTCGACCGCATGCAGTTGTCCCTGTCCCTATCCCCCAGCTTCCTGAGCCTGGTGTGGACCTTCTAGGGGTGGTGGTGGAAGTAAGTCGAAGTGTCTGCCACCACCTGTAGCTCTCCCAGCTCCTCTGCCACATCCGCCGCCTGGCGGATCTACTTGCTCCGTTCTCTGCCTCTGTCTCGGTGGCCCATCCACCACTTCCCTGTCAGCAGCCCGACATGTCGGGCAATCTCTAGCGAGATGCCCCCGACCGTCGCATGCGAAGCATCGCTTCTCCCTAGGCTGACTGGATCCAGTCTGAGAGCCCTGGAATATCGATATCTTGTCTTGTGTCCTCCTATGACATCTCCCACGTCCAGATCCCTGCATATGACGTCGGCTCCATGCTGTCGGTGTGTCCGCACCTGTCTTCCTGCTGTTGACTATCGGTGGATGTCTCTACTCCGCCAAGAAGCTCTCGATCACCAAGGCCCGCTCGAGCACTCCATCATAGGTCGATATGCATAAAGGAACGACACTAGCTCGGATGTCTCTCCATTGACCTCGCTCAAAGGTTCGAGCCCTGAAGTACTGATCCCTGACCATATCCATCGAGTACCTGGCGAGGTTGGTGAACCTCGATGAATAGTCAGTCACCATCATACTGCCCTACTGGAGCTGAAGAAGCTCTTGGATGCGCACATCTCTCTGTGTAACTGGAGAGAACTCCTCCCTGAAGAGTCGCTCAAACTCCATCCCTGAAAGAGTACCCTCGTCGTGAGTCTGCGTGGTCAGACTCCACCATTGTCTGGCCGAACCCTGAAGAAGGATCGCTCCTAGGATCACCATCTGGTCTGCTGGTGTCCTCACTAGATGGAAAACTCGGGTCACCGCCTCAAGCCAGTCCTCAGCTGCCTGAGGGTCAGGCTCGCCTCGGAACCTGAGGGGCCTCTGTCTTTGAAACTCATGGAGCGCATTAAGCCTGCACTCCTCACCAGTCGGTACTGCAGGTACCAATGGTTTCTCCACCGGTGGTGGTAGAGCAGGTGCACCACCTGGTGGCAACGCCTGGGGAAATGGTCCCTGTATCGAAGCCTCGTCACTGAGGGGGTTATCCTCGTGATCGTGCTGCTGAATCCTAGCGGGTAAGCATCACGGAGGAATCCTGTAAAGAAACAAGATGTTTCACGGTCAATGAGTATATCTGGATAGCTGACACCAAGGATATGGAAGACACAACCCATTCCTATATGATGCATGTACCTTTTATTTCCCCGCAACCAGTGTTTTCATGAACCGGGTCGAAAAGAAGGTTATCAGAGTCCTGGTGTATGGATACGTCGGCCACCACACCAACACTGGAGTCCCTGGCCTGAAAGCCGAACCCAAAACACTCAACACTGTTTCCCCAACCAAACTCACAGACTCTTGGTCCTAAGGTAGAACCGACCACCTCTGATACCACTCTGTCACGACCCGTCCTGGTGGGGCCCGCGCTGTGACTCCCCAAGCTCGCCTCCAATAGGCCAAAGGCTGGTGAATAGCACCGAGTAGGCATTTCACTAACATGGGAGGCGTTGTCTAAGTACATGTACACACACACACATCTCCAAGCCCACAAATGCTGAAATGTAAAACACTAGGAACAAAAAATGAATGCATAAAACTAAACCCAACCAACAGAGCACGACGAAAAGAAAAGTACTGTAAAAGTAAACTGGGCCAGAATACAAGCCCACCAAAAACAAGAGTCTGAAAAACTGCAATGTCCAACCTGTAAGCACAAAGGTACTGGGACTGCTGCTCGTAGACATAGGAACACCTCGGCCTGTAGGAAACTCAGAAAGCGCAGTCCTATCCTGGTCCGCCCTGGACTCTGTCAAAAGGCTACTCGTCTATACAAGACACCAGACGTGCGGGAAAAGCCCGTGCAGGGGTGAGTTTAACAATAATCAGTAGAGGACCCCGAAAAACCACAAATCAGTACAAAGTAAAGTTACAGACAGCTATGCATAATATATGTTTATAGAATATATAAAACAAACCAGATATACTCAAAACCCAGGCTCGAGGTCTAGAGAAAAGTCACGCAACCGCATACCCTCCCACAAGGGATTCTGTTTGAAGATTCCGTGATGCGTTCGTTATAGGAGAACACACTCCACGAGTCTTATAGTTTTGATGGCATCCGTCCGAGAAGTGATGTTCTTCGGGAACCGTCACAAGATATAGCTACACTCATTATGGGAAACACACTCCAGAGTGGAAGGGTTACGATAGATAGAAGCACTCATTATGGGAGACACACTCCTGAGTGGGAAAGATCTCGATACACAGATGAGGATCACTTCCAGGGCCATGGCGGATACCGCGACTCATCCGAAATTCACCTTCTAGGTAGAGGATCAACGCCCGGTAAAGTTGGTCATGCCGATTCCTGACTCTACATAGGGTCTGGAATGGATAGAGGATCTCGATCCGGGCCTCTCAGATGGATTCCTGACTCTATCACAAAAAAGTCCTGCTGAAGGGATCATAATTCGGCGTGAGGGAATGATGCCTGAACATTAGGGGAAAAGAAGAAGGGGCACTAACCCAAACAAAATATGTTCAAGGCACGGTGAACAAAAGGACCAGGACATTCTCTAAAAAGTACACGGCGTGTAGAAATGATACACACCGTGTTGTCTAACCCTGGGTACTACCCGTGTACAACGGCCCGTGTCGTGAGGCTGGTCATGTAGAAAACTTTATACACGGCGTGTAGTATGGAGTACATGCCGTGTCTGGGTCACTAGGGATGGCTCCGTATACTCTATCCATGTGGCCGTACATGGTCACCAACCTGTGTACTCCAACCCGTGCAATATGCACACGGGGTGACCTGTGCTGGTGACCTCGCCTGGCTGGGTGAGGGAGTACACGGTCATGTACTCCATCCCGTGTCCGTGTATCCTTGGGATACACGCCGAGATTTGGGGAAGGTCCAACACGCCGTGTGACCGGGGCACATGCCGTGTGATCCTTCTCAGACCCTGAAACCCTAGCCGCCACCATCTGAACTACACGGCGTGTTCTTAAAAAGTACATGTCGTGTATTCTGGAAATTTCCAGAAACGCGGACCTCCGCTGTCGCGCCTCCCGTGGTGCTCAAATCATTGATCCGACCATCCGATCACCACGAAAACTTCAGGTTTTGGTCGCCCCGACGCCACGAAGTTGTTTCCGTCATTTTTGGGCCTCCGATCGGCTCTGAAAACATGATTTATCTTCCCGCGCGAAGAATGCTCAAAGAACGCCCTTTCCGATCTGGTCCGATTTGTTGTCTTCCATCGTCGTCGCACCTCCACGAGAATGTTGCGATGTCGAACCTTCGGTTTTGGATCGTTGCGTCGCAGAACGGATTCAGAACGATCCATTGTTCATCGCCCCACGAAGAACGCGAAGAACGCGCGGGGAAAAAGAAAGAAGATATCCAAATAAACAAATTGAGGAATGAACCTCTGTTGTCATTCGTCGCGGCGTTGATCCGCTCCTGTTAATAGGTTTAAACAGAGCAGAGATCAACATGAATATAAATCATGGATTAATTACCCAAAATCATCCCAAAGAAAACCCTCCCGCAAGAATGTACAGATCCGCGGATCAACTTGTTCGTGGTTAATCCGCGTTCGTCGTTTAAATTCAAATACGGGGAAAAGAAAAAAATCAAAACAACAACCCCTACCTTTTGAAAGGATCGATCATTGACGAAGGATCCATGCTGCCATTGTCATCATGATCCTTCAACACCGGCGCAATGATCCTTGGTTTCGATCTGTTGTTGTTCATTGCCGATAATTGCTCCAACGCCTCGCAGATTCGGCAGAGGTTCTTCTCAAGTGTTGCAAACGATCAACAATTGGTTAACCCATTAAAAAGGGAAACAAGTTGTCATTTAATTACGTGGCAGCATTAATGAAGTTGTCTTTCCATTTTGAAGTTATTATGACGCGTCATTAATTTAGTAAATATTTTCACCATTGCCACGCTGCAGCGGATGTTTCCTTAAAAGAAATAAAATAAACTGGTTAATTTATTTTATAGTATTTTAATTAAAACGTCCGAAAATTTACCTTTTTCCCTCGACCCGCACTGGTCGAGGTTAACCTCATTCTCAAGTAAATTTGTCGTCCCGGACGCAACGGTGTGCTGAGATTTTTAATTCGGGCATCCGTTTGGAAACTGCCACAACCGTGCACAAGTGCCGACTCACTTAACTAAAAAAGTTCAATCCACCATTCCGGGCTCACTGGACCTCGGAATGATGTTCCATCTTCACTCCCGGTCTCGAAATAATTCCATATAATATTTAAAAATAATAAATGGAAAATCCGAGACATTACATGAAACATTAGAATATATGAAAAAATATCTGGAAAGTGATTACCAAGAAGCATTTGGGAGAGCAGTTGTCCCAATTTTGAATACTCCCAGCACTATTTTTTATATTGGAATTCAGTGGATTTATTTATCACCCAGTCTAAAATGTAGTGAAAGAGACCATTCACCAACAGTATCATGAACATAAGCTACATGAAGATCTTGAAATGGGTGTATGACTTATTAAGGTTGAGAGCTTCCATGCTACGGTAGAACAGGAAGTGGCAGACCATATAATGAAGTCATTGGAAATCAACCAAAACATTTATGAGGCGATGATGGAGATGATACATCTACAATAGAAAATGGATGTTGTTCATAAAAAAATAGAGAAATTGGACCAAACATTGGGAGAAACCTCGTTGGATGGGAAAAATTATATTTCAATTTCCAAAGAACATATTCGTAAATACAATGAGGATGAAGTTTCTCAACTGTATCAACTTCAACAAGGGGATGATAAGGATCCTAAATTCATTCGGCTAAATAAGAGTCATGTTGAGATTTTATTTTAACACATGACAGAGAGGCTCTATGATGGGGATTTTCCTATGATTTTACCAAATGAATGAAATGAATTTTTTCTCCAATAATATATTTCTCCATTATTGTTTTTTGTAATTTTAATGTCATAGGTGATGATGATGATAAATTTTTTAACATCAACCCTTTATGTCAGATAATCATAATTATAATAACAGGAATCAAGGTGCTCAAAATTTTTATATTTAAGATAATGGGCTTAATTAACATTGTTTGGTTTTTTTTACTGGGGTTATAGTGACAAACCCTAAAAAAATTGTATCTTTTGACTTTTTATTTGCTCAATATTTCCTAAAGCATACAGAATATTTGCTTAGTGAGCTAAGAGTTGACTTTTTTTCAGAGTTCCCTTTTGGTGTTTTCAATCTAGTGAGTTCTATGTCTCTTGTTATTGAAATTTTAGAGTCACATGTGTCAGACTAATAAGGAAACTGTTTATAGTTGAATATCATTGATCATAAATGATGAAACTAGATCCCAAACAAGTTTCAATGGCTATGAATTTCTTCAATATTCATTAGATACATCCAATTGGAATTTTGATTCATGATTTTTTATGGTCACCAAATATAAAACATGTATAACCATAGAGGATGTTTTTTCTTAGAACGAAGTTACCATTATAT
This sequence comes from Viscum album, assembly GCA_963277665.1. Taxonomy (NCBI): domain Eukaryota; kingdom Viridiplantae; phylum Streptophyta; class Magnoliopsida; order Santalales; family Viscaceae; genus Viscum; species Viscum album. The sequence continues at coordinate 652,718,748 of OY728123.1, forward strand.
GAAAAACCCGATATATCACTAGTATTATGAAGGTCCATCTAAGGAATATGCATCATAGACAAATAGTGGAATATTTTAACTTAAAGTCTTATTATGTAGGAAACTTATGCAATGAAAACAAGGTGAATGTACTACATAGTCAAAAGATCTCTAAAGAAATTAACATTTTATTGTTGATAGACATGAGATTGGGTGACTCTAGGCCCTAGTGAGTGGTTTTTCAATGGAAATAGATTTTACGAATAAAGGGACAACTATGAAAACATTGGTCATGAATGAGGAAACCAATTCTACAAAAATTTGGTGTGTGAGGAATGGGAAAATGTTTTTAGAAAGATGTATTTCTGATATAATATAATGCAGTATTAAAATGATTCAAGGAGTTCATTATACTATGTATTTTAAAGTCATGAAGTGAGGGAATTATGTGGATTTAATTTATGGTATTTAGCATTGAACAATGATTCTTTAGTCTCCAATTCCTTGATAATTTGTCTATAAACATGCCACAATGATCATCTATGGAGAAAAACTGAACACTGTGATTTGGAAATTTTTTATTTGGAGAATGATATGAGAAAAGGGCTAAACCCATTAGAGGAGGAATATTTGTAGAACGGAGATACCATTATTTAAAAAACCCATTATGGGGGTTTTATTTTGTAGTTCCAATTATGGAATATGTTTCATAGTGAAATTGTGGCATCATTTGACTAACATTCCTGTTACGTAGAAAAATCATGGAAGACCACTTAGGGGAATGTACATCATACTCATGAAAAGATCTCTATAAAATTTGAAATTAGATCACTAAAATCCAAAGAATGTTTATGGATATTTATATTTTACACAACACAGAGATCGATTTATAGAGAAAGGTACGTGAATATGGAAGAGTATTTCCAATCATGATTTCCAAATAATAAATGTAATAATATATCTACGAATGTTTCACCCAATCATAGGATGTGTGGTCTCTATATTTTTAGTTCATATGACTAGGAAAAATATAGTAGTAATAATAATAATAATCAAAATAATAGATTATATGTGGTAAAATGATCCAAGTTTATTTCAATATTCTTTAGACACATGGAGAGGGAAATGTGTAAAACATGGTCCTGGAGAAATTCAGATCGAGAGAAAGGTAATGAGACAAATATACATGTATGACTTCTTCAAGATATATATTATTGTAATTTTCATCAAAGTTTTAATGGTAAAATGATTTTTTAACCAATAATTAATTAACCATTATTTGATGAATCCATTATAGTGGTTGTGTTATGCAGGGCCAACTAGGGCATATGTGGCATAGCCAAACATTGACATATTTTAATTGAAAATATAATTATGTAGGAAACTTATGAAAGGCCCCCTTGGGGATTGTATTGAATAGTCAGGTAAAAGCGTTCTCATATATCAGAAACTGAACAACCAAAAATGGTAGGAAATATTTTAAAGATATGATGATATTCAATATTATGAGTGTGAGATAATAAAGTTGTAATTCTTAATGCATATGATAAAAATTTGAATCAATGTTGGCCATGAGTTTGGAGTCCCTCAAACAGATCTGACTTATATGTAAAATGGGATGATTTCTTGTTTCCATGGTGGGATCTCTATAGAGAGGAAAGAAAATAAAGACTCCCACAAAGATTATTAATTATATGTGGAAGGGGAATAAAAACATTATCCCATTTTTGGGACTAGAAACTAAGGATTATTTTTTAATATGTATCTCAATGGTATGAGAATCAATCCAGACATATTTCTTTGGGTTCTTTTCATTTTAATGTCGGGAAATAAGGACATTTTGTTGTGTAGTTTATAGTTATGCAGAGAGGACATGAAGTGATTCCAAATAGAAAAAGGATTATTGTGGATGGACCAAAGAATTAAACTTAGGTGTCACTACGTATCTCATATGGATGATAATCAATCCACATGTGGTTCTAGAACATTCATGTTGCTGGTTTGATTCATATACAAGGAATAAAGGGGGGGTTTGGTTTGCCTGGTCCTATGATTGGATATATAGTCATTTGTATGTATCCCATTTAAAATTATAATCAAGCCAAACATAGTACATGGAATAATAATTTCCCACACCAATTGAATTTTATGTGAGAGGTGGGGATTTTAACACATTCAGGAAGAATGGTTAAACATAAGACACATAATGGTATAAAGATCCAACCATGTATCCTGAAATAGTTCTCTATGTAGATGTGGTTCATATATAGAACAGGAAATGGGAAATAAATATTTTTATAATTGTTGTTGGTCCCAATATTGGAGATCTAGGCATCTCTATGCATCCCATTGAAAATTATAATCAACCTAGACATAGTTCATGAAATAGGGTCTCTATTCAGAGCTGATTCAAACATAAGTAGAAATGGGACTCATGTTCCACAATGGAGTAGCACTGATGTATGTTATATCAACCATTCTCTTTATTTAACACAAACACATAAATTATTATATAAAATAGTCACTTGATACGACATAAGAGATCAATCTGTCTAGTTTACTTGGGTATTAGTAACATTACATAAGAGATTTAAACATGAAATGCACATCTTTATTGAATGTGTCTTTTACATGACCACACACATTCCTTCTTACATAGAACTGCATTGGATAATCCGAGTACATGCATAAAAAAGGGTGAGCTATAAATCCTAGTAAGGGAGTAAACAAGGAATAATTGGTATAATATATTAAATTTTTGGAAAAATTCATATCAATGGGGCATAATAGAAACATGAACATAAAGGCATGATATAGAATGATTATCAGAACATGGAAATGTGGAAACAACATTTAACATGATATTAGCATGTGACAAGGCTCATTGCACATGTATCATGAGTAAACCCTAATTTCACTTGATGCATCATGATACTAATCTTTACTCAATGCGTTGGAGCGCTATCAGGGTGCAACCTTCTTAATCATTACATTTCATGCATAATTGTGCAACAAGGATCATATAGCATGGATTCATTAATCATTATCATTTATTCCAAAATAAAGGAATTTTTAATTCATACATGAACTCTATAATCAATATGTAAATGTGAATAATGTTTAATACCCTTGATAGATAAATGGGCATCGTATTCCTTACACAAAAACATTTGCATGGAAAATCACGGTGCAATTTTGGCCTCATAACAGCGTGACATAAGAAATCATAAAAATTGTTGATGAGAAAGAAAGGGATTTCTCAACAAATTTACATGAAATGTACAGTAAGGGACTCATATATATACATGTCCCAACATATTTAATAAAATTTAATTTCATAAAAAAAAATAATTGCTTCAATGTAATTGAGGAAGGAGAAATCCCTTACGAAATTTTGGCATGGTAACAAGTGTACTTGGGAAGCATTAATGAGACAGAAAGAGGTATATAATAATTTAAACATAAATAGAGTTTTATATGGGATGTGTGAAATAATACACCAACATTTTTAATTAAAAATACATGTTTATAGAAACATAATGAAATCTTGGAAAAACGAGAGAAGAAGAAATTTCTTACATGGAAGTGTGATCCAAGTGGCATGAGAGGTGCTTGAGAGAGGGTTCATGGGATATTGGGGAGCCTTGGGAGGATTTTATAGACAGGAGGTCAGGGTACATACTTTCTCCAAGGGTTTTTAGTGAGTATAAGTTGGATCTTGGGTGGTTTATATTAAAAAATATATGGATTTCTTTATTATTTATGTTTTGGGCACTATACATTAAACTAATAAAAACAACAAACTAACCCATGGTTATTACAAACGGTTTCTTTTAAAGGAGAGTGGACGAAATTATTTTATATGTCCAATGTCTGGACATATTAAAATATTAGTCATTCTTATGTGGAGGTGAGTCACACTCTGAAGGAAATAATTTTAAAAAGATAAAATGTTTTATAAGTCTTGGAGTGTCCTCTAAGGCACCGTAAAATTAATTAAACAAATAGAAAATCATATTTTTTAAATTAGAAAATATATTGGACTAAAATAAATTTATAGTATTTTATTACCTCAATATAAGGTAATTATTATATAATAAAACATAATATATATTTACACGATATTTAATTTTTACCCAAAAATTTGACTATCTAGGAAAATTTAGAAAAATACACCGTTGGATAATTTCTACGTCCTGATTCAAAAAATAATATTCATATTATCTAAATAATTTTCTAAATATTTTAATTTTTAATTTTTAAATAAAATCCGACATTTATCAAAAATTATTGGGTTTTGACAAAAATGGCTTTCATACCTTAATGAAAATCACAATTGTATTCATAAAAATTATATGATAATTTAAATTTAATAAAAAGTAATTTATAAATAATTTTTTATAAAAATATTATTCAATTAAAAAATAAAATAATTAATCAAAATAGATTTCATAATAAAATATTAACAAAAAAATACTATTTCTTCTTTAAAAACAATTTACAAAATAACCATAATAAAATGAATGTATATTCATTATTCTGTACAAAAATAATGCAAATAATCATAGTTAGAGGGTCTTGTTACATATCATTTTATAGCACATTCATAATTCATAAGGGTAAGATGTGTGATAGTGACAAACTCATAGGGTGTCTCGGATAACATCACTCGAGTAAAAATATCTATTAACATCCACTTCTCTGATATGTAGTTCCCTTCAAGCATAATGTGTTGATGATCAGCTGTGGATCAGTCAAGAGTGAATCCCAGTGAGACGACCTCCTTTATGAAATCCATCAAATGGGCTTTTTATGGAGCAATTCTACTAGATGTGTCCATCACTTCCTTTTTCAGAGTAAGTTGGATTTGTAAAATCCCTATATTTATACTATTCAAGTCATCACTGTTTAATAGATATATCTGCAATGGTAAAAATTCTAAACAGTATTTTGAAATTAAAAAAAATAAAAACAAGTGAATATGTTATATAACCATTTTAACTAATAAGATATTTAATTAAAACACGAGGAATTATAATTAATAAAATTTTGAGTCGTTATGATCTTCCCCCCATAAAACATTTCACTAAAAAAAATTCTTTTTTCCACACTAAATCAGACATGAAAAAATCCACCCCATCACATCTTCCAATTCACAAATTGCTTCTTCAAACTTGTGGTTTCTTCACAACACATTCACAAGGGGAATTTTCTCATTTCATAGAACCTTTTCTCTAAAATCTAATATCTTCACTGAATTCTCTTCATAAGAGAGGTTATAATCCAATGGTACCACCACTAGATTGGGTACATGATATTGGTTAGGTATGTACTTCCTCAAGAGTGATACATGGAATACATCATGTACTTGATATACGTTCGGTGGGAGTGATAGTCGATAGGTCACTGCTCCAATGTGATCAAGGATCCCAAAACGGTCTGTGTACCTTTTACTAAACATTCCTTTATTCCCAAATATCATAACTCTCTTCCACGGTGATATTCAGAGGAAAACTATGTCTCTAAAATATAAATATAGGTCTCATAGAAAATTATCAGTATAACTCTTTTGTCAAATCTGAGCACCTTTAATGTGATGTTATATTGTCTTAAAATTCTCTCCCATTTCATCGACCATTTTTGGACCTAAGAGTTTTCTCATCCCAACATGTCCATGTTCTTCACCTCTTCCCATACAGGGCTTCATAAGTATCCATTTTAATGCTTGTGTGGAAACTATAATAGTATGAGAAGTCAAATAGAGGAAAATATTTATCTCATCCTCCTTTGATTCCTATTGATTATGCTCTCAACATGTACTCAAGTGTTTGGAAAGTCCACTCAGCTTGGACATCAGTTTGAGGATGATAATCCATATTGATGATCAGCTCAATATTCAGAGCATCACTAGTGCAAAAACACTTTTTAGCGTCGGTTTTTTTTAATTTTTAACGTCGGTTATAAACTGACGTCTTTATAGGCGACGTTAAAAATACAGTTTTCGCGTCGGTTCATAGAAACCGACGCGAAAAATAATTTGCTTATGAGCTTCGGCGTCGGTTTTTTATAAAACCGACGCCGAAGCTACATTTAGACATTATTTTCCGCGTCGGTTCATTAAAAACCCGATGCGGAAAATAGAGTCGACTAGGTTTTCGGCGTCGGTTTTACATAAAACCGAGGCCGTAATATCAGTTTTCCGCATCGGTTTTTCTAAAAACATACGCCGAAACTAATTTACACAGGATTTTCGGCGTCGGTTTTTTAAAAAACCGACGTCATAGCAAACTTTCGGCGTCGGTTTTTAAAAAACTGACGCCGTAAACAAATTTTTTTTTAAAATATTCGGCGTCGGTTTTTAAAATAACCGACGCCGTAAATAATTATTATTTTTTAAATAAAATACATTTATTTTCTCCTCCAAAAAAATCGGAACCCTGAAAAAAAAAACGAAGTATACAAAAACAATTAAACAGCTTTAACAGAAGTACTTGAGAAAACTCAAAGTAAAGTAGAATTAAAATACACATACCTACATGGTGCATTTTCTTAATCTAACCATACTCAGTATCAATCATTGTAAGTTTCCTCCCATAGATAGCACCAATCCTGTCAAAACAGTAATGAAACTAAGGAGATGTGCATGAAAAAATCAATCCAAGATATTAGTGAAATGAATTAACATTAAATTAAAATGTGTAATTTATTTGAATCATTCATTTTTTCACAAAGTAAATTACCAAAATGAAATGTTACGACTCCTGATCAAAATTCCAGGAACACTCAGCTGATGCAACCTCTTCCTCACCTCCCCTACTGAAGATTTTGGGGGTGTCTTTTCACCATAGGATCCCCACCACCCCCAACCTCTGGTTTTTATATTTGCTCTGTATAGACGTGCATTACCCATTCACTATTGTTATTTGTTTAAGTTATGGAATAACAGAGAAATAAGTTTGAGTGCAAAAAATAGGTTAGAAAATTGAAATCAAATGCAGATTGAAGAGACATAAAGAAACATACCTTAAAAATTGACGCCTTATATTTTATCTTTGTGCAAACCCACTAAGCGCTGTTTCAGGTATTATGTGATATGCTTCTCGGCAATCATTTTCCGAAATTTATTTGCATAAAAAATAAAAAGGCCTAGAAGATATTGATTTGCATGCAAGGGAGACAATTTTTAGTGTTTGTGAATGTTATTTCGCTATACGAATCTCTATGTTCATGATCCAAGTACCACCCTCCAGATCTGTCACTGTACAGACAAATGATTTTAAGAAATAACAATGAAAAGAAATATAATAACTAATTCTGAATTAAAATAAACATACCTGAAATATACGACATGCTTATTGTTGGTTATTGTTGAAGGATTCATTTTATTATTAGTAGATTCAATAAAAAAGTTTTTGCAGAGGCACTTGAGAAAACTCAGTAAAGCAGAATTAAAATACACGTACCTGAAATATATGACATGCTCATTGTTTGTTATTGTTGAAGCATTCATTTGATTATTAGTAGGTTCAAACACCTAATATATCATAAGAGTTAGTTTTTTAAACCCATATATATTATTATTTATAAATATTAGTATATACATACCTCAAATCTTAATCAGACTTAACAAATAGTTCGCAAAAGTAGATTGAATATGGATCATATCAGATTGAGAATATGACTGTGAATCATTGAATACCTACAATAATATTGAATGATATGAAATTAATAAATAGAATAAAGTGGATGAAAATATATAAAAAAATTAATACAACTAACCTTATGAAAATCAGTAGTTTCCCCAGTTGTGATTATCTCGTACATAAATCGTAGAATATAATAACCACATTCAACATGTCCATTTTGACGATGACACTGCAGTTATAAAACATTTAACTAATAATGAAACCCAATATATAACAAAAATATAAAAACTAATTACCTGTACTTCCACATATTTGATTTTCGTTGGTTTCTTTTCCTTTGTAAAATGTTTCCATGAACTACATTTTTTTATATAAGAACTAATAAAACTTGTGTAAACAATTAAAATTAAACATAACAAACTTCTAAAAATAAAAAAACAACTTACCTGTTTAATAAGTTGGAAAACGGTTTACGCACTTTTTCTAATAAAGAGCAAAACCAATATAAGGTGCATTCATTTGGGCAAAATACACCTAACATCCAATGCCCCCTATAATACAAAAAGTTCACAATTAATGACATTATAATGATCATGAGTTCAAAATTATGTTGATATTCTTACTTATCAAGAAATGGAAAAAACCAGCACTGAATCTCTGTTTGTGATAATCTCTCGGATATATATTGAACTCTTTCATCATTTTTCACATGTTTGACTTCCAAGGAAATGTACTCTGGATCTATAAAGCTGTAAATGCTTGTAGTTTCATTTTGTAAAATAATCCTGTATAGATACCTAATTTAAAAAGAAAATATAGTTAGTCAATGACATAACAATATTTTATTAAATAAATAGCAATTCAAACGTCAATTTACTTACATGGAAAACAACTGCACCACATTCAGCCTGATCTCTTCAAAATTAACTAAATTCATGATATCTTCATTCAATATTCTCAATTTATAATTTCTTCCACATATATCGGACGTCATCTGAAACTCATAGATAAAATTCAAGGAAGAAGAGCACTGAGATAATCTTTTCAACCCAGAAGAAATATCAGAAGTATCTACAGCCGACTGTTTCTGAACATTTTGCTGCATTTGTACAGTTTATTTTTCTTTCAGATATTCCTATATAAGTTAAATGTCAGAAAACATTATAAGTAATTTGGAATCATTTCTAATTACTATTTAAAAAAACTCATACCTCATGTGAAATATAACGAAGAAGTGCAGTTGGCCAACGTAAAAAATGGCCCATACATTCCCCAACACTGGTGATCTCCGCAGTAGGAAATGGTAGTAGAGCAGTAGGATCTATAATAACAAGTACTGATACTCTAACCTAACCCATCTGTATAGGCTGATGATGTACCGAGTCCCCCAAAAAATACACGTGTCCTAACGCAACAATATGTACATGAGGATCTCCCGCAAACAACTCACAATATAAGGTTCGATCCGATGGAGGAGGTGGAGGCTCAAAGTTAGCAGGTGGGGCAGGGTAGTCAGGGTGAGCAGGCTGAGAAGTCAGAAAAATGAAAAGGGTATATTAGTGTTTAAAATTTATAACATAGAAAAATTGATTAAAAATTAAATAAAATAATATACCTCAAATGGTTGCGCAGACGGGGTAGGGTAAGCAGATGGGGCAGGGTAGTCTGGGTGAGTTGGCTGAGAATGTTGAAAAATGAAAAAGTTATATCAGTGTTTATAATTTATAAAATAGAAAAATTAATGACATTAAATAATATACCTCGGAAGGCTGCCCAGACGGTGTTGGGTAAGCATATGAGGCAGGATAGTCTGAGTGAGTAGGCTGAGAATGTTGAAAAATGAAAAAGTTATATCAGTGTTTATAATTTATAGAAAAGAAAAATTATTAACAGTAAATAATATACCTCGGAAGGATGAGCAGACTGTGACTGTCTTGCCAAGTGTTCTAATAAAGCATTCTGTACTGCTGCTTGAATTTGATCACCCATATACCGTTTCATATCCTGCAGCTCTTCTTTTAAGGATTCGATTTCCGGGTCTCTTGGTTGCTTACTCTTACCAAAAACCTTCCGAATACTAACACCCGCCTGATATCCTCTAACACGGCCGGGGTGTTCAGCCTTTCCCAAAGCAGTGGCTAGGATATCCATCCTACCCTCGGGGATAAAAGAGCCCTGTGTCTCTTTCTCCTGAAGTTCATCCTGAAATGAAAAATACAAAATTTATATTAGTGTTTATAAATTATAAAAAAGTAAAATTGTTAACAAAGAATTAATATTTACTTACAATTCTATCAGCCACTTGATGAGCTTCGTCTGTAAGATATTGTTCATTTTTTATTCTTCTTGCTCGTTTCCATTTCTCATGGAGAGTGGGAGGAGATGGAGGACCATACTGGACCTCTTCTGAACCACTACTTGATCGAGCTCTTAATGCTTCAAATTTTTCTTCAATAATTTTCTGCTCCAAATACGAGTATCCTCCACGTGATAAAGTATGAGGGTATACGTTTTTCAACTGGATCTCCTGATGAGATCTTCTGGGGGCCTGTTACATAAAAATAAACACATAAGTAATAAGGAAAATATAGCATAAATTTTAAAATATAAAACAATTACAATACCTGAAATTTCTCTTCCTGACGACTGTCAACAAATCGCTTCCATGTTTCTTCATCTATATATGGATACTTAAGACATGGGCTTTCAAACCTTCTCTTTCCAAAAACATAATCTTTCGTCAGTTTGTCTTTAAAATCTCTCCATCGAACCGCCGCTAAAGAGAGATGTCTTTTCCTAATTTCTTTGGTTTCCTCAAAATTGAATGTCATCTATAATTGAAAAAATTAAATATGTCATTTAAACTATATAATATTAAAAAAATGAGAAAAAATAAATAAATAAAGATATTTTACCGTCACGGCCTCCCAAAGCTGTTGCTTCACCATCCTGTCCACTGACTTCCAATCAGGATATAAAATACTAATCCTGCAACGGCTCTGTATCGCTATATAACTGACAAACTGAACTGCATTTGGGCCAACTGAATTATTATTATCATCAAAACGGATGTGTGATTTGTTATCATCACGAGCGAGTGATAGTTTTGTTAAACGTGTAATACCACGTTTACCAACTAGAGAACTTGATTTTTGAGTAGTAACTGGAGAAGTCTCCTCCGCCGAGGACGCATCCTGCAATTGTTTTTATAAATTAACAGTTTTATTTCATTAAATATGTATATTAATGAATATTTAATAATATATCAAAATAGATATACCTCGGTAACTGCTCCTCTCTATCTGTATTTGACATTGCTACTAGAAAGTGTAATGAAATTTTGGGTACCTGCATATCATTAGAAAACTGAATAATTAGAAACAAGGAAATGAAAAATAAATATGTAAAAATAGAGGCATGCATTTGTAAGTTTTAAAAATAGACACAAAATATAAATATTTACCAGAAAAATTAGGAGACTAATTTAGTGTTTTCCCACGTCCCTTCATCATGATCGGTACGTACTGCATGCACTATGTCTATCTTATATTCATTGTAATCATCTGAAAATTGCATAATAGATGAATAAGGCTCATGTAAATCACTAGCATCATCAGAATCATCATCATCACCCAAATGATATCTTTTCCCTTGCAAAACAACAGACCACTGATCATTCGACGGATCAATGACATAAAATACTTGTTTTGCATGTGTCGCCAAGATAAATGGTTCCTCATTGTGATTAAATCTTTTCAAATCAACCAGTTTAAACCCATATTCATCATGTTTCACGCCACTATTACTATCAACCCAATTGCACTTAAAAATAGTGACTCGAAATTTAATATAATCAATTTCCCATATGTCTTCAATAACTCCAAAATATGATGTTGATGCAGAAATTGGGTTTTTATCTTTGGCACTCGAAAAATGCACTGCTTCAGCGAATACCATCACACCACTATTCTAAACGGTACTCTTGTCATCCAGGTTTTTTGTGTAAAATGTGTAGCCATTGATATCAAAACCAGACCAAGTGATCACATTAAAAGATGGTCCCCCTGATAACCACTTCAATGTTTCTGATACAGATATATCTGGGGTGACTTTCTCTTTAAACCATGAAACAAATGTCTTCTTATGCTCAATCATCAACCACTTTTCATTTCTTTTCTGATATCGTAACTTTAATTCAGCAATATGTGAGGATATATATGGTTGAACCTCATCTGTGTTGTTCAAAATGTATAAATGTGCTTGCATCACTTCATCACGTGGAATGAACTTTACCTTTAAGCCTCGAACCCCTCTACCTTCTCTGTCAACTGTCATATGTCGAGATAGAGGGAGACCAATATGCTCCACCTCATTCAAATAATCAGTATAGAACTCAATCACCTCTTCTGATACATATTTTTGAACAATAGAGGCCTCTGGTCGATAAGGATTTTTAACATATCCTTTCAAAATTTTCATATATCTTTCAAAAGGATACATCCATCTTAAATAAACAGGCCCACACATTCTTATCTCACGCACCAAATGAACCAATAGATGAAACATTATATCAAAAAATGTGGGTGGGAAATACATTTCTAGTTGACAAAGAATAATAGTTGCTTCATTATCCAACAAATCTAACAAATTTGGATCAACGACTTTGCTACAAATGGATTTAAAGAAATTACATAACCTGATGATTGTCTTCCTGACAGCTTTCGGTAATATACCACGCACTGCTACTGGTAGAATTTGTTGCATTAACACATGGCAATCATGTGATTTCATACCTATTAATTTACAATTCATCTTTTCAATCTTGCTTAATGTGTGACAAGCCGGAGGTAAATATGTTCTTTTTCCTTTCACAGTGGGAGCTAACTCCAAACGTATTCGCATTAATATCAAGTCCAATCTAGCATGTAATCCATCTTTTGTCTTTCCTTTTATGTTTAACAAAGTTCCAATAAAACTATCACATATGTTTTTCTCAACATGCATAACATCAATGTTATGTTTTATCTCTAAAAATCTCCAATAAGGTAGTTCGAAAAAAATAGACTGCTTCTTCCAGATATGTTTTTGTAAACCAGAACTTTTTCTCTTTCCAAATGTTGAATCAATATCTTTCACTCTGTCATAATATTCTTCAGCTGACAATGGTTGAGGGGGGAGGTTGTATTCTTGTAAACCGTTAAATGCTTTTCTCAATCTACGATCAGGATGATCAATTCGCAAAAATCTTCGATGTCCCATGTACACTGTCTTTCTTCCATTCTGCAATTGATAATATGAAGTTTGTTATTCACAAATTGGACATGCTTTATGTCCCTTAACACTATATCCAGATAAGTTTCCATATGCAGGAAAGTCGTTTATAGTGAACATTATCATAGCACGCAAAAGAAAATACTCTTTCTTGTATGCATCGAAAACTGTAACACCTTTCTCCCATAGCAGTTTTAAATCCTCAATCAATGGTGTAAGATACACATCAATATCATTTCCCGGTTGTTTTGGTCCAGAAATCATCAAGCTCATCATAACATATTTTTTCTTCATACATAGATGTGGGGACAAGTTGTAAAGTACCAGCAAAACAGGCCATGAACTATGTTGGCTACTGAGGCTCCGATATGGATTCATTCCATCAGTACACAATCCCATTTTGAGATTTCTAAATTCACTTCCAAAATCATGAAATTTTTTATCAAAACTCTTCCACTGTGGTGAATCGGCAGGGTGACGTAAGTTACCATCAGAAATTCACTCATCTGAATTCCATCTTAACCTTTTTGCATCATTTGAATTTGCAAATAGACGCTTCAAACGAGGAATAATTGGAAGGTACCAAATTGCTTTAGATGGAGTTTTGATTTTGGTACCTAAAAATAAATCAGAATTGAATTATCAGAATTGTTTGAAAAAAATATTGGATGATATCATTGGAAAGTAAAAAAATTGATTTTTCATAACGTTACATGACATCACCTGAAAATGAATCTGAGTTGACTTTCTCATCCATCTTATAGCACGATGTTCGACATGTAGGACAACTTGATAAATGTTCATTTTCTTTCCTATACAGTACACAATCATTGGGGAAAGCATGTATCATTTTATACCCCAATCCCATTGGGCATAATATTTTCTTCGCCTCATGATTGGAATCTGGAAGCCCATTGCCTTCTGGAAGAATCTCTTTTAAAAGCTCAAGTAAACTGGAGAAACTTTTATCACTCCACCCATTTTTTGCTTTTAAGTTAACTAATCTCAAAAGTGCTGATAACACTGTATATTTACTGCAACCTGGGAATAATGGTTTCTCAGAATCTCCATACAATCATTCAAAAGTTGGTGTTTTTTCGATGGTTTCAACACCTAAATCATGAATTAATTCTTCAATACGATCCTCTGCCTCATTATGAATATCGTCATCAACATTGGATGTTGAATTTTCAGTTCTTTCACCATGCAAGATCCAACGTGTATAATTAAGGCTAAAACCATAACAAATGAGATGATCCTTGATTTCTCTGAAGTTTAACTTTCTCATATTTACACACTTCACACATGGACAGAAAATCAAATCAATATTTTGATTATGCCGTTTAGCAAATTCCAAAAAATTGTCAATTCCTCTTTCATATTCACTAGTAGTTCTTCGTAGATAAATCCAATTATGATCCATTAATACCTGATATCACAATATAATTGATGAATATATTAAAACATAGAAACATTTAAATATCTATCAGATAAATTGTAAACAAAAATATATTCCATAAAAACTATTGATAATCAGATAAAAGACATCAGATATGAAACACGTTTACAAATAGAGTAAACATTTTATTTTCATATTATATACATGTGTGTTAATGACATTCTAATTTCATAAAAAATTATAAAGTATCAAAATTTAAAAAATAAGATCAAGAAAGAAAATGATATGTTATTTCAATCAATGATGTAGTTTAAAATAAAATAAATTAATGATTGGTTCTTTGATTATTCTGAGTATATTATTGAACATGATGAAGAGTATGTTAATAAAATACTTCTTATTTTTGTGAACATAATAAATGAAAGAGTCAAATACAAAGATAAAATTCCTCAATATTTAAATTTTGGTCGAAATTGACATTTTGCAGTTGGGTCACATGGTAAAATATAAGACATCAAAATAAGTGTATCATTCATACTGGCTCATTTGGTTTATTTATCTCCTAAGGTTATTTATAATATGGTTTTACTTCGAATAGTGGGTATAGTCTCCACATTATACGTTTATAAACCTATAATGATGCTTAGGAGCCTCAATTATATTGGGACGCATGCTTGAGTTCATTGGTAATATGACTCATGGCATCAGTTTATGATCCCTCACCACTGACACTTGATGTGCTTTCCCATGATTTTTTTCTATTCTCCCACATAGTTTTTGTAAATTATATGTCATTATCATTTTAGTATATATTTATATTGATACTAAGACACTTCTCTTTATCCATATCTAACAGATCAATGCATTTCAGTTCCACATTTCAGTGGATAATCACCATAATACAATCTATATTATTTTATTATTGAACATATAATACATAATGCATATTCTATCAAGGGATTTAGGTGTCATCGGCCCAAAAACAACACCATAAACTATCTTGAGTAACATCAATGATTTTACTTTTTCTAGATTATTTTTTTCTTGCCAATATTCCCTTTTATAAATGAATCACCTACATAAATGTAATCAATTGTGAGTTTGGGAAGGTCTAGAGAACTATTATTACTGGAAATGATTTTTTTACGGTTTTTCAAGAACCAAGATGAGATGCCATCTAACCAGAAACCCAATACAGTCTGGGATATGGCCTGAAGGGCGTTCTTGATCCCCCAAACCTGGAAACTACTATAGGGAATCAAAAGAATAAAAAAGGAATGATTTATCCCAAAAAACTACCAAGATCAATATCTAAACTGAATACACGGTAGAACTAACAATAATAAACATCAATTAATACATAACTAATCCAAATAAAAAAACTTCAAAATAAAAAAAATGAAAAAAACTTATGATACACCATGAAATCGTGATCTCCATGTGACCTCTTTGTCACCACCAAACACAACGCCAACATGCTCTAATGGAATATTTAACTATAAATAATAAACTACAAAATATATTAGGTCAACCAATGTTGTTTGGAACAAGTATGATGTGATCATAAATAGCTCAGTAGGTTATCACACCCTATTCAATGCATTTCCTTTCCAAAAAAGTCCAAAAAAGGTTAAAATACATATATAAAGTAGGATTTTAATTATTCTAAAAAACAAAACAGATATTTCCACAAATTCCCTTTTTTAAAAATCACACATGCATCCTTTCTTTTCAAAAATGGTTTCACAATAAAAATTCATTTTAAAAACAAAACCAAAAATATAATTTATTACTAGATGATCAAATAGTGAATATAATGAATGTAAATGAAACAAATAATATGATATAAACTTTAAGGGATAATGACCAATAAGAAGTATAAATAAATAGAACATACAGATAGATAATAAATGGAATCTCTTAAATATATCTAGAGGAAATACATGGAGGCACTCAGTTTGGAATCAAATACCAGTATATAGTGAAAATCCGTAGTCAATAACCAGTTTTCTGTTATAAACTATCCAATCTAGTGGCACATCCAAATAATATTCAACCATTTTCATGTATTGACCCACTTATACATTTCAAGTGCAAAAATGGTGTGATAGAAATAGAGAAAGAGGAAGAACGCTTACCAGAAATCGTGCAAACGAAAAAAACCTTCAAAAATGTTCGTCCAAGATCGCAAATCAAGTTCGAAGGTCGTCGGGAGTCCGAAGTGCAGCCGCGGATCTTGATTTCGACGATCGAACAAAATAAGGGTTTAGGCCGAGATCGCAAATTAGGTTCCAAGGTAGTCGGATGTCCGAAGGGCCACAGCGGAGCTTGATTTCGACGATGGAAAAAAAACGAGGGTTTCGGGACAGCGGAGCTCGATTTCGAAGGTAGAACAAAATGAGGGTTTCAGACCCCGAATAATTTTATAAGAATTTTCGCGTTGGTTTTAAGGAAAACCGACGCCGAAAATTTAAAAAAAACATTTCGGCGTCGGTTTTTAGGAAAACCGACGCGGAAGTTTTAACTTATGGCGTCGGTTTTTAGAAAAACCGACGCCGAATGTTTTTTTAAAAACTATCTTCCGTGTCGGTTTTTAGGAAAACCGATGCCGAATGTGTTTTTTCGCCGTCGGTTTTCGGCGTCGGTTTTCCTCAAAACCGACGCCGAAAATAAAAATAAAAACTTC
The DNA here is from genome assembly GCA_963277665.1 of Viscum album. Lineage (NCBI taxonomy): Eukaryota > Viridiplantae > Streptophyta > Magnoliopsida > Santalales > Viscaceae > Viscum > Viscum album. The sequence continues at coordinate 652,735,729 of OY728123.1, forward strand.
CACGTCGGTTTTTTTGAAAACCGACGCGAGAAATTTTTTTTAATTATTTTCCACATCGGTTATTATAATAACCGACGCGGAAAATATGTTAACTAATATTATTGGCGTCGGTTTTCTGCAGAACCGACGCCATTAATTCCCCGCACATACTATTCGCGTCGGGTTTTAAAAAACCGATGTTATTATGCCGACGCGAAAACCCATATTTCCACTAGTGCATGATAAAGAATCTTCTGTAACATAGTGGTAAATCTTGGATCTTAATCAGATACAATAGATAGTGGTACTCCATGAAGCCTTACCAATTATTTGATATATATCTGTGCGAGTTGATCCAATGACAAATCCTCTCGAATTGCAATGAAGTGTTCAGTGTTTGTAAGGTGATCCAAAATAACCCTTATATCATTGTTTATTTTAGATGTCTTCAAAAGTGCGATGACAAAGTCCATGGTGATGTTTTCCAATTTCAATTATGGTATGGGTAATGGTTGGATCATTCCCTTAGACTTTATCCTCTCAGCCTTCACATATTGACATTCCAGGCACATTGATGTATAGTCAGCGATCTTCTTCTTCTTGGTATCCCACCAATAATGTTATCAAAAATCTCGATACATATTTTTCTTTCCTGGGTAAATTGAGAAATTTATACTATGTGTGTAAAGGCCCAAATCTTGACATACATGGACATTACATTACTTTTTCGGAATACTTAATATATAACAAAAACAGACACCAAAGGATCGTAATAGTTTAGTGTCTTTGGAAACTCAGAATATAATCTTCTAATCTTGGTGAAAGATCTTCAACATCTCCCTTAAAGATCGCCCCTTTTTATTTTTTACCAAATCCTTTATTTATATCCTGGGGAAAAGAAAATATATAAAGGGTGATCTCAAATGCTCAGTAAGGGTAAGCATGGAGAAAATAAAACAAACCGTATACAATTGAAATTCAAAAAATGAACATAATATTTAAGCATCAAAATCTTGAGCAATGACATAAAACATGACGGTACGTATGGAATAGATCATAATGGAACATTAATCATGATACAATAGCATGGGAATAAAACATTTAATTGTGGAAAACAATTAAGCACAGGATATGATTTCCATAGTAGCCAAGGTATTGCTTCCAAGACCATCTTAGTGGACAAAGTCCCTTTCGGAATCGAGTTCACTCCTCGTTCCAGTCCTGTAACACCGAACCGGGTTAACTTACCATTCTAGCTATGTCTATCTCATGAGATATAAATCTTTACCCAATTCATTGGAGGGAGATATAGGTCCCACCCATCTCATAATGAAATCATTCTTACTTTTTCCACAATAGAAACATAAATCATTCATCATAACCCAAAGAATAAAAAATGGGTTTCATAAACATCATCCCATCATAATATAATCCATATAAAACAAATTGATATCGTTTCATCATAAGAAAATTGAAACCATGTAAATCATAGAGACGTTATACTTGAAACAAACACATATGAAATAATCCCATCTTATATGGAAAATTGTTTTGATAATACACTTGAAATGAATTCTTGAGGAAAATATCCTTTCTTCTTCAAAATCATTTTATTTTCACAAAATTCGATGAAATTTTAAAAGAAAATGATTTTTTTAAAAATAGTCATGAAATATTGTAGACTAAGCTTCATAAAAATAAGGTGTTATGAAACCGTTAAAATCTGTTCATGCCGTATAAGTAAAAAAACATTCTTCTCGTACTTTTGCAGGAAAAGTCAAAAAGTACCTCGTATGGTAAACAAAATAAAGATTACTTCCATACGATGTGGTAAAAGTAAAAAAAAGGTAAAAATGACTTTAAACATACATGGAAGAAAAGTAAACTTTTTATGAAAACATTTTGAGAACATATGGACATGGATAATAAACATAACCCCAGTAAATACTTACGAATAAACAATCTCGGATAAGAATGAGATTGGAATAATTATCCATTACCTTATGTCCAATTTCTTCCATATGTGTCTGAGACTCCTATATAGTGGGTTTAAAAATATTATTAACTTGTAAAAGAACCATAATAATACTTATGATATCATATATGATTCACTTATGACTTTATATTATCCATTCATTTGTCAATTCCATGTTAAAGCAGTGTTTTGGGTAAAATCGTTTCATTTATCATCTGTGTTTTGACTTGTAATTATTAATATGATTACATAGATCATGATTACTTAATTACAGAATATAAAACATGACTTATATATTATATATATTCATAATATACATATATATAACAGATCGATAAATGGAAAGAAATACACCATTCATTGAGACGGTAGGCCATACGTACGCATGAACGTTGTTTTTCGTTTCCTTATTGAATTGAATGGAATTAAGTAGGTGAAATACATATATATATACATAAATCCAGTAGAATTATTATTTCATGCTCTTCATTATTTCTTATTATATATACTTTATAATCATTCTTTAATTGTTAACATGGAAAATGAATCTCATCGTGTTGTGGAGACGGTAATCTGTACGTACGCACGAGCAATGATATCGTTCCCATATTTATTGAATGGAATTGGAGTGGATGATATAATATCTTAAAATAATCATGATTTTATAATCATATATAGTTATTCTTTACACCATTATACCCATCCAAGTAAAGTGGTGGTGGAAAAACTGATTACACCACGGCGTGGAGACGGTATTCCGTACGTACGCACGCGCGGTGATTTCGTTTTCCGTAGGATGGATAAAAGGTGAAATAGGGTTGTTTTATATTTATAATAACATATCATTATATAAGTAATACTTATGTTATTACTTTATAATGAAAAAACTAAATAAGAAAAGTAGAAGAAGAAAGAAACTTGAAAGAGTCGGTAGAAGAGATTACCTCTTTCTCGGCGCACCTCCTTTATACTTCTTCTTAGGGAACTAGAGTTTGTATTTTGAGAAGACCAGAACCTCTATGATATAACTAGAGAGTTTGAGAAGAGGAATTGGAAGGGTTTTTATGTGCTTAAAGGCTCAAAAGGGTGTGAAGAGAAGAGGGAAGGGTGCCCTTTTTATAAGGGAGGAGAGGGGCACCTTAGGAAAACTTGAAATATTATTTTATAATAAAGTCATATTCGGTTTTTAATAGCTCCAAATTGATTTATTTAGAAGATAAGGCGGATATGGGTCGAAATACTCTCTACCAATAGGTTTTAGACAAGTTTAGGTTACTATTTTGACCATATCATTTAGATTTAACTCTAAGTTAAATAATTTAACCTTTACTGTGTCTTTTTGTTTTCTTACACTATATGGTTAATAAAGCTACTATAACATTCCAAACGAACCCCAAGTGGTTAATTATTAATATATATATCCTTATCTAAGAAATTTTTCCGAACCTTATATTTTTAGGAATAAAATAACATTTAATAATATAATATTTGTTTTAAAACTATTTTATGTCAATTTTGACACTATTTGGTACTTGATTTTTTTTTAAAATAATATCATTATTAGTTCGAAAAAAGTTAATTAAATAAATATTAACATTTCATATTAACCTTTAAAATTATTTTAATTCATTAAAAGTCTCATATTACATTTATTTGGGTATTTATACTATCAATTAATTTAATATTTCATTATTTAGGTAATTACGACATCATCATTGTGTCATAAATAAATGAAATTATTTAATGTCTAAAAATTATAAATAAAATACCATTAGGTAGGAAATATTTTAGCTTTATAATTAATATTTATAATATAATTTATCTTTTGTATAACCCTATATTAAAAATGTTTTAGTTATTAAACTTTGATTTTAACTATTTTAACTCTTTTTTAAATAAAATAATAATAAATGTCCTAATCTCATACAAGTGTACCTAAAGGGTAATATTTTATTCCTAAGGTTTTTTTTGGTCGAATTAAACTTATCCAATAGAATTAGGACGTGTGTTAGGGTAATAATAATATCATTTTTACCCTTATTTACCCTGTTTACTTTTAACCGTGGTAAATAAAAGTAAAAGTTACTATTCAAAAAAATTATTTTTCTCTTATTGAACCACATTTTACTCTGTAATATTAACCATGACTCTAGGATTTTTGAAATTCTACTCATAGAATCGGTAAAATTAAGTTTTATGTAAATTTTCAAACTCTCCTAGGAGGTGGGTAAAAGACGGTGAAAAGTTCAATAAAATTTGTATACGTCTAAAATTATTATAAAATTACTCCAATGAATTACATAGAACTTATATAGGTATTATGTATCAATTTTAACCTAAAATAAAATAAATAATTATTTAAATAAAAATTCAGTTTTTAAATAGTAACCCAGTGTTTTCACTATTCATCAAAAATTAAAAGTTTTCAAAAAAATAAAAAAAAATCACCCTAGGATAATTTCAATATTATGAATCCAAAAATGAAGTCCATTTTTAAAGATAAAATTTATAAAATTTCAAAACGTGGGTATTACTATTCATAACGGCAAGTTTTTATAACATATCGTTGTTTTGTGAAACTCGGTATTGCGTACAACACACGCTATCGAGAAAGGTCGTGATTGTGTGTAATGCAAGACAAGTCAAGTTTTCGTGTAGTGAAAGATTCCTTTGTTGTTGTGTATAATAAAATCCAACCATATTACATTTATACAATGAATATAAATATATATATACACTCAATGTTTCATATAATAACTTCTATCAAATGAAATTGAAATTTTGTGTAACACGATCCAAGAATAGTGTTGCATATACTACAAGATAATAAGGTGTTGCATATAGTATAAGCTAATCATGGTGTAGTGTATAATAGAAGAAATCAAAGAAATTAAAAATAATATATCTCATAAAATCTCGGGGTGTTACAATGTGCATCATCAAAAATTTCATTCTTTAACTCTAGATTGGATGGAACCAGAGGCATGACAAAAATCTCAAAATTCATTCCTTGTTAACATTGAACTATAGGTATTTCCCTTTTATAATAGTTTCCACTTTCTTATGAATTCACACATTATCCATTTGTTCATCTTTTAACCATTCCAAAATAGACGGTTGATAAGTCATTTGTGAAAGGATTTATTATGTTCACTTCATTATGATTCTCCTTCTTATATTCCCCAAATATTAGACAATTTGATCCTTTTCAATTATCATCAATCATAGAATCACTCAGTCCTTTATACATTGAGCATTAACCTCCTTGTTCTCTTTCCCATGGTGGTAATGGATTGAGCAGTCGTAGTCATTGATCAGCTCTAACCATATTTGTTGGCACATATTCAACTCTTTTTGTGTGAATATATACATGAGGATTTTGTGATCTGTGTATACTTCACAGTTCTCCCCAAATATGTAATTTTGAAAACAATTTAATACAATGATTACTACAACTAACTCATGATCATTGGTTGGATAGTTTTTCTCATGAACATTCAATTTCCTTGAAGCATTGGCAATGGATTTATCATTTTTCAACAACACACAACTCATTCCCTTATTCAAATAATCATTGAATACCACAAAACATTCTCCACATGTGGGTAGTTTGATCACGGGTGCAGTGATAAGACTCCATTTCAACTCCATGAAGCTATCTTTCCAATCATCACTCTGAGAAAACATGAATCCCTTTAGTGTTATCTTGGTAAAAGGGTCCGACAATTGTGAGAAAGTTTTCACAAATCAGTGATAATATCCCGCTAACTCCCGGATGCTATGGATATATGTCACTGATTTTGGCCTCGTCCATCCATAAATTATAGTTTTCGTGGAGGGATCCATATATATCCTATTTTTTGTGATGATATTTCCATAAAATGAGACCTCCTTAAACTAGATCTCATATTCGCAGTAATTTTTAGAGAGATTCTCATTTCTCAAGGTCTCTTGCATAGTACTTAGATGATCCTCATACTCCTCCTTTGTTTTTGTTTATATTATAATGTCATATATAATGGATACAAATTTTTTTAGGGTAATCTCGAAATACTATATTCATCAATTACAAGAATATTGTTGGAGTAATAGTGGGTTTGAAAGGCATTTACTATGAATTCATGGTGCCCATATCTTGTACGAAAAGAATTTTTGGGGATATCCTCCATCTTCACCCTTACTTGATAATATCCCAACCAAAAATCCTCTTTGGAGAATTATTTTGCTCCACATAGCTAATCGAACAAGTCGTCAATTGGTGGAAGATGATACTTTTTCTTTATCATAATTTTTTGGAGCTCACAATAATAGATGCAAAGGCGCATTGACTCATCCTTCTTCTTGATGAAGAAGACGGATTCACCCCATGGTGAAACACTTGGGCATATAAACCCTTTATCCAATTTCTCTTGTAGTTGTTTTTTCATCTCATCAATCTTCACAACAACCATACTAAACAGAGTCATGGATAATGGAAATGCCCCATGTATAATATCAATTGGGAATACAACATCCCTTCTATGAGGAAGACCGGGAAATTCCTTGGAAAACAAATCAGCAAATTCCCACACAATATGAATGTATTTAAGTATGGTTTATTCATTATAGATAATCATTTGAGATTGATATGCATGCTTATAGGGAAATAAAATACATGCTTGAGATGATAGTTCTAAAGATGATTCATCCTCCTCCTTGCACTTGTTCAGAATCAGGGGTCAATTATCCATATGGATAGTGATTTCCCTTACACTGCAATTTATGGTGGATCTATATAAGAAATATAATCCATGCTAAAATTGCATCATATTCCACTAGATGGAGTATGATGAGTTTCTCTGGGATTTTCAATCCACAAATTATGATAAGTTATAAGTTATATTCATGGGATGCAATGATTTCCCATTTTTTTCGTTCTCAACGACATCTTGACATCCATGGTTTGTGGTGGTGTTGGGGTAGTTCTACAAAACATTCAAGATATAAAAGAATATGGAGAACCAAAATCTAAAAGTGAATTCTCTATACTTGATTTAATAACTAGCGTACCTACAACCACTTCGTTGTTGGGGTTCAAAACGGTGGTAGTAATGAACAAAGCACCCCCTTGCTACCTTGGAGGTTGTTGGTTGCCTCCGAAAAAACTTGGTTTATGGCACTGGTTTGCAGCGTTCCCCGGTTATTTTTAGTTAATTCAAGGAATAACTCATTAAGGGTCAAACCGAGCATTCCTGTCATCTCTCGTAGTCGTAGGTTTTTCTTACTGGTAGTTAATGTCTAGGTACCCTTCTCATCCACACATAAATAATTTCCTCGCCCCCTTCAGGAAATTTCTGGGGTTATTCTTTACTCACCTTTGGAAAATGTGGTGCTGGATTTTCATATCACCGTTGGATTTATCCATCAAACTTCTAGAATTGAAGTTCACCTTAAACGTATATTCCCCATGATACCCCTAATATTCTTGAATCTCCATTTCTTATTTTAGCGCACATCGGAAAATTTACCCATACCTCTTGAAGTCACATATCACTAGGGAGTTCTGTAGGCTAGGTTTTAGCCCACTAATGAAGTGGTCAACCATGAATTCGGGGGTAATGTAAAATCAAGAGACATATCAAGAAATCCTCGTGATGTTTTCTTCATACACTCATATAGATTCATCAACTTCTTTTCTTTAGGGTAAGGAGGACTCTTTTCTATCTTAAGTCAGAGTTTGTGAAGTTAATATTTATCGAAAAACATTTTCTTTGTAAGTCCTTCCATTCCAACACCTCGATCTATTCTTCAAGATTAATATTTTTTTATCAATTTCCACCATTGATCATCATTACCCCCCATACGATTCACATACGGAAGAACATTCTCTTTTCCAAAACACGGAATAATGAATATGATCCTCTCAAAGGAATTGATCCATTGTTCGGTGACTCAAGGATCATATGATCCATTAAAAATAGAAGTCCTTTATCTCTTTAATCTCTATATTACAAATTCTTATTTCATATTAGTGGTTGTATGTTCCTTTGGACGCATGTTTCTATTCCAAACATGAGTTAAATATGAGAGTATCGTGATAATGTTCACGATTCCTGCTCCCATCGGAATGGGAATCTCCTTTGAATAGTCATCACATTGATCATCGCATCTGTTGTTATATTAATTCCACATATTACTGACCACTGTATGGAATAATAGTAAATTTTAGGGTAACACATAAAGGTTAATCCATATACAATAAGGGATGACTTATAAAATTTTTTTATAACCTAGACTTAATAATCTATAGGGTTTAATCTATGATATCCATGATCTACTTCCCAACACATATTCATAGAGGCATTTTCCCTTAATAATGGTTCTTACTTATATTATGAGTTTATCAAAGCATAACCTCTAGGATTTTCATATCCATGAGTGAAGGAAGGCACATTTTTCATGCACCAGTTCACAATGAGGCTAGCTTAAATAAGTGTTTTTGGGTTTTAATCCCAGATATATTTGTGTCAGAGCCTATACCTGCTCATATCCAGATAGTGATGTATTTTTTTTACATACTAAATACTAAATACTCACCAAAATATTGGGTTGTTTTGATTATTCCTGCTCTTATCCCCATGGATTTCACTTGGATTTTCTAATCCTAATCCCAAAAAAAACTAAACCTATCCTCTGATAGCAATAATAAAAACCCTACTCTTTATTTGGAATGTAAAATTAATTTAATACATAAAATCATCACCTGATACAATGTCGAATATCTAGAGGTTTAGTGTTTTTCGAGCTTAAGAACATTCTATAACAACTTAAAACATAAAATACACATCTTTATAGAAAACTTCTTTTACATGACCACACACATTCCTTGGTACTTAGCATTTCATGGGATAACTTGAGGACATTCATAATTAAAGGTGAGCTATAAATCCCTGTAAGAGAATAGAAAAATCATAAAATGATGAATATAGAACATAATAGGCTATAGTAATATCAATTTAGCATTAGAGAAACATGAACATAAGGGTGTGATATAGCATGATTATCATAACGTGGAAATGTTTCAACAACATTTAATATGATATTTGCATGAGACAAGGCTCATTTCACATGGAGCATGATTAAACCCTCATTTAACTTGAATTAGAATGTGTAAACCCTAAATTCACTTGAAATATCATTATACTAGTCTTTACCCAATGCATTTGAGCACTATCATGGTCCACACTACTTAATCATTTCATTCATGCATAATTGTGCTACATGGATCATATAACATGGCTTCATTAAAAATCATCATTTATTCAATGATAAAGAAATTTGGAATTCATACATGAAACTCTATAATCAATATGTGAATGTGCATAAAGTTGAATAACATTGATAGGGAAATGATCATGGTATTTACAACACAATGACTCTGAATTGTAAAATCGCGGTGCTATTTTAGCATCATAACGGTGTGACATAAGAATTTATAAAAAATGGTTGATGATTGAGAAATGTGTGTATCATAATATTTAAATTAAATGGATAGTAAGTTTTTCATATGTATACATGTCCCAACATATTTAATGCAATTTATATTCACAAAACAAAATAATTTCTTGAATGTAAATGAGGAGAGATAAATCCCTTACGAAATTTCGGAATAGTAATAGGTGTACATAGGAGAAATTAATAAAAGAGAAATAGATAAATCGTCAATAAAACATTAGGATGGAAGTATAGAATAGGTTTGAAGTCATACACCATCATTTTTAATTGAAAAGATAGGGATATTGCAAAATAAAGAAACATGGATGAAAATGAGAGAGAAAGAAATCTCTTACATGGAAGTGTTATCCCAAAGGGTTGGGAGGGGAATGAGAGAGGCTTTGTGGTAGATTGGGGTGTCTTAGTATGATTTTATAGAGAGGAGGGTAGGGTAGGGATTTTCTGCATGGATTTTGACTAAATAGAAGTGGGATTATGGGTGGGTTTATATAGGAAAAGTGTGGGAATTTTTTATTATTTAGGTTTTGGACACTACACATTAAACTAATAAAAACCACAAACCAACCCCTGGTTGTTTCCAATGATTTTTTCTAAAGGGGAGTTGAAAACATTATTTTATTAGAAAATGGTGGAACTAACTAAAATATTAGACATTCTTATGTGGAGGTTAGCCTCACTCTCAAGAAAATCATTTTAAAAAGAAAAAATGTTTTATAAGACTTTGAGAGTCCATTATGTCACCATAAAATTAATCAACAAATCTAAAATAACATTTATTTTAAACGTAAAAAAATATATTTTTCGGAACATATAATTTATATTATTTTATTACAATACTATTGGGTCATTATGATGTCATAAAGGACATTATATATTATAACGATATTTATTTGTTACTCAATAAATCGACGTTCTAAGAAAATTATGAAAAATACACTGTTGGATAATCTCGACATCCTCATTCCATAAATAATATTAATTTTATTTAAATAATTTTATAAATATGTGATTTTTTTAATTATAAAATAAAAACTGACATCTATCAAAAATTCATGTGTTCTGACAAAAAAACGACTTTCAAACATTATTTAAAATTAAAATTTTATTTAAAAACATTATACGATCATTTATATTTAATAAAAATTAATTTAGAAATAATATTTTATTAAAATATTTTTTATTTGAAAAATCCCTTAATTCATTAATCTTGATATCTTAATTTAATATTAACTAGAATATATAATTTATACTTTAAAAACTATTTACAAAGTAACAATAATTGAATGAAGGTATATTATTTATTATATAAAAAAATAATTCACTTAATAATAGTGCTGGGTTCTTGTTACATAAACCCTTATAACACCATATAAGACCTAAGGGTAAGGTGTAAGATGGTGACAGACTCATGGGGTGGCTCGGATAACATCACTTGGGTTGTAATCTCTATTAACATCAACTTCTCCTATAAGTGGTTCGTTCAATATTAGTGTGTTGAAGATATTCTTGGGATTGGTCAAGAGAGAATCCCAGTGACGCCATCTCTATTATGTTGTCTGAAAAATGGCCTTCATATAGATAAATTCTACTGTATGAGTTAACCACTTCCTTTTTCTATAGAAATTGGATTTTTTTTAAAGGCCTGTATTTATACTAGTCGTGTGATCACTCTTCAGCGGCTATATCAGCAACGATCAAAATTATTTTATGGTATTTTGAAATCCAAAAACTTAAAACCAAGGATATTAATTTGTTATATAAGAATTTTACATTATAATACATTTACTTAGATCAAGAGTAATTTTCATTAATAAACTTTTGGGTCATTACTTAAGTGATTCTTATGAATGGATGCTCTTAATGAAAAATAAACTAGGTGTTCACTGTACAATTTAATGTCATGTAACGAATACCAATGATGTCATTCCATTTAACATCGGGTGATAAGGACAATGATGCTACACATTTTATCATCATGCAGAATGGACATTTGTGGTTGTTATGTAGTTTAATTTCATGCAACTAGGACTTTGTGTTGTGAATTTTAGAGTCATGCAGCGATGAAAAATGATGATGTGCAATTACACAAAGTAATTATTCAATATTTTTACATTGGTTGGAGTTTTAATAAGTTATCCATCCATTAAGATTATGGAATAGGCTCCACAAGAGTAGTCCTTATATATAGAGTAAGGTTCTTACCACAATGGCTCAGGTTTTGGAGGCTTATTTCCTGTATCATTGGAGTCCTCAGGACCAATACCATTTCTTCTGGAAAATATTTTCAAAGGTGAACCTTCTTGTTAAGTGATCCTGTTATTCTATTCTTTTATTATTATAAATGATGAAAATTATGTAATCTCCTTTTTTATAATCGTTCAAACACATCAAATTTTTTCCGATACTTTTCATCTGTACATAACTGATCAATGACTGCAACTCGGTGTGAAGGCAATTGAAATTGAAATGAAAAAAACTACTTATGTACCATACACCAATGAATATGGAGATTCATGAGTGGCAGTATGGGTAGTAGTTTTATAATCCCATAAAGCATGAAAGCGATTATCATTCCAATATTTATTATCTTTATCCACCATTTTATGGAGTATAGTTTATAGGGACTTATTAATAGACTTTATATCTCCATTGGTCATTTCATTATAGAGATATTAATGGTTGGATTTGATATTGTAATTCTGATATAACATCTTTACCTCAGTAAAATAGAAATGGGTGCTATTTTCCATCAATATAGTATGAGGGACACCAAATCTGGTAATTATATTAGCCATGATAATGCTAACAAAAATTTTGTCTCTGACTTTTTGAGAGGTATTAACTCATTACATTTGGAGAAGAAATAGATAATAGAAAGAATATACATGAACTACTTAGCCATAGATGGAGGATAAGGTCCTACTACATTTATTCCCCTGGTGGAAAGGGCCAAGAGTATCTAGGTGTTTGTAGAACCTCTAGGGATTGATGAATGAATTTGTCATGAACTTGGCAGGGATTACATTTCATGGTGAAATATATGAAATCCTCCATCATTTAAGGGAATATGTTTCCCAGACATCAGATATGATCATAAAGCATTTTCCTTGGTTGGTTATCACCACAATCTCCTACATGTAATTCTTTCATGATAGATGTAGTTCCATCCCCATAAATACACCTGAAGAAGACATCATTGAAGCCTCATTTGTTGAGGATCTTCTAGTGATATGGTCTATCATAAAGAGTGAATTTTTTCATTCACTAATGGATCTATTATTTTTTATCTCTATTTGTTTTAAGTACTCCATTTTGATAGTATTCCATGATGGGTGTCATACATCTCATAGTATGACCATATGGATCAGAAATAGGTCTGATTTAATTAATTGCTTCCATTTTAGTTTGAACGAAAGGTGAAACCACATGAAGATTGGAAATAATGATGATTTTATCATCCCAATTTGGATATTCTAGGGATGTTGATGTAATAGGTAGGGAATCATCTTGGTCATTTTGTGATCGCGGGACATTAGATAAAGTTGTTTCTGAGGGAAATTCAGCCATTAACCCTCTAACATAATCACAAAAAGTGATTAACTCTTCTTTTCTGATTGAATAATCCACATTGACATGTTTTATTACCAATTATGAATCACCTTTAACAATCATGTGGTTCACTTATACCTGGAGAGACAACTACATGCCTATGATGGAAGCTTCATATTCTACCTCATTGTTGGTACTAACTTCTAATAATAAGAAGGAAGATGGAAACATTACCTTTTCTTTGGAGATAAGTACAATTCCTAACCCAATTTTTTTTGTTTGGGGTTTTCCATTCTATTTCCCATTATACTTATAAAAGAACCATCAATGTACATTTCCCATGTTTTAGTATTATCTTGAATACAAAATATTTATTCATTTGGAATATTAGTATTCTAAGAATTATCTTCTTTATATGGATGCTCAGCAAGGAAATCTTCCAAGGCTTTGAGTTTTATTACATTCTGAGGCACAAACTGAATATTGAACTATTTCAAAATAACTTTCCATCATACCAAATTTATTATAAGCATTGGAATACTAAGTATAAATTTGAGCAGGTTATTGCATGATACCAATTGAACCTGGTGATGTTGCAGGTAGTGCGTCATCTTCTAAACTACAAATATTAATTCTGGGACCCACTTATCGATACTTGAATACTGAGTCTCTATGTAATGAATAGTTAGACTGTGACAGTAAAAAAAATTCCATTCCCCACATTATTCTTTTAGAAAATGAAGGAACATAGTGATCTCTCTAAATCTGTCGCATAGAGAATAAGTGGTCTTCCTTAAATAGGTTGCATTAATACCGATAGACTCAATAAAGATTTCTTAAGGGTATAAAATTCCTATTGAAATACTTCAGTACATTGATATTTGACTCCCTTCTTCATTAATCTGGTAAATGGTAAACACTTTCATGCAAAATTGGTGATAAATCTCCAAATATAGGCCAAGCGCCCTTTAATTCCTCTTAATTATTTCATATTTTGGGGAGGTGACATGCAAACGATAAATTATTTCTTCTCAGGATCAACATTGATTCCACAAAGGCGTACAACGTAGTTGAGTAATTTTCCTGAGGTTACCTCAAAATCATATTTCAAGGGATTCATCTTCAAATTATATTGTTGATTTTTACAGATTATGGTCTCTAAATAATTCCAATGATATGAAATTTGTTACGATTTAACCACTAGATCATCCACATAATAGTCAACAAATTTTCCAAGGAAGAGTTTGATGATATTGTGCATGGCACGTTGATATGTTGCACAAGCATTAATTATACAAAATCACATTACTCGATAGAAAATCACACCTTAAGGGGCTCTGAAGGTGGTATAATCCTCATCCTCTATGGCAATTCAGATTTATTGTACCCAGAGTAGCCATCCACAAAGGAGAGAGCTTCATAGCAGTATGTTTCACCAATCGAAAGATTTTTGATAAGGAATGAAAATTCTAATTTGGTAAAATTCATGTTAAGATCTCTAAAATCAATACAAACTCTTATTTTCCCATCTTTCTTTTTCACTAGGTCAATGTTATCTACCCATTTGGGATATTTCCCCTCCCTAAAAATGTTATATTTGATAATATTATCGACTTCATCTTCAGTTTTAGAGGTATGAGTTGGGTGTGTTCTTATTGATTCATATTTAAATCTATGATGCTCTTCTAGAAAACAAAAATGATGAGTGGACACATTAGGACTAAGGCCTAGAATTTTTGTATAGTTCTAAGAAAATATATCTCTATGTTTCTCTATAAATAATGTATACATATATTGTTATTTGGAATTCATGTGTGCACTAATTAGAGTGGGGAATGCATCTTCTTCTATACCAAGATTTATTTCTTTGAGATCATCCATAGTGGTGGAGAAGCCATCCTAAAATTCTAGAGGAGAATCCTTAGGATCTTCTTCATCTTCTTCCTTACATGTCACTTCTTCTTTTTATTCTCGTAGAGTATGTTATTAAGTGAAACATTTAGGGATAGGGGAGGATTCGGTATTTCAACATCTTGTAGAAGAGGAAACCATTTCCGAAACTAAATATGATGACGGGACTTCTTGAAGCATTAAATTGAAGATGATGGGTTTGGAATCAAAATCCTTATTTTCCCATGTTTTGAGACAACATCTTGTAACCTAATTGGTGAATCAAACACATGAAAAAAATTTGTGGATGAAATGAAGACATATCAATTTAATCTTTCACCACTGCATGGTAGATCAGCAATTTCTACCATGTTGTAAGGCTTGATTGTTGCAATTAACACTATGTAACTCAGTGGATGAGTTCCTAGATTTTGGTATATCCTTTCAATTTTTTTATAAGAAACACATAATATATACACATATGTTTTAATGGGTTATAAGGTATCATTTCCCTGCCATTCTAAGCATTGATTCTTGTTACACCTTTTCCGTGGATCTCCTTCCCTTTGTGTGATAAATTTCTGCCTCAATATAAAAAGATTCACACATTTTATAGTGCATCCTTGTCAACATAAAATGTCCCAAATTGACCATTGAAGAAATAATTGAGTCATTGGTGATATGAGGAAGAAATGGCTTCATGTTGATGTAGCCAAGGTCATCCAAGAATAATCATGAAGTCTTTTTCCTGATGGACAATAATAAAATCTGAATTAGATACAATATTTCCAAACTATGTTCTGAGTTTAATATCATTTAGAGGTTCTTTTTCATTTTTTTCATAACCTTACAACATCAATGTGGAATGAGATAAGTCAAAATTATTGAGGCCCAATCAACGAAGTGTACAGATGTGAATGAGGTTGTTTCATGATCTATTATCAATAATAGATCGTCTATTGTATGTATCATTAAACCTGTTAGATAGATAGAAGGGCATGATGTTTCCATGTACAACATAATCCTAATGTTCATTCATAAAATATATGACTACATTAAATTCTGAAGGATGATTCTCTATATAGTAAACCTCTATAACAGTAACCTTTAAAACCCTTGTGAATTGACAATGCCTCAGGAAGTGCTACTCTAAGAGCTTTTGACAAATTCAAGGAATAAAAGATTGAAAATTTGACCGGTAAATGGGCTAGCTATTTCAAAAAATCATACATTTGGTCTAGGTTTATATGTTTTCTAGTATGGATAAGTGGTTTTTTAGGTGCATTGGATGTTTATTCTCTTAATGTAGATATACCCAATGTTGTGGAAGAAGCAATAATTACTTATGGGTTTGGTTGATTAGACAAACTAGGTCTATCTAATTGATTATATAATGATGGTGAAACATTTAATTGGTCATCCAAGATAACCATTTTAGGGAAAATACTATCATGTGGGGGGGGGATAATATCCTTATTCTTGCTAAGTCCGCAGAAGGGATCTCCCACAAGTTTTTTCCATATATACGGTTCGAATAGGGGTAGAGTTAAAATAGTGGTTTGTTGAATATCCACCTCTTCTCATGTATCCTCATCCTATTTTTCGTCCTCTAGCTCCCCAGCCACATATAAGGAATTCATTCTTATCATAACTATAATTATAATTTTCATAAGGATCCATTATGGGGATAACATTAACAGAACCAAAGATCAATTCTTCACTTGATTAATATTTTCCCTGAAAATTAGGTTCTTGTTGTACAGTTTGGTGAGGTGATGGCCGTGTTTTTTGGCATATATGGAATGAAATATGCTAAATTCCAGGGAAACATTGTCCTTAACATGAGCTTGTCTTCTTCTAAATACTATTTATCTTTCCGATCACGTCACATCATTGAGAATTTTCTATTGGAGGACAAATATTTTGAGGAAGATGGATTAGCTGTAGAAGAAGTGGAATAAGACACAGTCGGTTGCTTCATTTGTATTTGTAGAATGTCATGAGTTTGGTTTATTGTTTTCCTAATCATTAAATATTTATAATTCTGCTCATTTTTTTCATTTGAATTCCTTTCATTTGACTTCATTCTCTAGATATGTAGTAGTAAAAAATTCAACATATGATGATGAACTTTTCAGTTGAACTTGTCCAGAGTTGACTTTTTTTGAAGGATATCTTTAAAAAAATCCTTCGGAATGGGATTCCCCAACATTTGGTGAATGACGAAATAATTTAGAAGATCTTCATCTCTATCTTTTTTTGGATTCTTCGCCCTTGAAAACTAAACCAATTTTTTTTTCCAAATATCGAATAACGTAACAGGGAACTTATTCAGTCCAAAATTAATACTATTTATTATTTAATTATTCAAAATGTCTCTACCTTTGATATTTTTGATCATCTTGATGAGGCGGTCATTGTTGCTGGCACTCAGGATGAGGATCCCATTAGTATGATTAAAATTTTTAATTAGAAGTAGGTAAATATGCTTTTATAGCGTAATTGTAGCATCATATTCATTTATTATTCTCCAACCTTGAGTTAATTGAATTACAATAAATTTAGCTTTGGATTCAACAATGTAATCCTCTTCTTGATGGGTGATTGAAACAAGGTCTCGAAACCCTCTTGTGTATTTAACAGAAATTAGTGGTGTGTGTAACTCATCATGTAGATTTACCACAAAAATTGGTAGAAAATATTCTTATGGGAGTTCAATATTTATAGAATATTTTTTTCCATTCCATCAAGAAATAAAATCGTAAACCATTTCATTATCCCATTGTATTCAATTAGTAAGATCAAAAAATGTTTTTTTTTTGTAGCTTTGAACTGAATTGGAGAAAGATTTTATGATGAAGTTCTTCCCATATAGTAACTGATCGAGACTCCAAATTTTTATTCAATACAAATTCTATCACCTATAAATATTACACAAAAATTATGAGCATTACTTCTTCTTGATGTTGATAAGTCCCATCATTGGATCACAATGATAAATAAAATGCATTATTTACTACTCTGGATCTCTTGAACTATTAAATATTTGAATTGTAGTATTTAAAAAGTTTGTTGGGGGAGGGATCGGATCCACCCATTCTGGTTAATATTTCTTCTTTGGTTGTACAAGTGAAATTCATTCTTCCATATCTTTTAATTGAGTGTACATACCTCAATTGTGTTCATAAGTATTTGAGGAATATCTGGATGAGTTTGGATATATAATGGTATAGCAGTTGGAGCTTGAACCGACACGGTAATAAGAAAAACCACTCATGGTGGTACTACAAGTATTTGTCTTGGATAACCCATGGAGACATTCCTATAAGGATGTTTTTGATTCGGCCCTGGAAATGTACCAAATGGAGGGGATTAATTATCTGCATATGTATTTGAAACAAATACTTTTTTTAGAGGAGTTACTACAAGATGTGAAAGTTGAAGCTATTCCTTGGGAGCATGTATCAAAAAAATACTTCTTTGAAGTAAATCTTTTTGGGGCCCTTTCAACTCCTTCATATCCTCTTCTTACTCTGCGAATATATCTTCATGAAAAATAGATTTACCATCTCTAGTGGAAATGTGATACATAATCTGACTAATACCATTCCCCTTGTTAGATTCCTTTCGATGGAATGAGAGTTGGTTACTTGAAGTAATATCCATATTCTGGGTAATCCTTTGATTTTTGTTATGCACACCTCCTTAATTTTCTTCAGTGTGTACCGTTTTATGAGAAGAACATCATATTCTAACTCACCAGATCTTGATTCATATTCAAGTGGGTCTTCCATAATGGTATTAATGAAATTTACTGATGCATAATACATCGATAGCATTCTACCAGTGTCTTTATAAGATCATCTCATTTTGTGTCCTCCATGAGACTTTGTTCTCCCATATTCTAAATTACCATGAATAGTTTGATAGAATATAACAAGAATGGAATCTATGGACAGGTTAGTTATGTGTTCACGTTATTACTCTTCCCTAATTGGGAGAAAAAATACATTGGATGATGATGGGATTGTAGATTTGAAAAATCTCTCAACCCTACTGGTTGGGGAAGTTCATGTTCTTATTTTGAAAACCTTTGAACATTGTTTATTAAAATCAATGGATGAGTTAAAAAATCCCCATACCAGCAGGATGGGTGGATCATTTATTGATATAGCTAAGGTTCACATAGTTTATCTTATTGTATTAATAATTTTTGTATGAACATTGTCTAGATGCATTTTCCAACAACCACATGAAGCACTTGCTTTGGAAGAACATTGTGCAATTTCATAAATTTGCTCCATGAGATGGCTTACATCCTCTAAGAAAGAGGATTGCTTTATGTTCTCACATGGTTTATGAAAAAATATCTCAACAACATGATTTTTTTCTTGAATCTGATGATATCTATTCAAGACATTTTCATGATTTTATCATTGATCACACACTAGATTTGTTTATTAGAGCTGATCGTGGTCAATAACATTTCATGAGACAAATTTTGGAAGGTTTTGTTGATTTTGGATTGTAGTGAAATACAATTCTCTATATGAACCCCATCCTCTGATATAAACATTTGATGGAGTATCAATAATTAACTGGCATATCATCTTTTGTGTATCGAGGAATTCAAGGTGAAGGGTTCCCTTCTTCTTCTCCACCATTGGATGTTGGTAAACTAAATGATATGTCTAGTCTATTTTAAATTTCAACCCTTCTATTACCAATAAATGACTTTGATATTTATCATATGGTAATACACTAGCTTTTAGATGATGATTTGTCTTCCATAAGTTGAGGTGGATATTGTGAATGAAATCTTCTTCCATCAATTCTGGAATGTTGGATTGAGAGGTTACCAATGACATAACAAGACTAATATTTCAAATTCATTCCAATAGTTTTCTCACATTCAACATATATTCATCATCTTTCTCAAGAGGTTTCTCAACATGGTCCGACTAGAGTGGGTGCTTCTATTGAAATAGTGGGTACCCTAGACCCAACTATGATATAATTTTTATTATCATAACATGTGTACAGTTAGTTATACATGATGTCATCTTACCATTATAGTATAGACCATTCTGTGTCCACAATTATAATGGTAATTTCCAAAGGTTAATTTTCGTATCAAGAGGTTATATTTGATCCTAGAAAATAATGAGAACCTAGAGATACTATGACATTAAGATTAAATATACGTTCAACAATCTAGATAAATAATTTTTACATTACATAGTAGATGTCTGACTATCTAGTTTTGGGGCCTCATAAGCATTGACACTTTTTCTCATGAATTTTGCACTTGGTTTTCTCTAGTAGTGATATCCAGAGGACATACCCTCCAATATGACCACCAAAAGTTTTGGGTGTCATTGTTTGTTCCTATCTAAAAATATGTGTATTTTTATCCTGACATGAGACCATTACCTATGTGTATCATTTGTATACATTATTTTATGCTAGGAGATTGCCATGGTATTGAAATCGTGGTGATGTATCATTTGTGGGGTGTGTCATTGGTGGAATGACATTGGATGAATGGTCAAGAAAGGATTTGTCACTTCAATGTTTGGGCAGTTTTATATCTCAGGGCTGGTTAATTAGGATGGTGTTGCCTTCATAATTATTTGGCCAAATTAGTATAATGGTAAATCCATCTGGATAGATCGACAAATATTAAATAAATAAAAGGATGACGACACAAGTGTGAATCTTTCTATATGAGATATTTAATGACAAAGAGATTATAGTACACAACCAGTGTTTGTAGAATGGTAGTCGTTTCGATGATTATCTGTATATCTTTAGGGGCCATGATGGGTTGCTAGACTCCACTTTTGGTCTATGGATTTATTCACTACTATCGAGATAAGGGCCTAGGGGGTCACAGACAATATCTTATTCAATAATAATCCATATTCAATTGGATTGGTATGTAGACAGAGTGTGCCCCACCATGGCTCCAAGTATTGTCCAAGTTTTCGATCACCAAAAAATTAAACAAATTAATTACTATTCCAGTTATGAATATTTGCGATAGAATTAATTTAATGTATTTATGAGTTTACTAAATACGAAAAAAATATTAATTGAACGAATATTGTTTTAATATTCATGGTTTGTAAAATATTAAGCGGGACAACAAGTTGAGTTAAATGGCTCGGATTTTATCATGTAATATATTTTATATATATTACATGTATGTAATAAAATAATAAATAATATTGACGCATTTTAGTTCGTTGAAACTATTTATTAAGTGGAAGTTGAAATAAACAAGGGTTGGGGAACCTAACCGAGTATTTTATTAATTCCACTATAAATAATAGAGGAGGCTCTCCCTCTTTGTTTGCTAATCACTATTCATTCATTCAAGGGATAAAAATTGAGGGACTCTCTCTCCTCCCACTTTCTAGAGAGAGAAACTGTTCATCCAAGAGTTTGGATCAAGTTATTCTTCAAGCATCGAAGAGATATCAATGTGGTGATCATTGGGACATCGAAAAGCATCATCGGATTGCCACACTAGTAGCTGGAATTCAACAATCGACATTCCAGCATATTTTTTGAAGCACGTTTGGATGATCGAAAGGTTTCCAACTTTGGATCCTTCAAGCGACGATCACCATCAACTAGTTGCAGTAGACCGCGAATTCGTTCTTAAAATGGGTACATTTTAATTTTAATTTTATGAATCATAAAATTTATGTGAGATCCTCAGATAAATCTGGGGCTCAGATAATCCGTGACGACAAGTTCTGTCAATCCGCTAATGAAAAATTTAAAATCCCCGGCTCATCGGCTTCCGTTGCGGGCCCCTGAACCAATTAGTGGTATCAAAGAGATCATGTAGATATTATATGACAAATATAATTAATTTTCATAAAATTATGTATAGGGTTCAAAGACGGTCCCAACGGTTCAAACCGCATGACAATGTGATGCTGAAAGACCATGTTATGGTCAGTTTAATATTTCGGATTGGAACGGATATGCAGTTT
This sequence comes from Viscum album, assembly GCA_963277665.1. Taxonomy (NCBI): domain Eukaryota; kingdom Viridiplantae; phylum Streptophyta; class Magnoliopsida; order Santalales; family Viscaceae; genus Viscum; species Viscum album. The sequence goes on from OY728123.1 coordinate 652,757,623, forward strand.
GATCTCAAGTTCTAAATTTTATTTCATCCTGCTAAACCGATTAAGTTTCAATTGGTTCAATGAAAATAATATTAATTGTACAAATTATAATTTTATAATTTTATAATTTTCATAATAAGTCTATTATTATAATAATATTTATTTTATTATAATAATAATATAATAACAATAAATTATTATTATTTTATTATAATAAATTTGTTATTAGTAGATTCAAAAGGCTAGGTAACCTTTGGAATTTAATTTTTGGAAATTTTTGAGAGGGACATGACTTGAAAAATGTAAAAAATGAGAGGAGACATCTTTTTAAAAATAAAGAATAATTCTTTTATTTTAATAGAGTGAAGGAATACTTCAAAATATGTCAGGAAAATTAAAAAATTACCATGTGGATATGGTGTCAGCGCACGTAGTAGAAAAATAAAAATAAAAATAAATCTAATAAAGGGAGTCGATGCATGGAGAAAGAAAAAAAGAAGGGGATGAATTGGGGGTCCACACAGACCCCATAAACCGTCTTCCTCGGGATGCTGCACTAGGAAGACCGTCGCCTGCCGCACCGGATCGAGACAGCCTCCCTCCCTCGGACTACCACATTGCTGCCCAGTCATCATGATGTCCTTACCAGATGACACACCTGACATGCTGTGCACCCTAGCAGGTCACAAGGTCCAGCGCACCTCGGCTCTCCTCCAGATGCCGCACATCAGGCCATCACGTCGTTCCAGTAACGGCCACTCCCTGCCTTCTTGACCTCCACCCAGGATGTGCTCCCCATATGCAGGTCACTGCTCCTTGGAACACATCAGAAAGCTGAACGACCTCCCCATCCCAGACCACGTGCACCATGTGCCCAACCTAGTGAACTAGGCGGCAGCACGCCGCTATCCAGGTCAGAAGGCCCCTGTCGTCCCCCTTACTGCCACGCGCAACTGCACGTTCACCGGACCGAGCCATAGCACTGGACTCCGCTAGTTCTGGCTTCCATCCCGCCTCCTTGAAGCTGCCTCCCTACTCACGTGTGCTGCTTCGTTGCCAATCGCTCACACCCTCCGACCTCGGTCAGAGATTCACATGCACTATGTGAGGGTCACCCATGGCGCACCGTTCACCTGTCCGGAGTCGGCCGCCCGCCCTACCTCCCCGACCATCGGCATTCAATCTCCCTTGCACCATATAGAAGCGGTGCCATCTCTCCACTATCGTTTTCCTTTGGTTGCGGTACCGGAACACCATTCAGGTCAGATTCAGTTTTCATCCGAGATGTACTCCTTTAATTTTTTTGAAATACACAGAGAAAAATTATCCGAACAGTCAGGGCAGACCTTTCCAACCTCGAACTGGTTTGGGCAGATTGGTTCAACCCAGTATAGCCCCGCGTGGGTTTGGTCCGACCCACACAGACCATGAAAATGATGTTTTCGGGGACTGTTAACTTAAATTAATCAAAAATAATTAATTTAATTTTAGTAGATAATTTTTTAAATTAAAATAAAATTTTCTTAATTATTTTAATACCCAGAATATAAATTAATTTAAATTTGTAATGAAGTTAAATTTACTAATTAATTTAATATTTTTCATTAAAAATTAAATTAATTAGCGGACCAATAGTTAATTAAATTATTTGAATTTATTAATTCATTTAATTTAATTAAATACACCCTCATACTTATTTTATGCATTCTAATTTTATCGCGCATTATTTTACCTATGTAATGGTCTTGAGCATCGACCCATATATATTGCTTTTTAATTAATTAATTATTTAACTGTGTGCAATGATTGTAACTAATAAAATAGACAGTCTGCATGATGTACATTTATAACCAAGTCACCCTCGGTTGTGTGCAATTAATTTTGTACCTTAGATGAAGATGATGCGAGATGAGGAGGTTCTCCAACACGACACGTGGATCCCGCCAAGATGAGGTGATACTCCAAGACGTGGCGTGGACCCCGCCAAGACAAGGCGATGTTCCAGAAGTGAAGCGAACATACAAGACAAGGACAAAGCTGCATTAAGAGTCATGTTTCGACTCATGTACGATTCCCTTAGTTCGTTTAGATGGTCAAGACTAGTTGGGTAGTAGTTTTACTTTAGGCATTTATTTATTATTTTATGCATTTTAGAACAGCGGGAAAATACATAAAATAATAGATAATAAAATGCATAAAAAGAGGCATATGTTTTTCTATTAAAGTTAAATTGTGAGCGCAGAAACATAGATGAAAAATTTTAATAGAAATGGAACATATTCGTTGAGAGAAACCAATAAAACACTCAATGAAAATATTTAGTCACCACAGCCTTCATTCATTCATGTTTGAACAAAACATGGTGTTCGAGGTGCCGGTCTTGTCATAGCAGAGGGTTCCTCTTATTACCAGGGAGTTTATATTAGGGTGGTGGGTTGAATTAACTAAAAATGCAGCAATGAAATATCCATAATAGGATTGGTGTAATTTTAGAGGCAAGCGTTGAGTTAATCAAGTAAGGATTTTAGAAGCTGGGACTTCACTCAACATATTAAGGAACTGTGATTTAATGTGGTTGGCCAACCAAAAGCCTACCTTGGACCCTCAAAGTTGTAGCATATCCATAGCTTGCAGTCTATAAGGGAGGATTAGGGATCCTTTCCACTAGAATACTTAAGATTATTCTGATTCCAGTATAGAGGGTTCCTAGACTTCGAAAAAATTAGTGGGATAAAATTAATGATTAAATTAATTAGTAATACCACATTTGGTAAACAATATTAGAAGTACAATATTTAATGTTTTTTGGTAGAGAATGGAAAGAAATACCACAATTAAACTAATATAATTATTTTACAATGTAAATGTCCAAATAAGCACGAAATACCAAATGTAGTATAGGTTCTTTCACACATTACTTCTATAACGAAAATTCCAGGTGCTTGTATCCAAACCTATTAATCCACCTTAGGAAGCAAGGATGTAAAACAACCTAATGGAGAATCATGAATCAAGAATATAATGATTCTCTCGTAATTCTAATATCAAAGTCTGATGTATGTTGCGGTCACTACGTCATGACCTAGATTATGTTACATGTAGTCTGATCCCCAAGAAGTTTGCGAGGAGAAAGAGAAGCCAGATTTGAATGTGATGGTTGCACTCAGATTATGTAAACTGAAAGATAGTTCACAGTCTTTCATGTCATCCCATCCATATACCATTTCCATCCAATAACTCTAGTTTCATTTAAGGATACAAATGAATCGTTTAGAGTAAGAACTTCATTACCTTTAAGGAAAAATTTTCATGTGATGAGAATATTAAAGGTAGCACAAACTTTTTTTCTTATGGTGAATATATTGAAAGACAAGGTGGAAAGGCCTGTGAAAAGTTACTCCAAAGAAACTTATGTCATTTCCTTCAGAAAATAGTGGTTAGTTATATTTTAGGACGTTATATGCATCACATGTTGAAATAAATTTGTGGATTTTTAAAAACGTAATGAACTGAAATACAAGAAGAAAGTACCCACTTCTTGTTCAGTTAATACTCATAAAATAAAAGTATTATTCTCTCACATAATTCTTGGGTATTAAAATAAAATATACTTTTCCCATATATGTATTGAAATACAGTAACCAAGTAAGTATAGAAACGTTACTCGATGTAAGCTGTCTTCTCCAAGCAGCTATGAAAGGGTGATTCCTAGGTCAGTGATGAGAAACACAAAACTTTAAATTGCCATGTAATTGACTCAAACAGAACAAGTTGTTGTGTATAACCAAAATCATTTATCTCATGTGCCATTTTGGTAATAATGAGACATTATTCCATGTTTTGGAATGAATATTGCTTGTGGTAACATACTCAATAAATAGTTCACTACTACTTGAAATAAATGAAATACATGATGAATATAAAATGTAAGACCTATCCAGCTGGGGAAAAAAGATTCATTGTCATGTAAAAATAAAATTGGCCTTCCAGAATAAATTTTTTATACTATTTAGGCTCAACAAAACTAGAAATATTAGGTATTATTGACATACTTAGTTTAGACAAAGAAACCATTAGAGATATAGATTTTTCCACAATTCTTTCTAGATTAGTTCAACAAGAGAGTGTGAACTATTCCAAGGAAATATAGAGGTAAAAATACTTCATAAGATTATTTTATGTTATTAAGGAATAGTGAATTATATCCATGGTCAAAAGATATGAGTTGCTTCATATCGGCATATCGAAGAATATTTTGACAATGCATTCATCGATCAAGATAATGTAGCGTGGAGTAATTCCCAAAGGCATGTTACCCAATCTAAATCACTGCATTGATGTTCATAAGGAGGATCGATGAGAAATTATTACATGTTTAAATTGATCAACAAAATTTAGCATGACACAATTCCTAAATGCACATTTTATACATCATAGTTATTATTTAAGGTGTATCAATGTTACAACCAGTAGTAGCTTTCATTAAATCTCATGATGTGAATTGAAAATAATGGGGAAATCCCATAACCTAGATTCCAACTAAAATGAAAAATGGATATCATACAAGTCGTAGTATGATGAAAATATATTATGTCATAGTTCATGTGTTAGGATGCAAAGTTTTTGTAATGATATAAACAGACATGCATCAAGCTAAACACATGGTGCATCTAAGTAAACATCCAAACAGTTGCTTAGGATATTACATAAATCCCTACTATAGAAAAGATGTAGTAAACTATTAGAATATATTTTTATATAAGGGTGAACATCTATATTAGAGATAGTGGGAGCTGAATTGAATGGTACACATTCAATGCTTGTGATGCACAAATTGATGGCATAAGAACAAGTTCAAAAAGTGCATGTGGAATATACATGTTCTAGTGACACATACTGTGTAGGATGGATGAAACCATGGTGATGGTTTCATATTCACCACGGTCGGTGATAAATTATTCATTGTGAATAATAAATCCTACAAGTTAGCAGTATATGGAAATGAGCTATGACGGAAAAGATAAACTAAAATTCAATAATGGATTTCATGAATCAAAATGTAAAGGGGCTTATAAATTGAATACTATGGTGGGTTTTCAAATGAGAAGATACAGGGATGCTACATGCTCAGAACCAATAAGGGTCGATTGGTTATACAAAATCGGCACGCCAAAATACATTAGAATTTTACTTGTCATAAATAAACTTCTAAGATCATGCTATTGGTCATTGTATGTTGAGATCATCTTAATGGATGGTGTCTATATGACAAAACCATAAAAGGATGATGACACCGTCGAATTCTAATGAAGGTTTCACGTTACTAAAATCCAGTTCTGGATTAAAGTAAGGAACAAGATTATATAGAATTCATCATAAAAGAATCATTTCCTTGTGTCTACCAAAGGATAGTGGGAGAACCAATATTTTCTAACTCAAATATGTTCAGAAACATATGGAAAATATATCTTGATCATACAATTAGATAATATTAGAATAAAAGAAAATCTACAATGATTGAATTAATATAGCTAATGAGTTCTAGGGAACTGGATCTATCAAAATAGATATATTGGTTTCTTGGACCTACTCAATCGTACATAAAGTGACATTGTATTCAAAAATACATGTTGAAAAAATTGATGTTTAGAATTGTTATCGATGTCACATGGCTTAATCTCTCTAAGTTGACATGTTTGGGACATTGGAAGAGATTAAACTTGTGAGTTTAGAACCAAACGCTTCAGTGATAGATCAATCACATATTCCATGTTATGTATAATAATTGATAATGCCGCGAAATACATTATTATAGGCATATATCAATTGTTTCTAGGAGAACTACCAATGATGAAGTCAGAGCTATCATCTTGTACATTGAAAATTACAAATGATATGTACTTGGTGTGAGAAGAATAAGGTATACTAGTTATGGTAGGACACATACTAGTAATCCATAGATCAATTTGATCTAGTATCGCAGTAAAGAAAAGGTGATGAGTGAGTCAACCTCATAAAATCTATTGGTATCCATACCTACAAATACCGAGTATGTTGCAGCTTCTAAAGCAACTAAGAAGAAATTTTTAATCACAACGATTTTTTCATGTTCTTGGAATGGCACCAAGTGAGAAAATTATTACCATAATGTGAATTATGATATTCTTACTAGAAATGTTGTCAGGTTATGAAAATGGAAAAAAGATATATACTCGGGGATACGTCATCTTGATAAGTTTTACTCATGAAAATGAGGTCTCATATAGAAGATATTCCATGTGGCGAAAACATGGAAGGTATAGAAGTTTAAGCCAAAACTCAGAAGAAGCATGATTTTATCATGTGAGTTGCTAAAAAGATCAATTAGAAAGTTGTCTCTAGTTCAAGTGGAAGTGTTGAAACAGTGGGTGCCCCAGACCCAACTATGCAGTACTTTTTATTAACATAACATGTGTACAATTAGTTATAAATAATGTCATCATAACATTATAGTGTTGACCTTTCTGAATCCACTTTTATAATGGTAATGTATAAAGGTTAATTTTTGTATCGAGAGGTTATAGTAGATCCCAGACTATAATGAGAACCTCATGATACTATGACATTAATCATAAATATATGTTTTACAGTCTATATACATCTTACTGATTGGACACAGAAGATATCTGACTATCAGGTGATGGGGGATCATAATCATTGAGAATTATTCTCATGATGTTCCCACTTGGTGATCTCTAGTAGTTTGATCATGAGTACATACCCACCAATAGGAACACCACATGTTTTGGTTGTCATTGGTTGTTCATATATACAAACATGTGTATTGGTCTCCTGACTTTAGACCATTACCAATGTGTATCATTCAATTACATACATTGATGGTAGGCTAAAACCATGGTATATAAATCGTGGTGAGGTAGCCTATGTTGGGTGTGTCATTGGTGGTATGACATTGGTTGAATGGTCAAGAAATGATTTGTCACTTCCATGATTAGGAAGTTGTATATCTCAGGCATGGTTGATCAGGATGGTGTTTCCTTTATAAGTCTTTGGCCAAAGTAGTACAAAGTTAAATCCATCTAGATAGATCAACAAATAATAAATTAAGAAAAGGATGATGACATAAGTGTCTGTCTTGCTTTATTAGATATTTAATGTCAAAGAGAATATAGTACATAGTAAGTGTTCATAGGATAGTTGTGGTTTCTATGACAATCCTTATATCTTTAGGTACTATGATGGGTTGCTAGAATATGCTCTTGGTCTGTGGTATTATTCACTGCTATCGACATAAGGTCCTAGAGGGTTACACACAGTAGTATATTATGGAATCCTCCCCATTCATTCAAATAGGTATATGGACATAGTGGGACCCGCTACGGGTCCCACGTATTGTCCAAGTTATTGATCACCAAAATAATTATGTAAATTCATTAATATTCTTGTTATGAATATTGGGGATTGAATTTATTTAACGTATTTATGAGTTTAGTAAATACGAGAAAAATATTAATCGAACGAATATTATTTTAATATTCAATGATCATTTAAAATTAAGCTGGACAACAAGTTGAGTTAAATGGATAAAATTTTATCATGTAATATTATATATATATATATATTACATGTATGTGATAAAATTACAAATAATATTGACGTAGATTCGTTTGTTGAAATTATTTATTAAGTGGGCGTTGAAATAAACGTGGGCCTGGGAACCCTACTAGGTATTTTTTTAATTACACTATAATTAAGTGAGGATGCTCTTTCTATTTGTGTCCTAATCAATATTCATTCATTAATGGGATAAAAATTGAGGGCCTCTTTCTAATCCTTCTTTGTAGATGGTGAAGCTGTTGATCAAAAAGTTTGGATCATGTTCTTCCTCAACAATTGAAGAGATAATGATGTACTGATCATTGGGATGTCGAAAGCATCGTTGGATCGCTGTGTTGGCACCCAGAATTCAATGATTGACGTTCCATTAGATTTTTAAGTGAATTTGGATGATCTAGAGGGTTCATTATTTGGATCCATTAAGCGACAATCACTATCGACTAGTTTTAGTCGATCGCGGCATCTGATTTGAAATAGGTACGTTTTAATTTTTATTGTGTGCTCTCTATAATTTAAGCGAGATCCTCAGACATATCCGGGTCATGAATACATCGGCAAAGACAAGTTCTGTCGATCCACCAACAAAAAATTTAAAATCCCAGGACCATCGGCTTCCACTGTGGGCCCCAGAACATATCAGCTTCACCATTATTTTATTAAAAACAATGGAATCATTTTATTTTTTCACTTCTATATTTGATGTCAAATGACAAAAGAGAGGTTTAGAGAATGACTTTCGACTTAGGATGTCTTCTAGTTGAGAATGTATTTTACCTATTAGTAAAATGGAATCTTTCATTGCTGGCCTAAGGATGGAAAGTGCCTCGAGATAAGAGGATACTATAATTACTAAATTGTTAGTTAGGGAATTATCTTAACAATAAATAACACTAATGCGGAGAGAACTTTTGCACTGAATGACATCATGGGATGGGCCACCAAGGGGGATTACCTCAAGGAATAAATCCTATTTCTCCTTGGTCTCATGGACATGTTGAGGGTTACCATTGATCCCATATGGAGATAGGATCTATTTATTAACTTACATTTCCTAAAGCATGTCTTCATGATGATGTTTATGATGGGGAAATTGAAAATTACAATTATTACTTCCATAATTTGTTAATGGGGTATAGGATGTTGAGTTGAAAAAGATAAATGTCTAATGGATTCATGAACATTTGCATTGAGAAGGTCCATATCACAGATTGACTCATGATTTTTTAACTATGTTCAGAGAAACTTCTTCTTAGAATCTCTTTCACATGTAGTTGGGGACACTTTCATGGAGAAGTGGTTATCACGGGTAGGAGTATGTGCCTTCCTTGGAGTGGTCATCAGAGTAGGACAATAATCTCCAATTTCAGAGGGTGTATGTTCATGATCCAGTTGTCCATATGATATGGGGTTGTATGCACCATAAAACTTCAGTACTAGAATAGTGGTGTGCATCTTCTCAGAGATGGAACACTGATGATTTATCCAATGTGTTGAGATAGAATTATGTCAGTTCCCTTGGTACTACAGATTTTGTTATAACAATATTCTGATAAGCTTACAGAATATGGGCATGAGTTTTTGTATGCCCTTTCACAATTTCTAACATAGTATTGGTGACTTTAGTAGTCAGATACCCCTTTCTCTCCCTTCAAATATTTTTTTGAATATTTATGTCATGTCATTAGGGAGTCAAAATTGCACATGAAGTTTCCTTACCAAAATCATCGTGTAGTGAATACCATGCCCATTTCTCTGTCATGGGTATTTACCATTATGCACATATACATATTGATTATATAATTTCATGTATGTATTTCACATTATTTTATCATGGAATAAATGATTATTTTTAATGATTCCATGTTATATGATCCATGTGGCACACTTATGCATGAAATTAAATGTTTATAAAGGGTGTTCCTGACCGTGTTCCAATATATAGGGTAATGTTTAGTATCATGATACACCATGTTAAATGATGGTTTACTCATTCTAATCCTTGTGCAATGAGGTTTTTCTCATGATACTTCATCAAAAATGAGGGTTTACACATTCTAATTCATGATCAATGATCCTTGGATCATGATAATATCATGTTATATGTTGTTTCCACATTTCAATGTTATAATAATCATGCTATATAATTTCATTATATTCATTTTTTTGTGATCCATTGATATTCCTATTTCTTAACATGTATTGTATTCTCCATGTTATGCCTTGTTTACTACCTCACTTGGATATATAGCTCACCTTTTATGAATGTCCTTATGTTATCCCATACAATTCTATGTATGAAGGAATGTTGTGGTCATGTTAAATTACTATTCAATAAATGTGTGGTATTTTATGTCTTAATATATTTTTTGATGTTCTTTATTTCCCAAGACACTAGACATCTTGATCCTCAGAGTCTTCTTAAGTGCGTGTTTATGTAGTAAATCATGTTTAACTATTTAATAAAGAACAAGGTTGTTATACATATTCATAGTATTTTTTACTTACTAATGAGTGTCAACACTAGTTTACAATACTACTAAACATCTCAATATTTTGGGAAGTGGTACCTTGTATGTAGTGAAAATTTTTTAATGTAGACACCAATTATTTGTAATTAAGATAGGGGTTTCTACAAAATCACCACCCTAGTATTGGGAAATAACATATGAGGAGTGATATAAAATTTTATATTATTAGATAATTAATTTATTTTTTGGAAAAACTAGTAATATATCTCATTATTCCCCATATTATAGAATTTCTTCAAGGATATCCATTCTTAATAGGTATAAATTCTAGTGTGTGGTTGGAAGGATCATATTTTTGATAGCTATGAAATTAGATCAAAGATAAGAATTTAAGTGCATGATAATGATAAATTTGTACTTGGATTCAATAATACGTTGAGGCATAAATTATTTCTCCCTAATGTGTGAATGTGTTTATTACTTAATCTCTCGCATTCCTTTCTCATCCTATATTACAAAAAATATCAGTTTATGATAGTGTGAATATGGAATAGAGGAAAAATTAAATAAATATAATGAATATAAAATATTTATTTTAACATGTTATAAAACATCAAATTATTATAAAAAAACATTATTATAATATTTTATATAATGTATTGTATCTAAATTGATTCATTTATTTTCGATATATTAAAAAGATCATTTGTACCCTAATGAATTTTTATTTTGACATTTATTTTTCAAATGGTCAATGGAATTTCCCATTCTATAATCTCACTCATTTTTCAACATCATCAGGAATTCATCTCATATATTTTTCAATGACCACGTATGGTAATTCATATTCAGTAGCTTCTATTTCCCTTAGCCACCATCACAATTGATTCATTATAATTTTCATCTTCTAAAATTCCATTATTATTCCATGAAAGATTAAAAATATAAGACAATGTCAACTAGGATAGTGGGATATTTTTAGGTAGATATAAGTGGCTCAGAACATAGTATTTGTGCTGACCTTCAGAGATTGTAGATCATTTTTAGTAATGGGAGATCAAGGTGGTTATCAATGAAAGGGGTGGATGTTGTTCATAGATCAATATTATAAGAATCATCATATATGAGGGGGTGAACTGATCGAATAATATATGGACATTGGGTTCTTGATGCAGAGGTTTTAGTATGGAAATAGTATCAACTTTTTGATGTTCTTGGTCGGTCGTTCCACAGTGGTGGTTGTAGGAATCATAGTGTAATATGAAGAGGAGATCATATTTTATTCATAGGTTACCTTGGTGGAACACATGGTTTTATCACCCCAATATTTTTATTTTATACATATAATATTATTAATAAATCATTAAGGTCTTGGGGATAACAAAAAAAGGAATCACACCCACACACGTTTTGTGAAAACAAGGCACATACCTCATCCCAACAACAAGGTTAGGCCCACAACTAAACTATCCCATTACAGTTATTTATAGGCTAATGGACCATTGGGAATAAATTCCATTAAATTTAATAAGGTGAAATTTTATGGAAGAAGGTCCCAGTCTATGATCATACATGAATTATTGTACCTGTGCATCTCTTATTATATTATAAACTATATAGTAATGGAATGATAACTATTCAAATAAGTTCTAGAATAGCGTAAGTCCTTCAAATGGAGGTCAATGGATAATGAGAAGGTTATTGGGTCATGTCCCCAACCCTAAATTCTCATTTTATTTATTCCTTAACATCACGCTCAGTAATGGTGGATGTAATCTAGATCTAATTATTAAAATTATAATTATTATAGATAATTCATCACTCAAAACTTCTAATCATGATATTGGATTTACAGTCCATCTGTGGAATCAAGATCATGTTGTTCAGTAAATAGATTACTGGAAAACATTATTTAATATAATGACTCATGAAAGTATCCTAACATCACATAATGTAACACAATATTTTTATTATGATGAATCACATATTTTTAATTGTGATTATTTGTTTCGGTTAATTAAAACCACATTTTTGTCTAATGTGATGAGTCAAAAAAAATTCATTGGTTATTGTTCTGTAAATAAAATCCCGACCAAGAGTATTTTTTCACATAAATATACAAGGTTTTATCCATTTATCCAACCAACATAATTTTTGTGGAGACATATATAGAAATAAAAATTCCACATCATATCTCTAATGATTGAGTATTAGTGTAAAAAATTGATCATTATCATCATATATGTAGATTTATTATCCCCACTACCATATAAGAAGGGATAAGATCCTACATATATTGATAGTTTTATTGGTGGATTTTATATTTCCCCAACAAACATGGGGTTGGGATTATCAATGTACATGATCCTATATTCCATTCGACTGAGGTGTCTTCTAACAAGGTCCAAAACCTCAAATATAGTAATAATGAGTTTTATTGGAATTCATGACATTGGTTATTTTTTTCTATTAGAAAAGTGCCAGCAATGGAATAAAGTGTGTGTTACTCCCTCGATTGACATGAATTCCAAAGTGATAATAGTAATAAACATCTTAAATTATGGAATATATGTGGTAATTTTAATGGAATTATTTTTTAAAACGTATTTGGGTAACATAATACTCTAGAAACCCTTTGGAAACATTATTAATTGAAATATTACTATCTAGTGACTCTATAAATTCTTGGATTTTTAGTAATCTTAGTATTCAAATTTCATTTCCTGGGATTTTCGCCTTCATGGATCTAGGATAAAATGATTTTGATGAATATTTTTGAACTATAAATGTCATGAAAAGTACCTCTCTATTCCCATATGACATGTAGTTTTAAATAATTTCATTTATTTCACTTTTCATTCTCCCTATCACCTTCTTATAATATTATTATTAACCGACTCGTTTCTTTGTGTTCCCTCTATCGTTTTTGGTTCATTTTATGCGGTATGTTTGTACTCCCCCATAAATATAAATTATTCCAACACATTTTGTGTTTAAAAAAAACACATGTATGATGTTATTAAAGGTAAAAATGATGATTGAAGGTATATTTTAGTGTTAACATCTATTGAAACTATGTGATTCATGTTGGATATTTGTGGTTCTTAGGGGAGGAAATGATAGTAATTCCTTAAAAATTTTGAATAGTAAAATCTTCGTGGATAAAATATATGACTCGAAACACCAACCAAAAAAGAAACTATAAAACAACCAGGCATTATGATATATTTTTAAAAATATATATATATTAAAACTCTGTGATATATTATGATTCCTGAAACACTATGTTTAAATGAAACATGATAATTTATTAAAATATTTTTATTTTTACCTGAAGATTATAACATAGTTGTTAAGTTTGTGTGTATCTCTTTTGGACAAGGTTTGTTTTCACTAGTTATTCCCTTCAGAGTAACTGATGCTTTGAGAATGAGGAATGGGTTCACTACAAATGAAACTTGGATGGCTTCACATACATGAATAGTCTTTGTAATTCAGTGTCTCACATGCTTGAAACAAATTTTTTCAGGTCTGGGTGTGTCTGCATAGACTTAATTTGGTTTTATGGATCCAGAAGATATTGCATGATATTGGCCCAGTAATTTGGACTCCTATTCAGCTCAATAAAGAAGACTGAGGATGTTTCGTTTGGGAATTTTTCCAGAATGCTAGTGGAGATTGATCTTAGCTCCACACTGATTGACAAGGTAACCCTTTCATCTACCTATGATAACATTCAAATAGATGTTGAATACAAAAAACCTCATTTTTTCTTTAAATGCATGGATTTCGGGAATTATTTGGAATGATGTCGGAAGAAAATCTTATGTTAGGGTTGTGGGTTGAGAGGCCATCCTATCAATTTGTGCTGAAAGCGGTCAATTCTCAAAGCTGACGACTTGAAAAAAAACATTTCTCATGATAATCCCCCTTAGGATCTAACTATGCTCCATGATTCCCAAGAGATTAAGGGCATGGAGCTGATGGTAGAGGATCAAACATGTGATTTAACTAGTATTGATGCCCCCACTTATGGACCCAAACAGAAATCTTGGGCTGCCATTTTCTCAGAAGAGATGAATCTCACTGATGCAGATTTTCCTAGAAAAGGAAAAAATTCCAACATGGAGCATGCTCATCCTCAAGCCAAAGGCAATGACAATAAAGGTTTTTATGAGCAAGTTAATGAGAAAGTGATTGAGAAAGATATTTAGAAAGCGGTTGATCAACAACCTCATTTTGAAAAAATGGATGCTTCAAGTAACAGTAAATTTAAAAAAAAATTGGAAGTGCCACTCACTTCCAAAATATGTAATGCTTCATCGAAACCTGTCATGAATAATGAGGGCTTTTGACTTGTTTCCTACAAGAAGAATTTTTCATCAAGTGAACTATAGGAATAGGTTGAGAAAAAAAAGGATGAGACCAATCATGTGTCTCCTACATAGATTAGATAGGTTGAGGGGATGCACGACAACTCTCTAAAAAGAATATTTCGAAGCAGATAGATAACTTTGACTCTGATAGCACTGATGTCGAGACCCTATATGAGAGGATTAAACCTCTTCCACTAAGTGGAGGAAAATATAGAGGTCGAGAGTGAGGACGTGGATGATATATTATTCAATGGATTTCTCTACATGTGAAGGAAATAAGGATAAGTGAAAGATTGATGAAAATTCTAGGTCACTAGCTTCTGTTATTGGCACATTGTTTCGTACTCCTGTACTATATCTATTTCTTATGTTTTTAGTGCTTAATTTCAATAAAAGAGGAACTTCCGCAAACTTTTTTTAATAAATAACCATCAGAGGGGAAAAAATGTTTTCTAATTTTTTTAATAAAAGGTTGTTTGGCCATTTTTTCACAAACAATTTAAAATTAACAATTAAAAAAATTTGAAAATTTATATGGAAAAATATAAATCATTTTTTAAAATTGCATATATAAAATATATTTGGATGAAAATTTGGTAATATTTTGATAAGATTAATTTTTTGAGGAATATTGAAAATTACTGATTATTATTGAAAATTTTCTTTTCAATAAAATTATTTACAAGGGTAAATTATAATTTTAATTGGTTATAATCCTAAATCATTCATATTATATTAAAATTTATCTAATTTAATTCATTATAATAATATTCATATTAAATTTGTATATAAAAACTTTTCAAAACTTTTCATTTATTTTTTTGATAACCCTATTTTTATACATACGAGGTTTTCATTTCAAACTAAATTCATAATATTATATGATTTTAATATGAAAAAAGGGATCAAATATTTTTAATCATCATAATGTATATTATTTATTCTTATCATGTTAATTTTTTTACCCTAATGAATACTTCAAATAGTAAAAATTCATTACTATGGTTAAGGTATCAATTTGATTGCCCTGGGAAAAAATAAGAATATTTGGGATAAAAATGACCTAAACATGTCCATATCACAATATATAGACATATTTAAATCTTATAAAACATTATGTATTAAAAGAAACACTTTTTTATGATTTTTTTGTTCTAGAAACATAGATATAACTTTATCATATCCAAATATCCTTGTGTGTCCCCCCCACACTTATAAAATGCCACCCAATCTACTCCCATATCCACCCTTAAAACCCATTGTTTTAGTCATTAACAGACAAAATAAGTTCTTTAATTAAATAAACACATCTCTTATTCCTTATTTGGATTAGGAATCCATTCAAATACGGATTAAGGAAAAACCCAAAGCGGCTATCTAAAGTAGAGAAAAAATTATTAAATGTGCATATTTGATTTATTTATTCTCCCATAACCTTCAAATAACCTTCAAATATTGGATTATAAAATACCGATTATAACATATAAAAAATATTTTAGTAAGCTAATTTCATAACCAAAATCCTTCTCCATATCTATTAAGTGGGAAAGAAAATTTTTAATCGTGTTCCCAATGAACTATCGCCTCCTAAACTAATGTAATGTCTTTTCTATGACCACCTATTAAAAATAAAATTATGAATTTTACATAAATAAATTATAAAAATTTAATTATAATACTCATTTGATTATGATATCTCATATAACTTCTTATTTACCATTATGTTGGGGGAAATGACAATGTCGCTCATGTGTACAGTGGAAAACCACCCCACGAAACGATGTCACTCATTTTTTATGCACTATTTAAATAGAAGGTGTTAAAGTTATATTACATGAATATATATTATTATTGTTACCTAATATTAATTATTTAAATATTATACCACAATTAAATTCTTATCTTAAAATCATTTGGAAAAAATAATGTCACCGAGGTGAATATGTGGACTACCGCCTCTTTGTAGTGATTTAATTTTTTTTCATTTTATTTTGACATGGATCATGATAATGATTTATATTACTATTATACAAGAGATTTAATAAATTTTAATGATTATATTAATATGAATTAAAATTTGTTTTCCTTTCATTCCATCCATCAAGGATAATGGATACAATATTCATTCGTATATGTGGCTTACCATATTGATCAACAATGTAATCCTTTTTCTATCACAAAATTTTATATATTAATATAATAAAATTAATAGTGATTATATATGATATTAAAATCATGGTTAAAATATCACATGTTATGGAACCATGCTAATAGTAACAGGGATGAAAATAATATGGAAAAGCATACATGAAAAATGAAATAATTATCACATGAAATTGTCATTTTAACAAATGAGTTTTAATTAATGGGTCAGAAAAGACTATAAGTAACTTATATATGGTATATAATATATTATTATTGATCTATAATAGATATATAATAATCATATATTGTTTTATATAAGGTTCAGACACAAATGAATGAAGTTCAACCTGAGTTAAGGGTTTCTCGACTCGATTATACTTTTGTGGGACAAACACCAAATACAACACTTAGTCCATTTTATGGTGTATTAAATGACCATTGTGAAAATATATATTAAGATATATATTTCTACACATGGTATTTAATGTTTTATTTGACACTATTACTTTTATGGGTATTTTTATTATGATGTTTTCAAAGTGGTAAGGATTTATTTCACAATCTCACCATTATTTGAGATTTTTTAAGTCTCTCTTTGAGTAATTATTGGATATTTTAGTATTAAAAAACATATAATGTATTATCCAATAGTTTTTTATTATCCTTTTAAAGTAATATTATCATTTTCAATTTAGTATTCACATAAAATTATTGACAAAAAGTTTTTAATAAATCTAAAATTATTTCACTCATTGTTTGAAAATATATTTTCATAAAAGTACATATTTTATAAAGAAATTAATTTTTTAAATTATATTAATGATTTATTTGACTATTTTTTTGTAACATCCAAAGTAAGTAATTAATAATAGATATTTTTATCTACGTCTATTAATGATTAAGATAGTGTTTTAGAGGCTTAAAATGAAAATAAATACAATCTTATGCATGGAATACACTAATATTCTTAAAAGATTGTTTTACTGCCTTTTGATGGCAAACCCTTTTTAAATCTATCTTTTGACAATTTTATAAGTTATTTTTGTCAAAATAAACTTATTATTTATGATTGGGACATCAAAATTTACTTTGTGTGAATTTTTGGTATTTTTCCGATAAAGTTCATTTTTTAATGAATAGTGAAAAATGTTGTATTTTAATTCAAAACCTCTTTTTAATATAATTTATTTATATGATTAGATTATCTTTTTAATTGGTTTTGAAGTGAAATTAGAATATATTTTTACCATTTTATCCAATGGTGGTCATTGGAATCAATTTTACTTTGAAATTTGACTTAAACTAGTGTCAATCTTTTGATACTTATTGTTTCATAAAAACACGCTATTTGTCATGAGAGTGGGAATTAGTTATTCAATTAATTAATTCAACTTACATGTTTTGAATTTTGTAAAATAGAAATAATTTTTGAATTCGGAATATCAAATATAGCTTAGGGTGAAGTTTTGGTATCTTTCTGAAAAACTTCAATTTTTGATGAATAGTGAAACCACTAAGTGGTAGTTAAAGAAACTGATTTTTCGATTAAATGAAACTTTGCCACTTCTGTGATTTTATTTTCAAAAATCCGACATACATGGTTGTCATTAAGAAGTAAAATATGGTTCAATGAGATTAAAATAATTTTTTGGTAAATAGTAACTTTTAAGTTCTTAATCGTGATTAGTGGTAATTAGTGTAGTTTAAGGTAAAAATAATGTTTTAATAATATG
Organism: Viscum album; assembly: GCA_963277665.1. NCBI lineage: Eukaryota > Viridiplantae > Streptophyta > Magnoliopsida > Santalales > Viscaceae > Viscum > Viscum album. Next base: position 652,775,941 of record OY728123.1, read on the forward strand.
AGATGAGCTTAAAACATGTCCTACCCACATTGGATGTGTCATGGCCGACCAAGACAATCCATGGGTCAACTTGGGGACCCCATGAAGCCACTTTGGTTGGGAAATGACATAAATAACTTTTTATTTAATGTTAAAGTAAAAATGACACAAACATGAAATATTTTACTAAAACAATTTTTACATGGGGTTATACAAGTCAGATTTTTTATTATAAATAGTCATTGGAAAGATAAAAAGAATTCCTACATCATAGTATTTTTTTTATAATTTTTAAACTTTAAATAAATTAAATTATTTATGACATCATGATGATGCAGCGATTACCTCATTAATAAAGGATTTAAATAAAATGAAATGATAATGTAAAATCTATGAACTACACATGTCCAAAACCTATTTGATGGGTGGATTTATAACCCTTATCACCTGAACCTATAATTATATCAACGTGGGACCTTTTGAATCCGAAACTCATTTTTAAAATAATGTAACATTTCTTTACTTTCCAAGAGTGCCCCTCCTCTCCTCTTATAAAAGCCCCTCACCTCTACCTCCTTACCCACACTCCCAAAGCCTTTAGATCGGCCAAACCCTGCCCATTTTGTCTCTCCAAATCCCTCTCTTACTCCTTGAAGCCTCACTTTGGGCAGAATTCTTCCCAAGTAAGCCTTTGAGCTCAAACCAAAGGGAGTTCCCCGATTTTAAGGTAATGTCTTCACTTGAGTCCTTTTGTTTTATTTTGCTTCTCCAACCCCCTAAACTCTTTTTATTCATTTCTTTTGTAACAACGCCAGTATCTTAAATATACTAGGATGTTGTTATAATAATGATTCGAGCTACACTTACACACACCTACATCTAATGGTTAAAGGACATACTATTTCCGTGGATGGTGAATTTATGCCTCCCGAAACGATGATTGTTCAACATTCTTTTAACACCTTAAAAGGTGGCCATTAAGATGTCACTATATTTATATATGATATATAATATGTTTATATTTTCCTTAAGATTCTGTTTTTTTCATTTTGGGCATACCTTTATGGTTTCCATTATGGGTTAACACGATATCTTCATTTAAGGAAGTGCGGACTACCGCCCCCTCAAAGTGATTTGATTCGTTAAATACCATATGTGGGACGTATAAAGGATGGAACTATGATATTATATATTATATTATACTGGAATTATAATATACCTTTATATCATTATGATTCCATTCTATAAAATACGAAATCGAAATGAAAGTAGCGTTCATGCGTACGTACGGCTTACCGTCTCCATGAACGGTGCATTTCATTTATTACCTCTAAATGATTATGTAATATTATAAATGCATGCATGTACTGGTTATATATGACATATATGATATCTACATCATGAATACCATTCTGGATATAATGGATACATGAAAAACTTGTAATTATAAAGGGATTATTTTTGACTCAAGTACCAATGATCGTTAAAACGACCGTTATTAACTTAAATAATTAAATAGTGTTCATGACATGGAAATAAGTGATATAAAAGGAATAATGAACTTGAAAAAGGTTCTTAAACAAGTATAAATTAACTCAAGTTTATTATTCAGGAGATTAAAGAACGACCGAGTCAAGTCAGACCCGAGGTACGGGACTTCGTCTCAATCTCCTTTCATTGAGGCTTATTTTGTTTTATACACAACCTTCTTTTATAAGGTGTATAAACCCCTTTGAATTTTACGTTTATTCAAAAGGAATATTTTTTTTATACGAAGCATTTACTAAACGAAAAAAGGGAATGTTTTTGTCGTACGTATGCGGCGACAATGACTTTTCCGCCGCCGTGACCATTATTTGAGTTTCAGCTTCCTCTACAAGCCATACCTTTTTTTCAAAAAGAAAAATAAATACCATGTTTTACTTTTCTTTTATTTTGGTATTGAAAATTGTTTTCATAATGTTTTTATATCAATGTGTTGTATTGATATCTTGTGATTGAAAGGTGGAAATGTTTTGTTTCCTTTATGCATGTTTTATGTGATACGATTATGTTGAGGTTCTTGGGCATTATTATGAAGACGGGTGGTTTCGTGATAGACTAAGGGTGGGTGAGCCCGATATTGCTCTCCAATGCATTGGGTAACATGAAGGAGTGAAATGTTAAGGTTTCTCCGAATAGATTTAGGGAATATACTGTGATGGGTATTCCAAACGTAACCAAGAGGGTTACTCCCTACGTAAGAATGTTATGAATGCCTCAAGTTACCTTTATATCTTATGATTTCTATGATTTATTCATGATTTGATGAGGTATGTTAAAGTGCTTATGGTTTATGGGTAAAGTATGATTTCATTCTTATGTATATATGTACCCATGTTTCCTTTCCATATTTTTATATCCCTTACTGAGCTTTTTATGTTCATCCCAAGTTTTTTTTGAAATGATATATCATTTGAAGATTACCATGTTGCTTCATCTAAGACTTGTTTGTTCAGAATGGTTTTTCACAGAGGAAACAGGGAAGCAGTGATAGGAAGGCATACCGAAGGAAATAACCTTCTGAATCAGCATCCTGAGATGGTCGGAATTGGAACTGAACAGTTTGTTGCAGTAATGGCGCAATTGACTCAAGCCATAAATGGTGGTGGTATCCATGCACGAGATCAGCCAGATCAACCGCAGAGGAACATGTCAGTGGTGGAACATTTTATGAGGCAACATCCCCCATCATTCAGAGGATCATCTGACCATGTGTTAGCTGAAGGGTGGATTAAAGCACTGGAGAAGATTTTCGATGTCATGGGGTGTTCAGACAATCAAAAGGTTAGTCTTGCTATTTACCGTTTGGAGGGTGAGGCAGATCAGTGGTGGTCTATGGTTAAAAATATCAGGGATGCCGATGAGATTGATGCTCTTGACTGGGATGAATTCAAAGGTATGTTTCTTGAGAAGTATTTTCCTAAGGCTGTTCGACTTAGGATGGAAAATCAATTCTTGTAATTGAGGCAAGAGGAAGACTCAGTGTCTACCTATGAAGAAAGGTTCACTCGATTGGCAAGGTATGCTCCAAATTTTATCCGAGACCTTGATAGTAAAATCAATCGTTTTTACTCAGGATTAAAGCCAAAATATCGAAGGGAATTAGCTTCTAGTGAGTTTAAAAGTTATGAAAAGCTTGTTCGATGTGCTGAGAAGGTGGAAATGGAGTTTTCCGATGATCAAGTGTTCTATAACAACCAACAGAAGAAGAGACTGAGGTGGCAGGAGAAAGGTAAGAATTATTCAAAAAAGTCGGATGGTAAGAAAACTAAGTTTCTAGTTTGTGATAAATGTGGAAAAAGGCATGCTGGGGAATGTCTTCTGAATTCTGGAAAGTGCTACCGATGTGGTAAGATGGGACATAAGGCTCGTGATTGCACTGAAAAGGATCAAGGTGAAGGTAAGACCAAATTTGATTTACAGTTAGTGAAATGTTACAAGTGAAATGAGATGGGTCACTTTGCAAACGAGTGTCCGACAAAGATCTTGAGTGATGGGAAGCAGTTAGACTACAAGTAGAAAGGGGTGGTGAAATCCTTTGCAACTACTTCAGCAGATGTCGGACCATCAAATGAAGTTGTATTAGGTACTTTGTTTTTTTCAGATTATGCCAGTGTGTTGTTTGATTCGGGGTCTACACATTCTTTCATCTCTGAAAAATTTTCTAGTAAAATGGGAATACCATCTCAAGAAATGACTCCTGAACTTTTTGTAAAAACACATGGGGAAAATGTTAAGGAAAAAAGAATTTATAAGAATCTTCCTATCCTTATCTGTGGAAAGAACATACTAGAAAACCTTATTGTTCTACCTCTAGTAGAGTTTGATGTTATCTTGGGTATGGATTGGCTCTCTATTTACCATGCTAATATTGACTGTAGAGCTAAAGAAGTTTCTTTTCATAAAGACTTTCAGTTTGTGTACAAGAATGAACCCTTACTGTTGATAACTTATCAAGAGGCCGAGAAACTTGTAAAAGATGGAAATGAATGTTACCTTTCACACATCGTTGAAAATAAAGGAACTGTTCAGATTAATGATGTGCCAGTGGTAAATGAGTATCCTGATGTTTTTCCTGATGAGTTTCCTGGAATAATATCAGATCGGGAAGTTGAATTTACTGTTTACTTAGTTCCTGATGCTAAGCCAATTTCAAAACCCCCTTATCGAATGTCTCAAATTGAACTTTTAGAGTTGAAGGAGCAATTACAAGATTTATTAGAGAAATGTTTCATTCGACCTAGCACATCACCATGGGGTGCTCCTATTTTATTTGTTAAAAAGAAATATGGTTCAATGAGACTTTTCATTGATTATAGAGCCTTGAATAACATCACTGTTAAGAACAAATATCCTTTGCCTCATATCGATGATTTGTTTGATCAGCTCCAGGGAGCTCAGTATTTTTCAAAGATTGACTTGAGATCGGGGTACCATCTGCTGAAGGTAAAGGAAGCAGACATTATGAAGACTGCATTTCGTACAAGATATGGACATTATGAATTTGTAGTAATGCCTTTTGGGCTAACCAATGCACCTGCTGTATTCATGGACTTAATGAATAGAATTTTCCATGAGTTCTTGGATAAGTTTGTGGTGGTTTTCATTGATGATATTTTAGTGTTTTCTAAAAGTAAAGAAGAGCATGAAAGACATTTAAGGGTTATTTTGCAAACCTTAAAAGAAAAGAAATTGTATGGGAAATTCAGAAAGTGTGAGTTTTGGTTGCAACAAATTTCTTTCCTTGGTCACATTGTTTCTAAAGATGGGATAACCGTTAATCCTGCAAAAACAAAGGTTGTTGAAGAATGGCCAAGACCCACAAATGTAACTGAGATTCGTAGCTTCCTTGGTTTGGAAAGCTATTACCGAAGGTTTGTTAGAAATTTTTCACGGTTATCTAGTCCAATGACTAAGCTAACTCGGAAGGGTTTTATGTTTATCTGGACAAAAGAATGTGATGATTTTTTTCAGGAATTGAAAAGAAGATTGGTGAAAGCTCTAGTTTTGGCACTACCTTCCAGGAATGGTGAGTTTGTTATCTACAGTGATGCTTCATTTAAAGGACTTGGTTGCGTCCTAATGCAGAATGATCAGGTAATTGGTTATGCTTCACGATAGTTGAAAACTCATGAGGTAAATTACCCTACACATGATTTGGAATTAGCTGCTGTTTTTTTCGATTTAAAAATTTGGAGACATCATTTGTATGGAGTAAAGTGTGAAATATATACTGATCACAAAAGTTTAACGTATATATTCACTCAGAAAGAGTTAAACATGAGACAGAGGAGATGGTTGGAATTAATCAAGGATTATGATTGTACAATTCATTACCATCCGGGAAAAGCAAATAAAGTGGCTGATGCTTTGAGTCGAAAAAGTAATGCTTCATTAGCAATGTTGCGTTTGGAACATGATCATTTGGTTAAGGATTTGATGAACTTTGGCATAGAAGTTTTTGGCACAGGATGTTCTTCTGTTTTGTTTCAGGTATCAGTGAGATCATCTCTATCAGATAGAATCAAGAAACCACAGAAGCAAGACAATGAGTTGCAAAAAAAAGGTAGAGCTGGTTCAGAAAGGTAAGTTTCCTGAATTCAACATTGATAATGATTGTTTTTTGAGATTTGTGAAGAGATTGTGTGTTCCTTGTGATTCACAGTTGAAGAGAGAGTTGTTATGTGAAGCTCATAGTTCTCCGTTTGCAGTTCATCCTGGCAGTACTAAGATGTACAGAGATCTGCAGGAGTATTACTGGTGGGATGGAATGAAAAGAGATATTGGTGATTTTACTGTGAAGTGTTTGACATGTCAACAGGTTAAAGCAGAGCGACAGTTACCGAAAGGGATGCTTCAGCCTTTACCAGTTCCAGAGTGGAAATGGGAGAATATATCCATGGACTTTGTTGTGGGATTACTGAAGAAATCTCGAGGTAATAATGAAATCTGGGTTATTGTTGATCGCTTGACTAAATCTTCTTATTTCCTTGCTATACGAGATACTTTTTCCCAAGATCAACTTTCCCTTTTGTATCTTAAAGAGATATTCAGGTTACATGGTGTTTCTCTCTCCATTGTATCTGATCATGATCCTATGTTCACTTCTAACTTTTGGAAAGGCCTTCAGAAGTCGTTGGGTACTGAATTAAATTTTAGTAAAACATTTCATCCTCAATCAGATGGGCAGTCAGAACGAACAATTCAGACCTTGTTCGATGGATTATCAGGGAAGTTCAGACCAACATCTTTCTTTGGTTGAATTTTCATATAATAAAAGTTTTCATTCTAGTATACAGATGGCACCATTTGAGGCATTATATGGGAAGCGGTGTCGAACTCCAGATTTCTGGGATGAAGTGGGTGAAAGGAAGTTGATGGGACCAGAATTGGTAGAAGAGATGGCAGAAAAAGTTCAGCTGATTCAGAAACACATGAGAACAGCTCAGAGCAGGCAGAAGAGTTATACGGACAATAGGAGGAAGGATCTCTCTTTTGAGGTAGGTGATCATGTTTTTCTCAAAGTATCACCATGGAAAAGTGTGATGTGATTTGGTAAGAAAGGAAAGCTGAGTCCAAGGTTCATTGGACCATATGAAATTATAGAGAGAGTCAGATCCGTTGCTTACCGAGTGTCTTTTCCTCCGAGTTTATCTCAGGTACACAATGTTTTTCATGTTTCGATGTTGAGAAAGTATATGCCAGATCCATCTCATGTTTTGAGTCCAGAGGTAGTTCAGCTGGAAGAGAACCTATCTTATGAGGAACAACCGGTCCATATTCTTGACCACAGGGAGAAAGTGTTACGGAATAAGGTGATTAATTAGGTAAAGGTTTTGTGGAAAAACCACATGATGGAAGAGGCAACATGGGAATCTGAAAATGCAATGAGGGATAAGTACCCCCATTTATTCGATAAGTAAATAAATTGCGGGGACACAATTTTCTAAAGGGGGGAAGGATGTAACATACCAAGTAAGTAATGGATAATAGATATTTTTATCTATGTCTATTAATGATTAAGATAGTGTTTTAGAGGCTTAAAATGAAAATAAATACAATCTTATGCATGGAATACACTAATATTCTTAAAAGATTGTTTTACTGCCTTTTGATGACAAACCCTTTTTAAATATATCTTTTGACAATTTTATAAGCTATGTTTGTCAAAATAAACTTATTATTTATTATTGGGACATCAAAATTTACTTTGTGTGAATTTTTGGTATTTTTCCGATAAAGTTCATTTTTTAATGAATAGTGAAAAATGTTGTATTTTAATTCAAAACCTCTTTTTAATCTAATTTATTTATATGATTAGATTATCTTTTGAATTGGTTTTGAAGTTAAATTAGAATATATTTTTACCATTTTATCCAATGGTGGTCATTGGAATCAATTTCACTTTGAAATTGGACTTAAACTAGTGTCAATCTTTTGATACTTATTGTTTCATAAAAACACGCTATTTGTCATGACAACGAGAATTAGTTATTAAATTAATTAATGCAACTTACATGTTTTGAATTTTGTAAAATAGACATCATTTTTGAATTAGGAATATCAAATATAGATTAGGGTGAAGTTTTGGTATCTTTCTGAAAAACTTCAATTTTTGATGAATAGTGAAACCACTAAGTGGTAGTTAAAGAAACTGATTTTTTGATTAAATGAAACTTTTCCACTTCTGTGATTTGATTTTCAAAAATCCTACATACATGGTTTTCATTAAGAAGTAAAATGTGGTTCAATGAGACTAAAATAATTTTTTTGGTGAATAGTAACTTTTAAGTTCTTAATCGCGATTAGTGGTAATTAGTGTAGTTTAAGGTAAAAATAATGTTTTAATAATATGAGATGAGCTTGACATATGTCCTACCCTCATTGGATGTGTCATGGCCGACCAAGAAAATCCATGGGTCAACTTGGGGACCCCATGAAGCCACTTTGGTTGGGAAATGACATAAATAACTTTTTATTTAATGTTAAAGTAAAAATGACACAAACAGGAGATGTTTTACTAAAACAATTTTTACATGGGGTTATACAAGTAATATTTTTGATTATAAATAGTCATTGTAAATATAACAAGATTTAATACATCATAGTATTTTTTCTATAATTTTTAGACTTTAAATAAATTAAATTATTTATGACATCATGATGATGCACCGATTACCTCATTAATAAAGGATTTAAATAAAATGAAATGATAATGTAAAATATATGAACTACAAATGTCTAAAACCTATTTTATGGGTGTATTTCGAACCCTTATCACCTTACACTCGAATTATATCAATGTGGGACCTTTTGAATCCGAAACTCATTTTAAAATAATGTAACATTTCTTTACTTTCCAAGAGTACCCCTCCTCTCCTCTTATAAATGGCCCCCACCTCTACCTCCTTACCCACACTCCCAAAGCCTTTGGCTCGGACAAACCCTGCCCATTTTGTCTCTCCACATCCCTCTCTTACTCCTTTAAGCCTCACTTTGGGCAGAAGGCTTCCCAAGGAAGCCTTTGAGCTCAAACCAAAGGGAGTTACCCGATTTTAAGGTAATGTCTTCACTTGAGTCCTTTTGTTTTATTTTGCTTCTCGAACCCCCTAAACTCTTTTTATTCATTTATTTTGTAAAAACTCCAGTATCTTCAATATACTAGGATGTTTCTATAATAAGGATTCGAGCTACACTTACACACACCTATATCTAATGGTTAAAGGGCATACTGTTTCCGTGGATGGTGAATTTATGCCTCCTGAAACGATGATTGTTCAACATTCTTTTAACACCTTCAAAGGTGGCCAGTAAGATGTCACTATATTTATATATGATATATAATATGTTTATTTTTTCCTTAAGCTTCTGTATTTTTCATTTTGGGCATACCTTTATGGTTTCCATTATGGGTAAACGCTATATCTTCATTTAAGGAAGTGCGGACTACCGCCCCCTCAAAGTGATTTGATTCATTAAATACCATATGTGGGACGTATAAAGGATGGAACTATGATATTATATATGATATTATACTGAAATTATAATATACCTTTATATCATTATTATTACATTCTATAAAATACGAAATAGAAATGAAAGTAGCGTTCATGCGTACGTACGGCTTACCGTCTCCATGAACGGTGCATTTCATTTCTTACCTCTAAATGATTATGTAATATTATAAATGCATGCATGTACTGGTTATATATGACATATATGATATATACATCATGAATAACATTCTGGATATAATGGATACATGAACAACTTGTAATTATAAAGGGCTTATTTTTGACTCAAGTACCAATGATCGTTAAAATGACCATAATTAACTTAAATAATTACATAGTGTTCATGACATGGAAATAAGTGATATAAAAGGAATAATGAAATTGAAAAAGGTTCTTAAACAAGTAGAAATTAACTCAAGTTTATTATTCAGGAGATTAAAGAACGACCGAGTCAAGTCGGACCCGAGGTATGGGACTCCGTCTCAATCTCCTTTCATTGAGGCATATTTTGTTTTATACACAACCTTCTTTTATATGGTGTATAAACCCCTTTGACTTTTACGTTTATTCAAAAGGAATCTTTTTTATACGAAGCATTTACAAAATGACAAAAGGGTATGTTTTTGTCGTACGTATGTGGCGACAACGACTTCTCCGCCTCCGTGACCATTATTTGAGTTTCGGCTTCCTCTATAGCCATACCCTTTTTTCAAAAAGAAAAATAAATACCATGTTTTACTTTTATTTTATTTTGGTATTGAAAATTGTTTTCATAATGTTTTTATATCAATGTTTTTTATTGATATCTTGTGATTGAAAGGTGTAAATGTTATGTTTCCTTTATGCATGTTTTATGTGATACGATTATGTTGAGGTTCTTGGGCATTATTATGAAGACGGGTGGTTCCGTGATAGACTAAGGGCGGGTGAGCACGATATAGCTCTCCAATGCATTGGGTAACGCGAAGGAGTGAAACGTTAAGGTTTCTCCGAAGAGATTTAGGGAATATACTGTGATGGGTATTCCAAACGTAACCAAGAGGGTTACTCCCTACGTAAGAATGTTATGAATGCCTCAAGTTACCTTTATGTCTTATGATTTCTATGATTTATTCATGATTTGATGAGGTATGTTAAAGTGATTCTGTTTTATGGGTAAAGTATGATTTCATTCTTATGTATATATGTACCCATGTTTCCTTTCCATATTTTTATATCCCTTACTGAGCTTTTTTATGCTCATCCCAAGTTTTTTTAAATGTTTTTCACAGGTCAAGGGGAAGGTACATGATATGATGATGGTGTCAAGGAAGTGTCAAGAAAGAATCCATGTTTTATTTTAAATATTTTTCCATTGATGGGAAAGAAGAATACTATCTTTATGTAACCACTTTGGTTATATGTGGAATGTAATACAAGTTTTATGATCTAATTCTCTAAAAATCTAAACCCGAAAATATCCTCAATGTGTAATCATGTAATAACTCAAGATTAAGTAAGGTTTAAGGCTGTGGCCTTATATTTTTACCCATTTCTAATATATTAAAAATGTGTTGAATATAATATTCATGCATTTTTCAAAATAATGATCTTCATAATTTTCTTAAAAATGTGAAACGAATTTATGTTTTAAGGATTACGTCCTGAACAGTATTACAAACCATCTTGAACACTCATCATTTTAAAAACTCCATTATATGATTCAAGGATTATTTTCAAATAAAAAAAATTATTTTTAAAAAATTTAGATTTAAAGATATTTTTAATGTGAAATTTATATTTTCCTCAAAATTTTATTTGTTCACATTTTTATATTATTTATATTCGTCTTTGAAATAAAAAAGTTATTGAAAATATGATCAATTAGGGATATAGAATATTAATTTCTACCTTATTATTTCCCTATATGGTTTATCCTCTGTTGCTCTATTGATGTACAATTTAATACCCTTCACAATTTTACTCTGGATATTTAATGATTATGTTTATTGATGGGAATAATGATTATCATTTCGTATGTTCATTTTTAAATATGAATGTTTATACTGATTATATTTCCCATATCATATATAAAATTCATTGGAAGTTTTATTTGGAGGGTGTGTATTATAATTACACATCCCCATAATGAATTTAAATGTTTCATGAGAAAAATTAATTGGCCAAATTAAATGGGGGTTTTAACAAAAATATTTATAATTTCATGTGATATATTTTGATTTTTTTTTGAGATATTCAGAATTAATAAATCCCTTATTATGAGATCATTCATTGATTTGCATTTTGCTAAATGATTATTAATAATGTCCATAGATATATTTCATGTTCATGAGATTATATATATTGCTTTATTATATCATCAGTTATTCCTTCCATATTATTCTCATGTTATAGTAAATATGTCATGTTTTCCAGTTATATACCATTCTATATGGAATATTATTGTTTACTCACAATATATTTCACTGAACTCTTTCCCCTAATGTGTATCCAAGCTCACCCCTTTTTTATTTTTATTTACCAAAGATATGGGAAGTGTTTTTTATTTATATGTAGAAATATGAATTGTTGAAATATGAAATTATAAATATAAATAATACATATACCTTATGTTTTAAATTATAATAGGAATTTAAATAATGTATCTTGTTTTCCAAGACAAAAAAATAATTTCATCCTTTAGGATGTGATTTCATGTATCTTTTTCTAACATAATAATGTCTGCACTGAATCTGGGTTACAAGTCCAACATTATTATATTTTGTATCAGATAATTTTTAGTAGAAACCATGGAAACTATATTTGGGATAACAATGATTATGGAACAAAACAATATTATATACATTGATGATAAATAGATAATAACACCATAGTGGTTCATAGAAGTAGCTATTTTTTGTTTTTTTATTAGTTATAATTACTTTTTTAGATATTAGAAGTGGATATGGTTTTTCAAAATATGAACCTAGGTTTAATGACATAAAATAGGCATGTGGGACTTAACTTGAGAATTATAAGGTACATGAAAATGGGCCTTACCATGCACATGTTTTGACACTCACGGGAGATATTATTTGGTTATTTTACATCTTCCAAAAAACCCATTTTAAGGGATTGGAATTTTTTTTATTATTTGGAAACATCGTAACAAAAACATGTATATAATAATGATATTATCCAAGCATTATATTTTCAATTTATGTTATATGTTTCAATAGTTTTGTTATTATACTTTATGACAAAAAAAATTTGAGTTCTCATCTACTATATTCAATTGCTTAAAAATGGAACATTGATTAAGGAGTGGGAATCATATAAATGTATGTTATCCAAAGAGTAAGGAAGATCATTTCTTTAGTGGGGGTAAGAAAATATATAAAAGGAAACTAGTTTCCCAAGTATTATCTTTAAATGATGACATGGAATCATGTTATTTTAAGATTGAGAAATAATTATCTATGAATTATGACATTTAAAGGAATCCATAAAAGAATATGATAGAAGAGAAAAATGGATAAAAGGATAAAGGGGAAGAATTTTTTCTCACATGTGATAATTATGGTAATAAAAACCCATATAATCACTTGAAGGTAATGGGAGTTTTCTTCATGATGGGAGAGAAAGTCTCTCAGGCATATGAATTCATGGGTAAGAATGAATCATTTTTTGTTCAGTATTTAAAATGTAACGAGATAGGGAACTATGAATAATAAAAATCCCCTAGTGAAAAGGGAATACACTTCAATAGAAGCTATGGGGTAATGGTAATTTTTAGGATATTACTATAGATGATGTTTTATGATTAATGTTATTATTTTTGTAATAAAAAATAATGTTATATGAGTGTTTCATCGATAATATTATCATTATAATTTAATTGAAATATAAAAGTTTTTTATTTATGTAATTTTACATTAAGGACTTGAGAAAATATATTTAATGGAACTAATAACCTAAAAAGTGATTCTGTGGAAACATAATCTCCATGTAAAACACATTATTTGGGGAATTTAACAATTAATTAATGTCTGAGTTCGTGATAAAATGTAAAATTCATCTCTATGAAATAGTATTGGTGACTATAAAATTGGATAGCGAGTGTATGGTTTATGTTATCTCAGTTATATTCTAATTCCTTTTTTGAATTATTGAATAAATTCAACAATTTGAGAATTTATTTAATTAATACTAGAAAACAATTGTAAGGATTCATGTTTTCATTATGTTTTTATGGTGATCATGGTATTCAGAGATTTTTAATATGATATTAAGTGCCACATTATATTTTCTAGGTAATAAATTATTTATTTAGTTACATTATATTTAAAATCAATTACTATGAACTCTATTATGCATATTTTGGAAGAATACTAAGGTTAAATGTTTATAGAGTGGATAAATTTTATCTTTTGGTCTAATTGGATAACTCTTTCAAAATATATTTTTCTTGGAAGATATTTTGGGACATATGAAAGGACTTGTCACTCTTTTATTGATATTTTGATAATTAAATTTCAATTTTAGTGATTGAAAAAAATCCATTTCTACATATTCATTAATTAAATTAATAAATAAAATGGAAATTGATCAAATAATAAACAAAGTATGAAATTATTCCTATGAATTAGAATGATATCAAGTAATTATATTTCCTTATATTAATAGATATAAGAGGATTACATAACATTTTTAAAAGCATTTTGAAAAAATATATCATATTACATGAATATCTAATTAATCAATTTCAATATAGAATCAGCATATATTTCTGGTTTTGTGGTCCTTCACTTTCCATTGTTTATTCAATTTCTTGTGATCAATAATCAATATCAATCTCTATACTTATTTTCTTTTTTCATATATATATATATATATTCATTCACATCCTACCAATTTTGTAATACTTTGAAACCTATTTTTATCATGTGGATGTTTTATTAACCCTTTTTATGATTTGGGATTCCAAGAAAATTATTTTCATATGTCAAACCCTTAATTTCTAACATAAATATTAAATTTCATGGATGCAAAAAATTTAATGGGATAATATCAAAGACCATCATATTCTTTTATAGTAAAATATTAATCGATATCATATATGATACATAAAAATAGTCATAAAGTGAATGTAACATACCCAGACATTATGATATATTTATTTTTATGTTTATTCAATCACATATCTGGCTTAAATTTTATGTATCATCATATTTAATGTAAAATCCACAATCTATTAAAAAATTATTATATAAAAATGAACATTATAACATAGTCATCAATATGGTGGGTATGAATAGGAACAACTAAATAAATAAAATTATATGGTTAAAACATGTCTAAAAAAATTCAATTGTTATATATAAATTATGAAAAATATAATAATAAGTTTACAAAAAATGTTTTACAAAAACCATCACTTTATAAAAGGTGGTTCAGTCACACATTGCACTTATAATTTAAAATTATTATTTATTATTTTTTGAAAATTTATATTAAAAAATAAAATTATTTTCTAAAATATTCATGTCCAAATTCTCTTCGTTTGAATCATTTTCTTTCAAAAACCACTTTTTGACTCATTTTTCCATTTTATATTAATTTTATTTCTTACACTTATATGATTTGAATATGGAACATTTGATTATCTATTGGGAATAATATATATATAAATATTTTATAATAATGTTCATATAAATCTATTATCATAATGAATATTTAAGACACTAAAAACTTAATATCGTGGTTATGGTAAAAAATGATTTACTAAGGGATTAAACTAAAAATATAATGGTTAAAATGACCCAAACCATTACCAAAACCAATTATATTGAATTATGTTTACCATATATCTTCTAATTTTAGATAAGTACCCATTTTGTTTTATTTTATAATGATACAAATTTGGTTATGACATTATCTTTTCAAAAATCCCATTTGAGTCCTCCCCGCCACATATAAAATTACACCCAATATCATGCACATATCACACATTTAGAACCCCTTGTATAATACACGAAATGCCCAAATACCTTAAATACTCCACTTAAAACAACCTAGAGGTATTATTTTTATTATTAATCCATCATACAATGGATTTTTGTATAATCTCAAGGAGGATCTCCGAATTAGAGGTAGAAATTTTTAAAGAGAATATTTAGTTTATTTCATATTCTTCCTCCTCAAAATAGTCTTAAATTATTAAAATAGTATAAAAATAGTATAAAATATATAATATTCTGTAATTATGTTATCTTATTTATCCATATCCATCTCCACCTCATCATAATTGGAAACAAAATCGCTGATCATGTGTACAATGGACTACCGCCACATAAACTATTGTAATTAATTTTCCATAACCACATTTAAATGATACATATAATGATTTAATTTACATATTTACAATAATTTATAATAGTATTATACATATGGAATTATTATATCATATATACCTTCTTACTTACCATTCTGGGGGTGATATTATAACATCACCCGTATGATCAGTAAGCTACCACCTCGTAAAGAAAATGTTATTCGTTTTAAGATGATTCTTTATTGGGAATATTTTAAGGATATATTTAATGGATATATGTTATTATTTTGAAATATATATTACCATATATATATATAATATCACTTATATTTTATTTTATTCCAATTTGTATTAAAATAATAATGTACCTTGTGCGTATGTGCGGACTGCCACCTTTACAAAAAGATGGGAAATATTTTTCATTTTATTTTAACATTGATGGTAGTGTGCATGTATGTAATTAATATAAATTATACATATGAAATAATGATAATTTTTAATATATTAATTAATATTTATTTTCCTATCATTCTATCCATCAAGAAAATGGAAACTACGTTAATGCACATGTACAACATATCATCTCGATGAACCATGTATTCCATTTTCTATTTATAAACTAGATTACTTGAATTATATGTATAATTAATATTTAGGATATTGAGTAATTATTAACATTATTTATATTATGTATCCGTGGTTAATGTTATTGTATATAAAATGAAGAACAAAAACAAGCTTGATAATTATAGTAATTATAACCCTAAAACAATGATTTTAACAAAGAATTGTTAATAGACGGGTCATGATAAACTATAAATAATCATATATTGTATGAGATAAATTATTATGGTTATATTATAAGTTTATTATAAAGAAATTTATATTATATAGAAGGTTTTTACACATACTAAGGAACTCGAACATGAGGTAAGGGTTTCCCATCTCACTTTTACATTTGTTAGACGTATGTTATATACTATACATTTACATTCTATGTCATGTATATACCGAAACTTTTAGAAATTTAATTCATAAATAAATTTATCTTACTTATATTAAATTTTTAATTTTAATTTATTTGTTCTTGTAGAATATGATTCAATATTTACCAATGTTTAAGTGTTTATTTCACTATCATGACATTATTTAGTATAATTTTGTTAAGTCTATTTTGGGAGAATTAGTTGATATTTCAATCAAATAATATATAAATTTTCATCAAATATAGTTATTTAGGAACATATTAAAGTAATTGGAATATTTTTGTCTCTATTTTTTAGTTAATATTACTGATAAAATGTTTTTATGAAATTCTGAATTGATTTTCGGCTGAAAATCATTCCTCATAAAATTAATTGATTTCGATAAATGTTTTAATTTATTTTTATAAATTTTCCAAATGACGTGTTGAATTAATTTTTAACCATATTACATTATATAGAATTAAAATGAATAATTATGTATTTTTCAAAAGAAGGCACATTTGGATTTTACTAAAAATGTGAAAGGAATTATTCATTTATTTTAAACCATTTTAATATTAAAGGGTTTTAGTTATAAAGAATGTAGTGGGAGATAATGTATCTCAATTTTGGGCCAATTGATTATGTTTCTAACCATACAAAGGAAATAGAACAAATCCATTCTATCATTTATCATTATGTTTTATAATGTATATAAGTCTGTTAATATTTTATATATATGTATTATATGTTTGGTACTTAACAATAAAAAATATATTCTCCCACAAACAATAATAGAACACGAAAAATTTAATGGATCAGGAATCAAGAATAAATATATTATTATTTGTTTTGATTATAAAAGGATATATTTTGGGTTCCAATATATTTATTTTTAATAATTTCAAATATAATTCATCATTTTTTATTTCAGCATTACAAATGATTCTATTTCAGTTAAACAAAAAAAATTGAAATATAAAATAATCAACCTCCAATATTTCAATCATAACTCTACAATATGCTCTCCACATAGATATTTGATTTCTTTCTTTTTCACTTGAAAATTCATTTACTTCACAAAAAATTAATAAAACATTATGTTCAAAATGACCTTAAATGTTATGATATATGGTTTAAATTTTATTGGCATTAAATCCATACAAAAACTATGTATTCAAATTTAATATAGGGCCACATGATAAAAATTTTAACGTTTCATATTCCAAGAATCTATAATGAATAGTCACTTTACACCATGGAAAAATTTTATATTATGCTCATTTTATAGCAATATATATATTGATTAGAAAGCATTAATTT
This sequence comes from Viscum album, assembly GCA_963277665.1. Lineage (NCBI taxonomy): Eukaryota > Viridiplantae > Streptophyta > Magnoliopsida > Santalales > Viscaceae > Viscum > Viscum album. The sequence continues at coordinate 652,793,577 of OY728123.1, forward strand.
AACAAATTAATATACAATGTAAAATATATTTGATAATCATCATAGTTATAAAAGATAAATAGAGTTGTGTGAATTATTTATCTATTTGTAAACAAATTTACATTCAAGCTACAGATTCCCTTACCCCCAAAATGATTTTTTCATAGAGAGATGTAGGAAAAAACTCATCTAATACAAATAATATGTTTGTTGAAAACACATCCTCCACCTTAGAAAAATAATTTTAAATAGTAAAATCTTATAGTGAATAATGATTTATAACATATCACATATATAAATATATTAATATATCTTTTAAATTTATACATCCACAAAATATATAAATAACCAAAAATAATTATTTCTCAAACCAAATGAACTATTAAATTCCAAATGATATCCAAAAAATGGTGTAATGAACATTCCCAATCATTAATTTAATGAAACTACATATTTAAATAACCATTTAAAATAATTATAATCAAACAAATTTTAAAAAAATGGATTGTAAAAAATAAAACACATTTATGACAGTCTTTCTAACATAAATTGGATTTGTTCAATGAAATTAATCTAGTTAGTGTTTGTTTCTGAACATAAAAATGAAAATATTTCAATCATGTCATCATAATGATTTTTTATGACATAAAAATTATTATTTTTGAAGAATAACTACATGGTACATTTATTATACATATGAATTATAAAAAAATTCCCACCCACAAATCATTTTTTACATGTCAGGGGCCAGTGTGTTCACTTTCTTTTAGAAGTGGGACCCAAATACAAATTTCATTTCATATATGTTATGTATAATAATTAATTCAAAACATTAATATTATTGAATTTAATTAATATTAATGGCATAAAAAACTATCATATATATATTTATATCAACAAAAATGAAATCAAGGTTATGTTTTATCTCATGATATCTACAACATGGAAGCTCAAAAAATGATTTTTGTTTCTACAAAATATTTTTATGTTTTCCAAATTTTTGTATATATTCATATGTGACAATCAAATTAAAAACTCTTTAAATACAGATTTTTTGAAAAAGGTTTTGGACAAATAGAAATTTCATGAGAACTATTGAATTGTTTTTTATTCTTTGATAAGAGTGATCGAAAGAAAAAAAACCATTAATGATCCATGTATGGTATTTTTCTCCCATTTCGTAGTTACTAATATGAAGCCCCTTCATCCTAAATAGGACATGATTTATTCCCCTAGAAACAATATCCATAATATTTTCAAAATGATGGAATTTCATTTATAGTAAACATATTAATTTTATGAAACTAAAAATATTAAATATTATAATAAAACATTTCATTAATTCCTTGCACCCATAAAATTTTCAAATATCACATAATTGTGATAAGAGACAATCAATATCATCTATAGGATATTTATATCTAGAAATAATTCAAATGAATATTTTATGTTAAGACTTCAAAAAAATTTAAGAAGATAATTTATATACAACCAATATAATAGTGTATGGACTATGTTATCTAGTAAGGATCAGATATGGATTCATTAATCAAATGAAAATTAATAGTTTGATATATCTAACATCATTTGTAATGGTAGAAAGCAATTGATCAGTTTTCTTCAACAATAGACAACTTTTTCAATGGTGTAATGTTTCATCATATCTCCTCTCATCTATATGTCATCATAACCTTTTTTGTATCATTTTTATTTGAAAATAAATGTTTTAAATGAGGAATTTAGGGAATGTAATGAATTTCTATTAATTTTAGTCTTGGTAACTAATCAAACAACAAGTATATTTGTTTAATTTTTTATTGTGACATCCGATAATTAGGAGACTCCAATATAACAACATATTCCTTCATATTTAGAAACAAATAATTATGGAATAAATTTATGTTCATTCACCAAAAACCAATTATGAATATTATTTTATTCAAAATTTGATGTGAATATAAAATATTGTTTTCATTATAATGTATGAGTTCCAACAAATTTATAAACTCTGTAATTTTTTCCCTATATACATTTGTTCCTTTATTGTTTATCAATTTTAACAACAATGAGAAAAAAATAAATTTCATTGTAATTTGAAAAAATTTATTTTTTAAAAAATCCTAAAAAATCTCGATCATCAGTACCCTCTTGGATTGCACTAGTTAAATATCACGAATCATATTCCAATTCAATCAGACATATCCTCTTAAGAATCATATTCATCATTAGCTTTTGAATTATTCAAATTTCACCATGCCAAATCCAATGACTATAACTCAAATAAAAACCTAGAAAATTTAAATTACCATTGATTCGTATAATTTTAATCATTTTTATATTTACATATTGTAATAATGGATATAAAATTGGCTATTGTTTGGAGATTTTTTTTTAAATTTCTAAAAAATCATATCCTTCCTCATATTCATCACCTTTTCCCAAATCATTAATCCAAATATAAATCATTATCTTCTATTAAGAATATCATGTATTGAAGATAATTTGTTAAATATTAGCTATAATATCTTGGTCAAGGTATTCTATATTTTTATTGATTTTGTGGTTTAACATTGGGTTCACATGGTATTGGTGGTGAATCGGGAATTTTTTAAAGGACATAGGTTCGACGTAGGATATTGGAGCTGGTTCATGATATAAATCATCCATTAAATATTCCAATTAAATATTGGGAGAAACCATGAATCTAATTATTTTCATGGAAAAAATATATGACACGACTATTGATTCACAAAGTGAACTGACCCATCGGTAGTTTTAAACAATGGTGATGCATTTTTCTACTTACAAGAAAACCAGTATGATCATATCATTACCTATTAATTCAAAATATGAAATTTTATTTTCCATTAAATAATATTTTTTTATAGGTGTACTCTTTTATTATTCACCTTAATTCTCTCTCCCTCTAACCCTATTACCACTCTAGGTGATTACAGGGATTCTATATCTTATGGACCTATACAATGGAAAGATTGATCTATATGTTGGTTGGTTTCTCCACATTAATTATGTGTGATCATTCTAATTCTATTTAATTCATTTATCATAGATTTGGAAGTGGTTGTGGAATATTTTTTTGGATATTTTTTCTGTATGATGATTATTCACTTATCACTTCTTTGTCTATTGAGAACATATTTTTAAGAGGTTTTTGTTCTTATTGTATGTGGTCTACCATGTGAGAAAATTAAGGTATTTTTGGTTCTACCTTCATCACAAACACCATTTCATTGGGAACCTTGATTATATGATGTGAGAATCAATGTAACGACCTTAATTCATTTTTGTTTCACTCCTTTTTATAATGTATGTGGATCCCATCACAATTAGTGTGCAACCCATGTATGAGGTATGTGGTTCCTCTATAGTCTATAAAATATGAACCAAGAATTATATTTTTTAAAAATTGATTTATAATTAAATTTAAATGAACTTATTATGGATTAATGTTTTTGCTGTAAATTGGATTTTTAAAATATATGGTGTTTCTTATCAATTTTTTTATGAAAAAGTTATTTTCAAAGCATTATGAAATGGGATTTCAAAGAATTTTTTTTGTTAAAAAAATTATTTTTAGAATTTTTTGGAAAATTTGAAATACATTTTCAAATTCATTTGACATATTATGGCTATTGGGGCCTTAATTACCTTGGTGGAGGGTTTAATATTGGTACATTTACATTGAAATTGTGATGAAGATCAATTTTTTGTGTGTCTTACATTCCTATACCATAGATGCATGTTTTTATGGGATTAATAAATATTATAGGGGTATCACATTTTTGGGTTTCCCTCTATTTCCAATACATTGATACATATATTCTAGGGACTTTTTAACACACTAGTGATCAATTATTTATTTATGTACACGTGATCTTGAAATACAAACCTTTATTGTCCAAGTGCTGTTTACTATTATGCATTATCATTTATATATTTTTTATTTTATATGAGTATCTCTATTATTTATTTAATGTGAATGGTTTATGGAATTTTTTTGAAACTATTTTACATGGTTTTATGAAAAAATTTCAATACAATGAACTATTTTTTATGCTTTTGAAATAAATATTTTTAAATAATTGTTATGATTTTTTTTATTTTTTTAGCATGTTGGGATTATTATACATATACAAGATATAGAACTCCTATGTTTGATCTAACTGATCCTTTTTAGATTACTCGAAACAAATTATATTTGGGGTTTTTATATCATGTGTTGATTGCTACAAAAAATGAAAATGAACCAGAAAGAGGTAGGGAGGTTTAACACAGATTGGTTTAGGTTTCTTGTGGTGATATGTTTGGATATATCCTAAATTCCCTAAGGAGTAATTTTTTTATGTGTAGTTTACCTTTTTTACTTTATGGGATATTTACTCTATGTTTTCTTCAAACTATATTTTGGTTGTTATTATACTATTGACTCTCTGTGGTTTAAGGAATATTATCTATCTTCTATTATTCTGATTAATATTTTCTATGTATGTTATTTTGGGTTGGGTGAAATTATTCTCTCTAGTTGTTAGTGAATGCTCAGTTCTACTTAGAAAACCATGTGTTGGAAATGACCTTATAGTCATTCCTCATTCATGTTCGAAGATATGTTGGATAGTTATCTAGGATGGTTCATGAGATTTTATTATTTTATGTGGTTTTCTACAAGTGTCCTTTTCACTTAACATCTTGAGAAAGGCTATTGGATTTTTAAAATTAGAGTTGTAGGTTTCAAAGAGTTCCTAGACAACACTTGTTGTGATGATCCTTATACTACCATAGGATATTTGGATGTTTGTCCCCTGAATTGAGTTTTTATCTAGGTAAATGTTTCTTCTTATAATGATCTTTTATAAAAAGATATTTTTTCATTATCTAATTGTTTCCTTATATTTATATAATGTTTAAATATGCCTCTATTATGTCTTCAAAAGATTTTTATATAGGGTGTAGTAGATGATACTCCTCAATGGAATACTACTCTATATTATAATATAATATAAGGAATTTTATGTAACCCCTTGACCCTAGAAGACCGAAATAGGTGCATTAGTTTATAAAAATAACATGATAACAAGGACTCAAATACAGAAGAATATATTAGATTAAAATTATCTAAAATCTATATATTAATCACGATACCGAGAATACTATTGGAATTAGGAAAATAAAACCATGATACTTGAATCTAAAATAAATTGTGTCCTTGGATGATTATTCATTGATTTATTCATCATAACTATGGGAAATTAAACCTAATAAGGGCGAACTCAAATGATCAGTAAGGGTAAGTAAAGAAAATGAAATAATTATTCAATTGATATAAATTAAAATTTATAGGTAAATAACTAATAAAAAATTCCATTCAAGTAAATACATATATAATAAGCAATATTAAAAGATAATAAACTGAAATTCATTCCACTTAATCAATAAATTGAGAATATAATGCATCGATAGATATGTCAACACAAAATCTCGTTGATGTAAAAAGAAATGGAATATATATGATGCGACTGAATAATAATTTGACATAATGTCTATGTCACGTGAAATCCTATACCATTAAGACCTTTTACAATATGATTAAAACTAAGGATAGATAATAATTTAATTTGACAAATTTATTTGTCTCATGAGAACATGTCAATGCATCGAGGGGCTATATAAATTTTTATCCCCAAATTTCATTACTAGTAATATTAATTCCTAATATCAATTAACAAAAAATAAATAATATGCCTTATAAAATATTATTGTTGAATAATTAATATTTATTTATCAATAATTCGATATTAAATCCAATAACATTTAATGTGAACACCATATGTATAAAAGATATACAGTTTATGTAATTTTAATATACATTGTAAGAGAATATTGGTATTCAAGTTACATTATAATAAAAATTTATTAAAAAAATGTTATCATTTCTATTCAATGATAACAATCACTAAAGGAAATAGATTTCGAAATTAATCGTTAAGAAAAATCTTTATAGAAATAATCTCTAAACATTCCAATGTGTCCTATACCACATTGAAACATTTAAATCATAGACCCCAAGATGGAATAATATTAAACAAATCATATAATATAATTACTTTAAGGATATTAATTTTATGGAATTTAAAAAATTCAATATATACACCAAATAAATGTGATGTGGTGGATAATAACAAATAATTCTCAATGGAATATAAATTGAGAAAAAATTCTATTTCCTTATTATTCTATTTGTTGATTTGGAATTTATCCTCTTTTATTCTAGTTAAAAATATGTTACTAACATATACAAGAACCATAATCATGTTTATAAGGTTATATATCATATTCTTATAATATCTTATTACCCATTTTTTAACATTCTTTCATTATTTTTACTATTGTTGGTGTTTATTGCCTAGTTTTTGCAAGTTTTTTTTAACTTGTTATTTTTAGATCCTATTACATAGATCATTATTTCATAATAAATAAAATTTAAACCATGACTTAATTATATTATGTCTTCAGTACATATGTGTTTATAATAATCTATGATGTATATATATTAGAAATGAAGTGCACTGTTCATGGTAACGTTGAATTGTATGTACGCATGAACGCTACTTTTATTTCATTTTCATATTATATAAAAGACAATTAATTGATAAATATGTATATTATAACCCCAATATCATATATATTTCATATGTTTTACATATTTTTATTAAAATATTCATTTATCTATTCTATTTATTATGTGAACGAACCACATCACTTTGAGTGGGTGGTATTCCACACTACCACAAATAATGTTATCATTTTTACACAAACTAGAAATTATAAAGATATGTATATTAAAATATTTAAACTTTCCTAAACTCATAATAAATATAATATATATACCATATAAAATTATATTTTCAATCATAACGGCCAGTATGAGAGTCAGTAAAGGAAAAATGAACAATCACGTTTCGTGAGGTGGCAATTTTTCGTACTCGTATATATTATGTTCATTATCTATTAGATAGAATTTTTTGTATTTTAAGGTATAAAAAATTAAATAAAAACATTATATAAATTTTATGATATATATTTTTTTTAAAAATAATATAATAAAGATATTTTTTCGGTGGACAATGGATATAAAACTAAAGATCTTAACAGAAGAGGTTACCCCGTAATCGGGTTAATTTTTTTGGCATGTACCTAAAAGATTCCATGGATTTATTTCATCCCAATAGAACTCTTCTAGAATTAGTGTACATATTTTGAGAATAATTTTGGTCAGATATTCAATGTGCCAAAGTTGGTTGAGGGGTGTGAAGATGTGGGAGGAGAGTAGGCCTTTTTATTGTGTAGGAGGAGTTTAACTGTTGTGATATTTTTTTAAAAATATTTCCATACATTTTTTTTCATATTGAAACTTGATCCAATAATTATAAAACCATATAAAATGGATTATAGGGTCTAAATATGTCAAAACATGTATTTTTTTTCAATTTTATAATTCATTTGGGCACTCATGATAGGGGTTTAGTCCCTTATTAAGCTTCATTTTACCTTAATAATTGTAATTAATTTTAATTACATTCAATTTTAAGTGAGGTAAAAAACAATTCTGAACTTATGATAAAATATAAATTTGTATTATTCTATATATAGAATCTTTTTTCCAAATTCAAATCATATAAGTGGATTATTTTAATAATCTTAAAGATGGGACAATAATGCAGGGTTTCAAGTAAAAATGTCCCAATGATTGATAAGTTTTTAACAAAAAATTCAAAGTGAAATTGACCCTAATGAACTAAATTTTCTTAATTGAAAAAATATTATCTAATTAATCCTAAAAACCAATATAAAAATATTTAACCATATAAAAAATTAGATAAAAATCTCAATTTAAACTATAATTCATAATTTTTCACTGCACATAAAAAATGAATCTTCACAGACAAATACTAAAAATTCCCCTTAAGATAATTATTTTTTCCCAACCAAAATTGATGTTTTTATTTTCCTAATAAATTTATATATTTTTCAAACATAATATTTAAAATCTTTTCTATATTATGAGGTGTGAAAAATTAAAATAATTTATTTTATGCATCAAATTTGGTTTGTTCTTATATTATGCTTATCAAATCTATTGAATGTATTTCAAGAATATTATATTTTATATATAATATTTATATATTTAATTAATATCACTTACTAAATAATTTAATTCATTAGGTTAATGTAGCTTTGTGACCATGAAAATATCTTTATATAAATATATTATTTTATTGTTCAATTTGTTCTTATATTCATTCCTAATTAAATTGTCACCAATGAATTTGTTTCGTAATAAGTATATTTTTTTAAGTTAGTTAATATTATTCATAATGGAATGTTTATCTCTTATTATTTTAAATAATAATATTTTAGTAAATATTATTCCTTGGCAAAACACAGTATTTTGTGTAACAAAAGCCATCGAAAAAGGATTATCTTGCATCAACGCTTGCTAATTAGTGTGGCATCCATTGAAATACAAAAAAATTATCGAATAAATTTACAATAGTAATATATTTTAAATTATAATGCTATTATATTCCGTTACGTGCTTGGTGTTGCATGTCATGCATTATATAAAATATTAGTTTCTTACTATATTTTTTTGTGGTGTTACTTTATCCTCACCATAAATAAATTTCACCCTTGGAATTTAAATATCATATCGGTAATAGAGTGATTGAATATAAACTATTGTTGAAAGACCCACATTGTAAATGGGTAAAAAAATATTCTTAGTAAGAGATAAAGAAAAGTATAATGATCATGTAACTACCTTCCATAGTAGGATAACATAGGTGGGAAATGGACAGTTGGATATAGAGGAATAATATAACATTTAGGTTCAAATGGACGGTTCTAGAGAACCTATTAAAGGGAATATTAAAAATAAATATATTTCCTAAGTATGTGATGATCATAGGAACATATTCTTTATCTAAAAAGAAAGTAACAAGACATTTATTTTGGTTTCAAGATAATTTTTCCAAGAGTTGATTAATTGTTTCAGTATCTAAAAAAATTAATAAATATACTTACATGGTGTGTTTCTATAAGAAAAATCTTATCTTCTGGTGTTTCCTTAAACTATTTCTAAATTATCTCATAGAACAAGATTCATCGCATAGTTGGATAAATATATCACTCTCTAAAACCATATTCAATTATCAATTTAAACCATTTCATAAATGGTAAAAAAATCTGAGATATTATGATTCAACACGTTAGAAATAAGGTCATGAAATTTTGAAAATGAAATTATCATTAGCCTTCAATAAATATTAAATATCTATTTAATCAAAAAATGTCGCATAGGTGAACAAAATCATCATATATACTCATTAAATATGCTAATAACTCAAATCACCGTAAAAACATATTGAAAACCAGAAATCATCACTATTCATTATGTAATACACATGTTATTGGATTAATTACTCAAACAATTTTTTTTTCAAACTTCATCAGTGATAGCATAGACAACTTTTAAAAAAATCACTAGTCAATTCTAAGATAGTCATAACATATTCAAATAAATAATTTCTTCATCATTATCTCAACATCAGGAACATATTAAGGGTATTATTTTCCTTAATCATGTGTTATATTAAAAGTGTAACATTATACAGAAAATATTTTTATTGTACCATTAATCATATGGTATAAATCCTTAACGAAAAATTATTGTTTTACAATCATTGTATATTTAATAATGAATATTATGAGAACATCATAAAAAATTATTTTTTCACATATTTCATTGATCCAAATACAGAAGTACCATAATCTTTCCACTTCAGTAGTGTCAATAACATATTATTGACCCTGATCCCTTAGGTTTTTTGGAGGTATATTACCTTGATACATTGGGAATTAGTTTTAGTATTTCCCCATCACTTTGAAATTGTAACACTAAATAGATGTGTTTTACATTATCCATTTTCATTCCATTTCATAGTGTCCATTTTCACCAAACATATAACAATCTCCATATCATTTTAAGAATTTTTTGGGTGACACTTTCTTCAGTTATAATAACTTGGAAATATTATTTCCCCTTCATCTTATTTAACTCATCACATTATTCATAGTGTTCATAAGACATAATATTTTGTTAGATTCCCATTAAAAAATATGATCTGAATATTTCGTTCTTTGTTTTTATGAAATAGAAAACTATATCTTCGTATGATGGGAAATTTTGAGAAACTAGTACCCTTTGATGATTTTTCATAAATAACATAAATGAATTTTTCAATAATTCCCTCCGTGTTAGATATGTAATTAATAGAATACCGGGATAACATTATAAAGGTATCTTTGTAATCTGCAATCCTATCTTCTCCCATTCTATTTATTATAGGAAACATTATCTTTATCTAAATTTGATGTTCATTAGGGATGTATTTATCAAAGAATGTATCCTTAAATTCTCTCCATTCCATGAGTGTAATTTCTTATTCCTCCTTAGTATTCTGGATCAAGGGTGGCAATTGATCATCATAACCTTTGAATAAAATTCTGTAAGTGTAAACTTTTCCTTTTCACTATATTCCAAGAAAATAAATATCTTCTCTAGAGACTTATTTGATTTCATAGCTACAATTATACTAGTATGCCTACTAAATAATTTACGATTATTCCACATAAAGAGATCATTTATTATAGATTCTATCTATGGAATATGTTATTCCATTCAGACATGACTATTTTTCATAACCTAACTAAGATTACCTAATATGTCCATAACATGGTTAGTTCAAATACCAGCTACATTGAATTTCTCAATAGGGAAACCTCTACATTTTCAATGAGTGTTGATACCATTCTTCCTTCTAGGTTCCATTTCAATTAAATGTAATATATTGGATTATCTCTTAAAATTATGAACATTTTATAAATATAAATGTTGTATATAATATAATATAAATTTATGCACCATAAAACATATAACCCTAAAAATTGGTTACCTCTGTGAAAGTATTACTTTTAAATACTTCATAATTATAGTTAAAAGAAATGTGGAATATCTTATGTGTAACCCTCAAGAGTGTAAAAATAGTTATGCAAAAATATCATTGTAATGTACTAGGTTACACCAAATTAGTCTCTTCACACCTTATCAGATTTTTTACTCTTAGGTACATATGTTCCAAAACCATGTCCACTTCCTGTATCTCGGTGGGGATGTATTTTTAGGGATACCCACATATTCTCTACTTTACCAGAATTATATGATTTTCTTGTCATGACATGACCCATAACAGGGCTCGAGCCATAAATACCCCAAGACCACCTCCATAGTTCAGGGTCTAATGACCAACGTCGAATGTATAACTATCTCAGGGAGGCCTTTTCATAATTACATGTACACACACATGCAACCAACTCAATGAAATGTGTAAATAGAAAACAAATAAAAGATACACCACTACTATATATATAAACCATAAATATGCATTGACCTCTAAACTTTACATGTACAAAAAGTAAGCTAAAAGGAAAAGGGGAAAAAATACAAGCCAAAAAGAAAAGTTCCAAAACCCAAAAACAAGTGGAAAAGTAAAATATCGGAGACAACCCCACTTTTGGAGCCTAATCAATGACCATAACACGCTATTCAAGAACCTCATATCCCTATTCTCCTCTGATGTAATGATAAACTTGTTCTTCATTTGCAAGGGTACACCATGTGCGGGGAAGGCCCAAGTTGGGGTGAGTATGAAAATAATCAATAGGATTCCCCAAAGGCTCATGTGAGCTAAAAAAGATGTACTTTACAGGGGACTAGTAAATAGAACATGATACAATAATCGAGTACAGCTCGACCTAAAAAATATGTGATGTAAGCTCATCTAAACACAAGTAGCTTGAAAGAGTGGGAAGATGAACTACTTATCCAGTAATCGCTACCTATAGTAGGATAGTAGACTCGTACAACCACAAGAATCTATACATAGAATGAACGTGGCATACCCCACACAGCAGCACCACTCCTGGAAGGAGAGTAAAAAACCCAAGGAGTCATTATTGAAAATACAATATATATATATATATATATATGCATAACCATAGATGCCCAAATCATAGAGTAAGGGGATCTAGTTCTAGATGTAAACTTCATAGATGCCTAGCATCCCACATGTGTACCCTGAAATGCATGTCAAAGGGGCTTAGTAACCGAACCTTGATATTATCCACATTGGGTAGGTCTGTTTCACATGTATGGTTTGAAGATGTGTCACAAGGATGCCTCTTGGTGGGAAAAGTTCCCCTCTTTCTTGAGATTCTATAGTCACATTATAGAAATCTCATCACTATTCCGCATAGTCGAGAGATCATGTCATAAAGTCAAGAACCCACTACCCAGCCTCGATTGAGGGTATTGTAAGAATATTTATCAAAAAACCCACTGCCCAACCCAGTTTGAGGGTAATCTTGAATGAATAAAATACAAAACTCACTACCCATTTGTGATGTTGGGTTTGTCATGAAATTGTAACATGTTAACCTCACTGCCATGTCGCGCTGGTGGGTAATCCCTAAAGAGAGAACGATGAACATCACCACCTAGCCATACTAGAGGGTAATACAGGAATAATTAAAGACAAATCTCACTTCCTATCCCTGATGGAGGGTTTTTCTTGAATAGAGAACAAAAAAACTCAACACCCAACTAAGATAGAGGGTAAACAGGAATTTCTCTGGTGATTTTTAATGCATCGCTGCCATCACTTCCATCATCGAGTGTCACCTCAGATAGGCATCACACTAAGAACATTGAGCATCTCCTAAGATAGGAATCTACCAGAGAACATCTCACATCATACCTAAAAATCAAATATAGATGAAACCATCGCATTCACCACGTAATAACACTCAGGATAGGCAACTCATAGTCTAAAATTCAGGTTCAGAAGAAAGAGATATGAGAGGTAGAAGATTCATAAAGTTGTATAGAACACGTCTGGTGCCCACATGAAGTGCGCCCCTCCTCATCATTTGTCCGTGTACCTAGCCATACTCATGTACTAAACTATGATCAAGTACCAACAAGGCATTCTAGTGTAATCCTAGAGTACATGACACCTCTAACCAAAAGTTTGATGAGTGCACGTTGATCGTTACTGAACAAAAGAGAAGAAATGTAAGTATACTGACATGCCTCTTGAAAAGGCCCTGGATAACAAAACAGATCACACGAATGCGATCCATATAGAAAATAGAATAGGATCGATTATTCACTCACTCAAAACAGACTCTTAGTGAAGAAGCTGCATTCCATCGTGCTGAGCACAAATAGTTCCCTGTGGGGCCCTCACCTCGATCCCAAAACCCATCACACAGATCGGTCCACTGTGATTCCCTCAGAAAAACAAACAGAATTGATAATTAATTCTTCCAATATAGACAACATGTAAAAAGGTTTCCCTTCACTGAAAATGCATGATTGGTTCTCGATCACTACAGATCATGAAAATTCTATGCACATCTAGACAAACCGCACCATTGATATCCTCATGGAACATCACGCAAGATAGAATATTCACTTTCCCCAAATGGACTTCTGATATTTATGTTTTAAAATGTTTCATTGGGCTAAAAAAGGTACCCCATGGGGCTAACGCCATGCCTATGAATTTAATCAGGTTGATCATGCCATTTTAATTATCATTGGAAGACACACAATATCGACTCCTCAATCATCCAAAGAGGATACCCGGTGAAAATGGAACATATCATAGAAAATGGCCAAAACAAAGATTGTTGGGGATGCACCACTATTTCAATTTTCACCCTTGAAATAGGCCTTAAAAATACATCCTTAACTCCAGGGTCCCAACACCTCTGACGGTGCATCAATAGGACATCAAACGCCAAATTAATGTATGGTACAAGAATCATCAAATAATAATAATTATATTATTATTATTTTTGATGGAAATTTCATATCACTAAGCCTCTAACTCGTGAAAATATGATCACAAAACATCATCAAAAGATATTCCACTAAACACAGATTGTGTGGCCACAGACTGCACATCAAATGGACATCTATATTGAAAGATACCAGGTTTTTATTAAAAACTCAAGTCCGAACCTGCCAAGACCAGCCCGAACTAGTAGGTCCAGCTCAAACTGCCAGCCTCCACCATGCTGCTAAAGCTTCGGTGTCGTTTTCCACACTCCGTAAATCCGATTGTGCTATCCACCGTGCTATGTTGTTCCCCAGATCCCCCAGAGGGAACCCCCAAAAGAAATATTCTACACAACACCACAATCAATCTGGTGGTCGAAATTGTGATTCAGGACCATATCTAGAATCCATGGGACGAGACCATCAAAACACAAACATCCTCTTGAGGAGCCATCAACATTTTGGTGTGGAAAAAAGTAACTTCCACTTCTACTCACTTATGCGATTCCTCTGGTTCCTGAAATTTGAACCAAAGCATATATCAAGACTCCTTGAGTCGAGGGCTTTATAGATACGGGTCTAACTCCATGATCATAGGTCGTTTTTGCAAGAAAAACTGTTTTGGGATAAATAACAAGAAGAATGTGATGAACGAACAATTGTAAATTAAAACATTCGATGGACATTGTTGGTTTTTTCATCAATAAATGATTCCATAGTATCGAAAATGAAAAAAAGTCAAAATTGATGAAAAAAATACAACTCGGGCATGTATAATATGAAAATGAAATCCTACCTCTAATCTGGTTCCGTTGTCGCATTCACTGCACTCTGATTTATCCGCGTATGATGTTTTTTCGTGATCCAACGACATTTGAACATCGAATAACCATCAGCCATAGCCCCACCGTTTGAGAGATAAATCTTCCAACCCTAACCCATTACTCTAACATCCTATTTATAGGAAACTACCAATAGACGCGAACTTGGAATCTTCTACAACCTCTCAAATGAGGTCGCCGCTAGGGTAAACACAATCCAACGAACTCAACATTGGTATTATATTTCCAATATGAGTCCCCATTTGGATGGTTTTAATTTTAGTGTTTCAAAGAAAATAAAATCATTTAATTATTTTATTTATGGTTTTCGTAATAGGAATTTTTTACTGAAATCTTGTGCCGACAAAAAATATACCCCTCCTGGGGTAAATGGGATTCTCTGGAATCAAACATGGCCTCATAATTCTAATCTGAGTTACCATTTGAATTTTATTTAAGATTGAGAGATTAAATAAATAAATAAATAAATTAATTCATCCATTTAATGTACTGATACCGAGCAAGGGGTCCGAATGTCCCTCACCAACATATTTTATTTCTACCAAAGGGTATACACTATGTTCTGGACACAAACATGGTCTCAGATTTTTTATCTATCAACAGTTTAATAGATATCCTATTTCGGTTGCGTGAATAGTACAAAAAACACTTAATATTTTTGTATAATTTATTTCGGGCACACCAGGCCTTGGAATTGTGTGTCATATCATCCTATAGCTCTATAAATATATGTCGAAATATTCCAATGTCTTTAAAAGAAAAACCAGGTCTCTACATCATTATATCCATCATGATTTTCATCCGAAAAAAGAAAAACATGGAAAAACATCTCGGGATAATGAGATAACATCTAGCTCTCCTGCTCCTAGGAAAAACCTACAAAATATCATGCTGGCACGAGAAATGAACCAAATGGATAGTATGTACTCATAAGGAAGACTCCATTCGATGATGTGAATAATAATGAACATGTATCTCATGAGCTACATCAAGTGGAAGATGTCGTGCACCCAATATAGCTCTTGGTGATAAGATAAGGTGGTACGAAACCTCTACATCTCGTGAATATTGCATACTACCCGAAGAAACTCAAGGGGATTGTTTACTTCCCTAGTTGAACCTCTACATTCCACGTCTCGACTGGAATCACGATATTTCCCTCAAACAAAGTCTTTATATTCAATTATTATGAATATCAATCAAGTGAAACACTAAAGGATATCTGTTCATGAATGATTTCATAGTTGATAAATCCCAACAAAGACTCTCTTACACACTCAAAAAGTGAAAGAGTCAACACTTTCGACTGAAGAAATCAGCACCCTCCTACTCCACCATGTTTAGCTGTTGGAAAGTTAAATACTCCGAGACATCCCGTGTTACACCCCGACCCCCAAAGCCCAGAGTAGGTGCATTATTTTAATAAATTGGCATGATTACAAGGAATCATGTCCCAAAATAATGATTAGTTTAGAAGTCTTGGAAAATAGATTACATACCTGAACATTACATTACACATTACAAAACAAAACACAACATAAATGATCTTTTGAGAACACCAATAATCATCTAGCTTAACCCTACTTATCAATCATAATACACATCTTTGAATTCATGGAAAATAAAATATAATAAGGGGAGAGCACAGATTCTCAGAAAGGATAAAAATATAGAGAAACCATTCAAAAATAACCATAAACATTTAAGGAAATGCATAAAACTAAACAAATCATTTTAATTGTAAACGTCAGCATAATATGGAAAAGATAAATCCAATAATTCCATTTACTAATTCAAATGGATATTTTACTAGTAGAAGAATAACATGTAATATCAATATCTAATTTCATAATGATGGAATAAATAATTCTAGACGTCATGACCACTTATTCAAGGCCTTATGCCAAGACTACAAATAAGATTTTGTCAAGGCCTTGTTCCAAGACACTAGTTTGTATCATGAGACCTACTGATGCATCAAGGAGCTATAGAGGGCTCCAACCATCACTTACTCAGTCTAATTTATTCTTCATATGAAAAGGTTTGAACATAACATAAACATTAGTATTAAAAATGGCATACAGAATGTCAATAATTTATCCATAAAACATGAATCGTATAAAAGTAATGCATCCACTATCAAACATATAAAAAACCTTCAATACAATATGGAAGATTTTTATCATAATAAATCAACCTCCATCAAGAATAAGATCCAATAAAGGATGTTGACATAGTTGAAAATGATCTGTTAAACAACTTGAGAGAAATAACCCTTTTTCATGAAATCATTTTAAAAGTAACACAATATATAAATCATTTAAAATATATTTTTGAATCAAAGTGTCCCATACCAAATTGAAACTTTCGAAAGGAATTAACATTTAAAAACATTCATGTCCATATAAATAAATCCTTAATATCATTTTGAAAACAAGGACATTAATGAGAATGGTTTAGAAGAATAAATCATTAAATCATTTAAAATGATGTTTTAGTAAAATTGTACCTTCAAAAAATCCCTTTGAGAACTCTTTGATGAAACTTGGACATAGATAATAAATATTTCTTAGTAAAAACATACACATAAACAATCTTGAATAATAATGAGATTAAGGAATTAACCCTTACCTTGCACTTTTATTTGGCCGATGGTATGTTTAACTTTCTGTATAATGACAATAGTATGTTATTAAATTATACCAGATCCATATTCATATTTATTATATCATATATAAATCATTTATGACTTTATACTACCCATTTAATAATGATTTACTTGTTAAATTAAAATTTCGTGTAATAATCGCTTTCTTTATCATACAGGTTTTAACTTGTTATTCTTAGTCATATCTTTTAGATCATGATTTAAATTTTTCGAGAATGTAAACCTTGATTTATATATCATATATATTTACAGTATAAATATTTATAATAGATAGATATGTTAAATGGATGGAACCATTTATGGAGACGGTAGGCCGTACATACGCATAAACACTGTTTCCGTTTTCATATCGTATTGAATGAAAGTAAGTGAATAAGATATAAGTTAGTACATATATATATATCCAGTAGAATTATTATGACATATATTACATAATTATTAATAATATATGTTTTTATAATCATCGATGAATGTTGAATGAGGGAATGAACTCGTCGCATCGTAGAGATGGTAATCCGTACGTATGCATGAGCAACAATATCATTATATTGATGGTCAAATCGTATGTAATTGGATGGTATATTATATATACAGAATCATTAACATGTTATATTTATTATCTACATTATTTATGCACATTATTATACCCATCTAAATAGTGAAGTGTTTGAAAAAAAACCACACCACGAAGTGGAGACGGTAAGCCGTACGTAAACACGTATGGTGACTTTGTTATTCATGTGATGGATAGAGTAATGAATATGGTTGTACAATTTTTATAATAACATAATAGTATATAGAAGTTAATGGAGTTATTATTTTATAATGGAAACAACAAAGAAAAAGGAATTGGAAGAAGAAGAGAACTTGATAGAGGTGATGAAATATTTACCTCTTCTTCGAGTTCTTCCTTTTAATTTGATCGAATTGGATTTTAAGGTTGGCTTTATGACCAAATGAAGGCCTCTAGAATTAAGGGAGGAATATTGTGAGGATATTTTTGTAGGTTTTGTCTGAGCCAAATGGATTTGGAGGTATGAAATTAAGATAAGGGGAAGTACCCTATTATAAGAGAGGTGAGGGTCACTTTATGAAATGGTTGAAATTTTATTTTATAATAAAATAATTTTCAGATTCTAATGGCTAAAAAATGATATATTTAGAGGCTATGGTGGGTATGGGTCTAAAACCTCTAAATCAATAGGGTTTTTACAAGTTTAGGTTACCATTTTAACCTGATCTTTTATATTTAACTATTAGTTAAATAGTTTATCTATTATCGTGTCTTTCAGTATTCTTAAACTATATGTTTAAAAAACTTACTCTAAATTCAAAAAGAATATCATGTGGATCATTAATGGAATATATAATATTATTTAAGCCCCTTTTCCGAACCTTAGATTTTTAGTAATATTATATCAACAAATTATATGTTATCTGTTTTAAAAATTAATTTATGTCAATTTTGACACTGTTTGGTATTTTGATTTTATGAAAGTCATAAAAACCTTATAACTTAGAAAACAAAATTGTCTAATAAACTCTAACATGTCATATAAACCTAAAAAATCAGTGGAATTCATCAAAAGTATCAATTAACATTTATTTGGATATTTATAATATCAATTATTTTAATATTTCATTAATAAGGTAATTATTGCATCATCATTGTGTCATAAGTAAATTAAATTATTTAATGTATAAAAATTATGAATAAAATACCATTTTGTAGGAAATATTTTTATCATTTTAATGAATATTTATAGTCAAATTTATACTGTGTTTAACCTTATATAAAATATGGTTTAGTTATTAATCATTGAATTTAACACTTTTAACTATTCTTCAAATAAAATAACAATAAATGTCTTAATATACCCATGTGTATCAAAGAGGATAATATTTTATTCCTAAAGTTTTATTGGTATAATTCCACTTATCTAAGAGAATTAAGACATGTGTGAGGGTAATTATAATATAATTTTTACCCTTAATTGCCGTATTTACTTTTAACCGGGGTAATTAAAATCAAAAGTTACTATTCACCAAAATTATTTTTGTCTTATTGAACCACATTTTACATATGGATGTCAACCATGTCTCTCATATTTTTGAAATTCAACTCACATAAGTGGTAAAATTATGTTTTATGCAAATTTTCAAATGCTCCCAAAAGGTTGGAAGAAAACGTTAAAAAGTTCAATAAAATTTTATACATCTAATTTTATTACAAAATGACTCCAATGAGTTGAATTGAACTTATATAGGTATTATATATCTATTTTTTCATAAAATAAATTTAAATAAAATAAATAATTATTTAAAAAAAAAATTCGGTATTAAATAATAAGGTAATGTTTTTCACTATTCATCAAAAAATGAAATTTTTCAGAAAAATACCCAAAATTTACCCTAAGCTAATTTTGATATTACAATTTCAAAAATGATGTTAATTTTACCAAATTAAATACATAGAAGATTCATTTATTAATTTAAAATTAATTCCCATTATCAAAACCAAAAGCGATTTAAAAAAAAAGTAAAAACAATCAAAAGATTGACATGTGTATATGTCAAGTTTAAATGTGAAATTACTTATAATGACCAAATTGTATTAAAAGATAAAAATATAATCTAATTATACTTCAAAACCATTCAAATTCATAATTTTACACTATAAATATTTTTATTAAAAAAGTTGTTTTCAATTAAAACATATTATTTTCCACTATTCTTCAAAATATGAAAGTTATCATAAAATTACCAAATTTTTTTCAAAACAATATTTTTATGTCTCCATTATAAGGATGAATTTAATTTCATTAAATTGAATATATAAACGTGTCAAATATTGGTTTTAAAAAGGGTTCTCCATTAAAACACGGTAAAATTGCATTTTTTTTAAAAAATACTTCTTTTATCTTAAAAATGAATTTGTTCTTATATTATGGATAAGAAACACATAATATGGATGTAAAAAATATATAGAGTATATAATATTCAAAATGCAGTTAATACTACTCATAACCGCTTTTTAAATGGCTAGTTTGATAAGTTGTGTTGTGCTCAAACTAAGTGTTGCGTGTAGTACAAGCTGTTGAATTACTTTAATGAGAAAACATACTAAAAAATTTTGGTGTGTTACATTATCCCCTCCTTCAATAAATTTCATCCCCACAATTTGAAAATTTCCTTCAAAAATATTTTTTTAAAAATAGAAAAATACCTTTGTGGAAAATCCATATCAGATATTGGTTTAATAAAATATTGTCTTAATTAGAGAGAAAGGGAAATGAAAAATTCACCCCCAAATTTTGATCTCGATTAGGAGAACATTGGTGGAAATTAGAGACACGTAGTTGGAGAAAAACGTAAATATTTATAGGGAGTGATTGAGGTAATCAATCACAAACTAGTGTAAAATTGGGGGCATCAAAGCCATCAATCTAAGAAGATGTAAAATATCATCGGTTCAACAAAAAAAATTGTAATAGGGTAACACATTGTTGGTTTTATGATCCCTTTCCTAAATTTTAAGAATTAATTTATTCATAAAATAAGAGGGAATATATATATATGTGACAAGTAGAGTTTCATACTTCAACTAATTCCTACCACAAACTCATCTTTCACTCCAAAAGATAATATAATTCAAAAATATTTATTTATCCTAATTATATAAGGTTCCAAAAAAATGAATTTATAATTTATTTGTCGTAACATTTAAACAACTACATTATACAAACCAGTACATCATGTGGTCCAGTGGTAGGTGATGCACCCTTGTCACTCTTTGCTTGCGAGTTCAAGTCTGGCGGCCTTGCCAAACACGATGGGTTGTCACCCAACCTCTGGGATGTCAATTTTATAACAATCCAAAAATAATCTTAAGAAATACTTTAACCTTAAAAATAGTATCCAATTTCATACATAATAAATTCCAACCTTTAGACTTATCCAAAGTACTTCTGTCCAAACTCACATTCAAAATTTTTAATGAAGGTAAACATAATGAAGATCCTCATTTCCACTTAATAACATGTGAATACTTTCATAATGTAATCATTTAAAACATTGTAACACCTTGAATTACCTTAAAACCTTATTTATTAAATTCATGATCCCTTATTCTTTATAGAATACTATATATAATCATTCTACCCAAAAATGTTGTAAACTCCAACCGTGATAGAATATAGAAATCATTAATCAGTTTCAAGGTAGTCAAGAATATCCAATATAATTTATCCAAATCAATCATATATTATTCCAAAATCACTACCTCAGTATCATAACTATATTATGGTTTATATTTCACTCAACCACATATTTTCCTAAAAAATTAACCAGCTATTGAGTCACTTTTCTTGGTTCCACACAATATCAAGTCCTTAATGAAATAGTACTGCAGTACAATCCTTATATACTCTATAATTCTTATAATATGTACATCATTAATAAAATACTCAAATGACACAATAATTTAATAACAACATACGAAATCTAATCATTTGTCTTCATCTTCGGTAGTATCATAACTTGATTATTATCCAATAGCTACATTTGGGGTATAAATTGATGGTTTGGACATTGATTCACGTAGTGTACCAAATCCATGTAGAAGAAGCATTGTACATTTGAAACCTTTTTCTTACCCTTGAAATCATGTACTTTTTGTCCTTTTTCTGAACACTTATAACAAACTCACATTTTCTTCAAGCATTTACCAAGGTGATTATTTCCACAGTTATCACATAAGAGAAAATCCTTCATTCCCTCTTCCCTTTATCCATATTTCTCTCTTCCAACCTTTTCATATCATTTTTCCCTTCAAAGACATATGACTTAGACAATTATTTACTTATCTTATTAACACATGATAATATTTCTTCATATGATGATATTATATGAGAGGCTATTTACCTTTTAAATATGGGCTTAATTACATGAAAGATATGATCCTTCTTAATCATTTAATCATGAGTATTGCAGGAATTCAAATTCCTTCTACTGGGAACAATTTCTAAACTATTTCATACACTAGGTGAGCTTATCAATCGCGATGCATAATTCAAAAATTGTAAAATACCTAAAAAAAATTGAAAAGATTATGCATATAATCTATAATAAAAAAAAATGTTTTCTTTGAGGAAATATTTACTCCTAAATCCTTTATAATGTCTTGTAATGAAAATGGGAATTATTCTAAGCATATCTCCTGGGAGTGTCTTCAATTCAAAAAAATGGGGCAAGGCGAGCACCACACTTTTATCAGCGCTAACAAAAAAGCGCTAATAAAGGTACCCCCATTTATCAGCGCTTTTTCGTTAGCGCTGATAAAGTGGGTCTTTACGAGCGCTTTTAAAAAAAGAACTGAAAAAGGGTCTACAAATAAAAAAACTCATTAAAAAATATATATTAATATTTAAATATATAGATATAGTTATATTGATATAAATATAATATATATTTTCTAAATATAATTTTAAATATATTTTAGATAAGTATAAATATACAGTTACACTTAATATATAAGATATTTACTGAAAATGGCTTATAAAAAAATTAAAAAAATATTTTTAACTAATAATTTTCTAATTATTATGGAGTAATATTCATTTAATAACAATTTGAAGATTGAAAAAAAAGATCCAAAATATGTTGAAAACGCAACTCGAACTTCAAACGGGCATAACTTTTGATCCGGGTGTCCGTTTGAGCTCTACCACATATCAAATCAAAGCCTGCGACGAGATATACGCCACTATGATTGGCGTAACCTGAGTCAACGTTTTTTCGATGCCAAAAAGGCCAAGAAGTCCTACAAAATTGAGTTTTTAGTCGGGGTACCCAAATTTTTTAACATTTTTTAGATTTTCATCCTCGTTTAAGGGGGTATTATTGGATTTTTTTGGTGGGGACTGAATTTATTCCAAGTTATTAAATTCATATTAATATTATGCCTTTGAAATTTTATCATTTTTTATCATGCACTTCTATTTATAATCAAATATATAACAATATATACATATTTTTTATATATTCACACATAAAAATTTATTTATAAATATAAATAATAAAATATACTTACATATAAAATATATTATCTTTATCTAAATAATAACTAATATCCATTTTATTTAAAATACAAATATATTAATATTTATATACCTATATATTAATCTCACTATATATATATATTAATCACACTATATATATATATATTAATATAACAACAAATATATACTAATATTACTATAAATATATATATTAATATCACTATAAATATATATATTAACATCACTATAAATATATATATATTAATATAACTATATATATATTAATATAGCTATATAACTATATATTAATATAAATATATATTACTATACAAATTAATATAACTAAATATATATATATTAACAGAGATATATATTAATATAACTATATATATATATATTAGTTTAACTATATATATATTAAAATAACTGTATATATATATATTAATATAAATATATATTACTTTACAAATGAATATAACTAAATATATATATATAGATATATCATGAAATTGAAAACAAATAAAAATATAGGAGTGGTAAGGGCTTAGGCGCGCAGGGAGGAGGTCTCGAGTTCAAAACATGGTGGAGGCAGGGGCATACCCGCATGGGAGAATATGGTAGCTAGCACTGATAAAGGGTGGAGGGGGTGCATGGGGGTGCTGAAGGGGGGTGGAAAAGCGTGGTAAAATGGTGAGATGAAGCGCTATAAAATCCCCCCCGATTGGCAGGATTTTATAATTTTTTTTATAAATTTTTTATTTTTTTTAACTTTTATCAGTGCTTCTAAAAAAGCGCTCATAAAATGGTTCATTTATTAGTGGTAAAAAGAAAGCACTGATAAAAGAAGCACTGATAAAGGACCCTTTTATCAGTGCTTTATTTTAGCGCTGATAAAATACCCCCGTTTATCAGCACATTTTTTGGCGCTGATAAATGGTGTATTTATCAGCAATTTTTGGAGCGCTGATAAAGGGGACCCCCTTTATATTTTCCCCCTTTAACAGTGATATTCTAGCACTGATAAAAGGGGTTTATTAGCACTGATAAAAGGGGTATTTGTAGTAGTGCATAACCAAAAGTTCATTAAGGCCCGTTGTCGTGTACCCGAATACCCTAGGTCAAACCCAAAACTCATTGTCATAGTTTTCACTCCTAGGTACATCTGTGCCAAAGCCACCTCTAGCTAATCAAATCTAGACACGGATGTATTTTTGGGAAAATATAAAAAATCTCCTCATACAAAACTTCTTGTAAGTTCTTCCATACTAATCCTCAAATTATATCTTTGGGTAATGTTCTCTAATCATAGTTTTTCATAATCTATTTCTTTGGTTATTTATAAACTTCCTATGATACCAACTGTAATTCCCCAACCCCAGAAGCCCATAGTTGGTGCATTATTTTAATATATTGGAATGATTAGAAGGAATCATGTCCCAAAAGACTGATCAGTTTAACAGTCTTGGAAAATAGATTACATACATGAATGTTACATTACACATTAGAAAATAAACAACAACATAAATAATATTTTGAGAACACCATTAATAACCTATCTTAACCATGCTTATCAAGAATAATGCACTTCTTGGAATACTTGGAAAATAAAACATATGAAGGGGTGAGCTCAGATGATCAGTAAGGATAACAATATAGGGGAAACTTTCACAAATAAGCATAAACATTTAAGGTAATGTATATAACTAAAACAAAAGCCTTTTAAACATAAAAATCAGCATAATATTGAAATGATAATTCCAATAATTTCATTTAATTATTCACATGGACATTCTACTAGTCTAATAATCACATGTAATATCAATAGCTAATTTTATAATAATGGAATACATAATACCATATTTCATAACCACATAGTCAAGGAATTGTGCCAAGACTAAAAATAATATTTTTTAAAGGAATTTTTCCAATACACTATACTGTCTCTTGATACCTACTGATGCATCTAGGAGCTATAGCGGGCTCCATATGTCACTTACTAAGTCCAATTCATCACTCATATGAAAAGGTTTAAACATATCAAAAACATTCATATTAAAACTAGCATAGAAAATATCAATACTTTATCAATAAAACAAGAATGGTATAAAAATAAGGCATCCAAAGTCAAACATGTCACAAAACCATAAATAAAATATGGAAAATTTATATCATAATAAATCAACCTCGATCAAGAATAATATCCAGTAAAATACGTTAACATAGCTGAAAATGACCAGTTAAAAACATTGAGAGAAATATCCTTTTCTGATGAAATCATTTTTAAAGTCATGAAATTTACAAAGGAATTCATTTAAAAGTTATTTTTGAGTCAATGTGTCCCATACCACTTTGAAACTTTTTAATAGAATTAACATTTAAAAACATTCATTTCCATATAAATAAATCCTTTAAATCATTTTGAAAACATGGACATTAATGAGAAAGGTTTAGAAGAATAAATCTCTAAAACAGTTAAAATGATGTTTTAGTAAAAGAGTCCCTTAAAAGAATCCATTTGAGAAATATTTTATAAAAAATGTACATGGATAATAAATACATCTCAGTTCAATCATTCACATAAACAATCTCGAATAATAATGTGATTGTGGAATTAACCATGACCTTGCACTTTTTTCTGGTCGAGGGTACGTTTAACCTCCTATATAATGACCATAGCATGTTATTAAAATATAATAAAACCATATTCATATGTATTATATCATACATGATTCATTTATGACTTTATACTACCCATTTAATAATGATTTCCATGTTAAAATAACATTTTGGGTAATAATCGATTTATTTATCTCACCCGTTTTAACTTGTTATGCTTGATCATATCATTTAGATCAAGATTTAGATACTTCCAGAATATAATCCTTGACATATATATCATATATATTTATAATATTTTTTTATAACATATAGATATATGAAATGGAATGCACCATTTATTGAGACGGTAGGCTATACATATGCATACACGTTGTTTCCGTTTACATATCGTATTGAACAAAAGTAAGTGAATGAGATATATTTAAGTACGTATATATATATATATATATATCTAGTAGTATTATTATGTCATATATTAAATACTTATTAATAATATATATTTTTAAAATCATCGTTGAATGGTGAACGTGGGAATGAATCTCATCACATCCTGGAGACGGTAATCCGTTCGTACGCACGAGCGACTAAATCATTATATTGATGGTGAAATAATATGTAATTGGATGGTATATCAGATATACTGAATCATTAAAATTTTATATTTATTATTTACATTAGTTATATTCATTATTATACCCATCCAAATAATGAAGTGTTTGAATAACAAACTACACCAAGACATTGAGACAATAAGCCTTACGTACGCACTTATGATGACATTGTCATTCATGTGATGGATAGAGTAATGAATATGATTGTACATTTTTATAATAACATAACAGTATATAGAACCTACTGGAGTTATTATTTTAGAATGAAACAATGAATAAAGAGGAAGTGGAAGAAGAAAAGAATTTGAAAGAGGTGATGAAATATTTACCCATTTTTTGGGTTCTTCCTTTTGATTTGATCAAAAGGTCTCTTTTGGAAGGCTTTCTGAACAAAGGAAGGCCTGTAGGATGAAGGGATAAAATTTTGGAAGATATTTGGGCAGGGGTTGGCTGAGACAAATGGCTTTGGAAGTGGGAAATTAAGAGAAGGGAAAGTACCCTTTTATAACAGAGGTGAGGGTCACTTTAGGAAAAGCATGAAATATAATTTTTTAATTAAATAATTTTGGGTTTTTCTAATGGATAAAAAATGATTTATTTAGAGTATAAGGTGTATATTGGTATAAATATTCTCATACAATAGGTTTTATACAAGTTTATGATACCATTTTAACCTTATCTTTTAGATTTAACTCTTAGTTAAATAGTTTAACTTTTACCGTGTCTTCTTGTATTC
Organism: Viscum album; assembly: GCA_963277665.1. Taxonomy (NCBI): domain Eukaryota; kingdom Viridiplantae; phylum Streptophyta; class Magnoliopsida; order Santalales; family Viscaceae; genus Viscum; species Viscum album. Next base: position 652,821,072 of record OY728123.1, read on the forward strand.
TTACACAATATGGTTAGCCAACATACTCTAACTTCCAAAAGAACCTCAAGTTGTTCATTAATGTAATATATAATATTTTTAAGCCCTTTTTCCAAGACTTAGATTTTTAGTAATATTATATCAACCAATAATATAGTATTTGTTTTAAAAACTTATTTATTTCAATTTTGACACTTTTTGGTATTTTGTTTGTGTGAAAGTCATAACAACCTTTTAACTTCAAAAAAAATATAATCAAACATAAAATGTCATAATAACGTATAAAATTATAGGAATTAAACATAAGTCTCAAATTACATTTATTTGGATATTTATAATATCAATTATTATAATATTTCATTAATAAGGTAATTACTCCTTCATCATTGTGTCATAAATAATGTATATTATTTAATTTATAGAAAATATATATAAAATACCATTATGTTGGAAATATTTTTATCATTCTAATGAATATTTATATTGAAATTTATATTATGTTTAGCCTTATATAAAATATGGTTTATTTATTAAACATTGAATTTAACACTTTTAACTCTTCTTCAAATAAAATAATAATAAATGTCCTCATCTAATTCAATTAGACCAAATAGGATCATATTTTATTCCTAATGTTTTTTTTCGTCTAATTCCACTTATCCAATAGAATTATGACATGTGTTAGGGTAATTATAATATAATTCTTACCCTTAATTAACCTATTTACTTTTAACCGCGGTATATAAAAGTCAAAAGTTACTATTCACTCTAAATTATTTTCATCTTATTGAACCACATATTACATACTGATGTCAACCATGTCTCTAAGATTTTTTAAATTCAACTCACAGAAGTGGTAAAATTATGTTTTATGCAAATTTTCAAATGCTCCTAGAAGGTGGGTAAAAAATGTTAAACAGTTCAATAAAATTTTATACATCTAAATTTATTATAAAATGACTCCAATGAATTTCATTGAACTTATATAAGTATTATATATCTATTTTGGATTAAAATAAATTTAAATAAAATAAATAATTATTTAAATAAAAAGTCGGTATTAAATAATAACACAGTGTTTTTCACTATTCATAAAAAATTGAATGTTTTCCGAAAAATACCAAAAATATACCATAAGATAATTTTTATATTCTGAATTCAAAAACGAATTCAATTTTACCAAATTAAAAAATAGAAGTTTTATTTATTAATTTAAAATTAATTCCAATTATCAAAACCAAAAAGCGGGTTTTTAAAAAATTAAAAACTTTCAAAATATTGACATGTGTTTATGTCAATTTTAAATTTAAATTTACTTATAATGAACTAAATTGTATTAAATGATAAAAATACAATATAACTATACTTAAAAATCATTCAAATTTATAATTTTACATTTTAAATTATTTTGATTAAAAAAGTTGTTTTCAATTAAAACTTAGTATTTTTCACTATTCATCAAAATATGAAATTTATCAGAAAAGTAAATTTTTTTTTTCCAAACTAAATTTTTAGGTACCACTTCTAAAGAATAATTAAATTTCATTAAATTCAATATATTAATGTTTTAAATATTGGATTTAAAAAGGATTCACCATTAAAAGACGTTAAAATAACATTTTTAAAAAAATATATCTTTTATCTGAAATAATGAATTTGTTGTTATATTTTTTTCTAAGAAACACATAATAGTTATGTTAAAAATATATAGAGTATATAAGATTCAAAATGAAGTTAATACCATTCATGAATACTTTTTTAACGGCTAGTTTGATAAGTTTTGGTGCACTCGAACTCGGTGTTGCATGTAGCGCAAACTATTGAATTACATTAATGAGATAACATACTATAAAATCTGGGGGTGTAACATCCCTCATTTGGTGAGCCTAGTATTTCTAGATAAGTTCATTTTTTACAAAATTTTGATTTTTCTGGAGTATAGACTACCTCGAAGGCATTGTCCTATATGAATTTCAAACCACAACATCTTCTCAGATTCGTGTATCTATGGGGGAAGACAAACCAGAGGCTCTGGTGGAATGAGAAAACCACAAACCTCTATCCTAGAGGATATCATCTACACCTTTTTGAGGTGAAGACTACCACTACAAGCACCACATAGTGAGTTGCGTAGTTCTGTTTAGGGGGTGTCTATAACCTTGACATCTACTTGATAACAGTATCAAGTGTGATGTTGATCAAGCAAGGTACCAAAGAATTGGGAAGGATAGAAAACTCATCCAACCACAAGAGACTAGATAGTGAAATCACGTGGAATACCCCTCATTACTATTCCCCTCATTGAAGGAGAGTAATCCAAAAAAAAAGCACTCTACCAAAGCCACATGTGGCACCTCAAGAAAAGGGAAGTCAAGAAGAAAGAATACACTAGAAAAGCAAAGACCTGCTCTAACAATACACTACACAAATCCACCATGAACTAAAAATTCATAGGGATTAATCATCAAAACCCTGATATTATCTACATTGGGTGGCACTGACTCTACATCACGTTTTTTATTGCGTCACATAAAGGTGTATTATTGGGTGAATAAACCCTATTTCTTGTGAATTAATTGATAAATCTAACAACACCAACACATGGTTACAAAGACTCCCTTCATTACCATTGGTTACCCCTTGAGTAAGGTGTTTGAAGAATGGATTATCTCATAGAGTGTCTAAAAAAATCTACTGAAAATTTTAGAAAAGGAAGGGAGTGCACCTCTTATCATCTCATGCATTGTATGATTATATACATCCAAACCATGCAGTCTCTCACGGCCCATGCCACTAGCTCCCCAAACCTGATGTGGGTTTCCTAGTGGTGGTAGTAGGATCTTTCAACATCGTCCACCAAACACAGTTCTTCCTACTCTTCTTACAACACCACCCCCCTGGAGGCTACCCTGTCCTCACCTCGGATATCTCTGGTCACGACAATGCCTCTGTCGTGGTGGAACATATACCATCTTCCTAGGAAGATCAGTACATATAGTCATGTATTCTCATGCCACATGACCTCGCCTGTCAAAAGCATAGCACCTGCCCATCCAGGTCTTCCCTATGGCACTAAGATGTCCTTGATCAGGTTCCTATGTCTTATCGAGGGGAGGCCACTTACATTGAGGGCATTAAAATTGATGACCACAAGTTTATGAAGACATCAAATCTCTGTTGCGCCCACTACCAAAATTGTCAAACTAGCACCCCTCTGAGAGAAATATCTCTATCACTACTTCCAGCTCCAGCTCCTCGAGATGAGTGAGGATGTAAAAGGGAACTATAATGGAATGAAATCCTCTATGGATACCCTACTCAGACTTTCATTCCTGGAATATTCCATCATGGACCTCATATAATGTGTACTGGGTAAGTTCTGTGAACTTGGTCCCTGATAGAGCGCTGTCGTGGGCGCCCTCAAATGATTAGTATGATTTTGGGGTACTTAGGTGCAGCAGAGTGGCTGACCAAGGTCGTCTCTCAAAGGAGGAAGTTAATTAAAACAATTTTTAGAGGTATTCTAGAAGTAAAATAAAAGAGAATAAAAACACTACTTGAAAGGATGGGGGTGTTTGTTTATATTTTATGAATCTAGAAGAAGTTTGCTGGAAGAAGATTGTATTTTTGTTTTGTTTTTAGTTTTGAAATGAAGTTTGATTAAAATGACACAACAAAAAGATGTTTGTTTAGACAATATTTAAAAGACGTAATCGATCTAACTCTACCTATTCAATCATTTATTAATAATTATAATTTAAATTAATATTCACTTAATTATGATCCCTTAATTTGTTAAATCCCGAACCCTACGAGAATTAACTTTCCTACGAAGATTGAAGTGAATTTTAACCTTAGCCTAACTTCGGAACATGCAATCGCAACACCCTGCTTTGATTGATGTTCTAAAATTAGCTTATGGTAAGTGGTAAATTAAGGCACATAACCACTCTGGAAATGAGGATTAATTGAGTTTAGGGATTATATTTGAACTCTATAAATTGATCCCATGTGGTTTTGAATTACCGGTTAAGGTTGCGCTCTCACAGTTCACACAATTCCCGACCTCGCGTGTTTTGTGTTAACTATTCAATTTCTTTCATAGTTTCATTTAAATTAAAAACTCAATTAATAGATCATAATATGTGAATTACAGTATCTCATTGATTCAAAATAAATGAATGAAGAAGGATAGAGGTCGATCGATTACTAAAAAGAACTACTCTTTCATGGGTGGTGTAGTCATCGTGGAGACATTTTGCATAAGCAACGGATTGAAAGGGTAGAACCCAATCTTGTCTCCACTCTTGATTCCAACACAATTAAGAAGATTAAGATAAGAAGAATATGTATGAACATAGAATATTATTTGAAGAAATATTCAAGAAACAAACATGAAAGAAAAGAAATACAAAGAAGAGGTGAGAGAGGAGAGCCTTTTTGGAAGAGAGGTTTGCACAAAGGCTTACTTCCTCCAAGAGTTGTGAGGGGCTCCCAAGAGACACCCTTTCGGAAACACCTTCCCAATGCCTCGACCAGCCCTCTCAAAGAGTTAAAACCCCATTTAAATAGAGTTTGTGAGGGCTAGGGATACATAACTTTTTAAGTGTGAAATGAAAATCTCGGCCAAATATTTTATTCCAAATTGAACCACCATTTGGACCTCAAAACGCGTTAATTGTCCGGCCTTCCAGAAGGATGATTTGTGAAAACTTACGTCCCCGAGATTTTCTCAAAATTTGGGCTCACTCCAAGCCTGTATGTAGAAGATATGGCCCAAATACAGAACCCATGTCCATTCTGCCGAGTCCAGCCCACCATTGGATTAATGGCTCGTTTACTTCATCCAAATGCACTCTTTAGCTCTACTGTCCTGAATTAAAGTCGTATAAAATGAAGTTAGGAACACTGTTACAAAATTTCAAATTCAAATAATAAATATAAAAATATTTATCTTCGAAATACTACAGTGCACTATTAAGGGTAAAACTGGAATTTTCACCAAATTTTCAAATGAATGATCAAATCCCAAATATTTTATAAATAAACATATTTAACACAATGTGAGGAAATTATATCATTTATTATCAATAAAATATTCAATAAAATAGTGTTTTATCAACTCCCACACACTTACCCTTTTGGACACCAGGGCAAAACCTCATATCAAGTAAACATCAATATCAAATCAAAACCAATTTTAAAAACACATATCCTTAAGATCAATCAATTTCACACCAAGAATAAAAAGATATCATGCCTCATAAAAAACCTTATTTCAAGTTCTCCATTTATATCATTCAATATATTTCCACTTCATTTATCCGCCCATTCACAAAACACTTACCTCGCATGAATTTTCTCTCATCACTCAAATATCAATTTTTTTTGCAATGTCTTTCTCATCCAAACTCATACAAGGGTCACCATAGGCTTGATAGATTCCTACATCGCTACCCGATGTGAGTCAAGGACATATGTTTATCATGAGGACTTTTCAGGGTTGTTCTGTGGCTTTCGGTTGGTAGGATTAAGATGTGAAAAACTCTGAGGCTGAATGAGGAGGGCTTGACTCTTTTGAAGCAAAATTGCATTAATCTAATTTTCACTTAAATATGGTCTTCTCTTCAATCCCCATAGTATCAATTCAGCTCCATCATCATGAAAAGTCATGAAAGGTTTACACCATTCATCATTTCAGCATAAAAAAATTTCAATCTTCTCAAACATGATTTTCTTGAAAGCTCCAGATGGGCACAACTTTCCACCTCAATTAGAAGCTCCAGAAAAGGCACAGCTTCACTTGTCATGAAAGCTCCAGAAAAGGCACAACTTTCAATATAATGACTTTCTTTGTAGCAAACACATCTCTTCAAAATTTAATTTTCCACCCAAAGTATCACATAATGTGGTGGCACAACACAAGACAACTTCCCCCACACTTAAGCTCAACTAGATTATGCAATTTCACTTCAAGAGTTGGTTGGATAGGGAAAATTGGCTTGTAATGTGGCTTAACCTAACAGGCTGTGCATGGCTTCTAAGGGATACAAGGATTAAATATTCAAGGTAGGCCATTATAAAAAAGGATTCTTTGAAATAGGGGCTTTAATACCAAACAAATGCCTCAATCATTTAAACATATGTACCTCAAACCCTCAAGTTTTGACAGGAATAAATCAAATTATGGTTAAATCAAGCATGGTTTGGTTCTCTCAAGAAGTGAGGTGAATGTAAAGAATATGCAAATAATGGTTTAGAAGCCTCACAGGAAAGTGATTTCAAATATAATGACAGTGAGATTGGCATGGGATTCAAAATTCAGCGTACTTTTCATGAAATTACTAAATATTTGAACTTGAAACAAAGTCATTTCAGCATTCATTTAAGCTTAGTTTCAAGGGGTAAATTGTTTCACTTATTGATATGGATTTAAAAATGGTGATGATAATCATTTTAGCTCAAAATGTTTCAAAAAAAAACACATAAAATTGTAAAATAAACACACAAAATTTGAAAAACACACAATTTTTTTTTGGTTTTTTTAACAGGAAAACAATTGAAATTACTAAACTAAAAGTTTCCCTCCCCCACACTTAAAATATTAAATTGTCCTCAATGTGAACCCGTGAGATGATATATGCACATGAAATTCAGAATTTTTAAATAGGACAAATAATATAAAAGTGAAAGGGTTAGGAATAGCCTGATGTGATCAAGTGATGATGGGGTCATGCAGTGTGATAAAATCCACTACATCAGTAGGATGACCCTCAATGTATCTCTTCAAACGTTGCCCATTGACTGTAAATCTCCTTCCAGTGTCCTCTTGTGTGATCTCCACTGCACCATAAGGAAAAACATTAAACACAATATAAGGACCTAACCATCTGGAACGCAACTTACCAGGCATCAACTTCAGTCATGAACTATAGAGAAGGACTTTCTCTCCAACATGAAACTCCCTTTGTTGGATCATTTTGTCATGAGATGATTTTGATCTTTCCTTGTAGAGCCTTGAGTTCTCATATGATGACAGTCGAATCTCCTCAAGCTCTTGAATTTGCAACTTCCTTTGAATTCCAGCTTGGGCCAAATCCATGTTGCATTTCTTTATAGCCCAATATGCCCGATGCTCGACTTCCACAGGGAGATGACATGCTTTCCCAAAAACAATCTGAAATGGGGACATACCAATGGGGGTCTTGTATGCTGTCCTATAATCCCACAATGCATCATCCAAGCGCTTGCTCCAATCCTTCCTATTGGATGCACGGTTTTCTCCAAGATTTGTTTCAACTCACGATTTGAAACCTCAGCCTGGCCATTTGTTTGGGGGTGGTATGGTGTTGATGTTTTGTGTGTCACCCCATACTTTCGAAGGAGGGAATCCAAATTCCTATTGCAAAAGTGTGTCCCTTGGTCACTGATGATGGCCTTTGGTATTCCAAACCTACAGAAAATCTGTGTTTTGACAAAGTCCACAACAACATGAGAATCGTCAGTCCTGGTGGCCTTGGACTCCACCCATTTACTCACATAATCAAAAGCAACCAAAATATACAAAAATCCAAATGAACTAGGAAAAGGACCCATAAAATCAATGCCCCATACATCAAAAATCTCACAGAATAGTATGGGTTGTTGGGGCATCTCATGTCTCTTAGAAATGTTCCCAGTGTGTTGGCAACGAGAGCATGACTTACAAAACACATGGGCATCATGGAATAATCTAAGCCAATATAATCTAGAGTCTAAAACCTTCCTACCTATCCTTTGGGGTCCAAAGTGTCCACCACATGCAAGTGTATGACAAAATTGAAAAACAGACTCAAACTCATGATCGGGAACACACCTCCTAATGACTTGGTCACTACACATGCGCCAGAGGTAAGGATCATCCCACACATAATACCTAGACTCACTTTTTAATTTTTGTACTTGATGCTTCTTCAAATTTACTGGGATTTCAGAGACAACAATGTAATTAACTAAATCAGCATACCAAGGATGCTTACCTGAGATGGTATAGAGATGCTCATCGGGGAAAGTGTCCCGAAGTGGTACCTGGTCCAAGGTGTCACCCTCTAGTGTGTGAGTAAGCCTACTCATGTGGTCTGCCACCAAATTCTCTGACCCCTTCTTGTCCTTTATCTCAAGGTCAAACTCTTGAAGAAGGAGCATCCAACGGATAAGTCGTGGCTTTGCATCTGGCTTCTTTAGGAGGTACCTCAAAGCTGCATGGTCAGAAAAAACAACTACTTTAGAGCCCAATAAATATGAACGGAATTTATCTAAAGCAAATATGACAGTAAGAAACTCCTTTTCTGTGGTTGTGTAGTTTGATTGGGCTGAATCCAGTGTCCTCGATGCATAAGCGATCACATGTGAACGTCCCTCCACCCTATGAGATAAGACAGCTCCAACCGCGAAGTTGGAGGCCTCACACATAATCTCAAATGGAAGGTCCCACCATGGGGGCTTTATGATTGGTGGAGTGGTCAGACACTTCTTCAGCTCATCAAATGATACCCTGCATGAATCATAAAAATTGAAGTCAATATCTTTTTGAAGCAATCGAGATAAGGGTAGAGCGATCTTACTAAAATCTCTAATGAAGCGTCGATAAAATCCAGCATGCCCAAGGAATGATCGAACATCACACACACATGTAGGATATGGGAGGGATGAAATAATGTCTACCTTAGATTTATCAACTTCAATTCCATGTTGTGAGACTATATGACCAAAGACAATTCCCTTTTCGACCATGAAATGACATTTTTCAAAATTTAAGACCAGATTCTTCTCAATACAACGATGCAACACATCACCCAAACTAGAGAGACTTTCATCAAATGAGGACCCATAAACTGTAAAATCATCCATAAATACCTCCATGCAGGTCTCAATAAAATATGAGAAAATACTCACCATGCATCTCTGGAAGGTACCTGGGGCATTGCAAAGTCCAAATGGCATCCTTCGGTAAGCAAAGGTACCGAATGGGCAGGTGAATGTTGTCTTCTCCTGGTCCTCTACTGCAATGGGAACCTGAAAATAGCCAGAAAATCCATCCAAGAAACAATAGTGTGTCTTCTCAGCTAGTCTCTCAAGCATCTGATCAATAAATGGGAGGGGGAAATGGTCCTTGCGAGTGGACTGATTTAGTTTCCTATAATCAATACACACACGCCAACTATTTTTCACCCTCATTGGAGCTAACTCATCTTTCTCATTTTTAACAACAGTAACACCACTTTTCTTAGGCACAAACTGAATAGGACTTACCCACTGAGAATTTGAAATGGGAAATATTATACCTGCCTCGAGCAATTTCTCAACTTCCTTTTTAACAACTTCCAGGAGGGTGGGATTGAGTCTCCTTTGTGGTTGTCTCACCGGTTTAGCCCCATCCTCCAAGAGAATCCTATGCATGAAAATGGAGGGGCTAATACCTGATATGTAAGCCAAGGTCCAGCCAATCGCCCTGATGTTCTCCCTCAAAATATTCAAAATCTTTTCTTCATGTTAAAAAGGGAGATTGTTAGCAATGATAACAGGCAATCTCTCACCACTCAACAAGTATGAGTATTTCAGATTTGGTGGCAATGGCTTGAGTTCTAATGAAGGAGGGTGTAGTATGGATGGAGATATTGAAGGAACTGAAATATGTATACAAAGAGCATCAGTATCAGAATAGACATTATCAAAATCATAGAATAAAGCATCAAATCCATCAGCATACTCAACATCCATTTCATAATCAGAGTGAACATGATCAAAATCAGAATATGAATCCACATCAAAATCAAATCCAAGATAGGATTGTGTATCAAAAACATGTGCGGAAGTTCTCTTAGACACCAAACTCGAACCAATACTCATAATCTCCCTAAGCATAGGACAATCAAATTCTATGGAGTTTTTATTTGGTGGTTCAAAATGGGAGATAACAAAAGCAGAATGGTCCTCAGAGGGGTACTTCATGGAATCCATAACATTAAATATCACAACTTCATCCCCAAATTCCATGGAAAGTGTACCCTCATTGACATTTATGATAGTTTTTTCAGTTTTGAGGAAGGGCCTACCTAAGATAATGGGGGCATGAGAACTTACCTGATCATCCTCCATGTTAAGAACATAGAAATCTGCTGGAAAGATCATGTCTCTTACCCGGACAAGTACATCCTCAAGGACTCCTGCTGGATATTCCATAGCTCTATTCGCCAATTGCACCACTACTCTTGTTGGCTTCAACTCACCAACCTGCAAGGAAGAGAATACAGAGTGAGGCATCACATTTATGGAAGCTCCCAAATCACAAAGAGCATCAGAGAAGTGCAACTCCCCTATGGTGCATGGGATGGTGAATGTCCTGGGATCCTTGCACTTTGTTGGCATTGCTAGAGTTGGTGTAATGAGTGATGAGACATTCCTTCCAAGGTTTATCCTCTCATCTCCCTTGATCCCTCTTCGATTGGTACAAAGTTCTTTTAAGAATTTCACATACCTTGGAATTTGCTTAATGGCTTCAAGTAGAGGAATGTTGATCTCTACACGCTTGAATGTGTCCAAAACCTCCTTTTGCATTGCTTCTTCAGCCATTTTCTTGGTTTGAACAACCCTGTTTGGAAAAGGAAGGGGTTTAGGAGGAACATCATCAATCTTTTTCTTACCTTTATCTTTCTCCTTGGATTGCTCATCAGTTGGTATGGAATGCGGCTTCTCTGAAGTTGAGGTGAATCCCGGTGGAATGGTAGGTGCAGATGTATCGTTCATTTGATTACAACTTCTCAATGTGATGGAACTAACATTCCCCTTTGAATTTGGAGTGGGTTGGGAAGGTAGATTTCCAGAATTCTTACTCACAAGTTCATGGAGGGCGGTGGCAATCTGACTCATTTGAGTCTTCAACTCTCTCAGCTCCGAACTTTGACTCTTCAGATCATTCTGTTGATTAAGAAAAATTTGTTTCAAAAGATCATCAGTGTTAGAGTCTACCTTGTGTTGGATATTCCTTTGTTGCTGACTCGTTGATGTTTGAGCTTCGAATCTCCTTTGGGGTTGTTGGAAACCCTGTTGGTAAGGTGGAGGCTGCTGGAAGTTTGGTTGAAAAGGGGGCCTTTGTTGTTGTCCAGAGCCATACCTCATGTCCGCTAGATCTTTCCACCCTTGGTTGTATGTTGGTTCAAACTTCTTTTGGGGATATGGTTGTTGTTGTTGTTGCTGAAATGGTCTCCCAGGGAACACTGCTGCACAATCTTCTGTTTCTTGGAGTTGTGGGCAACAGTCAGTTGGGTGGCTTGTCTCAGTGCAAATACCACAAGGACTTGAAGGAGGGGGTTGGGATGTCTTTTGAGCCAATGCAATCTGCCTCACCATAGTTGTCAATTCTTCTAACTTAGTATCAATCAAATGACTTTCAAGATAAGAAGGACTTACTTGATGTACTCCTCGAACATGTGGTGTACCTCTATCACCGAATTGTTGAGAGTTTTGGGCCATTTTGTCGATCAATGATCGTGCAGCTACTGGTGTCTTGTCCACAAATGCTCCTCCAGCTACAACATCCACCATGCTCCTCTCCATGGGTGTGAGTCCTTCATAGAAGTATTGGATGAGGAGTTGCTCACTGATTTGGTGATGTGGGCAGCTTGCACACAACTTCTTGAATCGCTCCCAGTACTCATACATTGACTCCCCTTATGCTTGCTTGATCCCTGATATCTCCTTTCGAATGGATGTGGTCCTTGATGTTGGAAAAAATCTCTGCAAGAAAAGACGTTTCAAATCGTTCCAACAAGTTACATCTTCGGGTTGTAAATAATATATCCAATCTTTCGCAACTCCATCAAGTGAGAATGGGAATGCTCTTAGTTTGATTTGATCTTCAGATACATTTCTAGGTTTTAGGGTTGAGCAAACCACATTAAATTCTTTCAAATGTTTATTGGGATCCTCACCAGAGAGGCCATGAAACTTTGGAAGTAAGTGAATTAACCCAGATTTCAGTTCGAAGTCCGATTCGAGATTTGGGTATGCAATACAATTTGATTGATAGTTAATATCAGGTGCAACCAATTCTCGAATGGTTCTATTAAGTTTATTTCCATTGTTTCCAGCCATTGGTTCTTGTTTTATGGTTGAATTTGAATTGCTTCCAATTTCAATGTTCTGATATTGGAGTAATTCTCCAACTGGTTGAATGTTGAAACTTCCCGTAGACTGAGAATGTCTGATTCGTTCCCTAAGGCTACGTTCAATCTCAGGGTCAAGATCTAAGAGATCTTCAGGATTAGTTCGTGTCATCAATCAATGAAAGATGAAAAGAAGGAATGTGGACCATAGTAAAATAAAAATTAGAAGTTTGAGCTGATGGTCCAAAAAGAAGTAGAAAGAGATAAAAGAAGAAGAAAAAAAATCAGATTGGGTAAAGACGGAAGAAAGAAGAGAGGAAGAGAATTAAAATTTAAAATAAAATAAATAACTCTAATTGGTTGAAATAATTACTTGCCTCCCCGGCAACGACGCAAATTTGATAGAGCGCTGTCGTGGGCGCCCTCAAATGATTAGTATGATTTTGGGGTACTTAGGTGCAGCAGAGTGGCTGACCAAGGTCGTCTCTCAAAGGAGGAAGTGAATTAAAACAATTTTTAGAGGTATTCTAGAAGTAAAATAAAAGAGAATAAAAACACTACTTGAAAGGATGGGGGTGTTTGTTTATAGTTTATGAATCTAGAAGAAGTTTGCTGGAAGAAGATTGTATTTTTTTTGTTTTTAGTTTTGAAATGAAGTTTGATTAAAATGACACAACAAAAAGATGTTTGTTTAGAAAATATTTAAAAGACTTAATCGATCTAAATCTACCTCTTCAATCATTTATTAATAATTATCATTTAAATTAATATTCACTTAATTATGATCCCTTAATTTTTTAAATCTCGAACCCTACGAGAATTAACTTTACCACGAAGATTGAAGTGAATTTTAACCTTAGCCTAACTTCAGAACATGCAATCGCAACACCCTGCTTTGATTGATGTTCTAAAATTAGCTTATGGTCAGTGGTAAATTAAGGCACATAAACACTCTGGAAATGAGGATTAATTGAGTTTAGGGATTATATTTTATCTCTACAAATTGATCCCATGTGGTTTTGAATTACCGGTTAAGGTTGCGCTCTCACAGTTCACACAATTCCCGACCTCACGTGTTTTGAGTTAACTATTCAATTGCTTGCTTAGTTTCATTTAAATTAAAAACTCAATTAATAGATCATAATATGTGAATTACAGTAGCTCATTGATTCAAAATAAATGAATGAAGAAGGATAGAGTTCGATCGATTACTAAAAAGAACTACTCTTCCATGGGTGGTGTTGTCATCGTGGTGACGTTTTGCATAAGCAACGGATTGAAAGGGTATAACCCAATCTTGTCTCCACTATTGATTACAACCCAATTAAGAAGATTAAGATAAGAAGAAGAGGGATGAACACAGAATATTATTTGAAGAAAAATTCAAGAAACAAACATGAAAGAAAAGAAATACAAAGAAGAGGTGAGAGAGGAGAGCCTTTTTGGAAGAGAGGTTTGCACAAAGGCTTACTTCCTCCAAGAGTTGTGAGGGGATCCCAAGAGACACCCTTTCGGCCACACCTTCCCAAATCCTCGACCATCCCTCTCAAAGAGTTAAAACTCCCTTTAAATAGAGTTTTTGAGGGATTGGGATACATAACGTTTTAAGTGTGAAATGAAAATCTCAGCCAAATATTTTATTCCAACTTGAACCGAAAATTTGACCTCCAAACGCATGAATTGACCGGCCTTCCAGAAGAGTGATTTGTGACAAATCATGTCCCCGAGTTGTACTCAAAATTTGGGCTCAATCCAAGCCCGTATGTAGAAGATATGGCCCAAATACAGAACCCATGTCCATTCTGCCGAGTCCAGCCCACCATTGGATTAATGGCTCGTTTACTTCATCCAAATGCACTCTTTAGCTCTACTGTCCTGAATTAAAGTTGTATAAAATGAAGTTAGGAACACTGTTACAAAATTTGAAATTCAAATAATAAATATAAAAATATTTATCTTCGACATACTACAGTGCACTATTAAGGGTAAAACTGTAATTTTCACCAAATTTTCAAATGAATGATCAAATCCCAAATATTTTATAAATAAACATATTTAACACAATGTGAGGAAATTATATCATTTATTATCAATAAAATATTCAATAAAATAGTGTTTTATCAGTCCCATACTCAACCACCACCATCCCTCCCTGCTGAATCTCTAGTAGATCTTAAATCCATTTAGAGCGTAATAATGATGGGTAGTACTCCTCATGAAATAGCTTCTGTATGTCATCCCATGAGAGTAGTGACTCATTGTCCATGTGAGTATCCTGGATCTACCAATGCAATTCTAGTCCAAAGAAAAATACGGTCTTCCAATGTTTTCATCTAATTTGTCGGTGTTTGGAAAAGCCTGAAGATTAATGTCACCAAATCTAGCCAACCCTTCACTGCCTGAGGGTATTCCATACCATGAAACCACAAAAGTGTCTGACTCTATAAATCATGAAGCACGTGCAACCTGCACATGTCCTTGAACTATGCTTTCATTACTAACTGTTACTCCACAGATGGAGGTGTGACTACCTTCCCACCCAGAGAGGGGATGACATTATGGATTCCTGAACTAATGCCTCATTGCTGAAAAATTCATCATCATGATTTGGAGCTAGTATCCTGGATGGTTGTCATCGTGGAGGGATCTGGAATCTGATCAAGGCGTACCATGGTCAAAAGATAATATATATATCGACAATGATAGAGATCCAACTCAAGAAAGACAATGATAGACCCAATTCAATATGATGCATGTACCAATGTTCCTTAAAACAAGTGTCTCATCACAGAGAGTTGACAAGAGGGTAATCAGGGTCCTCGTGAATGGCTGCATTGGCCACCACACCATCACTGGGATCTCTGTCCTGAGATCATATCTCGAGACACATTGACACTATCTCCATAAAACCTAATCAATTAATTTTTAGGGATATTATAAAGAATTTCCAATTTAATGAACCTCCTTTGATACAAAATTTTCATGAACTGACTCATATTTGGGTTTGTGCTGTAAATAACCCAAGCCCACCACCATAGGCCAGGGGATAGAGACCAGTGCTTAATGCATCAAAATCTCGAGGAAGACTTTCCCTAAGTACATGCACACACACACACACACCCATCTCAATGAAATGTGCAAAAGTAATGGAAAACTAGATACAAAATTGCTCTATATAATCCACAAATATGCATTGTCCTCAAAACATTACAAGTACAAAAGAGTAACCTGAATGGAAAAGGTGAAAAAATATATGCCGACCACAAAAGTGCCACATCCTAGCAATATGTGGAAAAGTAAAATAGCCGAGAGAGGCTTTCTCCATGTTCAAAAAAAATGACCCCCACACAAGGTCCATGAACCCCATATCCCTATGCTCCTCTGAAGTCAGAATCAACATGTCGGTCATCAACAAGGGCAGACCAAGTGCGTGAAAGTCCAATGAAGGGGTGAGTATTATAATACTCAATAGGATGCCCAAAGGCTCAAGGGAGTAACCAATGATGTACTAAAGAGTGGTGAAGTAGATAGAACAAGTTATAATAAATTATTTCTACTCAACCCTACAAATAAGTGAAGAAATCCCATCAAATTACAATGATCTAGAAATTATGAGAATATGAATATATCATGGATATTTAGTACCTATAGTAGGGTGGTTGGCTTGTATAACCACTAGAATATAAACACAAATTGTACGTGGCATACCCTGTGCATCTTCACATCTCCTGAGGGAAAGTAAAAAAAATCCAAGGATTGGGTACTGCAAATATGATATATATATTCCATACTAAAGAATCCAAAATGAGAGATTAAAGAAATATCCATATCACTAGCCCATCTTATGAAAAGAGTTTCTAATAGTTCTAGAAGTAAAAAAAATCGATACTCAATATCTCACACATCTTCCTTGAACATCAAGTTAAAGAGGCTCAATCACCGCATCTTGATTCTATCCACTCTGGGCGGGTCTGTCTCACCGGCACAGTTTTAGATAGCTTCATAAGGACGCATCATAGTTGTAAAAGTGTCCCTTTTTCTTTAGATTCCAAGGTCACATCAATCACATATCATTAAAATGTTGGACAGTCAGATATCATGTCATGAAGTCATGAACCCACTACCTAGCCCTGATGTAGGGTATGCTCAGATGAGTCATTGTCAAAATCATTGCTAAGCCCAGCTAGAGGTTATGCCCGAAAGAGTAAATGACAAACCCCACTGCCCAGCCACGCTGGATGATATGTCTTGAAAGTGTAATTTTTGATCCTCACTCCCCATATGTGCTAGATGGTAAGCCCTACAGAGAGAACGAAGAACCTCATTGCCCAACTGCAGTGGAGGGTAAGTCCAAAAAAGTAAAAAAAAAACCTCACCACCCAGCCCCGCTAGAGGGTATGCTCTTAAGAGTGAACGGTGAAACTCACATCCTAGTTGTGTTGGATGGTAATACAATATTTCCATGGTGATTCTGAAAACATCACATCCAACACTGTTGTCATCAAGCATCACCTCAGATAGGCGTCATGCCAAGAACATCGAGCATCTCCTCAAATAAGAGTCATACTAGGAAAATCTCACATCATTCCTCAATGGAAACAACATAGGGAACCAACACATTATAAATGAAAAAAATACTCAGGATAGGCTACTTCTTGGAAAAAATCCAAGTTCAATAGAATGATATACAACATGTAGAATATTTTTAAAGTGGTATACGAAATGTGTTGGGGCCACACGACATGTGACCCTGCCTCAACATCTTGTCATGTATCTAGCCATACTCGGCTACTAAATTGTGATCAAGTACCCACAAGGAATGCCATTTTACTCCTAGAGTACATGACACCTCTACCCAAAAGGCTGAAGAGCTCACATTCCACGATACTAGATGAAAGGGAAAAACATAATTCTACCGACATGCCTCTTGAAAACGGCCTCAGATAACCAAACAAATCACAACATTGTGAACCTTGTCAAAAAGTGAACAGGAACAACTATTCATTCGCCCAAAATGGACTCCTCATGAAGTAGCATCACTTCACAATGATACTCACAAATAGTGACCCATAGGGCCCACACCTCGATCCCAACACACATCACACAGATTGTGCCATTGCGATCCCTTTATAGAAACAGACAAGATTAGATATTCATTCTTCCAAAATGGACAACCAATGAAAAAGTTTTCTTTCATAAAAAATGCCCGGATCAGTGCTCGATCACTACCGATCAGGAAACTGATAAGCACATCCAAAAGGATCACACCATTGTTATCCATGTAGAAAAGAATGCAATGTATACTATTCACATTCCCCAAATAGACTTCCAATACAGAAGATGTAAAGTGCTGCATTACGGTCCAAAAGGAATCACATGGGGCCCACGCCTTTGCCCCAATTTTAGTCATGCAGATTGATCCATTGCAATCCTCATGGGAAAACACACAAGATAGACAAATTTATCATCCCAAACAAATACCCGAGGAAAAAGTCACATTTCACTGTAAAATCCCAAAACAGACCTTGTGGGGCACACACCACCATTTTTGTTTCAGCACCCGAAATCATACAAAAAAAATTTCACCTCAACTCTAGGTTCACAACGCCTCTGATGGCTGTTCAATCAGACATCAGACACATAAGTTACGTCTGGTACAAGAATCATCAAATAATATTAATATTATTATTATTATAAACAAACAATTCCTATCACCGATCCTCTAGCCTTACACAAAAGGATATCAAAATAGCCTCAAATTTTTCACCACGAAAAAAGGATAGCATGTCCATTGACGCCCTCGAAAATGGACCCCTAGATGGAAGGATATGGAGTTTTTTTTTAAAAACCCCAGTCTAAACAGGCCTAAACCAGGCTGAAGCTGCTAGTCCAGCTCATACTTCTAGCCTCCATCATGCTTTCGTGGCTCCACCACCATCCTCCAGGCTGCACAGCACTCCTCTGCACCCGTCGTGTAGTCCACCAAGCACTACCATGCTCCACCGCACTGCTGCTATGCTATGCCGCCCGTCAGAGCCCCATGCTGGATCTAGTGCCAGAATGCTTCTGTGTACCACCACAATCACTCCAATGGTCCAAATCATGATTTGGGACCAAATCAGGAATCCCTGGGACAAGAACTTCAAAGTGTTAGCCTCCGATCAACAATTTGATGATGTTTTGGCGTGGCATAATGTAATTTCCACTTCCGCTCGTTTTTGTTCTTCCTATGGTTCCTGAAACACTTACCCGAGCACAGATCAAGACTCCTCAGGTTGAGGACTTCACTGATAATGGTTCAACATCAGGATTAGAGGACGTTTTTCAAGAAGAAAAGTTTTACAATGATGATCCCAAAAAATAGGAAATCAGAAATTGAAAAAATGGATGGTCATTGTTTGTTTTGGAAATCACTAAAAGATTCCATATCAGCAAAAATGAAAAGAAGTTGAAAATGAGAACAATATATTAAACTAGGGGGATACATAATCTGAAATATAAATCCTACCACAAATTTAGTTCTACCATTGAGTTCATTGTGCTCTAATATATTAGCTTTTGACGTTTCATCGCGATCTAATGACGTTTGGATGTAAAATCATTGTTGGCCAGAGCACTGACATCCGAGAGAGAAATGAGCCAACTATAGCTCATTCCTCTAACAACTTTTTTAAATGAATTTTCCAGCAAAAACAAAATTTGAATCTAACATGCCCTCTCAACTGAAGTCACCCTAGGGTAAACACAATTCTACGAACTTAATGGAAGACTTCGATTTCCAATATAATTCTCCGTTTGGATGTTATTCAATGTAGCATATCAAAAAAATTAATTAGTTATTTTATTTATGTTTTTACCCTCTGGGACATTTTATAAATAAGGCTCACACCAACAAAACTTATATGTCTCCAAGGTTAAACAAAACACTCTAGTCTCAACCCTGGACTTTGATTTCTGTTCTGAGTTACTTTTTTAGAGTTATATTTATTTGATCTATTCAATTAATGAATTAATAAATTAATTATTCCATTTAATGTACTTCTAATGTGTTAGGTCTTTAAACGCCCCACACTAACATATTTTAATTCACGCCTAGGGAAATAATTGCATTTCAGACCCAACCGTGATATTAGATTTCCGATATGATCAATTGTTTAAGGGATATCTTGTTTCTGTTGTGTGAATATTACGATAACACTAAATATTTTTGTATAATTAATTTAGGGCACACCAGGTATCAATGTTGATCACTACCTCAACACCAAGATCTGGAAATATTTGTATAAATATTCCAAAGTCTTACAAAGAAAAAACCTGGTCTCTACATATCTTATATACTAAACCTCAATTATTATATTAGGGTTATTATACCATATCAAAGTATTATAAATCTTATTTTAAATGATTCTTATAAACATACTTTGATACAAACTGTAATTCCCTGACCCCCGAATCCCAAAGTCATTGCATTAGTTTATTACATTAGAATGATTACAAGGAATAAAATCTGGAAGGACTGATTATTTTAGCAGTCATACGAATCCACATTACATATATGATTACCCTTATACATTGACAAAAATAAAACATACAAGATGATACATACAATAAAAATAAACTACATCCTTGAAATCTTATACTCTGATTTCTTCTTTATAATAATGGGAAATAAAACATAATAATAGTGAGCTCAAATGATCAGTAAGGTTAAGTAAATAGGAAGAAACCATGATTCAATAAAAAGAAAATAACATGGAAATGTAAGTAAATAATAACCCATTCCATTCATGTAACTAT
Source organism: Viscum album (assembly GCA_963277665.1). NCBI lineage: Eukaryota > Viridiplantae > Streptophyta > Magnoliopsida > Santalales > Viscaceae > Viscum > Viscum album. Next base: position 652,840,991 of record OY728123.1, read on the forward strand.
ACAAGGAATAATCAATATGGAATGGTAAGAAATAGAGACACATTCCACTTAATCAATAAATTGGTAATATATGTCTATATATATTTCGATGAAAAATATCAAGGAAAAATAATAATAGAAATATATATAAAGGAAAATTTTAATTATTTGACATCATGACTATGTCACCTAAAATCTTATACCCTCATTACCATCCACAAAATTGGGAAGACTATGTATTGAACCCCATTTAATTTGGCCAACTTATTTTTCTCATGAGAACCTATCGATGCATCGATGGGATATATAATGTTCATCCCCCAACAGTCATTACCAGTCCTAATAATTCCTCATATAAATTATTCAAAATAAATAATATTCCTTATAAAATATTAGTACTGAAAAATGAATAAAGATTTATCCATAATTCATTCGTTAATTAAACAACTAACAACATGAACACCATATGTAAAAATGAAATCTGGTTTAGGAAATACTAATATCCATTTTAAGAGAATATAAATATTCAAGTAAATTTCCATTGTAAAATGATTAAAATAATGTGATTAATTTAAAAGGATGTCAACAATCACAAAATAATGTGAGATTTCAAAGATTATCATTAATAACATTATTTTAGAGAATAATCATTAAACATTGGCAGGTGTCCCATACCACTTTGAAACATTTAAATCATACTACCCATAATGGAATAATGTTATATGAAACTTATAATGTCATGATATTAAGTATATTCAGGATAAAATATTCCAACATGATGTTTATGCACCAAATTAAAAGATTTTTTGCATAAAAAATGTCTAAGTGGAATGAAAATTGAGATGGAATTCACATACCATAACACTACTATTGTTTTCTTGTATTTATTCACATATATATTGGGTTAACATATGTTACTAAATTATAAAATAACCATACACATGTTTATAATATTATATATCATTTTATTATAACATATTATTACTCATTTGTGAACAATCTTTCATTATTTTTACTATTACATGTGTTGATTTCCTAGTTTTCTCAAGTAAGTTTTTGACTTTTTATTTGATTATTTTATTAAATTGATCATGGATTAATAATCTCATTAATATAAACAATGAAATAATTATATTATATATTCTGAAAATATGTTTTTATAATAATCTATTAAGTTTGTCTATAATAAATGAAGTGCACCGTTCAAGGATATTTTAAGTCATATGTACGCATGAATTCTACTTTCATGTATTTGTCATATTAAATTGATTTACAAAAGTTGATACATATTTATATTATAATTAATATAACCTATATATTTCATGTATGTTTCATATATTTATTGAAACCATACTTTATACAATCCATGTATAGTTTGGTGAAATCACATCGCTTTGAGGGTCAGTAGTCCACATTTCCACAAACAATGTTATCATTTTTACAACAATTAGAAGATAAAAATATATGTACTGTAATATATTTACATAAACTTAAATAAATAATAAATATAATATATATATCAAATATAAATATAGTTTCCATCATAATGGCCACCATGATATACAATAATGAAAAAATGAACAATTATTCTTTCTTGAGGCAGTAGTTCGCCATACATGTAATTTTTTTATTGGTTGTCCATAAGATGGAGGTGTGTGTAATTATTGGTAGAACCCTTAACATATAGTTATACTTGTATATTTAGTATACTGTTAATGTTATATAATCATAGAATATGCATATTTGGGATGTTTTAGACAAGAATTAAAACAAAACATATTGAGAGAAGATGTTACCTCTTAATCGTATAACTTCTTTTTGTCTTTACAAAAACACTTCATGATATTTATTCCTGCAACAAGGGAAGCTTATAGGTTTTGGTGAGGTATTTTGAAGAGATATTCTGGATAATAGTTTTTTTCCATAGTGTCTTGAGATGTGTGAAGAAGTGGGAGAAGGGCAGCCTTTTAGCCAAAAGGTTCAGAAGACAGGCAGAAACCTACTCCCAACAAATTAATAATAAAAAATAGTAAATAGTACAAAACAACTCAAAAATAGGAGGCTTTACAAAGCCGTGTATATAGAACACCATCTGTATCATTTCTAACTAATTTTTCGCAATAATAGTGCAAAATAAAAGACCAACTGGAAATAAACTCCATGATAGCCCTTTTAGAGAGTACATCAGCAACCTGATTAGCCTCTCAATAGACAAGAGGCACGTCAAGACATAAAACCTCCACAAGGCTAATACAGGAGATCCAAGAAGGCATCATTCTCCAAGGAACATTATGAGAGTTGTCTTTCAGAATCTGTACAGCAAGAGACGTGTCCGACTCCACCCATACCCTATGCCAACCATAACGCACCACATACTTGATAGCTTTGATCATCCCCCAAAATTCAGCCTCAATAGCATGAACATATCCAATGTAGTGAAAAAATAATCCCTTAACAAATCCCCAATGAGTTCTGAAGACTCCACCATGCCCACCAGGACCCGTTGCATCAGAGGCTGCCCCATCAAGATTCAATTTTAGAAAATCTGAATTTGGTGGGATCCACCTGGTGTATTTATCCATTCTGGGTTTCCTTTCCCTACCACTAATACCAAGAGATCTCAAGAGTACAAAATCGGAGACATCATTAATCATAGATCCAGTTTGGTCCATCGAAGCAGATTTTATGCCTCTATGTATAAACAGAACATCATCCATAAAATATGGCTTGACATTGTTAAATACAATGTTATTCCTATCTTTCCAGATATATGAGAATACATTAATGATAGCAGTGGTAAGCAGTGATTTCAGTAGATCACTGAAGTTAGTTTTGAAGGATGAGTTTAATACCTATTCAACAGAGCAACGATCCAAGCATCATTTGAAGACAGTTTTCACATAGTTCCATAATTGTATAGAAAAGAGCGGTGAATAAACAAATGAGTGAGAGATTCATCACTTCTCATACAAAAGTAACATACTGATGCCAAGATGAACCCTTTTCAATGTAGGGAACAATGAATGGGCATTCTGTTTTCCCAGATTCGCCAGATCAAGAGAGTATCACTAGGGGATATGAAAGGCCAATGAACACCTGCCAGCCAAGAAGGTATGCCAGAAAAAGCACTAGACTGTATGTTATAATAATCCCTACTAGAAAACAGTCCACTGAGAGCAGGTTTCCAGATCAGTATTTCAATATCAACAAAGCCATAATTAACAATTTCCACATGAAGATTATTGGGAATAAAATCATAAGAATCCATATTTCCTTGCATGTCAGAAAAGGACAGCTTCGCCAATGAATATGGAATGTCAGTGCACTCCTTTATTGTGGAGGACATCCATGGGGTATTCCAGAAATTTAGTTGAGAGTCAAAAGAAACTAACATATTGATTGAGAAATGATATTTTAATAGTTACTCTTAACCAAGGACCACACGAAGAATTTCAGATAATTACACTTACTTTTTTGAAGTCTATCAACAAACCTGCCAACCAAAAATTCAAGAGATTAATCAAGCTTAGAAAGAAGCCTCCAGGTGAAGTTTTGAAGAAGGAAATTATTAAAAATTCAAATATCCTTAATTCTAGTTCCTCCCATATTTACCGGCTTTATATAGTCTTTTTAGGAAACTGTAACAAGATTCCTCTGATGGGTTGATCCAGTCCAAATGAAATTCTGAATCACAGAACTCAATTCATTGAGAAGAAGTGCTGGCCATCGATACACAAAAAAGGATTAGACAATCATGGATGTAATAACAGAGTTGACAAGTCAAATTCTACTAGCTTGGGACATAGTCTTCCCCTTCCATCTTTCCAACATATTTAAAATTTTAAAAGCAATACCTTCTAAATGAACTCGTTTCACTCTTCCCCAATACAATGGAATCCCAACATAGTTAAATAGAAATGCACCTCTTTTAACACCAAGTCTACAAGCCACCATCCATTCCTTCAAGGTTCTAATGCCTTTTCCAAAGAGAACAAATGATTTGTTCTAGCTAATAACCTGGACTTCAACCTCCTCATCATATGAGAATATGATCTTAATGCAAGAAATTTTTTTCCTGTCAGCCTTACAAAATAGTAGTATATCATCAGCATAGAATAAATGTGAGGGAGAAAATAAATTCCTACCTGCCCTCATTCTTTGGTATATACTAGTGTTGACAAGATCATGGAGATAGATGCTCAGGTAATCCTCATCCATGGAGAATATAATCCTAGATAAAGGATCACCTTGTATGACCCCTCTAGTGCATTTAAATATACCCCTGGGGGAGCCATTGATAAGGATACATTAAGACACACATTTCAATATGGTATAAATGAAACTAATAAATTTCTCTTAGAAAACATGAATCTTAAGAATAGTGAAGATGAAGTCCCACTTTATTGTGTCAAAGGCCTTTGATATATCAACCTTCAGGGCCATGTTACAATGTGGAACTTTGGTTTTCTTGACATTAATTTATTCTAAGGCAGTGAAAAGACAATTCTAAATCTTCCTCCCAGGTATAAATCCAAATTGATTGACAGAGACAATCTTCTTAGCAACTTCACCTAACCGAATTTCCATGATTTTGCTAATTACCTTGGGAATGGAGTTCCCAATGGCAACAGTCCTGAAATCCTTGATGTCCTAGGCATTTTACTTCTTAGGAATTAGAGCAATGAAGTTAGAGTTCATCCCAAATTTCATAAATGAGTGATGAAATAATTCATGAACAGCACTGCTAACATCATTCTAGGTGATATCCTAGTAAAACATGAAAAACTTATCTGTGAATCCATCAGGATCCGAGACTCTGTCCATATTCAAAGAAAAAAGTGCATAATGTAATTCTTTTTGTGTAGGAGTCTCAATAATATTTTTATTATGAATATCATCAACAAAAGATTCAACACATCTGATAATTTTTCCATATCTATTCTCACCATATTCAGAATATAATTTCTCAAAGTAAGATGTCACACCATTGGCACTGTCATTTTCATATGTCAGCTTATTATCATCAATCTTTAGGACCCTGAGGTTCCTTCTAACCATTTTTTTCTTTGTGCAAGAAATGAAAAAATCTCATGTTCCTATCTCTATCCTTAATCCACTTAACATTGAGTTGATTCCAGTACAAGTTCTCCTTTAGAGTCATGAGATTATCATGTTTTGAAGCAGCTTGTATTTCCTCTTGAGATGGAATTTCTTATTGCCTATTCCTCTACTGACAACATGAAAAATTGGATTCAGACTCTTTAATATCATTATCAATATTGGAGAAGGATTTTTTACTCCACTCTTTGAGTTTAGCTTTAACAATTTTCAGTATAGAAATCAGAATGAACAAAGAGCTACCTGTGACATCTGTTTTCCAAGCCTCCATGATTATTTACCTACAACCAGGCACAACCAACCGAGAATTATTGAACTTGAAGGGTAGAGGTGATGACCCCAAGCTACTAAAAAATAGATCAACCAGTATGGGATTATGGTTTGAATGATGCCTGGGAAGATTCATTCCACACACCCCTATCATATAACTTCTATCATACATCTTAACAAGGTATCTGTCTAATTTACTTGCCTACCTTCCATTTACAGTATATCTTCTCCAAGTAAAATCTGCACCTGAAATGGGGACTTCATCCAACCTTCAATATTCAATGTAGGAGGAGAAATCTTTAGGTGAAGCTCTACAAAAATTACTCCCAGTTTTCTCCTCTGGCCTGAGAATGGTATTGAAATCCCCTATCAGAACCCACCTAGTAGACATGTTATCTGAAATATTGTTCAGAGATTCCCATAATGGTATTCTTCTAATATAATAATTAAAATCATAAACAATGGTCACACAAAGATTATTGGACCGAAAGCATAAAAAATTGTTACTGGTTTCTGATCATTCTGAAAGGAATCAATTGTAACACTATTGTGCCTTAGCACCCATAAAGATTCATTATCATTCACCTGATGATTGGTTGACATAAGGGAATAACCCAAGAACTTCCAATTAAAGGCTATCCAGTTTTCAAAATTCATTATTGGTTCATAAATACGTAGTAACTTGGGTTTATTGGTCATGATGATATGCTTCAGGGTTCGGACCATGGGAGAGTTCCCAAGACCCAAGCAGTTCCAGAAGACTCTCTTCATTGATTGGAAGCCCTCTGTCTAGTGCAGGGGTCAGCATAGCTTGGAGCTAGGCATTTCTCAATAACTAACTTATTCTTCTCTAGTGTTTCAATGATTTCACCTCCATCCTTGTGAGATCTAGATTCATCATTAGAAAGGGAGATAAATATGTTCCCTGAATCAATAGGCATTGTTAAAGTTGCAGGTAGTTTCCTTCTTACAACCTTAGATGAGGGTATTTGTGAGAAGTTTCCATCAGGGTCCTCAGTGTGTTGTGCCATCTTACTTTCTCCCAAGGGGGAGTCATGAATCACTGAGTCATTTGCAAGGTAAGCCTTTTATATTTGAGGAGGAGTGGCACTCTTATATAATTTTGACAAAAGAATTCCACACACATTTTTCATATTGCATGTGGCATGAATAATGAAACCAAATTTATGAATGGGATTAAAATGTCTAAATATGACCATAAAATGGATTATTGATAACATTATAATCCATTTTATCCCTTAATATTGATGTTTAGTCCATTATTAAACCAAAACTAACCTTAATAGTTGTAATTATTATTAATTACTTTCACTATGATTTTCCATTTTAAAACTAGGATAAAATATTAAAAATTATAAATTATGATTATTCCAAATATGGAATGAACTTTTCGATTTTCTAATAACATATTTTTCAGAACAAAATTAAAATTTAATCCCACAGATGAGACGATAATGTGGTTTTTTCATGTAAAAATGTAAAAAGGTTTGATAAATTTTTACATGGAATTTCAAAGTGAAATTAATCCAAATGAAATTAATAAGATTTATTGATAACAATATGATATAATTACACTTTAAAACCATTATAAAACATAATATAACCTTATTAATAAGTTAGATGAAAAATAAATTTTGAACCGAAATTCAATATTTTTAACTATTCATTAAAATTGACTATTCACAGAAAAATACCAAAAATTCACCCTAAGCTAATTTTTATGTTTAAATTCCAAATATGAAGTCTAATTTGACACATTAAATTTATAAAATAATAAAAAAATATATTTAATGTGTTTTCACCATTGAAAGGCTATAAAAACAAAAATATAGTATTTTATGTGTAAAATAGGTTTTGTTCGTATATTATGAGTATCATATCAAAGGGATGAATATAAAAAATATTATATTGAATATAATATATATATATATATAATTATTCCACCTACTAGATAATTTAATATCCTTGGGTAAAACCTCTTTGTGATAAAAAATAGCATTCTATAAAAATATTTGTTTAATGTTCTATTCGTTTTTATATTAATTTCAAATTATTTTTTAACCAATAGATTAGTGGTGTAAACTATATATTTTCAAAAGTTTGTTAATATAATTCATAAAGGGTAGATTATGTATTAGTAAAATAAATATTAATATTTTAATAATATATTATGGCTCGGTAGAACTCTATCTTGCATGTAACAGAAGCCACCGAAGAAGATTTTCCTTGCGTCCATTTCATGCTATCACTATGTGGCATGTATTGTAATATATATAAAATATAAAATCCATTTAAAATAGTATATTTATTTTAAATTATTATGGTATTATTTTCCCCTCTATGATTGATGTCGCGTGTCCTGAACATTATTATATATATTGTTCTTACTTCAATATTACGAGGTGGTACATTTTTATGTTATTTTTATGTCTTTATATGGTTGTTAAAAATATCCAAAAAACATGCTGTTTAGTAGGATATAGGAGTAGAAGGATATATGGAACAATATTCACAGCTCCGACAATAGAATCCCCCATCCATTTAGGGTATGAATCATCCAAAAGGGGAAAAGGACTGGCTAGATATGATCATCCTTGTCTTCGAGTTACATGATACACATGAGGAAATAAAAGTGAAATATGTTACAATAATTCATGATTATTCTATCCTATGGTGGATGGATTTAATGGTAGAAGAAATTCATCATGTGGGATTGGAGTGAATGGTTTTCAAGACCCACTTCATTAAGAAGTTCAATATTGTGTTTCTAATGATATTGATGTGTTTAGAGGAAATTTCATTATTGAAGTTAAATCAATACATTTCTAAACATAGAAACCATTTTTTGATGGGTTGTATCACACTATGTGTGGGAATGAATGATCATTAGTGAGCCAAAAACATTCTTATAGTAGTTGCAGCCAAACATCTGATAATACTTAAACATGATGAATCAATCCAATTACACTGATAAAGTTGGGTAGGATATGATTATTGAAATGGATATAATGGGAAATATTATAAAAATTACCATTTCAATTCCACTGATTTGATGCTTCAACAGTTTTTAGTGAATATGGAGGAAGTGGAAAATAAATTTCAATGGTGGTCAAGGTGGTTCTCAATAGTGATCCTCCTCTACATAATCAGTTTTTTCCAGAAGTGCATCCCAAAATTTATATATGAGTGGAAATATAGGGAACACCTAACATTCCTACGAAACATATATAAATAGTTGAATTTTTTTCCTATTTAGGCCATCTGTAAATGATTTTTAGGCTTTTCCTATTCCATGTTATGGTCTGGGGTCTTCAACTCTAAGGCCACTACCACAAATCCAGATTATTTGAAGTCTATAGGGCTCTAGTCATAGGACTAAAGAGTAAAACACCATTACAACGTGGATAAGTTTGTAGTAGTGGATGACATGGGACTAGATATAATTATTGATACCAGTATTGTTACATCTTCTATAGAAAATCCTCTTCTTGATAATGGTGACTCAAATATTTTATATCATCCATTTTTATCAATAATATAAAATTTCCAATGGTACTTTTTCCCTTTGATATGAATCTGGTTATTTTTCTTGGAAAGAGGATAGAATAGGTTTTTCATTGAGCATTATTTTCTCTATTGAATGTTGAAATTTTGTTTGGTTAAGATTTACTTGTTTTTTATTTCAATATTTTTGATTTCTTCATCTAGATAGATTCACTTGTTGTTCATCATGAAATGATTTGTTTTAATAATTTGTGCATTTCATTCTATATTTTTTATAATATCTCTTGGGTATTTCTGGGAGAGTTGGATTTTAGGTAAAATCAGTTAGGACCTCCCTTCCCTAAGGGAGGAGTTATTTTTCTATAGTGGTAGTAGAGAATGCTGAAATTTCCTCTAATGGTGATTTCTCATTAGTTTTTTTTGGAAAATTCCCAATTTTTTCTTAGAAATCATTTTTTTCATCCTCCATATTGGGAGGTAAGGTTCCTGATGAACCTAATATTGAGTATGTATCCATTGATGATACCCTCCTATCTGTTCAAGTAAATTTTCCATAAGTGGATGATCTATTTCATTGGTCAAATGGGGGTCATGGTTTTTAATGATCGATCATTGAAAATGATATCATTGACAAATAATTCATAAGTATAATAATCTGAATGAATGTTTTAGGATAAGGAATACTCTTTTGAAATATCTTGAAATTATTTTTTATTTACCTAACATTATTATATGTTTTTTTTGATATGATGAATGTAATATTACATCAGTATCTAAACATGTTTACATTGTGTTTTAGATGATATCCCATTTTATTCATGATTTGAGAGTGAGTATGTGCACCATTTGAATTTTGTTTTAAAAAATCCTATCTATTCAACCCTTTTTGGGAAACTAAATAAATTTTAATTCTAGAATAAAAAATTTATTCTCATCTGAAACATAATTTCATAAAAAATACTATATATCAATAAAAAAAATTGAAGGTTTTTTTATCAAGGGAGGAACAACAAAACATAATTGTGATTTAGATCCACTTCGGTCTAGCAAGATATTATTTTTAGTTCATAAAATATTTCAAGAAGCTAGTATAACCTCTCAATGATTTTACTATGAATGTGGTAAAATTAGTTGGGATTAAACGTGTTAGGATTTATTTGTAAAGACCTGGATTTTCCTTGTAATTTTTATTACTATATAGAATTGTTACAAGTCTGTGGAAATTAGTGGCGTGTTATTCTGAGGCCCGGTACGCCCGGAATGAATATATGAACTTTTTTAAGGTACCTTCATTGAATGTGAGAGAATTGTTTTCTAACTTTTGAACCGATTATTAGATTAAAAACCCAAGGAGACCATTTTATCTATAGTTCTGGGATTCACATAAAGAAGGATTCATATTAAACACAATTGGTTTGGATAAAATGTCAGATTTTGGACATTTAAAAGAATAATAAAGTAACAAAGTTATTTTATTTCTTTTATATCTTTTCCTCCAACGGAGTAGTGGTGGTGGCATGACAAATCAAATGTCAGAATATTAATTATTATAACTCATCAATCATTGTAACAACACCATTGGAATTTGGGAGGTTCATTAATTAAATGATCCACACAAATTCCCAATGATGTCACTCACCTCTTCCCCTCTTATTTAAATAGATCTTGGGGAGGGTTATTGGTACGACATCACCAAGAGATGAAGTTCTGGTAAAGTACTACGATGCCAACAACATGGAGGATGGAACTGGTTCCATCGAGCGGTGATGAGCTCCACTGAATCACGAACTGATGAAAACCGACTCCTCCTCAAACATAGACATTCTCAAATGATCTTGTGGTAGGGTTTATTTCTTGTATAAATTAAATATTTGTGGAATCAGTATAATACCCTCAGGCTATCATGCTATCATATTGGGGGCGGGTCAAACAAACAAGGATCAGACCTGCCTTTTGTTGAAATTGACATGTGCTTTTTGAGTGGTTTATTCAAGTTGGATGAAACTAGGAACAATGGGTTTAGTGAAGAAGCGGGCATCCCTAGGAGTGTTTTGGAACCTTCAGATGGAAATACAGGCTATTGGAGCTCACCTTGTGACCTTCATAAGACAGCTGGCGCATCACCGGGGACTGGCGCAGGTTGGTGATGGTGGTCGTCGGCAACGACCGACTGTGGAAAAGTTGGCAGTGCAATGATGCACGCCGCTGGTGGACAAGGCTGCAGTCAAAGACGCAGAGGGTGGAGTCTATGGCCGGCTCAGACCTTCCACGGAGGAAGAGGCGGCACACATGCGCTTCCAGAGAAGGTGGTCCCATCTCTTCATCCATGGTGGATGAAGGGAGTGGCCGACACTAGCTATCCCCTGGAGGAAGAGCGACGCACAACGACACACCACCGGAGAGGATGATCATGGATCCTTCTTTGCAGTAGTTGGGACCCGTTCCCTGCGGGTCCCAAGGGAAACCAGGCGGTGCCATGTGGCACTGCTGGACAAACCGAATGGCTAAGACTACTCAAGAAACCTGGGGGGATGCTCCCCCCTTGTTAGCAAGGGTGGGCTCCCTTCAAGAGGGTCACACCTCCAGTGGGTCACACCACTCAGTTGGTCGGGCCGTGGGAGCCCAGCGGGCCGTGCCCTCCGAGGAACGTGTCGCGCGAGCCCAGCGGGTCATGCCCCCTACGGGCCTGGCAGCACACACATGTGGGCTAGGCCGTTACCCCCAACACGTCGGGCCATAATTTGGCCTAGTGGGATGAGTCCAGTAGGGTCAGACCTGGACCGGGTCAGGTTGGGTCAGACCAGACTGGGTCGGACCGGACCCGGACCCTTCTAGGGCTAGTTTCGCTAAAAGATCCATAACTTTTGAATCATGCGTCTGTTTGATGAACCATCTGCTGCACTGGGATCATTGGTGTAAGATGATCCTTTTGGTATACACCACAAATATTTTGGTTGATGTTGGAGTATGTCTTGGTTTGATCGATCCCAAATGCAACCTAGCCCTCGGTACTAAAATTCTTATAAGTCACATACCGGACATCTGATTGACACGCCGACTGTCAAGTTGGATCCCTTAAAACACGGCGGTCCTTTGTGATACTTCTTTGTGGATATTCGTGTCTATTTTGGTATGAACGATGACTTCAGAATAAGATCCTCTTGTAATCAATCATGCTTAGTGTGGGAATATAGTGGATGGTTCTAACATAAAGAAAGAGAATTGATCCTATGTGGGATGACATATATCAATCCTATGTGGGTCAGCGCTTAGAGATCCTGTGTGGGTCATTATCTATAAATAATATGTGGGTCAATGACTAGCGATCATGTGTGGGTGAGCGTCTATCGATCCTGTGTGGGTCAGCCGCAAATTCTCTTTACAAAATGAGATGACCAATACTTACAACTAATCATCTGTACTTTTTTACTTAAGTTATATAACTGGTGTGTGCTAGGATTTATACCTTAGTGGAGTTAGATTTGTGGGATTACATTTGTGGTACTTTTACCTTTGTGGTGTTACCTTCCTGGTGTTACCATTGTGGTATTCATCCCCCATGGATTATTTGTTCAAATGGCATAAAATATTGAGACTTATGTATCATCATGTACAATACAAGTATAATTTGATAAAATAGGTATATGTATGGGAATATACCTAATTATAGGTGATGGATGCTTCTTTCTTTGTGACTAAGGTCTTGCTTTGTGGTTTTTTTCTTGGAGGAATTCTGGTAGACCATCGGGGGGTCTCGGGGTCCCTACTTAGTATTGTTACACTCAAACCTACATGGGTTTCACATGCATCTTGTTGTGTCTTGTGAAGACGATGGACAACGTTGATCGAGGCTGGGGGATCCAGGATTGGATAGTACTCAGAGGTGAACCATTTGACGTGATGTTCCGTAGTGACTATTGATTATGATATGTACCTACCCTTTATTTAGGATCCTCAGTTGAATATCTAGTAGTGGTTTTCTCTTTTAAGGTGTACTTTTACTTTTCTATTTGTCTTGTATTCAGGTCCCTTTACATTCAGCACACTTTTTACTATATGAGTTTACATCATGGGTGCTTCTTCTTGTGTTCTGGGTTTGTGAGTTTATACAAGTTAAAAGGAAATTTTATCCCATTATAGGGATATTCCATTCAGTGCTAGCAGCCAACCCCTAGACTTTAGAAGGTGGTCTTGGGGTAGTCACAGAATGGGCCCCGAGGGATGGGTCATGACAAAGTGGTATCAGAGGAGTTTTCTCTACCAAAGAACTAGGACTTTGATATTGTCAATGTGGAAATTGTGTTATGTGTTATGAGTGTTTTTTTTTTCAGTTTTGGGAATCTAGTGATGGTGTGGTGGACAATGTATCCATACACCAAGACCTTGAATGATTATTTTCAACTTAGTGCACAAAAACACCAATTTCATTTGTTTTGAAAAGTTTTTCTTATGATATCTTTGAGTCATCTCACCACATATAACTTATTTTTTGAGAACATCTATTTACATTTATGATGGCACCATGGAGGAAACCATCCAGAATTCCAAATAGTGTACAATATGATAGCCCACCAAGCAATGGGGCCTTAGTTCATGGACCTCTTACTACGTTAGCACCTTTGGGTGGTGTACCAGAAGCACCAAAACCCATTGGGTAGCTGTTGCCACCAACCCCACCAGAAGATAGTGCACACCTACTGAGCCTTTCTCATTAGTTTTAGTGGTAGAGGCCTCCAAGGTTCCGAGGATAGATAGATCCACAGGTGGCTAGGGACATCAAGGGGGCTATGGATAGATATTTTCACTTAGTTGGGAGACGAGTAGATTTGATTTTGATCCTAGCTTCCAGTCTCTTCTAGGGAGCAGCTGGGAGATGGTGGAGTCTGACACTAAAAACACATGACGAGGAAACCGTCACCTAGGCAGATGTTGAGGGCATTTTCAGGGCAGAGTTTATCCCATCTACTTTATGCTCAGTGCGTATATATAAGTTTCTGCACTTATAACAGGGCAGCATGATCGTGGCCAAGTATAAGGCCAGGTACACTGATCTCTCTCGTTACTACACTGATTTGGTACAAGAAGCTTTCATCAAGGACCAAACCATTGAGAAGGGTCTCTAATGGGAGATCAGAGCATCAATGATGTCTCTTAGAATTCCAAACCAGGCTGGGGTGCTAGAGAGATCACTTTTGGTGGAGAGATTCCTAGCAGCGTAGAAACTAATTGGGAGAGACACCACCAGACTTCAGGTATAATATTCATCAACAACATGAAGTATACAGATGAAATAGGGGCCCAAGAGGGACAATCCTTCCAGTGGATGACCTTATGATACAAGTTTGGTGGTACAAGGCTCATGGGAAAAAGGAGGACAAATGAGGAGTGGGTAGTGCTACTCGTGTGGCGGTCAGGGTCCCATGGCTTGCGACTGCCCGACCCGCCATACAGACAACCAGAAGACGGATGAGGGACCGCCAAGGAAGTGGCATAGATTTGATCGAGGAGGTCTGCTGTAAGTAGGTGGACGTGGCAGTGGAGATGTCTTTGCAATAGGCTTTGGGAAGCAATTCGAGGTTCAACCCGCACTACCTCCAGGTGTTCTACCTCGACCATAGGGAGTAGGACAACATGGACAAGATCAGCTCAAGGTACTTGAGGTTTACCACCATGATGATCCATATATGATTATATGTATGATCTATGTCTACTCCAAACTAGCTGCAGTTCTTATAGACATAGGTTCCAGTCAATCTTTTATTGCAACATCCGTCATTTCAGAGCTCGATGATTTTGGTGGAGTCGTTGGCTTGATCCTTATAGCTAGAGACATTTATGGGAGGGTATTTTATGATTAAAAACTATTTATGGAAGTGTGATCTTATTCTATAAAGTGATATATTCAATTGAGGTCTTCTTGTAGCAACTTTGAGGCCTTATGACTTCTTCTTGGGTTTGGACTTATTATCTACACAGCATGGTTAGATTGATTGAATTAGGTGTAATGTGCGGTGAGTCTACAAGGCTGGGACATTTTTTTCTTCACCTGTGAGTAGGGAACCATTATAACATAGAATATAATTTCCAAACGTAGGGTGCAGCCGATCACAAATCAGTTTGATAGCCTTACCCTTGGAGGAGTTGATGTTGAGAGTCTGATCTATCCTACAGTGGTGGACCAGTATGCCAATGTCTTTCCCGATGATGATCTGAGACTACTTCCATGTAGATAGGTAGAATTTTACATTGAAATGTACCCCGAGAAGGAATTAATATCTACTCCAGCATATCATATGGCTACCATTAAGAGTCATGATTTATATGTACAGTCGGAGGACTTGTAGAAGAAGTGTTTCAAATGGCCCAATGTTTGTCCATGGGCAGCGTCGATTTTGTTGGCCAAGATTGCAGATGGGTGTTTGAGGCTCTGTGTGGATTATATGCACTTGAACTAGGTGACTGTGAAGAACAAGAATCCACTCTTGAGTATTGATGATCTTTTTGATTAGATGAAGAGAGATCATTGGTTTTTGAAGATAGTCCCCTGATCAGGATATCATCATCTTAGGGTACGAGATTAGGATGTGTAGAAGACGGTCTCCAGATGTAAGTATGGCCATAATGAGTTGTTGGTTATTCCATTCGGCATGACCAATGCCCTATCAGTGTTCATGAGACTTAAGTACATGATCTTCCAGCCATAGCTCGATCACTTCATGGTGTTATTCATTGACGACATCTTGATATAATTGGTGTTGTTGGATGGGCATGCCATTCATCTACAGATAGTTCTCGATACACTACAAGAGCACCAAATTTATGACAAGCTCTTTAAGTGCCTATTTTGGATATAGGAGGTCCATTTTCTATGACAATTTATCTCAAAAGCTGTAGTTTGGGTAGATCCGAAGAAGATAGAGGTAGTGCTTGTTGGTAGACACCCATGAGTGTTATCGAGGTGAAATGTTTCCTGAGATATTCTATATACTACATGATATTCATACCCAACTTTTCCAAAGTTTTGGAACCCTTCTCAGCATTGAAGAAGAAGGGACAGCCCTTCGCGTGGATGAAGAGATTACAACAGAGGTCTTTGGAGTTGAGGAAGAGACTGATGAGTGCCCCCATCCCGAGGTTACCAGAAGTGGGCGTTGGGTATGTAGTCTACTATGACACATCAGGGACTGGAAATTGATGTGTTGAAATATAGGAGCAAGAAGATATTGCTTATGGTTCACGATAGCTAAACCAACATGAGTAGAACTATGGTACCCAAGGCCTGGAGATAGCAGCAGTGGTCTTCACCTTGAAAATGTGGAAACACTACTGGATGGGTGAATGGTTTATTGTTTACTCTGATCATAATAGTTTCAGGTATATCATATCACAGAAGGACCTAGACCTAAGAAAACAACAATGGATAGAGTTCCTCCAGGACTATGACTTTGAGATAGTCTATACTCATAGGAAGTGACACGTAGTAGCAGACACACTCATTATGAGGTCCGACCTACAATTGTTGAGTGAGGCGACAGAGCAGCTGGCCACGTTACAAATAACCTTTGTGGATAGAGATGGAGAAGCTTACCTCAAGTATATGAATGTCACACCTCAACTTCTTCAGCGAGTTCCAGAGGCACAACATGGGAACTTTGACTGTGAGGCTTAACATGCATAGATATCCTCAGGCACACACGTTATGGATTTTCTGAAGGTGGGAAGCATATCATACTCTTCTGTGGACGCACCCTGGTACCATTGGTGCTACATGAAGAGGTGATTAGGGAGTTACATACATCCCCTATGGAAGTATATTCTTATGTAGCGATGATGTACTAGGATCTTCGGCATCAGCACTGGTGGCTAGGGATGAAGAAAGCAGTGGAAGAGTTTGATTCGCGATGCCTCACTTGTCAACAAGTGACGATTGAGAATCAGATTCCAGCAGGCTTATCTCAACCACTAGAGGTGACAAAGTTGATTTGGGATGTTATTTACAAGGATTTAGTTATAGGACTACCACATAAATCCAAGGGCCATGATTCTATTTGGGTGATTGTTGACTGTCTCACCATGTCAGGCCACTTCCTACCCATCCGAGAACAGGGATTTGTATAGGGTTTGAGACACCTCTATGTATATGATATTGAATGAATTCATGGGGTGCCATCGAGGATAGTCTATGGTTGTGACACACATTTTACATCTAGTTTGTGGAAAGGATTATAGGAGGCGTTTGGGACTCAGCTGCATTTGAGCACCGCCTTTCATCCACAAATGGATGGTCAGACGGAGCGGACCATTCAGACACTGGGGGAAATGTGTCATGCTTGCATCCTAGATTTTTTTCACTAATGGGAGGATCAATTTTCATTGGTGGAGTTCTCATTCAACAATAGCTATCAATCCACCATCAGAATGGAACCATTTGAGGTCTTATACGGTCGACCTTACAGATCATCTCTATGCTGGACAGACCTAGGGTTGTCAGCACTTCTGGGTCCAGAGTTGGTATGGGATACCACTGAAAAGGTGTAGATCATATAGGAGTATATGAAGACTCTACATAGAAGATATAAATCTTATTCTAACAGTAGTCGGAGACCTTTGTATTTTAAGGAGGGGGGCCACATATTCTTGCGAGTCTCCCCTCTATAGGGACTATAGAAATTTGAATGAGGTAGAAAACTCTCACTGAGGATTTTCAGAACATTTCAGATACTTTTTAGGATTTTAAAGGTGGCATGATTCATGTAACATGTACCAATGTCAGAGAGGGTGCACGATATCTTCCATGTATCCCGGTTGAGGAGATACGTGCATTACCCCTCTCACATCATCGACCATGGAGAGCTGGACTTTGATGATGGGGCGTCCTTTACAAAGGTTCCATTAGAGAATAAGGATTGATAGAAGTGGGTCATTTGTGGATGAATGATACCTCTAGTGGGCGTTCGATGGTAGCACGGGAACCTCTAAGAGGGCACATGGGAGTGGGAGTCTAAGATTCATGCTCAGTAGCCCCATTTGTTTCCATAGTCCATATTGTGGATTTGGGGTATGAAAATATCTATGGTAGGGGGAATGTAATGACTCAGATTATCCATGTAATTTTCCTAATTATATAGAATTATTATGAGTCTTCAAAAATTTATGGCTCATGATTATGAGGCCTGGTGTGCCCGAAATGAATTTCTGAACATTTTATAAGGTATGTTCGGTGAACACACGAGAAGAGTTTTCAATCTTTTGAAACGATGTTCAGATTAAAAATCCAAGGACACCATTAAATCAAATGAACTGATATTATCTTGAGTAATAATTCACTATGAACACTTTAGGTTGGTAAAAAATGTCATATTTTGGAAATTTAAATGTATAATAAAATAACCAAGTTATTTTTATTTTTATTTTTTTTATTTTACTCCAACGGATAAGAGGTGGTGGAGGGACGAATGACATGTCAATCCAATAACTGTCTTGACTTCTCAATCTTTGTAATAGCACTGATAGCATTTTGTATGTTCATTAATTAAATGAACCTCATAAATTACCAACGACGTTACCCACCCTTTCCCCCTCATAATAATATCTTATTGGCGGAGGGGTATTTCCCTGGATTCACAAAGCAATGAGGTTCTGGTAATGTACAACGACACCATCCACTTAGAGGACGGAAGTAGTTCTAGAGAGTGGTGATGAGCACAGCCAAATCACAAACCGACGAACAACAAATCTTCCTCAAATGCATACATTTACAACGATAATGAGTTAGGGTTTATGTTTTGTCTAAATTAATGAGTTATTGAATTAGTATACTACCATCTTTCTATCAAGCTAACACAGAGGGCGTGAGCCAAAAAAAGCCCTGAACCCTCCGCCTTTTGTTAAAATTGACATGTTCTTTGTGAGCGGTTTATTTGGGTTGGATGAAACTCGGAACAGTGGGTTTAGGGATCTATAGGATATCCTGGAGAGTCTGTTGGCACCTTTAGATGAAAAAATGGGCCATTGGAGCTCACCCGGTGATCCGTAAAAGACCACTAGTGCGGCACCAGCACGGCAGCACCGGTGACCAGTGCCGGGGGGGTGATGGCGGTGACAGGTAATGGCTGGCTGTGGAGAATAAGGCACCATACCAATGCACACTACTGGTAGAGAAGGTCGTGGCCAAAGTGGTGGCAGGTGGAGATTTTGGCCAGATTGGACCAACTATAGAAGAAGAGGCGGTGCACATGCGTTGCTGGAGAAGGTGGTCACAATGCTTCAGCCGCAGCAGACGATGGAGCTGCGGACATCCGCCAGCCACAAGAGTTAGAGTAGCATGCAACTTCACGCCACCTGAGTGGCAAGTCGTGCCTCTGACACCGCAGCAGTAGGGACCTTCTCCCTACGGGTCCCATGGGAAACAAGGATGCACTACGTGGCACCACCGTAGAAACTGAATGGCTAAGGCCATTTGGGAAAACCGTGGGGCTGCTACCCCCCATGTCATGCAGGGCGGTCCATTCCTCCAGTGGTCCACGCCCCTTTGCGGTTCGGGGTGCGTCAGCCCAGTGGGCCGCACCCCCTACTGACCGGGCCACACCCCCTACAAACCAGACAACAACCCCTACGGGTTAGGTCGTGCCCCTGTTGGTGGGGTCGGACCGCAGCCCAGTGGGATGAACCCCATTGGGTAAGACCTAGACAGGGTTGGGTCAGCCCATACAGGGTCGGGCTAGGTTGGTCGGACTAGGTCGGACCTGACCGAGACCCATCCAAGCCCAGTTTCTCTAAAAGAGCCATAACATGTGAACTCGGAGCCCATTTGATGAACCATATGTAGCGCTAGGATCCTTGGATCAAGTCGGTCCTTTTGGTATACACCACTCATGTTTTGGAGGATGTTTGAGTATGGATGGGTTGGATCGAACCTGAATCCAACCAGGCCCTCAGTAATAAAACACTTATAGGTCACAAACAGGGCGTCTGATTGATGTGTCGTCGGTCGAGATGGAAACCTTATGACATGGTGGTCCTTTGGGATACCTCTTCATAAACATTTTTGTAATTTGATGTACTACCGATGAATTTAGTAGTGGATCCTTTTGGAATCAAGCATTCTTATATTGAGAATCTAGTGGCAGACTGTAACATGAAGAAAGAACATTAATCCTATTTGGGACAACATCTGTAGATCCTATGTGGGTCAGTGCTTAGAAATCCTATGTGGGTCTGTTTCTATCAATCCTGGGTTGGTCAGTGCCTAGTGATCCTATGTGTGTCAACATCAAGTGTTCCAATGTGGGTCACCATCAGAGGCTCTTGACAAAATATAATGATCTAGATTTATGACTAATCGTCCGTATTTCTGTACTTAAGTTATGTACCTAGTGTGAGTTGAGTCTTTTACCTTTGTGGTGTTACCTTCCTAGTGTTACCTTTGTTGTACTTTTACCTTCATGGTTTTACCCTCATGGTGTTACCTTGGTGGTATTCTTCCCTCGAGGATCATTTATGCAAATGGAATAAAAGTGGGAGCCTTATGTTTCCTCATGTGTGAGATGAGTATAGTTTGATAACATAGGTATATGTATGGGCATATAACTTAATAGATTTTATTAATGCTTCATGCTCTATGAATAAGGTCATTTTTTGTGGTCTTACCTTTTTTGTACTCTGGGAGACCTTCGGGGGTCTCGAGGTCCCTACTAAGTATTGTTATTATCACCCCCACATGGTCTCTATCCTCAAATTGTTGTGTCTTGTGTAGACGAAGAACAACATTGATTGTGGATGAGGGAGCCAAGACTAGACGATGCTCAGAGGTGGACCATTTTATGTGACGTTCAGCAGTTACTAATGATCGTTAGTTTTACCTGCCCTTTAGGTAGGATCCTTGGTGGATTATCCAGGAGTTGTTTTTTCCTTTCAGTTGGGCTTGTATTCTAGCCCCTTTATATTTAGCACACTTTTTACTATAGCAGTTTACTTGTGGGTTCTTCTTGTCGTGTTCTTGGTCTGTGAGATTGTATGGGTTCAATGTAAATGCCTTACCATTATATGGATATGCCTTTAAATGCTAGTTTTCATCCCCCAACATATGGAAGGTGGGATAGGGGTTGTCACGGCATGGGCCCCGGGGGACGGGTCATGAAATAATTGGATGATTTAAAAGATATTATGACATCAGAAAATATTATAATCATTACTGAACCTATTATGGGGTATTTGGTATACCTTGATTCTTCATGTTCGATTCTAGGGTGTGGGTTTATACAAGATGATCATATCATGGACTGAGCCCCTTTTCTGCATTGGACACAATTGATAAATTCCTCAATCATAATCTGGAGGTTTATATTATTATGAATGAACATAACTGTATGTGGAACTATCATATTGTAAAAAGGATAATAGTCTTTTATAATCATATGAGTTTAACTATATCTTATATCAAATTTACTTTAATCTCAGATAGAGGTGGCTGGTTAAATATCTAAATTCATTCAAAATTTCATTCACCTACAATCTAGTGAATAATAATGTGGTTTCAAAAAACATCAGTATGAATTTTACATCACATATTATTTTGGTATAAAAAGAGGAATGGTACCTTATGTGATAATCGCATAGTTTCATCAAGATACACAGGGGAAAATATTAGGTATGGTTCATGCTAGTGTTTAGTTTTCATCATCTATCCTTATTTCCATTCTGTAGGACCTATAGTAAGATGATGATTTCAATGAAATCCACAAAACCATATATGGTGGGGAAAATATTTTGGGTTTGTATCTACCTTTTGATGATATTCTATTCTTTGGTGATTTTTTTCATCACATGATCTATGATGATTTCAGTGTTTCATTATTAATATAGTTCATTAGGGGACATTCACAATGACACTATGAATATATATTATGACATGATATGAAATTTTTGGTTAACAGGTATGATGTGTGACATTTCTGATTACCTGTCCCACTATTACACCATGCAGTCGATAAAGAAAACACACATAAAGCATTATGGTCTACTCCAGCCCCTTCGGGATTATGTATTAAATAATATGTCATTTATATAAATGTGATTTTTATATTTCCATGGACACCACTATAAAAAATGTTAACAAGGTTGTTATTGATCAGTTGATGAAATAAACAAATTTTATTCAAAATAGAGATACCATTAATGATAATTATCATATAAATTTGTACATATCTGGAATCACAGGGATGTAAGGGGTTCTATCTTCCATTGTATATAACATAGATACCATGTTTACTTCCATATTCAAGAGGACTCTCTATGTGTTGATTGGGACTCAGTTCATATTGAGTAAATATTAGAATCAATAGATTGAAAGTCAAATTTATTGATCTATAAAGATTCCAGAGTGTATGTTCTGAGTCTATGTCATGGGTTTTCATTGATCTTGATCCATCCATATTGGATGCATCAGGATATCATGTGATAAAAAACACCATTTTTTGTCAAAACAGAACCCTTGGAGTAATTTTTATGGTTTCCCATGGGATAATCCTTTTCATTTGGTAGATGTTTCATGGGAAATCCTCATGGGGCTAATCCTTATTCAGAATATGGGTGTCATGATTTATGATATAATTTGATTCTCAATTATAGCACTGAGTTTTTAGAAATCATAAGTGGAATATAAAAATTTCTATTTAGAGTTTTCCATTGGTTATTAAGTCTTTATATATGTTTCTCCACAGTTAGGTCACCATTATCTTGGTTAATAGAGAAAACAGGTTCCAAGATATAATGGGTTGTTTGATATCACTATCTGGTAGTGCAGGGTTCATTATTAGTTGGAATTAGTAGATTAGTTGATTTTTCTTCATTATTTTTCCACATATCTCATCAGAACAAATAATATCATTATTCTTACGATGATTTGAGTTTAGAGTAGATTAGAGAGATCAAAATGTTTCAATGGTGGAGAAACCAGTGTAGGTCATTGATTCTAAGTATAAATCCATATATGGTTGGGTTATTGTATTGGATAAGGTGTTATTGGAACATAGATCATAATATCTTGAGACATATCAACACAAATTGTCAGTAAGGGAGTAGTGTCCTTACATATCTAAAGGGAACTATTCTTCCGTGTCAATTTTGGATGATAGAATGGCCTATGGTGGGGAGAATTTAAACTTCCTATTCTTTTTATGGTCTCTTTTTTAATGTTTAAGTTGTTTTTATATTAGTTTTAGTGTTATCAAATTCCATGTATTTGTTTTCTAAATGAATTGGGATGGGTGATGACTATAAGAGTTGATTCACATTTTCAGTCATCCATACACAATGGGAATTAGACCAAATAATAAACTTGGAATCCGATTTATAGAATTAAAATTGTTCAGGATGTGAACATTAAATTCATGTTATGAAATGGCCCTTCATAACTTTTAAATGAATAAAAGGTGTATATTCAAATTATATTTAATATATAAATTTCACAACATGAATTATTGATACACAATATAAAATTTTACTATCTTGTAAAATATATGTCTAGAGCACCCACCACACTTCTTACTCATCTGCCTTTACCCTCCCTTGATTAATAGGACTAATTCAATTGATTTTATTATATTTTATCTCTTATGGGATTCTTCCACTACAAAATATTTCACTTTTTCCAATGGGGACATATCTATTGGTAAAAGTGTATTTTCTGTTGGTAAAACCTTTTACCAACATATATGTCTCTGTCACAAAACGGTTGGTAAAAACTCTGTTGCTAAATGTTTTTGCAACATATAAAATAGTTCGATTGCAATTATAATTATACCAACAGATAATATATATGTTGGTTAAAGTGTTTAGCAACAAGTTATAGTAACAAATTTATGTGTTGGTAGTAATATTACCAACAAATAATACATATTTATTTATAAATTAAATTTCAATAATAATTATAAATTTTTATTTCTAGTAAAATTTGATATTATATTTATTATTTTGTCATATATAATATATAAAAGATGATTTTAACATATGTTCAAACTTAGGAAAAAACTAATTCTATTTATAATGACATATTTATATAAAACACTGGATCCCCCAATCCTCCAATGCTAGATCCCCCCCTCTAGATGACCCATCCATGCCAGACAACCCATCCATGCCATCTAGTCAGCTCTAGTTCCAGCACCCCATCAATGCCATCTAGTCACCTCCACCTCCAGCGTACTAACCATGCAAGAAACCCACTTAACTCTAGCTCTAGTGCCCCAACCATGTCAGTACCCAATCCATGCCATGTAGTCCAGTGACTAGTTCCATATTAAAGAAAGTTTAACTTTGATTGGAGGAAGATGAGGTTTAAGTATAATCTCATGCACTTCCTGATCCACCACCATGCTGGAAGGCCCAAGATATTTTTCATTCTCCTATATAATCCATACATGGTCTTCCAACATCAACCTAATTCAATAATAATTCTGCAGAAAAGAATTAATTCACCAATTTATAATCAAAACAACATGGACAAAAAAAACAGAAACTCAAGAAGTACTTCAAGATGTACATTTGAAAAAGAAACTCAAGCTATTAAAAAAATAGAAACCCATATTGCATGTCATACTCCTCTTGCATCCATCCATATTACAAACATCAATGTTACCTTGACACTTTCCAACTACGAACATCAATATACCAAAGGGATATCAGAATTCAATAAAAATTAAATTAAATTTAATTTAAATTGTAGGTGATTGTGTGATAGAAGAATTAAATTTTTGTAAGTGTTGCAATACTTACTCTTCCATGAGAGAAACAATATGTACAATGTAGAAAAAATTACAAGAAAAAATCTGTTAAAAACCAGGCGACAGATAACAATAATAGGTTATACTTAAAGAATTCAATGCTAACCAAACTGAGTGAAGTGAATTGGATCCTGAAACATTCCAATTATGGGACACTATAACATTACGATTGAATCACTGAAAACCCCCCACAAAGAACATCACTGAGTGCAGTGAACTAGAGATAGAAACTTTCCAATTCTGGGACACCATGACACTATGATAGAATCACTAAAAACCTCCCACATAGAACGATATAAAGAAACTCATGTATCTTCCTTCCAGCCTTATTGTCACGAGGCTATCAAACACACCTCCAACATCTATATTCATAGCATTATGTAAGCAATAAAATAAAAAAATATAGGAAAGAGTTCAAAAAATCAATATTCCAACAAACTCACCTCAAACCTCTCTTAACAGGTCAAATTGAGACCACAAACATCCAAGATGATAAGATGGTACTCAGAGTCAGGCATCTTCAAGATTAGTTGATCAATGAAAGAAGATAAAATAAAGGTGACTTTTTCATACCATGTTGACTTTACCTGAGAATGTAAAAGAAGGAAAAATATCACAACACCATGATAAGAATGGGTTCAATGGTGTGTCCAACTAAAATCTTGACCCGACAAAACACTCCCTTCACCTAGAGACCCAAATCATAGACAAATTCTATATCCACCTCAGGATTCCCTACTGTAGAAATGATCAAAGACCCACTGAGGAAAAACATATTAATCTCCCTTTATTTTCCCATGTCATCACACGGATTTAGAATCCAAGCCACTTATTTCCACACTACACCACAACAACGAACTCAGCATTAATTAACACTCCAAATAACAATCATACCTCTAGCCGCACCTTCCCTTGTATGAAGACTGTGAATTTGGTGCTGGAGACCCGCCATGAACACTGCATCACACCACTAAAAACATTCCATGAAATCCAAAGTACACCGAGAAAACCTTGAAATAAACCATCAATGCAAAAATTGAACAAGAAAATCAACGAAAACACAACCTGTCAAAATCCTTAAACAAATAAACATATATAACAAGTGCACAATTGAAAATTTATCATAGTAAATTCCCTCTATTGTTCGTAAAAACATTAAATGAAAAGAGAGACCACGAAAAATCATTTTGTCTATAAACTACCAGTCTCATGAGTAAAGATCACAAGTTAAGTGATCAAATCTTTAACCTAGATATGATTAGTGACCATGAAGAACACAAAAAATCAATGTGAACCAAAAAAACATAACGAAAAATATCTAATAAACTAGCTGAAAATAATAATAAATAAAACAGCGAACCTAATCAAACATCCTTAATATGTTCAAGTCATCACTCAATTACCAAGATACAATGATTATAGAAATGATTCGATAAATCTCAAAAATATGGAATATATAAATTATATATTAGGATAATTTTCAAATTCCAAAATTAAATAATCAGTAAACAAATTGGATAACATATTCCATTCAATAGAATCTGAAAGATAACCAGCGAATACTAGACACAAATTATAATTTAGTTTTAGTGTCAAATAACATAACCATAAAAGATAGATTCATAGTTTCAAAAAAAAATTGAATATATAATTTTTAATTAATGACAACATTCAAAACAATAAGAAAATATTTATGATTCAATACCCAAAATGAAATTATCTAAATAATGATGCAATGGTCAAAACAAAACAATTTTTGGAATAAAACAAAAATCAACATTATAACAATTCCAATTCTAAAACAGAAACTAATGCATAACTAGTTCATGGAAAATGAAATAATAGAGATGATAAAAAGTGAATAGCCAAGAAAATATCAATGAACGAGGCTAATGTGATGAAATACCTATATTTGGATGAGAAAACTCAACCAGAGATTACAAATAGTGAGCCCGAGACTAGCGACATAGGAACATAATTTGAGCTCGAGTCCAGCAACAGAGGAACAAGCCAATACTAGACCACCGATGAATAACCCTCTATCATCTCCAAAACACCTATCCAAGCCTCCACCCACCATCTGAGATATCTAGCATCGAACACAAAAAATCCCCACAACATCAAACCAAGGTACACATATAGAGTCTGAGCCCAACACCCCTGGACAGCGAAGCAGATCCAACACCCCTAGAGGGTAGGAGGAAATTTATAATCAATCCCAGGGGACAAACATATCCGCAACGAGGAGTTTCTACTGACCAATATTCATAATAGAAGACATCAGAAGAGAGATGGGGGAAGTGGGGCATGCCAGAGTTCACGATTGCGAGGTGATAACCTAGACCAGTTAGAAATATGGATGAGGATGCGTGGCCATCAGTAGTTGAAGAGATAACCAAAAACAGAAATAAACAACCACAAAGAGAAAGGGAAAATGAGGAACCCAAAAATGAGGTAGTTGAAATAACGAAGGGGGGAAGCAATGGGTCTATGAGGAAAGAAGACGTCAATGAGATAGAAAAGGCAAAACCCTAGATGAAGCTGGAGAGAGAGCCCCCAACCGTCTGAGGATCCATCTAACACCAAAACTCTTGGAGAGTGATTCTGATGAGGGGATTTTGCACGAGGATGTCTTCAAGGGTGATGCTAGGTTATTGAGAGGAGGCCCGCGAAGAACACCCGTCACGGGCAATTCCAGCAGTAGGGAACGAGGTCGTGTTGGGGGAGTGTCTTTTGCAACACAAATTTTGGGTTTTTTCGTTTTGTTGCATATACATTTATTTACTTATATATATATATATATATATTAATTTATATAAAAAAATATATTGCATAACGATTATGTATGTATGTATCTCTATATATATATTGCCAATAAAATTCACTAAATTATGGATATTTTAATTAATTATATATTTTTATTATCACATGATATACTTGTAATGGGTAATATATATATATATATATATATATATTTAATTTTTGATAAAATATTTTATATTGTTGAATAGTTTATTTATAACCAATTGTTTTAATGGTAACAGATTTGTTGGAAATAATAACTAATATCAATAGATTCATTTATGGATAAGTCAATTGTAGGTATTATTATGATAATACAATAGATTTAAATGTTATTAAAATATTTTTTTGGTATTGAACTACTAATATAAACAGATATATATGTTGGTAAAAATAATTTTTGGTACCAATAGTTAATATCAACAAAATTTAATATCTATTGGAATTAATCATTTTTACTAACAAATATATTATTTGTCAGTAATTTTTTGTTGGTAAAAGTCATTTTTTTGTAGTGTTCAGTCGACACATGATCTGTGAGTTGGTTGTTTTCTCCTACTTTTAGATGTGTCAATTTATTTTTTTATATTTTCATTATTTATCAATGATTTTGAAGTGTTTTTAGATTTTTTTTCAAATGATATGTTAGTCATGTGATGATTTTTATCCAATCCCTTTTAGATTTGTTTAGTGATTTACTTCTAGAGGACAATATTTTCATTGGTTTTGGTGCAGTACTTGAAAATCTCATGGTATGTGTTGATCTATCTTCTTTAATTACACTATTACTCTTGGAAAAATAATTCTATGGGGTGATAATCAATTTATATACCTTCACCCATTATTTTTATTATCCAATCCTTTTGGTGTGTCTGGATCCCATCGTGGTAGGTGTCTGAAAGGTGTTTGTGGTTTGTGGTGGTATCTTAATAAAATTTATAATTAAACCTAAATTTAATTTTTTTATAAAAGGATTTTAAAAATGAATCGGTGTGATCATTGGATAGATTTTATTATGTGATTAAATGATTCTTTATAAAAATATTAATTCCCCTAATTCAATTGATTTATAAATTTATTTTAAAATAATTGTGAAATTGATTTCAAATGGATTTTCAATGAATTAATTTGATAAAAAAGGGTTGATCGTAATGGTTTTTTAAATGTTTAAACCCTTGGAAATTGATTTTGTATATGTCTCACAAGGGATCCTTGGGTACCAATGTAGAGGGTTTTATATTTGATATATCTATTGAAAGTGTGATGGATTTTACATTTTGTGCTATCTTTATATTCCTCAACAATTGTTTCATGGGCTCGATGATATTATTGAACTTAAAGGGGTTTCACTTTATAAATTTTACCTTTATTCCCTAGACTTTGATGTAAGAGTTATCATGACTTGAGTTTATAATATTAGTGAATTTTTTTATTGTGTATAAGTTATCTAGAAAGACTAATATTGGTTATCTAATGTGTTTTTACCATTGTTCTTTGGATTGTATTATTTTATGATTTTATATGACATGACACATTCACTAATAATTGAATTTGTTTTGGATTTTATTCATAGAACTGGATTACATAGTTTTGTACATGATGTGGAAGAAGGGGAACTATTTACCCTTCATCTAATATAAAACCTTTTAACTACTATAATTTTCTTATCTTCTATCTATTAAAGCATATTGAATTTAATATATAGAGACATGATATGGACCACTTGGTTGGATCCTACTAATCCATTTTTTATCACAACTTGCACCCTCCTTTAGAAGAGTGTAGAATTTTTTGACTAATACACATAAGGATGTGTAACTATATTGATGCAGTGATGTTTATATGAGGTCGGTATGATTTATTGGTTGTCAGATAGTTTTATATATCCCACATGTCACATAGACTATTTGTTTTATATTTTAGTATCGCATTTTTTATTTTTTGGAAATAAACATTAGGGTTTTCTCTCAATATATTTGGTTAATTATTCTACCATATAACTCTTTGGGTTATTGAATATATTATGTTTGGGATTTATTCCTATAATTGTAGTCCATTTTTTTGTTTCAAGATGGGTTAAATCATTATATATTATTTTTATTTTATTCCTGGGTGCTGGACACCGACCCATGGGAATCGAGAACACAATACAGGTCTTTTAGAGGTCATGTTTTTCACCTGGTTAGACTATTAACCAGGTTGGGTCATTACATTAATCTTTTATTTGATATTTTTCGAAAAAAAATTTAAAAATATAAAACAAATATTTCTCAAATATAATTTAATATACTGAATTTTATAAAGAAAACAATTCAATAATAAAAGAGACATAAAATTAAATATCTTATTATGGACTTTAAAAGGAAAACCACTAATAAAATGATGTTTATCATTATTAATATTTTATAGTTTCATAATAATATATATATTGTTATATATATATATATATATCTTCATATAATTTTTCAAATGATTTCTAACTATCAATATTTTTTAATACTTTTAACATATTCGATAAAATTCTATAAAAATGTTTTAAAATTAAAATAAAATAATTTTTGAATAAAGTTTTACATATACCATCATATATAAGAAAATATAAAATAATATAGTGATAGTTTCATGTATAAATTAAATATCTTCATATTTATTCATAGAGAAAAATGCTATCATATAACAAAAAATGCAATATTGATGTCATGCATATTATTTTACACTCATTTAACAAGCATAAGGACAATTTTTTATAATTTTCAACATAATTTTTTACTAGTAATGGTTTCATGAATAAAATTTTCATTTTATTGTATTATTTCATAAAACAATTTACCCTATAACATTTGAAACATCATGAAATAGATTTAAATCATGATAAAATCATAAATTAAATACAAAATAAATGCTAGAATAATATTTAAATAATGAGAGAATGGAATACCAATGAAACTAAAAATTTTATAGAGGAAACAACATTAGATTTCATCATTAGAGAAGAATTTTGAAGATTATGGTAATGAAATGGTGTCCTTGAAGTTGATAATGATATCCATGAAGAGTTAGCTCAGTGATAACAATATCATACGTGATGAAGAAGAACAGTGATTGGGGATGGTGGTTTATAAGAAGTGACATTATTGTTTTTATTTATGGAGAAATAATAGGATGTAAACTAAAATTATTCCTCATTAACAACTAATTTTTTAAAAAATTATAAGTTATTTATTTTACAACTATTTTAAAAAATTGATGTAACAATTATTTAATATATCATTTATATTATAATGGAAATAAAAATCATCATTATATTATAGATATAGAATAAAAAAGGTATAGAACTCAAACTACTATATAATTTTTATAAATTTTTAAATGTCTATTATCAGATAATCGATATAAGAAGCTAATGTAGAAAAATAAATTATGTTGGTGATAACCTAACCAATGTAACAATTAAACGTTCTACGTCAGAAATAGATTATTTAACATCAAAACATTTTCTTGGTAATTTTTTTACATTTAAAAAATAATAAAAATCATAGAAATTCATCATATTAAATATGCCTATTACTATTAAATTTATATATAAAATCATAACAAACATCGATGGGGAAAATATGAGATCATTGGGATTAGTTATGTATCGACCCAAACATTAATTAATGAAAATTCATTTTGATCTAATTAAATGTATTTTTATGGTTATATAAAATATGAACATCATTGGATTTATATTAATAATTGTGACTATTTCTAAAATAGTCATTGAATATTGATCACATGATTAGTATTAATATAAGACTTTAAAAAATCCAATTTACTCAGAAATAGGAAGCAATGGCTTCATCTAGTAGACATGCCCCGTACGAAGACCATTTTTCGGAGCATTTAAAGGAGGTGGTTTCATTTGGGCTTTTCTCTTGACCAAGCCAATGCCGAGCTTGAACACATTAAACTTAAGCAGAACTGGCTACGAGAGAAGTGGAAGTTAATAGAGATTACCACCCGAGCGATGTTATATGAGCCACCCCAAGAGTCTGTCACCATCACACTCCTTACCCTTAATTCTTATGCGGGTTATATAAGGGGTTATATGAAAAGACCCTAGAACTTTGACTATGAACATTATTTTTGTATAAATAATGTGTATTCATTTTATTTTTTTCCTTAAAAATAGTTTTTAAAATCACAAATATATTTTTTAGTTAATATTCAACTAAGAAATCTATTTTTATTAATTAATTGATTTTTGAATTAAATAATATTTTAATAAAATATTATTAAAAATTTTCTTTTTATTAAATATCACTGATCGTACCATTTTTATGAATACAATTATAATTTTTATTATGGTTTGAAAGATGTTTTTTTCAAAACCCATGAATTTTTAATAAATATCGATTTTTATTTTGAAATTAAAAATTCAAATATTAAAAAAATTGTTTAGATAAAATGAATATTATTTTTGGAATCAGGATATCTAAATTATCCTATGGTTAATTTTTCATAATTTTCTGAGATAGTCGAATTTTTGGGTAAAAATTAAATACTATTAAAATATAGAATGTGTTTTATGACATCATAATGACCCAATAGTGATGCAAATTTAATACTATAAACATTATGTTTGGACAATATATGTTTTAACATTAAAATAATGTGATATTATATTTCTTTTAATTTATTTTAAAATGTTTTAGTGGACCCTCCAAGACTTATAAAACATTTTGTCTCTTTAAATTTTTTTCTTTGAGAGTGTGACTCACCCCACATATGCAACCAAATTATTTTAATAATTTCAGCAATTTTCCTCTTAAACTATTGTTTTACACTTCCTTTGGAAAAAACCATGTGTAAAAACCATCGGCTGGTTTTTGGTTTTGATTAGTATAATGTGTTGTGTCCCAAACCTAAATAATAAACAATTATCTCTCTTTTCCTATATACTCTCACCTATGCTCCCACTTCCTCTTCACTCAATGCATTTGGAGTTCATCCAACCTCTTTCATAATCTATCTATAATCTTACCAAGGCACCCCAAGCTCCCATTAAGCATCTCTCAAGCTTCACCCAAGCCTTTGGAAGCAAACTTCCAAGTAAGGGACTTCTTCCTTTCTCATTTTTTTCAATTTTCTTTAAGTTGTTATTCCCTTTTGATTTCAATTAAAAATATTGAGGTATTATTACGAATCTCCCATATACTACCCAATTTATTTTTGGATTATGGGATACCACTTTCTCTCTCATTAATTCTTCCCATATACACCTATTACCATGCCAAAATTCTGTGAGGGATTTCTCTCTGCTATTTTACAACCAAGCAATTCTTATGCATTATGCATATAAACCCCATTAAGTTTGTTGAGAAATGTATCTATATGACACCCTTACAGTCAATTTTAGGTAAATATGATGATACACCCCTTTCTCTTTCATCAACCAAATTTTATGAGTACTTATTTCATGCTGTTATGATACCGAAATTGCACTACAATTTTCAGAGCCAATGTCATTGTGTAGTGAATACCATGCCCATTTCACTTTTAAAGGTGTTCACCATTATGAAAATTTATTATTGATTATAAATATTTATGTATTTATTCCACATCCATTTATCATGGAATAAATGATGATTATTTATTCCATGTGGTGTGATCAATGTGGCACACTTATGCATGAAATGAAATATTTAAAAAGAGAGTGCCCTGGTAGCGCTCCAATGCATTGGGAAAAGTATAGTATCATGATAAATCATGTGCAATGAGTGTTGACTTAGGATACTTCAAGTGAAATAATGTTTAGACCTTTCTTCAGGTGCAATGAGGGTTTACACATTCTTCATTTGCTATAAGCCTTGGCTCATTCTAATTCCACGTTAAGTGTTCTTGCAACATTTCCATGTTATGATTATCAGGAATTATCATGACTTTGTGTTGATGTTTCTCTGGTGATCCATTGATATGCCTATTTCCTAATATTTATTTTAATCATCATGTTATTTATTGTGTAGTCCCTTATTAGGCTTTATAGCTCACCCTTTTCTTATGCATGTCCGCAGTTTAACCCATGTAATTCTAAGTACGAGAAAATGTAGTAGTCATTTAAATGGTGTTTTCAGTAAAGATGTTGAAATTCACATTTCATGTTTTTATATAATGATCCTTATCCCCAAATACACTATAAATCTTGATCTTATGAGTTGTATCAAGTGAAGGATTTATGTAATAAATCAATTTTAACGCGGCTAATAAAGATGAGGGTTGTTAAAGTTGGTATCAGTGGATATGTTTAGTTATTTTTGGGATTAGGATTAGAAAACCATAGTAAAATCCATAGGGATAAGAATAAGTATAATAAAAACATCCCTACATTTTGGTGAGAATTGATTAAATTTTTAATCATGAAAATACATCCATGTCTGGATATGAGCAGGTAGAGGCGGCTCTGGAATAGATATACCTAGGAGTGAAATCCCTGACAAGGAGATTCAGGCATGACCTGGGGTATCCTAGTGCACGACAATGAGCCTTGATGCACTCTTGGATACAACAATCCTGGTGGATATGCATTTGTAAATTCACAATCTTAGTATGAAACATTATTAAAGGAATAAAACAATTCCCCTAAGAATATATGTTAGAAAATAGATCATGGATATCATAGATTGAAGCCTATATGTTCATAAGTTAATGAAATAAAACCTATTTATATTTCATCTGTTTTGTCCTTGTATTTCCCTTTATGTGTTACCTTGAGAATTCCTTTTATTCCATCCAATGGCCAAAAATAGGAGGACTCAGGCTAACAACTGATGTGATGACACATATGATGACTATTCTAATGATATATCATGTCCAATGGGAGTAGGAATCGTGATATTTGTCATGATACACTCTCAGTTAACTCAAGAATTTAATAGAATCATGGTCAAGAGGAACATTCAATCCTCCCCTAAGAAATAACAATTCACAATCGAGAGTTTCATGGGACAAATGCCTCCTTATTTTAATGAATCATCTGATCCCTCAATAGCTGGAGTATGGATCAAATCCATTGAAATGACCTTCTCTATCCTTCAATGTTATTAACAAGAGAAGGTTCTTCTGGATGCATATCGTATAGAGGGTTAATCAGATCAATGGTGGACATTGATCAAAAATACAAAGCTTGAGGAGGAGATTGAGGTATTGGAATGGAAAGATTTCCAGAAGATGTTTTTCATTAAATATTTTCCATACACCCTCTGTCTTATGATGGAAAGGGAATTCCTTTCCATCAAGAAAAATGAAAATGAATCCATCATAGGTTATGAGGAAAACATCACAAGGCTTGGACAATATGATTTTGGATTTTTTATTACCCTAAAATGCGAGGTTGACCGCTTCTTTGGTGGGCTGAAATGTATCCTGCAGAAAGCCTTGGTGATCCGCAACATCGACAAGTATGAGGAAATTGTCTGATGTTCCCTCAAGGTTGAAATGGATATCGGTGAACTTCTGGGTTATCATGGAGATAAGAAGAAAAAGGTGGAATTCAATTGCAGAGGTCAGATGGATAAATCCAATGGTGCTAAGAAAACTTAGTACCCCACATTCTAAAGGTGTGGAAAGAAGGACACTGAAAATTTCCTAAAGGTGATGAGGAAATGATTTAGCTGTGGAAGAAAAGGGCATCTATCCATTAACATCTGACAGCAAAAACTCACAGTTGTGATAGAGGAGAGTAATTCTCCATTCGACTCTCAATGCATTGTTCATTGCTTCAACTACAAAAAACCAGGTCATCTTGCAAATCAGTGCCCAAGGAAAAGGGTTTTCAGAGGCAACCAATAACCTCTAAGGTAGCAAGGGAAATCTTTTTCCATCACTACTACCGAAGTGAACCCCAAAAATTATGTGGTGACAGGTATGATAGTTATTCATTCAAGAATAGCAAACATACTTTTTAATTTAGGTTCTAAAAATTATTTTATATCCCTAATGTTTATTATACTAATCTCAACACCACCATATATCATGGAAATAAAGATGTCGGTGAGTAAAAAAAATGTGGAAATCATGGCATCCAAGGAATATAACTCCTCCCATATCTTAATTGGTGGATTGAGCTTCTCGTAGAACCTTGTCATACTCCTGCTAGTATAATTTGATGTTATTCTTGGCATGGATTGGCTTTACTTATATATAACTAACATAAATTTCTATGAGAGGGAAATCACTATCCATAGGGAGAATCGACCCCCGAATCTATACAAGTTCATGAAGGAGGATGAATATTTTCTAGCTCCATTATAACAAGCATGGATATTACTGCTCAATGAGAATGTATATCTGGCTCAGATGATTCAGTCTAATTAGGCAACCATCCTTGAAGACATTTCAATTGTGAGGGAATTCGCTAAAGGTTTTCCTGAGGAATTTCCTAGTCTTCCCCCTAGAAGAGATGTTGAATTCTCAATTGATCATATAACTAGGGAGATGGAAATATCCAAGAATATATATAGAATGACTGTTATGGAGCATGATGAGATGAAGAAAAAACTATAAGAGAATCTAGATAAAGGGTTTATATAACCAAGTGCTTCACCATGGGGTGCACCGGTCCTCTTCATCAAGAAGAAAGATGGGTCAATGTGCCTTTTCATCGATTATTGTGAGCTTAACAAAATCATGATAAAGAACAAGTATACTCTCCCATGAATTGATGACTTGTTCGATCAGCTTCATATATAACAATAAATCACCGAGGTATATTTAGGGTTGGGATATTATAAAGTAAGGGTGAAAAAGGAATATATCTGCAAGACTGATTTTCGTACAAGATACGGGCACTATGAATTCATTGTAATGCCTTTTGGACCCACTAATGCTCTAGAAATATTCATGGACATGATGAATATAGTCTTTAGAGATTACCTCAACAAATTTTCGGTAGTATTTATAGATGATATTCTAATATAATCCAAAACCAAGGAGGCTCAGTAGGTTCATATAAGAACTGTACTAGATAAATTGAAAAAGGATAAGCTCTATGAAAAGTACAGCAAGTGTGAGTTCCTGTTGAAGGAGTTCTTTTTCTTGGGCCATATCATCAGAAGCAATGGTATATATGTGGATCCCTTCAAGATAGATGAAATAGATGGATGGACGATGAAAAGCGTCTATAATAGATATCCATAGCTTCTTTAGGATGGATGGATATTATCGATGATTTGTGAGAAATTTCACACGATTTTCTAACCCTATTACCAAGATAACTCAGAAGGGAGTAATGTTTTCATGGAGTGTTGAATGTGAAGAATGTTTAAAGGAGTTGAAAATGAGGCATATCACTACACTCATGATCACATTACCCACAAGTGGAGAACAATTTTTGGTATTCAGTGATGCTTCAATGAAGGGCCTGGGCAATGTGTTGATGCAAAATGAAAAATTCATTCCCTATGCTTCAAGGAAATTGAATGCTCATGAGCAAAATTATCCAACAAAGGTTCTAGAGTTGGATGTGGTGATATTCATTTAAAAATTTGGCAGAATTATCTATTTAGGGAGAAGTTTGAAATATATACGGACCAAAAAATCCTTAAGTATATATTCACATAGAAAGAGTTAAACATGAACCAACGAATATGGTTATAGCTAATCAAAGTCTATGACTGGTCAATACATTACAACCCTGGGAAAGTGAACAAGGAGGCAGATGCTCTATGTAGAAAGGACCCAGCAATTATATCATTGATGAGAATTGAAAAAGCTTCAATCTTCATAGATTTGTTGAATATGGACACGGGAATCATAAAGAAGGGAACATCATCAATCCTTTCCAAAATGATTGATCAACCTCCTCTTTTGGAAAACATAAAGGATTCTCAAAAGGATGATATGGGAATTTAGAAGAAAGTTGAAGATATCAGAAATGTTAAATAATCAGAGTTCAATGTTAATGAAGAAAGAATTGTGAGATTTAGGAAAAGACAATGTGTTCCATCATGTTTGGAGCTGAAGAAGGAACTTTTGGATAATGCACATATTTCAAATTTCTCTATTCACCAAGGAAACACAATGATGTATCGATATCTCTGAGAGTATTATTGGTGGGATAATATGAATAAGGATATTGATGAGTATACATCAATGTGCCTAGTGCGTCAGCAAGTGAAGGAATAGAGGAAGATGTCTAAGGGGATGATGCAACCATTTCCCATACTATCATGGAAATGGGAGAACATCGCCATGGAAATTGTCACCAGACTTCTGAAGACATCCAAAGGATACAATTCAATCTGGATTTTTGTTGATTATCTTATAAAGTCTACACAGTTAATTAAAATTTGAGAGGATTTATCATTGGATGAACTCCCATAGATTTAAATGAGGGAACTGGTAAGGATGCATGGAGTACCACGATCTATTGTATCCGATCGAGATCCAAGATTCACATATATGTATTGGAAGAGTCATAAACGTGCTCTAGATACTACAATAAAATTCAGTATGGCCTATCATCCTCAAACAGTTGGCCAATTTGAGAAAACTATTTAGACACTGGTGGATATGTTAATATCATGTTCTATGGACTTCAAAGGAGGGTGGGACCAACATCTTACACTAGTTGAATTCACCTACAATAATAGTTTCCTCTCGAGCGTCCAAATGGTACCCTATGAATCCATGTATGGGAAGTGGTGCAGAACACCAGCATGTTGGGATGATGTTGGTAAGCGTAATATGTTAGGACCATAAATGTTCTAAGAAATGGTGGAGAATGTGAAAACCATTCAGTAGTATATCACGGTAGCCCAGATTCAGTAGAACAATTTTGCATATAACCATCGATGAGGCCTTGAGATTAATGTTGGAGAAATTTTATTTCTATGCATATCTCCATAGATGAAGGTCATGGGGTTTGAATAGAAAAGGATGTTAAGTCCTAGGTACATCATCCCCTTAGATATTCTTGGTCTTGTTGGGGATGTGGCCTATAGACAAGAGATTACACCTACATTGGCCAAAGTACATGATGTCTTTAATGTATCCCTATTAGGGAAGTACATAACATCCCCTTCACTTGTACTATCTTTAGAGGTAGTAAAGTTAGAGGATGGTCATTCTTATGAGGAGTAACTAGTGAAGATCTTAGATCATAGATAAAAATATCTACGAAATAATACAATGCCCCTTGTGAAAGTGTTGTGGAGAAATGACAAGTTTGAAGAAGTGACATATCAATCCAATGAAGTGGCGAAGTAAAGTTACCCACATCTATTTTAGTGTTGGAAAAAAATTTTGATGGAGAAATTTCTTATGGTTGGAATATTTGCAATGAACCAATCTTTCACTAATGAAAATTCCACTTGATCTAATTAAATCTCTTATTATGGTTATATAAAAAGTAAACTTCATTGGATTTATGTTAATAAATGGGGCCATTTGTTAATATAGTTGTTGAATAGTGATCACATGATTAGTATAAATATAGGTCTTCAACAAATCCAATTTACTCATACAAAAAAAGTGATAGCCTCATCTAGTAGACTTTCCCCATATGAATCCCAATTGTCAGAGCTCAGAAAGGAGGTGGAATCATTGGGCTTCGCTCTTGACCAAGCACAAGCTGAGCTTGAGTAAGTTAAGATTGAGTGGAACTGACTATGAGAGAAGTGGATTTTAATAGAAATTACCACCCACGTGGTGTTATCTGAGACACCCCAAGAGTATGTCACCATCACACATCTTACCATTTATTCTTATACGGGTGTTATAAGGGGTTATGTAAAAATACCCTAGCACTATGACTATGAATATTATTTTTGTATAAATAATGTGAATTCATTTTATTATTTTTACTTTGTAAATTGTTTTAAAAGGCACAAATAGTATGTTTATTTAATATTCAGCAATGAAATATATTTTGATGAATTAATGGATTTTTTAATAAAAAAATAGTTTATCAAAATAATATTACTAAATTTATTTTTCTTAAATATAAATTATTGTACAATATTTATGAATATAATTGTATTTTTTATTAAGGTTTTAATGTTATTTATGTCAAACCTCATGAATTTTTTATAAATGTTGGTATTTATTTTAAAAGTAAAAATTAAAATATTTTGAAAATTATATATATAAAATGAATATTATTTTAGGAATTTGGATGTCGAAATTATCCAATGGTGAATTTTTAATTATTTTCTAAGACAGTTGAATTTTTGGGTAAAAATGTAAATATCGTTTAAATATATAATGTGTTTTATGATATAATAATGACCCAATAGTGATGTAATAAAGTACTATAAACATTATGTTCGGACAATATATGTTTTATCATAAAAATATTATGATTTTATATTTGTTTGATTTATTTAACAAAGCTTTCAGGGACCCACCAAGACTTATAAAACATTTTGTCTTTTTAAATTGTTTTCCTTGAGAGTGTGACTCACCTCCACATAAGAAACCATATTATTTTAAGAAGTTAGGCCATTGGACTCATAAAAATATTATTTTCCACTCCATTTTACAAAAACCATGGGAAAGACCATGACCAGGTCTGTTGTTTTGATTAGTTTAATGTTTGGTGTCCCAAACCAAAATAATAAGGAATTACCTCTCTTTTAAACCCACCTAAACTCCCACTTCCTCTTCACTAAAATCCTTTGGAGTTTGTCCCAATTTTGCCTTCCTCTCTCTATAATCCTCCAAATATGGCCAAAACTCCCAATAAGCCTCTCTCAAGCTTCTTCCAAGCCTTTGGATGCACACTTCCAAGTAAGGGATATTTTCTTTTCTCATTTTTTTCCAGTTTTATTTAAGTTTTCATGCCATTTTTTTCAATTAAAAATGTTGGGGTATGATTTATCACCTCCCCCATACTAACCTCTTTATGTTTGGATGGTGGGATACCCATTTCTATCTCATTAATGCCTCCCATGTACACATGTTACCATGCCGAAATTCTGTGAGAGATATCACTCTCCTCTTTTACATCCAAGTAATTCATTTGTATTATGCATCTAAAATCCATTAATATTGTTAGGAAATGTGTCTATATGACCCCTTTATTGACAATTTTATTTAGATATGTTTATAAACCCTTTACTCTCTCATCAACCATTTTTTATTAGTTCTTATTTCACGCCGTTATGCTGCCAAAATTGCACTATGATTTTCCAAGCCAATGTCATTATGTAGTGAATATCATGCCCATTTTTCTATCATGGGTATTAAACTTTATGCACATTTAATTATTGATTATAAAGATTCATGTATGTATTTCACATCCCTTTATCAAAGAATAATATATAATGATTGATTCCATGTTGTATGATCCATGTCTCACACTTATGCATGACATGAAATTTTTAAGAAGGGTGCTCCCTGATTGCGCTTAAATGAATTGGGTAATGTATAGTATCATGGTACGTCATGTGCAATGTGTGTGGACTCATTCTAATTCAATTGAAATGATGGTTTACTTGTGCTTCATGTGTAACTAGGTTTTACTCATGCTCCATGTGCAATGAGCTTTGGATCATGCTAATTCCATGTAAAGTGTTGTTTCCACATTTCCAAGCTAAGATTATCATGATTTATCATCACTTTATGTTCATGTTTCTCTTGTGATCCATTGATATGCCTATTTCATAACATGTATTTTAGTTATCATGTTATTCAATGTTTTCTTTTTTACTGGTCTTTATATCTCACCCTTTTCTTATGCATGTCCACATGTTATGCCATGTGATGCTAAGTATGAGGGAATTTAGTCGTCATGTAAAAGAATTTTTCAATAAATATGTTTTATTTCATGTTGTAAGATGTTATGTAAATATTTTATGCCCTAAAGAAACTGCACCTCTCGATCTTCTATATTCTATCAAGTGAAGGTGTTATGTAATAAATCATGTTTAAGTGTGTAATAAAGAGAAGGGTTATATGTTACAAAAGAATCATAAAAAAATTTAATTCTATGCATCATAAAAATGTTTCAAAATCTGAGTTTATTATAAATTTAGAGTTCTTTAAAAAATATAGCAGAAAATATATGTACAAAAAAACCCAAAAACCAACTACCATGTTTAGTCAAAACCATATCATGTGTATTTTGAATTTTAAATCAATGTAATTGAATGTAGTTATTAACCCCACAATGATTTCACTCATATTGACATGTTTTGATTATACCTTTTCATGTATTGTATTAAACATGAATACTTTATAAATAAACGAAAATTGATATGTTTCCAGATGGTTCTAATTGGATATTAATATGGATAATGACATTGTAATCATTATCATTCTTTAAAAATTTTATATGGGTACAAAAAAGGATATGTAAATAAGGATTCAAATTTATAAAAAAATATTAATAAAAATACAGTGAAGTGTATGATAAATTTTAATATATTACTATGTCAAGATATATTATAATATCTTTGTAAATATTATTTATCATAATGATCTTGAAATAGTATTATTAATGTTAAATTAGTGTAAGAGGGATTTTATTGGTGTAATTACATAGATAAATGATAATAAAATACTTTATAGTTACATATTTTACATTTTTATTAAATAATAAATTTTCTATTTAAATTAGTTTTATTATGTGGAAAAAATTTAATATAATTGAGATGAATCTTTTTAAAATTTCATAATTCATATAATATTATTTGGATTGGGTATTTATATTAAATATGTTTACAATCAAATTTTTTTCCATAAAAATGTATCACATACTTTAAAATTTATTTTAGATACTACACAACAAATAACCCTAGAAGATCATGAAATTATGATTTACTAAAAATCGAACTAAACATTTGATTTTATCAAAATAAATATGATAAAAAGTAATTATTATTATAAAAAACCATTTTAAATTTGAAAAAATGGAGGAATCGTTGCTATATGATATTCTTGATCTGATAGGAGAAGTTAATGAATAAGATCATGAAATTATAATTTACTTAAAAACAAACTATTAATAAATTACATGAACTAATTTTGTGAATTAGAATTTTTTAACACCAAAATTAGAATAAGATAGTATTAGAAGATTCATATATGCAGAAGTAAAACATATTCATAAATTGTTTTATTTAAAACCAACAATGATGTTGTATGAAAAATACCTATAAATTTTCTGAATATAAATGATTTTTGTGGTATAAAATATGACATTTATTCAATAAATCATTAATAAAATTCTAATTATTTATGTAATATATTATTTCATAGATGTTAGAGAGTGATATTTTAGGAGGCTTTCAACAAAACAAATTACGGATTTTCTATTAATATTTTTGTTTTTCAGAAATAATATAATATTACTTTATTTTGAATAAAAACATTGTTTTTGTAAAATTATGAAAAATTAATCTTACAAGGGAGTTCTATGTATTGAGAATGAATATATTATAGTTTTATAATCCATCAAAATATTTGGTATGGGAGTTAAAGTATTGTATTAATACATTAATAAATTTTGATTAAGAATAATGTTAAATATTATATTAATTAATAAAACATGGTTAAGGAAATGTTATATATGATTTATAAGTAATATTATTATCAAAATATTATCATTTTATCTAATTAGTTTAAAAATATAGTGAAATTTATATTTTCATAAAATAATTTATTTAATGATTTTAAATCAAAATATATATATATATTTTATCTGATGATATGAAATAAAATTTGGAATGATCAATATTTTAAAAAAGAATATTTATTATTAATGAGATAAGAGAATTTATATACACATTTTCCTATGAATTTATCCTTTTATATTAGAAATTTTTTTCTCTTTGAAGGAATAACCAATACTCCCTACATATTTATAAAACTATCATTTTATTTCATTAAAAATAAATTTATATTTAAATTTATGTAATCTTAATTACATTAATTATAATATTATTTACATGTAAAAATTATGTTTACAAGGTTTATTCCATTAATGTTTGTTATAAATTACATAATGAAATAAAATCTTGTTATATTTTAGGATATTTTTAGATTATTTTTGATTTGGACTATACTGTTCATAGTAAAAATATAGTCAATCACATTATGAGTGTGCCTTCTGAGTTATGTGCTTATTTTATATTATTTTATTATTTTTTATTTTTTATGGAAATATTAGATATATGAAGAAATATATTGATTGTAGTTGGAAAAAATAGGTTAATAGAAAAAAAATATAAAAAGTGAGTAATATAGATTAATGACCAACACAAATGACCACCTCTATCACTGTCAATGTTTTACCCATCACCGATGGAAATATAAATTTTTAATAATAAAAAAATCCCAAAAAAGAAGAAAACAAAAAAGATAAAATCATTTATGAATATTATTTTATTTGTTTATAAAGATAATATAGGAATATTTTAATTCTTCAATAATAATGGTGTTGATAATTTTTATGGTAAAATTTCATTGTTAAAAATAATAGATACATTTTTATTTATTATTATTTGGAATAAGTTTTGTAACTATATAATAATTTTAATTAATTTAATAGATAAAGATATTGTATTAACTCATATAAATATGTTTATTTTGGAATTTGATAAAATGGAAAAATAATAAAACAATTTATCCATTATATAATGATAACATTACAAAGGCATTATGATACAAATAATAGAGATGTTTGACAAAAAAAATTGATAATATATATGATGGAAATGAAAATATGATGAAGGAAAAAAATAATATCATTTAACTCAAATTTTGAGGATAACAAAATGTACAATCATGGATTTATAGAAAAATTAATCTTTAAATTAAATGTATTTTTAGTATCATTTTACTATTTAGTGGAAAACATTCTAGTCGAATGAGCCTGAAAAGTTTTCGTAAGGGGACTTTATAAAATGATGAAAATATATCCTAATATAACGAAGATATATATTTTCATAATCTTTCTAATTATTAAATTAATAGTATTTTTATTATCAAAATAAGGAAACAAAAATTTCATCAAAAAATAGTAAAAACATGGATATTACACTAAAAGATACAATTTATATAAAATAAAATGGTTTGAAAAAATATTCCATTTCATACACTAAGGTAGATAGTGATGATGTTTAACTACTTGAATAATTTACTTATTGTATATAGAATAACTAAAGTTATGTAAAATAATATTTAAAGGTAAATTATTATTTTTAATATCATTAATAATGTTGAAATAATGAATTTTTCAATGTAATTTCCTTAAAAAATTTCATAAAAAATAATAGATATTAGAAATGTTACATATTAATTTTAAATATGTTTAATAATAATAAGTGATTCAATAAGTAATACAAATTATTTCTATTGAGAAGAAAAAATATCTATTAATATAGTGAAATTTTTATATATAAGATAGTTAAAATTATAATATTGAGGAAATACAGTTTGTTAGGGATAATTGTTAAAAAAAATATAATTTTATTTATTATGATTTAAAAGAAGAAGTGGTATTTTGTGATTTAATGGATGAAGAATCACATA
Organism: Viscum album; assembly: GCA_963277665.1. Lineage (NCBI taxonomy): Eukaryota > Viridiplantae > Streptophyta > Magnoliopsida > Santalales > Viscaceae > Viscum > Viscum album. The sequence goes on from OY728123.1 coordinate 652,885,981, forward strand.
CAATCAAAATGCCTATAAATTATAGGCTATACATTTTCATACTTTTTAATTTAAGAATTATTTCAAGAATATAGTAAAATATATTAAAATACATAATTGAACTAAATAATAGTTTTCTTAGAATGAATATGAACGAGTATAACAAATAACATTCTATGGGGTTTTTGGAAAAATGTTTTTTAAACATATAATATCATGAAGGTAATTAATCTTCTAAGGAGGAAAAATTAATCATTGTACATTTAATTAATCATTAATATAAAAAGATACATCAAAATATAAAACCATTTTTAAAAAAGACGAGTAAATTGAAAATGAATCATCAATCACTACTTGTAAATGATATTAATTAAATTAAAATATAATTATTGTCATTATGTTTTAATCCTTCATTCAATAGAAATTGAAGACCTAAAATTTAATGAAGATATATACACGAAAAATCAAAATAATATTTATAATTTTTTTTATAATTAGTATGAATCATTATAAACTCATTTTTCCCTCATAACAAGTGTTCTGAATTTCATTCTTGAGTGATTTGGGTTTATAAGTGTCACAACACATTGGTTATTGATGTTGTAATTGTTGATAAAGACCGAATTTATATAACACTTCTTATTTTGTAAGAGTATATAATGAGTGATTTTATTTATAATAAATATATATTATATCCCATGGTCATTGAGACTCATATCCCATGTCATGATATTAAATAAAATGAAATTATTATCATCTAAAATTATAAAATGGTTTCTTATGTCTGGGTTTGGATTGTTTCGAATACCATTATGTGTTTTCTATATTTCATAAATGAAATTGATAATGATTTAATCCTTAGAGACACTGGTAGTGAAGTCAGATATTATTGGGATATTGAAAAAATAGTAATGGGATAATAAAATAGATGGAGATATATACATAACAATATATTTTATTTAATGAATTATAAATATCCCTTAACATAATCACAATGTCAAATTAAATGAAATTGGGTAATAGTCATTTAATATTTTTATTATAAGAGGAAAAATATAATCCCCCATTCAAGGGAAATTTTTATTATGTGAAATAGGTATTCTACTATGGAATAATGGAATATTTGAAATTTAATGCCTATAGTTTTAGGTGTGATGGTCATCTCTTGTTTTACCATGTAATTACAAGTGTTATCAATATCTTATGAAGTACCCAAATCAAATATAGTGTCTTATAATTTTCAAATATATGAAAAAAAGTATATGTTTTCCATTTAAGAGATTTACAACCATTTGGGAATGAGTTATATAATAATTTGAGGCTTAAAAAATGTTTTGTATTTTTATTATTCCAAGATAAATTAATGGATACATGATATTATACATTCAAGTATAATAAAATGGAATGATTGAGGGTAGTTTTTGAAAAGAAATTTATATTTGAGGAAGAATAAATCACTACATTTTTTCTAAAAACTTATATTGTTCTAATAAATATTTTATTACGTAAGAAATTTAATTTAGGTTGGAATCATATAATATTGTAATCTACAAAAAATAATATATCTATAGAACCAAGATGATCCAATTACTTTTTGAATTGGATGTATGTTGAATTTTACTTTTCAAAATTAGCTTTATATAAATATTGTTTTTGAATCAATTAGGTTTTTGATTAAGAAAATTTGGAAATTGTGATGATTATGGGATACAATGGAGTTCAAATATCAACAAAATTCTGTGAGTGATGGGAATCAAGGTATAGGTATTGTGATAGTCTCACTACACGAATAACTAGGAACACAATGAAAGGCCATCAAGATCCTAGTATCTCCCAGATTACAAATGGGAGTCAATAATGAGTCTTATTGTGACCCCATTTACAACTTAATGTGGTGTACTATTAGATATTTCTATAGAGCTTACTTTTCAACATCCCAACACCGGGTTCTTTTCCAGGGATGTAAAAAATGGAAGTGGGATCCATACCATTACCATCAATATCTCCCACCAATATTGCACATTTAATTATTTTTTTTCCAAACCTACTAACTTTAGGTTTAAGTATTCACTTAATTCCTTTTACATAGTTTCTTATTTTATTTAATTATAAAATTATTTCATAAAATATATACTAAGGAATTGGTTTTTGATTCATAATAGATCTATAAAATCATACCATAATGTCGTGTTTTTTAAATGATATAGATATAAAAATAATATAGATGATAATTATATGTGATCACGAACCATTTTTCTATATTTAAGTCTATATATTAGTGATTACTGACTTTTAATTTTTTTATATGTAAAATCAAAGAAATAAATGAATTTTAATTCATTTTCCATTCACTGATAGAAATGTTTAGGGAGCCTCAGGTGTTCTAAGAGTATATTTTAATTAAAATATTGAAAATAATATTAAACATTTTTCTTTATTTAATTTTATACTATTGAAATAATTCATAAATTAAATGTTATTTTCTTCTAAAAAGTTTTGTTGGAGACATTTAATAATATAATAGAGGTCTGAATTTTGAAGGATAAATCAATTATCATCGATTTACAATTGAACAATGTATAAGGTATATTAAAATTAAAATTTTCTGTAAATTTATATATGAATATGAATTAAAATATTAAATTTCATGATATATTTTTTTAATAATTAGGTAATAAGTGTTAATATAAGTCAGAGTTTACAAAGTAAATGCATTGGGGTTTTAATGAAAATCCAACACAGTTTTTTCTTGTTCAATAGTTTCCTTACATGGATTATTATATTAATTATCTGTGGAATACATTTTGTAAGGAACCATTGAAGGGTAGATAACAAAGTGTAATTACTCATAATACATAGAGAGGTCCTCTGTAATGTGGTGTAACATTATTTATAGACTGGTAATTTATGTTAAGGTTAAGAAATTGTTTAAATGTATTATATGTAAAAGAGGAGGATACACCAAAAGAATTCCTAAAGAAATTGAATTGATATAATGAGAATAATTATTATAAGAACACATTAAAACATTAATTATATTTTTCTGATCATAGAGTAGTTGGTTAGGTTTTTTATGGGGTCTCAATAGAGGATACCATATTATGATGCCTTTGAGAGGAGCCTTATAGGCTTAGTCACCATTAGTGTTGTCTTGAAACAATAATGGGTATTAAGAAAACTAACATAGGGGATTTATTGTATAACTATGAGGTATGATCATATAAGGATATCCCTCTAGGTTTGATTGATTGGAAATATGCTTATATTTTTTTTACCTTAAAAAATTAAGATAACGTTTCCTAAACTATGGTCTTATGTTATATGAGATATAATTTTTGACATCCATGAAGAGGGTCTAGGATGGAAAATACCCCTAATGATTCTATTAAGACACTGAATTCATGTAATTTATTGTTATTAGTACAAATTTTCTATGATAAATTTCCCTCAAGATTTCTATCTTGGGTGTTATAGTAATTACTATCTATGGGGTAAGGAAATAAGTTATTTTAGTATGTTTTTTAGTGTTTTATATTTCGAATTATTTTTTTTGTGATGCCCTAATATAATACATGATAATATATTAATCATTACTAGATATATATACGTTTGATTGAATGGATTGTAAAACTTTATAATAAATATAGTGTGTGATATCCATGTTTTCACACACTTTTAGATTATAAATCTATTGGTCATCGCTAGGATTAATGAACTATCAAAATTTATCATGATTATTTATATCAATGTCACTTAGAATTCTTTCTTGTAATTTAGTGAGTATTTAATGTTTGAATTCAGTTAATGAAAATATATTTTTAGATTATATCATGGTGGGAATCCTTTTATACCTTAAATTGAGTTTGGATTTATTAGTTGTATGCACTTCCGAACATTATATTTATGGGGAATTTATATTTTCATTACTCTTCCAACCAGTTCACTAATAGATGATTATTATAGAATGTATTTAATGTAAACTTTTACATAGATAGAATATTTCAAAATTACACACACTATTATTCTATCATTTGAGTGTGATTCTGTGTTTGATACACATAAAACCTTTTATTAGATATCATTTATTATATCATGGACTATCCCAAATTAAGGTATCACCATTGGAAATATCATGATTATTTTCACAAAATATGATATTTGAATGACCATATCATAATACTACCTTGGTTCAATGGGGGTAATATTAAATGATCATAGTTTATTTATGAGCATCTAATGGTATTCCGTAAATTAAATGTGTGTTTTTATGAGTTATTTTACAAAAAATACATGAATACAAATATATAATTTTTATTTTATGGACTTCTTAGTGGTTTACTACTATGTTATTTATAACAACCTATAACATGAACCTCAATAGTTTTAGAGAATATATATTGTATATATAGGATTGATAAAGAACTATTCTAGTGATAATTGGGAACGACTAAAAAGATAGGAACTCAGAGAAAACTCAAGAGGATTTGGAGGAATAGTTTTAGAGTTTACTTTTTAATTTTAACCAATTTTAAATATGTTCTATGTTTTAATTTCATCATTAAGAAATATAATTCAAATGTTGGATAATTTTGGGTTGAAAATGGTTTATCATTTTAGAAAATGGTCACTATTATTTAGTAATAATTATCATCCTATATAAATTAATATTTTATATTGTGTGGATTTTTATAGTTATTAATATTTTACCCATTAGTTTTTTTGAGGCTATAATTATAATAAAATAAAATTTAGAAACTTTTTAACACTCACTACTTGTTTTTATACAACTTCATATGAGTAGGTGTTTCTAAGTCATTATGGAATTATTGGTCCTTTTGAAAGATGAATGATCAAGCATTGACATTATAAAATGGAAATAATTAATTATTTATATATCTTATGATATTAGGTCTTGTTAGATTGAGATTGAACTATTAAAATAATGAGATGTAATTTTTACAAATAACTATCCAAAAAAGGTATTAATATATATATGTCTACGATAATATTTATTTCAAATAGAGTTAATTTGTTTTTCTGTTAAACTTGGTACTTTTTGATAAATCATGATTTTATAGTTATTGATTTATTATTTTACACTTATTTATGTAATTAAAGTGGGTGTTATTATATGTTTAAAACATATAATTTTGGTTCAAATTTCGTTTTTATTCTCATAAAAGATACTAATTTTTTTTAAAAACATTTATCTAATTGAATATTCGATAACAATTTAATTAGTTTTCTCCTTAATAAATTATTTTTTCAGAAATAATTAACATAATTCATTATAATGACCATTATGGTAACCATTTATTGAAAAATATGTTTTCATAATTAATATACTTGTCTGATAAAGTCCATGGTGTTGGTTTGATAGATATGTGGATCCCTTGAAAGTTGTTAACTGACATGGGTGTGTTAGTGTATATTATGGATTATTTCCTTTTTTTAATTTAGATTGATCATGATATATAGTATTATTATATTAATTATTCATGGGTATATCAGGGATAATTGATAAAGATATGGGTTATAATAGTTTAAAAAATTATAGAGTTTAACAGATCATTAGTAGATTACTTATGAGATATGTTTGACACATAAATGATGTAACATTATGTGATTGGTGACATCATATAGATTGTATAAGATTTGTGTACGTATGAATAATTGTATAGTGATTAATGAAAATTTTTATTTTCATACATGGGATTCATAGTCATAAATATATTCTTATAATCATGGAGATAATGATATAATACTCTTGGTGTCATAGGTTGAATGATTTATCAATGGAATAGAAGAATTTATTCCAACCCATGTATAGAGGTCAATTATTATGAATTATTTTCATAATAAACTAATGTATAATTTCATAAATTTTTATTCCACTAGGGGAATGGGATTTTATATTTATATCTTTTATGAGTTATTTTATATATTATTTGTAACGCCCCAACCCCAGTTACCCAGAGTCGGTGCATCATTACATAACATTGGCATGATCACAAGGAACCAAGTCTTGAAGAACCGATCAGTTTAGCAGTCTTGTAAAATAGATTACATACATGAAGGTTACATTACACTTCATAACATACAAAACAACATAAATAATCCTTTATGAATGCCATTATTCCCTTGTCTTAACCCTGCATATCAATCATATTACACTTCTTGGAATCCTGGGAAAAATAAAACATAGAAAGGGGTGAGCTCAAATGCTCAGTAAGGGTAAGCAATACAATAGAAACTTTCAAAAATAAGTATAAACATTTAAGGCAATGTATAAAACTAAAACAAAAGACTTTTAAACTGGAACTTCAGCATAATATAGCAGAAATAAAATGAAATAATGCCATTTACTTATTCACATGGATATTCTACTAATCGAATAATCTAATGCAATATCACTAACCACTTTCATAATGATGGAATGCATAATGCCGAACTTTAATTTCTGTGTCGAGGCCTCATGCCAAGACCTAAGGGATAACTGTAACCGAAACCCAACCCGGAAAGCCTCTGTAACTGGACTCCATCCCGGAGTGCCTCTAATAACCGGACACCAACCTGAAGTGCCTCTAATAACCGGACACCAATGCGGAGTGCCTCTAATAACCGGACACCAACCCGGAGTGCCTCTAATAAACGAAAACCAACCCAGAGTGCCTCTAATAACTGGACACCAACCCGGAGGGCTTACTTTTACCGGTTCCCAACCCGGAACATACTAGTCCAACACATTCATCTTAAGAAGAGGATGAAATATAACATAAACATTCGTATTAAAACTAACATAAAAAATGCCAAAACTTTAATCATAAATCTTTAATGGCATAAAAATAACTTATCAATAGTCAAGAATATCACAAAACCTTAAATAAAATATGGATGATTTTTATCATAATAAATCACTTGAAACAAGTCTAAAATGTATCAAAGGATGTTGACATAGATGAAATCAATACTATTTGAGAGAAATATCTCTTTTTTTTAAAATCATTTAAAAGTTGCGTAATTATAGAGAAAAATTTTATTTTGAAAATATCTTTATAAGTTTGTGAAGGAAGCTTCAAAGGTGTAATAACGGCGGAGAATAACCGCACCCGCTGTATAAGTTAAAAAAAGGCATTCTTACCTTAATTTTGTCAAAAGGATAAAAAGGACCTTGTTTGGAAAACGACGGAAAGATTCCTTTATAAACCTCTTATAAAAAGTCAAAAAAGGGTATAAATGTCTTTAACCCATATTCTTGTAAATATTAAAAATGTTTTGAAATACATTTTTAAGAAACATGGATGTGGATGATAAAGAGGTCCCAAAAGATTATTACGTATATACAACCCCAGATAATGAAGAGATTGCGAAATAAACCCTTACCATTTTGGTAACTTACGAAAAGCACAACCCATGAAAGAGGTATCATACAATGAATATTTAAATACACATAAATTAAAGTGTATTACACAAAGAATATAATTATGGACAGTACATACACCACACAAAAGGTAATGGTGGTAATATGGCATGAATCTCACGGGAATAAGGAGTGAGATGAAAACCCCTTACCTTGCACATTCCTTTAGTCAATGGTACGTTTAACCTCCTGTACGAAGATTGTAGTATGTTATTAAATTATACCAGAACCATATTAATATTTATGATATCATACCTGATTCATTTATGACTTTATATTACCCATTTAATAATAATTTCCATGTTAAGTTAACACTTTGGGTAATAATCACTTTCTTTATCGTACGTGTTTTAACTTGTCACTCTTGGTTGTATCACTTAGATAATGATTTAAATACTTCCAGAATATAAAACATGACAAATATATCATATATATTTAGAATATAAATATGTATAATAGACATATATATGAAATGTAAAACACCGTTTATGGAGACGGTAGTCCGTACGTACGCATAAATACTGATTCTGTTTTCATATAGTATTGAATGGAAGTAAATAAATAAGATATATGTAAGTACATAAATCCATATATATATATATATATCTCCAGTATTATTATGTCATATATTACATACTTATTAGTAATATATATTTTTATAATCATCGATGAACGGTGAACTTGGAAATGAATCTCATCGCGTCGTGGAGACGGTAATCCGTACGTACGCATGAGCGAAAATATCATTCTTTTGACATTAAAATGATATATAATTGGATAGTATATCATATATACAGAATCATTATCATGTTATATTTATTATTTATATGAATTAAAAATCATTATTATACCCATCCAAATAATAATATATTGAATAACAATTACACCACGACGTGGAGACGGTAAGCCATACGTACACACGTATGGTGACATGTCATTAAAAGGATGGATAGAATACTGAATATGGTTGTACCATATTTATAATAATATTATATTATATAGGAGATACTGGATTCATCATTTTATAATGGTAATAACAAAGAAAGAAGAAGTGGAAGAAGAACGGAACTTGGAAAAGGGTGGTGAAATCATTACCTCTTCTTCGGGTTCTTCCTTTTGACTTGATCAAAAGGGCTCTTAGGTTGGCTTTCGGACTAACGGAAGGCCTATAGGATTAATTTAGTGACGGTTATAGAGTATTTGGGTAGTGGTTGGACGAACCAAAAGGCTTTGAAGGTGTGAGTTAATGAGAAGGGAGAGTGCCCTTTTATAAGAGGGGTGAGGGGCACCTTTGGAAAAGCTAGAATTATTATTTTATAATAAATTCATATTCGGTTTCTAATGTTTCTAAAGTGGATTATTTAAAGTTTAAGGTGGGGATAGGTCGAAAAACACTCAACCAATAGAATTTAGACAGGTTTGGGTTACTATATTAACCTTATCTTTTAGTTTTAACTCTTAGTTAATTAGTTTGACACTTACCATGTCACTTTGTATTTTTATATTATATAGTTAATAATCTTACTATATACCTTCAAGAGACCCCCAATTGGTCCATTAATGATACAACTATCATGATATAAGTCTCATGGCAGAAAATTAGATTTTTAAGAATTTAATATCAATTAATAATATAATATTTGTTTTAAAACTCTTTTATGTCAATTTTGAGACTATTCAATAGTTGATTTTTTCAAAAATCATAAAAGAATTATTGCTTCAAACAAAGTCAATTAAATCAATCCTAATATGTCATATTATCCTATAAAATTAGTTTAATTCATTAAAAGTCTCAAATTATATTTATTTTGGTATTTATAATATCAATTCTTTCAAATTTTCACTATTATGGTAATTACTGCATCATCATTGTGTCATAAATAAATTAACTTATTGAATGTCTAAAAATTATAAATAAAATATAATTATGTGGGAAATCGTTTTATATTTCTAATGAATATTTATAGTCGAAAATCCAACATATATAACCCTATCTAAAAATTGGTTTTCTAAAATATATATGCTTGTGTCATTTTTGTATTCATTTTAACTTAATTAAAATAAAGTGTCCCTATCACTTAAAAGTGGCACCATGGGGTCCCAAAATTGACCCAAAGATGCCCATGGTCGAACATGTATCAAACAATAAGGTTAGGACACGTTTTAGGGTAATTTGTTATTATTATGATATTATTTTTTAACCCTTATTAACCGGATTTACCCTTTAACCATGGTAAATAAAATATTTACCGAAGTAATTACTGAAAATGTCTAAAAATAAAAGTTACCTATTTACACAATTTGAAAATCCTGATTCCAAATATGGAATCCATTTTTCAAAATTCAAAACACATAAGTGGCAGAAATTAATTTAAAATTAATTCTCGTTGTCAAAACAAAAAACGTGTTTTTAAGATATAATAACTATCAAAAGATTAATATTTGTTTATGTTCGGTTTAAATGTGAAATTATGTCCAATGACCAAAATTGTATTAAATGGTAAAAATATATTCTAAATATACTTTAAAACCACTCAAATTCATAATTTATCACTATTAATAATTTTGTTTTAAAAATTTGTTTTTAATTAAAATTTAGTAATTTTCACTATTCATCAAAATATGAAAGTTATCCGAAAAGTACCAAAATTTCACCTTAGGCTAAATTAGATACTCAGAATCCAAAAATGAATTCCATTTTGAGAGATAAAATTTCTAAAATTTCAAAAAGTAGGTATTACTATTCATAACAACTAGTTTGATCGGTTGTGGTGTGTGTTAGAACTCGAAGTTGCGTACAACACACGCTATTGCATTATTCAAAGAGAAACGTACCATAGAAGCTTGGGGTGTTACATTGTAATTTTTTTATGTCCCCATTATAAAGAATAAATTTATTTATTCAAATTGAATATATGAAAGTTTAAAATATTATATTTAAAAAGGGTTCACTATTAAAGTTGGTAAAAGTACATTTTTGAAAAATACTTCTTTTGTCTGAAAAAAAGGAATTTGTTCTTAAATTATGTCTAAGAAACTCATAATATGGATTCTAAAATTATAAGGATTATATAAAGTTTAAAATTTAGTTAAAACTATTCATAACCTCCTTTGAACGACATGTTTGGTAAGTCATGGTGTGCTTTAACTCGGTGTTGCGTGTAGTGCAGGTTATTGAATTATTTTGAAGAAATAACACACTATGAAATCATGGGGTGTTACATTCTCCCCTCCTTCAATAAATTGCATCCTCATAGTTTGAAATTGTTCTTCGAAAATAAAAGGTTGAAAATAGAAAATATCTTTGTGGGAAAACCCACATTGGAAGTTGGGTTACTAAAATTTAGTCTTAATATGAGAAAAAGAGAAATGAAAGGGTCACCACCAAATTATGATCTCGATTAGGAGAATATTGGTGGAAATTAGAGACATATAATTGGAGGAAAAATGTAAATATTTATAGGTAGTGATTGAGGTCATGAATCACAAACAAGTGTAAAATTGAGGTCATTATATTCATCAATCTATGATGATTTCAAATACCATCGATTCAACAAAACATAGGGTATTAGGATAACACATTTTTGGATTTAGGATTCCCTAAATTAAGTATAAGAATTAATTTCTTCATAGAATAAGAGAAGAAGAAAAATATATTCTTGACAAGTAGAGTTCCATCCTTTAACTAATTTCTACCACAAACTCATCTTTCACTCTAAAAGATAATAGAACATAAAAAAATTTATATTTATACTATTCGTATAGGGTTAAAAAAATGAATTTATAATTCATCTACTAGATCTTTTAGAAAAACTACATTATTTAATCCAAGACATCTTGTGGGCCGGTGGTAGGTGATACACCCTTGTCGCCCTTCGGTTGCGGGTTCAAGTCTCGCGGCCTTGCCGGTCGCGATGGGTTGCCGCCCAACCTCTGGGTTGTCCTTTTATGGAAATCCAAAAATAATCCAGACTAGAACTATCCAAAATGCTTTATCCAAAAATGAAGATCCTTTTTTCTGCGTAATAACATGTGAACAGCTTCATCATGTTTTCTTTTAAAACACTGCAACATCCTGAATTACCATAAAACCTTATTGATTACATTCATGATCCCTTATTCCTTAAATAATAATGGATATACTCCTTCAATCCAAAAAATTTCTAAACCCCAAAAATGATGGAATATACAAATCATTAATCAGTTTCAAGGTAGTCAAGAATATCCGATATAATTTATCCAAATCAATCATGTATTATTCTAAAATCACTACCTCGGTATCAGAACTATATTATGGTTTATCATTCTCTCAACCATATATTTTCCAAAAATTTATCCTGCTATTGAGTCACTTTTCTTTGTTCCACACAATCTCAAGTCCTTGATGAAATAGTACTGCAATACAATCCTTATATACTCCATAATTATTAGAACAAGTACATTTTTGATACAACACTCAAATGACATAATCAAAATAAGAACTCTAATCATTCCTCTTTATCTGTGGTAGTATCATAACTTGATTATTATCCAATAGCATCATTTGCGACATAATCTGATGACTGAGACATAGGTTCGCGTAGTGTCCAAACTCCTTGCAAATAAAGCATTGTACATTTGAAACCATTTTCTTACCCTTGCAGTCATGTACCTTGTGCCCTTTTCCTCCACACTTATAACAAACTCCCATTCATTTCAGGCAAGTTCCAGGGTGTTTCTTCCCACAGTTATCACGTATGGGGAAATTATTCTTTTCCCTCTTCCCTTTATCCATATTTCTCTCTTACATCCTTTTCTTCTCTTGCTTCCCTTCAAAGCCATAGTACTTAGTAAACTCTTTAGTTATCTTATCCACACATGATACTATTTCTTCATATGATGATAATACGTGGGAGACTATTTCCCTTCTAAATGATGTCTTAATACCATGAAAGATACGATCCTTCTTACTATTTGGATCATACGTATTACTGGAGTTCACATTCCTTCTACTGGGCGCCATTTCTATATAATAGCATAAACTAGGTCAGTTTATGAATTGCAATAAATAATTCTTAATGAAAATTGAACAGTTTATGGATATAATCCATAATCATAAAAATGTTTTCTTTGAGTAAGTATATACTCATAAGCCCTTCATAATGGTTTGTAAAGAAAATGAGAATTATCCTAAGCATATCCCCCAGGAGTGTCGTAACCAAGAGTGCAGCAAGGCCCGTTGTCGTGCACCAGTTCCCGTTCTAGTCTAGCTCAAAGCGGTGTTTTCGGGTTTTACCCCTAGGTACATCTGTACCAGATCCGCCTCTACCTTCTCGTATCCATATAGGGATGTATTGCTCAGAAAACTCAAAAAATCTCTACAATACCAAAATTTAGAAAGTTCTTCTATACTAATCTTCAAATTCTATCTTAGGGCTTTGTGCTCTAATCAATGTTTATCTAAATCTAGTTTCCAAGGTTTGTACTAAACTTCCTCTGATATCAACTGTAACGCCCCGACCCCAGTTACACAGAGTCGGTGCATTATTACATAACATTGGCATGATCACAAGGAACCAAGTCCTGAAGAACCGATCTATATAGCAGTCTTGGAAAATAGATTACATACATGAATGTTACATTACACTTCATAACATACAAAACAACATAAATAATCCTTTATGAATGCCATTATTCCCTTGTCTTAACCCTGCATATCAATCATATTACACTTCTTGGAATCCTGGGAAAAATAAAACATAGAAAGGGGTGAGCTCAAATGCTCAGTAAGGGTAAGCAATATAGCAGAAAATTTAAAAAATAAGCATAAACATTTAAGGAAATGTATAAAACTAAAAAAAAAGTCTTTTAAACTTGAACTTCAACATAATATAGCAGAAATAAAATGAAATAATTCCATTTACTTATTCACATGGATATTCTACTAATCGAATAATCACATGCAATATCACTAACCACTTTTATAATGATGGAATGCATGATGCCAAACTTTAATTTCTGTGTCGAGGCCTCGTGCCGAGACCTAAGGGATAACTGTAACCGGAACCCAACCCGGAGAGCCTCTGTAATCGGAATCCATCCCGGAGTGCCTATAATAACCGGACACTAACCCGGAGTGCCTTTAATAACCGGACACCAACCCGTAGTGCCTCTAATAACCGGACACCAACCCGGAGTGCCTCTAATAACCGGACACCAACCCGGAGGGCTTACTTTTACTGGTCCCCAACCCAGAACATACTAGTCCAACACATTCATCTAAGAAGAGGATGAAATATAACATAAACATTCGTATTAAAACTAACATACAAAATTTCAAAACTTTAATCATAAACCATTAATGGCATAAAATTAACTCATCCATAGTAAAAAATATCACAAAACATTAAATACAATATGGATGATTTGTATCATAATAAATCACTTGAAACAAGTTTAAAATGTATCAAAGGATGTTGACATAGATGAAATCAATACTCTTTGAGAGAAATATCTCTTTTTTTGAAATCATTTAAAAGTAGCGTAATTATAGAGAAAACCTTTATTTTGAAAATATCTTTATAAGTTTGTGAAGGAAGCTTCAAAGGTGTAATAACGGCGGAGAATAACTGCACCCACCGTATAAGTTAAAAAAAGGCATTCTTACCTTAATTTTGTCAAAAGGTTAAAAAGGACCTTATTTGGAAAACGACGAAAAGATTCCTTTATAAACCTCTTATAAAAATTCAAACAAGGTTATAAATGTCTTTAACCCATATTATTGTAAATAGTAAAAATGTTTTGAAATACATTTTTAAGAAACATGGATATGGATGATAAAGAGATTCCAGTAGATTATTACGTATATACAACCTCGGATAATGAAGATATTGTGAAATAAACCCTTACCAATTTGGTAACTTACGAAACGCACAACCCATGAAAGAGGTATCATAAATGAATATGTAAATAAACATAAATTAAAGTGTATTACACAAATAATATAATTATGGGCAGTACATACACCACACAAAAGGTAATGGTGGCAATATGGCATGAATCTCACGGGAATAAGGAGTGAGATGAAAACCCCTTACCTTGCACTTTCCTTTAGTCGAGGGTACGTTTAACCTCCTGTACGAAGATCTTAGTATGTTATTAAATTATACCAGAACCATATTAATATTTATGATATCATACCTGATTCATTTATGACTTTATATTACCCATTTAATAATAATTACCATGTTAAGTTAACATTTTGGGTAATAATCACTTTCTTTATCGTACATGTTTTAACTTGTCACTCTTGGTTGTATCACTTAGATCACGATTTAAATACTTCCGGAATATAAAACATGATAAATATATCATATATATTTAGAATATAAATATGTATAATAGACATATATATGAAATGGAAAACACCGTTTATGGAGACGGTAGTCCGTACGTACGCATAAACGCTATTTCTGTTTTCATATAGTATTGAACGGAAGTAAATGAATAAGATATATGTAAGTAAATAAATCGTTATATATATATATATATCTCCAGTATTATTATGTCATATATTACATACTTATTAGTAATATATATTTTTATAATCGTCGATGAATGGTGAACTTGGAAATGAATCTCATCGCGTCGTGGTGACGATAATCCGTACGTACGCACGAGCGAAAATATCATTATTTTGACATTAAAATGACATATAATTGGATGTTATATCATATATACAGAATCATTATCATGTTATATTTATTATTTACATGAATTACAAATCATTATTATACCCATCCAAATAATAATATATTGAATAACAATTACACCACGATGTGGAGACGGTAAGCCGTACGTACGCACGTATGGTGACATGTCATTAAAAGGATGGATAGAATACTGAATATGGTTGTAAAATATTTATAATAATATTATAGTATATAGGAGATACTGGATTCATAATTTTAGAATGGTAATAACAAATAAAGAAGAAGTGGAAGAAGAATGGAACTTGGAAAAGGGTGGTGAAATCATTACCTCTTCTTCGGGTTCTTCCTTTTGATTTGATCAAAAAGGCTCTTAGGTTGGCTTTCTGACTAAAGGAAGGCCTCTAGGATGAATTGAGGGAAGTTAAGAGAGTATTTGGGCAGAGTTTGGCCGAAAAAAAGGCTTTTAAGGTGTGAGTTAATGAGAAGGGAGAGTGCCCTTTTATAAGAGCGGTGAGGGGCACCTTTGGAAAAGCTAGAAATATTATTTTATAATAAATTCATAATATGTTTATAATGGCTCCAAAGTGGATTATTTAAAGGTTAAGGTGGGGATAGGTCGAAAAACACTCAAAAAATAGAATTTAGACAGGTTTGAGTTACTATATTAACCTTATCTTTTAGTTTTAACTCTTAGTTAATTAGTTTGACACTTATCATGTCACTTTGTATTTTTATATTATATAGTTAATAATATTACTATATACCTCCAAGAGACCCCAAAGTGGTCCATTAATGATACAAATATCATGATATAAGTCCTTTTTCCGAGCATTAGATTTTTAGGAATTTAATATCAATTAATAATATAATATTTGTTTTAAAAACTCTTTTATGTCAATTTTGAGACTATTCAATAGTTGATTTTTTTAAAACTCATAACAGAATGATTGCTTCGAAAAAAGTCCATTAAATCAATCCTAATATGTAATATTATCCTATACAATTATTTTAATTCATTAAAAGTCTCAAAGTATATTTATTTTGGTATTTATAATATCAATTATTTCAATTTTCACTATTATGGTAATTACTGCATCATCATTGTGTCATAAATAAATTACATTATTTAATGTCTAAAAATTATTAATAAAATATAAATATGTATTAAATCTTTTTATATTTCTAATGAATATTTATAGTCGAAAGTCCAACATATATAACCCTATGTAAAAATTGTTTTTCTAAAAGATATATGCTTGTATCATTTTTGTATTCATTTTAACTTAATTAAAATAAAGTGTCCCTATCACTTACAAGTGGCACCATGGGGTCCCAAAATTGACCCAAAGATGACCATGGTCGAACATGTACCAACCAATAAGGTTAGGACACGTTTTAGGGTAATTTTTTATTATTATAATATTATTTTTTAACCCTTATTAACCAGATTTACCCTTTAACCATGGTAAATAAAATATTTACCGAAGTAATTATTCAAAATGTCTAAAAATAAAAGTTACCTATTTACACAATTTGAAAATCTTGATTCCAAATATGGAATCCATTTTTCTAAATTCAAAACACAGAAGTGGAAGAAATTAATTTAAAATTAATTCCCGCTGTCAATACAAAAAGCGTGTTTTTAAGATATAATAACTATCAAAAGATTGATACTTGTTTATGTTCGTTTTAATTTTGAAATTTTGTCCAATGACCAAAATTTTATTAAATGGTAAACATATATTCTAAATATACTTTAAAACCACTCAAATTCATAATTTATCACTATTAATTATTTTGTTTTAAAAAGTTGTTTTTAATTAAAATTTAGTAATTTTCAGTATTCATCAAAATATTAAAGTTATCCGAAAAGTACCAAAATTTCACCTTAGGCTAAATTCGATACTCTGAATCCAAAAATGAAGTCCATTTTGAGAGGTAAAATTTCAAAAATTTCAAAAAGTTGGTATTACTATTCATAACGGCTAGTTTGATCGGTTGTGGTGTGTGTTAGAACTCGAAGTTGCGTACAACACACGCTATTGCATTATTCAAAGAGAAATGTACCATAGAAGCTTGGGGTGTTACATTGTAAATTTTTTTTATGTCCCCATTCTAAAGAATAAATTTATTTAGTCAAATTGAATATATAAAAGTTTAAAATATTAGATTTAAAAAGGGTTCACTATTAAAGATGGTAAAAGTACATTTTTGAAAAATACTTATTTTAACTGAAAAAAGGAATTTGTTCTTACATTATGTCTAAGAAACTCATAATATGGATTCTAAAATTATAAGGATTATATAAATTTTAAAATTTAGTTAAAACTATTCATAACCTCCTTTGAACGGCTTGTTTGGTAAGTCATGGTGCGCTTTAACTCGGTGTTGCGTGTAGTGCAAGTTATTGAATTATTTTGAAGAAATAACACGCTATGAAATCTTGGGGTGATACATTATTATTATTTGTATGACTAGTGGAAATGGCCACTGTGATTTGTTTTGGCTATGTTTATCCTTGAATGGCATACAATACAAGATGATTATTAATTTTTGAAAAAATATAATGGAATTGTGATCATAATATATTATAAAACTATATATCCATAACTAATAAAATATATTTCATTGAAATTAAATGGGTCTTTGAGGGGTGACAACAGACATTTTTTATTAGTTCATGGATTGTCTCAAGAAAGTATCTAAGGCACCTCTTATATTCTTGAGGATAGGTAAGGACTCATACCATCATATGTCAGATATAATCATAGTTATTTATGGAAACATGTCTCTAAAATTCATTTATTGGTTGTAAGAGGTATGATTTGTGTATGTGGTAGAACCTGTATAGTATTTTTGTAAATATATTCAGTTTTTCTAGGGGATATAGACCAATAGTGATGGTGTCACATATTTTTGAAACCAATGGAATAATATAAGATGAAAGAAGACATCATATGAATTATTCATAACATATATGGGGTTAGTAAATTGGTGTGTGAATTATTTAATTGAAATTAAACCTTGACTAAAATATAGTGATATATTGGATGAAGATTCTAAAAAATGCACAAGGTGGTTTGGAGTCCATAAATGGGAAAATTAAGAGAGTCGTGTGGTAGATATTGAGATAACATATCATTAAATATATCCATAAATACATGTGTGCTGTCATGATTTATTTACTATAAAATGGATTGTACGTACATAAAATAAAAAATATATTTGGACCCTAGAGAAGGGGTTTTGAAATTGTGTATGTTATCTAATAACAAAACACATATGTGATCAATGGTGTTTTTGTGATGAAGGAATTGTGGAGTGTTGGTTGTAATATAATAATGGTAAGGGAAATTATATTATGGGGGTGAAAATAATTATTTATATAGAGTTTGACCCTTGTGTTAGGTATATTATGTTTGACATTGGGAATGACATGTTTTGAAAACCCATATCAATGGTTGTTGAAGTTTTATATTAGAGAACAGATTTAAGAAGACTAGATGTCATGGGTTATTGTAAAGTTTAATATATTTAGGTATTTATGAGTTAGTTTTTGAAAATTTAACATAGTTGGAAACTAAATTTACAAAATTTGTAGTGAGTATGCTAAATTGGTGCTATGAATTTTTGAATTTCATGACTTTTGGTGAGTTCAGCTCTATAATTATTTGCATTTTTTGTTTATATGATGCATTGAATCATTTGTTGGAGATTCAGTATTAAAGGTGATGTTGATTAGAGCTTCTCAATTCATGATGTGAGTGAATTACTATCAAACACAAACCGACAAATTCAATAATAATAGCTTAATATTTGGGATGAAATAGTTATAAATTCCACCTATATTGGGATATCTATATCAAGGATTCTAAATAGGTTGGAATTTTTTGGTTGGGATTATTTATATTGAATAAGATGTTATCACAATAGGGTTTTAGATGTGTCTTCCACATAGAATTTGATGATATTGATCTTGAATTTTAAAATTTCATGAAATTTAAGGAGAGGAAGCTATGTATGATTGGATGAATAATGAGACATTTTTTGAAAACTAAATTCAATAGATTGAGTACAATGGAACCAGAATAATAACATATGGAATACATTGAGATAAAAGTATATAGTTGTAATAAATAGATTATCTAGTTCTTGAAATATTTCCAATTATAATTGTTGACAATTAATGGAAACAAAATATGGGTTTTTATAATAAGTCACATTGTTAAATTTTTTTAATTAAATATGTGCAAGTTGTTATCATAGTGGTTTTATAAAAAAATATCTAATTTTTTAATTGGAATAGTATTGTGATAATTTTGGAATCTCTCTGGTGTTTAATGAATAGTTTTTCTTAGAATTGAGGATGCTGTTGAAAATCAACGAGAAGAATATTTATAGCCACGTGGAAATAAAATAATCATTATTCTATAATAAATCCTAAATATAAACCTCATTGGTTACCAATAGGATATTGTCGGGATAAGTATTCTTTAAATACCCTAGATTAAGAAACATGAAGTCAATGGAAGAGCCATAGAATCTTGGTACACCATATAAGAAACATATTGGATTCCCCAAATATTTTCATGCAACCCACAAACTTAAAATAATGTTGGAGTTTTTTTTCATCCCATTAATATTAATTTGACTCAATATTTACCACATTATGTACATAGTATATGAGATCACGATCGGAAGGTGAATCATAAAAATTATTCCCTATCAACACTATCACCATTCAAAATGTATCCTAGTTGACCATATAATGTTCATTCATTATTAGATGCAACATTTATTCCCATTTTGAACAATTTTTCTTCCACAAAACCCTCTATTGATATGTTTTCACTAAAGAATGGGGAATGCGTATCAATCCACTTGAGCATTGGGAAATGGAGACATAATATTGAGGATAATTCATTATATGAATAAATAATGACATTTTAGTATACTTATAGTCTAACACATTAAATTTGTCAAAAGAAATATCTTTTTATTAGATATTCCTATATTTTAACTACTTTTAGTTAAATTAAAAGATAAATTAACATGGTATTTTTAGAATTTAGATTAGTGGATAATAGATAACATTATATTAGTCATTGGAATGTTACTTCATAGGAGTTTGAAATGGGGAAACCACTCTATTAGTTCAATCTATTTATAAATTGATTAAATAATTATGGAATTTATTATTGTTATCAGGGTGTTATTTATTTATTTATTTTGGGACCATATAGAGTCTTGAGAGTATATAGTAAAATTTTATGATCATGGATTAATTATGGAGTGATGTATATCATATGTTTCCCATATATTTTCAACTCATGAAAATAAATAAATTTCCTTTCTGATATGATTTCATGGTGTCTAGGTAAATGATACAAATGAATTAGACAATGAGGGTTCATATAAATTATTTATTATAGGTTTATCCCATTATGTCCTAGATCACAACCCCACACATGATACCCTCCAGCTCAATTGTCTCTATATTACTCTTTTATTATTAGAGTGAAGTTCCCAAATAATGTATTATGCAATGACTTATATTTTTGGAATATATTTTCAATTTATATATATATGGAGTCAATATATCTTGAAGTTTTTTGATAATATTATTCCAAATAAATAAATATTTATTTGGGATATATCTTGTAATTATATTACATTATATGCTTTGGTGTTCTCCAAAGTGTTTTAGTGATACATTCACATATTGGATACAAAGACAATGATTGAGATACTACCCCAAATAGTGAATTCAAACTATTACTGCATGGAGTATACATATGAATAGATTAATGAATTATAAAAAATATTAATATATTATTATTATAGTTTTGGTATTATAATGAATAAATGTAATGTGAATATGTTTTATGGAAAAAATTTCTACTAGAATTTCGTAATGAGGGTAAGGAGTGAGCTATGTTAGAGAATAATCAAGGTAAATAAGAGAGTGAGAGCCAAGATTAGTGTTATTAAAATTGAAATGTACATTAATAGCGTGTAAAAATGGGGGTATTTAAGTAGTAAATAGATTTTTATGTATTGAGTATTATGTTTCATATATATTTCAATATGTCAATGAGAAAAAAAGATAATATATAATAATATTGGGTGATGATGAATATTCTATTGAAAAAAAGAGTTGTTTTAGATATGTAATGGTGTTACACTAAACTAAATGAATTATTTCAATCCATAATATGATGGAGATCAATTTATATATGGGAGATGGATATAAATATTTACATTATTCCCAAAATTGTGGGAAATCATTATTGTTGTATAGATTACATGGATAAATATATTTAAGGGATAAATATAATATAAAAATATAAGGAATGAAAATATATTCTTCAAAAAAACCAATGGAATGTGATGATGTATTATGATATAACTATATATTATTTTTCAGGGTGAGGTAGAATATTTGGATATCTTTGAGAAGAATCATGCTATATATTAGAGTAAAAAACACATCCCTTTGTTACCATACATAAAATTTATTGTACATGATGAATAACACACATGGAAAATGAATTAAAAAACTATATTTTCAATGTAGTACTGATGAAATCATGTTGAAATGTAGTAACACTATATGTTGGGTACTCATATTCTACAATACATTAGAAATTATATTGAAGAGATTTGAAGTATTATTCCACTTTTCAAAATTTATTAATTTAGTTATTAGATGTTTTGAAGTTATATGAAATGTCTTGAGGATGTTTAAAAAGTTTATATGATTATGTGTTAATGTTATGTAGTTTTGAGTTGAGGATAAAATTTATTAAAGACATTGAATACTTATTCTTTCTCTTATAAATATAAATCAGTAAAGGAATGGATTTCAAAATCATAACGATGAGTCTGAGTGGGATACATAAGAGTCACTAAATGATTTTAGGAATAAACTAGAGTTTCTTGAGAATAGGAAATGGTAGAAAAATTATATTTCAGATTTATATAGTCATATAGAAGGGTTAACCTATGATAAATGAAGTAAATTTCGTTTTTCCAATTGTAAAGAAAATATGTCAAGGTACTCAAAAGGATGTGTATGGAAACATTGAATGAAATGAGATTTGAAAAAGAACATTAGTCTCACTATGATAAATAAAGGTTTGATTTATGAAATATAATAGTTATCAGAGTGATTAGTGTGATACACAAGGATTATAAGAGGGAATAATATCTAAAAAAGTACAAAAGACATTGTAAAACATAATGGTCTTTAAATCATATAGATTTCTTTATCTATGTTAACAATAAAGAAAATGAAAATGTTTTAAAGGTTATATGATATGTAATAGTTTTTATTTGATATGGAATATATAAGAAACCATACTTATGATATTTTAGAATAAATATGATTCTTATGAATCCTACATAAGTTACTATTTTCAACGGTATGATGTTTGATCTAGTTGAAGGGTTGTATACGATATTATATTTCTTATGTAACATTTAAATATATAAAAAATATAATATTTTACGATATTCAATTTTTAATATAGAAAATTATTAATAGTGATTTAGTATAATGTTTCTTTGAATATCCCTGATTTTATCCTAGAATAATTGATGTGAGTATTGAAAATAAAGCTTGTACCATGGTTATTGTTTCCATAATGCAAGGAAATTTTGCAGATGCTCTTCCAACAAAAATAATAATTTGGAAATAAGATTTTAATGAATTAATATTGAAAAGAGATAATGAAATTTTAGGATATATTTGTATTATAATTATTGGATTTGATAGATAAATAATTGAAACTAATTTTTGTGATCAAAATAGATCTTTTAATAATATATCATTTTGATTAATATTAATGGTGGTATATGGTAACATCAATCCAAGGGGTGATTTTCAATATTCAAATTATATAAATAATATTAACTTTATTATATTAAAATATGTATAAGACAATTTTAATATATTACATAGTGTGTGTGAGAAAAAACACATAATATATTATTTCTGATGATCTTGTTTTTCAATGAGAGGGAAGTCGGTGATATTCTTGATAAAAATAATGTGTTTCAATGAAGAAGATGAAGAGAAGAAAATTAATGAAATATATTATTCATGGATATTAGATACCCATTATTATTAAACAAATAAGATAATTAATAAGAACAATAAGTAAGAATAATAAGTGAGTTATGAAAGGATAACTTAATTTTTGGCCCATTATTGATATGTGTCTCAAGGTTCATGAAGAAGAAGAATGAAAACATAATGATAATGTAAAATAATCTACATCATGAATAAAATCAAGAAGATATGATACTTTATAATACATGTTAGGTTTGAATGAAACTGTATGAGAATATAGATTTTTAGTTGAAGTCATCAATCTATGGAAAATGGTCATATAATTGTTCTGTATTTACATTTTAAAGTTCAAGGAAGATCACTTCCAAAATATCGGAATTTGGAGAATTAAGGGTTTATGGGATCTTTTTTAATCGTAAAAAAACTAGTTCGGATACTTTAGAGTTGTCAATAGATATCTATAATTCAGATATATTATTGGGGAAATTATTTTACCTTTTCAAGGGTTAATAATTATACGTTCATACCCCTTTTATGTTTTTTTATTAATGATTCCTTATCACCTTTTTTAATTTCTTTAATATTTTAATGATAAAATTTTTGTCTTAAAACATCCCTCAAACAATAAAATTATTATATTCCACACTTGGATCGAACCATGTAAAAAGTTATGTGATTTTTTTCATTATTTTTACTATTTGTTATATAGAGTTATATTTTAGAATGTGTAATCAAATTTAAACATCATAAAAATGAAATAGGATCAAGTACTAGTAGTAAAAATTCAAGGAATGGAAACTTTATTAAAAAGTGTATCACTAATTCAGCCCTACCCCCACATAGAGTGACTACATAATCAGAATGTATATTTCATGTGGTATTAGAACAATTCTATGTTCATCTTGATTGAAACTATTTTCTTTACCCAATGTTTTCTCAACTACATACAATGTTCATATTTTAATATTCATATTTTCCATGGAATTTGAATTTAGTAAGAATCATTGTTCATATAAATATTATGGTTTCATAAAAAATTTAAAAGTAGAATAATAAAGAGTAAAATAAGTTGTGAAATAATTCCATGTTGTAAGAGGATTCACCATCAATAAAATGTAATAAATGTGGTGGTATCTTTTATTTATTAATTGATAATAATCCTCTAAAAGAGTCAGTTATGAGTTATGATTATTGTATGTATATTCATTCACATGGTAATATTTATTATGAAATTATGTATTATTTAAAAATGGTCCTTACTGTGTCCAAAAAATGTATATTGTATTTTTTAATCAGTGTAGAGAACGTAATTGAAAATGTAAAGAGGTATGACTATTGTAAAAAACACTAATCAAATAAATAAAAGACATCAAATAATCCTAAATGATTAGTAATTAACACATTTCCATAATCAATGAATTATTTTAATATGAAATTATTGAAATTAATAATTTAAGTAGATTATATGAATAGAAGATCAATTTACTAGATGAAACCAGAAGAGATTCTATGGATGTCTAGAATTATCAATTTTATATCATTTCTTATAATATAAATAATATTATGAATAATTTTAAGATGAAATTAAAATTCATGAATATCAAATTTAGACGGTAATAATTAGGATGATTTATTGATATTAATTGACATTGGAAAATATAACCACAACATGTAGTGTCTTGAAATGGAAGTCAAATATATAGAAATTTATGTGACATAATAATAATAATCCCCAACTACGGAGATTAGTTGTGATTTAATTAATTTATGTGATAATAGAATTTATACTAAAAAGTATTATGAATTTTTAAATAATGTATTTTATGTGGCCTTAAAAACACATGTTTTGCCACATCATTTTAATTTTCTTTTAATGATTTAATTGGGTATTTTTGTACTTTATACTAAATATTAACACTTATATGTTTTATAAATAAATTTATCAATTTATCAATTATTATAATTAATCTTATATTTTATGATTTAGATTAGTTAATTTATATGTAACTAGAATTTCATAGTCAAATAACTTTTTATTTAGTTTGTTGTATTTGTTCTGCATAATTAATAAATTAACATTAATTAACTAATTCATTAATTCTGTATTTTCACATTGATAAATAAGCTTTATTTTTAAAATACATGTATTTAAAAAAAATTAATTAATATAACATAATTAATATTTGTCTTTTAATAATTAATTAAATAATAATTTATGTTTTGAAACAAACTAAATTTATTCAAGCTTTATAATTTAATGTCTTAATCCAGCTCATTTATTCAAAAAGATGATAATCAATAGACTTTTTTATTTAATTTAGTTTGTTATAGAAGCAATAAATTAACTTTGTTATTTAAATGTTTATTTTTTTATATCAAATCTTAAATATTTAATTGATTTTAAATTTATTTTTAGTTAGTAACAATTTTTGCTGTATAAAATATTGATAATAATATTATAATTTATGTTTTTAAAATTTTTAATTAGTTTATTTTATTTTCATTTGTTTTAATAAATAATTAGTTTTAATTTTATATTTTGTTCAGTTTTTAGTTAAGTTTCAATTTTTTTCTTTGTTTATTCTGCATGTTAACGGTGGCACTGTAACCTTCTGACACAGTCTCACTGTTTTTGTTCTAAATGGTGTCTCCCCACACTATTTCACTCATAGTGTTTCCTCACACCGGTCCCAACCCCCTGCCACTGTTTTATGATACATTGGCATCGCAATATATTGGCATAGGTTTCCACCACACAAACCGTTTTCTTATTCTTTTTTGGTTATTTATGGTGCCACCTTTTTCCCACCATAATCTCTCACACTGTTTCATATTTTTATCATTGTCTCACCATTGTTGGAAATACAAACCACAAATGGCATCCATTGCTCTTCCCAAGCATCCTGCCACTTTCCCATGCGGCTCTTCATTTTCATTCTTTGGTTTAATTCCAACACAAGCATTAATTTTTTCCTTGTTTTTTGTTCCTTTATTAAATGTATGGGCTGTCCATTTTGGTGTAGTTTAATACCCAATATATACGGGAACAAATGTAATCTGTAGAGATAGTGTGTGCAATAAGAAAATCTTGAAAGCCTTGTTGTGTTTTATTGTCCTATTTTTATTCCTCTATTTTTTCACTTGTCTTGTATAGCCAACAGATTGGTATCAAAGGGTAGTACCAAAGCATCCTCCAATTTCTGAAAATGTCCACCACGATCCAGCTTCAAGTTCCGACGTTGTCTAAAGACAACTATGAGAGGTGGTGCAATCAAATGAAGGCATTGTTCGGGTCACAATAATTATGGGAGATCGTCAACGACGGGTATATCGTACCCACTACAGAGGAAGAAGCCACCTTCATGAATGAAGGAAAGACGGTTGTCAAAAATCAAAGGAAGAAAGACAACAAGGCATTGTTCCTCCTCTATCAGGTGTTGGATGAATCGATGTTCGAAAAGATTGTCCAAGCAACATCGAGTAAGCAAGTTTGGGATATGCTTGCCATAATCTTCAAAGCTGTTGATCGGGTGATACAAGTTCGTCTTCAAACTCTAAGAGCGGAGTTCAAAGCGGCACACATGAAGGAAGGTGAGAGTATCTCAGATTACTTCTCACACCTAATTCTCATTGTTAACAATTTGAAAATAAATGGTGAAAAAATGGAGGATATTCGTGTTATTGAGAAAGCACTTCGATCGCTCACAACCAAATTTGATCATGTGGATGTGGCAATCGAAGAGTTGAAATATTTGAAAAAAATTTCAATTGAAGAACTGATGGGGTCGTTGCAAGTACATGAGCAGCGAATGCAGAGGAATGAAGGTTCAACAATAGAGCATGCCCTAGAGTCCATGTTGACTCTGCAAGAACCCAAAAATGGCCAAGCACAATGAGGCAGTTATCATGCAAGAGGAAGAGGGCATGGACACCCTCCATGCCATCAACAAAAAAACATAACATTACCAAGTTTCATGGAAGAGGACATGGTGGAGGTCGATTCACACGTGGTCGTGGAAACACAAGGAACTTCCAATGCTAAAACTATAAGAAATTCAGCCATATTTCATCTGATTGTTGGAGAAAGGTGGATCGTGATGAACGATCAAACTATGATGAATCATCTCATCATGAAGAAAAAGGTACCACACTACTCCTAGCACAATAAAAAGCATGTGAACGCCCCGATGTATTGTATCTGGACACAGGACCAAGTAACCACATGAGTGGTAAAAAAGAGCTGTTCTAGGAACTCACCGAAGAAGTTCGTGGTGACGTGAGTTTTGGCGACTCATCTAAGGTGCTTGTTCTTGGAAAAGGTAAAATAAAAATCTTTCTGATGAATGGTGAGTCGAATTATATTTCCAATGTGTATTACGTACCATGTATGAAAAATAATATCATCAGTCTCGGCCAACTCCTTGAGAAGGGGTATGTCATACACTTGGAAAATTATTCTTTGTCTATAAGAGATGCTCACAAGAGGCTTGTTGCTCAAGTCCAAATGGAGAAGAATCACATGTTTCCACTGCACATCAAAACGAAGGCTGAGGAGTGTCTATTTGGGCTCATGAAGAATGATTCCTGGAGATGGCATCTGGGCTTTTAGCATCTCCATTTTAGAGGGCTTAAACTTATATCTTCATCGAGCATGGTGCGTGGCTTTATGATGATTGAATCTCTAAACTATGGGTGTGAGGCGTGTACACTTAGCAAGCATGAAAGGAACTCCTTCCCAAGTGGAGTGTCCAGAAGAGCAATAGAACCACTTCAGTTGGTTCACACAGATATCTGCGGACCACTTTAAACACCATTACTCGGAGGTAATAGGTATTTTATCACCTTTATTGATGATTTCAGCAGAAATTTGTGGGTGTATTGCATCAAATAAAAATCATCCGATTTCATTTTTTTTAAAACATTCAATGCTCGTGTTGAAACTGAAAGTGGACATAGAATCAAAGTAATCCAATATGATTGAGGTGGAGAATACACATCAAATGAATTCCAAGATTTCTGCAGGGAATATGGCATAAAACAACAATACACTGCAGCTTATATGCCACAACAGAATGGAATTGCAGAAAGGAATAACCACACTATCATTGACATGATGAGGACCATGCTGAAGGAGAAAGGGCTTCCAAAGAGGTTTTTGGGAAGAATTAGTGGCATATACTACCTACTTGCTCAATCGGTGTCCAACAAAGAGTGTCAGGAACATTACACCACCAGAGGCGTGGAGCAGCTACAAACCGAGCATGGCGCACCTAAGAATATTTGGGTGTGTCTCCTATGCTCAAGTTCCAGAAGCAGGAAGAAGGAATCTGGATGATCATGGACAGAAATGCATTTTTATTGGCTACATTGAAGCATCTAAAGCCTATAAACTTAAAATCCACTAACTAAAAAAGTAGTGGTGAGTAGAGATGTGGTCTTTAGTGAAGAAGAATCATGGAAATAGGATGATGAAGAACCAAACACGGATGTTGTAGTCGAGACAGAGGATTCTAAAGAAAGACATGATCATCAGGAGCAGACGCCTACAACACCTTCCTCGGGAACATCAGTTGTACATAGGAGTCCTGGAGCGCATTCCATCACTTCTAAATGCACTCCTTCAAGTCAAAATGTGGCCAGCTCATCCTCACCCATGGCACCCATCAAGATGAAAAGCATGAGTGATATTTACTAGCAAACTGAAGAGGTAAATCTTTTTTGCTTGTATGAAGATCATGAGCCTCTGACATTTCAAGAAGCTATAAGGGAAGATTGCTGGAGAGTGGCTATGGAATAAGAAATTCATGCCATAGAGGGAAATGTCACATGAGAGTTGACAACACTCCCAAAAATCCAGAAGAGCATTAGAGTCAAATGGGTGTACAAGATAAAGCAAAATGCTGATGGCGAGATCGATCGATACAAGGAAAGGCTCATAGAAAAGGGGTACAAACAGAAGTACAGGGATGATTATGAAGAATTATTTGCTCCTGTTGCTCGCCTTGACACTGTAAGGATGATCATATCCCTTGCTGTCCATCACAGTTAGATGATCTACCAACTGGATGTGAAGTCTGTGTTCTTTAATGGAATCTTTGAAGAAGAGGTATATGTTGACCAGCCCGAAGGCTTTGTTATGCAAGGGGAGGAAGATAAAGTGTATCGTTTGAAGAAATCTCTTTATGGGTTGAAGCAGGATCCGCGTGCATGGAATGCACACATCGATAGTTATCTCCGAGAGAATGGCTTTTCCAAATGTCTATATGAGAAAGAAGTTTAAATCAAGCAGAATGATCATGGCCATATACTTATTGCATGCTTGTATGCTAATGATTTGTTGTTTACAGGGAATAGTCGAAAGATGTTTGATGAATTCAAGGGGGCCATGTTCAAGGAGTTTGAGATGACTGATGGAGGTCTCATGTCCTTATTTCTGGGCATTGATGTGAAGCAACAACATGGCGACATCTATATATCTCATAAGAGGTATGCTAAGGAGTTTCTTGAAAAATTCAAGATGGCCGATTGTAATGCAGTAAACACACCGGTTGCAACGAGCATGAAACTGACAAAAGATGGAGAAGGAAGATGTGTTTATTCGACTTTGTTCAGGAGTCTGATTAGAAGCCTGAGGTACCTCACAATCACAAGGCCATATATTGACTATAGTGTTAGGTATATGGAGGAACCTAAAGAGTCACATTGGCCAGCTGCAAAATGAATCCCCAGGTATGTGAAAGGAACATTGGATTTTGGTCTGTTTTATCCCTGAAATGAAGAAGAAAAGATGTATGGTTACTCAGATAGTGATTGGGGAGGCGACCAAGATGAAAGGAAAATCACAACTGGGTATGTATTTTTTTTGGATCGACTGTTTTCACATGGAATTCAAGGAAGAAAAGTGTAGTCGCTTTATCCACATGCGAAGAAGAGTACATGGCAGCATCATCTACTATTTGTGAGGGAATTTGGATGAGAAATTTGATGAAGGAGATGAAGCATCCACAAGATGAATCTACAGTAATATATGTGGATAACAAGTCGACAATTGAACTTGACAAAAATCCGGTGCAGCATGGGAGAAGCAAACACATTGATACTCGTTTTCATTTTCTCAGGGATCATGTGAAATAGAAAACAATAAGATTGGAATATTTCCATACTTCAGAACAAGTGGCAGATATTTTCAAAAAGTAATTACCGTCAGATATATTCAAAATATTAAGAGTGATGCTCAGGATGAATCCGGTTTTGGTATGAAGGGGAGTGTTGGAAATACAAACCATAAATGGCGTCCATTTCTCTTCCCAAGCATCCCGCCACTTTCCCATGTGGCTCTTCATTTTCATGCATTTGTTTAATTCCAACAGAAGCATTAATTGTTGCCTTGTTTTTTGTTCCTTTATTAAATGTATGGGCTGTCCATTTTGGTGTAGTTTAATACCCTATATATATGGGAACAAATGTAATCCGTAGAGATAGTGTGTTCAATAAGAAAAGTTTCAATGCCTTGTTGTATTTTATTGTCCTATTTTTTCCTATATTTTTTCCCTTGGCTTGTATAGCCAATAACCGTATCCCTTTCGAATTGTCTTACAAGGAATCCTCCTAAACCCCGACCTATTTTACCAGTGACCTTTCTACTATCGGATATGATCATTACTACTAAATAAAAACCTCCTATGCCGGTTTGTAGAGTTCCTGATTCATCAACATAGATTTGATGAATATTAGTCTTCCATGCTGAGGAGTTAATCCAATTGAACCCGCCACTGGGTGGAGCTGCAAGGAGAATCTATAAACAGAGGATATGCACGTAGTTCTCGATCCACGACCTAATGCCATTTGGATTAAAAGGGAGGTTATGCCACTAGAAGTGTGTGCCACTATTTTTCCACTACAGAAATGAGTAGCCACATTCCTACTTTCATGGAATGGCATCTTGAAGAAGAAGAATCCAAACACCTAGTTCTTTTAATCCAAACTACATTCTCCACCTGGTTCGACTTCGACATCTTTTAGAGTAACATGTCAGTTTACCCGTCGTGCGCTTCCTAGGAAGAATCCCTTGTCGTCCTATATCAGAAGCATGGTGTGGTGGAGGTTTTTCGCCGCTGAAGTTGTCCACAACTGAAGCCACATGTTAGAGTCTACCATCATTGCTAGAGTAGGGTGAAACTGTCTCCACAGGGTCGTTGTTTCATGAGGAGGAAGCTCTGGCGTTGTGCGAAGAGGTTGAGAGACACGGAGTCGGGCCACCGTGGGTTCTTGATGGAGTTGCCACTGATCGCCACTTTCTGCGCTAGAGTTGAGGCCGTTGCCGCACTAGTGTCACAGCGTGAGGTGGAGCCGAGGAGGGAGAAGAGCAGGCTTCATCATCGCGGAGAAAAAACAGAAGAATAAACTTCCTCTTGTGGCGTGTTGGAGAACAAGATACTGGGGGAAGTAAATAAAAAAATAAAAAGAAAAGATAAATATTCTAATAAATTAACCAAATGAAATTAATTTAATTTATAAAAGTTATTATTTATAAAAATTATAATATTAATAAATATATAAGTTTTAAATAAAAAAATATGTTAAAAAATATGAATTTATTAAATTTCATCCTAAAAAATAATAATTTATAGATAAAATTATCAATTAATTAATATAAATATTATAAAGGTTTAATTTTAATTCAATTTCAAACAAATAAATAAAATAACTAAATTTATTAAGTAATTAATATTAATCTGACTTGATAATTCTATTAAATTATACTAACTAAATGTTAATCATACGAACAGTAATTAAATTAATAATAATAAATTAAATACTTAATTTTTTTAAAGATTTAATAATTAATTAATAACATTAATATTAATAGTTATTCTAGTAATATTAATTATCAATTTAAGTACCTTTAAATTAAATTGAATTAAAATTTTAATTTATTAAATAACTATAATATATTATTTATTTTCTTTAGATTGATTATTTTTTTTATTTGCAGGTTCATACATGAAGTGAGATCCCATCCAGATTTACTTAACTAACTCGCCCGGAGTTAGTTACATGGGAAAAGATAGCGCAATGTGCCAATCACGAAAAAACACACGTGTACAGTGCTTAAGTGAAGGACTTTTTGGAGTCGGTGGAAGAGAGCAATGACATAAAGCAGGTGAAAAAAGGATTTAAAAATAGAGATATAGCAGAATTTGGGGAGACTCTCATTCATTCGACGAACACACCAAACTTGTGGAGGCACATTATGATTCCACGATCACATCCATTCGAGAGCAAACTCCAAGGAGTAGTAATTGAGTCAAGCTAGAGACTAAGGATCCCGAAGGCAAATCGTCACTTAGGGAGTTCTTCTTCCTCCATTAATTAATCTTTGTACTCTGTTTTCAGTTGTTTTCAAAGCTATATTTTATTATGAACATAATCTTATTTCTATATCGGGAGCTTTCTTCTTTTTTGGTTTATCTGTTGAAGTTTTCACTTACTATTCTATTAACATCTGAATTAATCGGCGATATCAACTCTGTTGTTATGTTAAATTGTTCACAACTTTCTGTAGAAAATTTCATAGTATCAAGTTCAATTGGAGAGATTGAACTTGATCATCATTTCGTTGAAGCGTTAATGTCATTACAACTAGAGTTTTATGTCAAGTTTAACTTAAATTGTATTATTTTTAGAAATTTTAATAGACGATGATCTTTAGAGTGGAAAACTCTAAAATTCATATTTCTTTTTGATGTGTCTTCTAGAGAAGAAGATATATCAACCAATTTCTAAGGTGTGATTCAATTAAATTTAATGGAAATTTATCCTTTTAACCATATTGTTTGGAATTCCTGAGAAAACTATTGATATTTTCACTTTTTTCATTACTGCTTAATGTTAGTCTATTATATTTCATTATCCTTTTGGCATTGTAGTTTAAGATTTAGTTACTTTGTAAAACAAACTTGTTACCTTATCTTTTTGCACTACATCATTTAAAAAATAACAAATATATATATATATAAAATTTTAAAGTAAAAATAGATAAAAAATGCACACTCTCTTAACTGCTGACAACAGTGGAGTTAATAAAAATAAAACCACAGAATTCACTCACATGCCTTCTCTATGGATCAACCATGCACCAATGTGCTAGTGTAGGTTATTAAATTTAATTTTGAGGTTCATAAAGACCTCCGACCTGCATCAAAATTTGGCGACGTTGTCAGTGAAGGCACACATTGAGTGTTCTAAGTTTTATATAATTTATAAAAAAAATTAAAAAAAATCATATAAAATCTCATTTTTTTTGAATTGTATATGCTTCTTGTGAGGATTTTGAGAAATCTTCTCAACTATGAAACTTTGTGTGTTTAAACTCATTTGTTTTTGGTTTAAAAAATGGAACATCACTAGAAAATAATCAACTAGGGCCTCATTGTGTTTTCTGTGGAAAATTTGGGCACACTGCCTTGCAATGTGTCTACAACCAGCCACAACAGATTGTTTACATTGAAGAAGATGAAAACATTAAATCTAATCTTGAATTCCTAGCTAAACTTGAATTTATTGAAACCAAATTGGATACTATGGATGATGTTTGAAATTCTTGGTTTAATAAAACTCATGAAATCCAAATTAGAGTTTCTCAAAAGCAAGGTCAAGGAATGAAAAGATTAGAAAAAATGCGTTTTGAACTACAAAAATGGGTTAATGAACAAGAATAATTTTAAGAAAATTAATTGTTAAATGTTTATAAAATATTTTACAATCAAATTAAATAAGAGAGTGACTATGATACTAGACAAGAAACCATTCTCTCTGAAAAAATTGATTCTGTTGGACTTAATCTGGAAATAACCAAACCAGAAATTCCGGAAAACACCATTGATAATCCAATAAAGGACTTTAATGTTATTGAGTTAGAAAATTTTGAAGATTAATTCAAACATATTGAAAAAATAATTCTTAGTTCTCTTCATAATTCCTACATTGTAGAAAAATCACTATTTTAGGAGTTTTTATAAGGAAGTCACTCAGGTAGAAAAGATATTTGATAATGAAAATTTGAATATTAAAAACTCTTCAACCAACTTTTCTATATTTGTGAACAATGAGTTTGAACAAAATATTGGGAACACATTGGAAGACAAACTTAAACTGGATGTTAAAGAATCTGATATTTTTTAACCTAAAATGATAACCACTCTTCCAGGTTTTGAACATGTAAACCCAATAATTTCTAAAATATTGTTTGATGATGAGAAAAAGGGAATAACATTTGAAGAAAGGATAACTAATGAGTTCTCATTTCTCTATTCTCATAGTAATCACTTTTCGGAATCTTGGTGCAATGAAATGAAATATTGTGTTAACCAACATAAGATGAATTGTATTAATTTAAAAATTCAGGAAACTGAATTTGTTGAAACTGAATTGTAGAATTATTCTCTTGAAATTGAATCGCAACACTTAAATGACACGGTTTTATAATGTGAGGATTTTGAACTTTAACTTGAAAGAGAGGTTGAACACACACTAGATGATGATTTCAGAATTGATTTGATAGAATCAACAGATATTCAATGTGAGTTAACTTATGAGGATCTTTTGGAAGAGATTTTCAACATTGTTAGACCTGAATCTATTTGTGATAAAATAAATTCTCTTCAATGCCTGTCACTTACTTCCTCAATTGTGAAGGGTGTTGAGCCTTTTCGTGATACTGATAGTAGTCCATAGGGGTAATCACACTTGTGTTCCATTGTCTGTGATTTAGTTCATCACTTAATTGAATTCCCTCTTGAGATTTCTAATTAGAACTCACCCACAAGCACCATTAAAGTTGAATACATGAATGATTAAGCTAAGAGAGAAGGCCATGAGAGTAATTCCACACCCTTTAATTCACCTAGATCTATGTTCTCTATTCATGTGTATTCAAATCTTGAAATGTCTGAACGTATTCTGGATGTGGGAAGCACTATACCCACAACTGTTAAAGGGTGCTACTAAGGTGTTATTTTAGGCTATGAGAATTCAGTTATTGATGTGTTGAGTCTTGTTGCCCACAAATCTCATATTTTTGTTAAAAATAAATTTTCCAAACACATTTTGTGGTTCCTATTAAAAAAACCACATCCACCTAGTGACTACTGTTAGTTTCTTAGTGGGTCCAGTTGGGGACTATAAAACTTGCACAACATGGGAAGCAACCCATGGGTTTTTTGTGCTAATAAATAATAAAATCTTGATTAAATAATGTCTAACTGAAGACTTTAAATTCAGTACTTCATGGGATTCATTCCATGCTCCTTCTTTGTTTTCATTTTTGTACTATTTAGTGTTGAATAATGTGCAGATTAGTTGTCTTCTATGTGCACTATCTATGCGTGATTTTTGTTCCTATTTTACATGATTTGTGTTCCTAGGATGATGTTGATGTGTCATTTAAGGATTGGAATTCCCATACTGAAGTAGTAATGGAAAATCTAGTCCGGGAAGTCTCTTTCTGTTAATTTTTATTTCATTATTCTGCTCCTCAATGCTTTAGAAAAACTTCTACTACATATCTTGATACTAAAATAGAAATATTTTTCTTCTATTAGTAAAATACTGCTCATATTAGAATAAAATTCGGTTACATGTCACTATGTTGTGCTTAAAAATTCTGCATGTGCTTCCTACTGAAAATTCGAATTCATTGATAAATATTGAAATAGTCTCTCACTGTATGAAATTAAGTGTGGGGGTACATGTATGCTGGTGGTTGTGTTTTTTGTTGAATGTGCTTTGCTAAGGGGTTTTAGGAATGCTTGCCTTATGTGTTATTGAACATCTAATTGAATCTTTTTTTCTGAAATTCCTTACTTCTAACTCTCTCTTCACTCACAAATTACATGATATTTCTTAAGATTAATTGAAAAAATATTCATTGGACTTAAATGTTAATGTATGTACCTAATAATGAACCTTCTATTAAGTTAACCATTGTGGCAAACAATATCCTTGATTTTCATTGAGACCCTTTATATATGTAATCTTTCTACTAAATTGAAAATCGTTTTTTAACTTTAACTATCAAATTATTTTTCTCCACTTTGGAAGTCAACATTGGGGAAAATGTTGGGTTTTAAATGTGGTGGAGGGGGTCAATTCTTGACTATACTAAGCTGGGCTTAATTGAAAGCCCATAAATTCCAACTGCAACTGAAAATTTCTTGTATAAAATGGGTAAATGTTTTCAAAATTATAGCATAATTTTAGGGTTTTCACTGTACACAATTGGGTCTTGCCTTAGGAAACGTACCTTGTTGGTAGGTAAGATTTGTTATGAATCTGAAATTAATGTGGATGCATGATTGATGAGTTGTCTTGGTTAGTGATTTATTGGAAATCTGGTTTAGAGTCTATATTTGAGAGTGACATGGGTTATCTTTTAATGGAATTATGATCATAACTCTTGGAATTGGAAATCTGATTTTGATTATAGGTGAGTCAATTTTTTATTTTATTTATTAATTTAATTACCTTAATGAGAAAATGTAAATGATTTTTTATATAAAACTTTTGAATATGGAGTAGTTTGGGCATCTGGGATCCCATGATGAGTCTCGGAGACCTTAGTAGCGGTGTGCGTTTCTGTTTACTATAAGTCGTTTGTACAATTTGAATAAGTTAATTTCACAGTGCTTAGCACAATTATACAAGGATTGGGAAAAATTAAATAAAGTTTATAGGGTCTAAAAAGAGTTAATTAAGGTGAGGGTAATGATGAACACTAACTGAAAAAGGGGTCAACTAGTTTATATGGGAGTCATTTAGGTTGTATCATTGAGGTGATCACAAAAGAAATAATTATTTTTGGAACCTAGGTGAAAAAGACAAAGTATAAAGTTCATACGGTTGAGTTCATAATTCCACATAAAATTTACCTTTTGTCACTCTTGAGATTAGAACTTAATCCTGGATATAAGTTAGTCACTAAGAAGTATCATATATGAGTAATGAAATCTTCATTTCTTGATGGTTCATAGTTATCTTTTTTACCCTCTGAGTACTTGTTATAGGCAAGACTCATTTGGGAAATATATTTTCTAAAAGTGTAATAAAGGTCTTGAAGTCCTCTGTTGAAAGTTCTGGACATCTTACCTTTTGAGAAAAATTGTGAATATCATTCATTTGTTTTCAAAGATAATAAAACATGGAATTTTTTAAGGACAAACAATTCTAAAGTGTGGGGGAATTTGATGTGGCCTTAAAAACACATGTTTTTTCACATCATTTTAGTTAAATTTTAATGATTTAATTGGTTATTTTTGTACATTATACTAAATATTAACACTTCTTTTTTTTATAAATAAATTTATCAATTTATCAATTATTATAATTAATCTTGAATTTTATGATTTAAATTAATTAATTTAGTTTTTACTATATTTTCATAGTCTAATAACTTTTTATTTAGTTTGTTCTTTTTTTTCTACATAATTAATAAATTAATATTAATTAGCTAATTCCTTAATTCTGCATTTTCACATAGATAATGAAGATTTAATTTAACATTTCATGAATTTAGAAAAAAAAATTAATATAAAATAATTTATAGTTGTCTTTTAATAATTCATTAAATACTAATTTATGTTTTGAAACAAACTAAATTTATTCCAGATTTATAATTTAAACTCTTAATCCAGCTCAATTATTCAAAAAGAAGATAATTAATTGTCTTTTTTAATTAATTTAGTTTGTTATAGAAGCAGTAAATTAACTTTTTTATTTAAATTTTTATGATTTATATTAACTCTTAATGATTTAATTGATTTTCAATTTTGTTTTAGTTAGTAACAATTTATACTTTATAAAATAATTTTAATAATATTATAATTTCATTTTTTAAATGTTTAAATTAGTTTATTTTATTTTTATTTGTTTTGTCATGACCCATCCTCGGGGCCCGTGCCATGACTACCCCAAGCCTACCTTCCATAGGCCAGGGGCTGGCGACTAGCACCAAAGGCATAAATCCCGATAAATAGGGAAGACATTGCCTTTATAAAGTAATCAAACACCACAGAGTACAAGAGGAAACAAACACTAAGTACAAAATATAGTGCTGAAAAGTAAATGGGCCAGAATACAAACCCAACAGAAAAGTACAGCTACAACTGAACGAAAGTACAACAGAAAAGACAAACAGCTGGAAGATAGAAGCAGCTCATGGGTCGTCCACCTCGGATCCTACCTGAAGGGTAAGTACATATAGACTCCTCAACTCTCTCACCTGTTAACCTCCTCAGAGTACCGTATCGTCGTGAAGTCCACCACCGGATGCTGACTCGATGTGAGGTCCACCTCCGGGTACCGTCCAGTCCTCGAACACTCGGCCTCTGTCTGTGCTGTCCGTCGTCTGCATCCAACACAACGAGGTGCGGGAATATCCCGTGCAGGGGTGAGTATAATGATACTCATTAGGGACCCCGAGACCCTCAAGGTCTCACTAAATCCAACAAGGATAACCACAAAGCAGGATCTAAACAGATAACCCTTAATTGGGTATAAGCCCATACTTATACCTAAGTTATCAAGTAACCCATCTCAATCATGAGGTATCACACATATATGAAATAAACGGATGACCACTACTTAGGTATATGCCCATACATATACCTAAGTTATCAAGTAAACCATCTCAATCATGAGGAAATCACAAAGGTCAACATCTCAGCTCAAACCAAGATTTTCATTAACGAAGCCGCAACTACTGAAGAGCTCCTCCTCTGTCGAGTACACCGATCCGGCCACGACTCCGAGGCACTACTCACTAACCTTAGACTGCTGAGGTACTCCTCCTATCTAGTACCGCGGGTGAGACACCCAAACAGAGTAGTGCTCCCCGCTGGGGTCTGCCACCCAAACACAGTATTGCACCCTCCCTAATTTCCTACAGAGGTACTCCTTCTGTCGAGTACCACGGGTCAAACACCCAAAAATAGTAGTGCTCCCCACCGTGGGTCCACCACCCAAACACAGTAGTGCTCCCCACTAGACTATACAATTCACTCCGACTCGAATCAGACAAGTAGTCATCAGGTCTCAGCCAGCTACACGGTCTCCGTACTCCGTACGCTTATCTACGGGAGGGTCCTCTCCACGAGATACAGGTCGATACTAAAATTATCACAAAGTCCCATGAAGAAGTATCTCGAAGGACCGCCTCGTCATAAGCGTCTCAACACAACAGACGGCGCGTCAATCAGACGCCCGGTCTGTCTGTTATTAGCCTTTTAGTCCCGGGGTCCTGGTTGGTTTTGTGTATGAACCAACCCGGACATATCTCAACTCTACCCCGAACTCACATAGGGTATACTCAAAGGGACCGTTTCTCAACATGATCACCAATGCTGCTGACGGTTCGTCAAACAGATGTATGGTCTGAAAGTTACCGGCTTTTCCGTTCTAGGGGCCCGGTTGGATTTCGTGTTCAATCCAACAAGGCCATATTCTAACTATGTCCAAACCTCAGGGTAATTATTCCAAAATATCCATCTCATCGAAAGTAATCCAACAAAGTCGACGACACGTCAATCGGACGTCCGGAGCTCATGTTATAAGTGTTTCCGCTCCGAGGGCCCAGTTGGTTTCGGGTTCGAACCAACCTAGTCATACACAAAGTTTTCCGAAACCTTCACAATAATATATCAAAACGACCATCCTAATCCAAGGATCCCAAAACAACTGAAGGTGTGTTGATCGGAGGTCTGTAGCCCAAGATATGGATGTTTGTACGAATCTGTCCGAAAGTAAGGGGTTCGGGCCCGGTCCGACCCAGCCCAGTACCCCCAGGGCCGCCCGCGCTGGCGGTCGGACCCAGTGCAGGCGGACGCGGAAGGGGGGGGGGGGGGGGGCGCCGCCCCCCTGTTTTCCCGAAATAGTGAACCCCTGTGGGGTCCTCCCTAGTTGCGCTGGCCAGGGGTTTTAAACCCCCAGACTTCTTGGAACGACCGTCCATATTGGCCGGTAGGTGTGGCTGCCGCGGGACCCGCCGATCCCGCCTCCTGGTGCGCTGGGGGCCAACCGAGTCCAGCTGACACCTCTGAAACCACCACGACCTTAGGGCGCAACCCCTGTCCGACCGGCGTGGCGCGACGGCGCCGCGTACCTCCACCGCGGCCCGCTCCGGCCGCCGTTCTCTCGACCTCGCACAGTGCAACGACACCGCCTCCGTTTCAAGCCGCGGAGAAAATCAACCACAAAAAGGGGAGGAGGATCGGCTGTGTTTGTACGGTCCGACCTCCTCCAGTTATATTCATAACCAGAGGCCAATAATTAACAAATAACTTCAATTAATTTTGAACATAAATCAACCCCTACCTCGAAGAAAATTCGCGGATGGTAGCATTGCGTGGGTGGTTTCGATGGCAGCATTGGAATGCATCCAAGGAGGGGACGGCGTTTCACTCTGGCTGCGGAGAGGGAAAAGAATAGCACGTCGATCTCTCCTTGCGGTGACGGTGTTCTTCGTCGAAGTCTTGACGTTTTTCAGCGAAGGCGATGGAGTCCTTCAATACTTTGAGTTTTCTTCCCAAAGTCTCCACACAACGAAACAACCAAAATAAAATAAGGATTTTTCCTTATTTTATTTACTTATGACAAAATTTCAAAATTTCAAAAGTTGAGTTCACTTAATTAATCTTGAGTTGTCAAAATGAATGGGGTGTTATGTTGGCATTATTAAAGTGAGGGAGAGTCCCATTATTTAAGATGGGGGGTTAGAGGAGTCAGGGAATTTGAAAAGGTGGGGGATCTTGTGGCCCCCACCTCCCTCATAACCACACATGGGAAGTTGGGTGGTCGTGGGCCCCACCAATAACTTCCCATGAGAGAGTTTAACTACCATGGATAAAATAAAATTGCACACAATTTTATTTTACTTATCATTTAATCACCAATTTTTTAAAACTCATCCCGTGCGAACAAAACTCTAGAAAAGGTCTTCCTAAGCAATTACCGATGATGTGAGTTCATCGGTGCCCTCTGATTTCAATTCCGAGAAATGGTTCAAAATATTGAAAAAACCGCTCGTTCGTTCACTGAACGTACCCGAGCTAAACTTTGGAAATTGATTTCGGGCACACCGGGCCTCAGAATCAGGTGCCTTCAGAAGCCATAGACTCGTAAAATTCAAAAGAATCAAGAAAGAGTTTTCCCTGAAATTTTCAGGTCTTTACATGTTTTAATAATAATTAGTTTTAAATTTTTATTTTGATAACTTTTTAATTAAGTTTGAATTTGTTTTTCTCTTTTTATTCTGTAGGTTAACGGTGGAATCGTAACCTTCTGACACAATATCACCATTTCAGTTATAAATGGTGTCTCCTCACACTGTTTCACTAACAGTGTTTCCTCACACCAGTACCAACCCCCTACCACCGTTTAATGATACGGTGGCACCATAACATATTGGAACTGTTTCCCACCTCACACACTATTTTCTTCATCTGTTTTGGTTCTTTAAGGTGCCTCCTTTTTGCCACCATAATTCCCTCACACCATTTCATATTTTTATTATGGTCTCACCATATCCCTTTTGAGTTGTCTCACCGTGAATCTGCATAAACCCCATCCTATTTTACCAGTGACCTTGCTACTGTCGTATATAATCTTTAATGCTAAATAAAAACCTCCTATTCCACGTTGTAGAGTTCATACCTCATCAACGCATATTTGATGAATTTTAGTCTTTCGCGCTGAGGAGTCGATCCGATTGGACCGACCACTGGGTAAATCCGTGAGGAGATGACATAAACAGAGGACATGCATATAGTTCTCTAACCACGACCTTATGAAATTAGGATTAGAAGGGAGGCTCTTCCGGTAGAAGTGTGTTTAACTGTTTTTCCACTAAAGACATGAGTAACCACATTCCTACCTCTGTGGACCAGCATCTTGAAAAAGATGAATCCAAACACCTAGTTCTTTTAATCCAAACAACATCTTCCACCTGGTTCAACTTCGACTCCTTTTGGAGTAACATGTCAGTTTACCCTTCGTGCACTTCCTGGGAAGAATCCCTCGTTGTCCTGCATCAGAGGCACAACATGGAGGAGGTTAGTCGCTGCTGGAGGTGTCCTCAGCTGAAGCCACCTGCTGGAGTCTGCCGTTGTTGCTAGAGCAGGGTGAAACCGCCTCCGTCGCGTTGTTGATTCACGAGGAGAAGGAATTGGCGTTGCACGAAGAAGTTGAGAGAGACGGAGTTGGGCCACCATGGGTTCTTGCTGGAGTTTCCGCTGATCGCAGATTTCTATGCTAGAGCTGAGGCTGCTGCCACATTGGTATCACAAAGTAAGGTGGAGCCGAGTAGGGAGAAGAGCAGGCATCCCCATCACGGAGAAGGAACATATGAATAAACTCCTTCCTGTGGCATGTTGGAGAAGAAGATACGAGGGGAAGTAAATAAAAAAAATAAAAAGAAATGTAAATGAAAATAATAAACTAACCAAATGAATTTAATATAATTTATAAAATTTATAATTTAAAACAATTATAATATTAACAAATAAATAACTTATAAATTAAAATATAAGTTAACTAATGAGAATTTATTATATTTTATCCTAAAAAATAATAATTTATAATAAAATTATTAATTAATTAATATTAATATTTTAACTGATTAATTTTAATTCAATTTCAACCAAATAAATAAGATAATTAAATTTATTAAGTAATTAATATAATCTATTTTGAGAATTCTATTAAATTATATGAACTAAATGTTAATAATACAAAAAATAATTAAATTAATAATAATAAATTAAATACTAAAAAATTTTATTAAAGATTTTATAATAAAT
Source organism: Viscum album (assembly GCA_963277665.1). Lineage (NCBI taxonomy): Eukaryota > Viridiplantae > Streptophyta > Magnoliopsida > Santalales > Viscaceae > Viscum > Viscum album. The sequence continues at coordinate 652,928,995 of OY728123.1, forward strand.
AAATTACAATAATATTAATAGTTATTCTATTAATATTAATTATCAATTTAAGTATCTTTAAATTAACTTGAATTAACTTTTTAAATTATAAAATAACTATAATATATTAATTTTTTTATATATATTAATTTTTTATTTTCAGGTTCATACAGGAAGTGAGATCCCGTCCATATTTACTTAACTAACTCACCCAGAGTTAGTTACGTGAGAAAAGATAGTGTGACATGCTAGTCATGAAAAAACACACATGTATGGTGCATAAGTGAAATAATTTTTGGAGTTTGTGGAAGCGAGTAGTGACATACAACAGGTGACAACATGATTTAAAAATAGAGATGTAACAAAATTTGGGGAGACTCTCATTCATTCAATGAACACACTAGACTCAAGGAGGCTCATTCTAATTCCATGATCACATCCATTCAAGAGCATACTCTGAGGAGAAGTACTAGAGTCAATTTGGAGACTAATGAACCTGAAGGCAGATCATCACTTAGGGAGTTATTATTCTTCATTTCTTTAATTTGTTTACTATGTTTCCAGTTGTTTTCAAAGCTATATTTCATTATGAACATAATCTAATTTCTATATCGGGTGATTTTTGATTTTTTGGTTTATCTGTTACATTTTTCACTTACTATTCGATTGAAATTCGAATTAATTGGAAAGATCATCTCTGATGTTATGCTAAAATTTTCACACCTTTTTGTAAAAAAATTCATAGTTCCAAGTTCAATTGGCGAAATTGAACATGAGAATCTTTTTGTTGAAGCGTTAATGTCATTACAGCTGGAGTTTTAATGTCGTGTTTAACTTCAACTATATTCTTTTTCAAAAATTTTACAGACGATGATCATTAGAGTGGAAAACTCTAAAAGGCGTACTTTTTTATTTGTCTTCTGGGAAGGAAGATATATCAACAAATTTCTAAGGTGTGATTCAATTAAATTTAGTGTAAAGTTATCCTTTTAGCCATCAAGTTTGGAATTCTTGATAAAACTGTTGATCATAGCTCTTTTTTCATTTCTTCTTAATGTTAGTATGATATATTTCATTACCTTTTCTGCTTTGTATTTTAAGATTTAGTTACTTTGTAAAAAAAACTTGTTACCTCATCTTTTTGAACTATATCATTTAAAAATTTAAAAAAAATATATAAAAATTATAAAGTAAAAGTAGCTAAAAAATGCACACTCTCTTTACTGCTGACAATAACGGAGTTATTAAAAATAAAACCATAGAATTCAATCACCTTCCTTCTTTGTGGATCGACCATGCACCACTGTGCTAGTGTAGGTTATTAAATGTAATTTTGAGGGTGGTGATGACCTCCGACCTGTTCAAAATTTATATCATCTAATAATATATCTACTACATGCACTACAGAAATAGGTAACAATTATTATAAAATCTATTTTTATACAAATGGCATTTCATCAGTTTGTAGAGTTTAAAAATCAAAATTATAGATAATTTGGGTGAAAAAAATACTATGAAACCAGCAAAAATATATTGCGTGTGTGTGAACACGAGGGATGAAATTTTCTCTCCAATGTGTGATGTGAATAAAATTTTTCTATTCATAAAAAATTGAAAGGGTTATAAATCAAATCGACTGTAAAAACTGATGGAAAAGAACATTTTTTGGTCACTATTGTAGTTGAATGTTTTGACATAATTCTATTGAATTATTGAAAAATATTTAAACTCTATTATATTATAATTTCATGTAATATGTTGTAGTGTACTATATATAATGTATAATTTTCCTAAACTAATGAAATATTCATTCAAAAAATTTTATTTATTTACCAAAAATAGATTTGGAAGGTTGTAGATTTTTTTTGGAATTATTTAAAATTGTTGCACGATAATGATCCATTTTTGGTTACACAAATTATATATATTTTATACTATCTATAATAAATAAGGGAAACTTGTTCAAGAATAATAAATTTAGATATAAAGTATAATGTCATAACGTTTCACATGTAATACATTGGTAAATTTTAATGAATATTTTCATAGTCATACCCTGAGATGACATGAGATTCATTGACCTATTGAGCCTCATTTTTTATATAATAAAAATATTAAATATATATGATATCATGTGAACATTGTTTATTTATCATAATTGTAAAACTCCAGAACGTGTTCCCGGATGGAAATTATGAGAACACCATTAAATATAGATTATGGGTTTTATCCAATCCTTAACAAAAACATTTTCTATGTCAGGTGTTTTGATTCACTCAGAGTTGTTCAAGAAAATAATAAAATAAATTCATTTATAAATTTATTGTTCTTAAATTTATGTGACCTTACCCTTTTTTATATCAATTTTTTTAAAATCATATAGTTATCCAAAAAACCATATATATTTGATAGTAGAGTGTAGATAAGGGCATGGAAGTTTATAATAGGATTGAGGATCAAATCATCACATCTAGTATCATATTCACCAAATGTTATTTTGGATCTCACTATAAAAATTGAGGTGTGCCATTTTCTTTTTGTGATTTATCCAATCCTAAGGTAGGATGTTGGTTTCCATATTTTATCCCCATTTGTTAAGCCCATGTAGAACATGATCTAGTCCTCCTAACATGATTGAATCATGGAATGGTGGTTTACTTTTAAGTATTTATTTATTTTTCATCTTGGGTATTTGGATATAGATATTATTTGATAACTATTTCTTTATCCATATTTATTATAGAATCAAACCATTTCTAGCCCAAAAATTGGTTGAAGTTCATTTGTCTTATTATGTTTTGTTGTTTTCACTCATCGTTCCTTATGTGTTCAATTTTGGAATCCCATTTGATTGAAGGTTTTAAAAATAACCAATGGATGATAATTTCATATTATTTCTGTGTCACAAATAGTTCTCATTGCAAGTCCAAGATTGAGATGGACGATACGATCTTAATGTGTAGCAATGATAGGGGATCGGGTTTGTATTTAGAGTTCCCCGGTTGTGGGGTTTTGGTATCTCAACATAGTAGTACAATAAAATATGTTTTCAATGATTTATAGACTCTTTTAATGTAGTTACAAATGATTGAAAAGACATAGATGAACCTTGATTTTCTTTTACAGACATTTGTGGTTGAGAAATCGACATTGGTGGTCACTCATGCAAGATATGGAGAATAGTCTGGATTGTATAGAAAAATCATGACTAGATGGTGTGTTTTCCCCTTCTATGATGCTCAGGATTTCATATTAATAAATTTATCACACGTAGTGTGATATGTGGCATGTAGTGTCTGAAAAATAATTGGAAGATCAATTAGTAAATTTAGGGTTAATGGACATTTTCATGACAAGTTACATGGGTATGGATATAGTACATGTACATGACCCAAAGTACATGGTCTCAATCTAGATTATAAAAACATAAGAAGGGGGAATGATGACATCCAGAACGATCACTACAGGCCATGTATTTGGATAACTTCATGTTATAGGGTTCATGAAGACACCTATAGCTCAATACCTTGAGAAACATGTATGTTACTCTTAATACACTTACAAAAAATTCTCTTAAATAGGTTTAGGCCCTACAAATATTTATTGTGGACTAGTTTTAGTTAGGATGTGTTCCCTGGGTTCATCCGTATGAGGGGAAATTGTGGAATTATACCCTAATAATAGGATTTTGATCCACTCTGTGGGATTAGATTCAAATTAAATTCAATATTCCTATGTGTTTTGTGGGGTGTGTTCCTCTATAATGTCTTTTCTTTCCCTAATATGGGTTTTAGGAGTCATCATGAACAACTTATCAGGAAATATTATCCCCTACATAGATGGTTATTCTTGGATGGATCTGAAAAAATCTGTTGCCCCTAAGAGATATCCCATATATTTGTATCAATACCATTAGTGTTCTCATGGGTATTTCATTGGTGAGGCTTGATGAGAACGACCACTAGGAATTGTGTTTTCAATGATAACGTGGTTCATAGAGTGCGTTCTCTCAAACTAACATTACCTTAAGGCCTCAAGAAGAATCATGTGGTGGGTAGTATGATTGTGGCCCCATTGGTATATGGTTTCTATTTTGTGTACATATAATTTATTAATCTTCTTCCCTTTTATCATATACTTCTCAGCATATCTTTTGTGATGATGAGATGACTAGGTACTTAGTGCTTTATGTTTGGTGATTTCCATGTGTCCTGCCGGGTAATTTTATACAAACCCACGTATGGGATCTAAAAAATATTTCATGTCTTATGAATACTACATAACTTTTGAAGGATTCTTAGGGGCACTAAGAGCCTGTAGAGAAAAGTGATCTTGATAAAACATGGATCATTCCTGGTTTTTTCATTTGAGAGTATTCCCCCACCTTCTTAGTGGGTTAAACTCTTTTATCAGTTTTGGTGGGATTGTATTTCATCCCATTATATATTATAGTACTTTTTCATACTCTCACATGGGATAGATGTTATGCACGAATAATAAAATTAGTTTTTTACCTTTGAAAATTGTATGCGTATTCAGGATGTATTCAAGTGTACATGTAACATAAGTTACATCCCCCCATGTGTGTGATATGTCAACTCGACACTGTTGTCTAAACCCAAACCTATTAGAGTGGGATTTTGGTTTTCACATAGCTTTCCAACATCATTGTGTGTCTTCATTGGCCAGGTCATTTTATATTGGTTTAAAAGGAGGTTTAATATAGTAATAGTGTTTAGAGATTATCTAGAAATGATATTTGGTATGTGAACTATGGAAATGGAGATAAGGTAATTTGATTTCAACTCTCATGATTGGGAATCCAATTTTTTGTGGTGACCAAGGTATACATTCACCAAGTGTCTAAAAACCATCTTTTTAACTCCATATAGATAGAATCCAATTTTAGGGAAATCATTGGTAGATACATCCAATAGGAATGGGTTGTGACTCCCATGACCTTCTCGAATGAGCACCCAATATACACTATATGATAGTGGTTTTCCAAATTTTATTTCAGGATGTATCCTTGATGAAATAAATTTAGGATCCGATCATAAGGTCACTATGATGATTTACAAAATAATTTTAGAGTCAATATAGGTCCTTATATTGGAAATTGTACATTCAAGTGGTTTTTCGATCATAACACCACCCATTGAGTAGAGGGTTTCAGCAGTTGTAAGGGCTATGTATTTTGGTTGTCTGAGCATACTCCATGAGTATTAGGGTTAGTTACCTCCCATGATTTAAGACGACCTATTACCCCAATAATAAAATGGATATATTGAGGTAGATACTAAAGTTTTATGACCAGAGGGGACACCCCGAGACCATATAGTTTTCATAGGGTTAATTCTTCTTCAGGACTTCATAGTTAAATGGTGGAGTCTAGTGAGTCAAATACATAATGAGAAACTCCTTCCAATATATATTTTTAGGGTCACTTTTTGGGGATTTAATATAAATCCATGTTGGAAGTTGTTCATATCTATGACCTTCTACTACTTCACCTAGGCAGCGTGACTATGGTATAGTATTCCTCAAGGTTCATCAACCTCTCATGGTACTCATTACATTTGGTTATGTATTCATTCATTCAAGCATGGAACATTGAGAATGACTTATATCGATATGTAATAAAGGAGTAATATATATTTGAATTCCTAACTATGAGGGGGTGCCTAATAGGGAGATAGTGATGGATAGAGTTCTATCTATGCAGATGATGATATTTGGCTCTAGTACTGGTTATATAGGAGCTCATACCTAGAAACCCAATAGTTAGTAGAAAAACACAATGATATAGACATTAGAGTTAATCAAAAAGATTATCCCAATATAGATTGATTATTTTATCTAGACATCAAAGTGGTATACTCAGCTGACGTAGAAGTGGTGTTTCTCTTGCAATTTTTAGGGACGTCTCACATGGTATTAATTGACCCACTATGTAGAAGACAAAGAGATCTTCAATGGACCTCCTAAGAAATGGAATGTGTAAGAGAAAGGATGGATTTAGGGATATAGAATTAGTATAACAGTAGAGATATATTCTGAAGGTGGTGATATTTTTATCTTGTTTCCACTATCACCCCCCACATGGTATTGAACACCACACTGAGGGAGCTAGTTTTCAATGATAATGATTAATGTATTCCAGGGATGTCTATGGACTAGTGGATCCTTGGATGAATAGATTTGCAATATGTGTCTTTTTAAATTTAGATTAAATTATAATAAAAATAGTTTTCATAAATTTATTTCAAGGAACTTGTCTAGTTTTATATTTAGATTTTCTTGTGGATAATATGTTTCAACCTTTTAATTTCGAGACTTCTATTGGGGGAATTTGGACTCATTCCCTTCTACAGACAGTGTGTAATGAATCATAGAAGGGTGTGTTTCATGTGGTATCTATTTTTTGAAGTAGTGAGGCCTTTAATAAAATCATAGTTATGGTTTGGATATCCATACTTCATACCCAAATTGACTATCTCATGTAGAGAATTTTTTCATTTCATGGTTATGGAATTGTATTTTTCTTTCTTGGGTAAGAAGGAAACTAAGTAATGGGAAGAAATTATTATAAAAAGTGGATAGAAATGATAAATGTTTAGTTATCTAGTGTTACAATTAGAGTGGTTGACTATTTGTTCTTCCATTTTCCTACAATGGGGGTAGAGTTTTAGGATTCCTTTCCTAAGGACGGTTTGGGAGTACCTCTCCCACTGAGAGATACACATATGAATTAACATTCTCTTAGGGACATCCTTGATATATTCATCAAAATATCATATGGACCCTAAAGAAAACTGTGAACTTAATGTACAGTTGGAGGACTTCAAGATGAATGGATTTGTTAACCTAGTGTTTCCTACATGGTATCCCTTATTTTGTTTCCCATTAAGGTAGATAAGAGCTTGAGGTTGTATATGTATTACTCTCACCTAAACTAGGTGATCACAAAAATAATTATCCACTACCAAGGAATGATGAAAACATTGAATATCTATGAGGGGTGAGATGCTTCTCAAATATTTACCTTAGATTAATATATCATCATATTTGAGTATGAGACATGGATATGCTAAATATGACATTCCAATCTCTCTAAATTAATTATGAGTACTTAGTGATGCATTTTGGAATGAAAAAGTTTGTATAAGTTTTTATATTACAGATGAAGTAGATCATTCATCCCTCCTTATACGAGTTTGTGTTTGTCCAATTTGATGTAATACTAGTGTAATCAGATTTTAATGATACTCATGTGATATTTTTTAGCATAGTTATTGACAAAAAATGAGAGAAACTGCATTATGGGATGATCTCAAAGTGTCAATTCTAGATTTTTGTGTTCAGCTTTCAACGATAGTAATATATTAGAGGGATTATCAGAAGACCGAACTATGGTTGGGGAAGTTTTATCTTAGAAGAAACCTAAGAGTTTTCATAGGGTGCAGAGCTTCTGTGGGAGTACATTACATTACTAGATTCTTATAAAATATTTCATCAAATATTCTGAGGATATGAATAACTACTAGAACATGAAAGTAAATGTAATCAATACCTGAAGATTTTTAATCAAAATAAAATAATTATGTAATTTTATTGATATTTATTTCCCACTTTGACCTTCAGACCTTACCTATATTTAATATTATCTGAAAACCTTATAATCCATGAATTTTCATCATTGGAATTCAAATTAAAATAGCAATTATCCTTCCTCCCTCAATTAATAAATATTATTATATTTTATTCCATTTTAGGGTTAATGTGGGAATTTTTGTGATTCATGGTAACATCGTGTGAGCATACCATGAACTATGAATGGCGGGAGAATCACTTGATCATTTGGGATAGGGTTCAAACACCATCTTGCTGAAGGACCTTGGAACACCCTGAGAGGGGAGGGGTGAATCTGGGTGACAGGTTTTTCTTAAAATATGACCAATCTTTTTCCCCAATGTGTAGGATTAATGTAAACCTATCTGATGAGAATTTATAGAAAACAAACAACCACATTCAAAGAAATAACACAACAATTTTACTTGGTTAACCACTAACGTCTGGTATAAGGGGTATTTATTGGAAGTTTGTCAGATATACCTAAATAAACTAATTTTCACTTGTTGTGGAATAGAAGAGGTTAGAGATAATTACTCAATTCTAGGAACACTACCAATACAATATTTTAGGGATATCACTTTGCATCCCTCAGAGCACTTCTGTTGAATCCCCCAAATGCACTACATTGAGATTGGTCTAACATGGTTTATTGACATGAAGGTCACTTCAATGGATTCACATTAAAGTATTAGTCATTTTTTAAAATGATACTCTTCTTGTAATATAGACCTATGTTAGTGCACATTGGAAAAAATATTCACAGAGAATATGATATTAAAAAATTCCTCTTGTAAAGCTCTTTCTCAAATCTCACAACCATTATTAAGCACACTTCCTTCATTGAAAAAACTACCTTCATGAATTTTAATGAGTAATCATATAATACCCCATCACCATGAAGCACTCAATAAATAAAATCATTGGAATCATTCAAGAATCACCACATCTTTTTTTGTTGGTAAATCTTGCATAGAATACCTGATTCATATATCTCTTCTAGCTTCATGAAATATATTTGATTCCAAATATTCCTTAAAACATTAAGTAAAATGTTGAGGTGTAGAATTATACTAATGGGTAGGATGTTTGCGATGCTCCTCCACCTCCAGCGTGTTTTTCAGATCTAAAATGGACATCTTCATAGAATTCTTTCCTTCATGATGCTTCAATCACATAAAACGTAGTCATAGAGATCACCGTAAAAAAATCACATATTAGTGATCCTCCACTTCTTGTAATCATGAAGATCACTGTCTCTATTTGAAATGCTTTACATCTTCACAATCCTGAACCCAGTCTTCTTGAAACCCATTCCATTACAATATTTTTGAAGATTTGATGCTAGAAAACAATATTTCACGATGTTATCCCATCCTCCAGATTTTTAGCCCAAAAAATTGGAAAACTATAAGAAACTATAAAACCTTCAATACATTTGTAACTTGTATTTGTAATATCCCTTCACCTTCAATGTCCCTGATCTTATATGTGAGGATTGACCACAAAAAGAAACCATACTCCATTGCCAGTAAAGAACAACCTTGGTTCCAACACATTCAATATAAATTTATAGGTCAAAATTTTATATATTTTCATATAAAAAATGAAAATTAATCAAATGAAAATCGGGAAAAAATATTTCATTGTACATAAATTACATTTTTGAACCAAAAGGGAAAAAATAATGAAGTGGGTATAAAATATTTTTTAGGGATCTTGAGTGGGGGGTTAATTTAATTTGGATTTAAATAAAATATTGTGATTTGTATTTAATGAAATGAAATATCCCCTAAAAGGCTCTGAGTTATTTTTACATCATTACCCACCTACCCAATACTAAAATACATTAGAACCGTAATGTGAAGTACTTGTGATTTTTTATTGGTAAAATATCTATGTCGGTATTTATATTACTTGAAGTAGTATATATATAGTTAATATACTAAAGATTGACCAGAACTATAATTTCATGATCTTAGGTGATGAATAGAATTTTATTTCTAGTTTGGTTTATCTTAAATGAAATGATAATTATGATAGATACAAAATATGATTGGAAGATAGAAAAAATATTAAATTGAGTTATATATGAGGCATAGCTGTAATACATTTAAAATGAAAAGTTAATGTGCTTTTTGAAGTACTTAATTTTAAAATTATTTATATATATATAATTATCCATATGCATCCCCTGTTAGAGTTTGGACTCTTTCTAATTTTATTTTGATGTTTTTCATGAGATGCGTTAGCTTACTATGTATGGGGGAGTTTGATGCGATTTATTTTTATATATTAATTTTGGGTTTTTATTGAGTATAAAACCCCTTTTTACAAGATATATGTATATATATATTAAAGGATTTATTTTGGTAATGATTGATGATTTCCAATATTATATAGTGGAATGAACAAATTGAGGATTTTTCTAAGAAAAAATCGAGTCTACATGGTGTCAACGTAATAAGCACACATCATATACAATTCAAAGTAGCGTGGATATGCCATTTGTGGTACATGGATATATAAAAAATATAGTATTACACACCTTGTATACCATTAATAATTTTATATACTCTTACCTCCCAATAGGCGACACATTAGATTTCAAAGGGGTAGCTTGGTTGCTCACTTGCCAAAAAAAGAAATTGGAATAGTCAGTTGACCATAACACACTATGTGTAATTTTAATACATTATTTGTAATTTTGTTTTCTTTAATCATCATAGTAGGCCAATGAAATAATATATTCTTATCCTAGGTGGAGGTGTTACCACTCTAGTAAATTAATTTTTCCTTGACATTAGTTGGAATTTTTACTTATTAATTCCATGTTTTCTTTCATTTCATCTAACTATACTTTTTCACCTCTAGAATATATGGGAAATTTGGAGTTCTAATCCATCCATCACAAAATTAAAATATATGTATGAGGTCATAGGTTTTTTAGGGTTGTTATGAAATCATGGGTGTGTTGTAATTGAAATGTTGGTGAGTTTTTAGATATTGATATTTTTTGTTTAATTTCATTTCAATTTGATTTCTAAACTCAATAGTGGTGTTTTACTGAAATAAGAATGATACGAGTGGGAAAAAAAACTAGTTACAACTAGTTAAAACATAACCATTGGGAGAGTCTATTTCCACTATTTTGGGGTTAATTTAAAACTATGTCTTTAATTCCATTAATAATGATAAAAATGGATTAAAACATAAATGACACAACTATTTATTATTGGAAAATGTAATATTACCCAAAATTGTTTCCCCTTGGTAAATGGACATACTTTTGTTTTTCCAAATAGTGAATTTTATAATAAAACCATAATTTAAATCTCAACCTCAACATTCCATTTTTTGTGTTTCTTATCTTTTTTCATATCCCTTTCTATTTTTTATATATCATACAATTTATGTTTATTTGTTTTCACTCACCACCACTTTTTATTTGGGGTTAACTTGATGGAACTCATAAAATCATGACATACTTCTCTCCACTTATTCCCAATGGATTGACCCTGATACTTATATTTTTTATAATTTATAATGGTTGAGGTCTCCTTGGTTGGTATGGATTTTTTCCATTGATATAGTGTGAAACCATATATATGAATAACTTTTTCATTATCTTCTTATTTAGTGAACCCTTACCTAATGAATCAATTATATTACCTTATTTATTATAATAGATGAGATTTATTTTGTTTTTAATAATGGTATCCTCAATCACATCCCATGGAACTAAGGTTGTATGCATCTTATAATCCTTTATAGGCTATTTAGATAATTATGAAAAATAATAAAAATCATATTCCTGCTAAAAATAATTACATGTTCATATTATTCTGGTTCAACAACAGTTGGACCATCATTACTCACATCCAAAAAACAGCATGGAGAAGCATTTAATGGAAATTCTATAGCCAAACAATTAGTAGCCCCATGTGGAATATCATAAGGTTGGAGAACCACTATGGTTGAGAAAAATATGCCACAAACTCAAGGATCTTCACCACTAAAGATGGTTTCTGCATCATTTATCATATATTACTGATCCAATTATAGGAAAAAAGTATAAATTCAATATCAATAACCACAGATATATTCTAAATATTGTCTCCAATTTTATCATCCCATCATGATATCATTTTATGGTTTAGTAATGTAGATGAATCTACTTTATATACTTCATAATTTTTTAACTCCACAGTATAGTCCACAACTCATCCTATCCACACACCACCCCAACCTCTCAAACTCCTTCCTTGCTCGCTGAATTCGCCACCTGATAGGATACATGAATTTTCTCCTAACCAGTTTCTGATATCGAGCCTGGAATATGTACACCTGTTTGAAACATATTCTTCATTTGATAATTCTCATTAGAATAAAATATACTTAAAAAGTTTGTTTATTTTATTTCTTCAAAATTATGCAATGGATCAGTATCACTGTGTTATAGAGACTTAGAGACTCTACAATGCAGTTTCATGGAAATACTAAAACACATTTAAAACACTAAAATGTGTTAATTTGTTTCCTATATTAAATAGGGGTGGGGAACAATGTTATAATAGATAATGCTGGGGAATTTTCCCTGGATTCCTAAATATTACCTAAAGAATGGAAAAGAAATATCTCTCAATGGTGACGATAGATTGGAGATCAGAGCTCAAATCAAGCATCAATAAATGACGAACAATGACGATCGGAAGATCAAGGATGTTCATGGATGGGTCACCAAAAACAAAAATTTATCTCCTCTAAATGATACTCTTTCAAGGTTGGGGGTGTATTTCAAAGTGAATTCCTTCCCCTTTTTCCCCAATGATGAATGTGAACCAACCCAAAAATAGGTTGATCAACAAGTTCATCGTTCATGTGGGGTGGTTTATCTATTGCGGGGTTTTGAAGGTTTAAAAACATGGGGTTTATCCTTTTATTCCTTTCCCCTCTATTAAATGTATTAATGAAGGTAAAAATGAACAAATCCTAGGTTAATCCCTTGGGTGTTCTTGGTGTCTTTCCTAACACATTTCTTGCGTTATTCCCCAACAGACCCGCTTGGTCACGTCAGACAATGCGTGGAGGTTCCGAATGTGACCAGACCCCTAGAGTGATGAAAATACCATCTCGAGACCATATAAGTGATAGAGACGTTAGGAGAATTGTAATGGAGTTCTTTATTTGATTAATGGACCACTATAGTAACCGTGGAAGACCGCAAAAGAATTCGAGGAAAGTTGCAGCATAGCCACCTGATGGGAGGAACTCACGGCACTGTGGCCACAGGTGGAAGAAATGGTCGCTAGCTCAATGATAGGTGGTGGCCTCATCCAGACATGGTTGGAAGCCTAATCCAGACATGGTAGGTGGTTGTGTCACAAGATAGAGGGCCACATCACACAACTGAGGGCAACTGTCTAGCTGGACACTGGAGGCACCCCACGACAACTATCGTGGGGCAGTCAAACGACATACCATAATATTAAAAATGGTGGTCACCCCACCTTTATTGTGAAGGTAAGAGGTGCCCACTATATCATAGGAAGAGGAACCATCTCGCTCTAGTGGATAGTGCAATTCTGATAGTGGGTCGTGTCGACCCGATGGGATCAGTCAAACCCGGTGGGTCGTGTTAGGTGGGATCGAGAACCAACCAACCCCTTTTTACTTAAATGACCATAAAATCCAAACTTTATGTCGGTTTGATGAGCCATTTGTAGCATTGGGACCTTTATTAGGAGGGTTACTTTCAAGAGACATTATGTGACCTTTCACGGATTTTGGCGTGTGACATTATTGGCTCATGGGGTAGGTGAACCTGGAACAAGCATGCTAATGAAGGAATCCTGTGACTAATTGTGGAAAAGACACGGAGTTGGTCTCCTATGAAGATGTGGAGTTGGTATCTTGTGATGAAATATATTTGGTGTCCTGTAATGATGAAAATTTATTCTAATGTGAATATTTAGAGTGGGTCTTCTGTGATGAAGAGGAGTTTTTCTCCTACAAATATGTGAAGCAGGTCACATATGAGGTAACAAAGTTTGTCTTTTGCAGTGATACACAGTAGGTCTACTGTGAATACTTTATGTGTCATCAGATTTTATTTTTCCCAGAATTTATTAAGTATATACATTCTATAGACAAGAACCTAGTGTGAGATGAATATAGTGAATCTAATTACTGTACTTCTTAGAGGATACACCTCTTATATTTATTTGGTAGTCTACCATGTGTCTTTGTTTTTTGATTACATATGTGGTTTGGGGTCCCTACTAAGTATTGTATTCTTCACCCCTACAGGGGATTCTCCTCAACGTGTCATGTATTGTAAAGATGATAGATATATTTGACGATGCCCTTGGTGGGATAAAGATGGGTGGTGCTTCAGGGTTACCTGACTTATATGGTACACTTCAGTGAAATTCAGATATATTATTGCACCAACACTTCATGTAGGGTTTTCTATGGGCTAGATCCTTGAGAATGTACTTTTTTATTTCAGTTAGGTGTGCATTCTAGACCATTTAATATTCATTTTTGTACTATTACTCTTAGTGGATGTCATTGTGGGATGAATATCTATTTACACTGTGTTTTTAGTTTCAATACTTTTTCTAGGAGAAGTGTGTGTGTGTACAAGTTCTTAGGAAAATACCTCCCCTTTGTAGGTTATTCCATCTCAGTTCTAGTCTCCAGCCTCTGTCCTATGGGAGGATGTCTTGGGCTAGTCACAACACGATACCTAGGAGATTATTCATAAAAGAGTGGTATCATTGGGCGGTCACTTTTATTTTTGTTTTGGGACAACACTGTTATGTATTTTGAATTCGGATTTCTGGCCATGTAGTCTAGTTCTGGTGCTGCATTCAACTAACCCAAACTCCCGGACTCAGAATTCTTCTTTTTTTTACATTGTACATAAAAACATTGGTTACATTCATTATATAGGAATATTTAATGTTGTCATGTCCTTTTAGGGTAAGATTTAGTTCACAAGGTATAATTTATTTACTGTGGAACAAATTTTTATATTTCAGGATTCTTCCACATAGGTAGCCAACTAGGATTTTGTGGCATGACCAAATGAATGGTACATCAAGTGATGGGGAATCCGTTTAGGGACAGTTTCCATATATATAAATTCATGGCACTTTAATAGTGATACCACCACCTGAAAATTATCTTTTCTTACCGACATTACAAGTAGAGGATGCACACAAGCTCAGTGTGTTACATGATTTTCGTAGATAGTGACCTCCAATGTTCTGAGGTGATATTGTTCCTCTGGTAGTTGATGATTTTTTATGTGTTTACGTTAGTTTTATGCCTACTGAGGATTCTTCTGTACCAGATGGTGGTACTATCCAGGAATCTTCTACAATCTCGGTGCTGAGATGGTGGAGCTTGATGATCCAAATGCATGATGAGGCTACCCTCACATGGGAAGACATTGGGTTCCTATTCCAGAAAGAGATATTTTGTTAAATGTTATGATCTATTATTATACAGGATCTAGTACGCCTATAGTTTGACAACCTGGTAGTAGAAATGTACTTAGTGAGATTCACATATCATTCCAGCTACTCTATAGACATTGTGCTAGAACTGTTATGTAGGGCATGGACCTTTGAACAGGCACTAAGACAAGAGATCAAGGTTTCTATCATACCCTTTAGCTATCCTATGCATGTTAGGGTGTTAGAGTGAGATCTACTAGTTCAGAGCTTTCTAGTTGAGCAAGCACAAATAGTGGGAGCTACCACATGGCATTGGGTAGCTTGTTCTTCGATAGTAGGTAGTCAGTAGATAACTCAAGGGTCATAAAGGACCACACTGTCTAGGGGAAGACCTCAGGACATGGGATTAGTTGTTCATGGATTCTAGGGTAGAGTAGGTAAGAAAAATGAAGGGTTGTACTACATGTGCGACAGTCTAGGATATATTGATAGAGATTGTTCGACTAGCCGTTTGACCGACCATGAGATGGTCGAAAAAAACCAAGGTAGTGGGAGAGGTAGGAACATGATGGTACTCCATGAAACATACATTGTGGAGGAACAGGTGACAAACATGAGGTGGACCGAGGTTTGAGACTCTATCACCACCACCACTAGGTGGTCCACCACGGGCTCATGGAGCTGTGGTACTGGGGAAAGGAAAGCTCCAAACATTGGAAGAAAATTATCCCAAGACTCCCAGGAAGATTAGATGTATGATCTAAGTCCTATCCACCCTATATGTAGTTCATATGGACATAGGTTATAATAACTCATTCATCTCCATTAACTTTGTTCAAGACACATAGATTCCAGTGTAACCGTTAACTCGATCCCTACACATAGAGACTCCTACAAGATATGATTTGATGATCAAACCCTGGTGTTGATAGTGTTATCTTACTCTTGGGTGATAGGGTTTCATTTGAGATATCCAAGTAGTGGAATAAAGGCCTTACGATGTCACTCAGTGTATGGACTGGTTATCTATAGTCCATGCTTAGATTGACTGTTTGAGGTGCAAAGTGTAGTGTATCTATGGAGATGGGACGAAGTTTTCTTTTATCAGAAAAAGAGAAACACAAGAAGAATTGTATGGAATCACACATAAGAGGGTACAAAATATTACAAATAAGTTGGATAGAATGAGCCCCGGTGTAGTTGATGAGATAAATCCGAAATTTCTGATAGTGGGGGTCATGTATGAGGATGCCTTCTCAGAATTTGTTCAAGTACTACCTCCCCGTTGGGAGGTAGATATATGCATTCACCTATACCCTTGGAAGACACTTCTATCTACACCTGTATATCAGAATGATCTAGTAGATCTTTGTGTGGTGAGGGTATTGTTGGATGACTTATAGTTGGAGGTATTTGTGAGGCCCAGTGTTTCACCATGGGCAGCACCAGTTTTGTTTTCGAAGAAGGTAGTCGAGATCCTGATTCTATGTGTGGACTTTTGGAACTTGAACCTGGTGACAATGAAGATCAAGTATCCACTACCGAGGATTTATGACCTCATAAATTTATTGCATGGAGAGAGGTGGTTCTCAAAAATAAACCTCAAATAGGGAAATCACCAGATTCTAGTATTGGAAGTTGAAAATTTAAATATATATTTCAGATATCTCTACGACCACTACAAGTACATAGTGATGAATTTTTTCATGTAAAACACCAAGTAGTGTTCATGGAACTCCTGATTTGGATATTTCAACCTTACCTAGAAAAGATTATAGTGGTCTTTATAGATGTAATACTAGTGTAATTAGCATCTAAGGGGGAGCACATGATACATTTTAGGATGTTCTTAGACATAAAATGAGAGAACTAGTTTTATGGGATGCTCTAAAAGTGTCAGTTATGGATATTAGAGGTCCACATTCTGTGACATGTCATTTCCGTGGCTGGAGATACTATAGATCTAGGGAATATAGAGGCTATTCATGCCTAGGAGGAACAAAATAATGTTACCGAGGTGAATAGATTACTTTTTTTGGCGTTTTAATATCATAGGTTTGTTCCCGATTATTCTTCAGTAGCAGAATCCATGATATCCTTGACATGAATGGGGAAGCCTTTCATATGGACAAAGAATTACCTAGAGATATTTCAGCAGCAGAGGTAAAGATTAATGAGTGCTCCCATCCTAATATTGTTAGAGGATGGTGTTGGTTATGTGGTGTTCTATGACACATTAGGAACCGTGCATGGTTGTTTCATGATTTAGGGTCAAGTGATGATTTCTTATTATTCATGGAAATTGAGACAAAATGAGCAGAACTATGTGACATGTGATCTAAAGTTTTCAGTTTTAGTCTTCGCATTAAATATGTGGCGACACAACCTTATAGGAGAGCAATTTATAGTATAATCATACCACAAATGTCTCAAGTATATCTTTTCTCATAAGGATCAAAATATGAGATAGAGTCATTGTCTAGAGTTTCTCTAGTACTATGACATTAATAAATTCTATACTCCTTTGAAGGGAAATGTGGTGGCAGATGATCTTATCAAGAGATGGAGTTCAAAACTACTGAACGATGCATTAGAGTAGTTGGACTCATTATAGATATCATTCATGGATGGAGATAGAAAATTTTATCTCCAGTCAATGGCAGTTACCCCTCCACTCATACAGCAAATCAGAGAGGCATAACATATAGATAATAGCTACAATACTTCACCTGCTTAGATGTCTACCTAAAATTCCCCTAATGGATATTTGAAAAGTGGGTAACAGATCATTCTTTACAAAGGACGCACACTTGTACCAGTTATCTAACATGGGGAGATGTTGTGGAAGTTCCATACATCCCATTTATCAGTTCATCCGGATGTGGTTATGATGTACTAGGACCTTCATTGTCAATTTTGTTGGGTGGTGATGTAGAATGAAGTGTCATAGTTTGTCACTAGATTCCTCACATGTTAGCAAGTGAAGGATGAGTACTAGGTTTTAGTTGGTTTGAATCAACCTCATGTGGTTCTATAGTGGAAGTGGGATGGAAAATAAAATGAAATTCGGACATTTTTACAACATACGTTATGGAAACACAATTCCAAGTGGGAGTTCATTGATCGACTCACTATGTTAGGCCACATCCTAGTGATATGTGAACATGTTTTAGTATAGATATTGGGATTCTACTACATACATGAGATTGTTTGACACTATGGAGTACCGTATATGATAGGCTTGGATCATGATGTTTGTTTCACATCCCTATTGTGGAAGGGATTTCAATAGGAATTTGGAACTCAACTGCGCTTGAGCACAACTTTCCACCCGTATACAAATGGCTAGACAAATCGGGCTATTCAAGCCCAAGAGGAAATGCTACATTCTTTCATAATAAATTTTTCCATGGTTAGGAGGATCAAAAACCACATTTGGAGTTTTTAAACAACAAAATATCCCAATCCACCATCATTATGTCACCGTTAAAGGAATTGTATGGGTGATATGGTAGGTCTCTACATTTCTGGATAGACCCCGGAGAGTCACCAGTCATGGGATTGGAGTTGTTTCAGGATAATACAGAGAAGGTGTAGGTCATCTTGGAGTGGAGGAAGACTGAACGAAGCCATCATAATTACATTACTGATAGGTGAAAGAGGACATTGGAGCTTGTAGAGGGAGACCATGTCTTCCTTTGGGTATCTCCTCAACATGGGATACAATTATTTGGCTAGGGAGGTAATTTATCTCCAAGGATAATCGGTCCATTTCTAGTACTGGGTAGAGTTGGAGAGGTGGATTACTTCTTGTTTGTGTCTCTCTAGTTAGAGTGGGTGAACTATGGAATCCATGTATCACAGTTGAGGACATACAAGCATGAACCATCGAACGCCATCGATTAGGGAAATCAGGATATCAATGAAGGGGAGAATTTCATTGAGTACTAAGTGGAGATCCGGGATCGATAGCTGAGGACCATTCGTGGGATGTTGATTCCTCTAGTTCGTGTTCGGTGGAAGAACAAGAATTTCCAGTTGGTCACATCGGAGCGAGAGGCACAAATTCGGCCTCAGTATCCCCATTAGTTTTTTATACATTATTTTTGATTTTAGGGATGTAAATCCCAAAGGTGGATAGATTATAATGAATCATATTTTACAGATTGTTTTAGAATTTATTTGGGAACATTCTAAGACTGGATGCAGAGACAATGCATGATTCCAATGCACAGTGTTCCCATAATAGTTCGATGAAAACTGTTATGTTTTTAATTTCACATGTAATTGGTTTTTCCATAAAATGTTGAATAACTTATAATTGGTACCCGGATAAAAAATATTGGGGAATCATCACATTCGGAATAGAGTTCTTACCTTATGAGTGACTTAACATTAGTCGCTATGGGTCTTCAATGAGAAAACCTAAAAATGACATAAATGAAAATAAAATAATTAAATAAAATTATTTTGTATTAAAATCCTAACAACTCATGAATTATTAATCATAATGGAAATTAGATACCACTATTGAATTCCTAATGTGGCATTTTACATAGGTATGATCTACCATTGGTTGGTACAGGTCAACTACAAAAGATAATTTATGGACTTTTTTAGAGAAAAATAAAAAATATATTTTATTTTATTTCTTCAAAGTTATGTTGTGAGTCTATAGTACTATGATGTAGCAAATCTACGCCACTAAAAATGAATATCATGTATATATTGAAACACTTTTATAATGCTGAAATGTGTTAACACGTTTCCACCATTAAATAGAGTCATGGAACAATGTTAGAATTGATAACGCTGGAGAAAATTTCCTAGATCCCTAATGTGTCCCTGGGGAAAGGATAAAGAAGCTCTCATACTAGTGATGAATGTTTTGAGATCGGAGCTCAGATCAAGCATCTAAGAATAACGAACGCCGATGAATGACAGATCGAGGACGTTCAAGGATGGATTTCCATCAAAGCCGAATTCTATCCTATGACTGATCCTCCTTCCATGTAGGGGGTTTATTTCTATGTGAAATCATTCGCCACTCTTATTTAAATATGAAAAACATATAAAACACCATAAATAGGTTGATCCATAGGTCGATCATTCATGTGGGATGGGTTATACACTACGATGTTTTGAAGGGTTAAAAACATGGTGTTTATCCTATTGTTCCATTCCCATTTTAAACGGTATGAATGAAGGTCGAAACAAAAAAGGATTAAATTAATCCCTTGGGTGTTCTTGGTGGATTTCCTATCCTTCTTATTACATTCCTTTCTGACCAACCCCCATGGTGGAGTCGGCCATTCTCAAAATGTTCCGAATGTGTCCGGACCTCATAAGCGATGATAAGATGATTTTGATCCCATAACAGTCATGGTGATGACTGGAGGTTTGAAATTTAATTTTCAATTAGGAGAACGGACCACCACCACAAAGGTGGAATCCCATAGAAGAGGGATCCACCATCAATTGGGAGGCCACCCCTCATGAGGCACCCACAACATAGCAGCCACAGGTGGTGGACAAGGCCACGGGTGGCGGACAAGGCCTCTGGATCGACAGTTGGTTCCAACCTCAGACAAATGTGGCAGGAGGCCCCATCACACGAAAGAGGGATGCAGTCCTACTGGGTAGAAGTGGGACCCAACTGAAACTGTTTTGGGTGGTCACATGGAGGAATACCTCCTTGAACGTGGTGGTCACCCTGTGTTGATCCAGCAGGGATGCAGTGCCCATCACATCCTAGATGGACTAGATCTCCCACTCGAGTGGGATGACCCAGGATGCCAATAGGCCCGATCGAGAGTAGTTTGGGCCAACAGGGAGGACAGAACCATATGTAAAAGTTGACCCAATAGGTCAGGTCAGACCTAGTGGGTCATGTCGGGTGGGTTGCAGTCAGACCCGACCTAGACCCAACCAGGACCTTTTTACTTAAATAACCTCATCAACCAAACCATAAGTCCATTTGATGATATATTTGTAGCGTTGGGACTCTAGAGAAGAGATAGTTATTTTGATTGAATCTACATGTCCTTTAGTGGAGTTTGGAATATGTAATTTTTTGATCAAGGAGTAGGTGATCCCATAATGAGTGCGCTAAGGATGAAATCATGTGACTAGCTATAAAATACGTGGGGTCGGTCTCCTGTGAATATGCGGAGAGGGTATTCTATGAATAAGTAATTGGTTCTACTTAGAAGATATTGAGTTGGTATCCTAGGAAGATATGGAGTGATTATCCTATGAAGATGCAGAGTTGGTCTCCAATAAATATGTGGAGTTGGTCTCATGCGAAGTGGCAGAGTTGGTCCCCTGTGAAGATGTTAAGTTGGTTTCCTGTGAGGTCATGGAGTAGGTCTCCTTTATAGATGTAGAGTAGGTCCACTATGAATACTCTATGTATCATCATATTTCAATATGACTCTAGTGACAATCTTGATTGTGCTGATTAGCGGATACACCTTGTGTAACTCTTTGGTAGTCTTCCTTGTGTCTTTCTTGGTGTTTTAACATTGTTTATTGGGGTACAGAATGAGTATTGTTTTACTCACAATTTCACGAGCTTTACCAGCACGTGTCATGTCTTGTGAAGAAGATAGACAACTTTGATGAAGTCCTTAGTGCAATAGAGATAGGTGGTTCTTCAGGGTAACTTGAAGAATGTGGTACACTTCAGTGACATTCATAAATATTATTGTAACTACCCATCAGGTAGGTTTTTTTATGGTTAGGACAAATTTCCTGTACTTTTCTATTTTATTTGAAATTGTATTATGGCCCGTTTACTTTTCATTTTTGTAATGATACTATCATTATTTGTCTTAGTGGGATGCATATTAGTTTACTCATTGTTTTTAGTTTCAATAATTTTTCATGGAGATGTGTGTGTGTGTGTACATGTTCTTAGGAAAATGCCTCCCCTTTGTGGAATATTCATACTTGATGTTAGTCACCAGCCCTAGCATATGGTAGGTGGGTTTAGCGCAGTCCCAACATAGGCCCCCAAAAAAGGGTCATGAAAATGAGGATATTGAAATTTAATTTCAAGTATAATGATTCATTTGTTATAAATAGTGTAAATGATGTTTTTAAAATTAACGGACTTAGAGAAGATCCTTGAAGATAATAGTTTTTATAATACATATAAATGTTTGTTATATGTAAAGAGAATTGATTTATTTTTATT
The DNA here is from genome assembly GCA_963277665.1 of Viscum album. Taxonomy (NCBI): domain Eukaryota; kingdom Viridiplantae; phylum Streptophyta; class Magnoliopsida; order Santalales; family Viscaceae; genus Viscum; species Viscum album. Next base: position 652,951,270 of record OY728123.1, read on the forward strand.
ATATTATCAATCACCAATATATGGAATTGAAACTTTTATAAATTTCTATAACTAGAAAATTATTGAAATGGAAAAGTGATTTTATTATATGATATTTTTTTAGATTAAATAATTTTTAAGAACATTGGATCTTATATATTGAATAATGAAAAATATACAAAAAACATTCTATTTTGTTTTTACCAAAGAAGAAATTATTTTCCTTTCCAAAATACAATTTACATAAATTCATATAGGAAGTATCGTAAATATAATATTAAAAAAATAAGAAATCAGTTAATTTTTAAAATTTAGATATTATGTGAAATATATTTTGAAATTTACTAAACATATATTTATTATATGGGGTGGAGTTGAGTATCCATTCATTTTTGTGTGAAATTTATTCTCATCATATCTGTAATGTGGGATACATATATTTCTAAAAAAATTATAAATTAATTTGTTCTTACTGATTAATGTATGGATTTTATATCAAAAATGAGTATTTCAAATAAAATTTAATATTTATAAGAAGAACATAAAATACTAATGGAAGATGGAAACTGAAAAAAAAATATTTTATATATTATGCTTTTATATGGTTATCATTTCATAATATATCCAAACTTAATAACTTATTCATAGTTATTATAATTGAAAATAATTATTAATTGAATTATCATTTTTGGAAAGGCTAAGAACATTTTTTAAATTAATGAGGAAAAAATATTACAGAATTAAAATAAAAAATATTAATATACTCTATGATTTCCAAAATCATATTAATTTTTCATTTCTCCAGAGATCTTATATCAAATTATTTAATTACATTATGCTAAGAATAATTATTCACTTAAAAATAAAAAAAGATATTTGAAAAAAATATCTATTAAGATATTATTTTTTCATTAGCCTCATTTCATTCCTATATCAAACCTAAAGGGAACTCTTGATATTTTGAAAAAAATAAATATTTTTCGAACCTAAAACAATAAATATTTAGGTGTTGGACTATTATCATTTTGTTTTTATTTACTTAGTAACATTATGATGGATTATTAAATTTGTAGGCTAAAATAAAAATGGGATAAGAATCATACATTCCCATATATGCATTTAATAAAATTTAAATGTGATGTTTATCTATTTATATCTATATGATACCAATCACATCAATCATATAGTTTCCAATATAGGGAAAAAAATTCAAATATCATGTTCTTATTTTTTTATATATTTATCTTCATAGATGAATGGTGGAATAAAATAAAATTTATAGACCTTTTAGTCTAACTAATACAAAATAATTTAAGGAAGAAAATGTAAGAAAATTGATACTTCATTCCACCCCTCCAGACACAAACACATTTGTTTTATAAAAATTTCATTATATTTTGTAATTTCATGTGTCATGAACCAAACCATCTTGAACCTAAATGGGTAACCTGAGTCGTCCCGTGTCACGGTTCAAGGGGCTGCCCTAATCCTCCTGATCTAGAAACTGGTGCTGGTCATCACACAGAAACTATGGGAATGATTTCTACAAATATAAACAAAAAAAATAAGATGGAAAAAACCCGATCCTACCAAAATAAAATAAAATAAATAATAAGAACAAAAAAACTAAATTCACAATAAAAAATAAACCAATAGACCTTGATTCGCAAATAGATCTCAATGTTACCCCATGGTTCACTCAACAAAATCATAAGTAAACATCACCTCATGATGATTGAGACCAATATGGAACCTACACCTGAGTATAAAAACTGATATATAATTTCATGCAGGAGTATTATAACATATCATGTGGCAGTAATTAATATATTCCCAATACATTTCCTTTAGATAAAACATTCGTTAGTTGAATGTTTCAAATAAAATATATAAAAATAGGGTTTTATCAAATTTAATTTTATATGACAAAAAATTATCCATTTCCCACATAATTTAAACTATGTTTCCTTTTTAAGAAGAATTCTTTTACAATTTAATGAATGGTATGGAGATTAAAAGGAATTTTGTTTTTAAATAAAAACAAAAGGGAAAAGTGAATCATTTTGAAATCATTTTAATAAAACATTTAAAACCTATTATTTAATTTTAGTAAATAGATATACCATTAAAATTATCATGAGAAACAATTACTCAATGATTCAAATTGAATATAACACATATGTGACCAAAACAACTAAGGAATCTTAATTATCTGATGAAAATAAATATAATCTAGGGAAACATGCGATTCTATAGGAGATCGTAGGATAATTTAGAAATTACTGTCATTTATCCATCATGGCAATGCCACTAATGAAATCAACATCCCCCAAACTCAATTATACCCTACCAGGTCTAATTGAGGGGTATAATCTCAAAGTAGAGAGAATACATACGTAGATCCACTAGCTAGAGAATAATTATAATCTTATTCAAAAAACATTCTGGGATAATATACCATCCATGATAAGATCCCTTACCAAATCTAAATTTGGGTTTACCAAATCAATTCCAAACAACAAACAATATATATATATATATATGTGTGTGTGTGTGTGTGTGTGCGTTTGTATATAAGACACATGAAATACCCAGAATAATCTATCTCTAATCACCCTAAGGAATAATCAATTTTCAATGGAACCAATAATACATGAGAGGTGTCTTATTCCATGGTAGTCATATTAAAATTAAAATTAAATAAGGCAAGGGACTCAACTGAATTAGAACATTAAAATTAAGACTGATTTTTTAAAATTCTTAATTGGAGTCATGTAACCTTTGAGATAAAAAACATTATGAAATCCATCTTATACACCTCAAAAAAAATTTCATAATAAAAACACATTTAAAATCCACAAATGGTACATTATGAACGAATCTTAACTTTTAAAGGAAAACTTGTAATTTTATTTAAAACATGGGATGAAAATAATGGAAAAACTATTTCACATAGTTAAATATAAGGATGAAATCATATCATTTCATTTCAAACAATTATTCTTTGAAATCCATAAAAATATTTAGTAAAACAATGATGTGAATTTCATGAAATCAATTATTCCTTAAATTTAATGTACGATTTATAATTGATTGTACGTCAAACCAAAAGTGTTTGGATAACAAAAAACCAAAATGAAACCAAGCGAGTCCAAAGAGGCAAGGAACACCCAGCTAAACCTTATCAATAAAAACCACAAATTTAGATTCAATGAAACATGAAACATATATTAAGGAGAACTAGGGTAAATAAGAACCATGAAGAAAATGGGTTAGGAATAAGGAAGATGATGAATAATGAAAAATATTACCTTAATAAATCACCCCAAAACATGATGAAATACCCTAGAGGCACCATTTTAGGTGGAGGAGAGTCCTAGAGATAGAGATAGTGCTCAAATATGGTTAAATAAGGAAAATTCATGTAATTGAAGGTGATTTGGTGTAAAAAAGTAAAATAGGGAGGTTAATTTTCCAACATTAATGAAACATGGAATTGCACATGGTTCAGTCACATAGTTTTGGAAACTAGGATCCAATTATGATTCAATCAATAAGCTCACAAGAAACCCACATGGTTTGGATGCACAGTTTAAGAAACCATGTTCCAACCATGTAGTTTGGTTCAATCGAGATCTACACACTGATGGGACCTCTTGTAGTGTAGTTTTTACTGACACTACTCAAGTCATTAACCCACATCTTGGGACACCGAATACCGAAATAGTTACTCCTAGGAGCCACATGGTTTTCAACTAAATGTGTTCTAATCAAGAAACCTATAATGTGAAATTTAAAAATTAACATAAAAGAGACTCAATATCAAGGGGAATCATGGTTACCCCTTTCCCAGGCACAAAAACCATGTACGAAATGAAAGACATCAAAAAACTCAAAATATAGATTTGAACCATCCAATGATCAAGGGAGAAAACAAGGCCAAAAGGATAAACCAAATTAAATAAAAGAAAACATAAAATGGGGCGTGATAATTATCCCCACCATTATTCATTCTACCAATACAAAGCCAGAATGTTTATAATTTATTAGGTTAAAAGACATGGTTTAACACACCAACATGATCCATTTCCTCTATCCAAGAACATCTCAACCCACCTCTATGAAAAAAATACACATCTACCTAAAAAAACAACTAAACGCATTCCATTCCATGAATGATGATAAAAACCTCATGCCTAGATCCAAACACTTCTCCACCACCAAAATAATGATTGATTCTCCTCCAAAAGCCTATATTTTACCAAATTAGAGGGAAACTCAAGACAAGATAACCCTGGATGACTTAGGGAACAAACTAAAATAACAACTAAAGAATTAAGGGAAGGAAGAATAATGAAATTGGGGCTTACATAATTCCACATGGGGGCCAAAGAGGACTCTCATTTATTATAGGATTTCATCTTGATACTCAACCAAACATCACCAATTATACATCAAATCTACTTACTCGAAAAACCACAAACCAATCGTATAATGAATAAAACAAACCTGGCCCAAATGATGAATTATTAACACCAACATGAGAAATTATAGAAATCCTAAAATGTAAATTTCATTAAAAAAATATTCATATGGGATACACACCATAAATATTAAATATAAAAAAACAAACACCTCTAGATATTTTCCATACAATAGAATAAACATTTACATAGAAAATGTCACACTAGACATAAACTAGCACCACACTCATCATATTGAGACACATGATTCATTGAGGTAATGGATATATCTCCACTCATAATGTATGTGACACCCTTAGAGAATTTCTATAGATTTCTCCAATGCAAAAAAGCACAACAGGTCCTTGGAGCACTTGGAAATGAATTATTATTGTGTCCCAACATACAACTGGGATGACACCTCAACATTATATACCCAAAAGAATATGATGAATGATTAAAGGGACTCTTACATCCACCACTACCACAATCATCCTCAATAATCATTCCCATATAATTACTAGGATTCCATTCACTTCATTCAATAATTGAATGAGGATTGGATACCTTGAGAACCCCTTCTAATACAAACTCAACAAACACTGATTGCCTACCCACATCTGCAATATAGGTTAGTTCAAACATTGGGAATCTTCAAATGAAGATAAGAGTGAAGACCATTCTCAAAATAATGACATATTATATAATCATCATTGAAAAATTATAGAAGATAATTAAATTGATTCATGACAGGAAGGAATAATTACAACAAGTAACCATCACTTTCTTAATTTTACTACATTTACATCACCTCAACCACCTTTAAAACCTCAGAGAAACACTTTTTGATGATGGAATGTTTGAAGAATTCGTAATAAATTTATTCATTAGGAATTGTCTTAATGAATAACCTATCCCACTTCCCTCTTATACATTTGAGAATAAAATAAAAAATCTTCACCTTTAGAGACCCATTAAACTCAAGGAAACTAAATATCCTTTCTATTTTTCACACTAATCTTCTTATAAAAATGGATTTTATTAGCCACAAATGTGTGTAGGTTTAATATCCATAAATCAAGGAGGATGATTTTCAATATAATAACTAGAGGTTATACTAAAAGTGAACCACTCATATGTGTACCTTGTATTTACATAGAGTATTCAGTGGAGCATACTCTAAACAAAAAGGAATAAAAAAATAAATCAAAACCCATTATACATCCAAACCCCACCACAAATAAACATGAAACATAAAAATAAAATAAACTCATAAATTTCCAAAAACAATTTCCCATAATATTACTAATAGCCACCTAAGAAACCATTTTCAAAATATAAAATATAATCCATTTCATTTTACATATAAATACCATGAATGATTCTAAAAAATCAAATCCTTTTTCTTTTAAATCTCTTCCCAATTTTCAATCAGGACACTTTTTATAAAAAAAATTTAATCCAAAAGCCCTTAACTAAAATTCACATTCATTTAAGATATAATTTCAAATAATTTTCCATATTATATTTAATGAATATCTTATTATTTTCAAATACCATGACATGAGAATTTGAAATCGTATTTCGAAAATTTAAAACTTTGTTTTTCAAAGAATGTTTAAAATCAAGGAGACCCAAAAAACAGATTGGGGAAACTAGTGTTGGTGGGTGTTATAGGAATAATTTTGACGCTCATATTAAATTCTATCCATCTTCCCAATGAGTCTTTTGGGAATAGATTCTGTGGATCCTAATATCTTTCTAGACCCTATGTGCTCACTGGAACCACAATCCAAACTCCCATTTCATTTTCTACAAACACCAAATATACCAAACGAAATAACATAAAACAATGAAAATCCAACATCCCATGGTAACCCAGGGTTAATCACTAAATGTATCGACCAAATATTTCCTCATACCTATACCATAGGTTCAAAAATTCTAACTCCATATAAATTAACACCACAATTAAAAATAAATTTTATAAGAGTTAATTCCTCTAATGAAATTATGATCTGATAACTTTTTCTTCATGAACTAACCTAGTTCAACCCTGAAGTGGTCACTCGATCCACCCATGAGAAGGAATAAGGGGTTTTCATGATCCTCTCATGTTGTAAACTGGTGTTAGACCACCATAGAGTAATGGTGGGATGATTTTTTTATTATAAATTAAAAAGAAAGAAATAATAAACATCCTAATCATACCAAAATAAATTAAACTGAATATAAAGAACACAATTAGTAAATTTAAACTAAAAATAAAATCATCTGATCCTACCTTCCAAAAAAATCTCCACATGACCTCATAGGCCACTCACCAAATGCAAATCCCCCAATCACACTATATCGATGAATACTATGATGGAACGTGTACCTGAGGCTCAAAACAAAGATAAAATTATTGTACTGACTACTAAAATTTTGTAGGAGAATACAACTAATCTATTACCAATTCATTTATTTTGAATAAAATATTCATTAAATATATGTTTGAAATAAAATATATAAAAATGTTTTTTTAGAAATTTTCTTTTGGAAATCAAATCATGATCCACTAACCACTTTAGTTAAAATAGGTATCACTTCCAAGAAATAGGGTTTAGAAATTTAAAGAAATATAGAGAGTGCATAAGAAATTATTTTTTAAAAAAGTATAAGGGGAATGTAAAATCAACTCAAAACGTTTTCCACGAACCATTTCAATTAAAATTATTCTTATTTATCAAAGTGATAATAAAAAAAATTAAAGGAGAAACAATCACAAAACATGTGATATGGAATACAACATTCATGTAACTAAAATTGCAAAGGAACTTAAATAATCTATCAAAAATAAACATGTTCTTGGAAAAAATGAGAATTCATATGAGCTATGTGGGTATTCTATAACATAATATCCCTAATATATCATGTCAGCCTACCTGATAAAATCAATATCCCTCAAACTCTGTCATACCGTACCTGGACTAAATGAGGGGAATAATCCCAATGTTGGGAAAATTCATACTAAGGGCCTATATATAGAGTGTAAACCTAGAATAATGTATAAAACATTATTGGATAATCTGGTAGCCATACTAGTTTACAACATCATATTTAAGGTTGGGGTGAGCTAATCCATTATAAATGACCAACCATATATATGTGTGTATATATATATGGAAAGGGAAAAAGAGACACACATATGAGTAAATTCCGACTAAAACCTATGGATCATCCAATTTCCATTGAACTAACAATACATGAGGACCCCCAGGCCATGGACCTTGAATTGCCTTTAGAAATCAACAAGGAATGCGACTCACCTTTAAGATATTTTTATAATGGTAACCAATTTATGAAGATTCAAAATGGTACACACATAGCCTTTGAGTGATAATCAATTATGAAATAATTTCGAGACACCAGAGTCACCATTTGAAAAAAAAAACACATTTAAAAATCGAAAAACATTCTTAGGAAACACAATTTTCTTTCAATTTTAAATTCATCATTTTTTAGAACACTTAGTGTGCCATGTTTTTCCAAACAATTTCACAAAATAAAATAAAAGGATGAATTCAATTAATTTCATAAAAAATATTCTTCAAATTCGATATCACAAGTTAGTTTAAAAATGGTGAAAAAAGGAATGAAATTAGTGATTCCTCATTTCCAATGTCCAATGCATGAAGGATCCTCCATCAAACCACATGCTCTAGGATGATGAAAACTAAAAATGGGTATGAGAGGGTCCAAAATGCAAGGAAGAGAAATAGAAACCTTAACAAAATGACACCCCCATTTTAAACATAATGATGAATGTACAGTAGAGTTTAGAGACTAATGGGATTGAATAACCAATAATGAAATGGAAGAAGGGGGAAGGGGAATAATAATGGAGAAAATAACCTTGATAAATCACCCCCCCAAAACATGAATAAATACCTTATATTCACCATGTGAGGTGTAGGGGAGGAATAAGGAATAATGGAGTGATCCCATAGGGTTGTATATGACATGTTATGGGGTGAGGACGTTATTTTAGGTTAATATATAAGAGGGGAAAGGGTAATTTTCAAATTTTAATAAAACATTTCACTATGCACAGTTTGGTCTCACAGTTTGGAAAATCATATACCAATAATGCATCCCTCATTGGACTCCCTAGAAACCAACATTGTTTGGATGTATATTTTGGGAAACAATGTAGTTATATTTTTTCAATAACTATAAATCCTAGTGCACTAAATCCACCATTCAGGAATTAACCTTGTTTATGTGGTGTTCCCTCATATATGGACAACCATGACCCACACAGTTACTCTGGGGAGCCGCATGATTTCCTCCTCAGAATTCACTACCGAAGAAAAATAAAACATAAAAGTTCAATATTAGCTGAAAATATAATCATCATTAAGAGGAATCATGGTTACTCCTTGACCATGCATATAAACTGTCCAAAAAAACAAAAACAACCAAAAACTAAAAATTTCAATATAAAACCTCCAAAAATAAAGATAGAATCCATGGAAAAAATGACTAACCAAACTAAATGACTAAAATACAAATTAGAATGTAAAATCATGTTATATTAATTGATATTTTCAAATAAAACTATTATTATGCACCATTTTTATGTATTGTAACTTTAAAATAATCATATTCTAAACCCTTCTAGTTATATTATTAATTATCTTCTAATGTTCTAGAAATATATATCATAAAAATACTAAAAAATAACATATAATATTTTACTAAATATTTTTGAAATTTCATACTTGAAAAGGATGATTATTATCAGGATATAGATATTTCCAAAATTTACATTCCTTAATTTTTTGTATATAGATAATAATATCTCATATAAGTTTAATATGAGAAATTTATCTAATGAATCATAGATTTAAATGGTACATATATTTTTCATTTGATAATACTTGATTTTTTGTATTTTTTATTTAAAATTAAAATAACATTATATGATATATGATATTATTCTATTTGGTTTAATGATGTTTTAGTGGTGATTTTTGTAAAAGTTATGAAATTTTTATAGATATAAGGTGTAAATGTAATAAATTTAACAATTGAAAATTTGGTGATTCCATTCAAAATATAGTTCAATGGTTGATTCATTGACATCATATTAGGTTGACATCTAATAGAACAGTTTATTCATCCAAAAAATTAGTGGAATAAAAAATATACAATACATTCATTAAGGTATAAAATAAAGATTTAATGATTTATATTAGTAATTTGGTGGATGTATGATTGTATATACAATATCTTATATAAAATATTTTAAAACACAACCAATAAAAAAGACCATAAACATATTTTTATCCCACTTGACCACGGTCATATACTCTAGCCCTAATAAAGTCCAACCTTAGAGGCTATCAGGATTTCAGTACCCTCCACGATATTTCTATGACTATATCCATAGTTGCAACCTTGATTATATCATATGAAAATTAACACCATATCCTAATTTATCTTAGGTCATCTTTTATAATCTATCAAATACTTTACCACATGTCTGAAATAATTATATGAATACACTCAAACATATATATATTTATATAACTAATTTATGGTTATCATCCATTATGGTTGTAGGTACCGCGATAAGGCCCTATGGACAATGTATACCTTGACTGTGAACATCGAGATTTTATAGGGTAATAGAAATTATATGATTGTTCAAGAATCCATATATACATTATTTATGCTAATCATATTTATAGTACATGGACATACGCCATATTTATATTATGGGTAATTTTTTATAAACAATGGTGTGAATATTTTGTACTATTCTATATAATTTTATCTACATAAATGAATTTTAAAAATAATTATGATAATAGTATAATATAATAATAGATTTTAAATTAATAATTATGAAACTATATTCCATGATTTTAGTATATAATCCAATTTAAATTTCAACCACATTCAAACCTCTCCCTTATGGGCGGTCTTTACTTGTCCAGCCATAGATCACTCTAGAGTGTTCAAACCATTCACATGTCTTTGTTCTCTTACAAAATTTCCCTCAATCACAACAATTCGTAGGGTCATATCATCTTAAAATGGGAACTTAAGGCTACCAATCCCCCATTTTATTATAAAAATCCTTTTCCCTTCATCAATTTTTATTAATACATCCTTTATTCTGTTGTTGGCCATTGTATAGTCAATTTTTAAAAAAATTCATCACTTCATTTGGATTGAAGGAATGATCGATTGTGGGGTTACTGGATTTCCAACATATCATGATAATTTATTATATGGAAGAAATTTAATCAATCTACAGGTTGAAATACCAAATCATTGATAATGTAATTTAAATATCTAAGATTATATATTTTACGGATTCAAATTGAAGTACAAACCCCTTACCACAGTGACTTGGGTTTGCATCCATTGTTTTCAACACACCTTAAAAAACCAAGTGAACATGAAAATTAGTATCAATCATGTTATACATTTATTTAGTATTTATAGTTGTGACCAGGTATTGTCTAACTCAATAAAACATAAAAGATCTATTAATTTGGGTGTCAGTTGGTTAATTTAGAGACCTAGTGCTTTCCTCTTATTTACATTTATTAGTTTACTCTCAAAAAACAATTCATGGAGAGGTTACTATAGTAAGTTATAGTAAATTGAAGATGGATATGTCAAATATTTTGACTTTGGTATTGACAGAATAAATAATTTTTCATTGTGTCATCTTATGTTTCGTCCCCGTAGTTCGGTGTATAGAGCATCCCACTAAATTTATGATGGATAATATACATTAATGGAAGAGATTTCAATGGGTTGAAGGTAGCTACCCTAATTCTTGAAATAGGTTCAAGGTATATTTTGGATGTTTTTTTGACATGGGCTATCAACCGTTTGTCTTATCTTTGATATGCATACCACAATATATGAAACTATTTTTGGTTTTAATGACAAGAAATTGGGTCATGTATAGTAGTATTATCAATATGAACTATCTTAGAAAATGTATAGTACTAAAAAAATAAGAGTCTTTTCTAGTGAATTACTTAGAAACATAGAGATGTTAATAACACCAAAATATTATCCTAAGGAGACTTTCATCATTTGGATATTTTCTCAACAACTCTACCCCCAATCAATCCCAAATTCGAAATTACATAATGAATTTTTATGTAAAAGATAGTGGTAAAGCTATTTCCAATATATTTTATGTTACTGTTCCAATGTAAAACATGAAGCAGGTCATTAGAACACAGACAAAGGATAGACATGAACTCTATATTCATTATTTAGTACTTGAGTAATTAGTTGTTTTTTTATTTTTTTTAATTCATATGCTTTCTAAAAATATGATAAGGATGAATGGATTTAAGTTTTATTACACTAATGTATATTGAGTCGGAATATTGTTAGTTTTTGTTGACATAATTATTCATCCAATATATTGTTAAATAATAGGTGATATAAATATTTTCCCAACCTTCCAAAATAGATGATTATTATTTCATCATTAAGGATATTATCCATATGATGGAAAAAATTATCTAATGAACTGTTCATATGAGGGAAATGATTATTTTGTAAATATATGTCGATCATTATGTAAGGGGGAAAAGTAAAATTATTTGATCCACTAAACATGTATTTACTTAATTTAATTGAACATAATATGGATGATAACAATTGAATCTCTATGAGTGGGATTCACATGAAAATGTGTAAGGCATCAATATATTAAAGTCCGAACGAATTCAAAAGGGATAGAGAAAAAAATGAGGTGGAATGTTATGAACAAGCTCCTGATAAGATTCTACTCAGGAATTATAAGAAGGATTGGATGAGTGACGTTCTTATCAAATCCAACAATGAAATTAATCATTTATTTATGATATGAATATTTATATTAGAAACTATTATGAATAAAGGTAATGGATAAAAATAAAGATTTAATTTTTATTCATGGATTTAATTAAGTGAAAATAAATATAAAGGAGTACTACAAAAATCAAGAGTATATTGGATCATTGTTCGATGAAATAATTCAAGAGGAACAGATGTGGTGTTATTTTTAAACTCAATAGAGTCTTAAATGGGATCGAGGTTCACAAAATTTAAAACCTTTTTAATTCTTTATGGTTCCCATTGTATTAAAACATGTTAACATGTTTCAATATTGTTTTGGATACTATTCAACTTTAAATAGTATTTATTCAAAAATAATAAAAATATAATTTAGAGAGGTATTATTATCTCTTATAGTATTACATTGAATTTTTGACAATAGTTTTTTATTTTTAAATATATAATAAATATTATATAAATAATATAAAAACATGTTAAAATTATCAGTGATTAAGGGGATATATTTCAAATCATGATATAGAAAATTTAAATCACTTAAAATAATATTAATTGGAGATTTTTATTTTGAAATTTTCATCCCATTATAGTTATAAGATATTATTATTGATTAGAAACACATATCATATCATGTTTTCTTATGGTTTGGATGAAATATTTCAACTAATTATTTATTTTAACATGATTTACATAGTAAATATATGAGAGGAATATGATTTTATAAAAATGCATCATCGTAAAATTTTACAATTTTTCTACCATTTTATAATTTTGTTACATCATTATTATAAAACAAGAAATTATAATAAATTTGTTATTGACGATAATACACCATAGTTTTTCTTTAATTATTATGTTTATTTATTCATTATTCATTTCTGATAGATAGAAACATGATAATAACTTGGAAGGTTCAATTCCATTTTACCAACTATGATGGTTTCAAATGAATTCTATAAATTATATTATGTTTAATATAATGATCGTGGATCACTAATTCAACACCACAAAATTAATCTTAATCTATTATAACAGGATTTGGTCTTAGAAATAAATTTATTCCTTTAATATTAATAAAAAATACAATTCTTATATTTTTTATAATTTTTTTTCTAATCAAAATCATAACAATATTAAAAAATAGGGCGTACTGAAATTTTGAAAAAAAATATTTCATAGATGAATTGATCTCATGGTTCAAATTTATTATTTCATTAGACATGTTTTGTTGTATATTATTTCTAAGAACAATTTTAATTTAAATATTGAAACCGTTAACCCAAATTAATATGAAAGATATTGAAGTGGATATTCATTCTTGAAATGAACTATCGTCTCATCTTTTAGATAAAGGGAAAATAACTGTTATGATGTGAAAATATATTAAATAAATTTGGATCAAATTAATATATATATATATATATATATATATATATTTATGATAAAATAACACTATGGATGATTTTTATTAAATTTATAGATGATATTTTATGGATTTATTCATGCAAGAATAAGAATATATTGTGAAATTAAACTAAAATATATAAATTATGGTGAGTATTCTAAATGGTTATCATAATTTGTTAGAGGAATATACTATTTTGATTTTTTTTGAATTTTAATTGATTATTTTTATATATAGGTTTCTACATTTAGATATATGATAATTATATAATTGACCCCGAGATAAATGATGAAGTATTCTAAATGAATTTGTAGCTAGTGAATAATTATAAAAATTATGAAATGTTAAAATGATTTATCCTTTTAAGTTATTAATTTATTGAATATAAATGAGAAGAATAGTTTTCTTATTATTGAATTTTTTGATGAATTTTATGATTATTTCGGTAAGGAAATAAAGATTGTGGTATTAAGTAAATTTTCATGGGTGATGTAGTCTTCAACATTAACATTTTATTATTTTAAATTCAAGTACACCTCATTAAATGATCCAAAAATTGTTGATAAATAAAATCCTCATTTTCTACATCGAAAATATATAAAATTGATTATAAATTTTCCAAAATCATAAATGTTCAAAAAAACATTTTTATTATCCCTCTAATAATGAATACATATAATAAAAAAATTTAATATATAATTATATATGTGTCTATGTGTATTTATATTAATTTTTTTAAAATATTTCAAAAATATAGTCATTATAGAAATGTGTATCAATTATATATATATTTTGTGTTCATTCACAGAAATATATATATATATATATATATATATATATAATTTAATGAAATACTTTAATGAGGGTGCACATCAATAATATATGGCATTTTCTTGTCATGGAATGTCCACACAAAAATAAACTCCTTTTTGTTTTAATATATATATATATATATATATATATATATATTATAAAACACCTTTTACATATTAATAACCTTTTCTAAGAATCCTAGAAGTGTTCTCGAAATCATCATCTATTTTATTTATAATTGTTTTAATAACCCACTTTTTAAAAATCACATTTTTCCATTTTTCTCTATTGAAAATATCTCATTTATAATTCCTCAATTTCTAATATAGCTCCTCATTTATATAATCATACAATCCCTTATGTTAAACAGACTCAATTGAAAATATACCACAATTTAAGATATAATATGTATTTGGTTAATTTATTGCATCCTTCTTCTATTTTATATGGTAGGATTCAAATATCCATTTATATATTACAATTAAAATTACTTAATTATCTTATAATATTTTATATTTTAACTCTCATAATCTTTTTATTCCATCACATATGTAATTGGATTCGATATCAGAAATGTAAGGCTCATCCCTAGATTATCCTTCATTAATTTTCATAGGAATCTTCTCTTTGTATTCATTGGTGTCTATAAATATTTTTTATTTTGAACATTAATTTATGATTTTTTTTCTTTAAATTTCCCTCATAATATTCTATGATTTTATAAAGCCTCATTATCCATCAATAGTATCCTTTTCCCATGGACCAATATCTTGTAAATATACCTTCCTCTTCTTTATCATTATTAATTCCATGATTTTAGTATTATTAATTGAATGGAGATTTCCAAATAATATAATGTAGTCTATAGTTTATTTATTCATATAAAAATTCTCATGGTAGGCAAATTTTAATTGTTATCTCTATAGACACTTATTTTGGGTGTGTACATTTGTGAATAAATCATCGTTCAATTAATACACTTAGTTGTTATACTCTATATTAATGGTTTTCTCAATCCCAACAATGATTTTAATTTTTATATTTGGTACTCTATTTTTAGGGTTTTTATTGATAGTGCAATATTTATGGTTATTTCCACAGTTCACATTTTATGATTCAAATGATATTTTTGTGGAATTCCACCCATTATGAAATATGATTTCCTTGATACACCCCCCCCCGAATATTTCAAAACAATTCTACAAAAAAGTCTAATTATTTCTACTTTTTCTATCTTTTGATTTATCAATATCACATTATTCATTGATTTAAAATATTATGTGAATATGATGATGAAAATATCAAACAAAGTGTACATATGTTTCATTGGACCATAAAAATCTAAATGTATCTACTTATATGTCTTGGTGGACTAGATTTCAACTATTTTTTGATATCCTTATGTCACTTTTAACTATTAATAAGTATCAAATATTTCTTCTCATAATATCTTTTGATTGTGAAATTATCTAATGATATCTCCCTTGGTGATTATTATTATATTTCTATTTTTATTATTTACTCAATTATGTATAGTTTATTATTTTTATAATGTCTTACCTTCTAATGGAAGGTGGTCACTGTGACATATTCACGACTCCACGAATTCCCAGATAATTGTGAGAATGGGAGTTTCAAGTATTTTATTCTTCATATGAGGAATTATTTCATACATTGGCACTCTATTAATGTTTTGAGATGTATTAATGAATCTTACATAGTAATTTTATCAACTCAACTAATTACCCCCATGAATTATGGTTGATTAATTATGTGTCTGGATAAATTAGAGGACATCTTTATATATATATATGGTTCCTTATCACATCCTTTATGTGGTGAAATATTGATAAATTATTTTAAATAATAATTATATACTAATATTATATTTAATATCATATAGGGAGATGGATTCAAAATAATACTATGATCAAAACTGTTATATATACCTCATACATATCTGTATAAATGTAATAAAAAAAACTCTTTCGTACCACCTAGATAAACATATAATACCATTTATGATCCTGTTATAAGGAAACATTATTTGAAGTTTAAAGTTACAAAGAATTTATATCCCTGGAAAATGGTTCCTACAGATGGTTAGAATGGACTTATTCATAAGCACGCCTTTTTGTTTTAACCCAGGGAGAATATTACCCAATTAATACGAGTGTGTTTGGAATGAAGAAATATGTAATACCATGAATAACTGTGATTCCATTAGGAACATATCCATGTAAATGAGATACGATGATATCTGGAGGGATATGGCCCACCAAGAAGGGGCATTTCTTTATATGGGATATGACCCAACAAGGATAATTATTTGTGAATGTGTCACTAAACAAAATATGGTATGACATTAAGATATTGTGTTTTGTCAACAAAGGAAATGATGTCATCAAGAGTATAACCCAGTGAAGGATGGTTTATCTATGGGTGAAACACATTTGGGTCATATAAAAAGTAATAAATATTTGTGATTATTGGGACTGGGCCCTAAATGGGCATCATATGTATGAATTTTCAGATAGGATTTCAGAACATCATAGTTTTAGTTCTATAGTTTTAGAACATATGATGATACCACACCATTAAGTTTATGTTCAATCAGTATAAATGTTATCATATTGTTTAAAGACATGAAACTATGATGTTTTCCACACAATTTAACTCCATGATGTAGGTATTTTCACTTCATGGAATTTATAATAATATATTATTAAGTGGGTTTTATACAAATGAAGTTATCGTGGTGATTTTTTGGGGATTACACCTGGTAGGATTCCCAAATAAGATATGGATGTGGATTATACAAAAGGGTGAAGTCAACATTGGAGGTATTTTATTTGTTCTAAATTCATGATTGAATTGCGTCACTATGATCACCTGAATCATAATTATTGTGAGAAATAAGAGATAATGGGAGTTTGAGTTCGTTGCAAAAATATATTTGGATGAAACTTACACATGAAGGGGAATCATAGAGAGTGTATACCTGGATTATTGATGGTGTCATCCACATGATCCATATTGAGTCTTATACCTAAGAGGACTACCACCCAGATATATTGTAACATCCCAAGGTTTTCTAAAAATAAATTGAAAATGCTTGAAATTGTGTTTAAGGTATATATTTATAAGTATCCTTTACACATAATTTTATTTCTTCTATATTTTGAATTTCAAGAAACTGTCATCTACAATTGTGTTCATTATGTTATTTAGAGTCTGATGAAACAAACTTGTTTTTTTAGTGAATAGTAACATGCCCTTATGAATAGTAATATGAATAGTAATATGACCTCATGAATAGTAAATAATAATATTATTTTATTTTACCAAGGCAATAGGATAATGGGATCTTAATTAATTTTCCAATGTCACATAAAACTAATTGCACTTCAATATTGTTATTTTTTGAATTAACTGTGACCTTATTTAAAAATTAAATTAATAATATTTAGATAATTATTTTTAAAAAATGGAGTTCATTTTTGAATTCTACACGTCGAAAAATGGTTGGGGTAAATTTTTGGTATTTTTCTAAAACTCTTGAATTTTCGGTGAATAGTGAAATACGATAAAATACCGTATAATCAATTTATCAGTAAAAATTCACTATTTATGAAATCATAAGTGATGAAAGGACACTTGCTTCGAACTCACATGATATTTTCACTATTTAGGTCCACTTGATTTCATATTATTCATAGTCTTGATAAAAATATTATAATAATGATTAAAATAATCTAAAATACCTCCCCTCCTCCACTATAAATATCACCCTCACTCCCCTCTTCCTCCCACACCTCTCAAGCCTTGAGAATTGTATAATTTCTGCCAAATTCCCTCCCCAATCTTCTTCCCCACGTCCTAGAGCTTCTGGTCTCACCAAAAGACTAAAATCAAATCCCTTAAGAAGGATCTCAAGGAGAAGAGATCAAGAGGTAGACAACCTCTTTTATTTTCTTTCTTTTCTTTCATTTTTTGATATTCTCTTCCATTCCCTTTGTCTTGTGTTGGGATATTTCATTAAATATTCCCCCCTTACAGTCCATATCTTGTATGAATGATGATATATTCAATTCCTCTCATCAATCTTTTTCTTATGAAATTTTAAGAGACGCCGTTAGGCTGCCGAATTTTCGTGAGAAATTTCTCAAGATTTTCTTTTATTTCATGATTCGTTTTTCTTCTTTACAAACTCCCTCTTATCCAAGAGGCATGAAATCTCCATAATAATGTATATTAATTATGTTATCATGATTATAGAAAATTCTTCATCAGTATTCTTCTCCTCTTCCACTTATTTAAAGAATCAAAAAACATTGTCCATTTGTGTCGAATTACCGATATCGTGAACGATGTATTTTCAATTTCCAATAATTATTTCAAGTCTGGTTATGAAACCATTTATATGGTTGAACCAGGTTATAATATATGTTTTATGACTCATATAAGGTTCTGTAATTCGTTTGTACTCATGGTTCTAATTTTAAAGACAAAATGACGTTGTTATTATCAAAGAACCACTTAAATGATCTAAACGAACATCATTAATGTTTTATCTAATGTATCATCCTCATATAAAGAAATCAAAGTGATAATTGGTGTAATTTATGGTACTGGAAATATTTAAATACTAATCCATTCCAATTCTGGAGTTTCACTTCCAATCAACAATAACAATTCATCATGAACCGATCGTGAAAATCACAAAAGAACTCACCCAAAATAATGCAGGGAACAAAATACTAACAATTAAGGGGTGAAATGAGGTTATCAAATGACCATATAAGATGTTATAAACATGAAAATGTTTCTTTAAAATACTAATAACACTCTTTTAACCATTATACAGGAGGTTTAAACAATTTTTAATTAAGACAATACTAAGGTAAGGGAATTCTTAACCCGATTTCCATTCTTTGGGTTAACCTTCTAATTTAATATTTATGAGCTATTTAAATTGTTTGTGTGATGGGTTCTCTTTATATTATGTTTAATTATGTGTATTTACAGAGTTTATACATATTCCATCGACTCTATTAAGTCTCACTTCAAGTATATGATGTTTATAAGGGACTTTTCTTCTAAAATCCTCTTTTAAAATTCTGTTTTATAAGATTCAAAGGAAATGTTTTTAAGCTATTTTTTATGTCGTATGATTATGTTTTGGTTATTGGGAATTGTTTATGATGAAGGGTGGGACCTATATGTCCCTCCAATGCATTGGGTATGAGTAAGTTGGAGGTCGGCCGTATGGTTACTCCAAGTGTAACTGTGATGGTTACACAAAGTAAGGTAGCCGCGAGGGTTACAAATTTTAAGGTAGCCAAGATGGTTACAAGATTTTGTAATTAATTCCCCAAGATACCTCTATGATTATATTTATGTTTGTGTGGATCTTTTTTGAATCTCATGTTACCCAAAGTAAGTATTTATGGGTGGAAAGCATGTCTTTTGAAAATGTTTTCATACGTCATGCGTATTCATGGACTAATGTGATTTTTCCTTCTTTTTCATACCTTACTGAGATTTTGTGCTCATCCCAAGTTTTTAAATGATTTTTCACAGGTTAATGGATGAGTAATACAAGGAAGGAAGACATGTTAAATGATGAAGAATATCAAGGAGTCTTGTTTTAAGTTTTAATGTTTTATATTATGAGGAAAATGGAAACTGATTTTATGGTATCCACTATGTAACAATGTGTAATGTTATGAATGTTTTGTATTAATTCTATAAAGCTCTAAACTGGAAAATATCATCAATGTAAATGGAAGTGTTTTCTTTAATAAATTCAAGATTATGTATGTAATAAGTGCAGGCCTTTATAGTTGGTATCAGAGGATAGTTTAGATAACTTTAGGGGTTAAGGTGATGCTAATAGAATACCATAAATAATTTTTACTCTATGTTTAATTTGTTCTAGAATTTAAATATTACCATGTTGCTTCATCTAAAAATTGTTTGTTCAGAATGGTTTTCCGCAGAAGGAACATGGATGCTGAAGAGGAGACGCACCGACAGATTGACATCCTTCCTGATCTACAGCCCGGAATGGTAGGGATTGGAACCGAGTAGTTTGTGACAGTAATGGCTCAGCTAACGCATGCTATAAATGGTGGTGGAATCCATGAAAGAGAACCAATAGAGGTACCCCAATAGAACATTCCAGTGGTGGAACATTTTATGAGGCAACATCCTCCTGTATTCAATGGATCTTCTGACCTAGTGGCATCAGAAGGATGGATTAAATCCCTTGAAAAGATATTTGATGTTATGGGATTTTCGGACAATCAAAAGGTAAGTCCTTCCATTTATCGTTTTGAAGGGGAAGCTGATCAGTGGTGGTCAATGGTAAGTAATATTAGGGGTAGAGAGGATTTTGATGCCTTAGTGTGGGATGAATTTAAAAGTCTTTTTCTTGAAAAATATTTTCCTAAGGTGGTGCGACTTAGAATGGAGAAGCAATTCCTTGATTTGAAATAAAAGGAGGAAGATTCAGTGGCTGTGTATGAAGAAAACTTCACCTGACTGGCGAGGTATGCTCCAAATCTTATTCTGGATCTCGATAGAAAAATCAACCGCTTTTACTCAGGATTGAAGCCAAGGTATCGAAGGGCGTTGGCCTCCCGTGAATTCAAAATTTATGAGAAACTTGTCCGATGTGCTGAGAGGGTAGAGATGGAATTTGCGGACGATCACATGAATTTTGGAAACAAAGATAAGAAGAGGTCCCGTTGGAAAGCAATGAGTAATAATCAACCAAAGAAATCTGATAGTAAGAAAATCCAGTTTTCTGTTTGTGAAAAGTGTGGCAAGAAGCACCCTGGGGAATGTCTTATCAAAAATGAGAAGTGTTTTAAATGTGGTAAGTTTGGACATATGGCCCGAGATTGCAATGAAAATGATCCAAATACTAATCCTCATAAGAAAACTGTAAAGTGTTTTAAATGTGGTGAGATGGGTCACTATGCAAATGCCTGTCCAAAGAGGGATCCAAATGATGCAAAGAATCCAGACTACAAGCAGAAAGGTGTAGTGAGATCCTTTGTGACTACGTTAGCAGGTGTTGGGCCATCCAATGAAGGTGTATTAGGTACATTTTTTGTTCACTCAGATTTTGCTAAAGTTTTGTTTGATACGGGGTCTACACATTCCTTCATCTCTGAGAAATTTTCTGGTAGATTGGAAATATCACCTCAACAAATGATACACGAACTTGTTGTTAAAACACTAGGGGGAAATGTTATAGCAAATAGGAATTATAAGAATATTTCTATTATGGTATGTGGAAAGACTTTACCTGCAAACCTTGTTGTTTTACCCTTAGTCGAGTTTGATGTTATTTTGGGGATGGACTGGCTTTCTGATTATCATGCTAAGATTGACTGTAGAGCTAAAGAAGTTGTTTTCCAGAAAGAGTTTTAGTTTGTATACAAGAATGAACCCATATAATTGATAACATATCAGGAAGCTGAGAAACTACTGAAAGATGGAAGTGAAAGTTATCTTGCTCATATTGTTGAAAACAAGGGAACTATTAAAATTAATGATGTGCCAGTGGTAAATGAATACCTTGATGTTTTTCCTGAGGAGTTACCCAATGTCATACCTGAACGAGAAGTCAAATTCACAATTGATTTAGTTCCTGATGCTAAGCCAATTTCAAAACCCCCATATCGTATGGCTCCAATAGAACTTCTTGAATTGAAAAATCAGTTGCAGGATTTTCTTGTCAAAGGCTTCATTCATCCCAGTACTTCACTATGGGGATCCCCTGTTTTTTTTGTTAAAATGAAAGATGGTTCCATGAGACTTTGCATTGATTATAGAGCTTTGAATAACATCACTGTTAAAAACAAGTATACTTTTCCTCATATTGATGACTTTTTTGATCAGCTCCAGGGAGCTCAGTACTTTTCCAAGATTGACTTGAGATCCGGATACCATCAGATGAAGGTGAAGGAGGATGACATCCCGAAAACAGCCTTTCGTACTAGATATGGGCATTATGAATTTGTTGTTATTCCATTTGGGTTAACTAATGCACCTTCTGTATTCCTGAATCTTATGAATAGATTATTTCATGAGTTCTTGGATAAGTTTGTGGTTGTATTTATTGATTACATTCTGGTTTTTTCTAAAAATAAAGGGGAGCATGAAAAACATCTAAGGGTTGTTTTACAAACTTTAAAAGAAAAGAAAATATATGGAAAATTCAGCAAGTGTTTTTTTTGGTTGAAAAAGATTTCTTTTCTTGGGAACATTGTAAATAAGGATGGAATAACAGTTGATCCTGCCAAAACAAAAGTAGTTGATGAATGGACAAGACCCACAAATGTTACAGAGATTCGTAGTTTTCTGGGCTTAGCACGTTATTACCGACAGTTTGTTAAGAACTTTTCACGGTTATCTAGCCCAATAACTAAGTTAACACGGAAAGGGGTTAAATTTGTTTGGACAGAGGAATGAGATGTTTGTTTTCAGGAACTAAAGAAGAGATTGGTGAATGCTCCAGTTTTGGCCTTACCTTCCCGAAATGGTGAGTTTGTCAGCTACAGTGATGCTTCTTTGAAGGGACTTGGTTGTGTTTTGATGCAGAATGATCAGGTAATTGTCTATGCTTTGAGACAACTTAAACCTCGTGAGATAAATTATCCCACACATGATTTGAAATTGGCAGTTGTGGTTTTTTGCTTTGAAAATATGGAGGCATCATCTATACGGAACCAAATGCCAAATATATACTGACCATAAAAGTCTTAAGTATATATTCACTTAGAATGAATTAAACATGAGGCAGAGAAGATGGCTAGAACTGATAAAGGATTATGACTGCACGATCAATTACCATCCTGGAAAAGCAAACAAAGTAGAGGATGCCTTAAGTCAGAAAAATCATGCATCATTAACCATGCTACGTTTGAAACATGATCCCTTGATTAATGATTTGATGAATTTTGGCTTAGAATTTATTGGTGCAGGGAATATATCTGTTTTGTTTCAGGTTTCAGTGCAGTCTTCGTTGTCAGACAGAATTTTGAAAGCATAGAGGGAAGACCGTGAGCTACAGAAAAAGGTAGAATTGGTTAAAATGGGTAAGTTTCCAGAATTTAATCTTGATTAAGATTGCGTTTTAAGATTTGGAAAAAGGTTGTGTGTGCCTTGTGATTTTCAGCTGAAGAAAGAATTGTTGTGTGAAGCTCATAGTTCTCCATTTTCTGTTCATCCTGGAAGTACTAAGATGTACAGAGACCTTCGAGAGTATTATCGGTGGAATGGGATGAAAATAGATATTGCTGATTTTACAATGAAATGTTTGACATGTCAGCAATTTAAAGCAAAGCGATAGTTACCGAAGGGGATGCTTCAGTCTTTTCCAGTTCCAGAATGGAAATAGGAGAATATATCCATGTATTTTGTGGTAGGACTACCAAATACTTCTCTAGGTAACAATGCGATTTGGGTTATTGTTGATCATCTAACAAAGTCTGCTCATTTTCTTTCTATTCGATATACAATGACATTAGAACAGATTTATCGATTGTACCTCAAGGAGATTGTCAGGTTACATGAAGTTCCTTTTTCCATTGTGTCAGACCGAGATCCCAGGTTCACTTCTAAATTTTGGAAGGGACTTCAGAAGTCTTTGGGCACATAATTGAATTTCAGTACAACTTTTCATCCTCAATCATATGGACAGTCAGAACGAACGATTCAAACTTTGGAGGATATGCTTCAATCTTGTTCTATGGACTATCAGGGAAGTTGGGATCAACAACTTTCATTAGTTGAGTTTTCTTATAATAACTGTTTCCATTCCAGTATTCAGATGGTACCTTTTGAGGCCTTGTATGGAAAGTGGTGTCAGACTCATGCGTTTTGGGATGAAGTCGGTGAAAGAAAGTTGATGGGGCCAGAATTAGTAGAAGAAGTGGTTGAGAAAGTGAGGATGATCCAGCAATACATGAGGATAGCTCAGAGCAGGCAGAAAATTTATGCAGATAACAGAAGTAAAGACTTCTCTTTTGAGGTAGGTGACCATGTTTTCCTTAAAATCTCTCCTTGGAAATGTGTGATGCGTTTTGGTAAGAAAGGGAAACTAAGTCCATGGTTCATCGGTCCTTTTGAAATATTGGATAAAGTTGGAACGGTTACATACCGCGTAGCTTTGCCTCCGAGATTATTTCAGGTACACAATGTTTTTCATGTTTCAATGTTGAGAAAGTATGTTCCAGATTCATCACATGTCTTGAGGCCAGAAGCAGTTCAGCTGGAAGAGAACCTTTCTTATGAAGAAAAACCAGTTCAGATTCTTGATCGAAGAGAACAGGTATTGCAAAATAAGGTAATCCACCAGGTAAAGGTTTTGTGGAGAAACCACATGGTTTAAGAAGTAACATGGGAGTCTGAAAATTCTAAGAGTGAAAAATACCCTCAGTTGTTTAATAAGTAAATAAAATTGCGAGGACGCAATTTCAAGAAGGTGGGGATAATGTAACATCCCAAGGTTTTCTAAAAATAAATTGAAAATTCTTGAAATTTTGTTTAAGGTATATATTTATAAGTATCCTTTAAACATAATTTTATTTCTTTTATATTTTGAATTTCAAGAAACTTCCATCTACAATTGTGTTCAGTATGTTATTTAGAGTCTGATGAAACAAACTTTTTTTTGGTGAATAGTAACATGCCCTTATGAATAGTAATATGACCTCATGAATAGTAAATAATAATATTTTTTTATTTTCCCAAGGCAATAGGATAATGAGATCTTAATTAATTTTCCAATGTCAAATAAAACTAATTGCACTTCAATATTGTTATTTTTCGAATTAACTGTGACCTTATTTAAAAATTTAATTAATAATATTTAGAAAATTATTTTTGAAAAATGGAGTTCATTTTTGAATTCTACACCTCGAAAAATGGTTGGGGTAAATTTTTTGTATTTTTCTGAAACTCTTGAATTTTCGGTGAATAGTGAAATACGATAAAATACCGTATAATCAATTTATCAGTAAAAATGCACTATTTATGACATCATAAGTGATGCAAGGACACTTGGTTCGAACTCACATGATATTTTCACTATTTAGGGACACATGATTTCAGATTATTCATAGTCTTGATAAAAATATTATAATAATGATTAAAATAATCTAAAATACCTCCCCTCCACTATAAATATCACCCTCACTCCCCTCTTCCCCCCACACCTCTCAAGCCTTGATCATTGTCTAATTTCTTCCAAATTAACTCCCCAATCTTCTTCCCCACGTCCCAGAGATACTGGTCTTACCAAACGACCAAAATCGAAGCCCTTAAGAAGGATCTCAAGGAGAAGAGATCAAGAGGTAAACAACCTCTTTTATTTTCTTTCTTTTCTTTCATTTTTTGTTATTCTCTTCCATTAACTTTGTCTTGTGTTGGGATATTTCATTAAATATTCCCCCTTAATGTACATATCTTGTATGAATGATGATATATTCCATTCCTCTCATCAATCTTGTTTTTATGAAATTTTAAGAGACGCCGTTAGGCTGCCGAATTTTCGTGAGAAATTTCTCAAGATTTTCTTTTATTTCATGATTCGTTTTTCTTCTTTCCTCACTCCCTCTTATCCAAGAGGCTTGAAATATCTAGAATCATGTATATTAATTATATTCTCATGATTATGGAAAATTTCTCATCATTATTCTTCTCCTCTTCCACTTATTTAAAGAATAAAAAACATTGTCCATTTGTGTCGAATTACCAATATCGTGGATGATGTATTTTCAATTTCCATTAATTCTTTCAAGTCTGGCCATGAAACCATTTATATGGTTGAACGAGGTTATAATATATGTTTTATGACTCCTATAAGGTTATGGAATTCTTTTGTACTCATGGTTCTAATTTAAAAGACAAAATGACGTTGTTATTATCAAAGAACCACTTAAATGATCTAAACGAACATCATTAATGTTTTATCTAATGAATCATCCTAATATAAAGAAATCAAAGTGATAAATGGTGTAATTTATGGTATTGGAAATATTTAAATACTAATCCATTCCAATTCTGTAGTTTCACTTCCAATCAACAAGAACGATTCATCATGAACCGATCGTGAAAATCACAAAAGAACTCACCCAAAATAATACAGGGAACAAATACTAACAATTAAGGGGTGAAATGAGGTTATTGAATGACCATATAAGATGTTATAAACATGAAAATGTTTCTGTAAAATACTAATAACACTATTTTAACCATTATACATGAGGTTTAAACAATTTTGAAGTAATACAAGCCTAAGGTAAGGGAATTCCTAACCCGATTTCCATTCTTTGGGTTAACCTTCTAATTAAATATTTATGATCTATTTAAATTGTTTGTGTGATGGGTTCTGTTTATATTATGTTTAATTATGTGTATTTACAGAGTATATACATATTCCATCCACTCTATTAAGTCTCACTTCAAGTATATGATGTTTATAAGGGACTTTTCTTCTAAAATACTCTTTTAAAATTCTGTTTTATAAGATTCAAAGGCAATGTTTTTATGCTATTGTTTATGTTGTATGATTATGTTTTGGTTATTGGGAATTGTTTATGATGAAGGATGGGACCTATATTTCCCTCCAATGCATTGGTTATGAGTAAGTTGGAGGTCGGCCGTATGCTTACTTCAAGTGTAACTGTGATGGTTACACAAAGTAAGGTAGCCGTGAGGGTTACAACTTTTAAGGTAGCCAAGATGGTTACAAGATTATGTAAGTAATACCCCAATATACCTCTATGATTATATTTATGTTTGTGTGGATCTTGTTTAAATATCATGTTACACAAAGTAAGTATTTATGGGTGGAAATCATGTCTTTTGAAAATGTTTTCATACGTCATGCGTATTCATGGACTAATGTTATTTTTCCTTATCTTTCATACCTTACTGAGCTTTTGTGCTCATCCCAAGTTTTTAAATGATTTTTCACAGCTTAATGGATGAGTAATACAAGGAAGGAAGACATGTTAAATGTTGAAGAATTTTCAAGGAGACTTGTTTTAATTTTTAATGTTTTATATTATGAGGAAAATGGAAACTGATTTTATGGTATCCACTATGTAACAATGTGTAATGTTATGAATGTTTTGTCTTAATTATCTAAATCTCTAAACTTGAAAAGATCCTCAATGTAAAAGGAAGTTTTTTCTTGAATAAATTCAAGATTATGTATGTAATAAGTGCGGGCCTTTATATATATTCCTACTTACTTATTATAAAGGTGATATAAATAGGTAATGGGAGTATACACCTCTTCTATACAGTCTTGGGTATTACTCCATTAGAGATTCCCTATTCCACCCAATTTTTTGATAGGTAATAAATATATCATTGAGATAAGTGAGAAAACTTTTCAATCCTCCTAATAGTGACCCATAATATCAATGGAATCCATGATCATGATTCTCCCATTTGTTATTCCCACAGAGGAGGATAATGTTTTACCATAATTTTATATAGGGAATCCCTAATCAAAGGGTTTCATGCTGGTGGACATGACTTGATCATGCACAACTTATGGAATCAAATGACATCTTGGCAATTGGGGGGCCATTTATGAGACATGGGTGATGGAATTGACAACCATTGAAGAAAATGTGTTGATTCCATTGTATGGGAGAAGATGAGGGTGGTTCACATTAGAAATGAGTTTAAATATTTTTTTTATTAATATTAGGGAATATTGATGGTTTATCCCAAGTGATATAAGAAAAATAAAAGGGGTTCTACCTTGATATTGAGATGAAGATGGCTATACCTAAAGAGGCAGAACTAGAGGATACACCGATGTGAAACTTGGGAAAAGTTGAACGCTACTGGTATAGGGTGAAATGATATTCCGAGTGATTAAAATTATTATATGTTTCACCATATTGGGGGGGGGGGGCTCTCAATGGATTCCATTGGATGGATGACCCCAAATTGTGTTTCCAAGAAAGTTTACTTTTCCATATTTTAAACTAACTAGTTACGATGTTATTATTTTTATGGATATTTATTGTTCTAAACCCATGGAGAGGTTAAATACACTCTATTTTGGTTGATCTCCATTGTTTTTTAAATTAAATGTACTACCTAAATGGATTTGGGGGGGGGGGGGGGGGTTGTAATAGGGCTTGAGCACAAAATTGGGTGTGATATTTAGTTGAGAATTGTTATGAGCCACCACCGATTCATCTGAGCAGTGAAAATAAGGATCACAAAGGGTCCTACATTTTGGAAAATATGGGACATTGGGTGAAGGTGGTCTAGTTCTCTAATGTTTCAAGGATGTTTGACATTCATGTGTATTTGAGAAATTAAAATGGGGTGTGTGTGGGTTAATTTTACATTGTGTTTTGGTATAATAGGCTTCGGTACACATGTGGACAATGGGTGTGGTGTTTGGTAGAAATTTAGGATTTTGACAAAATATCCATGGTAAATATATTTCCATCGATAAACATTGACTTTTGATCCATATATATATATATAAATTATGGATCCATATCTATCCAAATTATATCTTTTTAAGTAAAATAGGGCATTGGATTCAATTTATAGACCATAAGAAGGGTGTTTTTCATTACTAAATAGTTCCAAGATGTCACTAAAAATGGGGTTTTAGACTCCATCTCCCCTTTCCTTATGTGATAAATTTATCAATAGTATAATATTGAATGGGAAATAGTTTTCTCTGAAAATAATATCATTTACTTCATCGCAAAAATTACTTACACTCAACAATTTATTTTGGTGTCCATCAAAATAATAGAAATATCATGACATGAATTTTTGGACTTCAATATCTGTTTCTGTAATTCTATTCATAATCAATGAGATTTCATAACCAATGGAAACTAAACTAAAATCATGTTCCTCAATATTATTCAATATCGTGGTGTATCTTCTAATAATTTTTTAGAAGACATAATCAATAATTCATGGATTTCCCTACTTGGTAGCTATAGAAGAGTCTTAATTAATGATTTAACTTTCATCATTGCTAGTTCTTGTATTATCCTTCTTTTTAACACCCTATTGACTTTTTTTTTTCTAAAAACATGACAATCATTTCCTAAATAAAGTGAAAATTTTAATAAGATATTATACTGATATACTACAAGTAATCAAACCTATTTTCAATTGGTAGATTATATGGATTTATGTTCACATCATGTTCTATATCATTATTTTTACTCTAATTCATTACAAAACCCCACCCCCATTATTTCCATATCTTACTCCATGAAGGAAACCTATTATAATATATGAATAATTCTCTATTTATGAACACTCTATTGTAAAAATAGTATCATATAAGTCAAATTATTTCATGAATATATTGAGTTTAACTATAAACTTCATCGTCATTAGATGGTGCATTTTTATCCAAATTTTTTATTGGACTATGTGAACAATTCCATCTCAAGATATTCTCATCATCCATTCATGTAAGGGTAACCTTATAAAATATTTTCTCAATAGAATCATTCCCCAAAATTACTTTTTTACTAACATATGTAATATTTACATGGTATTGTATATAATATATCTCATCCATTAGAGATGACACTACCCTTATTTTAAAAAACTAATCATTGTCTTCACTCTTTTATCATCAGGTATTATTATCCTTAATAGAGATTTATTGAGTCATGTTCAATTATTAGTAATTTTTATACACTTTAATCCCTAACACATTTTTTATCATTTCTTATTGTGAAACATTATCTTTGAGAATATATGTTTCCCACCATAGTCATTATTGATGTTTTTAATATAATTATAATATTTCATTATATATTTTATTTCCACCTTGTTTTTATTGTTTCATTCAATATGCACTTCCACATATGTTTTCAATATGGGTTCCGTGAAGATTTTTTTTCCTAATTATTTAATATATAATTTTTTTTTATTTTTTTCTACATGATTTATAAAATTTAAAAATTTTCATGAATCTATTCTTAAGACTAGATGCTTTCAATGGATTAGCGTTTCCATTCTATTCTCAAAAAAATAATTATTTTTATCCATTGAAACATCCATGTAATCCTCTAATATTTCATTTATTCCATGGAACATATTCATATTCCATACTTTTGGATACATCTTCATTTTCACCATCTTCATAAATTCCAACAATTTCTCTAGGTAAATAAGCCCCAAAATGTACACATACACTACAACCAAATAACTACACAGGGATTATCCTACTATATGATCCCATTATATTTTTTATGTTTTTATAGATAAGATACATTATTCTATTATACTCTTTTATCTTTCTCCTTATCATCTTGTTATTTACTAGAGGAATCAACATAATCATCTTTTATCAGGAGTCTGTTCATGGATTTAAATCTCAATTTTTGCTTGGATTTATTCTTTAATAATTGATATTTTCTCATATTATAATTAAGTTTCGAGTAACAGAACCCAAAAAAGATATTTCATACATTTCCTTTAGTAATATATCCTTACATGAATATTATTATAAAAAATATCATTTTATTCTTCATAATAGTTGAATGTTCAAATCTGTCTCTAAACCCAATGATGTGACTAAAAATCTTAGGTGAATTAGTGAAGTAGTTATTAATTATCTCACCATATTTCATTTAGAAATTTCCAAAAATAGATCTACATGTCTATATTTTGGCTTCATTCAGATTTATACATCCACAATACTTATTCTCAAGATTAACCCATCACATTTACTATCTTGAGACGATTAATTTTGTGTACATTTATCATGTAAGAAAGATATAAATTAAATTATATCCTTTAAGCCTATTTATATATTCTCTTGTAATTCCCCGACCCCAGTTACCTAGAGTCAGTGCATTATTACATAAGACTTTTATGATACAAGAATCATGTCTCGAAAGACTGATCAGTTTAGTACCCTTGGAAGTTAAATATACATTCATATGTTTTACATTAAATAATGAAATAAATACATCAATAGAATTTTTTTACCCTTTTGAACAAACTTATATCCTTAGCCTATCCCTTCAGGTCAACCATAAAATAATTCTTCACATCCTGGGAAAAATAAAACATAAAAATGGGTGAGCTTAGATGCTAAGTAAAGATAACAAAATAACAGAAACATTCATAAATAAGCACAAAAATTTAAGGAAATGTAAATACTAAAACAAAATCTTTTTAAACATAATCTTCCTTATAATATGGAATTTATAAAATTAAATAATTCAATTTAATTATTCAAATACATATTCTAGTATTCAAATAATCACATGTAATATCAATAGACAGTTTCATAATGATGGAATTCATAATACCAGAGTTCATAACCACATAGTCAATGCCTTGTGCCAAGACTAAAAATATGATTTTTTTCAAGGCCTTGTGCAAAGACACTAGTTTGTCTCATGAGGCCTACTGATTCATTGAGGAGCTATAGTAGGCTCCAATCGTCACTTTCTATGTCCAGTGCATTCCTCATATGATAAGGTTTAAACATAACATAAACATTATTATTAAAATTATAATAAAAAATGTCAATACATTATCCATAAACCATTAATGGCATAAAAATAGCACATCAATAGTCAAATATATCAAAAAACCTTCAACACAATATGGAATATTTGTATCATAATAAATCAACTTCAAACAAGTTGAAAATAAATCAAAGGATGTTGACATAGATGAAATCCAAACTTTTTGAGAGAAATATCTCTTTATATTTTGAAATAATTTAAAAGTAATATATTTACAAAATAAAACATTTATTTTGAAAATATTCTTGTAAACTTGAATGGGAAGCTTCGACGATGTTATAACGGAGAAAAATAGTTGCACCCGCCGTATAATTTAAAAAGAATACATTCTTACCTTAATTTTGTCGAAAAGGTCATAAAGTACCTTGTCTCGAAAACAACAGAAAGATTCCTTTCAACACATATATGATCAAATAAGGGTCTAAATTACATTAACGCATAGTCTAGTAAATAGTAAAATTTTTTTGAATTACATTTTTAAGAAAACACAGATGTGGATGATAAAGAGGTCCCAGTAGATACTTACGTAAAAACAACCATGAAAAATAAAGAGATTGTGGAATTAACTCTTACCTTATACTTTTACTTGGTTGAGTGTATATTAACCTCTTTTATAATAGTTAAATCATTGTTATTAAATTATACAAGAACTATATAAATAAATATGATATCATATATTATCATCTAATATCGCTTTTTAATTATATTTTAGAAGTATCATGATTTCGGGTGTTAACTGGACTATTTTCTATTTTATACTTGGTTACATAAGCCATGTTTGTTATGTATAGGATGTATTTTATTTATATCCAAAATTTTATCAACTTTTTAGAAATTATTTTTAAACATAAAATTAGAATTATTCATGAATGATTACGATTGGGAATGAATATCATCATATCCATTTTTATTAAAGGAGGAAAGAAATAACAAGAAAGTCCTCCTAGTCTAAGAAGGACTAAAATAATGCATTCCAAGGGAATACCCTCACATTAAGGACACACCCTCTTTATTAATGAAATACATGTTAGGAGATGTGATGAAATCCAGGGAATGAATCTCATCGTGTTTGTGGAGACAGTAATCCGTACGTATGCACGAGAAACAATATCATTATATTGATGGTGAAATCGTAATTATTTGGATGGTTTATCATATATAAAGAATAATTAACATATTATATTTATTATTAACATAATATATACTTATTATTATACCCATCAAAATAATGAAGTGTTTTAATAACAAAATACACCACGACGTGGAGACGGTAAGCCGTACGTACGCACGTATGGTGACTTTTTCATTCATATGATGGATAGAATAATGAATATGGTTGTACCATTTTTATAATAAAATAATCGTATATAAAAGGTACTGGAGTTTTTATTTTATAATGGAAACAACAAATAAATCGGAAGTGGAAGAAGAAAATAACTTGAAAGAGGTGGAGAAATATTTACCACTTCTGCGGGTTCTTTCTTTTGATTGGATCAAAAGGGCTCCTTAAATTGGATTTTTTTATCAAAGTAATTCCTCTAGGTTTAAGGGAGGATATTTGGGTAGGGTTTGTACAATAAAAAATGCTTTGGAGTTGATAAATTATGATAAGTGGAAGTACACTTTTAAAAGAGAGGTGAGGGTCACTTTAGGAAATGCTTGAAATATTATTTTATAATGAAATTATTTTCAGTTTATAATGGATCTAAAATGAATTATTTTGAGGCTAAGTTGGGAATGGGTCTAAAAAAATTCAACCAATATGTTTTATATTGGTTTATGTCACCATATTAACCTTATCTTGTAGATTTAACTCTTAGTTTAATAGTTTGACATTTACCATGTCTCTTTGCATTTTTATATTATGTGGTTAATAAACATGCTATAACAAGCCAATAGAACCCCATGTGGTTTATTATTAATATATGTAACATTATATAAGTCCTTTGGCCAAACCTTAGATCTTTAGAAATATTATATTAATTAATAATATTGTATTTGTTTTAAAAAATCTATTATGTCAATGTTGACATAATTTAGATTTTGTTTTCTTGGAATCCATAAAAACATTATCACTTAGAATAAAATTTATTTAACCATAAATAACATTTCATATTAACCTATAAAATTAGTTTAATTCATCATAAGTCTAAATTTACATTTATTTGGATATTTATAATATCAATTATTTTAATATTTCATTAATATGGTAATTACTGCATCATCATTGTGCCATAAATAAATTAAATTAATTAATGTTTAAAAATTATAAATAAAATACCATTATGTATGAAATATTTTTATCTTTATAATGAATATTTTTAGACAACTTTATATTGTGGGTAACCTTATATTAGAAATGGTTTAGTTATTAAACATTGAATTTCACTCTTTTAACAATTCTTTAAATAAAATAATAATAAATGTTCAAATCTAATACAAGTGGACCAAAGACAATCATATTTTATTAATAAGGTTCTTTTGGTGGAATTATAATTATAAAATAGTATTAGTACATGTGTTAGGGTAATTATGATATCATTTTTACCCTTAATTACCCTATTTACTTTTAACTGTGATAAATAAAAGTCAAAAGTTATTATTCACCAAAAATTATTTTCATCTTATTGAACCGCATTTAACATACTGATATTAACTGTATCTTTTGGATTTTTTAAATTCAACTCATAGAAGCTGTAAAATTATGTTTTTTGATGATTGTCAAATCGTCCTATGAGGTGGGTAAGAGACGGTAAAAAGTTCAAAACAATTTAATATATCTAAACTTATTATAAAATGACTCCAATGAATTATATTGAACGTATATAGTTATTATGAATCTAATTTTACCTAAAATAAATTTAAATAAAATAAATAAATTATTAAATAAAAAGTTAATTTTTACCAATAACGTAGTGTTTTTTTCACTATTCATCAAAAATTGAAAGTTTTCAGAAAAATACCAATACATCAACCTATGATAATTTAGATATTATGAATTCAAAAATTAAGTCCATTTTAAAACTAAAATTAATAAAATTATAAAAAGTGGGTATTACTATTCATAACAGTTAGTTTGATTTGTCGCGTTGTGTTATAATCTCAATGTTGAGTACAATGCAAGCTACTTTATTATACAAAGGGAAGCATACCATGGTAACATGGGATGTTGCATTCTTCCCAACTTCAAATAATATTTTCCTCTAAATTTCTATAATACTACCACACAAAAATATTTGGGTGGTTCTTTATCATAAGTTCCTCTGGTTCCTATGTTGCCTCTTCCATCTTATGGTTTCTCCATAGAAACTTTACTAGATGAGTTTTCTAGTTTCTCAGCACTTGTTCATTTGTATGAAGAATTTTGACAGGCTCTTCACAATTAGACAGATCGGGTTCCAGTTCAATTTCCTCATATGTGAGTACTTGTTTTAGGTTAGGCATGTATTTTCTAAATAGAGATATGTGGAAAAAATCATGAACATTGGAGAGACTTGGAGGAATTTCCAAACAATAAGCTATAACCCCAATTCATTATAGAATTTAGAAATGTTTAATGTACTTGGGACTCAATTTACCCTTCTTACCGAAACGTATAACGCCCTTCGATGGACATACCATCATGAAAACATGATCTCTTACCTGAAATTCCAAAATCCTTCCTTTAGTTATCAACATAGCTGTTCTCCCTACTTTTAGCAGCTTTGATGTGGGTTTAGATGACCTTCACGTTTTCCATTGTTTCCTCAACATGTTCTGGGCCTACAAGTTTTCTTTAACCAACATCATCCCAACAAGTGGGTGTGGGACATCTCATTCCATATAACGCTTCATATGGTGCCACTTGAATACTTGAATGGAAGCTATTGTTATAGAAAATTTCTACCATAGGTAAATATTGATCCCACGTACCTTGAAAGTCAAGTGAGAAAGATCTCAACATGTCTTCTATGGTTTGAATAGTCCGTTCTGATTGTCCATCAGTTTGAGTGTGGTAGGAAGTTCTCAAACAATGTTTAGTATATATGGTTTTCTGAAGACTTTTCCAGAATATTGATGTAAAATGGGGATGAAGATCAGAAACAATCGATAGGCGTAATCCATGAAGTCTTACAACTTCATTAATATAAAGTTTGGTTAACCATTCAAGTGGTAAATCTTCTCTTATACTAAGAAAATGTGGTGACATGGTAAGACTATCAACAATGACCCATATTGCATCATTCCTTCTTGGAGTCTTTGGTAGTCCCATAAAAAATTCCTTCGTAATATCACCCAATTTCCACTTAGGTATGGGAAGAGGTTTCAATACTCCTCTAGGATGTTTTTTCCAGCGTTCACTTATTTAAAAACCATACACCATGACACAAAATCTGAAATTTCCCTCTTCATGTTGTCCCACCAAAAATGTTCCTTCAAATCTCTATAGATCATGGTGCTCTAAGGATGTACAGAGAAATTGGAGATATGAGTATAATCCAACAATTACCTTTTTAGATTAGGTACATTAAGAACACAAATTATCTTCCTAAATTTCAAAATTCCATCTTCATATATGAAGTCGATCAATATCCCATCATTCAGAGATTTAATTTTCTTTATAAATTCCTCATCATCAGTCTGTGAACATTTTGTCTTATCTAGTAAATATGTTTTGGAAACCTTTTGAAAAAGTATTTATGTATCACCTTCCATGGTTATTCCCATATGCATCTTTACTAGATCCACGAAAATAGGATCCCTTTCAAATCTCATTTTTTCAAAAACTCCATGATCCTTTCGGATCAAAGAATCTTCCACCTTATTTGCCTTCCCTGGGTGGTAGTGTATTATGAAATCATAATTATTGAGTAGTTAACGCCATCTCCTTTTCCTCGTGTTTCATTTTTTGTGAGAAAATATACTTCAAACTCTTGTGATTAGTACAAATCTCACATTTTTCATCATAGAGATAGTGTCTCCATATCTTTAGAGCAAAGATTATAGCTGATATCTCAAGATCATGAGTTGGATTGTAGTTTTCATGAATTTTTAGCTGTCGTTATGTATAGTAAATAACTCTATCATTCTGCATAAAGAATCAACCAAGTCCATTCTTTGAAGCATCCCTATAAATAAAAAAAATATCGTTCCCTGATGGTAGATTCAAGAAAAGATCATTGACTATTATTCTCTTAATTTCTTCAAAAAATTATTCACACTCTTTTTTCCAAAAAACATAACCCCTTTACATGTGATCTTGGTTAATGGGTTAGCCAACCTAGAAAAATTATGGAATAAACATCGATAATAACCTGCTAAACAAATAAAACTATGTACCTTAGTTATACTTGTTGGTGTTGTCCATTCTTGGATTTCCTTGTTATTTGAAGGATCAACATATATTCCATCCATAGAGATAATATGGACAATAAAAGAAATATCTTGAATCCATAATTCACACTTGCTAAAATTCCCATATAATTCATTTCTTCTAATAGTCTTTAGAATAATGTGAAAGTGATTTTCATGATATTCGTATCTTTTGGAGTATACCAATATATCATCAATAAATACCACTAAAATTTCTTCAAAATATTCCTTTCAAAATCTTCTCATTAGATCCATGAAAATAGAGGGTGCATTAGTCAATTCGAAAGGCAATATTATAAACCTGTAATGCATGAACCTGTTTTGAAATTCAGTTTTCGGAATTTCGTCCTTCCTCACACACAACTGGTGATATCCAGATAGAAGGCCAATCTTTGAAAAATATTGAGATCCATTAAGTTGGTCGAATAAACCATCAATGCGAGGTAGGGGATACTTGTTATTTATTACTATAGCGTTGATCTCCCTGTATTCAATGCACAACCTCATAGATCCATCTTTCTTCTTAACATAAAGGATATGGGATCCTCATGGGGAATCACCAGGGAGAATAAATCCCTTATTAATCAATTACTATAGTTTTTTATTTAGTTCCACTAATTATGCAGTGTTCATTCTATAAGGGGTATTTTATATGGGCCTTGAACTAGGAATTAAATCAATTGAAAACTCAATTTCTCAATATGGAGGATGTCTAGGTAAATCCTCTGGAAACACATCAACATATTCTTGCACAATCGGTACATCCTCTATTAAAACAATTTTTTCCTCACCCATAATTATTTCATTCACATCCTTCCCAATAATAGAATTTAGTAGAGCTACTGGGGGTGGATGTAGATAAGAATCAGATATTGATTTTTATACTCTAAAGATGTGGTACTCTTTATCATCATCGAGAATTGTAACATCTTTCTTCTTACAATAAATTTTCACATCATGGTCCGAAATCCAATCCATAATAAGAATTATATCAAATTCTATCATGGTTATGACAATGAAATCAATAAATAATGAAAATTTATATGCCCTGATTGGAACTGATTCACAAAAATTTGTTGCAATGATACGCCCCTTAGGAGTTTTGACTGAAAACTCCCTTGTTAAATCAAATCGGAAATATATAATTTTCTTATCAAACTAGGAAGATATGAAATTATACGATGATCCATAATCAAATAAAGCACTGGATAAACTTGAGGAAACCATTAAATTAATTGCCACCACGTCTTTCGGAGCATCAACCACAGTAGTAGTGATCACATAAGCTTTTCCATACTCCCTTGTCCTTTTCTGAGGTAAGTTACCTTAGCGATTAGGAAACTAATTTACATAATTCCCCTTTTCTCTACAATTGTAGCATTAAACATTAACAACCTCTTTCTTTCCCTTACAATCCCAAGGTTTGTGGCCTTTTTCACCACACTTGTAACATACATTCATTCACTTCAGGTAAGTATTGGGGTGTTTCTTCCCTCATATATCGTAGGATGGATATTCAACTTTTCCCTTTAACCCCTTATTTCCATTTGTAGAGTGTTCAGTAGATCTATTCTTCTCCAGCTTTTCTTTAAAGTTGTAAGACTTAGAGAATTATTTTTCTGTCTTGATAACACATGAGAAAATATCTTCATATGATAAAAATGATTGTGAGACCAATGCCCACTGAATAAATGGTTTTAACCCATAAAATAATGGATCATTATTTCTCCTTGGAAAATCTGTATAATCTCCAGCATGCCTTACTAGCCTTGTAAAGTTAGCCTCATACTTTGCGACATTCCCATCCTCCTTTTGCCTCAGACTCAGAAATTGTCTTTCCATATCCTCTCGATGGTCACAATAAAATTATTTATCTAAGAAAATATTTTTAAGCTATTTCCATTCCATGTTTGATACTTCTTCATCTTCCTTTGTGTTTTGAATTAACCACCAATATTGATCTGTATCTCCCATGAGGCGATAAACTGCCATGAAAACATTTTCCCTTTTGCTTCACCCCAAAGAGTGAACTATTTTCTCTATAGAACATATCCATTTCTCGGCTACCAATGGATTTGTATTCCCATTGAATGTTGGTGGTTGTTACCTCATTAATCGTTCTATCATTGATCCTCCACGTTATGGATCAGGGTTCTCCATACAGGTAAAGTTATTATTCAAAACCAGTGTGAGTTGTCCCAGTATGGTGATAAGCTGATCATCACCAGTTGGATCTCCAGATCCACTATAATTATCATGAGTATGAGTTAAATCCATAAATGAATTACATGAATTGATACGGTTTCCTTTCCATACACTAGGAGCCATTTCTAAACAATGTCATACAATAGATTAGGTCATTAACCACAATACATAATTCAGAACTTTCAAAACACTTAAAATAAATTGAAAAGTTAAGGGATATTATCCATTATCATAAACATGATTTCATTGGGGATGTATACACTCATTAACCCTTCATAATTGTTTGTAATGAAAATGATAATTATCCTAAGCATATCCTCCGGGAGTGTTGTAACCAAGAGTGCAGCAAGGCCTATTCTCGTGCACCAGTTCCTGTTCGAGTCTAGCTCAAAGAGGTGTTTTCGGGGTTTACCCCTAGGTACATTTGTGCCAGATCCACCTCTACCTCCTCGTATCCAGACAGGGATGTATTTCTTGGAAAACTCACAAAATTTCTATAGTACCAAAATTCTAGGAAGTTCTTCTATAGTAATCCTCAAAGTCAATATTAGGGTAGTGTTCTCTAATCAGAGTTTTTCAAAATATAGTTTCCAAGGTTTGTACTAAACATCCTTTGATACCAACTTTAACGCCCCGACCCTAGTTACCCATAGTCGGTGCATTATTACATAACATTTTCATGATACAAGGAGTGATGTCCCAAAAGACTGATCAATTTGTAGCCTGGGACATAATAGATACATTTATAAGTTTTACATTACATCATGAAATAGAAACATAAACAACATTTTTTCCCCTTTTGAACACAATTATATACTTAGCTAATCCCTACAGGTGATCCATAAAATACTTATTCACATCCTGGGAAAAATAAAACATATAAAGGGGTGAGATCTGATTCTCAGTAAGGATAACAATATAATAGAAACTTTCATAAATAAGTATATACATTTAAGGAAATGTATAAGACTAAAACAAAAGTGTTTCTAACATAAACTTCATAAAAATATGGAAAAGATAAAATAAAATAATCCCATTTACTTATTCTCATTGATATTCTACTAGTCAAATAATCACATGAAATATCAATATCCACTTTCATAATGATGGAATGCATAATGCCAGACTTCATAACCACATAGTCAAGGCATTCTGCCAAGACTACAATTAAGATTTTTTCAAAACCTTGTGCCAAGACACTAGTTTTTATCATGAGACCTACCGATGCATCAGAGAGCTATAGTGGGCTCCACCAATCACTTGCTATGTCCAATGTATTTTTCATATGGAATGGTTTAAACATAACATAAACATTCATATAAAAATTAGCTTACGAAAATCAGTAGTTTATCCATATACCATGAATGATATAAAAATAACACATCCAAAATCAAATATATCACAAAAACTTCAATACAATATGGGATATTTTAATCATAATAAATCATCTTTAAACAAGTTTAATGTAAATCAATGGATGTTGACATAGATTTATTCAAAATTTTATTAGAGAAATATCACTTTCTATTTCAAAATCATTTAAAAGTCATATAATTAAAAAAGAAAAAAATTATTTTGAAAATATCATTGTAAGCTAGTATGGGAAGCTTAGATGATGTTATAATGGTGGAAAATATCCACACCTACCGTATAAGTTAAAAAAAGACATTCTTACCTTTATTTTTTCAAAAAGGTTAAAAAGTACCTTGTTTGGAAAATGACGTAAATATTCTTTTCCAAAAAATATATGCTCAAATAAGGGTATAAATGAATTTAACCCATAGTATATTAAATAGTAAAAAAGTTATGAATTGCATTTTTATGAAAACACGGATGTGGATGATAATGAGGTCTCAGTAGATACTTACGTAAAAACAACCTCTAATAATAAATATATTATGTAATTATCCCTTAAATTTTACTTTTCCTCGATTGAGGGTACATTAACCAAATGTATAACAGTGAAATAATTTTTATTAAATTATAAAAGTACTATATACGTAAATATGATATCTTATCCGAACCTCTATTATTTCTTCGTTAATAATAATTTTGTAGTATCATCATTTTGGGTGTCAACTGGACTGTTTTCCTTTATATGCTCGGTTATGTAAGCCATTTTTGTTATAGAGAGGATTTATTTTATTCATATACAGAATTATATTAAGTTATTAGACATTATTTTTAATAATAAAATGAAAATTATACTTGAATGATTATGACGGGGAATGAATCTCAACGCGTTCATGGAGATGATAATCTGTACGTATGCACGAGCGACAATATCATTATATTGACTGTGAAATCATATGTAATTAGATGATATGTCATATATATAGAATCATTAACATGTTATATTTATTATTTAAATTATTTATACTCATTATTATACCCATCCAAATAATTAAGTGTTTGAATAACAAACTACACCACGACATGGAGACGGTAAGTCGTACGTATGCACGTATGGTGACATTATCATTCATATGATGGATAAAATAATGAATATGATAGTACCATTTATCTAATGACATCACAAAATATAAAATATACTAGAGTTTTTATTTTTTAATGGAAACAACAAATAAAGAGGTAGGGGATGAATAAAATAACTTGAAAGTGGTTATGAAATATTTACAACTTATTCTAGTTCCTCCTTTTTATTTGATCAAAAGGGATCTTTATGTTGAATTTCTGATCAAATAAGGCATCTCGTTTGATGTGAGGATAGTTGAGAGGATATTTGGTCAGGGTTTGGACAAGAGAAAAGGCTTGTTGGTATGAAATTAATATAAGGGAATGTACCATTTTATAAGATAGTTGAGGGTCACTTTAGGAAAATCATGAAATATTATTTTATAATAAAATCATTTTCTATTTCTAATGGATACAAAATGAATATTTTCAAGTTTAAGGTGGGGATGGGTCAAAAAACTCTTAACCAGTATGTAACATCCCAAGTAAATAATGAATAATAAATTTTCATATATATTTATATTTGTGAATTAAATATTAATTTTACTTTTAAGGGGACACTATGTTCGATGGCTTACCTGATATGCAACAACAAGTTTCATACAAATATTATGTTTTACACTAATAATATAATATTATTATATTTAATGGTAGTAAACTCCTAACCATTGTATTATAGGGAATGAATATAACTAACTATAATATGATTATACATGTTTGTTAAATGTTTTTACATTTATCCAATAAATGTTAGGGTCTTAAAATATGAATGAATCTAATTTTAAGCATAAATACTCTAATATTCATCAAAAGGTTGATTTAATGACTTTTGATTGATAACCATATTCAAATATAGTTTTGGTCATTATTATATGTTCTATTTAACAAAATAAGTTTTTTAGATTAAGGACATGAAAATTTACATTGGGTTAATTTTTGGTAATTTTGTGATAAAGTTCATTTTTAAAGAATAGTGAAAAATACTGTATTTTAATTCAAAATTGAAATTTAATATAATTTATTTATATGGTTATATTATCTTTTTAATTGGGTTTAATGTGTAATTATATTATATTTTTACCAATTAATCTAATGTTGGTCATTGAAATTAATTTCACTTTGAAATTGGACATAAACAAGTGTCAATCTTTTGAAAGTTATTGTTTCATAAAAACACTATATTTGTTTTGACAACGAGAATAAATTTTAAATTAATTAATGAAACTTCTCTCTTCTCAATTTGGTAAAATAGATATCATTTTTGAATTTGGAGTATCAAATATATCTTAGGCTTAATTTTTTGTATTTTTCTGAAAAACTTTAATTTTTGAGGAATAGTGAAACCACTCAGTAGTAGTTAAAAAACAAACTTCTTCATTTAAATAAAATTTAACCACTTCTGTGAATTGAATTTAGAAAATACAACATACATGGTATTTATTATTAAGTAAAATTTTATTCAATAAGATGAAAATAATTTTTGGTGAATAGTTACTTTTGAATTTTAATTACTGTTGTTAAAGGTAAATAATGTAATTCAAGGTAAAGCGAATATCATAATAATTCAAAATTTTATTAAAAATTTTCCTAAAATTATTGGTTGAGTCATGTACGACCATGGCCATCTCTGGGTCGATTTTGGGACCCCATGGAGAAACTTGGGAGTGATAATGACACTTTAGATTAATTAACATAAAGTAATGATAGAAATGACAAACAAATATCTTTTTGTAAATAAATTTTTACATGTGGTTATAAGAGAAATATTTTTTACTATAAATATTCATTGGAAATATAAAAATATTTAATAAATCAGGGTATTTTTTTATAATTTTTATACATCAAATAAATTAAATTATTTATGACACAATAATGAAGCAGTATTTACCTCATTAATAAATGATTTAAATTAATAAGATTATAAATATAAAACAAAAATCTATATCCTGTAAAATTTTAATTAGATTATTTTATTTCGACCATGAGTCATCTTATCTTTTACTTTAATTAGTTTTGGACCTTTAGAAACCGAATATCATTAT
Organism: Viscum album; assembly: GCA_963277665.1. Taxonomy (NCBI): domain Eukaryota; kingdom Viridiplantae; phylum Streptophyta; class Magnoliopsida; order Santalales; family Viscaceae; genus Viscum; species Viscum album. The sequence goes on from OY728123.1 coordinate 652,995,446, forward strand.
ATAATAAAATAATATTTTCACATTTTCCTAAAGAGCCCCTCCCCACCCTTATAATAATCCCTCACATCTTACTCATTCCTCATACTTCTCAGTCACCTTGGCTCATCCAACACCTGAAAAAATATTCTCCAAATATCAATATCCTCCTTATAGAAGCCTTACCTCATGAAGAAGGCACTTCAAGATTCATTTTGGTTCAAACCAAAGGGAGTTACCCAAATTAAAGGTAACAGTTCCTCTTAACTTCTTCTATTTTATTTTACTTCTCCAACCCCTAAACAATTTTTATTACGTTCTTTTATAACATCAAAAATATCCTTAATATACTAGTATGTTTTTATGATATGGATTTTAACTACACTTACACACACCTCAATCTAATGGGTGAAGAACATACTGTTTCAGTGGATGGCATACTAACGCCTCACGAAACGATGATTGTTCGATTATCTCCTACCGCATCTCTTGGTGGCCATTATAATGGAACTGTATGTATATATGATATATATTATGTTTATTTTCCCATTATTCTTATGTATTTTACATTTATATCTGACCATTATGGTTTCCATAATGGGTAAACATGAAAATTTCATTTGAGGAAATGTGGACTACTGCCCCCTTAAGCTGATATGAATCGTTAATGCTATATGTGGGACGTATAAAGAATAGTGTTAATGATATTATGTATGATATTATACTGGAATTATTATATACCTATTTTTCATAATGTTTTGATTCCATTAAAGTATGAAATAGAAATGACAGTAGCGTTCATGCGTACGTACGACTTACCGTCTCTATGAACTCTGCATTTCATTTATTATCTCCAAAATGTAATGTACTATTATAAATACATATATATGCTGGATATATATGATTTATATGATATCTAAATCATTAATATCAATCTAGAGATAATGGAATATTGAACACATGGACAACTTGTAATTATATGGTGTTTATTTTTGACTAAAGTACCAAATATCAACAAAACAACCATTATAAACATAAATGATTAAATAATTTTTATAACAAGGTAATAAATGATTTAAAAGGAATAATAAGCTTTAAAATGGTTCTCAATAAATTATAAATTAACTTTAGATTATTATTCAGAAGATTAAAGAATAAACGGGTCAAGTCAGACACGAGGTAAGGGTCTTTGTCTTAATCTCCTTTCATCGAGGCATATTTTGTTTTAATACATGACATTATTTTTTAAAGCTGTATAAACAAATTTGAATTTTAATTTCATTCAAAGAGAATATTTTTCTATGAATCATTTTACTAAATGACAAAAAAATAATTTTTCTTTTTTAACGTAATCGGTGACAACGACCTTTCCGCCGCTACGATTATTATTTGATCTTTGGCTTTCTTAATAGGCCGTAATGTTTTTAAAATGAAAATAAAATACCAAATAATCTTTTATGTATTTTGGTCTCGAAAATGGATTTTGATGATTTATTTTTTTTTCAATATGTTTAAATGATATATTTTGATTGAGATGTGGAAATGTCATCTTTCTTTTATGTTTGTTTTATATATTATGAATATGTTATGGTTCTTTGGAATTATTTACATATAAGGGTGGTTCTGGGATGAACCTAAGGTGGGTGAGTCCGAGATAGCTCTCCAATGCATTAGATAACATGATGGAGGTAAATGTTAATGTTTCTCCTAATAGATTTTGGGAATTTAATGTGATGGGTATTCCAATGTAACTCCCTATGTACATGTGATAGCTACAATGAAAGTATGATATGAATGCCATAAGTAACTTTATGATTTCGGATTATTATGTGTCATTCATAAATCTTATGTTTCCATGAGGTAAGTAAAAGATTTTATGTTCTTTATGTATTGATGGACTAATGATTTATTTCTTATTTTATGACCCTTACTGAGCTTTTTTATGCTCATCCCATGTTTTGAAATGTTAATCAATGGAATTAAAGGTGAATAGGGTCAAGGATGGGATCAAGGAAAAGTTTTTCTGTCTAAAACATGGAACTATACATGTCTCTATTTTTCAAGAGTTTTTATTTTATGAAAAAATGGATACTAAGTAGAATTTTATACAAGTAATATTCATGTTTCTATGTAAATCTTATGACCTAATTCTCTAAAACTCAAAACATGAAAAGATCCTCAATGTGAATTATCCAATTTATTCAAGAATATGTAATGTTTAAGGATGAGTCCTTATAGTTAGTATCAGTGGTTTGTTAAGACATCTTTAGAAGTTAGAATATAGTTAAATTAATATCCATAAATTACTTTAGTTTATGTTATGACTGAAATGATATAGCATTTACATATTACCATGTTTTTTCATCTAACATATTTCTGTGTTCAGAATGGTTTTCCGTAGAGGAAATAGGGCAGCTATATTGGGACGACATCAAGAGGAATAAAACCTTCCAAATCAGAAACATGAGATGGTCAGAATCAAAACTGAACAGTTTGTTTTATTGATGGAATAGTTGAATCAGGCTATAAATGGTGGAGGTATCCATGCAATAGATCATCCAGATCAACCACAAAGGAACTTGTCAGTAGTGGAGCATTTCCTGAGGCAACATCATCCATCATTCCGAGGATCATCTGACCATATTATAGTAGAAGGTTGGATTAAAGTACTGGAGAAAATATTTGATGTCAAGGGGTGTTCAGAACATCAAAAGGATTGTCTTGTGGTTTACCATTTTTAAGGGGAAGATGATCAGTGGTGGTTGATGGTGAAAATATCTGGGATAGTGAGGATATTGATTCTCTTGATTGGGATGAATTCAAAGGTATGTTTATTGAGAAATATTTTCCTAAGGTGTTTCATCTTAGAATGGGAAACAATTCCTAGAATTGTGGCAGGAGGATGACTCAACGGCTGCTAATGAAGAAACATTCATGGGACTGGAAAGGTATGCCCCAAATTTCATATGAGATCATGATAGTAAAAATCAGCAGCTTTTACTCAGGATTAAAGAAAATATATCAGAGGGATTTAGCATCTCATGAGGTGAAAAGTTATGAAAAACATTTTCGTTGTTCGGAGAAGGTGGAAATGGAGTTTATCGATGATCAGGTGTTCTTTGACAAAGAACAGAATAAGTGGTTGTGTGACAGACAAAAGGGAATAACTCTTCAAAAAAGTCTGATGGTAAGAAACATATTTTTACGTTTTGTCAAAATTGAGGTAAAAATCATGCTGTGGAATGTATTTTGAATTCTGGTAAGTGCTGTCGATATGGTAAAATTGGACAAAAGGTTCGAAATTGAACAGAAAAATATCAGTTTAATAGTAAGAAAAAATATGATTTACAGTCATTAAAATGTTTTAAGTGCAATGAAATGGGTCCTTATACAAATTAGTGTCCAAAGAAGAACTAAACTGAGGGAAAGTAGCCATACTACAACCAGAAAGGGGTGGTGTAATCCTTTGCAACTACTTCAGTAGATGTTGGGCCATCAAATGAAGTAGTATCAGGTACACTGTTTGTTTGTCCATATTATGCCAATGTGTTGTTTGATTCAGGGTCTACACATTCATTCATTTCTGAGAAGTTTTCTTGAAAATTGGGAATTCCATCTCCATATATGAATCATGAACTTATGGAAAATACACCGGGGGAAATTTTGAGATAAAGAAATTATAAGAACCTTTCATGTCCTTGTGTGCGGGAAGAACCTACCTAAAAACCTTATTGTTTTGCCTCTAGAAGAGTTTGATGTTATTTTGGGTATGGATTGGATTTTTGTTTGTCATGATAAGATTTAATGAAGAGCTAAAGAGTTTTGTTTTCAAAATTATTTTCCGATTGTGTACAAGAATGAACCCTTGTTTTTGATAACATATCAGGAAGATCAGAAACTAGTAAAAGATGGAAATGAATGTTACCTTCCACATATTGTTGAAAATAAATAAAGTTTTGAGATTAATGATGTTCCAGTGGTAAATGAGTACCTTGATGTTTCCTATTTAGTTTCATGGTATTATACCTGATAGGGAAGTTGAATTTACTGTTGAATTAGTTCTTGATACAAAACAATTTCAAAACGCCCTTATAGAATGGCTCAAATTACACTTTTAGAGTTAAAAAACCAATTTCACGAGTTATTAGATAAAGGTTTCATTTGACCAAGTACATCACCATGGGGTTCTCCTATCATATTTTTTAAAATGAAATATGATTCAATGAGACACTGTATGTATTATAGAGCATTGAATAACATCACAGTTAAGAACAAGTATCCTTTGCCTCATATTGATGATTTGTTTGATCAGCTCTAGGAAGCTCATTATTTTTCAAAGATTGATTTGAGGTCGGGGAACCATCAGTTGAAAGTAAAGTAAGTAGAAATTCTGAAGACCGCATTTTGTACAAGATATGGCCATTATGAATTTTTAATTAATCCATTTGGTTTAACCAATGCACATGCTGTATTCATGGATCTTATTAAAAGATTTTTTTGTGAGTTCTTGGAAAAGTTTTTTGTTATGTTCATTGCTGGTATTTGGGTTTATTCCAAAAGTAAAGAGAACATGAAATACAATTAAGGGTCATTATAAAAAACTTTAAATAAAAGAAATTTTTTGGAAAATTCAGAGAGTGTGAGTTTTGGTTACAGAAAATTTCGTTCCTTGGTCACATTGTTTCAAAAAAGGGATTAACTTTTGTTCATGCTAAAACAAAGGTTATTAAAAAATCAAAAAGACCCAAAAATATAACTGAGATCCAAAGTTTTCTTGGTTTAGCAGGTTATGACTAGAGGTTTGTTGATAATTGTTTACGGTTATCTATCCCACTGACTAAGTTAACTCGAAAAGGTGTTAAGTTCATTTGGACAAAATAATGTGATCATTGTTTTTAGGAATTGAAAAAAATATCGGTGAATGCTCTAGTTTTAACACTGACTTCTAAAAAGGTGAGTTTTTATTTATAGTGATGCTTCAATGAAAACACTTGGATGTGTCCTTATAAAGAATGATCAGGTAATTGCTTACTCTTAACATTAGTTGAAACCTCATGAGTTAAATTAACCTACACATTATTTGGAATTATATGATGTTGTTTTTTGCTTTAAAAATTTTGAGGCATCGTTTTTATGGAGTATAATGTGGAATATATACTGACCACAAATGTTTGATGTATTTATTTACTAAAAAATAATTGAACATGAGACATAGGAGATGGTTGTAATTAATCAAGGATTATGATTGCATGATTTATTACCATCTAAGAAAGGAAAATAACGTGGCTGATGTTTTGATTCGAAAAAGTAATGATTCATTAACCATGATAAGTTTGGAATGATATCCTTTTGTTTTTGATTTGATAAACTTTGGTATAAAAGTTTTTGGTCAAGGATATTCTTCTGTTTCGTTTCAGGTGTCAGTGAAATCATCTATATCATACAGAACAATGAAAGCGTAGAAAGAAGGTAGTGAGTTGCAGAAAATGATAAAGTTGGTTCAGAAGGGTAAGTTTCTTGATTTTAATGTCGATAATGATTGTGTTTTGAGGTTTGGGAAAATATTATGTGTGCCTTGTGATTCACAGTTGAAGAATGAGTTGTTATGTAAAGCTCATAGTTCCCCGTTTTCAGTTCATATTGGAAGTACTAAGATGTACAGAAATCTTCATGAGTATTACTGGTGGGATGGAATGAAAAGAGATATTGTTGTTTTTATTGTGAAGTGTTTGACATGTCAGCAGGTTAAAGCAGAGCAGAAATTACCAAAAGGGATGGTTCGGCCTTTACCAGAGCCCAAGTGGAAATGGGAAAATATATCCATGGACTTCGTTGTGAGATTACCAAAGACATCTCGAGGTAATAATAAAATCTAGGTTATTGTTGATCGGTTGACTAAATCTTCTCATTTCCTTCCTATTCAAGATACATTGTCTCTAGATCAACTTTCTCGATTATATGTTAAAGAGATAGTAAGTTTTCATGGATTTCCCCAATCCATTGTATCTTATCGTGATGACAGGTTTACTTCTAACTTTTGGAAAGGTCTTTAGAAGTCGTTGGGTAGTTAATTAAATTTTAGTATAGCTTTTCATCTGCAATCAGATGGGCAGTCAGAATGAAAAATTCAGACCTTGGAAGATATTCTACGTGCTTGGTCACTGGATTAGAAGGGAAGATGGGACCATCATCTTTCATTGGTTGAATTTTATTATAATAACAGTTTTCATTCCAGTATACAGAAGACTCCATTTGGGGAATTATTTGGAAAGCATTGTCGAACTCTAGCATTTTGGGATGAAGTAGGTGAAATGAAGCTGATGAGACCAGAATTGGTAGAAGAGATGGCAGAAAAGGTTCAGTTTATTCAGAAGAACATTAGAACAACTCAGAATAGGCATAAAAACTTATGCAGATAACTGGAGAAAGGATCTATCTTTTTAGGTAGGTTATCATGTCTTTCTCAAAGTTTCTCCATGGAAAATTGTGATGCATTTTGGTTAGAAGGGAAAGTTTTTCCCGGGGTTCATTGGACCTTATGAAATCATAGTAAAAATTGGATCAGTTGATTACATAGTGGATTTACCTCCATGTTTATCCCGGTATACAATGTTTTTCATCTCTCAATGTTGAGAATGTATATGCCAGATCCATCTCATGGTTTGAGTCTCGTGGTAGTTCAGTTGGAAGAGAATCTTTCTTATGAAGAACAACCAGTCCAGATTCTTGACTGTAGAGAGAAATTGTTGCGAAATAAAGTAATTCATCAGTTAATGGTTTTGTGGAAAAACCATATGGTTGAAGAGGCAACATATGTATCTAAAAATGCTATGAGGGATAAATACACCCATTTATTTGATAAGTGAAAAAAAATTGCGAGGACACAATTCCCAAAAGGGGGGAAGGATGTAACATCCCAAGTAAATAAATAATAACACATTTTCAAATGTATTAATATTTGTGAATTAAATATTAATTTTACTTTAATGGGGACACTTTTTTTGATGTCCTACCTGATATGCAACAACAGGATTATTTGAAATCTTATGTTGCACACTAATAATATAATATAATTATTTTAAATAGTAGTTAACACCTAGATGTTTTATTTTTTGGAATGAATTAAACTAACTAAAAAATTATTATACATTTTTTCTAAATGTTTTTACATATATCCAATAATATTTAGGGGTGTAAAATATGAATGAATCTACTTTTAAGTGTAAATACCCTAGTATTCACTAAAAGGTCGATTTACCACCTTTTGATGGCGAACCCTTATTAAATATAGTTCTAGTAATTTTTATATGTTCTATTTGAAAAAATAAAATTATTCATTAGATTCGGGAAATCAAAATTTACTTTGTGTAAATTTTTTGTATTTTTCTAATAAAGTTAATTTTTAATGAATAGTGAAAACTACTGTATTTTAATTCAAAAGTTCCTTTTTATCTATTGTATTTATATAGTTATATTATTATTTTTAATTTGTTTTAAAGTTTAATTAGATTATATTTTTACCAATTAATCCAATTTTGGTCATTGGAATAAATTTCACTTTGAATTTGGACAAAAACATGTGTTGATCTTTTGATAGTTATTGTTTCCTAAAAACAAGCAATTTGTTCTGACAACAAGAATTAATTTTAAATTAATTAATTCAACTTATATGTTTTGATTTTTCTAAAATAGACAAAAATTTTGAATTTGGAGCATCAAATATAGGTTAGGCTGAATTTTCGGTATTTTTCTGAAAAACATCAATTTTTGATGAATAGTGAACCACTTAGTTGTAGTTAAAAACATACGTTTTCATTTAAATGAAATATTACCACTTTTTTGAATTGAATTTAGAAAATCCAACAAACATGGTTGTAATTTGTAAGTAAAATGTGGGTCAATAAGACAAAAATAATTTTTGGTGAATAGTAACTTTTGACTTTAATTTACCACAGTTAAAGGTAAATAGGGTAATTCAAGGTAAAAATAATATCATAATAATAATAAATTGCATAAACAATTGTCCTAACCTTATTGGTTGAGTAATTTATGACCATGTAAATCTTTGGGTAAATTTTTGGACCCCATGGATCCAATTGGGAGTGATAATGACACTTTAGATTAATTAACATAAAGTAATGATAAAAATGAAACAAACTAATATCTTTTAATAAATAAATTTTTACATGGGGTTATATAAGCTATATTTTCAACTATAAATATTAATTGGAAATATTAAAAGATTTTCTACATAAAAGTATTTTTTTATAGTTTTTAGAAGTCAAATAAATTAAATTATTTATGACACAATAATGATAAAATATTTACCTCATTAATAAATGATTTAAATAAATAAGATTATAAATATTAACAAATATCCAAAACCTATCAAAATCTTATAGGATGATTTTATCTCAACCATTAGTCATTTTATCATCGACTTTAATTAGTTTTGGACCTTTAAAAACCGAATATCATTATATAATAAAATAATATTTTCACACTTTCCTAAAGAGCCCCTCTTCTCCCTTATAAAAAGCTCTCACTTCTTACTCATTGCTCACACCTCTCAAGCCCCTTGGATCGTCCAACCCTGGATCAAATAAGCTCTCACAATCCCTCTCCTCCTCCTACAAGTCTTACCTTAGGCAAAAGGCACTTCAAGAATCCCTTTTTGTTCAAACGAAATGGAGTTACCCAAATTAAAGGTAACGATTCCACTTAACTTCTTTTATTTTATTTTAATTCTCCAACCCCTAAACTCTTTTTATTAATTTCTTTTATAAAAACACCATTATCCTAAATATACTAGGATTTTGTTATGGGAAGGATTTTAACTACACTTACACACACTTCCATATAATGGGTGAAGAATATACTGTTTTAGTGGACGGAATACTAACGCCTCACGAAATGATGATTATTCGATTATCTCAGACCACCTCTCATGGTGTCCATTAATATGGAACTGTATTTATATATGATATATTTTATGATTATTTTTTCTTTATTCTTCTTTATTTTAAATTTATTTCCCACCTTTATGGTTTCCATAATGGGTAAACGCGATAATTTCATTTGATGAAGTGAGGACTACCGCCCCCTCAAAGTGATATGACTCGTTAATGCCATATATGGGAAGTATAAAGGATAGTGTTAAAGATATTATATATGATATTATACTTGAATTATAATATACCTATTTATCATTATGTTTGAATTCCCTTAAAGTATGAAATAGAAATGAATGTAGCTTTCATGTGTACATACGGCTTACCGTCTCCATGAACGGTGCATTTTATTTCTTATCTCCAAAATGTTATGCACTGTTATAAATACATATATATACTAGATATATATGATGTATATGATATCTAAATCATTAATATCATTCTTAAGATAAGGTTATATTGACCATATGGACAATATGTAATTATATGGTGTTCATTTTTTACTCAAGTGCCAAATATCAACAAAACAACCATTATTAACATAAATTATTACATAATGTTTATAACATGGTAATAATTTATATAAAAGGAATAATGAACTTTAAAAAGGTTCATAAGAATGTATAAATTTACTTTAGTTTATTATTCAGGAGATTAAATAACGAACAGGTCAAGTCAGACATGAGCTAAGGTACTTCATCTAAATCTTCTTTCATTGAGGTATATTTTGTTTTAATACATTACTATGATTTATAATTCTGTATAAACACCTTTTACATTTCATTTCATTCAAAGAGAAACTTTTTCTATGATGCTTTTTACTAAACGAAAAAAAAGAATGTTTCTTTTTTAATGTATGCGTTGACAATGACCTTTCCAACACCGCGAGTATTATTTTATCTTTTCCTTCCTTAACAAGCTGTAATTTTATTAGAAGTAAAATAAAATACCGTGTAATCTATTTTGTATATTGGTATTAAAAATGGTTTTGATAATTTAATTTTTTTATTTCAATATGTTTGAATGATATATTGTGATTAAAATGTGGAAATGTCATCTTTTCATTATGTTTTATTTATGTGTTATGAATATGTTATGGTTCTTGGGAATTATTTATGTATACGGGTGGTTCCATGATAAAACTAGGGTGGGTGAGCCCAAGATATCTCTCCAATGAATTGGGTAATGTGACAGAGGTTATCATGAATGTTTATCCTAAGAGATTTAGAGAATATAATGTGATGTGTATTACAACGTAACTCCTTATGTAGGTGTGATTGCTACAATGTAAGTATGATATGAATTCCATAACTACCTTTGGGAATTGTGATTACTATGTGTCATTCATAAATATTATGTTTTCATGAGGTATGTAAATGAGTTTATGTGTTTTAGGTATTGATGGAAAAATGATTTCATTATTATTTTTTGACCCTTAATGAGTTTATTTATGATCATACCATGTTTTGAAATGTTTTTCAGAATACTTAAAGGTGAATAGGGTCCAGGATGGAATCAAGGAAAAGTATTAATGTGTATAACATAAAACTAGACATGACTGATTTTTCAAGTGTTTTTATTTTATGAAAAAATGGATACTGAGTATAATGGTCTACATGTAATACTCATGTTGGTATGTAAATGATATGAACTAATTCTCTAAAACTCTAAACCTAAAAAGATCCTCAATATGAATTATACATTTAATTCAAGAATATGTAATGTTTAAGGTCGAGTCCTTATACAGTAGGTTTTAGGAAGGTTTAGGTCACCATACTAAACTTATCATTTACATTTAACTCTTAGTTAAATAGTTTGACATTTACCATGTCTCTTTGTATTTTTATATTATATGATTAATAAACATAAAATAACAAACCAAGGGAACCCCATGTGGTTCATTTTTAATATATATAATATTATATAAGTCCATTGGCTGACCCATAAATTTTTAGGAATAATATATCAATTAATAATATAGTATTTGTTTTAAAAACTCAATTATGTCAATTTTGACACTATATAGAATTTGATTTTTTAGCCATAAAAACATTATCACTTAGAATAAAATTTATTTAACCAACCGTAACATGTAATATTAACCTATAAAATTAGTGTAATTTATCATAAGTCTCAAATTTCATTTTTTTTGGATATTTAGAATGTCAATTATTTTAATATTTTATTAATAAGGTAATTATTGCATCATCACTATGTCATTAATAATTTAAATTATTTTATGTTTAAAAAATTATAAATAAAATACCATTATGTAGGAAATATTTTTAGCTTTTTTATTAATATTTATAGTCAAATATATATTGTGTGTAACCCTATATTAAAAATGGCTTAGTTATTAAACATTAAATGTAACTATTTTAACTCTTCTTTAAATAAAATAATAATAAAGGTCCAAAAACAATACAAGTGGACCAAATAGGATAATATTTTATTTTTATGGTTGTTTTGCTCAAATTATACCTATCCACTAGAATTAGGACATGTGTTATGGTAATTATGATATCATTTTTAACCTTAATTACCCTATTTACTTTTAACCATGGTAAATAATAGTTAAAAGTTACTAATCACCAAAAATTATTTTATTTTTATTGAACCACATTTTACTTTCTGATATTAATCGTTTCTCTCAAAAGTTTGAAATTCCACTCACAGAAGAAGTAAAATTAAGTTTTATACAAATTTGGAAATGGTCCTAGGAGGTGTGTAAAAGACGGTAAAAAGGTAAATAAAATTTTAATATATCTAAACTTATTATAAAATGAATCCAATGAATTACATTAAAAATATATAGGTATTAAGAATATATTTTTGACCTGAAATAAATTTAAATAAAATAAATAATTATTTAAATAAAAAGTCGGTTTTATTAAATAATGGAGTGTTTTTCACTATTCATCAAAAATGAATGTTTTCAGAAAATAAAAAAAAATCACTCTAAGCTAATTTTGAGATTCTGAATTCAAAAATGAAGTCCATTTTGAAAAATAATATTTATAAAATTTAAAAAAGTGGTTATTACTATTCATAATGGCTAGTTTGATTGGTCATGGTGTGTTAAAATCGCGAAGTTGTGTACAATGAACTATATTTCATTATTCGAAGGGAAAAGTATCATGGAAGCTTGGGGGGTTACATATCTTATCTAAAAATTTCATTGGAGAATCTCTACAATTATTTTTAATTCCAACTATAACAACAACACTTACTTCTAATGCATGGGATAAAATATAGGGGATAAACCTATTCCTCCATTTGTTAATATTTTTTTTCATTTTATATTAAAACACCCATTTTATAATAGAATTAAGAATCTCAATTTATCAAATACAAAAGGATGTAATCTTAGATGAAACTATGTTTTATTTAATAGAAACTTAAATTCAAATTTCATTTTATATACAATTGAAAAAGGGCAACACATCAGTGGTATTATTTTTTATGCTTCTCTATTAGAATGTTACCCGATGATATTTTATGGTTATGAAAAAATGTTCATAAAATGTTAAAATTACTATTATATAAAATATATTATATAAATTAACATAAGGATAGTTATTTTTTTACAGGTTTTATTCAAAATGTGGTTTCACATAACTAGATATGTTCATGTCAGCATTCAGTACTCTGGATAATTAAAATATAAGAGAGGGATTTCAACAATAATAACATAGTTTTCATCATTGAATCCAAAACAAATTTCCTCGTAATTTTACAATAGAGGTTGTGTACTTACTTGAACCTATAAGATGTGACAAAAACTATCTTCAAATAGTTCTATAGTATTTCATCTATACTGATTTTTATTACATTGATGGCCTTCATCTCTTTGATATTACTTACATAACACTTGAAAGAAATATTCCTTATGTAATATGTGTCACTAAATCCTTTTAATAATTTATTTTTCCTTTTTAAACAAGTCATCAACCACTACAATATGATTATACCAACTTCTTGAGGGTATGCCATGTCCTTAAACTTGATCAATACAATTGAATGAAGTATACATGGAAACATTTGCCCATATAATATTATTATTCCACCACACCATCAGCCTCTATATAATTAGAAATGGATTCAAATTCATTAACACAAAAGAACATCTTATCCTAGAAATTATTGATCCTCTATTATCCCACTTATACATAGAAGCTATATAATCTTCCAAATTATCATATTCTCAAAAATATACCTATTTTATTCTTAATAATTCTTAACATATATTTTCATTCAATGAAAAAATGAAATAATTTTTATATTTTGAATATAGAAACCTCACTAATTGTAAACCATGTGATCTTATTATTATTATTATTTTAAACGTGTCATAATTTCCCTAATAAAATTATTTCTATGAACAAAGTAAATACAAATTTCCTTTTCTTTTTCCCATAATATCATTCCTCGATACAACCAATTAATTTACACAATTCTTGGGTTGAATCATGACATGAAAAAAAGATTATGATGTTTCAAATCTGAATTCTAGTGTAGCATCATAAATATTATATGTCATTTAGAATTGATCAGATAAATAACCCTTAATGAAATAGATAATTGATCATTATTATTTTTGAAATAGTTATGAAATACAAATGAATGTTTTTAAAAAACTAGATCCCTATTACAGATCTGTAATAAAATAATATGTGCATCAGAGTTACCCAAAAGTGTTATAAATCAAATTAATTAATTATTTATAGGGTATATTAACACATAGGAAATTATAATTGGATATCAAATATCCTTTATCCTTTTCTAAATATTTTGACATATTATCTATATTTATTATACAAATGTATAATAAATAAATTCCCACTAATCTTCATTTTCAATAATTTTTTTACGTTATATGAATTACCTAAAAACACTTAAATTATATCAGGGGATATCCAATCACATTAAATTGATTGTTTTTCTAGGGTAGAAACCAACAAAAAAATATTCAATAATTCTATTTTGTACATTAGAATGTATCATTAATACCTTCATAATATTGAGTAAATTTTGATATTTCAAAAAATATGTCTAATAATGTCCCAAATTTATAACATAGATTTCTTAATATAAAAAATTCATTATAGTATTTAATTTTCATTCTATAATATTCTTTGTTTCCATCGAAAATTAAAATTAATAAAAAATATAACATGAGGTGGATGATAGTTCAATAAATAAGTACTTAAATATAGTGTTCAATAAAATAATCATACATTGAGTCACATGAATTATATAATCTATAAATAAATCTCCCCTCATAGGGGTTATATATATTTCACAATTCCAATGTTTTTTTCATCACCCTACAAAGTGAATTTGAAAAAAAATTTATTTGTCTTAGGTTTAAATAAAATATTTACAATATTATGATATTTAAAAGAAATCTCACCAACACCCCCAAACGCAACATAATGATAAAAATGATAATAATACAATCCTAAAATAATGATTACGAATTATACACAATGGTGAAATCAGATTCTCAATTTGATACTCTATTCAATAAAAAGTAATTATTTACAAATTTCATATGATAAAAATAAAATTTCTTTTTTAAACATATGAAGATATAATAAAAACGTCATGACTATAATAATTCTATAATATTGAGTGTCTATGAACCCAATAAACATAGAATATGAACCAAATTCCATTAACTTGTTAAGTAATTCTCTTATAAATTGGACATACACCATATTCCTAAGATAAAATTAAAAAGTAATGAAATATATATAACCAGATGATTAAATAATATATTAAATAAGTATTCAAATAAATTAACCAACATCAAGACTCCCAAAAACAAACGTTTATATATATCACAACGAACATCATAATAAATGGAATAATATTATATTACTATATATAACATGACGATATTAATTCTAATATAAAACCAAAATGTGTGTCTTTCCCATTTCATTCATATAAAAATAATTTATCATGTGTTGATAATGTATAAAATAGAAAGTAAAAAAATATAAGATGTCCCATCTTGTAGAATCATAATCACACTATTCAGCTTCAAATCCACTGTCAAGTCATCATTATTTCTCAACTATATATCATTTGGTTTTTTCATCCCTATATCAATGAATAATATTTATATTTAAAAAATATTATATAAGACAAGAATAATGTTGGTAGGTTTGAATAAAAAAGATACCTCTAGGAACCTTAGGAACTCTACTATAAAAAACATGTGTCTATTTAAAATGTTAATGAATTCAATTCAACCTATAAATATATATAAATATTAAAATGATAATTTGAATAAAAAATATTATATAACATTATATAAAATAATCTATAAAACAACTATATGTTGGGATAGAAATAATATAATGGATAAAACATTATATTTCACACAAATTATTTCATATAACATTAGTAGTCTACCTCTTCATAAGATTCATGAAATATTTCATGTCTCACGATTACTCAAGAATCAACCATATTAGGTCCCCATAACTATATCCTATCAACAAGAATGTGATAAAAATACACATTCCCTAAGGACACTATAAAATATTCAACATTTCAACATTAACAAGACATTATGTCTTTGTAGTTATAATATCATATTACTCTAATGAAAGAAATACATGCAATATAGGACCCCAATTATACAAATATTCTAGTCCACTATTCTTCATAAAAAAATCAACTGAATCATATCAGATCCGACATAATATTCTATTTCAAAATCTAACTTTATTAGAATATGTGAATGGTATGTGTAATACTGCACACAATGATAACCTACATAAATTATTATAATTTATAACTCTTGTGATAGTTTTACCAAGATCAAGGAAAATTTCAAAAGGTTTTGTTCATCCCATCAACCCTTAGTAAATTTGTAATGTAGAATAACTATCTCTTATAATTATAATGGTTGTAAATTCACCCTTTAATACCACCACCAGTGGGTTAGAACTTCCTAGAAATAATAATCACACCCTTATGTGGTATTGGATAATTTGATATGGGTTCCAATATATGAGTAATATTATCCCAATTTCTTTGAAAAAATATATAAGGTGACTAATTCCTCCCATGTTAAGGGATAATAGTTTATATACATACCTATATATGGGTACTCAACTAATTTGATTAATGGAACCATTATTTCAAACATCTCTATAGATCTTATCAACTCTCCCATCCTAACCCAAAGGAATTATTGAATTCACTATATATAATGAATTCCATCACATATATTTTGGAAAAAAGTTAAAACCAAAATCAAATTCCTATATTATATATTTCTTTTTTAATGAGGAAAATAAATCAATATAATCATGGATTCATCTTAAAATATTCATCATATTAAAAACACAATTTATCAATTAATCATTTTAATAACCCATCATTAATTGTATTTATTATGAAATAAATTATCTCATGTGTAATAATATTTTGTAATTTACAGTCTAAATATATCAACATAAATTATGTAAAATTAATTAAAATTCCATAATACATATTTTGGTTTCATTATATTATTATTTAATCTAATTTTTACCCATATATCGCCCATGATATCATTTAATTTCCTTTTTTATTATTATTTAATATGTTCCCTTTATTTTTACTCATAATTATATTATTATAATATTGAAATTTTTTTCATATTGATAATAATTATGATCTTCTTTATATAATTTTTTTTATAACTTCTAAATTTATATCCTTTTCATATTTTATGATATAGGAACCAAGGATACCCCTCATTTTTTAGGTTCTTAGTTCCCTAGTATTATTATAATATATTTTATATTCATTTTCATAAAATATATACATATAACATTTTAGATGAATAGGAACTACCCATATAGTTTTTGTGTACAATGTTCCCATAAAATATCATAGTACTATATTATATATGTTAATAAGTTTGACAAATTATTTCAAAAACAATTTTAAAAAGATTATATTGGGATTTCAGAAAATCAATATACAAAAAATGTATTTTTAGGTAATATAAACTCCATTGATCTCTGGATGCACTACCAAAAATAAAAAAAATGATCGAGCACTAGGTATTAGTAAAAATGTGGAAAAGGTGTGACGAAATTATAAGATAAACTAAGAGATTGAGTTAAAATTGAATTCATAATAATAGAGACATCATTCAATTTAATATTATTTTAATTTTAAATACATCAAAAATATCAATGTTTAAAGAATATATGAGTTTCTTTTAAAGAAACTAAATGAAATCCAACTATATTCTTAGTGGCCTTCCACCAAAATTGTAATGGGATAAAAACCCTTAATGGAACCAAATTCTTCACACAATTTATTTGTTTCTTTATCCCCCATTTGAAATTCCACTTCCACTATAATCGTATAATTTATCCTTATCCATGATTGATCAATTTTAAAAAATCGACTGATCATAAATAATAATAATATTATTGAATGATTTTATTTGTATATGAACAATGGCAACCTAGTATGGAAACCCCATGACTGTATCCCCATATAATGAATGAGAGTAAGGTGTACCCATGTGATCATTTATATACTAATTTTCTAAAAAATAAATAAATTCCATAGGGAAATGAGGGGATAATATGATTTTATACAATATAAATAATCAAACCATGTTATTGACCACATAAAAAATAGCGACAATTATAATGACACCACTCCCATTAATGAAAAATTTATCTGCCACAAATTCAGGAAAATGTGATTATTAGACTGCATTATTAATTGAAAAACTAAATAATATAAATCATAGTGATGAAAATAATACATAACCACCAAGAAAATATTAAATAATTTGTAATCCCAACCGAACATTGTGAATATAGATCAACTAACAATTATAACTACATATTGAGTTCACCACCTCATTTATGGCCATAATACACCTCAAATATAACCCCTCATCCAGTAATCGTAATCATTATTCCATGTGTTGGTTTAGAAAAATATTTTACAATAAAATTTTAATAAAAATTTAAAGTGTACTCCATTTAAAATGTATTTGTTAATTGAGTTCCTTATGGTAGAATTTAGTGTCTATAATTTTTTATTTATTTGTTTGAGGTAAATAAAATTTTAGTTATTTCATTATAATCAATTTCCAAAGATTAATTGGTACCATAAATAAATTTAGGTATATAAATATACTGGATGTACAATGTCGAGGAAGAATTGAATAATTTTTTTTGAGGAGTGAATTAAAATATTGGTGTTTTATAAAGTTAGTGTTGTTGAATGAAGTCATGATAAAATAGAAAAAAATTAATAAATAACATTTTTTTAAGTAAATAATCATTTTTATGGTCAATGTCCATTTTATAAAATGGTTCAAAAATATTTTTTAAAAAAATTCAAGGATAATAGAATTGGTAGAACATATTTTCTATTTAAACTAAATCATTTTTACACATAAATATTTATAGAAATATAAATTTTTATCTAAGTAATTTTGTTTGAATGGTGACATAAATCCGTAGTAGTATATAATTTTCTAGTTGATCAATATTTTAATCCATATTATGATGAATTTATATAAAAGTAATTATATTTTAAAATAAGGTATATAGAATACAATTACATATTTTTTATAAGATCAAATAATTGACATTGACTGAAAAAAAATAATCAAATAATCCACCTAAACGTCATTAATCAAGGATTATTCTACTACATAATTATAAATGATACTATAAATGTGAATATTCCAATTGAAACACTAATAAATGGGTATACGTAGTATATTTTATTTCACAAATTTTATAAAATTATAATACCATTCCCATCGTCTTCTTGTATCACTGTTAGTGTGAATAATTAAATGAATGCTTTGGTTGAAGGATATTTTCATAGCGCAAATCATTTATGCAATCCCACGAGCTTATACTCCGTATAAATGATTAAAATATTCTATATAAAATATTTATATATTATAAAATTAAATTTTAAATTATTTGAAACATTCATAAATGCTAAAAATATTAAATAGGTTTATTCCCATTTCTGAAATTAATGTAAATATAGAAACCTAGTAATTCATTAAATTCTACATAAACTATCATAAAGGATAATTAATAAATTTTTATAATATGGTATAATTAATATATTACTTCTAATAATGGTAAAAATAAATATCAGTATTTCATATACATCATTTCATATTAACACATCCTAGTGACCGTCAATATGATATGGTTTAAATCTATAGAAACCATGACATGGTTAATGCTAAAGCCTCATAGATTTAGCTTTAGTTCATGTTCATTTATATTTATTACTTATACCAAATTCATAGAAACGTTATTTACGTCTAAGTTATATTAGATCATATATAAAAAACTATGAAACCAAATCATGAAAACCATTTGGATATCCTCCAAATAACATTTATGTGAAGCTATCTTCAAACTTCAATATATATTCTCTAATATATAAATTCTAGTAAAGATCCTTCAAAAACTCCTTAAATATATCCCACACAAAATATAATCTGAATCTCTATAAGTTTTATATATTCAATTTCTATAATGAAGTAATTCATCATTCAAAAAAACATTGATCCCACATGGTTTTTTACAACGAAAAAAATTATTAATTATTAATTCAACAATTTTATGCAATGATTGGACATTAATATGTATCTTATTAAACGTAGGATAGAAAGGGATCTAAAAGAATAACTATAAATCACATATATCTCAAATATTGTATCCATTTGATGTATAATATAAAATATACATAATAATACCATTCCTTTTATAAATACATTTAATAGCAGTGAGACATGATGTACATAGAACTCCTATGACCTATACATACATTATCAATTCATTGATAATTAACAAACCTAGTTAAGGAACATGTTATTTGTCATTCACCGAGGTGGTTGAGCACATTACATGGCCATGATCATAATAGATAATCAAAATACAAGTTAAATTATTGAATGTTGAAAAATAAATCTAATGTGTATATCTATATATGTCCCCAATTCCATGCTCATTGAAAAATAGGAAAAATAAAATACTAGAAAATATTATTTTTATGAAATTATTATCAATATACTCAAATATCATCATGTTAAATTCCCCTCAATCCCGGTGTGGTAATGGTATAAAATTATGATGACTCTTATGTCAGGTATCTTTTCATCCTCAAGTAATATTGATTAGATATGAGGAATTCACCCATTGAATATTAAATATATAAACTATGACTCTCAATGTAGTGTATATGTTGGTCCATTAATCTAACAAAATTCTATTTATATCTCAATAGAAAGATTCATATCTCTATAAAATCCTAGCGAATACAAATATTTAGATCTCTGAAAATCATATAAGACTAAATGAAGAATATTTATCAATGATAATGAAAATCTATAATTTTAATGGGAAAATTTTAATTTCACTTCTTATAAAATATACCAATATAATTAATGAATGTCAAATTCATAAATATCAATTTTTATAATATTCATCATTTTATATATTATTAAACATCTTTAATAATGCTAAAAAATCATGTATATTTTTTATTTGTATAATATAACATTTGAAATAACATAAGATATGCCATATCATTGCTATATATTTATAATTTTATTAGAATCATAAATCTAATATGTGATTTGTACCACATATCTGTATAACCCTTATGTTTATCCTCTAATTAATCACATTTAATGTGCTGAAATTTATATGTATGTTCATTTAAAATAATGTAGATATTTCTTTTTATAATCCATAAATTTGACAATTTAAATATAATATCCAAATTTATAATTTTCAAAAGACCCAATTTCAAAATTACAATAAGTTGTGTTATCTAAAATACCAAAAAATGTTAAACGCTTATCATTATATTTATTGAATCTACCCAAAATCATTCATAAAGAACACAAGGTAAAAAAATTAATCTAACATTTCAGATTAATATCAGTTATTACAAGCATACCCTAAACTCATTTGGTATATATAGTTATTTTAAAAAATTATAGGTAAAATTAATTATTTACTATATTTTAAATTTTATAATATTACAAATAATCCCATAATCCAATTATAAAAATTTCTCTGATATATATTTCTAAATAGAAAAATTTTTATGTTAGGAAATAACAATTATTTTCATTATATAATATATTAAATTAATAAAATATTAATAACCCCATTTATATGAAATTATACTTGCTTTGTGTAGTATTTTTAAACAAATATTTTCTTCCATAAAATATGTAATTGTTGTGTGGTGGAAATAATTTTCTTCATATCATGATTTTTTTTTGGATATAATAATTTTTCCCAAATAAAACATTTTCATCATTAATTTGTATAAAAAGTCATAGATTAAAATAAATCCTAAACTATGTGAATAAAAAAAGAAAATATTTATTCTAAAAATTATTTTTTATAGTTAATATCGTTTCATAAAACAGATATTTAATGGAATATAATACAAATCGTATATTAAATGATAACTATTACATGATGTAAATTATTGTATCCCACTCTTTTATGTATCAACCATTTACTTAATCAATTAAATTAATAATTAATGATTCATTTATCAATTATCCTTTAATGAAAAACTTGTATAGATTTGGTAAATAATTTAATATTGTATAAATCATTTCATATGGCCTTTAAAATTAAAATATTTAATTTTTAGAAAAGTAATACATGATAAGGAATATCAATGGTTTTTATCCCCTTCGGTATTTGAAGATTTTTTATATCTAATATAAGTGATTTACATAGAAAAAACATTCCCCATTTTTTAAGATCATTTTTACTATTTATTAGATGTTGGTATGGACTCCCTTTGGCCACTCATATTTTCATTTATGATAAATTATTTTCTATTTCCTTTTTATATCAAAATCCTAGAACCCATCATGGAACTCCTATTACACACATTGAAATACTAAAAATAATAAAACTATATTGTAACATTTTTTTTAATTCATTTAGTGAGTAATTAACAAACAACTTTTGAAACATTTTTATATATTGTTATATAATTAAATACTGTGATAAATAAAGCATGAATTGGTACCCTAGTACCTCTATGTCATTTATATATGCAATTATATTTATCCCATCTGTTGACATAAAATTAACACCATCACAATAGCTCGAAATGATTGTAATATAATAATATTATCTTTAATGGATAACATATCCTCAATAGATCCTTATTAGGTTTCTTATAATCCAAAATAAATCATTATTCTAACATTACAATTTTATATTTTTTTAATAAAAATACTTATTGGGAGATGGAGATAATTTTTAATTTTAGTACTATAAATATCTTTCATTTTTTTGTCTAGCATAATTTCAAAGTGTTGTAGTGGCTTCGTGAAATGTTAGGATCATTGAGATGGAGCGAGTTAGTGAATGGTGTAAATTTTTTTATTTTTTATTCCTTCTATAATCATCCACCATCAATAGTTTCTTTGAGTGTTCTCAATACATAACTCATAAAAATAGAGGAAAGTAATAAATAATGGAATTATAATTTTCACACAACATTTTTCAAAATGAGTAGGTAATATTTGTTATTATCAAAACACTGTCAAGAAAATATAATCCATAAAATCACTATCTTATATAGAAAGGATAATGGTTTATCATTTACTCTCATTACAAGAGTATCAGTAATATAATTTATCAACACACAAAGATATGATTCCCCAATGATCAAAAAACTTCTATACCTATGTTGTATTATTTAATCTATGTATTATCCTTATTCATATAATTATATTTATAAATTATATTTTACTCCAATATTTATTCAATATAAAGTCCCAAGGTGACTTATTAATGTATACCAAACATTATAGTTTTAATGATAACACAAAAAATGGAGTGTTATTTTTCTCATATTATTCCTATCTATAAATTAAATACAAGTACACTCCCAATTTTCTCTCCTGTATATATCCACGCTGCACTTCAATCAGTCTCATTAACATACTATACTATTTTTCATTAATATAGAACACATCGCTCTTAACATTATATCATACACATTCATGAAAACCATTATTCTATCTAATCATTCAAATTTGAAATAAATTCACATTTCCATTTCTATTTCAAATTTTATTTTGATAAACAAACTGTATTTGGATACACATAACTTATTCCTGTTTTCTCACACTTTGTTATTCCGTCATAATAATTTTCTAGGAGGGCACTAAAAAAATAATGTGTGGTTGTATGAATATAATCATTGTCAACTAGTTTTTCTCAACTAAAACATCCTTCATTATGTAATAAATGTTTCCATTAAATAAACCATATTTCCTCCATATAACATCCATAACCATAATTAACAAGGTTTCACATTGTGGCATAAGAATCTTTTCCTTTTCAATTAGTCTACATGATAATATCACAAAAAAATTCTTGATATAAAACTATTTCTTATCCAACACCTAAGAACCGAAATATATTTTATCATATTTCTATGAATGAATAACTTTATAATTTTCTAATTTAAATATTTATTCCAAAATTTCCATTTTAAATTACCTCTTTTTGTAGAAATTGTTTCTAAAAAATACATTGCAATCTCAACAACACCGTAATAATGTCTAAAAATAAATATGTTTTTTAATTCAGAAACTCTCTTTACAGATTAATATAATCTTATGAAATATTGATGTGACTCATAAGAATAAAAATAATGAATCATTTAAAACACTATATCATACAAATAAATCACAAGAAAACAAAAAATGACTCTTACTCTTGGTATAAAATAACTCATAAGATTCAACAATTAGTCTATTTCCTGAGTCTCTAATATGAGTTTCTCTTTTTTATTTCCTTTTCCTTATATATAAATCCTATAAACTAAATACTTTAATAAATTTTTAGATCTATTATTCATATTTAATTTTATAATATATACAAGTTACTCATAAATTTGTGGACTCAATCATATTTCAATACCATCTACATTAAATTAACAATTAGGAAAATAGGGGGTCTTATATGAGTTATCAAAATTTCAATGAATTATTATAATTACTTTTCTACTATTGTATAATTATAGTTATGAATATTGTACATAGACATATTTTAGGCAAAATGCACTAAACTTGAACAACATTTCTTGATTACATCCAATGTTTTCCAGGCCATTTCCAAAAAACACAAAATTTATATAATATCTATAACCGTATATAATAAAATTTAGTTTATATGAGTTTGAATATGATTTATATATGAATATAAAATCATAGAGAATAAATATATCTACTCATCCATCAATTATTATTAAAACAAAAAAATATTAAAATCATGACGATGATACGTCAACATCATCCCAAAAAACTCTTCATGGGTTTCATCCTCTTTACAATGGTCATAAACAACCTTGATCTCGCCTCTTTCTTCATGGGAACAAGAATATCCCCCACATAATTTATTTTTATAAACTATCTCCAACTTTTAGTGTTTTATCAAAAAAGGTAAATAACTAACATTTAAACACATCACACTTATCAATATATCATAATTCATGAATTAAAATCCTATATGAGTGAATTTTTTATAGGAAATAAGGACATTGAATAATAGTTTCTTGATATAAATAAATAATGAATTTTATTCACTTCATCCACAATGATTGAAGCCACATTATACCAATTCAGAATTATCCACAACAATTATTTCACATCTCACAAGAATTATTTGATCTTGTGAAATCAGGTTCACATATTCATTGTCACCAAAATATTTATTAGAGTTGGAATATATAATTCCCAACCTACCCATTTTAATAATTCTCTATAAATATATGTCACTAGAAAATATGTGTCTGACCCCACATTCATTTAAATTAATATCATTTAAATATATGAATGAAATATGAAATTATTTCATCCAACTCCATGGAATTATTTTCAAATACACCTTCAAATGACAACCATTTTGATAACCTAACATATTCTTGAACTCTAATTTAATATTAGATGTACATGTATTCTATATTACATTCACAATATTAAACAATATTTCTTCTTATTTCTCATAACAATTTCATTTTCTAAACATTTACACAATTTTACTAAAATGGAAGAATGTTATTCATCATTATTTCTATGATATCGTCCTATTGAGATCACATTTTTACCTTTTTATGTGTATAATTATTTTTTCATCGATTCTTGACTAAAATTTCACAACTAGATTGATAGAAGATTTATTATTTTTCTTGTGATGATATTTCTTCATATATGTTTTTTCTCTTATCTCTATCCTGAAATCATTTAGAAAATTAATACAGAAATGTTTAAACATATAGAATCATGATATATATCCCATTTATATGCCATCATTGTCAACATTAAACAAACACTTTCCTAAAATAATCAAAATCATTCATAAAATTCACAGAAAATTGTTGAATAACTTTATTCTTTATTTTTTCATGGGTTGCCTATTCTCCAAGTATTTCTACCGACATACATTATTGAAGGAAATCTACATCATATAAACTAGAAACAATTCATCATACTTATCGATCATCCAAAAAATGACCATAGAAGATCAATCATCTTTTTGAACTATAAATTTACTCTGCAGTATTACTTCTTTAAAATTCATCATTTTAGAATCCTTCTTGAAAATCATATGATAAAACATAATGATGTGAAACTCTAACATATTCCTCTTAAATGTAGATATTTTTCCTAGTTTTTACCCTTTAGAAACAACAATCCATTTTTATTATAATTTGGACTTTCTAAAATAAAAATTATTCTAAATATCATATATTGTGTACTTTTCATAATATCACCCTACATCTATTGGGTACAAACCATAACTCCATAGATTAATTGTCCATATAAATAATTATTTTATATTCTTGTTTATTATAATAATATTTAATCCTCTCATTATCAATTAAACTATTCTATTTACTTGAAAACTATCGAACTTCATGACTAAAAATTAAAAAATCACAACTAAAAATTTTAATATAATATTTTCTCTCTAAAAAATCCACCTTGGTATATTCATGATTTTTTTCATGTAAATGACTCTTCTCCATCACCCATTTAAATGTTTCTTTATCATTTTTGAGAGCTACATTTACATTCTAACACTTATGGTAACTAAATAATTTTTTTAGGAATTCATCACAATATAATTTATACTAATTTGATTAAATAGTCAATATCTTATTTTATATATCCATATTATATACGTTATCAATGTAATTCTTCTGTAACTCCTTTAACATGAAATGAATTTTAGATTCATCTAAATCATCATCACATCTTGATGAGAACAATTTTTTCATTAGGACGTATTAGGTATATGTATCTATGACAACCACTAAATAAAAAAATGTCTTCTCTATACTAACACATAAGAAGAAACAACATTTTATTTCACCACAAAATGTTCCACTATTTTCTTATAAAGAAAAATACCAATTGAAAAAAAATAATTTTTTCTTATTCAAATTTGTTTCAACATACTCATTATGAAAA
This sequence comes from Viscum album, assembly GCA_963277665.1. NCBI lineage: Eukaryota > Viridiplantae > Streptophyta > Magnoliopsida > Santalales > Viscaceae > Viscum > Viscum album. The sequence continues at coordinate 653,021,912 of OY728123.1, forward strand.
TATTTGAATTCTACCTTCCAATATAATGAGATGATTGATTTTTTCTTCACATATATCTTCATCTAACATTGGATTATTTTTTTTAATTTACGACAACCCCCTAGATGAAACCCTTCAATGTTAATTTATAAAGAAAATAATGATTCTACTCTTTATATACCTCTCAAGATAAGTTAACTAATTATATTAGATATACCAAAAATAAATTCTATCATATATGAACTTACATGGTATTATTTTTGAAACTACACCCTTCTATGAGATAATTAATCAATATGTTATTTTAATGTCTAGGATTTATGAACTATTGATATTTTTAAGATTATATATTCAAATTAAGATTATTGTGGTTGGAGATTCCTTAAATGATATTTTGGTATATTAACTGAGGGATGAAAGGATCCTAATGATCTCAAGTGTATCTCAGAAATTTCATTTTACATTTTGGAAAATTTTAAAGGCTTTTTTACTATTCATGGTAATGACATGGTTAGGAGAGATTGGTCGAGTAAACTGTATGGTGTGTTTTTAAGGGTGTAGAACATGAATATCATACAATTGAAAAAAATAATGGGGCCTATAATTTTAATTAGACTTGGATTCACATGGTTAGAGGGAAATTTGGAAGACTGTATATCTGAATGATGGAAAGGGGTTTTTTGGATAGTTCCACCCACACAGTTAGTGCATGATTTGAAAAACCTTTCATCCAAACCATGATGTTTTATAAAACCCATCAAAGAGGGATTATTTTACTATTTTTCCTCATAGGTAATTTAACCATTTCAACCTCTTATCTTCCACCTCACATGTTCAAGGACCATTTGGTTGAGATCCCTCCTCATTTTCAGTTCCCCATGTTTTCAGTGTCATTTTTGTACCATTTTTCATACCTTCAAGCATATAATTGCACATTTCATTCAATCCTATCTTCTTCCATTATCATCCTTTGATTTTAATTCTCTATCTTAGGATGTTTGGAGAGGATTCCATTGGATAATGATTGAATCATCCCATTATTATGGGGATTTTCCATCATTTATTGAGAGGACATCCCAGTATAATCTCTATATAATATCTCACATCATTTTAATGGAGTTAAGTTTTAGAATTGGTTTTTCCATGGGGTTTGTCTTGAAATAAATGAAATTTCTATTTCAATCAGCATCATGTGATAAGTATTTTTCTATAGACAGTGTCAAGAGTATTATATATCCCTTTTCTGGGTAGTTGTTCATCATTTTGGTTTGATGATATTGTCTATAGAAATTTTGGTTGTTATTGATAATTTAATTATAAAAATTTAAACTATGGTATAATAAAAATTATAATTGTTTATAACTAATTACAGGATCTCATTTTTTATGTTACATCCCCTGGTGTTATTATGTTGTGCATATGGATGCATAGAAGCTCATATAAGAGATGTTCTATACTGATCAAAGGGGATAACTCTATTATGGATGATGGTGGTATAACTTTTATATTATTATGGTGTTTGTATTGGTTTATTTATATTATGAAATTATATATGTGGTCTATCCACATAGAATGCTCCACCTTTTTTCAAAAATGAATTTTATAATTTTAAATTAACTACATATACTGAACAAAGTGCCAAGGGAAATGTTAGATCCTTCTATACTATCTTAGTGCATAAACAAAACATTATAATTTCCTTAGTAATAAATGTTAAACTCGAGATATATGGACCCCTTGGGGATTCAGTTTGATTGTTTAAGAATAATAACCCTTTGAGGTTCAATTTTAATATACACATCATGAATGTTTCTATAATTATGTTCTTCCAAGTAGGGGAGTATAACATAAAAAAATCAATGTGAGAGATTCATATAATTTTAAACCCAATATCTCAGTGATTTATATATGGTAGAGAACTCCAGGTCTCCATGTGATGGATTCCTGGTTGGGTACACCCTAAAAACCGTTGATACATTTTGGTTAGGGTATCCCCTTTCTATAAGTGAGGAATTATAGGAAGGGTATTCTCTATCACTAGAATATTGATTCATAAAATGGTATTCCATGGATCCATGTGATATATTCATAGTAGCATACAACCTATATCCATGTTATGAATACCTAAATTTTAAGAATTTCAAAACATACACTATGTGATGAATATTATATAGGGTATTCAAAGGCATCAAGTGAAGGATTGCAATTACAGAACAACCTTGAGTTTCCAAATATGATTCTATTGGAACGTATTTCTATATATCAAAGTGATGATATTGGTTTTAGTGTTATTCAACATGATTAGAGATGATTTGGTGAAGGCCAATTCATGTTTGAGTAGATTCCAAGATTCCTGATTAGATTCTATAGACTAGCTTTTGAATTGTTTTAGACCTTCATAAAATTTATTATTTATATTATAAGAATAATACCTGTATACAAAAAATATATTGGTAATGTATGGGACCTCATTGGTGGTACCTTACTTAGTTGTACTCTCATCCTACTGAAGTAACCATGGAACCTGGGTAAATAAGAAAACATCATTGTTCACATGTCCACTCTATATAGAGAAATCATGTAACCGGATTGAGATGAATAGATCAGATATTATTTTTGATTCTGCATGAGGCAAGTCTTAAGAATGGAAATAGATTAATTGTAACTTTTGTTTTTCAATTTATTTTTATATTTTATTATCCTGGTGAGAGATTAGTGTTATATACTAGAACAACTGTGAGTCTATGTGACTATTTTCTTGAACATTTAATTATATATAGAATTATTTTTTATTTATTTTATTTCATATACTCTGGTGAATATTTAAGATTTTATTTTATTTTTAGATTATATTACCATTACTAATTAATCTTAAATGGATTTTTTGGTTCCCTATGGTATCACCTTTGACCCAAGCTACTTGTTGACAACCTCTAGCATATAGTCAGTCTTGTATATTGTCATGTGGTGAAAAAATCTAGAGACTAATGAGTAATCTAATTATAGACATGTCAAACATTTTTATTAAATAATTTATATGACTAATAACACAAAAACTAGAGGGTTTTATTGTTGAATTACTACATAGGGAAATGGTAGATTAGTGATATAAAATTTTTTATGTTTCTTAGATTTATGATTTTTGATTTGTGGGTATTTAATCTTGTCCAATGAGAATTAAAATATTATATGACTCATATTTTTAATGTAGGATTCAAATGAAAGACATGTGATTATTTTGATTTATATCACTAATGAAATGGTTTAGATTTTTAATTATTCATAAAATCGTATATTATGTTTTATAAAAAATCTTATTGGTGTAATATTACTAATATTTTCAATGGCATAATTTCTTCATGTGACAGATCATGTGAATCTATGGTGAGATTCTCCATGAGGATGATGAATACACAGTTACGGTTTTAAGAGTTTTAAAGTGGTCAGTATCATGTTAGTATAATAATTTCATTCCCTAGTAACAATTATGAACGAATGTTTTTTTCTTTATTTAATATGTTAATAACACACTATATGGTATTTTTTCATATTGTTGTTTGCAGGAATTCTACTGAAGGGGACCTTGTGATTGAGGTTTAGTCAATAAAAAGCATGGTAGAGTTGTGAGGTGATATATATATATGAAGATGAGAGTATGATCCTTAAATGGCGTGCTCCCATAAGTAGAGTCCCATTGAGGATAAACCTATGATTATCATTCTAGAGGGGTTAGTTTCATATGTGGATTCCTTGTGAGAATTTGTGCTTGTTTGTGGGCCGATGAGTGAGCATGTGATATTAGTTTTCTATATTTTAGAACCTGTAGTTGATGTGTTGGGAAATGTTTTCCTAGGCAACATTTACATAGGAGTATATCATTTATCTACAACGAATATGGACAATTGGATAGGTCGAAGATACTATTGTTTATCAGTTGTGACCCAACATATGTGGGTAGGTTGTTATAGATGAGTTATTATATCCTATATTAAGTGTTATATTTGTAATTTTATTTAAATAGATATATAATTATTAGGTAGATTATTTTTTGATATCAATGCATGTGATGTTATTTTAGATTTCATGATGTAAATAACTTTATTTTTTACAGAATATTCATTAGGTTTGGGAGATTAGGATCAATAAGATACCGAGACTATAGACATTTTGTGTTTTCTAATGAGATTATAGGTTTTGATCCTATATATTTTATTTTTATATTTAAAGAAATATTATTTATGATTTTGATTTTTATACAAGGGAATGATCATATCGAAGACAATGGAAAGGGTGAAATGCCCAATAATATAGAGGAGCACTAAGGAGCTATTTAATTTAATGATATTAAAATGTGATAAGGGTACTTTTAGTGGTTATCCATTTCAACCATTGTTTAATGAAGTGTGACTGACTAGATGACGAATTGGTTTCAATAATTAGGTGTTATATTAATATAAAACCCTTGAACTAAAAATATATTGATATGGGTCATTGATCAATCATGTGTCAGCCCCGGAGCATTGGACTCAAATAAATATTTGTTAACATTGATTGCTTATTTTTTTGTTAATGATAAATGTACATATAAGGTTTATGAGACATTATATATAGATAGTGGTGTGATGGGTGGGTAGAGCCATATTTAATCCTAGATATAAGTTAACAGGATGATGAAAACAAGATCAGTTGCATGAATATGATTATGAATCCTATTGAGTTTAGACTCAAAGAGAAGGATAATGGAATCTATGTAGTGGGGTGTGATATATTGTCCACATAATTTTTTTAGACTTGTTCTAAATTATATTCCAAAATTTTTAAATGATTTTATTCATAGAAAGTTAGTAGAGTTTGGAAATTGATGTTTCATGATATCTCTCGGGCATGATTGGATGAGTTTTCACAGTCATAACATGTAGTAATTCATAGAGTCTGATCCATGAGGGTAAAAATAAATGTAGTTGGGGTTGTGGATGATTGAAAATTTTCATTGGATGGTTTAGGGGAATTTAGATGTATATAATTTAGTAAATATCATTTTTCTAGTTTTATTTTAAATAAAAAATTTTGGATTCAGATGTGTTCTTTGATAGATTATAGATATTGGAATTAGTGATAATATGGTCTAGGTAAAATCCGAGAATGATATGAATTAAGGATATATTGGTTCTTAGGGTGAGTTCATAGTGGTAGATATGGTGGGTTGAGCATCTATTCATAGAAAAAACAATAAGATGATATAAGACATTAGAGTGGGAATCTATTACGATCACGAGATACATATAAGGATTTTTTAATTGTGAGTGTGTGAATGAGACAATAATTTTGTTGGTGTGACAATTATTTCATTGGTATTTCAAAACAAAGGAGTTCTAACTAGTGTATTTATACGTAATTGGGTGTGGAATGATGGTAACTACATTTAGAGGGACATTAAACCATTTCAAATTTGTTTTGGTAGGAAATTATAATCCTAGTGAACATTGTGTCTTAGAATATGATTATATGAGTTGATAATTATGATGAAAATAACCATAATATAGATGATGAATTGATATATGAAACAATAGTATATCCGGATAGAATGGATCATGTAATTATTTACTAGGTATTTCATTGTTGGTAATTAGTGGTCATTGGGATTTTAATTAATAGTATTCCCTGAGTTTGGAGAGGTGTTGCAGGATCTTATTCAATGTTCTATGGTATGAACCATGGATTTTATCTTGAATTAACCTATGATATCGGTCTCAATTAATTATTTATAAAATATATAATTTTTAAGGATAAAAATTACTATAGTGGGTAGGTTTTAAAAATCCTCCCTTTTCTGACTTATAAGTTTTAAAGGGTGTTTGAATTTATAGAAATTTTGGAGTTTGTGTAATTTATAAAATAGTGTTTTAGAAATATAATATTGTATTTATAGTGTAATGATCTAATTTTTTGGATATGGAATGTTCCATGAGTGGTTCCTTAGGGTCCTAGGTGAGTCTTTTGAGTTACATGTAAAATATTACAAAACATGTAATGATTTTTCACTATACAATGTTATTATACAATTAAGAGAAGCTATGTGGAATATTTTGGTTTATGGGGGTGGCACAAAGTCATCTCATTCTTGTAGAAAAAAAAGTGGTACTATAATTTTTTGATGTTGTGGGTTTCAAAAATTTTGTAAATGTTTTTCAAACCATGTGGAAAAAACAAGTGATATTTTTTTCTTGGTCAATACAAGCCATATGGTTGGTGCATGGTTTTGACAACAATGCACCTAGTTGATTTGGGAAAACAAATTCATTAAATTGGTTGGATATTAATACTTATTCCAATTTGTCCTTCAATCCACTCCCCTACTTTTATTCTCTCTCGCATGCATAATCCCCATCCAGTTGAACTCCATCATTTAGGTTGTTCTCCTATGGAGATGAGGTGATATTGTTGTCCCTCTTCATTGATTCAAGGTGATATTTCACATATTCTTTCCATTTATTATTCCTAACATGTTCTCTATTATTAATAGTTTTTAATATTAGATATTTGAGTGGGGATTCATCCCATCTATATTTGAATTTTCAATATGTGAAGGGGCTTCCACTTGGTATTATTTAAGGAAATCCTTGGATGAAGTCAACAAATTTTCACACATTGTTTTGGCATATGCATATATTCATATTTATTTTCTAATGTTTTTGTATTAATCTAAATAAAAACTCATATTTAGTTATTTTCTCATAATATATATTGTTCCAAAGATGGTGTCAATAGTGCACCTTGGGCCATCCCAGGATGGTTGGTCACGATTTCAATGAAATGAGGGATCCTAGGGCTATATTTATGTAATATGCCTTATTGAATTAAATTGTTAAATTTAATAAAAAAATAAATGGTGATTTGAAAAATTAATTAATATTTTCTATAATTAATTATTGGATATTATGAACTAAGTTAGGGACTCATGTGTTTTGATAATGGTTAGACTAACATGGATGATCTTATGGGATAATATATTTGCGATGATCATAGGAGATAAATTAGTTATTGAGGTAGGTGGTATATCTTAAATAATCCAATGATATTTTAATTTATATATTTATGATAGATCATGTGATGTGTTGTCTCAAAAATGAAGGAGATATACCTTTTTTGATAAAGTTCATTTTTTATTTGAATTGAACTGCCTGGATTAAACCAAATACCAAGGGGAAGACTAGAATATTGTGAAATGAATCATTTATTATGCCACATATAGTCATATCATTTGTTATAAATTTATGAAATGAGATACATTGCATCATTTGGGGTGAAATTAAATTTTTAAGAAAATTTTCCCTTATTACAGGTTCCCTTAGTGACCTCTATGAAGAGATGGGTGATGGCGTGAGATAGGAAGGCACGAGAATGAAATTATGAGAACCTTATGATTCCATAGAGCCTATAATCAAGTCAATATTATTAAGGGAGAGTATTCCTTTCCCACCTAGTTTTTATTAATGGTTGGGTATTCAATAGGATGATTATGAAATGTTTGAGTGAGTGAAAAAACCTAAAATAACCAAGAAAGTGATAGGGGACTTTGGTCATTTATTTATAAAAATAATAATGAGACAACACCTCTATGGATTTTGAGGTCATGATGATATTATGACGACACGTGGTATTCCACCACCTCATAGTTATGTGTGTCAATCAATGAGATCTTTGTGAGTCAGTGTTATAGCCCGAACTCTAATATATACTTCAATCACAATTACATGTATATTGATTCATATATATATCTGTTTATTATACTCATAATATTATTTATACATATAAATCCATGGTTTACATTAAAATTACCTTATATAACAAGTTTTATCAAAAGGTAATAATAGTTCCCAACATTATTGAGAACCTCTAGATATTGTGATAGTAATTTTTAATATATGTCATATGACATAGATGGATCTTACTGATTGATCATATTTGATGTATGACTATCAGGTTATGGTGCCTCATAATCATTGATATATATTCTTCTGAATATTACACTTGGTGATCTCAAGTGCAAGAGATCATGATGACTGACATGACAATATAAATATAACATATTCCAAGCGATATCATTTGTTTTTCATCTACATAAAAGAGAGTTGGTATGTATAATCGAGATCATTATCAATGTATAAAATATAATCATATATTTGGATTCAAGGTAAGAAACATGAAATTTTTTCCACAGTGGGGTACCTTATGTTGTTTATATCTTTTGGGGAATTACATTGGTTGAAGTATCGAGATAAGATCAATGGCTTTCTAGATAAGAAATATATATCACATGGAAACATGTTAGTTGGGATGGTATTACATTCATTAAATCCATGTACATGGTTTAAGAAGGTATTTCCATCCAGTAATGTCCCAAAAATTATATTTCATCAAAAGGATTATGGAATAAGTGTGCATCCATATTTTTCTGAAATCGGGAGACAATGATATTAAATAACATAGAGTGTGTTTATAAGAGGTATTTGTAAATGTGGAATTCTATATATCCTTATGTTTCATGAGGGGTTTCTATAACACACTATTATCCTATCATCTAGACACTCTAATATAAAGATACATACATAGAGGGTCACATATTATGTCTACCTAAATGTTACACCTATTCAGATGAATAAGATTTTAGGTTATGGTGGCTCTCATTTGCAGGTGTTGATGAATAAACATGTGTAATTGATCACAAGTACAATAATTAAATTATATTATTCTTGTTTATAATCATCATGATTGAATTTATTTATCAAGGTATTCCCTCCATGATTGATAAAAAAAGATAATATGAGAAATTAAATTTTTTTGAGGGAATTAAACTCTTTCTATGTTCATTAAATTATTTTCAGAGATAAAAAGATTATTTAATAGTTTAAAATTTAATATTTAATTTGTTTAAATGTTATATAAAAGTGATAAATATTTTATGAAATTTATTATTATCATAATTATGACATATGGGTATATAAGTTTCTAAAATGACGTGTACTAAATTTCATAAACCAATCTATAATTTTAGAGTTTATAACCAAGTCATAAAATCTCATTTTCCTCTTGAATAGATTCCTAAAAATTCATTAATTTGAGATCTCTATATACCCTCTCCCATGTTTAGTGAGGGAAAATAAAGGAAGAACAAGGATGGATTGATATTTCCTTCTAAATCAATTCCATGATCTTCATGTGATTGAAGTGATGCTGTAAGTATCTTCAATTTCTTATGATCAAACCAACATATCAATGATTAAAAAAATATCAAACCCTTGGGTCATGTTGTGATGATATAGAGGTAGCCTATCTCGGCACTATAGAGATACTACATTCCAGCAGTGAGTGTATCAAATATACAATTTTTAATTGAAGATGTAAGATTCACTGTTTGCTATGATGTTATTTTTTGTTAATGAATTGAATTTGAAAAAATTTATTGAAAAATTCAGGAAATATTTTTGCAATAAATTATTGTTTTAACATTAATAAAATCCTAAAAAAATAAATTGTGTTTTTTTCTTGCTTATGATACTCCATAGTTTCCTTTAATTAATATTTTATATAAAAAGTAATTATTTAATTCAATAAAATAAAATATAAATTATTTTTCCATGATTAGGAAATGTGGTTTTTATATTGTCTCAATGTCACTAGTTATGCATCAATCCATGTTTGTATATCCATGATATGGCTGACTAAATAATCGATAAATCCTACATAAAAATTATGATGAAATTTTTTCATTATATATACATATATAGTCTTTGGTTGTGTGATTTTAAATAATATATGCTCATATATATGGTTGATTTAATCTTCATGAGGCATGGATAATGTTTATCGATGTGAAATTCATGTTGTATCTTCATTCAATGAGATAAACAACATTATTAAATATTTAATAAATGTTGAATAAGTCCACAACAATTAATTGGTTGTGAACTATTTTGGACCCTAATATTTTATAGAAATTAATGGTTTGGAGATAAAATTTTTTGGTTGTTACCAAAATATGTTTGTATTATATATATATAATGTTATATATATAATGTGCATATTTACATTTCTAACACCCAAAATATGGATGTCTAGCATCACCCTGTCTCTTGATGGACTATGTCAAACTGAGAACCACCAACCTTATCCATCAACCCAATTAAATGACCTAAATTTATATCGAAGTATCAATATTATGACTAAATGGATATGATTTTTTTTTGATTTTTTTATAAATTAAATTTAAATCCCTATAATTAAAAAAGTATTTCGAGGATATGGGATGTATCGATAATTAATTAAAATTATTTTATATCTACATAAATAATTTAATCTACCCTAGAGTATAATTTTATAAATTTTAATTTTTCTTTTGAAATAATATCTCAGATTGACTGATCATGAGAATAGACTAACCCATCTATATTTGGTTTGTTAGTTATTTTTAATAATTATTATATTTATGTTTTTTATTACAACCCTGCTCTTTATTAAACTCCAAAACATGATTTATTACATAAAAATTTACTTATAATAAATACGAGGATCGATAAATGTAGTTTTTTTTGAATTTAGGAACATTACATAACAAATTATAACATAAAACCCAGCATCATTAATGAAAATATCATTTACATGAAAACAACATTCCTTCGTACTTAACATTGAAACGGATAACATGAGGACATGCGTAAGAAAAGGGTGAGATATAAATCCCAATAAGGGAGTAAAAAAGGCATAAAATGAAGAATTCATTACATTTTAGGAAATAATAAAATCAATGTATCACAAGATAAACAAGAACATAAAGGCATGATATATCATGATTATCACGACATGAAAATGCAGTATCAAAGTTTTAGGTGATATTAGCATGATCCAAGGCTCATTACACTTGGAATATTAATAAACACTCATTGAAAATTAATTATAATTTGTAAACCCCCATTTTACTTGATATATCGTGATACTAATCTTTACCCTATGTGTTGGAGGGCTATCAGGGTGCACCTTTCTTAATCATTTCATTTCATCCATAATTGTTCTTCATGGATCATATAACATGGATTAATTAAACAACATCATTTACTCAATGATAAAATAATGTGGAATTAAAAAATTAAACTATATAAACAATATTTAAAAGTTAATTATGTTGAATACCCTGGATTGAGAAATGGGTATGGTATTCACTACACAATGACTTTTTCTTGGAAAATTACAGTGCAATTTTGGCAGCAAAACAGTTTGACATAAGAATTCATAAAAATGGTTGATAAGATATAAATGGGTGTATCATCATATATAAATTAAATTTAAATTAATTGGGTCATATATATACATTTCCCATCATATTTAATGATATTTTTATTCATAAAAAAAATTAATTTCTTGAAAGTAAATGAGACGAGAGAAATTTCTTATCGAATTTCGTCAGGGTAATGGGTGCACATGTGAGGAATGAAGAAGAGATAAAGAGTTTTATAATAATTAAAACATAACGAGGTATGTATGTGGGAGGTTTGAAATCAAAACCCCAAATTATTAATTGAATGAAATGGTATAACAACATAATAAAATTTGGAAAAAAATAAGAATGGAAGAAATCCTTTACATGGAAGTGTTATCCAAAGGCTTGGGAGAGGCTTAAAAGAGTTTTATTGAGATAATGGAGAAAAATGTTAGGATTCATGAGATAGGGGGTCATGGTTTGGTATATCTCCTATGGGTTTTAGTGAAGAGAAGTGGGAGTTTGGGTTGGTTTATATAGGAAAAATGAGGGAATTCATTATTATTTTAGTTTTAGACACTACAGATTAAACTAATCAAAACCAAAAATAAAACCATGACTTTTTCCCATTGTTTTTTTCAATGGGGAGGGTAAAAAAATAGGTTATATATACAATGGAAGAACATAATTAAATTTTAGGCTGGCTTATGTGGAGATGAGTCACACTAAAAAATAAATAATTTTAAAAGTTCAAATGTTTTATAAGCCTTTGAGGGTCCACTAAGGCAACATAATATTAATAAAAAAAATATAAAATCACATTATTTTACATTGAAAATATATATTTTCTGGGAAGCCTTTTTATGTTATTTTATTACATCACTATTGGGTCATTATGATGCCATAAAACCGAAAATATTTTTATACGGTATTTAATTTTTACCAAAAAATTTGAGTGTCTCAGAACATTATGAAAAATTAACTATTGGTGAATTTCGAAATCCTTATTCCAAAAATAATATTCATTTTATCTACATAATTTTTTAAATATATCAATTTTTACATTTAAAATAAAGAATGACATTTATAAAAAATTCATGGGTTTTAACAAAAATAACATTCAAGAATCAATAAAAATTACAATTGTATTCGTAAAAATGATAAGATCATTTATATTAAATAAAAACTAATTTAGTAATAATATTTTATTAAAATATTATTTATTTCAAAAATTCATTAATTCCTCAAAAACAATTTATTAATTGAATATTTACTAAAAATACTATTTGTGCTTAAAACACCATTAACAAAGTAACAATAATAAAATGAATGTATATTATTTATTCTAGACGAAAATAATGAACATAATCATATATCTTGGGTATTGTTACATAAAACCTTATAAAACCTAAATAAGACAGATGGGTAAGGTGTGAAATGGTGACAGACTCTTGGGGAGGATCAGATAGAATCGCTCTGGTGGTAATTCCTATTATCTTCCACATCTCCCATCAGTGGTTCTGTTCAAGCTTAATGTGTTGAAGCTCAACCTGAGATTGGTCAAGAGTGAAGAACAGTGATGCTACCTCCTTTCGGAGCTCTAAAATATGGGCTTTAGATGGAGAAATTCTACTGAATGAGGCAATAAATTCTTTTTTTTTGTGTAAATTGGATTTATTAAAGACATATATTTATACTAATCATGTGTTCTCATTTCAGTAGCTATATCAGAAAAGGTTACAATTCTTAACTTTAATTTAATATCTAAAAAAACATAAAACCATGGATGTGAATATGTCATATATAAGAATATTACATAATAATCTATTTAATTATATTTTGAGGAATTTTCATTAATAAATGTTTGGGTCATTACAACACCCCCCCTTAAGAAATTTCACCCTGAAAATTTTCTTCCCCTACACTAAAATAAATGTGGGTAACTCTATTTCATTAGTTCCTATGATTCCAAAGTTTCTTCTTCAATCTTGTGGTTTATCCATAACATCATGACATGGGGTATTGTCTTATTTCGGAGATATTTTTCCTTATGATCTAAGATCTTCAATGGATTCTCTTCAAAGGATAGGTATTCCTCTAATGGTACAACCTATAGATTTAGTACATGCAATGGGTAAGGTATGTACATCCCCAATAGTGATCCATGGAATATATAATGTACTTGAGATAGCTTCAGTGGGAGTGCTAGTCGACTGACAACTGCACCAATGCAATCAAGGATCTAAAAAGGGTTGATGTATTTTGGACTATGATTTCCCTTATTTCACAAATCTCATAATTCCCATCCATGGGGATATTTAGAGGAATACCACGTCTCCAACATCAAACTCTTGGTCTCATCGATGATTATCTGAATAGCCCTTTTATCGACTCCGAGCAGTTTTAATGTGCTACTGGATGGTCATAACATTCTCCAACATTTATTCGAACCATTTATGGACCTATATGTTTTTGATCCCCAATATCAACCCAACATGTCGGTGTTCTGCACCTCTTCCCATACAAGGCTTCATAAGGATCCATTTGGATGCTTGAGATGAAACTGATATTGTATGGGGACTCATCTAGAGGAATGTATTGATCCCATCCTCCATTGATGTCTGTTGATCATGAAATTAACATATCCTAAAGTGTTTAAATAATCCAATCATATTGGCCATCAATTTGAGGATTATAATCTATACTGAAGTACATCTCAATATTCAATGCATGTTGAAGACTCTTCCAAAACATAGAGGTGAATCTTGGATCTCAATAGATACAATAGATACTGGTACCCCATGAAGCCTGAAAACTTCTCTAATATATATCTATACATGTTGATCCACTGAAAAATCCTCTTGAATTGCAATGAAATGTATAGTATTTGTAAGATTATCCACAACATCTTATATAACATTTTCTCCTTTGGATTCCTTCTGATGTCCGGTGAAAATATCGATAGTGATATTCTCCAATTTCCAAGTTGGTATGGTAATGGTTGCATCATCCCATTAGACATCAGCCTATCATCCTTCACATTTTGACACACCTAGAACATTGATGTATACTCAAGTATCTACTTCTTTAGGTTATCCCACCAATAATTCTCTCAGATATCGTGATAGAACATTCTGTTTCCTGGGTTAATGGAGAAATTTTAACAATGTCCATCATCCAAAAGATCTTTCTTTAACTTCAGATTTGATGGAAGAAATAATCTTGTCTAAAATCTCAAAATTCTTTCTTAATTAACTTTTCTCTATGAGTATTTCACTTTTCTGATAGTTTCAACTTTCATTATAATTCTCACATCATCCATTTGAGAATCCATTAAATACTCCAAAAGAGACAGTTGGGAAATCATTTGTGAAGGGACTGATGATGTTCCCTTTTTTATGATCCCATTCCATCTTCATTAAGTCTAAGAAGATTAGATCCTTTTCAATTCTCATCAATGATAGAATTGCTGGTTCCTTTCAACTTAGTGCATGTGCCACCTTGTTCGCACTTCCCTGACGGTAATGAATTGAGAAGTCACAGTCTTTGATCAGCTTTAACCATCTTCGTTGGTGCATATTAATCTCATTCTTTGTGGATGTATACTTGGGGATTTTGTGATCCATATATATTTAAAACATTTCCCCCAAGAGGTATTGTCACCAAATTTTAAAGAGAATATTACACTATCCTACTCCAGATCATGTGTTTGATAGTTCTGCTCATGAACATTCAATTGGCTTGAAACACAAGCAATGACTATATCATTTTTCATCAACACACATCCCAAGTCCTTCTTTTAAGGATCAATGAATTCCACAAAAGTTTCTGTACTTGTGGGTAGTGTGATATAGGGTGTAATGATAAGACCCTTTCTCTACTCTTTGAAGCTATCATTGCTTTCACCCCTCCAAGAAAACATTACACCCTTATGAGTTTTATTTGTAAGAGGGTTGTAAAATTATGAGAAATTTCTCACATATCGACGATAATAACCAACTAACCCAAGAAAGCTACGAATATCCGTTGCTGATAATAGGCTCAAGAATCCTTCAATTGCTTATGTCTTGGAAAGATCCATAGATATCCAATTGCTTGTGGTGATATGACTAAAAAATGAGACCTCCTCCAACCAGAACACACCATTTTTGTACTTTTCATAGCACTTATCCTTTCACAAGGACTCTCGTATAGTGCTTAGATGCTACTCATTCTCCTCCTTTATTTTGATGTATATTAGAATATTGTCTATAAATACTACCACAAACTTTTCATGGTAATATGTAAAGACTCTGTAACACCCTGAGATTTTATGAGAAATATTATTAATTTCTTTGATGTCTTGTGTTGTATGCTACACCAAGATTATCATGCACTATGGGCAACACCATATTATCATCTAGTATATGCAACACTATTCTTGTCTTGAGTTACATGCAATAGAAACCTTCCTTGATAGCCTGCATTGTACACAATACCAAGTTCCACTAAACAACGATATGTTATTAAAATAATATATAAACTAGCCGTAATGAATAGTAATACCAATTTTTTGTAATTTTTTATATTTTATCTATCAAAGGGACTTCATTTTCTGGTTTGGAATATCAAAATTATCCTAGGGTGATTTTTTGGTGTTTTTCTGAAAACAATGAATTTTTTGATGAATAATGAGAACACTGAGTTATTGCGTAAAATCGACTTTTTATTAAAATAATTATTTATTTTATTTAAATTTAGTTTAGGTCAAAATAGATATATAATACCTATATAATTTCAATGTAATTCATTGAAGTCATTTTATAATAATTTTAGACATATAATAATTTTATTGAACTTTTTACCGTCTTTTACCCATCTCCTAGGAGCATTTGCAAATTTACATAAACTCAATTTTACCGCTTCTGTGAGTTGAATTTCAAAAATCTATTGGACAAGGTTGATATCAGTAAGTAAAATTTGTTTCAATGAGACGAAAATAATTTTTGGTGAATAGTAGCTTTTAACTTTTCATTACCACTGTTACAAGTAAATAGGGTAATTATGGGTAAAAATAATATGATTATTACACTAACACATGTACTAATTCTATTGGATAAGTGTAATTAAAAAAAAACCTTAGGAATAAAATATTACCCTTTAGTTCCACTTGGATTAGTTTGGGACATTTATTATTATTTTATTAAAAGAAGAGTTAAAATAGTTAAAATCAATGTTTAATAACTAAAATTATTTTATTATAGGGTTATACATAAGATAAATTTGACTATAAATATTTATTATAAATTAAAAAATATCTCCTACCTAATTTTATTTTATTTATTTATTTTAGATATTAAATAAATAAATTTATTTAGGACACAATGATGATACAATAATTACATTTTTAACGAAATATTAACATAATTTATATTATACATACCCAAATAAATGTAATTTAGACTTTTTATTAATTAAACTAATTTTATAGGTTAATATAACATATTTTGGTTGGTTAGATGAATTTTTTTTCGAAGTAATAATGCTTTTATGAATTTAGAAAAAAACAAAAAACCAAATGGTGTCAAAATTGACATAAAAACGTTTTAAAAAATATATTATATTATTAATTGATATAATTGTTCTAAAAATATAAGTTTCTTCCAAAATACTTATATAATAATATATATGACATTAATGAACCAATTGGGGTTCTATTGGTAGTTTATAGAAATTTTATTAACCATATAGTGTAAGAATACAAGAAGACACGGTAAAAGTTAAATAATTTAACTTAGAGTTAAATCTAAATGATAAGGTTAAAATGGTAACCTAAACTTGTAAAACACCTATTGTTTGAGGATATTTCAACCCATCCCCACCCTATAATATAAATAAGTCACTTTGTAACCATTATAAATGGAATATAAATTTATTATAAAATAATATTTTATGTTTTTTCTAAGGTTCCCCTCACCCCTCTTATAAAAGGGCACTCCCCCATATCTCTAATTCACACCTCCA
Organism: Viscum album; assembly: GCA_963277665.1. Classification (NCBI taxonomy): domain Eukaryota; kingdom Viridiplantae; phylum Streptophyta; class Magnoliopsida; order Santalales; family Viscaceae; genus Viscum; species Viscum album. The sequence goes on from OY728123.1 coordinate 653,039,148, forward strand.
AAGCCATTTGGCTCGGCCAAACCCTACCCAAATAATCTCTAAACTATACTACCTTCATCCTAGAGGCCTTCCATTGGTCATAAATCCATCCTAAGGATCCCTTTTGGTCAAATCAAATCGAAGATCCTGAAGAAGAGGTAAATATCTCACCACCTATTTCAAGATCCATTCTTCTTCCAATTCCCCCTTCTTTGTTGTTTATGTAAAGACCTGTAAATTTCAAGGAAATTTTTTTCTTCTTAATTTTCTTTGGAATTTTACAAGAATGCAGTTTCTGACGGCGCCTGATTCCGAGGCCCGGTGTGCCCGGAATCAATTTCCGAAGTTTGGCTTGGGTACGTTCAGTGAACGGACGAGCGGGTTTTTCTAACATTTGAACCGGTGACCAGAATCGAATTCTGAGGGCTCCGATGAAATCGCAGCGCCGATATTCGCTTAGAAACGCCTCTTCCGGAGTTGCGTTTGCTCGGGTGTGGTTTTTAATTTTCGGGCTTAAAGTTAAGAAATAAAATAATTTTGCAACAACTTTATTTTATTTCGCTTAAGCCACTTGGAAGCCACTTGAAGCCACTAAAAGGCGGCTTGAACTGAGTTGAACTGGATAGGATGCTATCCAGAAATATCCTACCCCTTGGTAGGATATTTGTGAGGTGGGGCCTGCACGAGCCCCGCTGTTTCTTTCCGCTAAGAAACGCACCCGTGAAAACCCGTCTTAATGAAAGTCAACTGACGCGTTTCTTAAAATCTTAACAGACCATTTAATTGGGCTGTTTCTTTCATAAATTAAATGAGCTGTTTCTTTCGTTGAATTAATTCTACGAATTAATGGTTCGTTTCTTATCTTTTGAAATTCAAATGTTTAGTTGTGTAAATAAAATAAGGCTTAAGCTTATTTTATTTTGGGTTGAAACTTGTGGCGTGGAGAGGATTTGGAGGAAAGCGTTCTTCTTCGGCGAAGAACGCGAAGAACGCGAAGAACGCGAAGGACGCCAAACCTGCGGAGATCGACGACGCGAAGCCTTGTACCGCGACGCCAACGGATCTCCCTTCGCGACGCTTCTTCCGCGACGATCCAACCCCGCGACAGCCTTCGATCGACAACAACCAAGGTTGGGGGTTGCACTTCTTTTTATTTTTCTTTTTGGATTTCAACAACAACATGGATTTAATTATTATTAATTAAATCCGTATGTTCTTGGTCCTCAGAGATCGTCGACGCGACGCCCTTCCGCGGTGTGACGATCACCTCCTTCCGCGACGGTCAATTCCGCGACGACCTCGCATCCGATAGCGACGACGAGGTAGGGATTTATTTTTGGGAATTACACCTTTTCTTTTTATATTCCCGTAATTGTTCCTTTAAAAAGTAAAGAATTGTCTTTGTGAACAATTTTAAAATTTATTAAAATTGTTTTTTTTCGTTCAAATGAGGAACCCGTTAATGAAACAATTTTATTTCATTAAAAATTGTTTCGGATATGCGTTCATGTGTTGAACTTTATTTCTCCCGTTGTTTTTATCTAACGCGGAGGGCGCGGGTCAAACGAACACGGCCCGACAACCCTCCGTCATTCTTCGTGTTTTTCGGATTTGGCGGGCGACGACAGAACTTGCCGCAACGGGTGTTTGATGATTCCGCAGTGAAGGACGAGTCCCGGGAGGAGCAGCGGGTCGGCCCGGGCCCTGGCCGGACCGGACCGGGTCGGACCGGGTCGGCCCGGGCCCGGACCCCCGTCTTCGGACGGTTTTCGTTCAAACGCCCGTAACTTGAGCTACGGGCCTCCGAACGACGCGCCGTCAATGGCAACACGATCCTTGGATCGAGACGGTCGTTTCGGTTTACTATACTCCAGGTGCACCTTCTTTTTCGGGAGCCTACGTAGTTAAAACTCCATAGTTAAGCGTGCTTGGCCTAGATCAGTGATCAGGATGGGTGACCTCCTGGGAAGTTTCCCAGGGTGGGTGTGAGACGAAAAAGCCAATAACTCTCAGACCGGGCGTCCGATTGATGCGCCGTCTGCGACGTTGAGTTCCTGTTGTCGATACGGAACTTTTGGCATCCTCCACCTGAGAATTGGATGCAGTTGGATAGTGGCCGGGTTGGATCGCACTGAAATCCAACCGGGCCCCTAGAACGGAAAAACTGATATCTTTCAAACCAGACGTCCGTTTGACGAACCGTCAGCGGCGTTGGTGGTTACGTTGAGTAACGGTTCCTATGAGTATACCCTATGGGAGTTCGGGGTACAGTTGAGATACGGCTGGGTTTGGTTCGCTCACGAAACCAACCGGGCCCCTGGGACGAAAAGTTGGATAGTGGCCGGGTTGGATCGCACTGAAATCCAACCGGGCCCCTGGAATGGAAAAACTGATATCTTTCAAACCAGACGTCCGTTTGACGAACCGTCAGCAGCGTTGGTGGTTACGTTGAGTAACGGTTCCTATGAGTATACCCTATGGGAGTTCGGGGTACAGTTGAGATACGGTTGGGTTTGGTTCGCTCTCGAAACCAACCAGGCCCCTGGGACGAAAAGGCTAATAACTCACAGACCGGGCGTCCGATCGACGCGCCGTCTATTGCGTTGAGACCCCTGTGACGAGGCAGTCCTTTGAGTTACTTCTTCTTGGGACCTTGAGATACTTGGAGTATCGACCAGTAGTTCGTGGAGCGGACCCTCCCGGAGACGAGCGTGCGGAGTACGGAGATCGTGTAGCCTACTGAGACCTGACGACTGCTTGACCGACTCGACGTGGAGTAGGTCGATTAGCCAAGTGGACGGAGCGCCCGGTATTTGGTGATAGACCCACGACGGATGGAGCGCCCGGTAGTTGGCCGCAAACCCGCGGTACTCGACAGGAGGAGTACCTCTGTAGGCTATTGGGGGGAGCGCCCGGTATTTGGAGACAGAACCATAGCAGACGGAGCGCCCGATAGTTGGCCGCAGACCCGCGGTACTCGACAGGAGGAGTACCTCAGCAGTCTTAGGTTAGTGAGTAGTACCTCAGAGTCGTGACAGGACCACTGTACACTCTAGAGACGGAGCTCTTCAGTAGTTACGGTTTCGATAATGAAAATCCTGGTTTGAGCTGAGAGTTTTGACCTTGTGTTTACTTAATGATTGAGATGGGTCACTTGCTAACTTAGGTATATGTATGGGCATATACCCGGGTAGTGGTTATCCGTTGATTTCACAATCCTTGTGTTTCCTCATGATTGAGATGGGTTACTTGATAAATTAGGTATATGTATGGGTATATACCTAAGTAGAGGTTATCTATTGAGATCTTCTTTGTGGTTATCCTTGTTGGTTTAGTGAGACCTTGAGGGTCTCGGGGTCCCTACTAAGTATCGTTATACTCACCCCTGCACGGGCTATGCCCGCACCTCATTGTGTTGGTTGCAGATGACGGGCAGTGCTGACGGAGGCCGAGTGTTCGAGGACTGGACGGTACCTGGAGGTGGACTATACGACGAGATGGTACCCAGAGGAGGACCTCACGATGATACGGTACCCAGAGGTGGACGTGACGACGAGGCGGTACCCGGAGGTGGACCACTGGGCGGGACATACTCGGAGCGGACGGCGGGACCCGAGGAGCAGAGGAGCTATCTGTACCCACCCTTCTGGTGGGATTTACAGTGGACAGCTCGGCGTAGCAGCTTTACTTTTCAGTTGCTGTTTTCTCTTTCGAGTTGTACTTTACAGTTGGGCTTGTATTTCCGGCCCATTTTTACTTTTTGCACTTACTGTTGTACTCAGTTTTTACTTAGTGTTTACTTCTTCTGCTTGTACTCTGTGTGATTGTTTACTTTACAAAGGCAATGCCTTCCCTTTTTATCGGGATTTACGCCTTGGTGCTAGTCGCCAGCCCCTGGCCTATGGAAGGCGGGCTTGGGGTAGTCACGGAACGGGCCCCGAGGACGGGTCGTGACAAATTGGTATCAGAGGTGGTCAGTTCTACCGTAGACTCTGATCTTTCTTTCTGTGAAGCAATAGTGTTAAGGGTACCGAGTGTGGTTTTCAGTTCAGAGAGTCCAGTGTTGGTGCGGGCGGCCGACGTATCCATACACCAGGACCCTGACAACTGATTTCCGACTTTGGGCACGAAAACACTGATTGCGTGTGTGTTTTCAAAGGTTTCCCCCCTTAAACCAGCTCAAAACAGGTCAGCTCACCAGGTATAATAGTTTGACCGTGTTACGTTGTTTCCTTCAGTATGCCTTTTCTCGGACGACCAACTAGAGCCCAGAGGGATGTGCGTGCTGACAGCCTGTCGAGTGACGAGGCTTAGGTACAGGGCCCTCTTGCAGTTGAGGCACCAGCGGAGGCGCCAGCGGTACTACCATACGTTGGGCCACCGATGCCACCAGCCCCAGCAGTAGGCAATGCCCGCTACTTGAGCGCACTGCATGAGTTCCAGCGCCAGAGGACACCCAGGTTCGGGGGAGAGACGGACCCGCAGGCGGCTGAGGATTGGCTGGAGGCTGTGGTGGGAGTCTTCAGGCTAGTGGGGACTCCATCGGACTTCATGGTGACCTTTGCTGCCAGCCTTCTTCAGGCAGCAGCTCGCAGGTGGTGGAGCCACTTGTTCCAGTTTTGCGATGGGATGGCTTTCACTTGGGAAGACTTCGAGACCTTCTTCAGGGTGGAGTTTGTGCCAGTAGCTCTACACCCCGAGCGTGTTCAGGAGCTGCTGCCTTTGCCGCGTGTTTTTTGATCAGAAGTCGAGTCATCTGTGGGCAGTAGACAGATGATGTAGAGGTCCAGGAGGACCAGACCAGCAGTTGGGCGATCTCGGGTTTTAGGACCAGTGGTGCGGGGCACCCGGGGTGGGGTCAGAGCCATGCGTGCCAGAAGTAGACTGTGTTACTCGTGCGGTGGAAAGGGGCACCTGGAACATGACTGTCCGACTCCTCGTACAGTTGATCCATAGGCTTTTGAGGAGCCACCGAGGCAGAGGCAGCGACGAATGCTTGAGCAACAGAAGAGCAGTGGACAAGGCAGTAGAGCTCCTGGAGCAGGTAGGAGTGGAACTAGTGGATACGTCTCTTGTACTTATAGTTCCATGTTGATGTTGTTTTTGTGTCTTTGTACCATGAGCTGCAATAAATTAAAGACACTTATCTTATGATGTTTTCTTTCCTGTCCTCTTTTGTGATGTAACTAAGTGGTCCTGGTTAAGACTGTTGACTTGAACCTCACTTTCGAAATTCCTACTGGAGGAGACCCAGTGACCTCACACTGATGCCGACAGTGTGACTCGACCCTTGGAGGCGAGAGTGACAGTTGGATCTCTTAGTAGTTGCGTCGAGGCCTTACGACGTCATCCATGGCATGAATGCATCCTTCATGCCAGGATTGACTGTATTAGGCAACGAATTTGGTTCATCCAGGGGATGAGACCAGATTTCTCTTATCGGCAAAGAAGAAATCAAAGAAGCTCTTGTGAGACTAAAGGAGGTGCAGTTCATCCAGGAGAGGATGAAGACTGCACAGTGCAGTAAGAAACAAGGAACCGGTGCCAGTCTTAGAGACTCGGGCGTGATAAATGTTTCAAGAAGAGGTAGCTTTAAATAGAAATGAGTCTGCGAAGCGGCAGACGTGGAGGCAGAGCTAGGAGAGCAGCATGAGGTGTTGTACATATTATCATGCTACAACCACCCGCCTTAGTTATCCCCGCCAAGCTCAGGGAGCTGGAGGGCGGTGGAAGAATGCGGCTGCATGCGGTCAAGGAGTGTGACCCAATGGCTCTAGAAATGATTCAAGGGACAGTCTATGTCCACTACTAGCTGCTGTAGTAACAGACGTCGATATGAATCATTCCTCTCTTCCACAAATCTTGTTCCAGACCTAGAGTTTCCGGTAATCCGTGGACTTGACCCTCACGTCTGGAGATACCTTGGGAGGAGACTCGATAATCACACTTACGCCGACGGTGTGGTCAGACCCTCGAGGCGAGAGTTCTGGTTGGAATCTCTTGGTGGCAGCGTCGAGGCCTTACGACGTTAGTTTGAGTATGGAATGGGCAATAACTATTCATACTCAAATTGACGGTTTTAGGCAAACGTTGGGATGGGTTTTCCTTGGTCGACGGAAAAGGAAACCCCAGGCAGTGCAGGGTAACTCTTGCACAGGAGGGTGCGACCGATCACTCTTGAGTCGGTCAACCTTACCCTCATAGCAGCAGTCGTTTTGAGTTTCAGTTCTAACAAAAATGGAGATCTCTGGAGTTTGAGGATGGCGACCACGTCTTCTTACGGGTCTCACCTCGACGAGGTTTACGGAGATGTGGCCTGGGAGGCAAGTTATCTCCGAGGTTCAACGGACCTTTCTAGGTCCTCAGCTAGGTAGGCGAGGTGGTTTACCGCTTGGACCATCCACTTCAGTTGCACTAGGTGCACGACAGTTTCCACGTATCCCAACTGAGGAGATACGTGCTCGACCCCTTCGCATATCATCGACCATGAGGAGCTAGACGGTGGCGATGAGTGTCTTATACGGAGGTTCCTGTGGAGATCGAGGATCGACAGGAGCAGATCCTAGGAGGATGGTCGATTCCTCTTTTGCACTTTCTTTGGCAGTGCGGGAACCTCCAGGTGAGCACATGGGAGCGGGAGGCTCAGATGCGTGCTCAGTACCGCTTTGTTTCCCTAAGTTTGTGGTGAAGCTTTACAGGGACGTAAAGCCCTATGGTGGGAGTAATGTAAAGACCTGTAAATTTCAAGGAAATTTTTTTTCTTAATTTTCTTTGGAATTTTACAAGAACGCAGTTTCTGACGGCGCCTGATTCTGAGGCCCGGTGTGCCTGGAATCAATTTCCGAAGTTTGGCTCGGGTACGTTCAGTGAACGGACGAGCGGGTTTTTCTAACTTTTGAACCGTTGACCGGAATCGAATTCTGAGGGCTCCGATGAAATTGCAGCGCCGGTATTCGCTTAGAAACGCCTCTTCCGGAGTTGTGTTTGCTCGGGTGTGGTTTTTAATTTTCGGGCTTAAAGTTAAGAAATAAAATAATTTTGCTACAACTTTATTTAATTTCGCTTAAGCCACTTGGAAGCCACTTGGAAGCCACTTAAAGACGGCTTGAACTGAGTTGAACTGGATAGGATGCTATTCAGAAATATTCTACCCCTTGGTAGGATATTTGTGAGGTGGGGCCCGCACGAGCCCCGCCGTTTCTTTCCGCTAAGAAACGCACCCGTGAAAACCCGTCTTAATGAAAGTCAACTGACGCGTTTCTTAAAATCTTAACAGACCATTTAATTGGGTTGTTTCTTTCGTAAATTAAATGAGCTGTTTCTTTCGTTGAATTAATTCTACGAATTAATGGTTCGTTTCTTATCTTTTGAAATTCAAATGTTTAGTTGTGTAAATAAAATAAGGCTTAAGCTTATTTTATTTTGGGTTGAAACTTGTGGCGTGGAGAGGATTTGGAGGAAAGCGTTCTTCTTCGGCGAAGAACGCGAAGAACGCGAAGAACGCGAAGAACGCGAAGAACGCGAAGAACGCGAAGAACGCGAAGAACGCCAAACCTACGGAGATCGACGACGCGAAGCCTTGTACCGCGACGCCAACGGATCTCCCTTCGCGACGCTTCTTCCGCGACGATCCAACCCCGTGACAGCCTTCGATCGACAACAACCAAGGTAGGGGGTTGCGCTTCTTTTTATTTTTCTTTTTGGATTTCAACAACAACATGGATTTAATTATTATTAATTAAATCCGTATGTTCTTGGTCCTCGGAGATCGTCGACGCGACGCCCTTCCGCGGTGTGACGATCACCTCCTTCCGCGACGGTCAATTCCGCGACGACCTCGCATCCGATAGCGACGACGAGGTAGGGATTTATTTTTGGGAATTACCCCTTTTCTTTTTATATTCCCGTAATTGTTTCTTTAAAAAGTAAAGAATTGGCTTTGTGAACAATTTTAAAATTTATTAAAATTGTTTTTTTTTCGTTCAAATGAGGAACCCGTTAATGAAACAATTTTATTTCATTAAAAATTGTTTCGGATATGCGTTCATGTGTTGAACTTTATTTCTCCCGTTGTTTTTATCTAACGCGGAGGGTGTGGGTCAAACGAACACTGCCCGACAACCCTCCGTCGTTCTTTGTGTTTTGCGGATTTGGCGGGCGACGACGGAACGTGCCGCAACGGGTGTTTGATGATTCCGAAGTGAAGGACGAGTCCCAGGAGGAGCAGCGGCGCAGGCAGGAAAAAAATCGGACCACCGGAGTGATCCCGGTGGCCCGCGGAACTCGCCGGCGCGGCGGCGCCGGCAGCCGGGAGCGGTGGCGCCCCGGCGCGCCGCCGGACAGGCCGCCGCGACTCTGCGCGGCGGCGGCGGCACCCGTGGACCCGCGGCCGCGCGGGTCCGGTGCCCTCGGACGTGGCTGAAGCCGCATCCCGACTCAGCGCGGCCCCACGCGGGGGGGGGGGGGGGGGGCACCACCAGGCCGCGGGGACGGTGCCCCGCGGCGCCTTTGCCGTTCGGCCGCTCGGCCGAACCGGGCCGCGCCCTGGCCGGACCGGACCGGGTCGGCCCGGGCCCGGACCCCCGTCTTCGGACGGTTTTCGTTCAAACGCCCGTAACTTGAGCTACGGGCCTCCGAACGACGCGCCGTCAACGGCAACACGATCCTTGGATCGAGACGGTCGTTTTGGTTTACTATACTCAAGGTGCACCTTCTTTTTCGGGAGCCTACATAGTTAAAACTCCGTAGTTAAGCATGCTTGGCCTAGATCAGTGATCAGGATGGGTGACCTCCTGGGAAGTTTCCCAGGGTGGGTGTGAGACGAAAAAGCCAATAACTCTCAGACCGGGCGTCCGATTGATGCGCCGTCTGCGACGTTGAGTTCCTGTTGGCGATACGAAACTTTTGGCATCCTACAACTGAGAATTGGATACAGTTGGATAGTGGTCGGGTTGGATCGCACTGAAATCCAACCGGGCCCCTGGAACGGAAAAACTGATATCTTTCAAACCAGACGTCCGTTTGACGAACCGTCAGCGGCGTTGGTGGTTACGTTGAGTAACGGTTCCTATGAGTATACCCTATGGGAGTTCGGGGTACAGTTGAGATACGGCTGGGTTTGGTTCGCTCACGAAACCAACCGGGCCCCTGGGATGAAAAGGATAATAACTCACAGACCGGGCGTCCGATCGACGCGCTGTCTATTGCGTTGAGACCCCTGTGACGAGGCGGTCCTTTGAGTTACTTCTTCGTGGGACCTTGAGATAATGGAGTATCGACCAGTAGTTCGTGGAGCGGACCCTCCCGGAGACGAGCGTGCGGAGTACGGAGATCGTGTAGCCTGCTGAGACCTGACGACTGCTTGACCGACTCGACTTCGAGTAGGTCGACTAGCCCAGTGGACGGAGCGCCCGGTATTTGGCGACAGACCCACGGCGGACGGAGCGCCCGGTAGTTGGCCGCAAACCCGCGGTACTCGACAGGAGGAGTACCTCTGTAGGCTATTGGGGGGAGCGCCTGGTATTTGGCGACAGACCCACAGCGAACGGAGCGCCCGGTAGTTGGCCGCAGACCTGCGGTACTCAACAGGAGGAGTACCTCAGCAGTCTTAGGTTAGTGAGCAGTACCTCGGAGTCGTGACAGGACCACTGTACACTCTAGAGACGGAGCTCTTCAGTAGTTACGGTTTCGATAATGAAAATCCTGGTTTGAGCTGAGACTTTTGACCTTGTGTTTACTTAATGATTGAGATGGGTCACTTGCTAACTTAGGTATATGTATGGGCATATACCCGGGTAGTGGTTATCTGTTGATTTCACAATCCTTGTGTTTCCTCATGATTGAGATGGGTTACTTGATAACTTAGGTATATGTATGGGCATATACCTAAGTAGAGGTTATCTATTGAGATCTTCTTTGTGGTTATCCTTGTTGGTTTAGTGAGACCTTGAGGGTCTCGGGGTCCCTACTGAGTATCGTTATACTCACCCCTGCACGGGCTATGCCCGCACCTCGTTGTGTTGGTTGTAGACGACGGGCAGTGCTGACGGAGGCCGAGTGTTCGAGGACTAGACGGTACCTGGAGGTGGACTATACGACGAGATGGTACCCGGAGGAGGACCTCACGATGAGACGGTACCCAGAGGTGGATGTGACGATGAGGCGGTACCCGGAGGTGGACCACTGGGCGGGACATACTCGGAGCGGACGGCGGGACCCGAGGAGCAGAGGAGCTATCTGTACCCACCCTTCTGGTGGGATTTCCAGTGGACAGCTCGGCGTAGCAGCTTTACTTTTCAGTTGCTGTTTTCTCTTTCGAGTTGTACTTTACAGTTGGGCTTATATTTCCGGCCCCTTTTTACTTTCTGCACTTACTGTTGTACTCAGTTTTTACTTAGTGATTACTTCTTCTGCTTTTACTCTGTGTGATTGTTTACTTTACAAAGGCAATGCCTTCCCTTTTTATCGGGATTTACGCCTTAGTGCTAGTCGCCAGCCCCTGGCCTATGGAAGGCGGGTTTGGGGTAGTCACGGCACGGGCCCCGAGGACGGGTCGTGACAGTTTACATTCTAAAATAATAACTCCAGTATCTTATATATATTGTGATTTTATTATAAAAATGGTAAAACCATATTAGTTATTTTATCCATCCTATGAATGAAAAAGTCACCACATGTGTGTACATACGGCTTACAGTCTCCACGTCGTGGTGTAGTTTGTTATTCAAACATTTCATCATTTGGATGGGTATAATAATGAGTATAATTGATATAAATAATAAATATAACATTACGAAGATTCTTTATATATGATATACCATCCAATTATATATGATTTTAATATCAAGAGAATGTTATTGTCCCTTTTGCGTACGTACGGACTACCGTCTCCACAAACGCGATGAAATTCATTCTCCATGTTAACCATTCAAGAGTGATTATAAAGTATATATAATAAATAACAATGAAAGATATGACATAATAATGATACTGAATATATTTAAATATATGTTTCATTTACTTAATTCCATTCAATTCAATAAGGAAATGAAAATAGCGTTCAGGCGTACGTACGGCCTACCGTCTCCATGAACGTTGTTTTTCATTTCATTTATCATTATATCACATATATTTATATGGTTAATATATATTATATATAAATCTTGTTTTAAATTATGGAATTAAGTAAATCAGGATATATGTAATAATATCAAGAACAACAAGTTGATACACGTATGATAAATGAAATGATTTCACCCAAAATGCTGCTTTAACATGGAATTGACAAAAAAACGGGTAATATCAAGTCATAAGTGAATCATTTATGATATCATAAATGTTTTTATGGTTATATTACAAGTTAATAATATGTTTAACCCACTATAAATTAGTCTCGGACACATACGGAATAAATTGGACATAAGGTAAGGGATAATTTTTCAAATCTCATTTTTATCTAAGATTGCTTATATTTAAGTATTTATGGGGGTTATATTTTTCATCCATGTCCATAAAAATGTAATCATAATGTGTTTAATATTCTTCCATGAATGTTTAAATTCATTTTTACCCCTATTTGACTTTTACATTGTGTTATGGAAGGAATATTTCTTTTGTTTACCATATGAAGAACTTTTTGACTTTTCCAGCAAAAGTACGAGGAGAATGTTTTTTTTAACTTATATGGCTTGAACGGATTTTTACAGTTTCATAATGCCTAATTTTCATGAAGCTTACTATACAATATTTCATGATTATTTTCAAAAAAATACTTTTATTTTAAAATAGAATGGAATTTTGTGAAAAAAGTTTATTTTGAAGAAAAAATGATATTTTCCTCAAAATTTATTTCAAGTGTTTTGTCAAAACTGTTATCCATATAAGATGTCATTATTTAGTATGATTATGTCCCAGTATAATGTATCTATTATATAAATTGTTTTATTATTCTTATGGTGAAATTATATCCATTTGCTTTATATGAATTACATTATGATGGGATGATGTTTATGAAACCCATTTTATTCTTTGGGTTATGATGAATGATTTATGTTTATTTTGTTGCACAAGTAAGAATGATTTCATTATGAGATGGGGGGACCTATATCTCCCTCTAGTGAATTGGGTAAAGATTTATATCTCATGAGATAAACATGGCTAGAATGACAAGTGAATCTGGTTCAGTAATACAAGGCTGGAACGACAGGTAAACCTGATTCAGTAATGGAATTTGTCAACTATGATGGTCTTGGCAGCAATGCCTTGGCTAATTTGGAAATCATATCATGTGATTAATGGTTTTCCAAAATTACATGTTTTATTACAATTCTATTTTATCATTATTAATGTTCCATTATGATCTATGCCTTAAGTACTGCCCTGTTTTATTTCATTACTCACGATTTTGATGATTAAACATTATGTTCAGGTTTTTAAATTCAAATGTTTTTGGTTTGTTTTATTTTCACCATACATAACCTTAATGAGAATTTGATCTCACCCTTTATATGGTTTCTTTTCCCCTATATTTAAATAAATGTTTTAGGTAAGAAAACTAATAGGGAATACATTTATGGGAGATGTTGAGGATCTTTCACCGTGACTAGAAGATGTTGTTCTGAGTTTCCAAAGACACAAAACTATTGCGGTCCTTGGGTGTCTATTTTTGTTATATATTATGTATTACGCAAAATTAATGTAATGTCCATGTACGTCATTCTTGGGTCTCTACAGTTGGTATCAGAGGAAAGGTTTAGTTAACCTTTGGAAACTAGGATGTGAAAACTGTAGTGAAATCCCTAGAGATATTTTTATGGTATGTATAGGAATGTATCTAAGGTTATGTATATGTAACACCCTGAGATTCTATGAAAAATATTCCTTTTAATTTCGTTAATGTTTTGTGTTGTACGCTACACCAAAAGGATATTGCACAACACACATCCTTGACTTGTCTTGCATTACACGCAATCAGGACCTTCCATGATAGTGTGTGTTGTACGCAATACCGAGTTTCGCTAAACAACGATATGTTATATAAACTAGGCGTTATGAATAGTAATACCAAATTTTTGAAATTTTATAAATTTTATTTCTCAAAATGGACTTCATTTTTGGATTCGGAATATCGAAATTAGCCTAGGGTAAAATTTTGGTATTTTTCTGAAAACTTTCAATTTTTGATGAATAGTGAAAACATTGGGTTACTATTTAAAAACCGACTTTTTATTTAATGAATTATTTATTTTATTTAAATTTATTTTAGGTATAAATTGATACACAACACCTATATAAGTTCAATTAAATTAATTGGAGTCATTTTATAATAATTTTAGATATATAAATGTTTTATTGAACTTTTCACCGTCTTTTAACCACCTCCTAGGAGAATTTGAAAATTCACATAAAACATAATTTTTCTTCTTCTGTGAGTGGAATTTTGAAAATTTGAGAGACACAGTTAATATCAAGGACTAAAATGTGGTTCAATGAGATTGAATAATTTTTTGTGAATAGTAACTTTTTACTTTTTTTTACCACGGTTAAAAGTAAATAGGGTAATTAAAGGTAAAAATGATATTATTATTACCGTAACACATGTCCTAATTCTATTGGATATGTGTAAATCGATCAAAAAAAAAACCTTAGGAATAAAATATGACCATTTAGGCCAACTTTTATTAGATTTGGACATTTAATATTAATTTATTTAAAGAAGTGTTAAAATAGTTAAAATCAAAGTTTAATAAGTAAATAATTTTTAATATAGGGTTATACATAAGATAAATTCGACTATAAATATTCATTATAAATATAAAAAGATTTCCTATGTAATGGTAATTTATTTGTAATTTTTTGACTTTAAATAATGTAATTTATTTACGACAAAATGATGATGTAGTAATTATATTATTAATGAAATATTTACATAATTGATGTTATAAATACCCAAATAAATGTAATTTGAGACTTTTTATGAATTACAATAATTTTATATGTTAATATGACATGTTATTATTGATTTAATTAACTTTTTGAGAACTAATATTTTTGTTATGATTTTCACAAAAATCAATTACCAAATAGTGTCAAAATTGACATAAAATTGGTTTTAAAACAAATATTATATTATTAATTGTTATTTTATTCCTAAAAAATCTAAGGATAGACCAAATGAATTAGATACGGTTATATATATTAATAATAAACAACTTGGGGTTCGTTTGTCTTGTTATAGTATGTTTATTAACCTTATAGTGTAAGAAAACAAGAAGACACGGTAAAGGTTAAATTATCTAACTTAAAGTTAAATCTAAATGATATGGTTAAAATAGATACCAAAACATGTCTAAATTCTATTGGATGAGAGTATTTCGACCTATATCCACCTTATATTTAAAATAAATCAATTTGGAGCTATTAAAAACCGAATATGACTTTATAATAAAATAATATTTTTTGTTTTTCCAAAGGTGCCCCTCTCCTCCCTTATAAAAGGGAACCTACTCCCTCTCTTCCTCACACCACTTTGAGCCTTCAAGCTAGGCCAACCCCTGAAAAATTCTCTTATCCACTTTCCTAGGAATATCCTAGAGGTCCTGGTCTTCTTCAAAGACCAATTGTAGTTCCCTAAGAGGAGGTCTCAAAGAGGCGCTTCAAAGAAGAGGTAATATCCATTACCGATTCTTTCAACTTTATTTATTCTTACACTTATTCTTATTTAGTTTTTTCATTATGAATTAATAAAATCAGTATCACTGATATACTGATATTTTTTTATAAGTATCAAACAACCCTATTTCTCCATCTATCCATCCTACGAAAAACAAAATCACCACGCGTGCGTACGTACGGAATACCGTCTCCATGCCGTGGTGTAATCTATTTTCCACCACCACCTTACTTGGATGGCTATAATGGTGTAAATAATTACTATATATGATAATTGTAAAGGGATATTGATTATGAAATAGTATACATACACTCCAATACAATTCCACGATCATGGGAATGATATCATCGCTCGTGCGTATGTACGGAATACCGTCTCCACGATGTGATGCGACTCGTTCTACATTATTTTCATTGCATAATGATTACATAAATGAAATGAGTGATTAAATATAATATTTATTACACTAATACCATTCTGGAAATGAGGTATCTATAACCTAAAAAGAAGAATAAGAATTTATTCGACAAAACACGCATAAGAACAAAAAGCAATAAACACCCGAATAACAAGAAACAATGAAATATTACTAATAAGAAGCTAAGAATATGACCATATATGATATCATAAAAATAAGTATGATTCTAGAATAAGTCAATGACATTATTTAAATCATTATAGAGGAGGTTCAGACACTTACGAAGCAAATCATACCTAAGGTAAGGGACAATCTCGCAAATCTCAATTTTTATCCGAGATTGTTTATACTTCAGAATTTACTGGGGAATATTTATCATCCACATCCATGTTTCCTCAATATGTAATATTATTTATATCCTCCTACAATTTTTTAAATCTAATTTTACCCTTCTGTGAGTTTTTAGTAAAAGATATGAAAGGATTCTTTTGTCATTTTTTGTACGAGGTACTTTATGACTTTTCCAACAAAAGTATGAGAAGAATGTTATTTTTAACTTATAAGTCATGAATGGATTTTTACGGTTACATAATGTCTCGTTTTTATGAAGCTTACTCTACATGATTTTATGAAAATTTTCAACAAAATAATTTTATTTTAAAAGTGCGTGGCATTTTGTGAAAAGAAAATGATTTTGAAGAAGAAATGATATTTTCCTCAAGAATTCATTTCAAATGTTTTATCAAAAACATTTTCCATCTAAGATGAAATTATTTCATACGTGTATGTTTCAAGTTTAATGTATCTATGATTTATATGGTTTCACTTTTCTTATGATGAAATGTCCATTTGTTTTATATGGATTATGAGATGATGGGATGATGTTTATGAAACCCATCTTATTATTTGGATTATGATGAATGTTTGAAGTTTATTTTGTGGCACAAGTAAGAATTATTTCATTATGAGATGGGTGGGACCTATATCTCCCTCCAATGCATTGGTTAAAGATTTATATCTCATAATATAGACATGGCTAGAATGGTAAGTTAATCTGGTTCAGTGTTACAGGACTGAAACGAGGAGTGAACTCGATTTAGAAAGGGACTTTGTCCACTAAGATGGTCTTGGAAACAATGACTTGGCTACTATGGAAATCATAACATGTGCTTAATGGTTTCCACAATTATATGTTTTATTCCCATGCTATTTTGGCATGATTGATGTTCCCTTATTATATATGCCTTACGTACTTCCAAGATTCATGTCTTTGCTCAAGATTTTGATGTTTAGATTTTATGTTCAAGTTTTTGCATTCAAATGTTTATGGATTGTTGTATGTCCTCTATGTTTACCCTTACTGGGCATTTGAGCTCACCCCTATTATGTTTTCTTTTCCCCATGATATAATGAAATGTTTTAGGTATGAAAAAAAGGGGAATATCTTTATGGGAGATGTTGAAGATCTTTCACCACGATTAGAAGATTATATTACGAGTTTCCAAAGACACTAAACTATTACGGTCCTTGTGTGTCTGTTTTTGTTATGTACTAAGTATTCCGCAAAAGTAAAGTAATGTCAATGTACATCATGAATTGGGTCTCTATAGTTAGTATCAGAGGAAAGGATTAGTCAACCTTTAGAAACTAGGATGCCAGAACTTTAGTGAGATCCCTAGATATATTTATAAGGTATGTCTAGGGATATCCCTAAGGTTAAGTATAAGTATAGGTTATAGTCCTAGAATTACGGTAACGATTTTATAATTAAACCTAAGATGTTAGATATTGAAGTTACTCCCCCTTTTTTATGTTGTTTTCCCTAGCATGATTTTTTCCTCTCACACTATTATATTTCGGTTTTAGACGATGGTTGGAACCCGAAGGAACCGTGTTGATCAATGTAATGGACAATGCAGTGATTGTAGTCACGAACAAAAAAATGTTATGGGAGATGGAGTGAAAAATATTATTTCTATACTTACAGAAGCTATGAATCATTTTGGACTTCCAAATGAGCAGAGAAGGGAACAATATTCTATTGAGTCCTTCATGAGGCAACGTCCACCTTCTTTCAGTGGGTCTTCTGATCCACTTGTTTCTGAGGAGTGGATCAATACCACTAAAAAGATATTTTCAGTTCTTCAATGTTCTAAACATGATAAATTTTTCTGAGCAGTATATCGTTTGGAAGGTGAAGCTGATCAATGGTGGAATCTTATCAAGAATACGAGGCCAAGAGATGAAATTGAGTCCATGGAATGGGACGAGTTCAAGAACATAGTTTTCAATAAGTACTTCCCTACTATTCTTCGAACAAAGATGGAGAAGGAGTTTCTTGAACTAAAGAAAAAGGATGATGAATCTGTTGGTATATACGAAGCGAATTTTACAAGGATTGCAAGGTATGCATCTGGCTTTATCATCTAACCTGAAAGTAAAGTTGATCGATTCTTCAGTGGCTTAAAACCAAATTTTCAAAGGGAATTATCTATAAGAGACTTCAGTAGCTATGAAGAAATTTTGTGTTGTGCTATCATGGTAGAAATGGAAGCTGGTGTTACATATCCATCTCATGGTTTTGACAAGAAACGAAAGATGGAGTTCAAGGAGAAATCTCAGAATAATGGTGAAAAGAAGATGAATGTTTCCTTATGATCAAATTGTGGAAAGAATCATGGTGGAGATTGTCTTAAAGGGACTAGAAAATGTTTTAAGTTTGTAAAAGAAGGTCATCGAGAAGCTGAGTGTCGAAGTAATGGAAAAAGGGTTGCTAATGATGTGAATAAAGAAAAGACTGCATAGAACACACCACCAACACATCAATGCCTCAAGTGCAATGAAATGGGGCATTATGCTAATCAATGCCCTAATCCAAGGGTTAATAATGATCGACATGAGCAACCACTTAAGGAAAAGGACAAAGGGAAGTCACATGCGATCACTATTGGCGATGTTGAATATGAAAATGATGTGGTGGAATGATTAAGTGTTTATGTAATGGGATTCCAAAATAATGTTGTATATAGTATCGTGGAATATTGGAATATTTATGTATTTTTCTATTGTGGTTTTCAATAATTTTATGGTACCGGTAACCATGGAAAATGATTTAGATATTTTTGGAAAGAAGATGATATGAGCATAATGAAGGGATAAGGAGAAAATGAAATGTTTGACTGTATTCATGAGCACATGACTGATATAAGGAAATAGTTATATCATGGTTTGAGTATATAGAATTTTGGGGTTTTGGTATGTTGAAAGAGTTAACTTTTGACAGAACTCATGTTTTCACTAAGATTAAATGGGTATTTATTTATCAAGAGAATACATGATTAAGGACTTAGAATGTTTGGAATGTGACCAAAAAGACATATCTTATGATATATGGGGATCAACGATGGTATTACCATTCTTGTTATATGAAATCTCTGGTTATCATTTTCACTATAATATGAGAATGGACTGCAATATTATGGATAAGACTAATGATTGGAATGGATTATGCTTGACATAAGTTAGTATTGTATTTTTAGAAAAAAATGGACAACCTGCAGAATGAGCGTCAACCTGTCACGTCGGACAAGGCTTTGGGAATCGAACCCACAACCGAAGTGCGACAGGCCTTTATTTCCTACCACTGGCCTACAAGAAGTCCCTGGTTAGTAGAAACTAATTTTATTTTATTATACTGGATGATAGATGAAGTATAAGTCCATTTTGGAACCATATATGATTAATCTCACCATAGATGGAATTATGTATATAACATTTGCTAACTTATTTTGAGACAGATGGAATGACTTATCATTCTATCAAATGGTCTGCTAAAACATCGTGAAAGAAAAATTCAAATTCATTTCTTTAAGAGATGAAGTGGAAATTGTCCAAAGCACGAACAACGGTGATATTATACCAAAATAAAGTAAGTATTTATTATAATTCAAATTCTTCAACTTTACGGAAATGATCTTGAAAACCAAAAATGTTGTCCTAATGCCCTTATATACGATGAATCAGATGGTACCCTAGATCATCAAAAATTTATGGCTTTGTGATTGTTGGATTTTTCATAGCCATGTTCTCTACCACTCTCCATCAGAATATGACGGTTAGATTTCTCTTCTATATCCATATTTTCACCTATGTTCTCCTCTGTGGAAACCCAGTGATTAGTTAATTTGGGTAACCGTTACGTTTCATACTTTAGTTTTTAAAGCCATGTTTTGGTATTACTTTTTACGATGTGGGTTTCTATTAAAGAAACTTTCGAGTAGTAAACCATTTATAACCCCGACGAATTTCGAGGGCGAAATTCATTTTAAGGGGGTAGAATGTAACACCCCGAGATTCTATGAAAAATATTATTTTTAATTTCATTAATGTATTGTGTTGTACGCCCCACCAAAAGAATTTTTCAGAATATGCATCCTTGACTTGGCTTTCATTACACGCAATCGCGACCTTCCACGATAGCGTCAGTTGTACGCAATATCGAGTCTCGCTAAACTACGATATGTTATATAAACTAACCGTTATGAATAGTAATACCCAATTTTTGAAATTTTATAAATTTTATTTTTCAAAATGGACTTAATTTTTGGATTAGGAATATCCAAATTATCCTAGGGTGAATTTTTTTATTTTTCTGAAAACTTTCAATTTTTGATGAATAATGAAAACATTGGGTTATTATTTAAAAACTGACTTTTTATTTAAAGAATTATTTATTTTATTTAAATTTATTTTATGTAAAAATTGATACATAACACCTATATAAGTTCAATTCAATTCATTGGAGTTATTTTATAATAATTTTAGATATATAAAAATTTTATTGAACTTTTCACCGTCTTTTACCCACCTCCTAGGAGAATTTGCAAATTCACATAAAACTTAATTTTACTGCTTTTGTGAGTGGAATTTAGAAAATTATAGAGACATGGTTAATATCAAGGACTAAAATGTGGTTCAATGAGATGAAAATAATTTTTCATGAATAGTAACTTTTTACTTTTTTAACCACGGTTAAAAGTAAATAGGGTAATTAAGGGTAAAAATGATATTATTATTACCCTAACACATGTACTAATTCTACTGGATAAGTTTAATTCGACCAAAAAAAACCTTATGAATAAAATATGAACATTTAGGCACACTTGGATTAGATTAGGACATTTAATATTAATTTATTTAAAGAAGTGTTAAAATAGTTAAAATAAAAGTTTAACAAGTAAATAATTTTTAATATAGGGTTATACATAAGATAAATTAGACTATAAATATTAATTAGAAAGATAAAAAGATTTCCTACATAATTGTATTTTATTTTTAATTTTTAGACTTTAAATAATTTAATTTATTTATGACACAATGATGATGCAGTAATTATATTATTAATGAAATATTGACATAATTGATGTTATAAATACCCAAATAAATTTAATTTCAGACTTTTTATGAATTCCAATAATTTTATATGTTAATATGACATGTTATTATTGATATAATTAACTGTTTTCGAACTAATCATTCTGTTATGATTTTCACAAAAATCAATTACCAAATAGTGTCAAAATTGACATAAAATAGTTTTTAAAACAAATATTATATTATTAATTGTTATTTTATTACTAAAAAATCTACTGTTCGTTCAAATGACTTATATAAGGTTATATATATTAATAATAAACAACTTGGGGTTCGTTTGGCTTGTTATAGTAAGTTTATTAACCTTATAGTGTAAGAAAACAAGAAGACACGGTAAAAGTTAAATTATCTAACTTAAAGTTAAATCTAAATGATAAGGTTAAAATAGATACAAAAACTTGTCTAAATTATATTGTATGAGAGGATTTCTACCCAGACCCACCTTAGTTTCGAAATAAATCAATTTGGAGCTATTCAAAACCGAATATGACTTTATAATAAAATAATATTTTTAGTTTTTCTAAAGGTGCCCCTCTCCTCCCTTATAAATGGGCACCTCCTCCCTCTCTTCCTCACACCACTTTGAGCCATAAAGCTCGGCCAACCCCTGCAAAATTCTCTTCTACACTTCCCTAGAAACATCCTAGAGGTCCTGGTCTTCTTCAAAGACCAATTTTAGTGCCTTAAGAGGAGGTTTCAAAGAGGCGCTTCAAAGAAGAGGTAATGTCCGTTACCGATTCTTTCAACTTTAGTTCTTCTTCCACTTCTTCTTATTTAGTTGTTTCATTATGAATTAATAAAATCAGTATCACTCATATACTTATATTTTATTATAATTATCAAACAAACCTATTTCACCATCTATCCGTCCTACAGAAAACAAAACCACCGCACGTGCGTTCGTACGGAATACTATCTCCACGCCGTGGTGTAATCTATTTTCCACCACCACCTTACTTGGATGGGTATAATGGTTTAAATAATAACTATATATGATTATTATAAAGTGATATTGATTCTGAAATAGTATACATACACTCCAATACAATTCCACGATCATGGGAACAATATCATCGCTCGTGCGTACGTACGGAATACCGTCTCCACGATGTGATGCGACTCTTTCTACAAGATTTTCATTGAAAAA
This sequence comes from Viscum album, assembly GCA_963277665.1. NCBI lineage: Eukaryota > Viridiplantae > Streptophyta > Magnoliopsida > Santalales > Viscaceae > Viscum > Viscum album. The sequence goes on from OY728123.1 coordinate 653,060,796, forward strand.
TGATTACATAAATTAATTGAGTGAATAAATATGATATTTATTACACTAATACCATTATGGAAATGAGGTATCTATAACCTAAAAAGAAGAATAAGAATTTATTCGACAAAACACGCATAAGAACAAAAAGCAATAAACACCCGAATAACAAGTAACAATGAAATATTACTAATAAGAAGCTAAGAATATGACCATATATGATATCATAAAAATAAGTATGATTCTGGAATAATACAATGATATTATTTATGTCATTATACATGAGGTTAATACACTTAGGAAGCAAATCGGACCTAAGGTAAGGGACAATCTCACAAATCTTATTTTTTATCCGAGATTGTTTATACTTCAGAATTTACTGGGGAATATTTATCACCCACATCCATGTTTCCTCAATATGTAATATTATTTATATCCTCCTACAATTGTTTAAATCCTATTTTACCCGTCAGTGAGTTTTTAGTAAAAGATATGAAAGTAATCTTTTGTTGTTTTTCGTACGAGGTACTTTTTGACTTTTCCAACAAAAGTATGAAAAGAATGTTATTTTTAACTTATACAGCATGAATGTATTTTTACGGTTTCATAACGTCTCATTTTCATGAATATCACTCTACAAGATTTTATGATAATTTTCAACAAAATACTTTTATTTTAAAAGTGTATGGAATTTTGTGGAAAAAAATGATTTTGAAGAAGAAAGGATATTTTCCTCAAAAATTCATTTCAAATGTTCTATCAAAAACATTTTCCATCTATGATGACATTATTTCATATGTGTATGTTTCAAGTTTAATGTATCTATGATTTATATGGTTTCAATTTTCTTATGATGAAATTTCCATTTGTTTTATATGGATTATGAGATGATGGGATGACATTCATGAAACCCATTTTATTCTTTGGGTTATGATGAATGTTTTAAGTTTATTTTGTGGCACAATTAAGAATGATTTCATTATGACATGGGTGAGACCTATATCTCCCTCCAATGCATTGGGTAAGGATTTATATCTAATGATATAGACATGGATGGAACGGTAAGTTAATCCGGTTCAGTGTTATAGGACTGAAACGAGGAGTGAACTCGATTCAGAAAGGGACTTTGTCCACTAAGATGGTCTTGGCAGTAATGCCTTGGCTACTATGGAAATCATAACATGTGCATAATGGTTTCCACAATTACATGTTTTATTCCCATGCTATTTTATCATGATTGATGTTCCCTTATGATATATGCCTTACGTACTACCGAGATTCATGTCTTTGCTCAAGATTTTGATGTTTAGATTTTATGTTCAAGTTTTTTGCATTCAATCTTTTATATATTGTTTTATGTCCTCTATGTTTACCCTTACTGGGAATTTGAGCTCACCCCTTTTATGTTTTCTTTTCCCTAGGATATATAGAAAGGTTTTAGGTAAGAAAAAAGGGGAAGATATTTATGGGAGATGTTGAAGATCCTTCACCACGATTAGAAGATTATATTCTGAGTTTCCAAAGACACTAAAATATTATGGTCCTTATGTGTCTGTTTTTGATATATACTAAGTATTCCGCAAAAGTAATGTAATGTCCATGTACGTCAAGCTTTGGGTATCTATAGTATACGTATAGGTTATAGTCTTAGAATTATGGTAATAATCTTAGAATTAAACCTAAGATGTTATATATTGAAAGTACTCCCCTTGATTATATTGTTTTCCTAGTATGAGTTTTTCCCTCTCACACTATTCTTTTTGTGTTTTAGACGATGGCTGGAACCCGAAGGAACCATGTTGATCAATGTAATGTATGATGCAATGATTTTCCTCCTCAATAAACCAATGTTATGGGAGATGAAGTGAAAAATCTTATTTATATACTTACACAAGATATGAATCATTATGGACTTCCAAATGAGCAAGGAAGGGAACAAAATTCTATCGAGTCCTTCATGAGGAAACGTCCCCCTTATTTCAGTGAGTCTTTTGATCCACTTGTTATGGAACAATGGATCAGTACCACTGAAATGATATTTTACATACTTCCCTGTTTAGAGAATAAAAAATTCATTTTAGCTGTTTACCGTTTAAAAGGTGAAGCAGACCAGTGGTAGACTCTAATTACGAATACAAGGCCCCAAGATGAAATTGAATCCATGAAATGGGATGATTTGAAGAACTTTTTTTTCAAAAAGAATTTCCCTCGTATTCTTTGAACAAAGATTGAAAAGGAGTTCCTTATGCTTAAGAAAAAAGATGATGAGTTTATTGGTATATATGAAGCAAATTTTACAAGGCTTGCAAGGTATGAATCTAGATTTATCATCCAACCTGAAAGTAAAGTTGATTGATTCTTCAGTGGCTTAAAACAATGTCTTAGAAGGGAATTAGGTATAAGAGACTTTAGTAACCATGATTTTTTTGTGTGTTGTGATATCAAGGTTGAACTGGAAGTTGGTGTAACATATCCATCTCATGGTTTTGACAAGAAATGAAAGATGGAGTTCAAAGAAGAATCTCAAAACTATGGTGAAAAGAAGACACATGTTTCATTATGCTCAAAGTGTGGAAAGAATCACGGTGGACATTGACTTAAAGGGACTAGAAAATGTTTTAACTATGGAGAAGAAGCTCATCGAGCTGCTGAGTGTTGAAGTAATGGTAAAATGTTAGATGATTATTTGAATAGAGAAAAGACTACAGAGAATACACCACCAACACTTCAAAGATTAAAGTTCAAGGAAATGGGGCATTATGCTAACCAATTTCATAATACAAGGGTTAATGATGATCAACATCAACAACCACTTAAGGAAAAGGAAAAAGGGAAGTCACATGTGATCACTATTGGTGATGTTGAGTATGATAATGAAGTGGTGGAATGATTAAGTGTTTATGTAATGGGATTCCAAAATAGTGTTGTGGAATCTCAGTTTTAGTATCGTGGAATATTGGAATATTTATATATTGGTTTGTTGTGATTTTCAATAATTATATGGTACAGGTAACCATGAAAAGTGATTGAAATATTTTTGGAAAGAAGATGATATGCGCATGATGAATGGATATGGATAAAATAATATGTTTGATAGTATTAATGAGCTCATGAATGATATAAGGACAAAGTGATATCAGGGTTTGAGTATATAGAATTTTTGGAATTTTGGTATGTGGAAAGAGTTAACTTTTGACAGCATTTCTATTTTCACTAAAGTTCAATGGATAGCCATTTTCAAGAGAAGACATGATTATGGTATTCACATGTTTGGAATGTGACCAACCAGATATATCTTATGATATATGGGGGTAAATGATGGTATTCATATGACCGGTAGATGACCTTTCTAGTTATCGTTTTATTTATACTATGAGATTGGACAGAAGTATTTTGGATATGCCTAAAGATTGGAATGGATTATGTTGGACATCAGATAGTATTGTTTAAGGCTAGAAATTTTTTTTGACATTATTTCTGGAATGTTATAATGGTGATGTTTTAGAAAAAGGAAAACCTGTAGGATGGACGAAAAACTGTCACATTGGACAAGGATACGTGAATCGAACCCACAACCAAAGTGCGACATGCCTTTATCACCTATCAATGGCCTATAGGAAGTCCCTGGTTAGTAGAAATTAGTTTTATTTTATTAAGCGGTATGATATATGAAGTATAAGTCCATTTTAGGAACCATATAGGATTAATATCACCATAGATGGACTTATGTATATTTAATAACTTTTTCTAACCTTTTGTTTGAGACAGATAGAAAGACCTATCATTATATCGCATGATCTGCTAACACTTCACGAATGGAAAATCCAACTTCATTTCATTAAAAATGAAGTGGAAATGGTTCAAGGAATTACCAACAGTGAGATTATACCAAATTCAATTCAGTATTTCTTCTAATTCCAATTTTCTAAACTTTAGGGAAATGATCTTGAAAACAAAAAATGTTGTCCTAGATGGTATCTTAGATCATTAAAAATTTATGGTTTTGTGATTGTTGACTTTTTGATAACCATATTCTCTACCACTCTCAATCAGAACACGATGGTTAGATTTCTCTTACAATCCATATTTTCACCTATGTTCTTCTATGTGGAAACCCAGGGATGAGTTAATTTGGGTAACCGTTATGTTTGATACATTAGTTTTTAAAATTAAGTTTTAGTATTACTTTTCATGATGTGGGTTTCTATGAATGAAACTTTCAAGTAGTTAACCATTTATAACCCTGAAAAAGTTTGACAGAGAAATTCATTTTAAGGGGGGTAGAATGTTACACCCCGCGATTTTATGAGAAATATTATTAAATTATTTGATGTATTGTGTTGTACGCGACACCAAAATTATCTTCTAATATACGCAAAACCTTATTATCTTTTTATATACGCAACACTATTCTTGGCTTCTGTTACACGCAACAGCAACCTTCCTCAATAGCTTTCATTGTATGCAATACCGAGTTTCACTAAACAACGATATGTTATTAAAATATTATATAAACATGCCGTTATAAATAGTATTTCCACATTTTTGTAATTTTATAAATTTTATATTTCAAAATGGACTTCATTTTGGGATTCAGAATATCAAAATTATCCTAGGGTGAATTTTTTGTATTTTTATGAAAACTTTCAATTTTTGATGAAAAGTAAAAATACTCAGTTATTGGTTAAAACCGAATTTTTATTAAAATAATTATTTATTTTATTTAAATTTATTTTAGGTCAAAAGAGATAAATAATTCATATATAAGTTCAATTTAATTCATTGGAGACATTTTATAATAATTTTAGATATATAAAAATTTTATTGAACATTTTACCATCTTGTACCCACCTCCTTGGAGCATTTACAAAATTACATAAAACATAATTTACCACGTCTGTGAGTTGAATTTCAAATACGTGAGAGACTCAGTTGATATCAGTAAGTAAAATTTGGTTCAATGAGATGAAAATAATTTTTGGTGAATAGTAACTTTTAACTTTTATTTACCGCGGTTAAAAGTATATAGGGTAATTAAGGGTAAAAATGATATTATTATTACCCTAAAAAATGTACTAATTCTATTGTATAAATTTAATTAGATAATAAAAACTTATGAATAAAATATTACCCTTTAGGTCCACTTGTATTAGATTATAACATTTAATTTTATTTTACTTAAAGAAGAGTTAAAATAGTTAAAATCAAAGTTTAATAACTAAAAAATATTTTAAATAGGGTTATACATAAGATAAATTCGACTATAAATATTCATTATAAACCTAAAAATATTTCCTACATAATGTTTTTCTATTTATGTTTTTTAGACCTTAAATAATTTAATTTATTTATGACACTATGATGATGCAGTAATTACCTTATTAATGAAATATTAACATAATTGATATTATAAATACCCAAATAAGTGTCATTTGTGAATTTTTATGAATTAAAATAGTTGTATAGGTTAATATAACATATTAGGGTTGTTTATAAGAATTTTTTTCAAAGTAATAATTCTTTTATGAATTTAGAAAAAAACAAAATACCAAATAGTTTCAAAATTGACATTAAAGAGTTTTTAAAACAATTATTGTATTATTAATTGATATAATGGTCCTAAAATCAAAGGTTCGGTCAAAAGGCTTATATAATAATATATATGACATTAATTAACCAATTGGGGTTCGATTTGACGTTTATAGTAAGTTTATTAACCATATAGTGTAAGAATACAAGAAGACATGGTAAAAGTTAAATTATTTAACTTAGTGTTAAATAAAAATGATAAGGTTAAAATGGTAACCTAAACTTTCCTAAAACCTATTGTGTTAGAGTATTGTTATATATATCCACCCTAGCCTCTAAATAAGTCACTTTGGAGCCATTATAAACTGAATGTGAATTTATTATAAAATAATATTTTAAGTTTTTTCTATGGTGCCCCTCACCCCTCTTATAAAAGGACACTCCCCCTTCTCTCTAATTCACACATCCAAAGCCATTTGGATCATCAATACCCTGCCAAAATAATCTATCAACTGACCTCCCTTAATCCTAGAGGCCTCTATTTAGTCATAAATCCAACTTAAGGAGCCCTTTTGATCAAATCAAAGAGAAGAACCCAAAGAAGAGGTAAATATCTCACCACCTATTTCAAGTTCCTTTCTTCTTCCACTTCCTCCTTATTTGTTGTTTCCATTATAAAATAATTACTCCAGTATATTCTATATATAGTTATGTAATTTTAAAAATGGTACAACCATATTAGTTATTTTATCCATCCTATTAATGAAAAAGTCACCACATGTGCGTACGTACGTCTTACCGTCTCCACGTCGTGGTGTAGTTTGTTATTCAAACATTTCATCATTTGGATGGGTATTGTAATTATTATAAATGATATAAATAATAAATATAACATTATTATGATTCTGAATATATGATATACCATCCAATTATTTACTATTTTTATATCCAAAGAAGGATATTGTCGCTCGTGCGTACGTACAGACTACTATCTCCACGAAAGTGATGAGATTCATTCTCCATGTTAACCATTCAAGAGTGATTATAAAGTATATATAATAAATAATCATGAATTATATGACATAATAATGATACGGGATATATTTATTGATATTTTTCATTTAGTTAATTCCACTCAATTCAATAAGGAATCAAAAACAGCGTTCATGCGTACGTGCAGCCTACCGGCTCCATTAACGGTGCATTTCATTCCATTTATCGATCTATAACATATAATTATATGATGAATATATATTATATATAAATCATGTTTTAAATTCTGGAATTAATTAAATCATTTTATAAGTAATAATATCATGAACAAAAAGTCGAAACATGTACGATAAATGAAATGATTTTACCCAAAACCTTGCTTTAACAAGGAATTGACAAAAGAACGGGTAATATAATGTCATAAGTGAATCATCTATGATATAATAAATATTTTTATGGATCTGTTACAAGTTAATAATATGTTTAAACCCACTATATAGGAGTCTCAGACACATACGGATGAAATTTTACATAAGGTACGAGATAATTTTGCAAATCTCGTTTTTTCTGAGATTGCTTATACGAAAGTATTTACTGGGGTTATATTTTTCATCCATGTCCATAAAAATGTTTTCATAAAGTGTTTAATATTATTAAATGTATGTTTAAAGTCATTTTTACCCCAATTTGACTTTTATTTTGTGTTATGGAATGAATCATTGTTTTGTTTACCATATGAGGATCTTTTTGACTTTTCCGACAGATGTATGAGGAGAATGTTTTTTTAACTTATACGGCCTGAACAGATTTTTATGGTTTCATAAAACCTAATTTTCATGAAACATACTCTACAATAATTCATGAATATATTCAACAAAATCCTTTTCTTTTAAAATTTAATGGCATTTTGTGAAAAGAAAATTATTTTGAAGAAGAATGGATATTTTCCTCAAGAATTCATTTCAAGTGTTTGGTCAAAAATACTATCCATCTAAGATGACATTATTTAGTATGATTATTATTCATGTATAATTTATCTATTATTTACATGGTTTATGATGAAATTATATCCATTTGTTTTATTTGTATTACGTTATGATGGGATGATGTTTATGAAACCCATTTTACTCTTTGGGTTATGATGAATGATTTATGTTTATTTTGTGGCACAAGTAAGAATGATTTAATTATGAGATGGGTGGGACATACATATCCCATAAATTCATTGGGTAAAGATTTATATCTCATGATATAAAAATGGCTAGAATGGAATGTGAATCCAGTTCAGTAATACAGGGCTGGAACGGAAACTAAACCCAATTCAGTAATGGAATTTGTCCACTAGGATGGTCTTGGCAGCAATTCCTGGGCTACTATGGAAATAATATCATGTTCTTAATGGTTTTCCATAATTACATGTTTTATTCCAATGCTATTTTATCATTATTGATGTTCCATTATGATCTATTCCACACATACTACCATGTTTTATGTCATTGCTCAAGATTTTTGATGTTTAAACATTATGTTTATGTTTTTAAATTCTAATGTATATGGTTTGTTTTATTTTCTCGATACGTACCCTTTCTGAGAATTTGGGCTCTCCCTTTATATGTTTTCTTTTCCCCAGGATTTATAAAAAGGTTTTAGGAAAGAAAGCAAATAGGGGAGACCTTTATGAGAGATGTTGAATATCTTTCACCACGACTAGAAGATGTTGTTCTGAGTTTCCAAAGACACGAAACTATTACGGTCCTTGGGTGTATATTTTTGTTATATATTAATTATTCTGAAAATGTAATGTAATTTCCATGTATGTCAAGCTTGGGTCTCTACAAACTCTATTCATCAAGTCCATGAACATTTGTGGAGCATTAGTGAGTCTGAAAGGAATTACTATGAATTCATAGTAATTATATCTTGTACGAAAAGCAGATTCGGGGATATCCTCCTTTTCCATTTCTTGGTAATATCCAAACTAAAAATCCACCAGGGAGATGTATTTTGATCCAAATATCTAATCGATCAAGTCATAAATTCATGGAATAGTATAGTTATTATTAATCAGTATTTTTTAAGCTCTTGATAATCAATGGAAATGCACATTGACCCATCTTTCTTCTTGATGAAGAGGACTAGTGTACCCCATGGTGAAGAACATGGGCATATAAACCCTTTATCTAGATACTCTAGTAGATGTTTTTCAAGATCCTCAAGCTCCATAACAGCCATTATATATAGATTAATGGATATTGGAGACGCCTGAGGTGTAATATCAATTTATAATTCACCATCTCTTCTTGAGGGGTGACAAGACAATTCCTCAGTAAAACACTTCATTGAATTCCCTCACAATAGACATGTCTTCCGGGATAGTCGATTCCTTAGAATCAATCATCTAAGAAAGATATGTGTGTTCATATGTCACTAATATCCATTCTTGGCATGATGATGAAAGAGATGATTCATCCTTATCCTTGCCCTTGTATAGAATCATGGGTTGATTCGCCATATGGAGAGTGATTTTCCTCTCACGAAATTTTATGTCGTCATTATATAAGTAAATCTAATCAATTCTAAGAATTTCCTCAAATTCCACCAAAGGGATCATGATGAGGTGCTTTGTGAAGTTAAATCCACAAATTATGACATTGGAGGAGTTATATTCATTGGATACAATGATTTCCCCATTTTCTGTTCTCATCGAAATTATTACTTCCTTGATTTGGGGTGGTGTTGGAATTGTTCTACTAAAAATTTGGGGTATAAAATAATCTGTAGATCTAGAATCAATTGTTTTTCACTATTAGTGAATTAATAACTAGAATACATGTCACCACTTCGTTGTCATGGTACTTTTCAGTCGTAGTGATGGGAAAATCCCTCCCTTGTTGCCTTGGAGGATGTTGGTTTCCTCTGAAAATCCTTGGTTTAGGAAACTGGTTTCAAATTTCCCTGGTTATTTATAGTTGAAGCAAATAACAATGCATTATGGGTCGAATGGAGCGTTCCTCTCCTTTATCATAGTAGAAGGATTTTCTTACCGATAATAAATAGCTAGGTTCCCTTCTCCTCAACGCCTAAAGAATTTTCTAATCCCCTTTAGGAAATTTATGCTGTGCTTGTTTCCATACCATTGGAATGTGGGGTGATATATCTTCTTAGAATTGTTTGATTTATCCATTGGACGAAAAAAATTACTGTCCACATTACACTTATGATCACCATGATACACCTGAGATTCAACGATCTCCATTTAGACATTGAGGGAAAATAATGCAATTTTCTCATAGCTCATTAACTCACGGTTTGATAAGGAGTTTTATAGGATGGGATTTTAGACCACCAAGAATCACTCAACCTTTAATTGAGGGCTAACAACAAAGATAGAGGCATATTGTGAAATCCTTGTGATGTTTTCTTAATGTGCTCTAATGGATTCATCATTTTTTATTGATGTCAAGGATGTCCATTCCATTCCCATGTCCGAGGGTATGAGGAAAATATTTATCTGAAATTGATGGATGGAGAATATCTTTTCAATGGAGTTGATCCATTGTACAATAATTTAGGGATCATATGATCCATTATGAGTAAAAGGTCGTTGTCTTATGAATCTCTTAAGTGTGACTTGTTCTTTCTTAGGGGGAGTTGAATGTTTTTCTTGACCCATGTTTCTATTCAAAACATGAGTAAACTGAGAGAGAATCAGGACATAGTTTGTGATTCCCACCCTCATCAGATTGGGAATATCAATAAAACAGTCATCACATTGATCATCACATCAGTTGTTAGCCTGAGTTCTCATATTACTAGCCATTGGCAGGAATAAAAGTAAATTTAAGGGTAACACATAACAGGGGAATCCAAATAGAAAAAGGGAAAACATATAAATTACTTTTATTTTTATAACTTATGAATTTATAGGATTCAATCTGAGTTATCCATGATCTACTTCCCAATATATATTCTTAGGGGAATTTTTTTAATTCCATTAATAATGGTTCATACTAAGATTATGAATTTACCAAATCATATCCCCTAGGAGTGTTGTAACCAAGATTTTAGCATGTCCCATTGTCATACACTAGTTCATATTCAATTCTAGCTCAAAGTGGCGTTTTTGTGTTTTACACAAAGATACATCTATTCCAGAGCCACCTCTACCCGATTTTATCCAGGCAGGGATGTATTTTCTTGATTAACCACTTAATAAACACTCACCAAAATTTAGTTATGCTTTTATTAAACCTAGTCTTATCCCTAAGGCTTTTACTATGGTTTTCTAATCCAAATTCCAAAACTAACTAATCCTATCCTCTGATACCAACTATAACAACCTTAATCATTATTACACATTTAAAAATGATTCATTACATAAAAATTGACATAATAAGAATCTATGAATTGAGAGGTCTAGTGTCTTGGAAAATAAGGAACATTATATAACAAATTAGAACATAAAACCCAACATCATTATAGAAAAATTCTTCTACATGACCACAACATTCCTTTGTAATTTGAATTTCATGAGATAAACTGAGGTCATGCATAAGAAAACGTAGATATATAAATCCTATTAAGGAAGTAAACAAATAATAACATGAAGAATATATTACATGTGAGGAAATAGGCATATAAATGTAGCACAAGAGAAACATGATCATAATGGCATGATATAGTATGATTATCATATCATGGAAATGTGGTATCAATATTTAACATTATTTTAGCATGAGACAAGGATAATTGCACATAGAGAATGAGTAAACCCTAATTTCACTTGAATTAGCTTCAGTAAACCCTCATTTAACCTAACGTATCATGATACTAATATTTACCCAATGCATTAGAGTGCTATCAGGGCACATCCTTCTTAATCATTTCATTTCATGCATTAGTGGGCCACATGGATCATATGACATTGATACATTAAGCATCATAATTTATTTCAAGATAAATTAATTTGGAATTCATATCTGAAACTCTATAATCAATATGTAAATGTGCATAAATTTTAAAACCCTTGATAGAGAAATGGGGATTGTATTCACTATACAATGACATTGTCTTGGAAAATCACTGTGTAATTTCGGCAGCATAAAGATGTGAAAAAAGAATTCATAAAAACTATTTATGATAGATAAAGGAGTGTCTTTTCATATTTACATTAAATGGATAGTAAGGGTTTCATATATATAAACTTCTCAACATATGTAATTGAATTTAGAATCATAATAAAAAACAATTTCTTGAATGTAACTAAAAATGGAGATATTCCTTATTGACTTTCGGCATGGTAACTAGTGTAAATGGGACGAATTAGTGATATTTAATTAGATCTATCATCATTAAAAAATAATGAGAGATGTATGGTGAGGTGGGAAATCAAAAACCAAAAAATTTTATTGAAAAAAAGTTAAAACATCATAAATAAATTTGGAAAAAAATGAGAGAGGAAGAAATCCCTTACTTGGATGTGTGATTCAGCGACATGTGAGAGGATTGAGAGAGGCTAATTGGGAGATTGGGGTACCTTAGGAGGATTCTGGTGAGGGTATGGAAGGTGTTTGTTGATCTCCCAATGTTTCTAGTGAAAATAAGTTGGAGCATCAATGGGTTTATATAGAAAAAGGTATGGAATTATTTATTATTTAGGTTTCGGAGACTACACATTAAACTAATAAATACCACAAACCAACACAGGTGTTTTCCCTTGGTTTTTCCCAAAGGGTAGTGTAAAACATTATTTTATAAGTGAAATGGTATAAATTATTAAAATATTAGTATTTATTATGTGGAGGTGAGTCACACTTGCAAGTAAATCATTTTAAAAGATAAAATGTTTTATAACTCTTGGTGGGTCCAATAAGGAACCATAAAATTAATCAAGAAAATATGAAATAACATTATTTTAATGGTAAAACATATATTGTACGAAACTCCTATTTATAGTATTTTATTACACCACTATTGGGTCATTATGATGTCTTAAAACAAATTATATATTTAAATGGTATTTAATTTTGAACAAATAATTGGACTATCTCCAAAAATTATGAAAAATTTACTATTAGATAATTTCAACCTTATAATTCTTAAAAAAATATTAATTTTATATAAAAAATTTTATAAATATTTGAATTTTTACTTTTAAAATAATGACCTAAATTTATTGAAAATTCATGTATTTTGAAAAAATATCTTTCAAACATTAATAAAAATTACATTTATATTCATAAAAATTATAAAATCATTTATATTTAATAAAACATAAATTAGTAATAATATTTTATTAAAATATTATTTAAATAAAAAATCCATTAATTCATCAAAATAGATTTCTTAATTTAATATTTACTAAAAATGAAATTTATTCTTTAAAGAAAATTTACAAAGTAACTATAATAAAATGAATATATATACTATATTCTATGAAAAACTAATGAACATAATCATATTTCTATCTTCTTGTTAGATAACCCCATATAACATTCGCAAAGACCAAAGTGTAAGGGGTCCGATGGGGACTGACTGTTGGGGAAGCTCGTATAATATCACTCGGGTGGTAATCTCTATTAACTTCAACTTCTCCCATAGGTAGTTCCGTTCAAGCTTATCATGTTGAAGCTCAGCCTATGATTTTCCCTGAGAAAAGATTTGTGATGATACCACCTTTTTATGCTTTAAAAAATGGGCTTCGTGTGGAGAAATTCTACTGGATGAGGTCATCACATCCTTTGTCTGAGTAAATAGGATTTGTTAAAGCCATATATTTATACTCATCATTACTAACTGTTTAACGGCTAATATTAGCAATGGTAACAATTATAAACTGTATTTTAAAATCCAAAAAAATCCAAAAAACTAAGGAAGTTCATAGGTCATATATAATCATTTTACATAATTAGCCATTTAATTAGATAAAGAAAAATTTTCCTTAATAAAGGTATGGTTCCTTACATTTTTAAAGTGTAATAATTATTTCATATTGGTCATTTTTGAATATTGGCTCCATATTTAATTTTTCAATGGGCCCATTTTTCCACATTTAAGTAGTAAAATTTAATTTTTCACCCTAATTTCTCATCACCACCATGTAAGTAAACATTATAAATATTATAGGAGTTCATGGTCAAGATGTTGGAGTTTAATGCATTGGTAAACCAAAAAAGTGTAGTGGACGTGATTTGAAGGATCCTAAATTATAGTAAGGAATTAACATAAGGAATTATCACTAATATATCTTAGTATTAACCAATATATAATGGATCATGATCACATTATTATTTATTTATTTTATTTTATGCATGTTTCATTATTTTTAATATGTATTTATAACATTAAATCACATCATATAATAATTCACAAGCATTTGTAGGTAAAATGAGATATTATGATTAATATTTTCTATTTAGTGAATGGATAAAGTTTTGAGTTGTATCACATAGAACATGAATGTTAAATAGGTAAGTATTTCATTAACGGATATAAATTGAAAAATATATGAAATTATATATTAAGTCAATAAATATTTATCATCGCATCAATTTGAACACAACAGATTGTTTGAGGCTCTCTTTATCCATATTTAATGGGGATCTCTTACAATAATGGATTTATTCTAAGATAATTAAGTCAACTTAACTAATTTTTCTAGAAAATAATCAGTCAAATACATCTTATTGCATCTTTAGAGAAAATTAATTGGGTAATGGAATGTAGTTATTTTAATGATATAGGACCATTCTCAATATATCAATAAGCTTCAGCTTATCATGTTCCACTAATCATAATCCTACCGAATAATAACTGATTTGTAGGGATTCCATGTCTTGGGAAACAAAAATAGGATTATTGAATCTTTCCACCATAATACTAGAGCGAAATAGTATTTTAAATCTAGGAGTTAAGGGAAACTAGTATTTGATAAAATTATTTGATACATTTGAAATTAATAAATATGGAAATCAATACTGATAATAAAGTTAATATACTAATCTAAAATTTTTACTTGTTTTATACCAAATGTAAACCTCCTCCAATTAAATATCACTATGATCAATATTCAATAAATATAATATTCTAACCTTCCAAAACATGTAGGAGTGGTACTTTTTTTTGCACAGAGTATTATTCCAAGGGAGGAATATTTATTAAATATTACCCCAAAATAATAATGAGCTCTATAAATGATAAATAAACGAAGATATATATGAATAAATGATGTATATGGAAGATTCATTAGATATTTAGTGCTTCTTATTGTTATTTATTTCATGAGAATAGAAGAAAATGCATGGGGACAAAGATGCTTTCTAAATGTTTTCATATCATAAATAATTATACGAGGAGAGATCCTTGATTGAATGATATGAGACATCTAGTTAATTTTATTGATGTATTAAAATAGAAATAAATCAGGTCGGAACCCATGTATATAATTTTATCAGGTAAATTGAGAGACTAGATTCCTTGGGATCAAACAAAACCATGAACTAGAAACTAATATAATTCTAGACTGATTACCACATATCATATTGTATTTTCATAACATTTATAATATGAATAACATCAATAAGTCTCTCAATATTTTTTCATTAATTTAATATTTATATTAATATACAAATAATTACAATTATTTGGTCTTTATAGTTAAAGAGTTGAGGAAAGTAAAGGGTAATGATTCAAGGGAAAATACTATGTCAATGACACTGATGCACGACTCTTAAATGAATTAAAAAATAAATATGGAATACAATTATTATGAGTAAATTTACATTTTATGTGGAAATAAGGGACAATAGAAGAATAATTATATAGATGAGAATATTGAACAAGGATAAATGTTTCCATCATGTATATTTTTCATTGAGTAAAATCTATTTATATCATTATGTTTGGTATTGGATACTACATGTTTTTTTTATATTTTTATTCAAATTCAAGAACCAACTATATTAAACATGACTGAAAAATAATAGGTGGATCTTCTATGAAATTTTTTTCCAAATCTTCTTCATTATCAGTGGGATAATACCGTCAAACTTTTCTTATCGGAATGGTAATTTCACTAAATAACTATTATAATGTACCATATGTTACCAAAAACACATTCTCTATGTCTATATTAGACACTATGAGTTTTTATATCATGTTTCTAAATAAATGATTTATTATGTATAAGAACAAAAGATGTTATGGTATTCCATGTCTTAATAATGGATTTTTTATAATTGATCCTGAAAATCTAGTTTTTTCAATCAATGAAAAATCCATTGAGAATAACTAATATAATACACACCTATGGAACATTAGGCTAGGCCATGTAATAAATATTTTAAGAAAAAAAAATCTAGAATGGTATTTAGATACCATTGAACATAAACCAATGGATACATTTAATGTTTATTAATCAGTTAAATTGACTGAATGAACGATTAATTAGTAAGGGATAAAAATCAAAAAACCATTAGAAATTGTACTTATTTATGTATGTGGCCCATTTCAAGTAGCGGCAAGGGGTTTTTTTCCATAATTCACCACATTTACCATTAAATATAGTATATCTTGATACATCAAATTAATTAAGATTATTTCATATTCCATTAGCAGGTATAAGGTGTATCAGAATGAATTAGGGAATCAAAATGGTATGTGGATTATGAGAATCCACTCATAACATAGTGAATAATATCTTCTCTAAGAAATCACTGACAATTTAAGGGAGTGTCTGATAGTTTCCTAAATCACTCCTATTTATACACATCAATGGATTTGTGTTTGTAAAAGTATAAATCAATCCCTACTAGAAATGGTTAGAGTGATGATAAATCACCAAAATCTACCACTATACTTTTAGTCACATGCACTTCATATTTTGGCGTATAGACTAAAGTAAATACCATATAAATTATTTTATTGGAGTCCATATGGGCTGTGATATGGAAATAATCCCATTCTTTCAAATAATTGTATATGAATGTGTGGAGATTTTTTTATGGAATGTACCTAGTGATGAATTAACATAAAAAAATTAAGTGTTTTATTAATTATTATGCTAATAAGATTAAAGTAAATTTCCAATATAACTATTTAAATAGGAAATGAATTATGGAAAAACATCATACATTTCATGAAAGGGGACAAATTTAAAATTTAAATAGTAGGATCAAGACTGAAAATGATTGAGCTGGTTCTCTAAATGAAAAATATTTGGCACAAGGACAGTCATCACAAGAGATAGTGGGGGAGGAATATGTTAATGAGAAAAAATTCCTTCTTCTGTATACTAGATATTTTAGAGATGTTGATCATTGGATACTCTCTCTCATATTCTCATCCATATAATCACAGATTATTATATGAATATGGTGGGAATCCACCTCACCGGTGTAGAGAAACCATATCCATGTGAGAAGTGACCCTATCATAGTCAACCAATCTACTTTTTATTGACTAAGGAATCATTTTATGAACTTCCATGAATTGTGTCACATAATATGAATCTCCTTGGCCGCTTTGAGATTGGATTTGTCCATATCTTCGTGATCAAAAACCATGTACTCGTGAAAAATAACCAGGGGTTCATTGGAAGGGTCCCGTACTAGAATCCTTTTTTATTTGATGACCTCATGTACCCTAGTGTGGAGCTCAACCCTAGTGATCACATCACCCATTATTGTAGCTCCTTGCTTATTGGGAGAAATTTCAGGGCTAGTTTAAATTATTAGTTCTATGAAATCTCATGTAATCACTAGTAGAGCTCATGTGGATGTTCTGGAAATGATAGTTTTCTGAGCCTCCAGTCTTGTGACCACTGCATTGGGGATTGATATCTTGGTTGGTCAATTTCACAAATTAAATATTTGAGCTTTAAAATGTAGAAACATTCTAGAGCCATGCATAGCAGTATCCAATTCCTAAGTCACGGTAAGCGATACCACCATAAGGGAACCGTAAGAACATGTTAATAAAATGATTTTCTATGTATGCTTTAGAAGGGAGGAATAGCTTGAGGTTCGAAGGTCCCCATTTCAACCCCTCCAACTGGATCTCCGCTAACCATATCAATTGCGACTATCCCTCTCCCCATTGCAGTCGTGGTTGGTCATCGAACCTACTCGATCCCAAATGAAGATTCAGGAGGATGTCTTTCCACATCCATGGTTACACTCTCTTCACATACAAGGGGAAAATTATTTCTATGATCATCGATGTGTTTCGGAATAGGGAAATGACTAGTTAAGGAATTAGAATTATTAAAAGATAAATTCCAGTAGAGACAAGAGTTGAGACACAGATCATATTGTTGGGCCAGTTCCATGTCAGAGCCTATGATTTCACTACTCTCACATTGTATTCCATGGAAGGATAATTTCCCCTGAGGTCCCTCACATATAGATTCATCTTATCCATATTCCTCTTATCCCTCTTCATGTTTTTACTCTTCCAACCCATCATCCACTTCATCTTGTTAATCTGCATCCTCACCATTACTAGAAATCGGTTTTTACAGGTCGTTCTCCAGGCCGAGCATCACATTCACAAGAATATGTGGTTCTTCATAACTCCTCCATTGGCATGCACAAATAGTCATTTCTATAATGTATGAGTGTTAGCAATGAAAGTCCACACTCTCCACCACCTAAATGTTCCCAATAACTGGTAGGTCACATTGGGTGCGCACCAGTATCTACCATAGATCATTATTGGAGATCGATTTTTGTAACATCATATTGGAATACTATAGAGATGGAAAAATGGTGTCAATGGTCATATTTTTAAGATTAAATATTTAATTATTAGTTAATTCCCAAGCTGGCCCATAGGGCCTCCCATAGGACCACCTCTCCTTTGAATGAGGAGGTGCATTTTCACTTTGCGATGCTCCGACTAATAATGTTCCTATTCACCAAATTACAAATTCCTTTCTTATTCCTAGCCTCACATACCCAGAAGTACCTCATTGTCTCTATTGATGTATGAAATCCCACCTGGCCACCATGATTTTCCGAATGTGTTTCTGAAGAATCATCTCTGGGTTTGTTGTTATCCAATAGTTGGTGTACTATGTTGACAATCCAACATTAAAATCAGTAGGGGGAAGGGTAATGACTTCACCAAAACCATCAGTTTTGAACATGAGTCCTAGTTGGAAAAGGAAGTAGGGATTACACTCTTTATAAACAACTATATACACTTTCTTTAGAATCCATTGCATGCACCCAAATTTCAAGGAAAATATTGTCGACACAAAGGGTTCCCAAACTATTTTTCTATCGATGTGGTATACTAGTAAACCAACCCTAATGCCTTTTAGGTATTTTATCTCCTCCAATGGGCCTCTCCCATCATCTACCATTTGGACATCTAGGGTTCGAAATGGGTGAAATTTTAATTTTTCATTGTTTTTGATCTTGAGTTTGATATCATCTTCATTGAGTGTCATGTACCAAATTCTAACAATATATAATAGGGATCGTCACAGACTGTCACCTAGAGGGTGGATAGAATTAGAGAATTCATACCCACTGTAATGCCCCGACCCCAGTTACCCAGAGTTGGTGCATTATTACTTAACATTTCCTGATCACAAAAGATCAAGTCTCGAAATATCGATTAGTTTAGTAGCCTTGAAAACACTAGATACATTCATAAGATTTAAATTACATAATAATGTGAAAACTACAATGAAAAATTGTCTCCACACTCATATCCCCTATAATATCCCTACAGATCATTAATAAAATACATCTTCACATCCTGGAAAAAATAAAACATAGGAAGGGGTGAGCTCAGATGCTCAGTAAGGATAACAATATAGGGGAAACTTTCATAAATAATCATAAAACATTAAATAAATGTATAACTAAAACAAAAGCCTTTTAAACTTGAACTTCATCATAATATGGCAGAAATAAAATTAAATAATGCCATTTACATATTCACATGAATATTCTACTAGTCGAATAATCACATGCCATATCAATAGCCACTTTCATAATGATGGAATGCAAAATGCCAGACTATCATAACCACATAGTCAAGGCCTTGTGCCAAGACTACAAATAAGATTTTGTCCAGGACTTTTTCCAAGACACTAGTTTGTCCCATGAGACATACCGATGCATCGAGGAGCTATAGCAGGCTCCACCCGTCACTTATTAAGTCCAATGCATTCCTCATATGAACAGGTTTAAAAAAAATAAACATTCGTATTAAAACTAGCATACGAAATGTCAATAATTTCTCCATAAACCATGAATGGTATAAAAATAAAACATCCATAGTCAAACATATCACAAAAACATTAATACAATATGGATGTTTCGTATCATAATAAATCAACTTAAAATAAGTTTAAAATCTATCAAAGGATTTTGACATAGATGAAATCAAAACTCTTTGTGAAAAATCTCTCTTTTTTTGAAATCATTTAAAAGTCACATAATTATAAAAGAAAAAATTTAATTATAAAATATTATTATAAGCTTGTAAGGGAAGCGATGAAGATTTTATAATGGTGGAAAATAGCCACACCCCCCATATCAGTTAAAAAAAGACATTCTTACCTTAATTCTGTCGAAAAGGTTAAAAATGACCTTGTTTGGAAAATGACAGAAAGATTCCTTTATAAACCTTTTATGAAAAGTAAAACAAGGGTATAAATGAATTTAACCCATATTATGTAAAATAGTAAAAATGATTTGAAATACATTTTTAAGAAACATGTATGTGGATGATAAAGAGGTCCTAGTAGATAATTATGTATAAACAACCTTGGTTAATGAAGAGATTGTGAAATAAACCCTTACCTTGTACTTTTCCTTGGTTTAGGTTTGGTTAACCTCCTATATAATGGTGAAATAATTGTTTTCAAATTATACAAGAATCGTATACATTAATATGATATCATATATGATCTTTTAACATTTATTTGTTAATAATATCTTATTATTGTAATCTTTTCTTGTGTTAACAGATTAATTTTCCTTTATATTATTTATTATGTGAGCCATATTTGTTATGGATGAGATGTATAATATTCATATATAGAATGATATCAAGTCTCTAAAATTATTTTTAATAATAAAATGAAATTTAGTCTTGAATGGATACGATGTGGAATGAATCTCATCACGTTCGTGGAGACGGTAATCTGTACGTACGCACGAGCGACAATATCATTCTTCTGTTATTAAAATAATATATAATTTGATGGTATATCATATATAAAGAATAATTATCACGTTATATTTATTGTTTACAATAATTACACATCATTATTATACCCATCCGAATAACAATGTATTGAATAACAATTAAACCATGACGTGGAGACGGTAGGCCTTACGTACGCACGTATGGGGAAATTTCATTCAAAGGATGGATAGAATACTGAATATGGTAGTACCATATTTATAATAACATCACATTATATAAAAGATACTGGATTTATCATTTAATAATGGAAATAACAGAGAAATAATAAGTTGAAGAAGAAAGGAACTTGAAAGAGGGTGGTGAAAACATTACCTCTTTTTCGGGTTCTTCCTTTTGATTTGATCAAAAGGGCTTCTTAGGTTTGATTCATGATCAAACTACTGACTCTAGGTTGAATTAAGGTAAGTTGATAGAATATTTGGGTAGGTTTTGGCCAAACCAAAAGGCTTTGAAGGTGTGAATTAGAGAGAAGGGGGAGTGCCCTTTTATAAGAGGGGTGAGGGGCACCTTTGGAAAAATTAGAAATATTATTTTATAATAAATTCATATTCGGCTTCAAATGGCTCCAAAGTGTATTATTTAAAGTTTAATGTGGGAATGGGTCAAAATCCTTTCAACCAATATATTTTAGAGAGGTTTGGGTCACTAAATTATCATTATCATTTATATTTAACTCTTTGTTAAATAGTTTGATATTTACCATGTCTCTTTATATTTTTATATTATATAGTTAATAAACCTACTATATACCTCCCAGAAACCCCCAAGTGGTCCTTTAATGATAAACCTATCATTATATAAGTCATTTTACCTAACATTAGATTTTTAGGAATAGAATATCAATTAATAATATAATATTTGTTTTAAAAACTCATTTATGTCAATTTTGACACTATTCAATATTTTATTTTTGTTAAAGTAATAAAAACATTATTAATTCGAACCAAATTCATTTACACAATACTAACATGTCGTATTAACCAATAAAATTCCTCGATGGCATCAAAACGTTCAAATTATGTTTATTTTAACATTTATAATACCAATTATTTGACTCTTTCATTAATAAAAAAAATACTACATCATTATTGTGTCATAAATAAATTTAATTATTAAATGTATAAAAATTATAAATAAAATAAAATAATGTAGGAAATATTTTTTGTCTAAAATATAACATATATAACCCTATTATTTTTTTTGCTAAAAGATATATGCTTATGTCATTTTTGTATTTACTTTAACTTAATTAATATAAAGTGTCATTATCACTTACAAGTGGCTCCATGGGGTCCCAAAATCGACCCAAAGATGCCCATGGTCGGACATGTATCATCCAATAGGGTTAGGACATGTTTTCGGGTAATTTAATATTATTATAATATTATTATTTTACCATTGTTTACCGGATTTACCCTTTAACCATGGTAAATAAAAGATTTGCCGAAGTAATTATTCAAAATGTCATAAAATAAGATTTAACTATTAACAAAATTTGGGAATCATGATTAAAAATATGGAATCAATTTTTTCAAATTCAAAACACATAAGTGGAAAAAATTAATTTAAAATTTAATTCCTGTTGTTAAAACAAAAAGCGTGTTTTGAAGAAATAATAACTATAAAAAGATTGACGCTTTCTTATGTCTAGTTTAAATGTGAAATTATGTCCAGTGACCAACATTGGATTAAATGGTAAAAATATAATCTAATTATACTCTAAAATCACTCAAATTCATAATTTATCAATATTAATTATTTCGATTAAAAATGTTGTTTTTAATTAAAATTTAGTAATTTCTACTATTCATCAAAATATCAAAGTTATCAGAAATGTACCAAAAATTCCCCTAAGATAATTTCGATATTCCAAATCCAAAAATGAAGTCCATTTTGAATGATAAAATTTATAAAAATTCAAAAAGTGGGTATTACTATTCATAACGACAAGTTTAATTGGTTGTGGTGTGCGTTAGAACTGGAAGTTGCATACAACACATGCTACTATATTATTCAAAGAGAAGTGTACCATGGAAGCTTGGGGTGTTATATTTTCCCCTCCTTAAATAAATTTCACCTCACAATTTGAAATTGTTTTTCGAAAATAATAGGTTGAAAATAAAAAATACCTTTGGGAAAACCCACATCGAAAATTAGGTTAATAAACTTTTTTCTTAATAAGTGGAAAAGATAAATGAAAGGGTCACCACAAAATTATGATCTTGATTAGGAGAAAATTGGTGGAAATTAGAGAGATATAATTGGATGGAAAACATAAATATTTATAGGTAGTGATTGAGGTCATCAATCACAATCATGTGTAAAATTCAGGGCCTTAAAATTAATCAATCTATGATGATTTAAAATAACATCGGTTCAAAAAAACATAAGGTATTAGGATAACACATTCTTGGTTTTAAGATCTATTCAATAAAGTATAAGAATGAATTTCTTCATAGAATAAGAGAAAAAGAAAAATATATACTTCACATGTAGAGTTCCATCTTTTAACTAATTTCTACCAAAAACTTATCTTTCACTCTTAAAGATAATAGAACTTAAAAAAATATTCTATTTATCTTATTCGAATGGGGTTAAAAAAATGAATTTATAATTCATCTGGCAGACCTTTTAAAAAAACTACATTATTCAATCTAGGACATCACGTGGGCTAGTGGTAGGTGATACACCCTTGTCACCCTTCGGTTGTGGGTTCAAGTCTCACAGCCTTACCGGACGTGATAGGTTACCGCCTGACCTCCGAGTTGTCCTTTTTATGGAAATCCAAAAATAAACATAACAATAGTATCCAATTTAAAACTTAATCCATTCCAGACTTTAGAACTATCTGAAATACTTATATCCAAACTCTCAACCCAAAATTTAGAAGGAAGATAAAAATAATGAGGTTCTTTTTTTCTATGTAATAACATGTGAACGCCTTCATCATGTATTATTTTACAACACCGCAACATACCGAATTACCAAAATTAACCATATCTTATTCAAAAAACACAACCTCATTATCAGGACCATATTAAGGATTACCTTTCCTTCAACAATGTATTTTCAAAAAATTGTAGCTTACTATTAAGGAACTTTTGTTAGAACTATATAATCTCAAATCATCAATAAAATATTACTCCAATACAATCCTTATTTATCTCCATAATTCATGTAACCAGTATACTGTTGATACAACACTCAAATGAAATAATTTTATAATATCAACATAAGACCACTAGTCATTCCCCTTCATCTGAGGTATTATCATAACTTGATTATTATCCAATAACATCATTTGTGGTATACTCTTATGAATGGGACATTGATTTTTTTAGTTTCCCAATGCCTTGCAGATGAAGCATTGTACATTTTATTTTTTTACCATTGAAATCACGTACATGGTGTCCTTTTTTCTCCATACTTATAAAAAACTCTCATTCCATTCAAGAATTTACTATGGTGATTCTTTCCACAGTTATCACATATGGGAAAATCTTTCTTTTCCCTCTTCCCTTTATCCATTATTCTTTCTATAATCCTTTTCTTCTCTGGCTTCCCTTCAAATCCATGGGATTCAGATAATTCTTTACTGATATTATTAACATATGATACTATTTATTCATATGATGATAATACGTGGGAGGCTATTTTCTTTCTAAATGTTGAATTAATTCCCTGAATGATATGACCCTTCTTACTCTTTGGATCATATGTATTTCTGGAGTTCTCATTACTTCTATTGAACTCCATTTCTAAACAATGACATACACTAGGTCAGTTTATGAATCTAAATTCATAATTACAAACATGTAAAATACCTAACGTAAATTGAACAGTTTATGTATATAATCCATAATCACAAAAATGTTTACTTTGAGGATGTATATACTCAGAAACTCTTCATAATGGTTTTTAAAGAAAACAAGAATTATCCTAAGCATATCCCCCAGGTGTGTCGTAACCAAAAGTGCAGCAAGGCCCGTTGTCGTGCACCTGTTCTCGTTCAAGTATAGATCAAAGAAGTTTTTTCGGGTTTTACCCCTAGGTAAATCTGTGCGAGAGCCGCCTCTACTTTCTCGTATCCAAATAGGGATGTATTTCTAAGAAAACTCACAAAATCTCTACAATACAAAAATTCTAGGAAGTTATTCTATACTTATCCTCAAAGTCCATATTAGGACTATGTGACCTAATCAGAGTTTATCCAAATCTAGTTTCCAAGGTTTTTATGATACTTCCTCTGATACCAACTGTAACGACCTGACCCCAATTACCCAGTGTCGGTTCATTATTACATAACATTTTCATGATCACAAAAGATCATGTCTCGAAAGATCGATTAGTTTAGTAGCCTTGGAAACACTAGATACATTCATTACTTTTACATTACATCATAAAGTGAAAACAACAACGACATCTTGTCTCCACACTCATATCCCCTTATACTATCCCTGCAAGTCATTCATAAAATACTTCTTCACATCCTGGGAAAAAACATAGAAAGGGGTGAGCTCATATGCTCAGTAAGGACACCAATATAGCGGGAACTTTCATAAATAAGAATAAACATTTAAGGCAGTGTATAACTAAAACAAAAGCCTTCTAAACTTGAACTTCAGAATAATATGGCAGAAATAAAATGAAATTATTCCATTTACTTATTCACATGGATATTATACTAGTCGAATAATCACATGCGATATCAATAGCCACTTTCATAATGATGGAATACATAATGCCAGACTATCATAACCACATAGTGAAGGCCTTGTGCCAAGACACTAGTTTGTCTCATGAGACCTAGCGATGCATCAAGGAGCTATAACGGTCTCCATCTGTCAATTATTAAGTCCAATGCATTCCTTATATGAATAGGTTTAAACATAAAATAAACATTCGTATTAAAACTAGTATACGAAATGTCAATACTTTCTGCATAAACCATGAATGGTATAAAAATAACACATCCACAACCAAACATATCACAACACCTTAAATACAATATGTAAGTTTTTCATCATAATAAATCAACTTCAAATAAGCTTAAAATCCATCAAAGGATGTGGACATAGATGAAATCAGAACTTGTTGAGAGAAATGTCTCTTTTTTTAAAAATCATTTAAAAGTCACAAAATTATAAAAGAAAAGATTTACTTAATAAATATTCTTATAATATTGTAGGGGAAGATTCTAGGATTTTATAATGGTGGAAAATAGCCACACCCTCCGTATAAGTTAAAAAACTCATTCTTACAGTAATTTTGTCAAAAAGGTTAAAAAGGAACTTGTTTGGATAACAACAGAAAGATTCCTTTATAAAATTCTTATAAAAAGTCAAACAAGGGTATAAATGAATTTAACCAAATGTATGTAAAATGGTAAGAATGTTTTGAAATACATTTTTAAGAAACATGGATGTGGATGATAAAGAGGTCCTAGTAGATAATTACGAATAAACTACCTCGGATAATGAAGAGATTGTGAAATAAACCCTTACCTTGTAATTTCCCTTGGTTGAGGGTAGTTTAAACTCTTGTATAATGGTTAATTAATTTTTATTAAATTATACAATAATCATATACATTAATATGATATCATATATGATCTTTTAACATTGATTTGTTAATAATATCTTAGTATTATCATCGTTTCGGGTGTTAATGGATTCATTTTCCTTTATATTCTTTGTTATGTGTGCCATATTTGTTATGGATGGTATGTATATTATTAATATCCAGAATGATATCATGTCTCTAAAATTATTTTTAATCTTCAAATAAAATTTAGTCTTGAATGGATATGGTGAGGAATGAATCTCATCGCGTTCGTGGAGACGGTAATCCGTACGTACGCCCGAACGACAATATCATTATTTTTTTATTAAAATAATATATAATTGGATGATATATCATATATAGAGAATCATTATCATGTTATATTTATGATTTACATGAATTACACATCATTATTATACCCATCCGAATAATAATGTATTGAATAACAATTACACCACGACGTGGAGATGGTAGGCTGTACGTACACATATATGGTGACATTTCATTCAAAGGATGGATAGAATACTGAATATGGTTGTACCATATTTATAATATTATCACAATATATAAAATTACTGGAGTTATTATTTTATAATGGAAATGACAAAGAAAGAAGAAGTTGAAGAAGAAACGAACATGAAAGAGGGTGGTGAAAACATTACCTATTCTTCGGGTTCTTCCTTTTGATTTGATCAAAAGGGCTCTGTAGGTTGGCTTTCTGATCATTATGATGCCTCTAGGTTGATGTGAGGAAATTTGAGAGAATATTAGGGCAGGTTTTGGCTGAGACAAAATGATTTGAAGGTGTGAATTAGAGTGAAGGGGGGTTCCCATTATAAGAGGGGTGAGGGGCACCTTTGGAAGAGGTAGAAATATTATTTTATAATAAATTCATATTTGGATTATAATTGCTCCAAAGTGGATTATTTAAAGGTTAAGGCAGGGATGGGTAGAAATCCTTTCAATCAATAGATTTTAGACAGGTTTGAGTCACTATATTAACCTTTTCATTTATATTTAACTATTCGTTAAATAGTTTCACATTTACCATGTCTCTTTTTATTTTTATATTACATAGTTAATAAATATACTATATACCACCAAGAGACCCCAAAGTGGTCCATTAATGATACACCTATCATTATATAAGTCCTTTTTCAGAACCGTATATTTTTAGGAATATAATATCAATTTATAAATAATATTTGTTTTAAAAACTCATTTATCTCAATTTTGACACTATTCAATAATTGATTTTTGTTAAAGTAGTAAAAACATTATTAATTCGAAATAAATTAATTTATGAAATCCTAAAATGTCATATTAGCCAAAAAAATTCGTTTATGGCATCAAAACTGTAAAATTATATTTCTTTTAATATTTATAATACAAATTATTTGATTCTTTCATTAATATGGAAAATACTACATCATTATTGTGTCATAAATAAATTCAATTATTAAATGTCTAAAATTTATAAATAAAATACAATTATGTAGGAAATATATTTATCTTTCTAATGAATATTTATAGTCGAAAATATAACATATATAACCCTATGTAAAAATTGTTTTTCTAAAAGATATATGCTTATGTAATTTTTCTATTTACTTTAACTTAATTAATATAAAGTGTCATTATCCCTTACAAGTGGATCCATGGGGTCCCAAAATCGACCAAAATATGCCCATGGTCGGACATGTGTCAACCAATAGTGTTAGAACACTTTTTAGGGTAATTTAATATTATTATAATATAAATCTTTTACCCTTATTTACCGAATTTACCTTTTAACCATGGTAATCAAATATTCACCAAAGTAATTATTCAAAATGTATAAAAATAATAGTTAATTATTTACACAATTTGGGCATCCTGATTTCAAATATGGAATCCCTTTTTCCAAATTCAAAACACAGAAGTGGCAGAAATTAATTTAAAATTAATTCCCGTTGTCAAAACAAAAAGCGTGTTTTTAATATATAATTACTATCAGAAGATTGACACTTTCTTATGTCGATTTTAATTGTGAAATTATTCCAAATGACTAACATTGGATTAAATGGTAAAAATATAATCTAATTATAATCTAAAATCAATCAAATTCAAAATTTATCACTATTAATTATTTCGACTAAAAAAGTTGTTTTTAATTAAAATTTAGTAATTTTCACTATTCATCATAATATGAAAGTTATCAGAAATGTACCAAAAATTCACCCTAAGATAATATCGATATTCCAAATCCAAAAATGAAGTCCATTTTGAAAGATAAAATTTATAAAATTTCAAAAGGTAGGTATTACTATTCATAACGGATAGTTTGATTGGTTGTGGTGTGCGTTAGAACACGAAGTTGCGTAGAAAACACGCTACTGTATTATTCAGAGAGAAGCATACCATGGAAGCTTGTGGTGTTAAATCCACCACAATGATATAAATCCAGGAAATGAATTGTTTGTAATGGTATTTATATTCTACTAGGCATACATACCCTAGAGATGGGACCCAGAATTTTGTACAGCCTAGCCAATGTAGGAACCCCTAGATTGACCTTGTTCTTGGATGTCATGATTCTGGCCATCACCAGCAACCCTAGATGAACCCCATCTTTATGTCCCTCCATGATAGAAGCAAATTGCATTGAAATTTAGTAAGAAAAAAAGAAATTTGTTCACTCAGGTCCTGACTTTCATTTATGCTAAGGTCCCATGATCGGTACTCAGCTTCTTCTAGGACCATCCATTCTAATCCTGCCTTCCCCCTATGTGATGTGTTTGGGAACTTATTCCCATAGCCCTGAATTTTCACTACCTTTTCATGTTTCAGAAATAGATTGAACCATCCTGAATAGGATATATTCTTTCATGGAGTATGTGATATTCAACTTCTTAGCTAGCTCCAATAGATGCGATGTTAGAATGGGGTTTAACATACTACCCTACCACCAACATTATCTGTTGGAAGGAACTCATAATATTGGAAACCTATAATGGAATTACCATAATGAAATGGATGCCCCAAAGACTGATTATAAATTCCCCATGGTGCAAAATAATTCTATTTGGGTTGGGGGGCCATCGACTAAACAACTATGGAACTAGGTCTTGCTGATGGTAGAAATTGAACTTTGAAGTCCATACGGAATCAAATAGCCTGATAGTCCGTAGCTCCATCCCAAACTCCTAGCATGTTTTTCGTACCCAGTATTCCCATGCCTATTCACTCTTATGGTTTCCCTCAGACCTAAAGTCCCATTCCTTCCAACCATTGGTCTCATTAGTAGTGTTGATTCTCAAGGTGCTTGCATAGTGATTTAGAGATTCCTTAGGAGCCGGATCACTCCCCACAATAGTCCTGGTATACGAATTCATGACGTTAACATCCATGTTCTATGTTTCCCTTGAGGCGTGGTTGTATATTGTGATTTTGAACTATGGAAGGATATCTTCATGTGTTACCCATGACCATATTGTGTCAGTATCGAAGCTTAGCATCAGCACCTCTTCCAGAATACCGATGTTCCAAATCCCTATAATGTCACTCAAAAGGCAGTCCATTTGAGCTTGCATCAGCGTACCGAATTTCATATGATGATTGTACATGACTCTTCTCTTTTAACACCAAATATTTCATAGTATGTTATCTCATTAATGAAATTCAATAGCTTGCACTATAAGCAACACCGAGATCGAGCGCAGCACGACTTAACAAACTAGTTGTAAAAAAAAGTTTTGAATAGTATTAACTGAATTCTGAATTTTAAATAATCCAAATAATTTTATAATTCAAATTTTTTGTTTATTAGACATAATATAAGGACAAATTCGATTTTTCATATAAAAGAAGTATTTTTCAAAAAAAAATGCAATTATACCAGTTATTTAATAGAGAATCCTTTTTAAAACAAATATTTGACATTTAATATATACTAAATTTAATTTAAATAAAATATTTTTTAGAATCGGGACACAAAAATTTAGTTTGATAAATTTTTGTTACTTTTTTGATAAATTTCATATTTTGATGAATAGTGAAAAAATACTAAATTTTAATTGAAAACAACTTTTTTTAATTGAAATTATTTATAGTGATAAATCATTAATTTGACTGTTTTGGAAGTTTAATTAAATTATATTTTTATAATTTAATATAATTTTGGTCATTATAAATAATTTCACATTTAAATTTGACATAAATATATGTCATTATTTTGATAGTTTTTACTTTTTTTTAAAAACCCGCATTTTGGTTTTGACAACATAAATTAATTTTAATTTAATAAATGCAATTTCTATGTTTCTAATTTAGTAAAATAGACTTCATATTTTAATTCTTAATATCAAAATTATCTTAGGGTAAATTTTTGGTATTTTTCTGAAAACATCAAATTTTTTATGAATAGTGAAAAAACACTCCGTTATTGGTTAAACCCAACTATTTATTTTAGTAATTAGTTATTTTATTTTAATTTATTTTAGTTCACAATAGATACATAATACCTATATATTTTCAATGTAATTCATTGGATTCATTTTATAATAATTTTAGATATATAAAATTTTATCGAAAATTTTACC
This sequence comes from Viscum album, assembly GCA_963277665.1. Classification (NCBI taxonomy): domain Eukaryota; kingdom Viridiplantae; phylum Streptophyta; class Magnoliopsida; order Santalales; family Viscaceae; genus Viscum; species Viscum album. The sequence continues at coordinate 653,091,665 of OY728123.1, forward strand.
GTCCTTTACCCACCTTCTAGGAGCATTTGAAAAATTGTATACGACAAAATTTTAATGCTTTTGTGAGTTTAATTTCAACAATCCGAGAGACACGGTTAATATCAGTAACTAAAATTTTGTTCAATAAGATGAAAATAATTTTTAGTGAATAATAACTTTTGATTTTTATTTACCACGGTTAAAAGTAAATATGGTAATTAAGGGTAAAAATGATATCTTAATTACCCTAAACCATTGTCCTAATTCTATGGGATAAGTATAATTCGACCAAAAAAAACCTTAGGAATAAAATATGATCCTATTTGTTCCACATGGATTAGATTTGGACATTTATTATTATTTTATTTAAAGAAGAGTTAAAAGAGTTAAATTCAACGTTTAATAACTAAACCATTTTTAATATAGGTATATTCATAATATAATTTCGACTATAAATATTAATTGGAAAGATAAAAATATTTCCCAAATAATGATATTTTATTTATAATTTTTATACATTGAATAATTTAATTTATTTATGACATAATGGTGACACAATAATTACCATAATAATGAAGTATTAAAATAATTGATATTATAAATATCCAAATAAATGTAATTTGAGACTTTGTATGAATTACAATAATTCTATAGGTTAATATTAAATTTTATGATTAAAAATATGAATTTATTTCAAAGTGATAATGTTTTATCACTTTAGAAAAAATCATTTATTAAATAATGTCAAAATTGACATAATTGAGTTTTTAAAACAAATACTATATTATTGGTTGATATAATATTCCTAAAAATATAAGGTTTATCCAAAGGGCCTTATTAATATTATATATGACATTAATTAACCTATTAGGGTTCTATTGGAAATTTATTGTATGTTTATGTACCATATAATATAAAAATACCAAGAAACATGGTAAATGTCAAACTATTTAAGTAAGAGTTAAATCTAAATGATATGGTGAAAATGATGACCTAAACCTATCTAAAACCTATTGGTTGAGATTTTTTCGACCCATACCCACCTTATAATTTAAATAATTAAATTTTTATCCATTATAAAACGAAAATTAATTTATTATTGAATAATATTTCAAGATTTTCCTAAAGTGACAGTCACCTCTCTTATAAAATGGCGCTTCCCCTTCTCTCAAATTCCCACCTTCAAAGCCATTTGGCTCGGGCAACCCCAGCCTAAATATCCTCCAAAATTTCCTCCATTAATCCTAGATTCCTTAATTTGGTTATAAGGCCAACCTAAGGATCCATTTTGATCAAATCAAAAAGAAAGAACACGAAGACGAGGTAAATATTTCATCACCTCTTTCAAGTACGTTTCTTCATCCACATCATCTTTCTTTGTTATTTCCATTCTTAAATAATAACTCCATTATTTTATAAGTACTATGATGTTATTATAAAAATTATAAAACCATATTCATTATTCTATCCATCCTCTAAATGACAAAGTCACCATACGTACGTACGTACAGATTACCGTCTCCGCGTCATGGTGTACTTTGTTATTCAAACACTTCATTATTAGGATGGGTATAATAATAAGTATAATTGATGTAAATAATAAATATAACATGTTAATTATTCTGTATATATTATATAACATCCAATTTCATATGATTTCTCCATCAATATAATGATATTTTCGCTCGTGTGTACGTACGGATTACCGTCTCCATGACGCGATGAGATTCATTTCGACATTCCCCATTCAACGATGATTATAAAATATATATATCATTAATAAGTATGTAATATATGAAATAATAATTAAACTGGAGATATATATATATATATGTGTGTGTGTGTGTGTACTTACATATATCTTATTCACTTAGTTACGTTCAATACGACATGATGACGGAAACATCGTTTATGCGTACGTACAACATACCATCTCCATAAACTGTGTTTTCCATTTCATATAGACATATATTAAACACATTTATTTTCTATATATATATGATATATATATATCAGGTTTTATATTCTATAACTATTTGAATCATGATCTATGTGATACAATCATGATTAACAAGTTAAAACACGTATGATAAAGAAAGAGATTATTACCCAAAATGTTAGTTTGACATAGAAATTATTATTAAATGGATAGTATAAAATCAAAAATGGATCATGTATTATATCATAAATATAAATATGGTTATGGTATAATTTAATAACATACTACGGTCTTTATTCAAGAGGTTAAACGTACCCTCGACTAAAGGAAAGTGCAAGGTAATGGTTAATTTCACAATCTCTTTATTATCCGAGGTTCTTTTTACGTAAGTATCTTCTAGGACATATTTTTTATCCATGTCCATGTTTCATGAAATAGTTTTAAAATAGAATCATTTAAGGGACTTTTTTACTAAAACATCATTTTAACTATTTTCAATATTTATTCATGTAAATCATTCTCATTAACATCCATATTTTAAAAAATGGTTTTATGGATTTATTGGTATGAACATAAATGTTTTTTAAAATATTAATTCCTTTAAAAAGTTTCAAAGTGGTATGGGACACTTTGATTCAAAAATGTATTTAAATGTATTCCTTTCTAAATTGTGTTACTTTTAATGGTTTTCCAAAAAATTGGGATATTTCTCTCAAAGAGTTTTACAAATCATTTTCATTTATGTCAACATATGTTGATGGATTTTAAACCTGTTTGAAGAAGATTTATTAAGATAAAAATATTCAATATTGTATTCAAGGTTTTGTGATATGTTTCAATGTGGATGTGTTATTTTTATACCATTCATGGTTTATGGATAAATTATTGTCATTTCGTATGCTAGTTTTAATATGAATGTTTGTGTTATGTTTAATCTTTTCATATGAGGAATGAATTAGACTTAGCAAGAGATGGGTGGAGTCCACTATAGATCCTCGATGCATCAATATGTCTCATGATACAAACTAGTGTTTTGGCACAAGGCTTTGACAAAATCTTATTTGTAGTCTTGACAAATGGAATTGACTATGTGGTTATGAAGTTTGGAATTATGCATTCCATCATTATGAAAGTGGCTATCTATATTGCATGTGATTATTCAACTAGTAGAATATCTCTGCGAATAAGTAAATGGAATTATTTGATTTTATCTTTGACATATTATTCTGAAGTTTAAGTTTATAAGGATTTTGTTTTAGTCTAATACAATGCCTTAAGGATTTATTCTTATTTATGAAAGTTTCTTCTATATTATTATTCTTACTGAACATTTGAGCTCCCCCTTTCTATATTTTGTTTTTCCCAGGATGTGAAGAAGTATTTTATAATTGATAAGAAGGTTTAAGCTAAGGGATTAATGGTGTTATCAAAGGATAATTTATGTTGTGTTTTATTTTCTAATGTTTAATGTAATGTTTGTGTATGTATTCTATTTTCCAAGACTGTTAAACTGATCGGTCATTTCGTACTTGATTACATGTAATCATGCCAATGTATTAAAATAATGCACAGACTCCCATAACTAGGGTCGAGGCCTTACAGTTGGTATTAGAGGAAGTTTAGAAATAACCTTGGAAACAAGATATAGATAAACTCTGATTATAGAACATTACCCTAAGATAGACTTTGAGGATTAGTGTAGAAGAACTTCCTAGAATTTTGGTAATGTAGAGATTTTGTGACTTTTCCATTAAATGCATCCCTGTCTGGATATGAGCTGGTAGAGGTAGCTCTGGCACAGAGGTTCCTAGGTGTAAAACCTGAAAATATCCCTTTGATATAGACTCAAACGGAAACTAGTGCACGACAACGGGCCTTGTTGTACTCTTGGTTACCACACTCCTGGGGGATATGCTTAGGGTAATTCTCGTTTTCATTATAATCCACTATGAAGGGTTTATGAGTATATATCTCTTTATAGAAAACATTTTTATTATTATGGATTATATTCATGAAATATTTAATTTATGTTAAATGTTTTACAAGTTTGAAATTATGCATTGTGATTCATAAACTAACCTAGTGTCTATCATTGTTTAGAAATGGCACCCAGTAGATGGAATGAGACCTCCAGCAATACGCATGATCCAAAGAGGAAGAATGATCATATTTTTCATGGTGTTAAGCAAGTATTTAGAAAGGAAATAGTCTCCCACATATTATCATCATATAAAGAAATTGTATCATGTGTTAGTAAGATAAGTAAAAAAATTTCTGAGTGTTATGGATTTCAAGGGAAGCCATATAAGAAATAGATGGTTGAGAGAAAGATGGATAAAGGGAAGAGGGGAAAGAAGGATTTTCCCATATGTTATAACTACAGAAAGAATAAACTTGGAAATGATTAAAGGGAATGGGAGTTTGTTATAAGTGTTGAGAAAAAGGATACCAAGTAATTTATTGTAAGGGTAAGAAAAAGGTTTAAAATGTACAATGCTTCATCTGTATGGTGTTGGGACACTACGCGGATAAATGTTCAAATCATCAAACTATGCCCCAAATGAAGCTATTGGATAATAATTAAGTTATGATACGACCACGAATGATGAAGAATGAATAGATTTCTTATGTTATTATTAATGAATTATTTCCTTTGAGTGTTGTATCAATGAGGTACTGGTTATATGAATTATGGAAATAAATAATGATTGTACTGCAGTTTTATTTTATTGAGGATTTGAGATTATATGGTTCTAAGAAAAGAAAATCAATAGAAAGTTAAACATTTTGGAAAATAAATGGGTGAAGGAAAGATAACCCTTAATATGGTTCTGATTCCGAGGTAGTAATTTTGGTATAAGATATGATGGATTGGACAAATTATATGGGAAATTCTTGACTACGTACCTTGAAACTGATTAATGATTTGTATATTCCATCATTGTTGGAGTTTACAAAATATTTTTATAGAAGGAGTATATTAAGTATTCTATATGTAATGAGGGAGCATGAATGTAACCAATGATGTTTTATGGTAATTCAGAATGATACATTATATTAAAAGAATACATGATGAATGTGTTCACATGTTATTACGTGGCAAAAATTATCTTCATTGTGTTTACCTTCCTTATAAATTTTGTACTATGAGTTTGGACAGAAGTATTTTGGACAAGTATAAAGGTTGGAATGGATTATGTCTCATATTTAATACTATTCTTAAGGTTAAATCATTTTTAAGAATATTTTTGGATTGTTATAAAAAGGATAACCTGGAGGTCGGGCAGCAACCGGTCATGTCCAGAAAGGCCGCATGACTTGAACCTACAACCAAAGGGAAACAAGGGTGAATCCCCTACCACTGGCCTACGTGATGTCCTGGTTTGTTTAATGTACAATTCTTTAAATTATCATGACAAATGAATTATAAATTAATTATTTTTGGAACCCTATACGATTAGGATAAATAGAATATTTTTGAATTCTATTAGCTTGTGGAGTGAAAGATGAGTTTGTGGTAGAAATTAGTTGAAGGATGAAATTCTACTTGTTAAGTATATTTTTTTTGTCTTATTATATGAAGAAATTAATTCTTAAACATTGGGGAACTGATCTTAAAACCAAAAATGTGTTATCATAATACCTTATGTTTTTCATAACCGATGATATTTTAAATCATCGTAGATTGGTGGCTTTGACGCCCTCAATTTTACACTTGGGTTTGATTGATGACCTCAATCACTCCCTATAAATATTTACACATTCCCTTTAATTATGTGTATCTAATTCCCACCAAAGTTCTCCTAATAGAGATCATAATTTTGTGGTGACTTTTTCATTTCCGTTTCCCTATTATTAAGAGTAAATTTTATTAAACCAATTTCTGATGTGGGTTTTCTACAATGATATTTTTCTATTTTTAACCATTAATTTTCGAAGAACAATTTCAAATTGAGATGATTCAATTTATTACAGGAGGGGAGAATGTAACACCCCAATATTTCATAGTATGTTACGTCATTAAAGTAATTCAATATCTTTCACTATACGCAACACCGAGATCGAGCGCACCACGACATAACAATCTAGCCGGAAAAAAATGGTTATGAATAGTATTAACTGAATTTTGAATTTTATATACTTCATATAATTTTAGAATTCTTATTTTGTGTCTCTTATACATAATATAAGGACAAATTCTATTTTTCAGATAAAAGAAGTATTTTGAAAGAAAACAATGCAATTATACCACTTATTTAATGGAGAATCATTTTGAACACAAATATTTGAAACTTTTATATAATCAAATTAATGGAATTAAATTCTATTTTAGAATCATGACATTCAAATTTATTTTAGATAAATTTTTGGTACTTTTCAGATAACATTCATATTTTGAAGAATAATGAAGAATACCAAATTTTAATTGAAAACAACTTTTTTTAATCGAAATATTTTTTTGTGATAAATTAGGCATTTTAATGTTTTAAGAGTATAATTATATTATATTTTTATCATTTAATACAATGTTGGTCATTATAAGTAATTTCACATTAAATTTCACATAAATAGATGTCAACCTTTTTATAGTTTTTACTTAAAAAAACCCAATTTTAGGTTTTGACAATAGGAATTAATTTTAAATTAATAAATGCCACTTCTATGTTTTGAATTTTGTAAAATATAATTCATTTTTAAAATCGGAATATCAAAATTATCATAGCGTAATTTGTTTTTGTATTTTTCGCGAAACATTCAATTTTTCATGAACAGTGAAAAAACACTGCGTTATTGGTTATAACCATATTTTTATTTAAATAATTAGTTATTTTATTTTAATCTATTTTAGGTAAAAATATATACATAATTCCTATATATTTTCAACATAATTCATTGGATTCATTTTATAATAAGTTTAGATATATAAAATTTTATCGAACATTTTACCATCTTTTACCCACCTTCTAGGAGCATTTCCAAATTTGTATAAAACTTAGTTTTATAGATTCTGTGAGTTGAAGTTAAAAAATCCAATTTTTTTTAATATCAATAAGTAAAATGTGGTTCAATAAGATGAAAATAATTGTTGGTGAGTAGTAACTTTTGACTTTTATTTACCATGGTTAAAAGTAAATAGAGTAATTATGGGTAAAAATGATATTATAATTAACGTAACACATGTCCTAATTCTATTGGATTATTATAATTTGACCAAAAAGAACCTTAGGAATAAAATATGTTCCTCTTTGGTCCACAGGGATTACATTTGGACATTTATTATTATTTTATTTAAATAAGAGTTAAAAGAGTTAAATTCAATGTTTAATAACTAAACCATTTTTAATATAGGGTTATTCATAATATAAATTTGAAAATAAATATTAATTCGTAATAAAAAATGTTTTCCTACATAATTATATTTTATTTACAACTTTTAGACATTAAATAATTTAATTTATTTATGACACAATGATTACACTGTAACTACCTTAATAATGAAATATTAAAATAGTTGATATTTTAAATATCCAAATAAATGTAGTTTGAGACTTTGGATGAGTTAAACTAATTTTCTAGGTTAATATGTCATCTTAGTATTGAACATATGAATTTATTTCTATGTAATTAAGTTTTTAGTACTTTAACAAAAATCATTTATTAAACAATGTACAATTTACATAATTGAGTTTTTAAAACAAATACTATATTATTGGTTGATATAATATTCCTAAAAATATAATGTTTAGGAAAAGGGAATTAATAATATTATTAATGAAATTAATGAACATGTTGGGGTTCTCTTGTATGTTTACAGTATGTTTATTAACCATATAATATAAAAATAAAAAGAGACATGGTAAATGTCAAACTATTTAACTAAGAGTTAAATTTAAATGATATGGCTAATATGGGGACCTGAACCTGTATAAAACCTATTGGATTAGAGGTTTTAGACCCATAACCACCTTATCATTTATATAATTCATTTTTTACCGACTAGAAATAGAAAATTATTTTATTATAACATAATATTTCAAACTTTTCTTAAAGTGACCCTCACCTCTATTATAAAAGGGCACCTCCCCTTCTCTCAAATTCACACCATCAAAGCCATTTGGCTCGTCCAACCATGCCAAAATATCCTCCCAAAATTCATCCCTTCATCCTAGAGGCCTTTATTTGGTCATAAATACAACCTATAGAGTCTTTTTTATCAAACCAAAAGGAAGAACTCGAAGAAGAGGTAAATATTTCATCAACTCTTTGAAGTACTTTTCTTCTTCCACTTCCTCTTTCATTGTTGGTTCCATTCTAAAATAATAACTCCTATATTTTCTATATACTAAAACTTTATTATAGATATCATACAATCATATTCATTATTCTATCCATCCTATAAATGAAAAATTCACCATACGTGCGTACTTACGGATTACGGTATCCACGTCGTCGTGTAGTTTTTATTCAAACACTTCATTATTTTTATGGGTATAATAATGAGTATAACTTATGTAAATAATAAATATGAAATCCTAAATATTATTTATATTTTATATTCTATTCAATTTTATATTATTTTTCCATCAATATAATGATATTTTCTCTTGTGCGTACGTACAGATTACCGTCTCCACGAAGTGAGGAGATTCATTTCCACCTTCACCGTTCAATGATGATTATAAAATATAAATATCATTAATAAGTATGTAATATATGACATGATAATGATACTGGAGATATATATATTTATATGTACTTACATATATCTTATTTACTTAGTTTCGTTCAATACGATATGATAACGGAAACATCATTTATGCGTACGTACGTCATGCCATCTCCAAAAATGGTGTTTTCCATTTTATATATACTTATATTATTCATATTAATATTATATATATATATATATATGTTATATAAATCATGTTCTATTTTTTTAAGTATTTAAATCAGGATCTAAGTGATACAATCCAGAGTAACAAGATAAAACATGTACGATAAAGAATGCGATTATTACCCAAAATGTTAATTTAATTTGAAAATTATTATTAAATGTTTAGTATAATGTCATAAATGAATCCTGTATTAAATAATAAATATTAATATGGTTCTTGTATTATTTAATATCACACTACTGTATTTATATAGGAGGTTAAACTTACCCTTTACTAAAGGAAAGAGGAAGGTAAGGATTAATTTCAAAATCTATTTATTATCAGAGGTTGTTTTTACGTAAGTATCTTCTGGGACATATTTATTATCCATTTCCATGTTTCATGAAATATTTTTAAAAGGGATTCTTTTAGGGGACATTTTTTTTTCTAAAACATAATTTTAAATGTTTTAAATATTTATTCATGTAAATCATTCTCATCAATGTCTATGTTCCAAAAAATAGTTTTTATGGATTTATTTATATAGACATGAATGTTTTTTAGAATTTTAATTATTTTAAAAAGTTTCAAAGTTGTATGGGAAACATTTATTCAAAAGTGTCTTTAAATTTCATTCTTTCTAAATTGTGTGAATTTAAATGGTTTTCCTGAAAAATGGATATTTCTCTCAAAGAGTTTTACAAATCATTTTCATCTATGTCAACATCCTTTGATGCATTTTAAACTTGTTTGAAGTTGATGTATTATGATAAAAATCCTCCATATTTTATTGAAGGTTTTGTGATATGTTTGAATGTGGATGTGTTATTTTTATACAATTCATGTTTTATAGATAATTTATTGACATTTAGTATGCTGGTTTTAATACGAATTTTTATGTTATGTTTAAAACCTTTCAAATGTGGAATGCATTGGACTTAGTAAGTGATGGGTGGAGCCCACTATAGATATTCAATGCATCAGTAGGTCTCATGAGACAAACTAGTGTCTTGGCACAAGGCCTTGATAGAATCTTATTTATAGTCTTGGCACAAGGCCTTGACTATGTGGTTATGAAGTCTCACATCATGTATTACATCATTATGAAAGTGGATATTGATATTGAATTTGATTATTCGACTAGTAGAATATCTACGTGAATACGTAAATGAAATTATTTGATTTTATCTTTTCCATATTATGTTGATGTTTATGTTTAAAGGGATTTTGTTTGATCTGAATACATTTCCTTAAATGTTTATGCTTATTTATGAATGTTTCTATAATATAGTTATGCTTACTGGTCATCTAAGCTCACCCCTTTCTATGATTTATTTTTCTTAGGATGTGAAGAAGGTTTTTATGATTGATAAGCAAGGTTAAGCTAAGGGATTAATTGTTTTCTAAAAGGAACATTTATGTTTTGTTTTATTTTCTAATGTGTAATGTAATGTTCATGATTGTAATCTATTTTTCCAAGATTGCTAAACTGATCAGTCTTTAGGGAATTTATTTATTGTAATCATGATAATTTATTAAAATAATGCACTGACTCCTATAAATGGGGTCAGGGCGTTACATCTCTTATGAAGAATCTATGGATTTTTTATCATCTGGGTTGTTCTGGTAGCATCAACAGCTCCCCTCTTAGCATCATTCTATTGAGAATCCATTTTTATCGGGCCTCTGAATTGACAGTGGGGTTTGGGAGAAAGAATGGGTTTTCGGTGTGTAAGAGACATGAATGTCCACAAGATGGGTTTTATACATAGAAAATTCTGCAATGTCAAATTTGCGCAAGATTTAGAATGATTGTAAAATAATATGCAATTGCACACAAGGCACCGACCAAATTCAGGATATTTCATATGGAAATGAGGATCTTTCATGCCCAATAGCAAACTCACCAATTGCGTGAGAATGAAAAAGTATGTAGCCTCCCCCACCAACCCCCATACATTTATAGGAATATAACATCCCTTTAGATCACATAGAAGTTTTTTTCATGACTGATGATAATTTTTATGCACACAAACCAGCAGGAACTCTACATTTTAGCATTTCCCTCAAAATTCGATATTTAGGAAACCTTTCAGATCAGATTCATTTGGGGGAATTAGTTAGCACTAAATTTTGGTTACGTCCATGAATTGAAATTGTTGAGAAAACATGAGGCATATTTTGTATCAGGTAACAATCCTAGGATATCTATTGGAGGTGTGTGCAAGATCAGATGTCGTCGCACAATATTAAAAATTTAATGAAAGATCTTGGACTCCCAATGTGATGTCAAATGGATTCTTCCATGGAATCCATCCAAAAAATAGCCATGTCAGCGGAACTAATGAAAATCAGATAGCATTAATGTATGGGGTATGGAACAGAAGATCTTTTGTTCCCAATACAACCTCAAATACCATATACATACATGCCTGCTTTCACGATGCTGCTGAAGTTCTAATTTATAAATTGAAACATGCCATCTCATTTTGGGATACTATTAAGGAAGAATAACAATCACTCCCATGTAAAACATTCGACCCCTTCCGGGACAATGTGAATGATATGGTAACATGGTACAAGATCATACATGATAGGTCTTCCAAGGGACCTCCATAGGGTGGGTATACTTGGTATTGACCCTCGTCTACTTTCTTTCACACCATCTTAACTCCACACACATGATCCTTCTTCAGTGCAAGATTTTACTTTGATTAGTGCCTCTCTAACCCATAACCCCTAATTTTGCACACAATATTCCATCTTGCTTGCAACCCCTCATCCTATGTACATGCCCTAAATCTTGTGGGAACCCCCTCTTATGTGCTCCATGTGTCATCCTTACCCTAAGGCACTGCATATGAGCCCCTATTATGTGAAACACCCCTATCTTATACAACCTTCCCTCGTGTGTCCATCTAGGATAATAAGAATTAATTTCAATGTTCCCCGATAGGTACTTCATGTGTCTCTACCCTGCCTAATGCTTCTTCACATAGGTACTCTAAAAACTATTGCTTCTTCGCATAGTCATGCTTATTTGGACCACTCAATGGATCACTCTACCACCCTGTTATTCCAAGAAAATGCTTGTTATTTGTCATCATTAAGGGATTATGTGCATCAATTATGTATGAACTAGGGATGAGTGAATCCTCATCGTCTGAGCTAAAGAACATCAAACAACCAAGAACCCATTTCCTCAAAACATGACCTTAAACTGTGATCACCACAAAAGTGACATGATTATAGGGGACATTAATATTGATGGGCACCACCACCCTCTCACCCCACTCTCCCTATATGCTTTGTCTCCATACAGACCTTGGGAAATCTCATCAAAAGCCCCAAATCCCGCTGATCAGGTGTTCTGGGAATGATGGACATATCATCCTTGTACATCTGGACACACTCCATTCCTATAAGTCCTCCTTCTCAGAGTAAGCCACTGTTTATTATTTGGTCGACTAAAACTATGTAAGACCCACCCCATTCCTCACAGACACACCTTTCACAACATTTTCATCAGATATTTTTTTCCACATCATTCTCACACTATGAATTACTCATGTGGTCATAGAGTAAGCATCGACTAAGATATCCTCTATGGTCCTCCATAGTGTGTAATCCCCATATCCCTCTTTCTTGAACTATGTGGAATTTTATCTTTTTTTAGCATGGTACGTAGGAAGCCTCTATGAGGTTCGATGCCACCATCCATCAATCTATTTGGATTTTGATTCCCTGCCATGGAAATATGTAGGAATCCTTGTTAAGCTTCAATCCCATCATCTATAGAACAATGCTGACTTCGATTCCTACCATGGGGATATGTAATAATCATCCATATTTTTCAAATCATCACTCATCAGTCTTGACCACTTCACATCGTTTCACCCTCATTTGACATGACGTTAAACTATATTCCCTTTCATCCCACATGACATTAAACATTATGCCTTTGAAAAAAATGGGATTTGATCCCTATCACATATACAAGATACGTTGGATGTCGCATTGAGGTTCAACATCAAACACTAGTAACCCTTGGGGTCCCCTTTGTTGGGTCCCGTATCATTAATCCTCCATTAGTAATGTAATACCAGTTCCTTGGAATCTAACCATGTGTAAGCCCTGCACTCAATCCATACTACTCCAACCAAGATTTCTCCACTTTCGATGGGTTGCTAACCTCAAGCAATCCCCATCATGTCTTTGATTTTTTCTCTTTTATGAACACACACATTCATTGCCCCATCTTGAATTATGTTGAATTTTAATCCCTACCACTGGGATACATTAGAAACCTCCCTAAGGCACACGCCCAATATCATTACCTTCACAGCGGTCCCCAGTTCTATCCATACTCATTCCACCCTTCAGCAATTTATCCATATTTATCCTCATTCCACTCGAGACACCACATCCCAGTGAAATAATTCCATTTATTTGGAAAACTACCATGCGTAAGCCCCATCATGTCTTTGAGTTGTTTTCCATTTTTTACACCATGATATCATGACTCACCCTTTCAAACTATGTGGGTTTTGATACTTGTATTCTATACAAGGTATGTGGGTATCCACCACGAGGTTCAATCCCACACAATGGTAAACCATGGATTCCCCTTTGTCAAGACCCACCATCCTTTAGTTCTCCCTTTGTGGTGTCCAGATCAACCTTCATAGTGCGAAATCATTCACTTTGTTAGATAGACCAACATGAGTCCATCGTTATTGGGCATTCTGACCAATCCATCAAGAAACATTTCTAGGTACTCTCTCAACGGGATGTATTCAGATGATCTATTTTCATATGTATTTTGATTTGTCTAATCCATCTCTTCTAGATGTTAAACTCATTGCAAGCCCCCTATTTAATATGAGATGCTGGGGAAAAACTCCGAGAAATGCCTCTAGCATACAATTACCCACACTCTATAGGGGGTTACTCAGGCTTTAGTGCCCTCAATTAGCCCTCTAATAAAGGGAAATCATGATTTATCAGTGTTCCATCATCCAAAAAATAGTAGTGATTTCCAACGTGGCTACTCCCCTTGCCGAAGATTTTTTCCAGGACATTACCCCTTGGAATTTCCTAACATGAGTAATGTAATTTACCAGTGCCAACAATTATATGGCACCAAGTGGAGTTTCATGAACCACATCCAAATCTTAATCGTTACCTATACTAGGCGAGGAATTTTGAGGAGGAATCCATAGAATGAGATATTTAAATCCCATCAACCCATTTCAGTCAAGGGGAAATCATCACTGAAGAAGTGATGAATTCCACCCTCCTATTGAAAGTGGGAATGAGGGGACATAACTAGATCATCCCCAAATATGAGTGTACTCCCAAGTGAAAATTGTCAGAAACATATTGGTCCTAATTTCAACTACTATATTTATTAATTAATTTGAAATAAGAACATCTCATTTGTCTATATCTTATCAAATTGTTGTCGGGATATACATACTGGTTATCTTCTATTATGAGTGTATATTTATTGATACACCCTTGGGACGTATAATGGGTCATATTCAAACCTATAAATAATGGTTGATGGTGGTTTTTATCATTCATCATGTTTAAATAATCCTAATTCTAGGGATTTCAAATTTCTTTGTGATCCTTCATATGGAATGGTTAACTAGCTACCATGGAATCATTGAATTTTATAAAGGTTTATTGAACCTGTAAATACCATAAGGGGAGAAATCCATTTGTAATGGTGAATACGACATAGGGGAAGGAATGATTATAATAGATCCATATTAGAGATAATTAATTTCAATATAGTTGGGTTGTATGATCCTTATTGTGGAAAAGACCGGGACTCCTTGCAATTTTCCAACTATGGTATACAACAACTAAGATTTCTTTCTAGTGGATTTCTAGAGGTTACCTCCATACATGTGATATAATTTCTTGATTGAGAACATGCTCAATCAGTGGCCTCTATCTATTCCAGTGTATCACATGCCACTAGCTAAGTTTAGATATCTCAATGCATGGATGGATTATCTTGATGATAATATCTTTATCAGACAAAGAATATAGGTTGAAATATAAAATTGTTAACCATTTCCACGAATTGATTTTTATTAATAAATTAATTGTAGATTACTAGGATGCAAAGATTGATCTTCATTTTAGATACCATTATCTTCAAATAATATAGGTTGAAATATCAATGATATTGATTAGGATCAGTTATAGGTTGTATGCTAATCTGTTTATATCATCTTTTGGGACTTTTCATTCCTATAATTTCCCAATACATCCCATTAAATGAAGGGAGTAATGTTTTAATGGATAGACAAATGTCATGATTCCATATTAAAGATAAATATGAGGTAGACATCAAATCCAATTCTAAATCCTCTTAAATATGTAATTTGGTATGATTTTATTTGGGAAATCATGCATTTAATTTTGAGTTTTTTATATAGGGTGATAAGGCTGTCTCATATGGTTCACATAAACTATAAACCCATATGCAGAACAATCTAACTCATGAATTTGAGTGGGAATCCATGGTCCACAGATTGATTTATAAGAAATACTATCTATTCGATGAGATATTTTCAATATATTGAAATCTAAATAGCATGTTCTTCAAATTCATCCAACATTAAATAACCTTAATTAGATGTTTTGGGTAGAATACCCATATATGTTAGACTTTGAGATAGAGTATTCCTCTACAAATAGAAATTTTGTTTTCGACTCCCTCAATAGAATGGTTCTGAAATTTATAGATAGAACATTAGGAAATGGTGATATTTTATAGCCTTGTAGTATTACTAGTAGGTTGGTATAGATGCGGATTGAGGGTAAGTGTTTTTTTCACCATTATTGATCATAAAATTATTGGTAGAATGAGTTAAGGACAATTATGGCCTATATATACATTGTGTTGTGAAGGACAAGAGGTTGAAAGAAAAAAGATATATTATAGGATAGATCATAGAAAAAATGGTGTGAATCCACTTTATATTAGCGTGATGGATCCTTATTCTATGTGAGAAGTCATAATTTAATCCTCCAATTCATTGAAGAGTGTATTTCACCCAGGATCAACCAAAATGAATCATGATGTAAAATTGAAAATATGGAATTCCAATATGAAAAAGAAACATTATTTTCTTTTTCTATCACTATATGAATATTTATAGGATTGAGTCTTTGAATTATAGGTGGGTATGGTAACACTAGAAACTTGTAGTGCTAGTGTTCAAATGGGATGAAATATTCACATATATCATGACATGTTTTCCCACAATCCTGAGAGTCCATGATGTTGTGTTTGTTGTAGTGGATCAGTTGACAAATGTGGATCATTTTAAACCATTTTGAGAAAATAATCGGTGGATAAGCTAGGAAAACATTATATTTGGGAGACTGTATGGTTTAATAGAGTTCCATAGAGAAAGTATCTAAGATAGATTGATGGTTCACATTGTGTTTTTTGGAATTTATTATTAAAGGTGATGGAAGCATACTTGAATATGAGTATTGATTTGAACCTCATATTGATTTCTATAAAAATAGAATTATCAAAATTTTAGAGGATATTATTTGATCATGTGTTCATGATTTAGAGGATTTTAGGATGATCACTTGTCTGTAGTCTCATTTTATTGTAACAACAGTTCATATTCTATTAATTTTAATGTTCAAATTGAGACTATATATAAGTGTCCATTTCACTAATCTATATACTTGAATGAGACTAGTAAATCCTAGGTTTATTTTGTGTTGAGTATGACATAGGAGATCATAGAGAAAGTGAAATTGATTTTTAAATGGTTCTTATTATGATTTATTCTTATTCCTACAAAGGATGAAATCCCTTGAAGATCACTATAGGAGATAAGGTTTTCTTACAGCTATCCTCTTAGATATGCAACAAGCAGTTTTATAAGTAGGGGAAGTTGTCACCATGGAAAATTTGGGCATCAAGACCATCGAATGTATTGAGATGGTGAAAAACTGGTTTGACCATACTCCTTGGTATCATAGTATGCATAAGGATTTCTATGGGTCTCATCATTTAAGGTACAATTCGAATCATTTTATAGTGATTGACTATGAGGATGTTCAGTTGAAATTAGATGTATCTTTTTTGGATTTTCCAATCATAATTTTGATCTAAATGATAAAATAATATATGTTAATATAGTTCCACTTATTTACATCCTTTGTGGTCATTGAAATATTTAAGAGGAATCATGGGAGCTGGACTCAAATATTTTCTATCATTTTCTAAATTTTTTTGAGAATAAAACCCGAATGAGCTTCTTGTCGAGGATACGTATTTATAGTGGATAATATATTTTCCTCATATTAAATATGTGAGTTACAAGTTAATAAAATCATTTAATACAATTTTATGTGAAATTTATTTATTGGTATGTGTTGTTGGAGGTTTTGTTGGGTTTTGAAATGTTTAGGAGGCCATTTTAATGGTGTAATATTTGAGCTGCATATATCTAAACCATGATGTCTCTATAGGAAACTATGTGAATTTTTGAAGTAACTCTAGCAGTGGAACACAATTACATTGAACTATTTGAAAACTCTATTTCCATCCAAAAAAACCATATTAAGAAATCTAGTGGACATAGAAAGGATGGAACATTGTTTAAAAATCGGTGTTCTTATGAAATATGGGTGACCGGAAGATGTAATAATCCCAATAAGAATATTTCATTATTTTCTAAAACATGTGTCCAAACCATGTGAGTGTAAATTAATTATCCCATAAATAATTTTTTAATCCTACAAATACATGACATTTTCATCTTCATATTCCAAGATATCTTAATCCTAGAATCTCCACAACCCTGTATTGGTGATTTCTTCTCCTTATAAGATTAATTTTGATGGATCTTAATCTGTTGATGATCATGAACTAAGTTACACTTGGTAAAAACATAGTTATATTGTATTCTCCTCCTTATACAATTTTATATTGATATTATTAATTGATCGAGATTTTTTTTACATATATTTGGACTATAATTATATATAAATATGGATTCCTATATTTTTGATAGAATGATATATTATCTTGAGTGTTGGTAGCCTTCGATTTGATTATCCCTAGATCTAGATTCATTCCTTGATAATAATTTGTTTTTTTGTGTTGATAAAATCAATTTAATGGAAAATCTTCTTAACTCAAATTATAAAACCATGATGAATTTGGGTCGAGATGATTCTATGATTCATTGTGGTGAAATTAGACACTTATTATGACCCTATTTATCGGATCATCGATTCTCATATGGTAGGAATCCCCTGTCATTTGTGTAATTTGATAGGGGTCAATAGCATTATTTGTAGCATCTTTATGTAGACCCATGAGACCAATTTTTTATTCTTGATTGCGTAAGTCATGTGTGTAGCCCTGTGAGATTTTTTCATGAATATTGATCAAATATGGATCTTGATGGTCATGAATCTTGCTTGACATGTCATGATTTTTTATTTTCCATTTGTATCATATGTTTCATGTGTTATTACGATATAATTATAGTTTAGTGTAATGTTTTATCCATATATACCATCCTTCTAGTGCGGTGTGTTTGATTCTTGTACAATATGTCCATGGATGATCTCTTCAGGGGATGTGTCAGTCATGTTTTTTTGGAAATCCCATATAGTGGGATTTTTTTGGAATCCAATCAATGTTCCTTTTGGAATATAATTGAAGAAGATAGATCTAGTAACTATGGAACAATGATAATATCTATTTATTTCATGATATAATTCCTACATATATGTTTTCTATTTACATTATATTAATTATATAGTATATATTATGAATTTTATAAGGATCAAATGAATCATGCACTAGAGTCTCTGCCCTCGGGCATCCATGATGGAACGCTAACTCTGCGGCTCAAATTGACACCCATGATGCAAGATCCATTGTGGAAGTGGTTGTGGGTCATGCACCTTCTGCTTATTCAAAGAACTCTGAATGCAGTGATCCATTGAATTATCACCACCGAGGTCTATTGGTGTTCTCCTTCTCAAATGATGAGGTTCACACACTTTCTTTAGATCTATGATTTTCTTTGGTTGGTAAATTCATTAAGCATAGACCCTTCCTAGTTTTTCATCACCAACCCCTTGAAAGAATCAGATTTGTCAAATCACATATTGGACAATTGAATTCACTACATGTTTTGTTTCGATTATCATATGAGGATGAGTATTATAGGTTCTTGACTCGTTGTTTCTGTTCATTTGGGGGTTTCATAATTAAGGTTCTAAAATGGTCACAAGCCTTCTATTTAGATTCATAACCCCCAATTGTCCCTCCCTGCCTTGGGTTTCTGAGATTACCCTTACACCTTTTCAAGAATAATGCTTTATTTTCCATTGCTGGACAATTCATCCAGCCCATTAAGATCGACTCTACTACCGTAAACCTAACACGCCACTCTGTCTCTAGTATTTTCACAGATATTAAGATTTCTAAAGCCTTTCCTTCGATATTCTGTATTCAAATTGGGATATTGGTTTCATTCAAGAGGTTGTATTTCAGAATGTCCCACCATTATACAAAAAATTCTCAAGTATCGCTCATTCATTGAATAAATTTAGGAACCCTTGCAATGACCCTCAGGCTTCACCTCTCTTAACTATGTGTGTTTGGAAAAGGATTCTTCCAAAGTGCCCTATGATTCTCAGACAGATAACCCCTTTGACTGCACCAACATCACAAATACCTTAGATCCGTCCAAGATGCATCCCTACAACCTCTGTGATGTTGATCCCTTACAAATACTCAAGCCTTCTAAAAAGGAAAATCATGATTTCTCTAAGCTTGAGCTACCCATTCCTACGACAAGAAGTTATATTCAAAAAGATAAAGAAGTTTTGCAATCTTTTCATGAAGATCCCCTGCTAGTAGAACATGAAAAATCTAGTCAATTTGAAGAAGCCTTCTTAATATAGAGTGCTATAAAAGGGAAAAAATAAATGACTGACTTCGATGGGTTCATCAATTCGAGATCTAGAAACACCTAGAAATGAAAAGATAATACCATGGTGGAATGAAAAATTATTACATGTTCATTTTCGTCCATTATGAGGGAGGAAATTCCCCCTCAGACAACCCCTATTGATAAAGTACATGTCTCACATGATAACTCAACAAGATCCTATGAATATTCGGACTCCGAAGTGCTATCCTGTGAGGTTGATGAAAATAAACCTATATATAGAGATACCTATGTTAGTTAAGAAAACCTGGATTTTCCAAATGACCTAGACTCTTGGATGGAAGAAAAATAAATAACTGCATTCAGACAGTATAAAATTGGGGAGATGTCAGCTGAAACCTATCTTGAGCATAAGAAGAGGATGATTATCAAAGTGGTTGAGGAATTTAAAAAGGATCCATATTTCACTTTTAAGGATATCCCCAGGAAAATATTTTTGGTTGAGGAATTTGGTAGCTTCCTATTTGGTTGCTAGAGGTTCTGTATTAAATTTGGTATTCTAGACTGCTTTTCATCTCTTCTACAGATCTGTTCCTTTTGGTTTAGCTGGAAGACATCCTTTTTGATTGCAAATCACTGTTGGTTTTGATTGGGAGAGGAACATGTGACCTTTTATAAATTTTTTACAGTGAACCTTGGCAACCAAATATCTGATTTAGAGATGGAGAATTTGGGGTCAATTGATTTACATTTTATTCATGTAACTTTTCTGGTCTTCCAACTGAGGATACTGCAATGGAGGTTATTAAGTATTCTTTCATCTTTTTTTAATGATATGTGTCCAGTGTTGAACAAATAGTCACAACAAAGTTGATATTCTTATATCCAATGGACTTCAATATTTGGAGTTGTGTGGTTCTA